>CM051520.1:0-1295500 GCA_028015205.1 Mytilisepta virgata | reverse complement strand
GAGAATAAATTTATTCCAACATGCTAATTAATATACAATATGTTTTGAAGAGAATAAATTTATTCTTAAAATGATGAACAGTTTATTAACTTCACCCTATGATGATTTTTTCTCAGAATAATAAACATTTGGAAATTCTTGGATTCTTGGATGTCCCTTTTACCAGTATGATTTGCAAAATCGCTTCAAATTGGCAAAAAACAGCATTCAAGGTAACTTGTTTTGAATATATATTGCTGTTTCTTTAAGAATAAATTTCGACCCCGTGGGCCCCAATTTTTTTATAAAAAATTTTAGAAAAAAATTGAAAAACAAAAGACAAGTTTACGTCACAAGCTTAAATTGATAGTTTTTCAAAATTCAACCCCTGTGGGCCCCAATTTTAGAAAATCGAAATTCTCAAACCTTATTTCCCATCTGCATATGGTGCATGACAATACTGTATAGAAATTAAATGCATAAATTGAAAAATGAAAGAAGACTTTAGGTCTCAAGCTTGAATTCAAAATTTTCAAAGTTTGACCCCTGTGGGCCCCTTGTTTAGAAAATCAAAATTATAAAACCTTACTGCCCATCTACAGGTAGTATGCAAGAAAGTGTGACAGACGGACGGATGGACAGACGGAGACAATCGCTATATCCCTGTAGTTTCGAATAAATGACTGACCCTCTCTGAATATCAGAATCCAGACAGATCCTTTTACAAACTAATTTGCTAAATATTTTTGCATCAAAGTCAAGAATTTTTTCCACTTCACTGTAACTTGATATACAACATTTACACTCATCTAAAATGTGGTGTCTAATACATAAATTATAAAAGAATATCAGTTCCAGCAGATTTCTTGTTGAAATAATTTGCAAAAAATTAAAAAATATTAAAAGTTCCAACAACATCATCAATTCCCAAACGTGCACTTGAGTCTTCTTTAATGTTGAGCCATCACAGTACACAAATGAATGGAATATTGTTCTCTTTCTGCGTTTGCTACCTAAAAAATATGAAAATATTTTTGTAGCAAAAATCCACTGTACAAAAAAGATAAAAATGAGTAATATCAATTAAAAAAAGACTGTGTTAGAACAGTTTATTTAAGCTAATGCATATTATAATGTGCATCAGCATATTGTGCATGACAATACTGTATAGAATAAAATGCATTGATTGAAAAATGAAAGACGAGTTTAGGTCAGAAGCTTGAAATCAATTTTCAAAGTTTGACCTCTGAGGGCCTATGGTTTAAAAAATCAAAATTCTAAAACTTTGTTGCGCATCTAATCTAAAGGTGATAAGCAACCATCCTATATAGAAATTAAATTCCTAAACCCAAAAGTGAAGTAGGAGTGTGACGGACGTACAGAGACAATCGCTATATCCCCCAACTTTCTTTGAAATTGTGGGGATATTAAAGACGTTGGTGACATCACATACACAAAGTAGACTATACAATATACTACAACTTGCTCAACAATTAACAACCAATGAAAGTGTCCATCAGAATTCATGTAAGATTACATCTTAATACTTATATATATCCAAATTCCACATCTCACAAGTCATCTTAAATAAATTAAAAAAATTTATGAAATTACCATCTCTATTGCATCTTTTATTGCATCTTCTTACTGATCCCATGGCTTTCTTTTTTCCGGTTTGTATTTTATTCTGGTTCCTGCTATTTTGATTCTTTTTTCCTTTGTGGTTAGCTGCTGCTCTTCTATTCATTTGCACTTTTTTAACAGTTTTCCCACCTTTTTTCACTTTTGACGTCGTTTGTTTTCCCTTTTTTCTCTTTAAATCTGGCATCTGTACCTGTCAATATAAACATTTTAAATCTTAAGAAACTTTATTTCTAAAGCCAAATTTAATCTTGTCTGAATTTAAAATTCATATATAGGAATGAAACAATTTCATTAAAAAAATGTGTGAGTCTTCCAAGGAAGACATGTGTCGCCTGCGGACGTCAATTTTTACAAAAGATATTAAAATTTTCTAAAAATGAAATATATATGCACACCTTTGCATTAAAGTTAACGGACAGAGAAAGTTTCTTCAAATTGCTGTGAGCCGTTATGGAGTAGTTGAGGATAGAAGTTTTGAACCCCTCCTTTTTTTTTTCAAAGATGGCAATTTTTACCAAAAAAAATGTAAAATTTAAAAAAATAAAATATATATGCACACCTGTGCATTAAGTTAAATGCACAGAGGAAGTTTCATCAAATTCCTTTGAGCGGTTATAGAGTAGTTGAAGATAGAAGTTTTGCCCCCCCCCCCTTTTTGCAAAAATGTCAATTTTTACTAAAAAAATTTGAAATTTTCTAAAAATGAAATATATATGCACACCTGTGCATTAAGGTTAATTCACAGAGAAAGTTTCACCAAATTCCTTTGAGCGGTTATAGAGTAGTTGAGGATAGAAGTTTTGAACCCCCCCCCCTTTTTTTACAAAAATGTCAATTTTTACACAAAAAAAAATTTGATTTTTAAAAATAAAATATATATGCACACCTGTGCATTAAGGTTAATGCACAGAGAAAGTTTCATCAAATTCCTTTGAGCGGTTATGGAGTAGTTGAGGATAGAAGTTTTGCTCCCCCTTTTTTTGCAAAAATGTCAATTTTTACCCCAAAAAAATTGAAATTTTCTAAAAATGAAATATATATGCACACCTTTGCATTAAGGTTAATGCACAGAGAAAGTTTCATCAAATTCCTTTGAGCGGTTTAGGAGGAGTTGAGGATAGAAGAAAAGTGTGACGACGCAAGACGCAAGACGCAAGACGACGCAAGACGCAAGACGACAGATAGTGATCCCTATGTGTCGACCATGCGTTCCGCAGGCGACACAAAAACTCTCTCACACTGGTGTTTTTTCCCTTTTTGAAGTTGGTATAGTTTCAATGTTTGTTCTTTCGGTAATATAATGTTATCACCAGTTGGTCAAAATATAAATTCCTCTCCATCTATGTATTTAAAAACTTAAAAACACAGTTTTTGATAAATAGTTATTTCCTACAGCTAGACTACTAATTACATAAGGACAATTGTTAATTGGAGAAACACCTTTTAAGTTGAATATTCCTTTGCTGACTTTTTGTTTTCAGCAAGATTTGACATATTGGTCAAAGGTTTGAGCATCTCAGTCAGATTTATATTTAAAAGGGGTACCACACAAGTTTGGTATCAATTGTTTTAAATATCTTAAAATATATTTTCCAATTTTCCTACTTTCAGTAACAATTTTGAAAGGACCAACTAGCTCAATTATTTCAGAAGAGAAAGTTTTAATGTATTTGTAGTAAACATAAGGCTCATATGGACCCGTCTTATTTTCAGATTACACGAAATAAGTAAGTTTTCTTTTACCTGATGTGACTAAAAATGACAAGTTCAACAAATGATAAATTTGACATTTTTTCTCAAATAACACCAAACGGGTAGGTACACATGTACATCTACAATAAAATCAGAATAATTGTGCAAGATTTCAGAAATGCCAGGTGGAAGGTGTTAGAGTTTCAGATTACATAATATAATATAGGTATCCTTCAAACATGATTATTCTAAAAATAAACCAGAAATATACGATTAAAAAGTTCGTCTCGTTCCCCAACTAATTTTGGTGTGTAGCTGAGTAGCTCCCCCAGATGTACCCTTATGATTGTAGGTCGCTTGTTATCGGAGAACTGAACTCAGATGTAAAACTTAACCTAAATCAATGAAGCGTAGTCAGTAGATCAGAGTGACCTAATTTTGGTCGGAGGCTGTGTTACTCCCCGCGATGCACCATGATACCAAGTAATATGATTGTAGGTCCCTTGGTTTTTTTGGAGAACTGAACTCAGATGTAAAACAAAACCTAAGTCAATGAAGCGCGATAAGTAGGTCAGAGTGACTAAGTTTGGTGGGAGGCTGTGTTACTCCCCGAGATGCACCATGATACCAAGTTATATGACTGTAGGTCCCTTGGTATTGGAGAAGTGAACTTGGACGTAAAACTTAACATCAGTCAATGAAGCACGATAAGTAGGTCAGAGCGACCTAATTTTGGTGAGAGGCTGTGTTAATTTTGAGATGCACCCTCACACCAAGTCATATGATTAAGGTCCCTTGGTATCGGAGAACTAAATTCGGACGTAAAACTTAACCTATGTCAATATAGAGCTATAAGTAGGTCAGTGACCTAATCTTGGTGTGAGGCTGTGTTACATCCTGAGATGCACCCTCACATCAAGTAATATGATTGTAGGTCCCTTGGTATCAGAGATGTGAACTCCGTAACACTTAACCTAAGTCAATGAAGCACGATAAGTAGGTCAGAGTACCCTAATTTTAGTGGGTGGCTGTGTTACTCCCAACGTTGCACCCTCATACCAAGTAATATGATTGTAGGTCCCTTGGCTAACTAAAACTATTGTCAATCCTATAAATCTGTAACCTATATTACTAGGCCTCTGGGTTTCATGTAGTTTAACAACATATCAAAATTCGGTTTGAAATGGTACAGACAAACTAAATATATCATCTAGAAACAACTCCTTCCCACCTGTCCAACAAAATAGCCGAGTTCAACTTTCAGATTTGCTAAACCTTAGCAAAAATATTTCTCTCACTCAAGTCATTTCATTTGTCGGAGTAAGCAACAACTAAATATTTTAATCCAAGATGAAAAAAAAAATACATGAATATTTAGGGTTTTCTCAATATATAAAGGGACAATGCAATTACAGTATGTACATAATGCAGGACCACTACTACACTCAATTGCAATAAATGTCCCCCCACTTGTAAATTTCTCGCCTACATTTCATATAAAACTTTTTTTCAAAACATTGTGATTTTATTTCTTGTCCTATAAAAGATATATATAGTTGTATTAAAATTGTGAACTTTAAAAAAAATATTATATTTTTTAATATTTTGATATCAGTATAATTTATAGATATTTTTCTGCCCATCAATACACATTCCATTACAATCAGGCAAAAAGTTCGAGACCAAATTTTAAAAATTGTTGTTTATATGTATATATAATATAGTAGGAAAGTTATGTTATCTTGTTATCATTATTATTAATAATATATAAGAATAACTTGTCATGGTGAATTGAGATTTCCTGAATCTTCTATAATAAACTAATGAACTACTGTAGCCCGTTTAATACAAAAGATTGGTTCACGTGTAATAATTCTGCAAAGTTCTGACGGACGACATAACATTTTAACTAAGTAGTAGTTCTTCAAAAGTCAATAGATCTATATATATATTTACTTTATCAAAAGACAGTAATTGTTTTATTCTATATTCAGATCAAAATGGTATTTAACGAAAAGCATTTCCTTCAATGTAAAAGTATGCGTATTAGCAGCAGACGGTAGAAAAAAATCGGTCTTTCTGATTGGCTAATAAGATTAAACACGAGGGAAAATCCCGTTTTCTAAAAATAAACTTTTCGCGCCATTTAATACCAATTACGCTTTTTTATTGAACTAACTATTTTTTATATAGAACAAGATTCATCTTACCAAAAAGTCAGAAACTCAGGCTGTTAGTAGTTAGTACTTGTACAGAAGTCATGCTTTAACCAACTCGCACTTCTACAAACTCGCGTTGATGTTCATATATGTATTTTAAGCATAAAAACATACACTTCACATTAAATAATTGTATTGATAAAATTTGGGGCAAATCAAAATAATTAAAAACCAAAGGATTACAAAAAAAATGTTTAAACGGCAATTTATTTGATATTTATGTTGATTAACTGTAATTATAGCATTGCTATTTAGTTATTTCCAAATTATAAATATGTTGATTTAATTGTTGATTGATATCGGTTGATAGACGTTCCAAATTTATATTGGGGTGATTGAAAAACAAATACAGTAAACATAAAAGTGTTTTTAAAAACAAAACTGTCGAAAATAAAAACCGCACAATGAACACATGATGAACATTTAACATTGTAATTATAACATTGGTCAGAGGCTAAGTAAAAACTAGTAAAATGAAACTATTACATGATAATTTAAATTTCCCTATCAAATAATTTATATGACCACCTACGCGTTGTCCCTACATACGTAATCAAGATTTCATTTTTTGTCGAGCCTGCGACTACATTCCATCGTCGTCAACATTTACATTCACTTTGTGGTTAAAGTTTTTAAAACATTAATTACTTTCTTAAACCATTTTGGATTTTTACCAAACTTGGATAGAAGCTTGTCCACGATCAATAAATAACGTGTGGAGACAAATTCCACTATAACACTGAAAACATACACAAGAGCGAAAGCAGGCGAGACCCTGGTTCCGTGGAAACCTTACGAATTTTATTCATAAATCCTTGGTACAAGTGTCTATCACAATTGCTTATCTGTATTAAGCAATTGAATTTATAATGTTCAAAATTTTCTCATTATTCCGTTTTTCTCTCTCAAGAATTCAAGAATTTCGTTCGCTGTAATATTTCCTTTGTTTATTTAATTCTTGTAAATATCATACGAGTATATAGCTGCTAAACCGCTCTGAAGTAATTTTCAATCCCTTTCATAGACAATATATCAGTTAGTAACAAAATTTTCAACAATTGTTGAATGTATCTAAGTGGGGCAATATACACGCATCAAACGGAATTATTTCATCGATCATATATTCTCCAAATTTTGAAATTTCTCAAACATTTAACAACAATCAATTGTTATGAATAAGAAAGATAAGTGGGCGTGATTATATAGATCTTAAATTTACACTATGCTAATGAATCTAATACAAAATTAAAACAATATAAAGGTATAAAAACTTACCATGTGGTATTTTTCTGGATTTGGAGCAATGGAAAATTGAAATAACTTTGATACGAGAAGGAACACAGGCAGCACTTGTAGAAACATGTCGTAAAATCTTACTGTAAACTGGATGTCATTCTCTCCTATTTATCAGGATCTGAATTTTTCATGCACTGTCAGAAAATACGCCGGATTATCCACGGTTAATTTGAAATACAATGACAGGACGGAAACATTCTGTTACTGCATTTCATTGGTAATAATTAAATCATATGTCAGATCAAACGATCGGCCCCATCCTGTTTAACAGACGTTCGCGACGCTGTTGCGTATTAATGGGTTTCGTCGTAAAACCAGCCCCCTTGCATCACAGAAAAAACATGGTTCAAGATTCTTAATGTTTTAACAAAGCTTTTTTTTAATAATCGAAAAGTGGCAAACTTGTTTGTATTTTCAACGTGCTATATTTAAATATTAAATGAAATCTTTCATATCTTTTTTATATAACGACGAAGCCCTACCTTTACACTGCGTGTATTTAAATGGTATATTCAATCGAAATAAATTATTATACCCGCACCTTCCAGGAAAGTTGAGGGATATTGCGATTGTCTCCGTATATCCGTCAAACTCTATTGTGACGTCTTTCACTTTTGGGTTTATGAATTGAATTTCCATATAGATTGGCTGCACACTTTCTGAAGATGCAATACGTTTTTAGAATTTTTATTTTCTTAATATGTGGCTCACAGTGGAAGAACTTCTTAAATTGTAATGAAACTCGTCTTTTATTTTTTCGTTTATGCATTTTATTTCTATACAGTATTTTCATGCGCCTTATATGCAGATGTGCAATAAGGTTTAAGATTTTTTTTCAAAAATGGAACACACAGGGGTCGAATTTGGAAAATTATCAATTTTAGTTTGTGACGTAATCTCAGGCTATTTCATTTATCAATGATTCATTTTATTTCCACATAGTATTTCCATGCACCCTATTTAGATGGGCAATAAAGTTTTAGAATATTAATTTTCTAAAATTTGGACCCACAGGTGTTGACTTACTAAAATTGTCAAGTCAAGCTTGTGACATAAACTCCTATTTGATTCTTCAAATTATGCATTTCATTTCTTTACAGTATTGTCATATAGTGATTATCATATACACCATATATATTACCTGTGCAGTAAGGTTTTAACATTTTGATTTTCAAAACTAAGAGCCCACTGAAATATTCAATTTCAGCTTGTGACCTGAACTCCTCTTGCGATTCCCAAACCAAAATGTGAAGGAGGATGTCACAAGACATTGTGACGAACGGATGGAGACAGTTGCTATATCCTCGAACTTTCTTCGAAAGTGCGGGAATAAAAATCGACACCTATTCTACAATATCACCGCGTAACCGTATAAAATCGACCATAAGCCAGTAAAGTGTCAAGAAAGTTATTCATTAGAATTAAACATTGATTTATTAAATACATTTTTACAGTTTTAAAAAGTACTGATCAGGGCCCGTATTCATAAACTTACTGACTTAAGTGTTCCTTACAGACTTAGATTTCACGAAATATCGTTAAGTGGTATTCGTAACATTACCTCAACTAAGGAATACATTATTTGTACTTAAGTATCTGACAGTTTGGAACTTTTTGAAGTTTTTGGTACTAAATAGGCAAAAAAAAATTTACCGTATTAAATATTTAAAATAAGCACTTAAGATTTGGGAATACATTTATTTTGTGAAATAATGAGAATGTTCGAAAATCGTTATAGCAATAGTAGAATCGTACGACCGACACTTTAAGTGAATTGTATACACCAAATAATGCATTTACACATGTAACAGGTTCATCCCAAGATACATGTCGATCAGCGAAGCCATATTTTATACAGCGGCTGTAACAGAGTTGTATAGGGCGTTGGACATGATGCTAGGCAGTGAGGAGCCATAGTGTCTCCATAAGAACTTTCTATATGGAGCAAATATGAGTGATTCAATGTATCACAGTTGCTGATAAATGGACTTAACAAAAATGAAACAGAATGAAAATGGGGTAAAGGTCGGTAGACAGGCATCAAACTGGCACGTACCTATCAAGTATTAGTCTATATATAGACCCCATTTGGTAGTGGTAGACATAACAGTTGCTAAGAAATGGATTTAATCCTCTTAATTATAATCTGACAAAAGTCTATCGAGCATGAAACTGCATAGGTCACGATCCAGAGACAGATTTCAGAGTGGCATGTACCCTACATGCACCCACCAAACACTATATATCTATAGATCAAGTATGATGGATCTAAAAGTTACATTTCTTAGCAATAATAAAGATATGACATGATTATAGGTATCAGGACCCGTATGCATAAAACATCTTAAGTGTTAAACTAAGATTTACTAAGAATTGACTTATCTAAGCAATTTACTTAAATCACATGCATAAAGCGATTTAAGTTTCTACTTAACTATATAAGAAACGCTTAAGTAATATTACATCGAAAACCCTCAGTTTTTATCATATCAATCCACAGGTTTAAAAGGAGTCCGTACGTGTTCTAATAGCACCGATCCAGTAATATTGGTCAATATTTAAGAGCCTTACAATTACTTACGACCAACAAAACTTAGAGCTCAGTTAAAAGGTTTTCGTGCAAATAATTTTTTGCAATATATCTGATGAAAAAAACTTTATGGTCTGTCTCACAGAGAAGACATATGTCGCCTGCGTACTTCTCTAAACTGATGCTCTGTGCCAAATATCAGGAAGCTAACCTGTGTTCCTGAGAAAAATGTGACACAGGATTTTTTTCTATTTCAAAATTATCCTATGGAACATAGTATATTTTTGAAATAAACAGGAAGTGGACATGCGACAGATTCGAAACTGCCTTACACGACACTGTTCTCCATACTGATGTTCCATGCCAAATATCAGGAAGCTGGCTAGTGTATACGTAGTTCCCGAGAAAAATGTCACCGAAATTTTTCTATCTCAAAAATATTCTAAGTTCCATCAAACAGGAAATGGACATGCGAAAGATTCGAAACTGCCTTGAACAATACAGTTCTCCATACTGATGCTCTATGCCAAATATCTGGAAGCTGGTCAGTGTGGTTCCTGGGACAAATGTGTGACAGAAATTATTTTGTGACGCCGAAAAGTAAAGATTAATTATCGTATTTCCCTATGGCTATATCGATCTGCTGAGGCCTTCAGAATTTCCCGTATTTCGGCACTGTGACGTCGTAGAGTTGACCCGAAGCTAATATGAGCTGACCCGAATATATCAGCGACGTCATAATGTTTGACCCAACGTTGACCCGAATTTATAAGGAAAACATCCGGTTATAGGCGGATGGCCATTGAAAAGTAAGAAATTCCATTAAGATTGCTAGTTAACAATACGATAAATTTATCATCAAGTTTTCTTCAAACAAATATTGTAAAATATAAGCCGCTCGACACAATATGAAGCTTTTTGGCTCGTTCGCTACGCTCACTCGCCGAAAAAGCTTCACATTGTGTCTCGCGGCTGATATTTTATACGATATACGTTTGCAGAAAACCTGATAATATGTACATACCTTTACGCAGAAAATCAGATAATCTGTTTATCATACAAATTCTATACATTTTAGTCGCCCCAGTAAGACATTTTTTACGCTTTGTTGTCCTCCTGGAGGTAAGCTTGATACATTGTGACTTCGCTAATAAGTCCTGATCTCATATTATTACGTCGCTTATAAGTCCTGCTGTCGCTGATAATTTCTCCTTATCGTATTTCCCAGTGCCTATATCGACCTGCTAAGGCCTTCAGAATTTCCTGTATTTCGGCACTGTGACATCGTAAAGGGTTGACCTACGCTTCGCTCACTCGCCTAAAAAGCTTCACATTGTGTCTCGCGGCTGATATTTTACGATATATGTTTGCAGAAAACCTGATAATATACAATGTATACTCATACGTCACAAAGCCTTAATACTGAGATTAGAGAGCGACAGAACTGGTTGATATAGACGCAGGGAAGTACGATAACGACAGCGACGCAAGACGACGGATAATGATCCCTATATGTCGCATCCGCGTGTGTCCGTATCATGATTTTTCGTCACACTTTTCTCATCAACTACTCATCACAGCCGCTTGATATTTTATCACAAGCCTTCTATAGGTATGCCGTATTGTGGGATACATTTTCGGACCAAGGCAACATCAACTTCCTGTTTGACGACTTCATTTATTTTTAGACCTTATGGTTTTGAATACAAAATTTTTCGTCACACGTTTCTCTGCAACTACACATCACAGCCGCTTGATATTTTGTCACAAGCCTTCTATGGGTACGCCTTATTGTGGGACACGTTATCGGACCACATCAACTTCCTGTTTGAAGACTTCGTTTATTTTTCGACCCCTGTTAAAATCTTATTAAATAGATTTAATCGCTCTTTTACTTATATGAAAACAACAATACGATACGTTAATAATAGACAAATTTTTACAACAGAGATTAAAAAGTTCCGGATAATACTTGATTATGCGTAACCTCCCTTATCATTTTTCCCAAATTATGCCATTGAAGAGGTTGCTTGTGGCAAATTTGATCATTCCGAGGGCCATTTTCAAAACTTCTCCTAAAACTATTAACAATCCCTGGAAGTATGCCGTGGTTTGTGATATCTTTAAGTTTTGCTGATAGGGCCAAACCAAAAAGGTCTTTACTTCTTTGGATTTTGCCGCTCCGATTTTTAAACTATGTAAATTTTAAGAAAACAAATTTTGCCGCCTCATTTTGTGAGTGTTATATGACAGAAGAATGATTTTAGTTCTGAATGTACTTCTTGTGAATATTCCATAAAGTAATACATACTGCCCCAAACGCCTATATACACGACCTTTGGACTTATTAAAAATAACGCATAACATTTTTGTTAACACAAGAATGCATTGCCTATTGAAGACAAAAAATAGGTAAATAATGAAGATTACAAAATCAATAATTATGAGTGAAACAATTATATACAGGAGAAGGTTGCCTAATCCTTTTTGAATAGTTGAACGTTTCCGTCTACAGCTGCATAATATGTGCATTTGTTTACACTTCTTTTTATGTATTTCAGTTCTATGTTTAATTTATGTTATTTTAATGTTTAAATAATGCTGTCAACCCTTCTGGGTATAAAATTGCATTTCAAATAAAGTTAATATTATTATTATATATACAGTGGAACCGAATCCAATTGAAACATAAATTAAGGTATGACTATAACCGGCGTGAACCTTTCTAAACTTTATTGTTTGTTTTATGAAGGCGCTTACAACAGATACAAGTTCAGGTTTCGAATTATGACAATGATAAAAAAAAGACCAAGAACATGATTCTAATTTATCAAAAATGTTGTCTCGTAATGTTTTCTTAATCTGACAGTGTATAGTAGAAAATGGGTCTCGTCTTCCACCAGGTGGGACAAAATTCTTTATCTCGAGGAATATTTTGTAGCGACCCGCTGCTATTAATAGAAGAACTTTTTAATATTTGTCATTAAACATAAAGATATAGTTTGTGACAAAGACATGCAAATACATATAAAGCAAATTTGGAGACAAAATATTATACGCATAAGTATTAGTAACAGACATTATAACATATCAAATGAATTATGAGACTTCTGCCCTCAGTTCTAATGACTGCTTTAAAAAGAAGCCAACCATTCTAATATGTTTATTATTTGTTGGGTTAAGCAAAAAGACCAGTTTTTCATCATCTGTCATGTTTATAAATTCACTATTTTAAGGCTTAAGACTATTAAACAGTTTCCCTTATTTTACTATTAGTTTTACATTTTAAAATGAAATGAGATTCATCTTCAATAGTCTTGCAAATTTTACAAATTCTATCTTGCCGAGGGATTTTATAATAACGACCTTTTTCTATTTCGAGGTCGTGATCACTAATACGCAGTTTTGTGAATATATTTCTAATTGAAAATAATGGATCTGTAAGATAAAACTCTCCTTTGAGAGATGGATTTAACTTCTTATATAGATAGAATTTACTATTTTCATCATATCCATTTATTCTATCTAAAAATATCTTTTTAAATTTCTCATTTACACCATTTTTTATAGAAGATTTCAAAAGTTTTACATCCTTTAATGACTTGCAACTAGAAACATTGTCTCCATTTTCTACTTCTGAAACAATATCTTTAACGAAGGTGTACCAGCTGTAAGTGCCTTGATTGTCAAGTGCTTTAGTAAGTTCAAAAGATTCTTTGAGCAATGGATTTATATCATTTGTGTGAAGTCTTGCTAGATATAGAAGTGATTGACTATGTATGAAGTTTTCAATAGGATATCTTCCTAATTCTGTTCTTACACCAATATTTGAAGAAGATTTCTTTGTTCCTAATAAAGACTTACAAAAATTTAAGTGTACTTTTTCTAAAGAAGTTTTATCCACAAAGGAAATATAATCTACTCTATTATTTGTCTGGGCTGCTCTCTGTTTTGCCCTATAAAAGGGCAAATAGTAGTCCATAAAAGAAATCTCAGAACTATAAGTTAAAATTGGTCTAATTAATTTATCAAATAAGTTATTCATTACTTTAACTGGGAAATTCCCCATAGACATGGCTTTTTCTCTAAGTAAAAATAATACATTTCTTGCCTTTTTTGCTAGATCATTTAGACTAGACTTTAGATTACCATTGCTTTTTAATAAGCATCCTAAAAATTTATACTCGAAAGTATTTTGAATTCTCTCATCATTAAAACTGATGAATGAATCAGAATTTATACAATTATTTTGAAATATCATAGTTTTCGTAAAACAATGATCGCTGGTTCTGAATTTAAATTCTGCCTATTCTTTAAAAAAGAATGTTTCTTGTGATTAGATATTCTTCTAGTTAAATCTCTCTTTTCAATTTAATGTATTAGTCGAGTTTTGAGCTATTCGTGAACTTTAAAATTTTAAAGATAATTTTATTTTATTTAAAGCATGCGTGTAATGACTCAAGAAATTCTTTAACAAATACGTTTATTTCTACAATAGGGCACACCATTAAGTATTTAATCACCAATGTCCTTTTCTTATTCTTTAAAAAGATTTAGAGTTAAAATATACCAAGATAATTGCCGTCATCGTTGTAAAATGTTTTTATATGAATTTCTCTGAAGTCTGTTTATTTACTGTGGATTAAATTGGAAAAAATGAACATTTATAATAATAGTATGATATTTGTATTTAATATAACGAGAATGTTCTCACAAAATTCCTTTTTTAATAAATTTATTCATTTATTCATTTATTTGTTTATTATTGACTGGTCCATCTATCAGAAAGCCTACCTAAAATAAAAGACTTTTGAATATTTTGTCTTAAAGCGATTAAGAACTTTCCCATGAAAGCACTTGATCAATGACATGTAACATTTATAAAATTTATGTTTGCGTGTGATCATTTTACCCACGTGGCACAACTTGTTTCTTCTGTCAGAAAAACTGGCATATGAAATAACGCCATGGTTCACATTTTATCTAAACGTTCCTTGTCGACTCCTGCTGCTATAGTAAAGATCGTTATTTTTCAGTGACAGTTTTTATTAACAACTAATTGGTGATTAACTGTATAAATTACAAGCAGACCATATGAGGTCTTTGGAGAAATCAGTTGATCGCTTGTTTAACACCGGCGAAAAATTCTAAAAATACCGAAATAAAAACAAGTTTATTTATCTTAAATGTATGTCAAATTATAGTTGGATTCAAAAATTCAAATAACTAAAAATCAGTTCGGTTTGGTCTTATTTACTATTTATTAAATCGACACAGGGGGGGGGGGGGGGGGGGGGGGGTAAAACTTCATGACTTGCAAAAGGGTGTAAAGTTTTATCGGCGACTATCGTTTGCGCCAATCGACCCTTCATATGTGTCCAAAAATATATCGTTTGCGCCGCAAAGCACATATCATTTTTGCAGTAAAGAAATATGTAATTTGCACCGATAATACAAGTAAACAGATGAATTTGTATGATATGTCATCGTTTTTAGCACATTGGAAAGTCTACAGGTTTGGTCATCGGATTAAACAGTTTTTCCTCTATTCGTCTCAGAAATTTTAATGTCATCTTGATACACTAAAGCAAAAGATCACTTGAATTTTTCTTCGTAACATTCTTTTTGTGTCGCCTGCGGAACGCATGGTCGACACATAGGAATCACTATCTGTCGTCTTGCGGCGTCACACTTTTCTTCTATCCTCAACTACTCGTAAACCGCTCAAAGGAATTTGATAAAACTTTCTCTGTGCATTAACCTTAATGCACAGGCGTGCATATGTATTTCATTTTTAGAAAATTTTATTTTTTTTTGGGTAAAAATTGACATTTTTGCAAAAAAGGGGGGGGTCAAAACTTCTATCCTCAACTACTCCATAACCGCTCAAAGCAATTTGATGAAACTTTCTCTGTGCATTAACCTTAATACAAAGGTGAGCATATATATTTCATTTTTAGCAGATTCTAATTTTTTTTTGGGTGTAAAAATTGACATTTTTTGAAAAGGGGGGGGGGGTCAAAACTTCTATCCTCAACTACCCCATAACCGCTCAAAGGAATTTGATGAAACTTTCTCTGTGCATTAACCTTAATGCACAGGTGTGCATATATATTTCATTTTTAGAAAATTTTAATATCTTTTGTAAAAATTGATGTCCGCAGGTGACACATGTCTTCCTTGGAAGACTCACACATTTTTTAATATAGGGACGATTACGAACTTACTTACTTGTTGTACCCACGGGTTAAAAGAATTGTTCCTGCATATGAGTTTTACATTTGATATGTTTTAATTTTGCATTGGTAAATTTCATATATGCTGTATCATATGTGATCATATATATATATTATTTTTAAATCGTTTTAACAACTTGCATGAAAGGTAAAAATTGCCTGGAAAATATAATTTGATTATTGGCGCAAATGATGTATGACTCCAGGGGCGGGTCCAGGTAAGGGCGTAATGGGCGTACGACCCCCCCCCCCCTTTCAAAGAATAAAAATAAAAAAAACTATCGTAATCTGCTTATATCATATTCATTAATTAAACACATACTCTAAAATATACATGCTCCAAGTCAGGAACCGTTACATTAGTGCATTTCACAATTATTTTATGTTTTTAGCAAAAAAAAGGTCCAAACAATTTTTCGCCTCGTTCCGCTCGGCCAAAGTTTTATTATACGCCCCTCTTTCAAATATCCTGGAAACGCCCCTGGACTCCGTGGCGCAAATGATAGGTGGCTCAGTTTTATTTATCTTGGGGTCGTCGGCAATGAGACACAAATTTATTTCTTTTAATTAGTGTAGTTTTGTAATATTTTAATATTTCATTCATTGTTTTCACGTGAAATTTTATAAGAGCAGAACGTACTTGACTTTAGTCATTTAAAAACTGTCGCCTCTGATGACGACGTCATGTTTCCGTAATGTGTACCGACATCGTGCGTAACGTCGGCGAATTTTTTTGGGGGGGAAAGGAGACTTAAAAAATCTTACACTTTATCGCCTTCCGTTTTTCATCGATTTTCTTAAAATTTTACGAAGTATTCAACAAAATGTCGGAAGGATTACATTAGGATAAGCTTAAATGTTTTGGGATTAGGATTTTTCCCTGGAAAGCGCCTATATTTTTTATTGATTTGATCATATTATCAAAGCCCTTAAGAATTTAACACGTCTTAATTTTTGTACTCTCACTGGAGGGTAAACGTGTAGACAGGAGTACTTTTAGTATATAAAAAAAATCTTTGATACCAATTTTGATGCAGAAAATGTTCACATTCATCGACTTACGATACAGACTTCTTTGAGCCTCTAGTTTCTTTCTCCTTAAGCATATATACACTTTTTTAAATGGAATATATTACAATAAAAAAAAACGCACTCCCCCATCAAGGTCAAGTAATTGACCCTTTAAAGCTGCAAATCCAAAGAACTAAGGATCAGTTTGGTGCGGCCTAAAATGCAAATTTTGAATACCCTTTACTAATTTAATTTTAACTTTCTGTTAACTTTTAAAATCATGTTCAAAAATGATAGTGGTGAGCCTCTAACGTATTTTTTTTATATTGTCTGCTCGGTGTGACATTTTGAGTCGAAAAAACTCCTATTCATCCATAAAATCTGAGAAAAGAAGAAAATTCTATTTTAATCAAAGGCAGTGTAGGCAAATTTCAATATTAGTTAGAATTTTAGTATATGTCGCTAACAAGAACACGGGTATATATCGGAAATCAAACTTTAAAGAAAAACGGGCATATTTTCAAATTATGACATAGACCTTAGTGAAAGTATCGAGGTTTGTGTGAAAGACGCAAAATGACTACACATATTTGTGAATATTGACCAGTTTTCGCAATATTTTCCAATAAAATAATAATGTACGTTCAAAGAATGCAAATTTCTGATAAATCTGAAATGTGGTTTTATTTTCTTTAGTGTACACATTGTTTTTTGTCGAACCTTTTTTTATTTCGAGTATGCAAATTTCACGTAGTGATGCCAATATCATGTCCTAAAATTGAATCCTTGAAAAGATATCAGATTTTAAATTTTACACAAAATTCTATATGTTAGGATGATCCAATGTAATAGTGGGGGTGTTTCCCGACACACATACAGACTGCTGATAACCCTGAAATGTTTAATTACATTTGTTAACTGTATGTGGGGGGTGTTCTTTTTAATGACCCTGCATAAAAACCGTTACACACCGCTTTTCACAGCGGCACACACGACCAAATGATAGACGCGGTGGGCGTAACGAACGTTAACCAATTATAATGCTTTATTTTGACACGGTTTCATTATGCTTAATTGATACGACAATCAATCCACGCGACCTGTAGGACTTAATCGCAATATTCAGTTAGCAAATCATTATTATATGGACACTAGTTTTTTAAAATAATAAAAAAAATAACGTTTCCAATCATGTGTACTTGGTCGGTAAAAAACGGAAAGTTAATCGTGAAAGATCATCCATATGAGAGCCAAATTAGTCGTATTCAGAACTCCTTAAAATTGAGGCATATAGAGGTATGTATATTAAGTACTAGTAACGGATTAAGTTATAAGATGTATATATATTTTAAAAAAAAAGAGTCAACACCTATTTATTTTTATTTTTTATTTTCACACTCGTGATCAAGACCATATTGGTCGAAACGTTGAGTATTTTTTACTATTTAGTTTGTTGTTGTTTTTTACGATTTTATATTTGGTTTTATTCAACTGGTGTATTTTATACATTTTAGTCGTCTTACGCCTCTTTTGACAGCTCACCATTTCCATTTATTTTTCTTGTTATCTATATATATTTAAGCTGGTTTAGTTTAAACATATGTTAATTTTTAATTAGAAGCAAATGGCCTTTTAAGGGATTGGATACGTTTGGTTAGTACAATATTTGGAGGTTAAACGTCATTTATGAAATGGAAATTGACCATTTATCAAGAAAAAAAGTTTTCTTTTGATTACAGGAATATTTTGCCTTATCTACTAACTGCAAGTTGAATATGGACGCGAGACAGAACAAAAGAATACGCCATGCATGAATACATAACTTGAATTTTTTAAAATATACAAAATAAGAATTTTACATGCGACAGACTGCCCAAAGCTGATCATAAGATTTTAAAATTTGATCAAGAGTTTGGGTCTCCTAAATGTAGGATTTCATAAACATATTTTATATTGCGTTCAAAGTTTTCTAACCTTTTACTTGAGTCAAATACAATTACTATATGCTACTATTTGTATCTAATGATTTTTGTTCAACCCACTGATAAAATTTGATTAAAAAAGAAACACAAAAAAATTAAAACAGTTTGTTATTGAATTTTGGGAAAAAATAGATTTACAACTGATTCACAGATTTACCCCCTTGTTTTAAAATCCGATTTTCTGTAAGACTGAAAGATTTCCGGATTTTTTTATGTCCATTCCGGAAACCGAACTGAAACACGTTTGTTTTCTATACTTCCTGGTGAAATTTCTTGCTGTTTGCTGTTTATTTTGGAGTTTTTCTGGCGTAATAAATAAAAATTCACTTATGAAATAGTAATATATCATTAAACTTTTCATACAAATATTGTTTTTGGAACTTCCTCTGCATAAAAAAGCTAATTTTTCAACCAATCAATAATAAAGGTTTTCGCTAAACGCAACATGTTGGCATTGATGTCAAATCGGCACCACTACCAATAGTCAATTCGGGACCGAAAAATAGTCATTTCGGAACCCATGTATAATTAATCCTGCACCACCTACTATTGTACTGTTAATGTAAATTTATAGCAATGCATAAATATCTGAAAATTTAATTTCAAATATACGTCAATAGCAAAACTGAACTTGACATAAAGCATGACAATTTATTTTAAAACAATCAGGTAATCAGTTTTGTAAGAATATGATGTTTTAGTGCTTTCCAGGAAAGTTATTCAAATTAAATTAGGATGTATGGGTATTCTGGCTATGCCCTGGACAATTTTTACTTTCATGTAAAAAAATATTTGAAACAATCTCCAAAAGTTACTTGCTTTAAAAGATGTACACCAGTACCACACTGTCAATTAGTTTCAAATTCTCAAGGATATTAAATGTATCAGGAACTGACTTTATTACAGTTGAATAATACATTTAGTATCTTTTTGTGTAATCAACACTTACATTCTTACATTTAAGCCAGACACGGGAATCTTTGGCAGAATATATTGATTGATGAAACTGCATGGCAAATCAAACTGCAAATTACTGCTAAATCAGGGTTCTGTATAAGATTTGCTGTATAAGACTGCTTGTGAACTGTGTAGCAGCATGTACCAAAAGTTCTGTATATTTACATGTATACCCCACGCAACGGGATTTCACGAAACCTTTTCAGATAATACGGACATACTACGTAGATGTGCATATCGACAGGATATTGCGATTCAGTTTTTTTTCTAGGAGTTATGCCCCTTTGAACTTATTTACTTTAATGTACTACTGCAACAGTTTGTCATCGCAACTCCTCTCAAACCACACAACAGAATTTCATGAAACCTTTTCAGATAATAAGGACATACTACGTCGATGTGCATATCGACAGGATATTACGATTCAATTTTTTTTCCAGGAGTTACGCCCCTTTGAACTTATTTGCCTCACTATACTATTACTGTTGACTCCTCTCGCTTGGAATTTAAATTTCCCAACATGCTGCCATTCAAATTAGGATAAATATGTGAAGGTAAGCATTTGATTGCGTTCATTTTACTTGTGAAGTGAGATTTTGTTTCTCCAGTGACAATATGAAGACGTGGGGTATGTGAGCGTGCACACAAAGGTTCTTTAATTTATTTTAATCTCTTACATGTCATAGGGGACAAGATCAAAGTTCAATGTAGGATAAAAAACTTAATTCACATAGTTTTTTCACTGACACCCCCCCACCCCCCTCTTAACTTAATTTGGGAAAAATTGATTGACCTATATGGGCATATACTTTGAGAGAATACTTTTTGTATCATGGGTCCTTTTTTCCTCAACAACGTATGTTTGTTCTGTATATTGACTTGGACATCACTTCAATCCGAAAATCGATGTCGAATAACAAAACTTGAAGTGATTTTTACCCCCCACCCCCCAAACTATTTGAATTACGTTTTTTATCCTACATTGAACTTTTGATCTCATCCTCTAGGTTTGTACATTATAAAAACATTGTTTTAAATATTTTCCATGCATTTTGTGCATATTTGGTGCAACCAGGTTTATGGTATAAACACTCTTTTATAGGTTTTTCTGGAGACTGGGGAAAAATTTGATTTACACCTGAAGGACTTCAAATGTAGTGGCAAGGAGTTGTCTCCTGTCTGTCGAGCATCAAGAACAGAATTTTTAAGATGGCTGAAAGAAAACAAGGTTAGCTTTCATGGATTTAATTATAGACACATTATTATCTGTAACAATTCATATTCTGTGTTATCATACAACAAACTTGAAGAAATACTTTGCTTGTCACTGTCCTCTTTATTTAATAAATATTAACATATCTAGAAAAAAAAAATTGAGATCTGCACTCCTTTAACCTAAACTTTTTTTTTCAAAATGATGAAATGTTTTATGCCTCTGCCATAGATGACTAGGTTATTAAGTGTTACCCGTATCCATTTGCTTTGCCAAATGCTTTGCAACTTGTATCCAAGTCAATGTTTATTACCATTTTAATCAAGTTAAATTTGGGTATATATCATGACTTTAACTCTTTCAAAGGCTGATTTATGTCCCATTTATAAAACGAAATATTGCAACTTTTTGAATTCATTGGAATAACTTTTGTAGTGTTGTTATATATATTATAACTTATTTTAATCTATAATTAACCTCACTTTCTACCTTTACTGTTTGAACAAATACAAATTCCCCAAGAGATTTGCAACATGGTACATGTTTTAGCAATCCTTTTGACTCTTGTTTAGATAGTAGAAACTAATGTATTGTCAGAGAAGGCTAAAGGACAAACAAATAAAGATGATGGAAAAACAACACAAAATGAAGATGGACAACAAGCTGGACCACACAATGAACAAAGAAATCAGTCAGTCTCTTCTAGTCAGTCTTTTGCTGATTCTTCAATGGATGATGCATTTAATACAAGTCATGAGGATAATGCTGATAATGAAGAAAAAGATAAAGAAAGTTCAGATGCTATTTTGGATAACAATTCAAGATCATATCTTCCCCTTTCTTCAGACTTCAGTTCTATTCGTGCTCATCTAGCAGGTAAGTTTATATTATATTAAGCGAAACCAAATTGATTTTTAGTTCTTTGAATTTTTTGGACCGCAAAAATAGGTGCGAGCAAGACAGATTTTCTTCAAACTTTAACACATTATTACAAATGGTGCCTGAGGGTCTGTATACTTTTTGATGATTTCCACTTTTGTCATTGCAGAGTTATGGGACTTGTGAAGACCCCAAAAAAAATTCACATGTCATGTACTAACTCCAGTACGCCTCGACGTATTTTTTCAAACCGCTTTCACAATGATGATATTTAGCTTATTGTTACAGTGTTATAATTTATATATGTTAAGCTGTTGAACAAGTAACATAACACTAAAAAAAAACAATAAAATCATAATTTCTGGGGAGGGGCATAAGGAGCAGCAGTTTATTTTTCTCATAGACTAGTTTTTTTGGGGCACATATCAAAATTACAATAGCACACATTTTTTTCAACTAAAACATTGCAAAAAATGTGCAAAAATCTCAATTTTTACAAAATTTTATCAGCAGGCAGACAATTTTTATTTTTAATTTCTTGAAAAATGAAGAATTTAGATCAAATTTTCAGCAGTTTTGCAAAATGAAGCAGCAGTAAAATTGTTCTTAAAATTTACATTAGTTAAATAATCGGAGCGGCAAATTTTTCAAATTAAATTGATTAAAGAATTTGCCCATGTTAAATTAATTTTTGTTTTCATATGATTAAGACCGTTGTAGTCATTATAATTGATATGAAAGTCAAAATTAAAAATTAAACTGTTTTGTTAAATTCAGAAACTAGCATATCTGCCTGGTAATTAAGATGTACCAGTAGTTCTGTAACAGTGTGAAATACAGAGCTAGCATTTGGTACCGATATGTTAAATTGTCTAAATATCCAGAAAAGGCAGTTTTTTATATTAACATCTCTCTTTTAATCAAAATTCACAGTATAATGAATCTAGGTCGTAATTTGGATATCTGTTTATGAAAAATAATACAAAAAGTGCAGGTTGAAAAATTTTGTATTTTATGTTCAACCTGTGATAAGGTCCCTTGGAATTATGAAAAATTTGTTTAAATTTGAATAATAAAACTAAAGATTTATATTTTATACGAGTATTGACTACATGAGCAGTACAGTGAAGAACATTTTTTTTTGTTCTAAAAATTTTTTCAGGAAAAAATGTTCAGGTTCACATTTCTAATTTGGTTGAACCAGCAAATCAGAGAAAAGTAAGAGACCTTGATGCAGACCATGTCAGAAAACTAGAAACTGAAATTGGAAAGAGTGGATCTGTTTACACAGTATTAATTGGTATTGTTGATGAAACTGAAGATGTGGACAAGTTGAAAGATTCCAGAACTGGCAGAGTTGAGGTGATTGGAGGGAATCATACTCGACAGGCACTGATAAACCTAGAGAAAAATATTTGTGTTACAATGGATTTATATTACAGCCTGACAGATATCCAGGCACTAAAACTGGGATATCTGCACAATGAGATTCACAACCATGGGAAACAGACATCATTTGAAGAGAAGGTTAAATTGTTCAGGGGCTTACTAGAATCTGTAAAGTCTGATTATCCACTGAAGTCATGGAAGTTTGTAATTTCTGAGTGGCGTTCAAGAATCTCAGAGATAATGAATAAAGAGGTAAAGTTAAATACATGTAGTACTTTCTTAACAGTTAAATACAATATATTCTGTACAGAAATTTCATATTCAATTCCTAAGAATCAATATTGTGATATCAATGATACTTCAGTTACACTTTATAATTCATTTCTCCAACAGTTGGGTCATTATGACCCACATTTCATTCATGTGCGACTCAGATTAGTTTTTGTATATACTTTTTATTTTGGCCTTTTTTTCTCTCCAGAAATCCAAAGTTAAGAACCACTTTCAAACTCACCTCCATTGTGCCTCTTTATCAAAAGATGTTTGGTGTAAGCTGGAAATGGTGTTTGAAGCTTGGCAAAAAGGAAATGTTTTAAATCAACCAAAGATTGAAATGAAGCAGACTCATCTGACAAATTTATTCAGAATTCATGATGAAAATGAAAAAGAACAACTATTACTAAATTTGGCAAATAGAGACATCTCATTTGCAAAATTTAAAGCAACATGCTCCAGAAGGTAAGTAGTGTAAAACTGACCTTGGATGAGGCCATATACATGTACATGGAATTCACAGAATACACTCAATATACAAAACTTGGAAATATGTCAAACAATATGTAAATAATTAGCCCCAAAACTTATTTTTGTTAATTTGATGTGTCATTTTTTACCAAGAAAAATAAAGTCGTAGACAGCATAAATTTGATTAATTTAGTTCTTAATAATTAGGGAATGTGACTTAAAACTGTTATTGTTTTTAAAAGGAAAATGGTTATACAAGTGAAGTATATACAGTTTTCCATTTAGAAAATAAAACATTGATAAACATGATAAATGCTGATTAAGAATAATTTTCAAAAATTGAGATTGATGACTTCTTGAACTTCTATTTTTTTTTTTATTCTTTCCACTTGTGCTAAATACAATGTCTATATATGCTGTATTGAATTTTTAGACCAATGAAGGCTAAGAGTTCTTCACAATGTACAAAAAAGAAAGACATGTCGAAAGAAGAAACATCAAAGAACTCTGCAAAACCTAGAAGGTACTAATTTACAATATTACTTATTTTTTTCTGTTCTAAGGAAAAGAAATTATGTAGGATGATGTTACAAGCGAGTTGTGTATGACCAATATGGAAACTCCTACTAAAAGACAAAAAGCAGCAAATATACATAAATATTCTCTTAAACTAAACTGCCCGAAGACCACAATTAATCTGCATCAACTCGTTGTCCATGAATATAGTTCACATATTTTATAGTGTATTTTTTTCCATTTTAATTTTTCCCACTTCTGTTAGTCTTTTTTCAAGTATCCTAGTTAAAATATAAAGCAAAAGGGGCAAATAACTAAATTTTAAACAGTTTTGTAATCAGAAATATAAAATTTGTAATTTGGTGATTGTAAAAATGGCCCAATTTCAGTATGTTAGAGCTATGTGAAAGATAACTATAGTACTTGAAGACATTTTGGGTGATTTTAAAAAAATAATCAATGGTAGAATTTTCTATAATTTTGGTATTTCCCAGTTTACGTTGATTTAAAGAAAGATTATAAAGTTTGAGCTGGTGCAATTTTTAAAAATTTGACTTAATGTAATATGAAAATGCACTATGAAATAATTATGGACTTTGACTTACTGAGAGCAAACTTTGATGGAGTGGTTCTTTTTAAAATTATGTCAAGACATTGGATGAACATGGCAACCATTGAGACCATACTTTGAATGTATTGTTTGGTGGTTAGCTGTTCAAACATTATATGATCCATACCATGAATGGCTGGGTTACAAGATCAATTGAACACAAGATGTTGAGAGCTCTTTATTTAGTCCATAAATTAAATGTCAACAAATCACTTGTTTTTTTGTGCAAGTTTTAATATACATATTGATTTGATTTCAGTAACGATAGTCAACATGAATTGCAGAATTTGAAGAGAGAGTTAGACCTATTGAAGAAAACTTCACAGGAAAAGGCTCACGATTTACAATCTGAAGTTAATAAAAATGTTGAATCTGTAAAAACGATACAGAAAAAATTGCAGCTGAAAGTTACTGAAAACATCAATTTACATCAAGAAATTCAGGTAGTTGCATTAAATCAGTCACTGATTCCATTTATACAAGTACATATATCTGTCTTGTTCATGTAATAGTTACTGTGAATTGTTATTTTTGAGATTTTCACCCCTAATTAATTGATGTCATTATAGGACTAATTCATTTAGTTACATTGTAAGTCCCTGAGGGTATTCTCCAGGTATCTTAAATTTGGATCTTGTTTGTTATTTTGCAATGAAATACATGTATATATTTTATTACTCCCTGTCAGTTGGGATACTCCCTACTCCCTCCATTTTATAAATGTTCCGGTGTATTTAAAAAGGGTTTACATCCAAACGTTTTCACCATATTCATTGTCATCAAAGGTGTAATTCTTCCAAAAATGGTTTCATCCACAATTGCATCATAGATGAATAATATAGAGATTACCCATTATACTTCTTTGTTCCTCAAATCATACCAAATACCTGCTAAGTAATTCCATTCTCTCAATAAACATGTGATTGGGGAGCTTCTACTGATTTTGACTTGTTTGAATTTATCTGGTTTTAGAAATTGAAGAACTCACAAGAACCTGATAACTCTGTTATTGTTGACTACGAGAAAAAGGTCAAAAGATTGCAGGTAATTTCACTTTTTTATTTTCACATAATGCATACATTTGAATCTGGCTTTGCAAAAGATTAATTTTAATTATAACTTATAATTACATCTTAGAAGTAAATATAATTTATTTAACATGTTTAAGTTCAGCATCTGTTACCAGGCTTGTAAATCACAAGTCAAATATAACCAAATATATGAGATTATTGATTAGTATTCAAATTTCAAGATAATTTGTACTATAATTACATTGGATATGGTGAAATACCTGTCATATTTCCATCCAGGAGGTGAGGTAAGAAAGCCAAGGCTTAAACTCAATTAGATAAATCTGATAATTCTCTGGAAACAATGTAAGCATCTATACATGTATGTTTGGTCATTCGTTATGTTATCATATTAATTTCCTTGTCTATCTTGTTGCTTCACTGTTCTTTGGCTGATGTTGGTTTATTCCTCATACTTCTCACCAATAAAAAATGTGCACATTGTTATCCATGTCTTATTTTTTACCCAGGACGAAGTTAATGAACAAAAAGAAGCTATCAAGAACCTTGAGCTGCAGGTAAACATGGCTGAGGAAGCAGCCAGCCGTGCCAGGTTGCAGTTAAAGGAATCTAATAAGGTAACCAGTATAGTTTTGATGATGATTATGTGAAATTAAAGATTTGATGTATATTTCCCAGTCTTTAAATAATTTAAGAGCAAAATTTCTGAATTCATTAGATAATCTTACCCATAGTTATTTTTTATTATTTCATAAAATAGATATTGCAAATACAATACAGGCTCTGTCAGTAAGAAATGTATTGCATGGAAGGTTTGCTATAGAGAAGCATGATGAGTGTTATTTAATTATATACATATAGTTATATGCAGTTTCAGTTATAAACATAAGAGTCATGTTTTATTGGGTATACATGTAGCTATGAAATAATTCAACATAAATTTCATTATGATTGGACATTATTTTTCAGAATCGAAAGAATGTTGCAGCTAATGCAAATACAGATGATGAAAAAGGGGAAGAAAATATTTTAGCAGCCAAGGTTGGTGTTAAATTTAATTTTATTTTAAAGTTGAAATTAAGTAACAAAATTGTGATCAGTGCAACTTCTCTGCATATTTCCCTTGGTGAAAAGTCTCTAGCAGAAAATTGTAAACTATTCTGTTTACACTGAAATTTTAATAACTTCATTATGCTCAACTGAAAATATAAAATTCTTAAGTACTGCAAAGAAATTTTGAAAATTTATATTTCTTATGCACTGTTTATGACTTTTTGTATCACAGTTTTCAAACCAGTAACAACTGAATGTGGAGACTGATAACTATAAATTGACATTTTAAATATTAGTAATATGCAGAATGAATAATTCAGAAGATAAATATTTATGAAAAAATAGTTACTGTACATTATTTAGGATTTTTAAATGAGAAAGGGAGAAACAGCTTTAATTTTAAGAACTGATAATTTCTGATTCTGTGGCTACATTTTGTTGCACCAAATGTTTGTCATACACAAGGTATTTCTTATTACAGAAAAAAAGATGCACCAGTCAGACACAGGTTTCATGTAATCAGGATGAGGAAAGTAAAATAGAAAATGGAAAGGTTAGCATTATAAACATATAGTTTTATTGGCTCCTTATGATTTCTTACTTTTCAATTTCCATTTGCACCACGTTAGATGGCAATTTCCTGTCTATTGTTATTAACTACATGTAGAACTTTCCTGAAAGGGACTAATACCCCCCGTAGCAACATGTCTGTTTTGAAGCCTACGCATAGTTCAAATCATATTTTTCAAAGTACTCACCCAAACAAAAAATCCTGACAATATGCACATCTCCATATAGTGATCTAAAACTCCATAAAGTTTCATGAGAATCATGCAAGTAATGTTGGATGAGTTGCGGACAACACATGGAACAAAGCTTTGTTAAAAATTGCCTAAGTCCAAACAACTGTATCTTTTATGGGAAAAAGTATTGGACCAGGACAAACTTCGCATCCTTTGTTCAGACATGGGTATAATTAATGCACAAGGAATTTTAAGTATATTACCTGGTTACCTAAATGTTAAAAAAAACCTTTACATTCACCTGATTTGTTTAGCAGGTCATTTAACATAAAAGTTTAACAAATTGGGCATTCTGGGCCAGGTTACTGATAGAATCTGAAGAGATCGTTTGGTTACATTTGGCTAAATGGATTTGTAAAAAGTTCTTCAAGTGAAATTTTCATAGGGTCCTGAATGTATATACACAATATCAGCAAACTTAGTTATCGGGTAGCCAGTAGAAAATTGAAATATAGGCACCAGCTGAATCTCCCAACTCTTAATTATCTAGTTCAAGCTTTTCATTTTAATGTTTGCAAATTTAACAATCTGAAGAAGATGAATATATTAATATGATCACTAGAATTCATGCATACATGTATATAACAGTCTTGATTTTAAAATTTAAATTTATCAATTCTTTATTTCATTTAACAACATATGTATATTATATTCATATTTTTTTCCAGACTGCAACAGTTGTAGAATATGTTAATGATAAAGTATACCTTGGAATATTAGAAGATAACAACTTAACATATACAAAGGCGGCAGTTGGAAAACTAGAGAAAAACTTTGTTTTAAGTGAAAAAGCAGAATCTTTCACATTAAATAAAAAAGACAAACAAGTTATTGACCCAAAGTATATTATAACAAGGGTTGAATGCAATATTAAAAACAATAAAATTGTTATTTCAGCTGAAAACAAAACAAAAATTGTAGAAAGTGTTGTATCGTATTACCAGAATTCCAGATAATTTTCGTTTAGCTGATTGACAAATGCACACAATGTTAACAGAAAAACTTGCACTTTATCGGTGTACCATAACATTGGTACTTTGTATCAACATTTAGAATACTCTGAGATGCTAGATGTGTTATGATAAAGTATTCATTCAAAGAGTCATTGAATTTCTCAATGATTTGTACATATTTACCTAAAACACAAGTATCTTTCCCCTAATTTCTGTGATTCATCTCCAAAAATGCAGGTACTAATTTGACAACATATGTTCTGTTTTAAATTTCAATGTGTTTTTCTTTTCTTTAAAAAAATAATAAACTGAGTTTTATCTGGAGCACTCGTTTCCACAGTTGTATATGTATACACAAATTGTAGTTCTATCAAGCTATAAGAAATTTTGTAAAGAAATTTTGCTTTAATATGAATTTTTTAAATGCATGCATTTGACTTTTTTTTTTACTAGTATATATTTTTTGGTCAGCTCTTTTGTGTGCATGATTCTTAGGATTTCTGTTTCTTTTATAGTCATGAAAAAAGTGAAAAGGTAGTTGAACCTAATCTTTTAGCAGTAATATAAATGTACACTGGTAGTTGGTAAGCCAACTGTTTATTATTCTGAGAAAAAATCCCATCACAGGATGAAGTTTAAACTCTTCATCATTTTAAGAATAAATTTATTCTCTTCATAACATATTGTATATTAATTAGCATGTTGGAATAAATTTATTCTCTGCAGATAATGATTGCATAAAGAATAAATTTAATTTTAGAGAAAACAAGTGGTATATTATAATGATGATCTGAGAATAAATTTATTCTCTGGAAAGCAGAAGTACATGTATATATTAATATTTAATAATAAAGTATTCTCTGAGAAATAAAATTGTAGGGCCAGGGAATAAATTTATTCCCTATAAAAGCAAATGACTGTTGAACTTTTCATCCTACAGGGAATAAATTTATTCTCTAGAAGCAAATGAATATTAAATGGTTCATTGCATGGGAATAAATTTATTCTTTAGAAGCAAATGGTTTTTTATTGTATGTGACCAGGGAATAAATTTATTCTGTCGTTTTGTCGATGTTACACAGAGTTGTAAATTTATTGATATTTTTACAATAAATTTTTAAAGATCATAGTTTA
The DNA here is from genome assembly GCA_028015205.1 of Mytilisepta virgata. Lineage (NCBI taxonomy): Eukaryota > Metazoa > Mollusca > Bivalvia > Mytilida > Mytilidae > Mytilisepta > Mytilisepta virgata. Next base: position 1,265,629 of record CM051520.1, on the reverse strand, counting down.
TATTTTGTATTTTCTTTCATTTTAAGAATAAATTTATTCTTAGGGTCTTTTTCTTAAATAATACAGCAATATAATCAAAACAAGTGACCTTAAATGCTGTTTTTGCCATTTTGAAGGGATTTTGAAAAATCATACTGGTAAAAAGGACATCCAAGAATTTCCTTTTTTATTTTGGAATGCCTTATAGGGAACTGTAATACAACTTTTAAATGTTAATAATCTTTTGAATTTTTTTAGTAAGGAACCTCAAGATATCAGGTAAAGGTATTTATCCATTATTATGAATCTCAAACTATATAAAAATGTAGCTATCTTATTGTGAAAACAAATTTTCCTTATGTCTCCCTTATTTGAATAACTTTTAGTTCGAGATTCCTAATACGTCAGTCGGCCTGTTTTAGAATTGGCTATTAATACTGTTTTCCAAAAATATGATTGCTAAAACAGTTATACTAATAAAAGATAAAGGAAACAGACTTTGTTATTAAAGTTTTGATAAGTCCTTAATATTAATAAAAAGCCTTAAACAACGGAAACTATTTTCAAATTCTAACCTGTGCTTCAGATAAGGTCACAACACCCTGATCTAAAAGTAAACAATATCTAGAACCTTTAAAGTTATGCCAACCATTCGAACAATTAAATTCTGAAAAGAAAAAGATGAACGTAATCAGTAATTGAGGTGCAGTAAATATTTTATGATATCAAATATAATTATGAAGCGTCGCAATAGCTTCTTCTACTGAATTAATTGGTGCATAATGATTTTATTTTCTAGTCATACTTTTAATAGCGTAGAGTTTGTTCAACAAAACTTCAAAAATACAATATTTTGTGACTGATTTTAGTGTAATAAGAAGAGGCTCAGTGGACTGAGCCTGTATCGCTCACCTGGCAGTCACAAACTTTTGATTTGACAGACTAGATTGATTTCTGGAAACTTTGTAAATGATCTTCTATAAATGCTTCATACCAAGTATAAGTTCATTGGCCAAATGGTTTCAGAGGAGAAGTTTTAAATTTTGACCGATCAGAACATATAAAGGTTTCTGGTGGCAATTTTGTTTCACGGACTAGAAAGATTTATGCAAAGTTTGTAAAGGACCTTCCATAGATGCTCCATACCAAAAATCAGTTCATTTGGCTTTACGGTTTCAAAGGAGAAGAACTTTTAAATTTCGACCAATCAGAACATGTAAATGCTCATGACGGCCATTTTGTTTCACGGACCAGGAAGATTTATGGAAACTTCCTAAAGGACCTTCCATAGATGCTCCATACCAAAAATCAGTTCATTTGGCTTTAAGGTTTCAGAGGAGAAAAAGTTTAAAATTTTGACCAATCAGAACATGTAAATGCTCATGGCAGCCATTTTGTTTCACGGACCAGGCTGATTTATGCAAATTTTGTAAAGGACCTTCCATAGATTTTCAATATCAAAAATCAGTTCATTTGGCTTAACGGTTTGTAAGGAGAAGAAGTTTTACATTTCAACCAGTCAGAACATGTAAATGCTCATGGCGGCCTTTTTGTTTCACGGACTGGGAAGATTTATGCAAATTTCCTAAAGGACCTTCCATAGATGCTCCATACAAAAAATCTCATCATCACCATTCACCAAAGATACCATGTTTACTTTAAAAACCAAATATTGTTGAAATCTGAGAAAGTGTAAAAAATGGCGGGAAATCCAGCCATTTTAAAAATGGCCGTCCAAAACAAACTTTCATCATCACCATTCAACTCGAGATACCATGTTTACCTTGAAAGTAGATTCATCTTCATTTTTCTTTCTATAATTCAGGAAAAAATAGCAAAAAACAGCATTTTGACCCCTATGTTCTATTTTTAGTAAGGGTGGACATGTTTTTCGACCAATCAAAAATCCAAGCATTAACTTTTTGCAGGATACCCTAAGGAACAATCTTACCAAGTTTCATTTGATTTTGAATAGTAGTTTCAGAGAAGATTTTTGAAATAATAACATAAAAAAAGCCCAAAATGTCAAAAAAGGGCAATAACTCTAACATCAGTTGACAGATTTTCACGAAAATCAGCACACAGGTAGCTCTTCTCATGCTGAACACTTTCAACCTGCCAGAATTTGCCGTAACCTAATGATTTTTGAGATATTTGCGAAAAATTGTTGTTTGACCCCTATGTTCTATTTTTAGTAACAGCGGCCATGTTTTTCGACGAATCAAAAATCCCCACATCAGTTCTATGCAGGGTACCCCAAGGAACATTCATACCAAGTTTGGTTCTAATTAGTCAAGTAGTTTCAGAGGAGAAGAGTTTTGTATAATTGTTAACGACGACGACGACGACGACGACGGACGCCAAGTGATGGCAATAGCTCACATGGCCTTTGGCCAGGTGAGATAAAAATTACGATATCAAATTTTGAACAAAGAAAGCCCTTCTCTGGATTAACCCTTTTTACCAAAGACCCAATACTAAAAAGCCGTAAATAATTCATACATTCTGAGAAATAAAAGTCAAAGATGTTTTGCAACATCTTTGTAAATAGTTTCTAGCAAACTTTACTCTCTATGGTTATAGATGTTGTTGGTACATGTGTTGAAGTTGTTGTAGCCGCTGATGTTGTAGAATGTGGTACGTTATTAGCCATTGTCGTGTATCCTTTTATTGGGTAATTGTCGTTACAAAGTTCACTATCACAGCATGCTGTATGGTTCAAAGCGCTGCAACTCTTTGCATTAAAGAAAAAAAAACATAGCATTAAAGTCGTTATCATTTGACTGGAACAAATTAATTTAAATATCTTAAGTCAGATTACAAGTATGAATTGAATCTCACCAGACCTTACTAGCCATCAATCAGACAGTTTTCTTACTCTTCCGAAGGACCTTTTGCAGTCTTGTTTGTTTCTTTATCACTTTTGTTACATGTTTGTAGCATTCCTTCTATTTGATATTGGTCTAATGAAAAGGCCCTTTTCCAATTATTATATTAGTTCCGTATTCGTCTTGATATATACTTAGTGCCCCACTAGATTACATAGTTATGAAGAAAAAAATGGCATTTACATGTCTGAATAATATTCTTACCGATTTAGACATACATCCCGTAGAAAAGAGAATGTCAGTACCAAATGTCAATGGTTTTACAAAACAACCCTGAAATAGAAAATGATAAATTAAAGTTCGATATTAATAATTTACATGTGACTTACCGTATGTCTCGCATCAGCTCAACACTGTTTTTTATGGTATTATCTCATTAATGTTTTTTTTAAAATATCACGACATCTGTTGTATATTTCCCTTTTCCCATGAAGTTTTCACGACAACAGATTTACACGTTTAGTTTTTGTTTGTTTCACTCAGTTTGCGTAAAATATAACATTTATATAACAATTGACTTGTATAACATATCTGCTCAAGGACAATATTGGACAGTGGATTGGTATGGTATACACGTGTAAGTTCCCATTTTGTATTCCTTATTTACTACATGTAGAATATCAGTTTGTCACCAAGAATTTTGATTCAGAAGTATGAATGATATAAGGAAGAAATATATTTTTACGTTGTTGATGTAGGTAAATCAAAAGTATGCCTAGGACACTAGTAACCTCTGAATTAATAAAGATTATGAGATACGTATGTACAGTTGGGCTCAGTTCTAACCTTTCTTTTGGAACTGTCCTAAACGGTCAGAAGAACTGTTCTACAACTGTTTTAGAACTGTCGTCCTAACCTAGAACCATTTATGACAGATTTACCCTAGAACCATTTATGACAGATCTACCCTAGAACCATTTATGATAGTTCTACCCTAGAACTATTCTGGACGGTACAACCCTAGAACCATTTCTGATAATTCTATCCTAGATTCTAGCCTAGAACCATTAATGAAAGTTCTACCCTAGAACCATTCTAGAACCATTCTGGACGGTTATACCCTAGAACCATTCTGAACAATTTTACACTAGAACCATTTATGACATTGTTGATAGTTTATGAATTTTGAACATCAAAATTATAAGAAATAAAATAATTAATTTGTTGGCGTAATTTTCAAATCACCTTTTAACATACCGTAATAGTTTACAGAAAACAAAAAAGAATCACTCACCATGAAGTTTTTACTAATTTAACTAGTTTGTTACGATATATTAAACCTTTTTAGCTCACCTGGCCAAAGGCTATGTGAGCTTTTGTCATTACTTGGCGTCCGTCTTGTTTGTCCATCTGTTAACTTTTCACATTTAAATCTTCTCCTCTGAAAACACTGGGCCAAATGGAATTAAATTTAACAGGAAACATCTATGTAATGTCCTTTATAAAGATTGCTCATTATGCCGTATACGGAGCAGGAACTGCTTACCCTTCCGGAACACCTGGGTTCACTCCTGGTTTTTAAAGGAGTTCGTGTTGTTCATTGTTTTTTTAGTCTTCTGTGTTTATTTGTTGTGCTTGTGGTTGTTCATTTGTCTTCCCGGGTTTGTCCAATGGATTACGTTTTTTTTATTGCTCCTTAGGTATATTTGTCCTTTTTGTCGTCTCAATCGGACAACAAACATGGCCGTCAAGGGCAATTGTTGTTTCTGATTGGCTGAGTTTTCCAAAATCTTCTCCTCTGAAACTGCTGGGCCAAATGGAACAAAACTTGACATGAAGCATATATGGGAGGTCATTTATAAAGTTTCCTCATTTCCTCTCGATCGGACTACAAATATGGCCGCCATGGGCAGTTCTTGTTTCTGATAGGTTGATATAAAAAAATCTTCTCCTCTAAAAGGCCAAATGGAACGAAACTTGACAGAAAGCATCTATGGGAGGTTTTTTACAATGTTTCCCCATTTCGTCCCAATCGATCGAAAAACATAGCCGCCGTAGGCAATTCTTGTTTCTCATTGGTTGATTAAAAAATATTTTTTTCTCTGGAACTGCTTGGCCAAATGGAACGAAACATGACAGGAAGCATCTATGGGAAGTTCTTTATACAATTTGTTTTTAATCACCCCGATCGGAGTACAAATTTCCTCATTTTGTCCCGATTGGAATATAAATATGGCCGCCATGAACAGTTCTTGTTTCTGATTGGCTGATATAAAAGAAAACTTCTCCTCTGAAATCGCTTGGCCAAATGGAACGAAACTTGACAGAAAGCATCTGATTGGGAGGTTTCTCTACAAACTTTCTTCATTTTGTCCAGATCGGGCGACAAACATGGCCGCCATGGGCACTTCTTGTTTCTGATTGATTGATTTAAAAAAAAATTCTCTTGGCCAAATAGAGCCAACTTGACAGAAAGTGTCTATGACATATAACAAAAATCTACAGAACCATATAATTGCTTGAAACCAAACATGGTCTGAATGTTCCTCTTAAGGTGCTCACCAAGTTTTGTTACTTTGGTGCCGATCCCTAATTCAAAATGGCCTTCAGCAGAGGACTTTATGTTAACATAAGACCCTTGGGAAATACATTAAAAAAACTTCTGGAGAACTTCCAATTTTAGAATATGCTGACCTGTAAGTAGAAGGACCTTGATGAAGAAAAAGTTGGTTCCTACAAGGCTTACCACACTTCATAATGATAGGGAGAAGTGACTTCTCTGAGGTACATCAATAAAAATGGCTTTCATGCCAGATGAGAGATACAGGCTCAGCCCTCTGGGCCTCTTGTTTAGATACTGTAATTCCCCATAAAAAATATATATCACCTGCGTAACAGGATGGTTCTACCCTAAAATCATTTATGACAGTTCTATCTTAGAACTATTTATGACAAGTTTGGTTCTATCTTAGAACCGTTCCGAAATGGTTCTAGAACCGTCTTCTATGACAGAATAGTTGAGAGTTTAGAACTGATCTCAACAGTACCTGATGTACCGAAGGGGCGTTTGAAAAATATATCTCGACGCCTACTCTTCGTGCCAAGAACATTGGAAGGCCTAAAAACATTTGTTGATTTAAACCAGACAGTATAATGTCTTTAATTTATCTGTAATCCTATCTGCCCTGTTCTAAGCAATACCTTACCTTGTCTGGTCCACACAGTGTGATATCATCGCACGAGTCTGGCAGAAGTTGTTGCATACAGTTGTAACACAGAATTCCTTCAGAAGACGGTCTTTCTTGTTTATAAAAGATGGTAAATATTAAACTTGGAAATTTTAACATATTTCAGTTAATTTTGGCAATAGTTTAAGTGATGAAAAATATTTAATCGGAAACCTTTTCAGAAATAGTTGGCACGATCTGAGAAGTTCAAGCCCCCATTCGGACATTGCTTAAAAAGGGTAGGCCCAATACTAAAAAGAACTGATTATTTCATTTTTTTTCGTATAACTCTACTGAATTTGATTAAGTTAAATACGGTACTTGTTATCCATTTCTTTGCATTTAGTGAATTGTTGTCTGTTATACGTGTCATTACAAATACTATTAAATGATAAAATATAAAAATGTAAGGATATGCAATATGCGTCATTGAGAAAAAATCTCAAATGATTTTATCATTAGAAGAGATTCAATGATAATATCTAGGGGTCATGGCTCGGCCTTGACTGGTGTCGATAATAGTACAAAGGATTCCCTGAATAATTTGTTCTTTAATAATCATACCAATAGCTCCACATCCCTTTTTGTTGCATAGATTGCCGTCATGGCAACATGACAGACAAACACCAGTGTCTGAACGTTTTCCGCTCATTATGGCTTCACAACGCTGAAAGATAGTGTGTTCTTAAAACCTGAAGGGGAAATTTAAATATTCTAACATTTTTGTATTTAAACATCTTGAAATGTGTAGTGATTATTTTTCGGCTTCTTCACTAGGTCGACAATATCGAATAGCAAGAAAATGTGGGAAATCAATGGAATATTCCTTTATTGGGAAGTGAGTAATTTTGATCAAATGGTGATACCAGTTTCCTGCCCTTGTAAATATTTGTTTTACTGACAATTAAAGGTAGACTTCATTTGCGTGTTATACTCCGATAGTAAAAGAACCCAAACAAATCCAAAAGTTCTCCCGATTGGAAAAGAATTTTGTCGTTTGACTTTATAAACGTTATCACTCTTTTTTATTACATATGGTAAAAACCAAGTATAAACATAAAGGTTTGCATTAAAATTTCATTTATGTTGCTCACTTTAAATTGGGAATTATGAATATGAAATGGGAACTTACTTGTGTATCTTCACACCCCACGTTATACCATACCAAACCACTGTCCGATATTGTCTTTGATACATAACATTGCTGAATAAGATTTTTTAAATGTTAAATTCGATGGTATATTAGGATTCTTCTAAAAAATATAGGATAAACGGACCCGGACAGGTCTGAATAAAGATATTATGAATTGATATTTGCTGCTTTTCGACTACGCACATGGCATTCAGGAGTATGGACAAAGACTGGTCGACTCGGAGTGTTTATGACTGGGGTGACGTTTCTTCCTGCGCACTATTTCTCCGCGAGATAGCACGTTAAAAATCTGGCCCTGAGTGACAAGGTTTATATTCATATATCAACATGTTCTGGTCCTGATATGCATATAATAATGACTACTGAAAGTAACCAATAAGCTATCTATCTTAAAATGAAGTCAAAAGCCGGGTTCTTAAACAATTCGTGAACATGGGCTAGTCGTAGGTAGCAAAAGAGAGAATCAATGATAAACATACATAAAAAAAACAATTAAAACAAAAATGTGATACATATAAATCTCTGAAGTGACCAGATATAGACAATATTTAAAGGTGCCAAGCCTGACATATGACCAATAATGAATAAATCAGCGGGCAAAATCCTTAATCGTGTATCAGTTGATTCTCTAAAGAAGGTACCATTAAAACAATACAGTAAATCCGTAAATGCTGTATATATACACGTCTTTTTTCTTTGTTTATTTATTTATTTATTTATTTATTTTTTTTTTTTTTTTGCAGAGTGTTCTGACTTTAAAAGGTTTTTGCAATGAATTCAAACATGAAGGCGATTCTTAATACTTCCCAGATTTTGCAGTTTAAAGTTATTAAGGCTTTTTTTATTTACCTCGTGCTTTCCGCAGATCGTCACATGGTTGCAGTCACGTGGTTGTACGACTTTGTTGCAGCTTAGGCATAAAGGTCCATCCCCAGATAATGCTAAATTAATGACAGTAAGTTTTCATGTAACAAGATTGAGAAAACCGTGTTTGATAGGGTTTGATTAACTGGAAAACAATTGCTAAATCAGATTAGAATTAATTCATTCTGTACTGTGTGTCACAATAACATTTAAATACAAATATAAATTGGGATTTGATTGTGCTGTATCACAGTGACCCCGTCAAGATCTAGGGAAAGAATTTCCAGAGTGTATTGTAGACAAGTGTTAAAAAACACCGTTGTAACAAAGTGTAAAATAAACTACCGCATGTAGTAATTTATTCCCTTTTCTTTAAAATTCTATTCAGAATTGTGTTTCTCTAAAAGATGTAACATAACTGAGAAGTTAGGCTATTAACATTGAACCTGTAGTAACCTTTCGGATATCGTTTAAAAGAGGAAAGGTAGATTGTCCTACATAAATCACATTGATTTACTCTTGCTTACAGTAGCTAACCTAAAATCAATGTGATTTAAGTTCTTACTTTTCAAAATAGCAGCGGCTAAAGAATAACAATGTGAAGTAGTCTGACACATTGTTTAGTTTTGTTGAAATCAAGACTGACATTTTAAACTTTACTGAGAAGCCAGTCTACATTCTGTAGTCTTGTTAATCAGTTGAAAAGAGCCCTGTTCAGTCAGGTTCAAGATGTTTACATATATATACATGTATATCAATATGAAGAGTCTGTTCTGGTGAAATACGTACCACAAACCTGATAGATAACTGGTATGAACAACACTAATAACCATATTACCTTGGGTTCATGTAACATTGTTCTACAATTGAAGTTAGAAAGTCGCTGTTTATCAAATAATGCAACTTCTTCATTGATTTAGTATGATATATATATATATATATATATATATATATATAAAAGACCAACCAGCAAATTTAATATGTACCGGATCGTCTAGAATAGACGATACTGCGCAGATAAGGAAAAAATTATATAAGTCTAAAGATTTGCACAACGGTACTAATATAAGATGGTAATATACGAAGATGATGTTATAAAATCGTGTTGACAAATATTTCGGCTTAACAAATAGCCTTCGTCAGCGTCATGTGTGGTTATGCCAGTGTTGTTCTTTGGCAGATTACAATGTACTTGACAGAGTGTTCATTTTTATATTTCTGTTCAGTTTGCTGTACGTTTTATTTCTTTTATTTAAAAATTGTATTGTTTTGATTGTTAGATGAGCTCCTTATTTCTGGACTGTGGTCACTCAGCATGTATGGTCTATTTAACATATTTAATGACTAGAGTGTTGTTTCCATTGACTTGGTTATTTTGTCGGAGCCATTAGGGGTTGACAAATGGCGTGCGGTTTCCATTCACTGCATGAAGATCAATAGGTAAGCAACAGTTGTATTTTACTCGCCTGTAAGTCGGGGGTGTTCTTGACATATCCATCCTTTCATATTTTCATTTAATATTTATCATAGAAATAAAAGATTCTAGCTGTGGTATTAATTGAAGTACAGTAATTTGTATTTCTGGAAATTAAAGAAGAAGATGAAGACGTGTTTACTACTTCTGTAACCTATTTATTTATTTATTTATATGTTGATTTAATATTAGATTAGCTGTACTTACCAAAGAATATGTCAATAACGTTACATGTACTTACAAATAATTCTACTGTAGATTTGTCACGGTTTTAAAGATAAGAGAAAGCTTCAGATAACACATAGAATATTGTTAAGTGAGAATGTGCCATTATGTGGGATGTGAGGTATGCGTCGTATCAAACAAGTATCTGTTTATGAAAATATTTCATAAGACCAATTTGATGCACAAAGACATGTATATTACGATTCATCTGTTGTCAAAACTGTCAACAACCGTAATCATTTTAATTTCCCGATAGTGAACGTCCCCTTTCTCAGTGATACATACATACTTCTTCACCTTATCGCGTTTACATGTCGCAGTTGATTCGTTACTGTCGTGTATGAAATTTGTACTTGACTATCTAGACAAAACGCAATGAAACGAAAGGTACTAAAACAAAAACTTGCAAGGCAGGGGTATGTTCGGTATATATCATCACTCCTGAAATATCGCGGTCGTTATTACTCTTGATTGATCAGTAAGAAGTTTCTACCTCATAATTAGAAAAGATACCTTTAGTTAGCTTTTACGTCTTACTGATATTGACTCGTCTCCAGACTTGCCGGAATTTCCTCTTTTGCAATATGACAGACAGGACATGCTTACCCGTCCGGAACACACGGTTTTTATTGGAGTTCACATTGCAGGTTCTTTAGTTTTTGTGCTGTGTGTTTGTGATTCTCTTTGTTTGGCTATGTGTTTCTCCTATGCTTGTGTAGAATTTGTTTGTTATGTTAGTGTCGCCTTGTATTTTGATTTTCGTGTCTTATTTCTTCGGTATCCTTTTTATTATATTTGTATCAAAGGTTGAAAAGTTTGATATCTTACAAATAATAAATAAAAATGTTGAAAAGCAGAGTCAAATGCCAAAATGATAAAAACGAGTCAGAACATTCTAAAGACAAGTATACAAGTATATAAAATTATGAGGTATTCCGTAGATCCATTGGTCTTTCTTATAACATGTATACAGATTCTGAAACAAAGAGAAATTATTGCTATGTAAAACTCTTATAACAGCGTGCATTCTATGCTCTAGAAGTACACTTGTCATCAGGGGTAGATTTACTGACAATTTTTATCCCTATGAAAATTTGATCACGTGTTACAATCCCAAAGCAATGATATTTGATGGTATTATATCCTGGCAGATAACCCATACGTTTGTCATATGATTTCTAAACAGTAGCCCGTCTTAATCAGTTTATTAAAGATGATCGCTGGTCTAATAGGAAATAAATAGGATTTGAAACAGGTGTTTTAGTTTGAGAGAACATATGAATAGTAAACAAATAAGCAAGAAAAAAATATAGGTTCATGGGCTCATTTTAGAGCTATAAGGCCTTGAACATTTGCAGGAAATGGGTTTTCTCTGAATTTTTCATTGTCTTTGCATTGACAACTTCAGTCTCTCAAAGATGTATGAAAAAATAAAAAGGATTTCATAAAATTTTATCAAATACCATTTTAAGATATTTATGATTGAATAAAAAAGAAAAAGTGGGGGTTCATGGGCAAAAAATTTCATGTTTAGGAAATGAATAAAACCCGAGGATTCCAAAAATCTGACAAAAAGACCAAAACATGACCAAAACATGACCAGCGAGCATCCTTAATTGTCATAAAAGTAAAAAAAATAAGACAACAATGTAATAGTTTTATTACAAATGTCACTTTATAACAACATATATATATATACATTACAATGATATGAACAACATAATATTACCTTAACAAATACTTATACCCGCATTGCGGGTATATTGCCGTTGTCTCCGTCCGTCCGTCCGTCTGTGCATCTGTATGTCCGTCAGTCACACTTTCTTATGACATCAACTCCTCATTCAATTTTTGGTATAGCATTTTAAATCCTTCACAGTAGTGTTGCATATATCCTGTAGATGCGCAATAAGGTTTTAAAATTTTTGATTTCGATCAACGGGTGAAATGTGGGACCAAAACGAGCAAATTATCATAATATGCTTTTAACATCAACTCCACATTCATTATTGATGCAAGGCTTCTACATTCAGTATAGAATGATTGTACATCTGATGTAGATGCGCAATAAAGTTTAAAATTTTGATGTCTTTCGTGGAGCGAAATTTGGGACCGAAAATGAGCGAATTTTCAAAATATGCTTCATTTTTTTCAATCTACTTTGATTATAGAATGATTGTACATATTGTGTAGATGCGCAATAAGACTTTAAAATTTTGATTTCATTCATGGAGCGAAAATTGGGACCGAAAATGAGCGAATTTTCAAAATATGCTTAAAACATTAATTTCTGAGGCTTTTTTTCCATGATGGACATATGCAAAAAAAAAGATGCTCAACACACAATTTTAGACCCATGGAATATAGGAAGTATTATAATTATCAACAAATGCTGTTGGGGATTAACATAAAGATCTTTGATCCTAAAATAAACTTTGCATGGGTTATTTTATTTGGGATAAGTTTTGTCCTTAACACTAAATTTGCATCAAAATCATCACTTGGATGAAACAAATTCGGGGGTGCGCGTATAACTGTCGTCTCCGACAGTACTCTAGTTATATATAAATTGATGTCAACTTCCTGCTAAAAATAGGTTCTGTAAAAAACCCCTTTCCACGGTACACAAAGATCTCTGCAATTTCAGAATTTAAGCACTTCCCGAAATAGATTTGATTCTTTTATTTGCAACTTTTTTAATTTAGTAACATAAATTTTTAAATGGGATGTTTTTTTTTTTTTTTTTTGGATTATAATTTTTATGAACAGTTCGGTATCTAAACAGGCCATGTCTCAAATTCCTTGTATTCCTCTGACATCAGATTGTCAGTCTTAGAATTAGCAGGGGTAGTAGGACGTTATACCTATATGTTATAGTTGTATATCCTGGAAGTCTTATAAATTATTCTAAGCAACAGGTTTAAGCGAGTAAATTCATGTCAATAGTATGAACTATATAGATAGTTAATTTCATGAAAATATACAAATCGTACCCTGAGTAGATCTTGTACATTTTATCACATTTGAGGTAACTATTACTAATGGCTATCTGGTAGTTTTTCTGTATTTTCATATTGAAAAAATATCAATGAGACAATTCATATAAATATCCCTTTATAACAAAAAACACGCTTTCTATTTGAAAATCCACCTGTTTTGGATCGCTACGATTCTGTTCTGTGGTGGAACTGTCTGCTTATTTCTCTCCATAACAATACCTATATTATACAACATCTGTTTTCTCCTGCTGGAAATCTATGTTAATTGTGTCTGTTTTAATTGACATGGGTGTTGTAGCATTTGTCCCTGTGTTCTGTGGGGATGACGATATTTCGTATTCATCATATAAATATTTCGAATTATTTGGATTGACATGACTTGGTACTGATGAAGGCCGAATCATCCTCAGTAGTCTCTGTAAAAACAAGTAATCGTATATACTTTTATGTTGTAGAATTTGGATTAGGAAACTAAAGAATATTAATTTTATGTAAATTTCTGTCCTTAAACTTTTTTGGGGCGTACACCTTTCGGCCTTTTCATATTTCTTGATTTCTGGCCTTAAACATTCTGAGAAGACAACAATGGTTAAATGAATATTTAATAATGTGTATATTTCTATGAACCACGACTCATCTGATTTTCTTAAGGCCGAAAATGTTGACAGCCGAAACCATTATCTAAGATATTGATCAAATAATACCAAACAAACTAAATGGATAAAATCATCTTAGGACAGAGCTATCAGATATCCCATACATTTTTTCAAAAGTATCAAATTGTAATGTTAAGCTTATATCGAAATACTAGTATACAAGCTTTAAAAAAGTATCCAATTATATTTATTTGAACTACAATATAGTCAATTCCAAGTTATTTTAATTTTCAATTCTGTTTTCACTCTAATTTATCAAGATTTTCTATATTTTGTCTTCGATCAGTTCAGTATTATACTTACGTAAGCCTTCAGACCTATTCCGAGATTTATGTTGATTTCTATGATTTCAAACAGAATTTGTGATATTTAACCAGGTTTGCCGTTTGTAAATCCACGAAATATGCAATCTTTCGTATCAAAATATTTTGATTGCACAATTTAGTTTTTCATGTACATAAGGTGGTACAGAACACCTAAGGGAGTTAACTCTTTAAAAATCAGATGAACGTTTTAATCACATACTATTAGTAAAGAGAAATCAAGCTTCTCAATGATCAAAATTACTGTTTGTCAAACTGCTTTATATCCAATGAAATTATTCCCGTAAATTGTGCGGTTCAATTTTCTTAAAATTTTTATATTTTTGTCAACATGTCAAAGTAAATATTTCGTCAAAATTTTATGAAAATTAAACGAGCCAAATCTATTTTAGTCAAAGTGTTGGGTACCCCATAAACTCCCCCAACACATCCGTATTTCATTTTATTATTATAACATAAAGAATATTTATTTGTTTCGCTGATAACCATTGATTTTTTAATTTTAAATATTTACCTACTTTTTTCGTAAACGATGTATTTTTATGTTAACAAACATAAATCTTATGCTTAACATTAATAAGTTCAAATTTCTACTTCCAAAAGTTGTTTATAATGGCGATTTGGGTCAATTTGTACCACTTTTGGCAAAATTGCCGAGTACGAAATTCAGAACCAAAACCATTCCATTGTCATATGAAAGGAGATACAAAAAATGACTTATAGCAAAAAATTAGTTTTAGTTCTGATTGTCCTTCAAGTAGAAAAACTGTCTTGACGTTAATTTGTAAAATTGTGTCAAACTGTCACCAAATATTCAGGTATGAAGTAAAAAGTTTGGTAACTTATTTGTTAGTTATTATTAGCAAATCTTCAGAAACCACATACCAGACAATGCCCAATAGCAAATCTTCAGAGACCACATACCAGACAATGCCCAATAGAAATTTTAAAACGCTTTGGGTGACTTTTTTTGTTTGTTTGTTTGTTTGGTTGGGATTTAACGCCGTTTTCAGCACATTTGGCTATTTCGCGGTGGCTAGTTTTTATGGGGGGGGGAGGAAGCCGGAGTACCCGGAGAGAACCACCGACCATCGGTAGGAAAATTGGCAGTCCTTGTCAATTAAGATCGGAGTCGAAAACACCTCGCCACAGGTGAGATGCGAACTCACAACCCCAGCGTTGACAGGCTAGTGATCATTAGTAGTAATGACGGGTGACTTTTTGAAAATGGCACTAGAAGTGAAATAAATACAGGTGAAAACGGCCCTACTTCTTTTATTTTTACAAAATAAATACAAAATTTCCAAATATATAGTTCTGATTGGCTAATAATTTTTATACATTTTCAAAATAAATATTTCGAGGGACATAATCTAAATTCCAATTTAAAATTTCAAAGTGTGAATACCTACCTGTATGAAAGTTCCGGTGTGAAATGTTATTGTCTAGATACCTATGTGTTTTAAAGTTCCACTTGTGAAATTTTATAGGCTTGATACCTATCTGCTTGAGATTGTATTTGTGATTGTAAAAACTAGATACATGTACTTCTCCTATTCTGTGCGCATTTATACTCTCTATTTACCTGTTTGAAAGTTAAAGTTGTGAGATGGTATTGGCTTGACAATTATCTGCTTGATATTCCATTCGTAATTGAACAAAGTAGATACAAACCTGTTTGAAAGTTCTAAGTGTGAAATGTCATTGGCCTGCCAGTGATACATATTATCTGCTTGAGATTCAATTCGTAATTGCACAAATTAGATAAAAACCTGTTTGATAGTTCCAGAAATAACTGTACAAACTAGATTGTGCTTCTTGGCGTAGAAGCAGCAAATACCAATTTTTTTTGTCTTAGGTTTGACCTGGCCGGGGATCGAACTCGCGACCTTCCGCATTCGAACTTCTACGCGACCACCGAGGCGGTTCCTTACCTGTTTGAGAGTTCCAGGTATAATTGCAAAAACTAGATACCTACCTGTTTGAGAGTCCCAGGTATGAGTGTACAATCTAAATACCTACTTGTCTGAGAGTTCCAGGAATGATTGTACAAACCAGATACCTAAATGTTTCAGAGTTCCAGGTATGAATGTACAAACTGGTTATCTACCTGTTTGAGAGTTCCAGGTATGATTGTACAAACTAGATACACACCTGTTTGAGAGTTCCAGGTATGATTGTACAAACTGGTTATCTATCTGTTTGAGAATTCCAGGTATGATTGTACAAACCAGATACACACCTGTTTGAGAGTTCCAGGTACAAACTAGATACACACCTGTTTGAGAGTTCCAGGTACAAACTAGATACACACCTGTTTGAGAGTCCTAGGTACAAACTAGATACATACCTGTTTGAGAGTTCCAGGTGTGATAATGAACAAATACACAATGTAGATGGGAATACAAATTAGTGATACACCGGTAACACACCAACCAATGGCTAATGTCCAATCAGGAAATACATACATATTCAATGTAATTCCTTCGTAGTAATAAATGGATAACACAAATAAGGTCTGAAAATAAATCAACATGACATTTTATGGGAGATTTAAACTTTAGCTATTTTGTTCCTAAATTTCTATTTATACAATATATAATTAACTGATAAAATACAAATTTCATGAATTATTGTATGCCTAACCGTTACGTCATGCATGGTTTTTATATGATTCGTCCATGATTTTTAATTTTCAGTGTTTTAGTGTATTTATAGTATACCTTATCTTGAAATGCGAATACCTAACAATCTACGAGTTACCGAACAACACATTAATTCACGAGTGAATTATGAGTATTTTTCGGTCAAGATCTTTGGTATTCGAATTTCAAGATTAGTTATTCTGTTAATTACATTGAAATATTCCATGTATTCAGAAATTTTAACGATAAAATACTTGTTTATCGATTATGTTTTTATATGATTACGCGTCGACTATTGTATAGCAACGTCGTTGGCGCCGGCTATTGTTACGTCACTTCCTAGAGTGAAATATGACTTTCACTGGATGAATTATCGATTTTGATTTCACTCGGAAATCCCGGTATTTCACCACACTCAATGTAATAAACTTTTGTATTTTATTTATTATTACATATTTTCAGATGTGAACTATTTTTAGAAATAGGTGATTTCCAATTCATGCTCTTTAAAATGAAATGTAATTAAACAATTACAGCACTTCACTGTCCTGCAATATCGTGTTTTATGAACCACTTAAAGCAATATTGCACGCGGCCGTTGGTGGTCAATAAAACATGATATTGCATTCAGTAAAGTGCCATAAATGTATAGTATTTCTTCATTTTTGTTCCCGGGTTAAACCTCCTTCACACTGCACGAAGACCGCGCTACGACCTAAAAAATCACCCAGATCGTGGAAGGCCTTCGCAGGGTCGTAGTGAGGTCTTCCACCGCGTATCATCAACGTAGTGGAGTCTCCAGTGCGCGTGATGGAGCGTGGCAGAGCGTGATAGAGCTACGACCATTTTGAACATGCTCAAAATTTAATTAACGAGGTCGTGGTGTTTTATGGTCGTAGTAACATCACATCGACGTCGTAAAAGGAGTGTACTTGCAGCGTAACAAAGACGCAGAGCCCGCGTGGCTTGGTCGTCAATAGTTTTACACAAGACTGACTCCGCTGGCCTCGCGTCCGAACTACGATCCTTTTACGCTTACACTACGACGGCTATCCTCCAACTACTTTATTACTAAGTCCATGCTGCGAGGTTGCTACGAACATTGCCGCTCTAACTACGATCAAGAATAAGACGGTACGCTCTCATGACGCGGCTCATACAACCATTCAACGTTGTCAATACGACTAAAAATAATGTTGTCAGATGAGCAGTCCTTCGTTTGTATTCTAGATCAGCTTTGCGAGGAAGGAAAAAGGAAGGTTCTGCGCAGAGGCCATTGCCGTCTAAGTTTGCAGGACGGCTTGTTGATCTTGATATAGCGCAAGGTGTATTAAATTACTTCATTTTTTATGTGTTTCCTTCTGAAAAGCAAGAATAAAACTGATGCCAAAAGCCCATCAACATCCCATATATTAAATAAAACCACCGATCGTAACAAGGTCGTGGAACTTACACAGTACAGACGTGATACTCGTGGTAGTAGCGTATCTGTATCTTGACACAGTCGTAAGACGTCTTGCAATGTCGGGATCAACGCGTGATATGGTCGTGGTAGGACCATAGTGGGAACTTACCGCTGATGTATAGAGCGTGGCGCGGTGGCAGAAGGACGACGTGGTAGCAGCTATTTTGCACGTACTAGGAGCGTAGCAGCGTCGTGATTGCCTTCACACTGAAGGTAGTTTTCCAGTTTTTTCCACGATCTCGCTACGATCTTGCAGGTCGCGGATGTCGTGGAGAGCGTAGCGGAGTCTACATCCAGTGTGAAGGGGGCTTTAGTGGTTCCATCTGAATTACGTGTTTTATGTTGTCCCTTACATTTTTTTGTTCATTTTATACAGACTAGCAAAAATTATATAAAAACAATATTCTGCCATCACAAGTTAAAGCAAACCAAGCAAAGACACCTTTTCATAATACACCAAATAATTCAAATATAAACTCACAACTGTACTCTTATTATAAGCATTATATGTGTAAGTATAACTTAATGTAATGTTATCGTACATGTTCCAAATAATACAAATAAATACATTACTCACAATGAGGCAAATTGGACAAATGAAAACCCAACATATTTTCCAGAATATTCCTGGTTGAAATCCTAACATATTCTGTACATCGTTGGAAAAATGTTGTACTCCTGAAAGTAGATAATAATTGAACAGCTTTGTTTTAAATAAAATAAATGTGTTGCATACAACGAGTATTTAATTATTAACCTTCACTGGCACTTGTGACAAAAACTTTGTAAAGAAAGAAAACGACGTGAGCTATTAAACCAAACGGAACAAATTGGACAAAATCAAGGTAAGGTGAGGGAATGCAAATTTTCTGTATAATTTATTATACACTGCTATTCTGTTTTGCTTTGGTGTTCTCTCTTTGAACTTTCTTCAAGAAAAGATTATAAAATACTTTGTAATTTGTAAACGGTACTTTCAACTGAAATTTGTAAGATATCCTTTTTTTGGTATATAAAGCACTTGATATTTGATGTAACACTGCTAAAAATCTACCGTGCATATATATATCTCATGTCCATTTCGTAAATACATATACTCTGTACCCACTACAACAAATGAACATAATTGTTATCCTTTACCCTAAGCCTTTCTTCTTTTTTATTTAATATTAGAATAGAGAATGGAAACGGGAAATGTGTCAAAGAGACAACAACCTGACCAAACAGCATAAAGCTAGTTCTACAACAAACAAAAAATAACTTAACGATAGAGGGATGTGATATATTTCAAGACTGTACCTAAATTTACCATTCTGTGTCAATCTTCTTATGTCAAAATAACATTCATCGTACATGTACATGCATCAGGATATTTTTATATACGGTGATTATATGATTTTACTTTCAAATGAATGCCTTGCATCTTTTGCCATAAAAAAATAATAACAATCTGAAATTTCTCGAATGATAGTTATTTTCGCCCTTTTCCTAAAATGTGATTTTCAATTGCTGCATATATTGATGTCGAATTTACTGAAAATGCCAACCCCATCGTATTTTTTCATAGTGTTATAATGTAGCAAAACAAGTACAATGGTGTTTTTTTTCTCGATTCTCAAGACACCACAAATTGAATGGTGTATGAACAAGTTAAAAACAAAGCGATACAATATCTGACATGTACATTTTAGTGATTTCATATCAGTATTCTGTAATGTTATTCCTTCTAATTTTACACATATTTCGCCATGAGGGATCCTTACTTACCATAAAACCAATTGACAGCTATTGTCCGCCATGAGGGATCCTTACTTACCATAAAACCAATTGACAGCTATTGTCCGCCATGAAGGATCCTTACTTACCATAAAACCAATTGACTGCTATTGCTTCACAAAAACAGATGAAAATTAGACTTATTGGTGCAGCATGCCTGTCTAATAACGCAACAACATATTGTCCACCCTGTAACAATATAAGAAAAGCTGAGAGATATGTTCTAGAATTATTAATGAAATGCGCCAGACGATCTGTGGGCAATAGGTGTATATAAGTTATGTTTTTTACTGCTTTACTGGACTTATTAAAGTTGAGGGGAACAAGATATACACATGTATGTGATTATATAGATCAATATATGCAATTATAATAATTTGAATATGAATTCCGCTTTTATCTGTGTTTTTGATCTGTTTCATCTGTTACATTTGTGTGTTTAACTCGACCCAGTTTACAGAAGATGATCTTAAAATATTCAAAAACCAATTTATCATGATAAAACTTTCAGAAACTGTGCAACTAGCAAACGATATAACATTCACCTTTCTACGTTAAAGTACATTAATTTTGGTATATCTAAAATTAACCTTTACAATTCAACACAATATATCATGTTATAACTAAGGTGTAACTGTCAAAAGTATATCTGCAAGTCATTCTAATTAGCCGTCAAAATGGAATGTTATACATTATTCAATTATCATTTTAATATTAGAAAAAACAATCAATTTTGATTGATATTCAATCATGTCTTTAATTTCTGTACCAGTAAACAAGTGACTGACTGTTGGCAAAAAACCGAGAATGTTATCTTTAACGCATTAAAATATTGACATGTATACATTCTGTTAAATTGTAACAAATTTAACATTCAAATATTATAAAAATGTTATTGTGCACTATAAGGGATAAAATTCACGGTGTTTTCTATAGTGAGAATGATTACTTACATATGTTGTAGATGGTAGGGCACCAAAGAAACAATACAGGATGACCGCCAATACAAGTAATTCTCTTCGCCCTTTCACAATAGAGAACGAGTCCATCACTGCAGTAATGACAGCTTCCAGACCACCAAACTATAACAAAACATTATGATCAATTTTTATAGAACTTAAGATATTAGGCCTAAACCTTATCTTGGAAGTGATACTTAGAAATAAGGACAGGTAATGTATCCGCATATTGATTGTACATAAGGTTTTATTGTAATCTGCAAAAGGGAAAAAAATGAAATATTTTCCACAGAGTAATGGGAAGGTTTAGGAGAAATACATGTGCGTTTTCCATTTCTTGTAGTTTTAATTTTATATTTTAAGGTCAAAATGTCTAAGGAGCACGTTATTTCGGTATTTCAGTCGGATCTGTTCCATAGAAGCGAATAAAGAAACATTTTTGAATGTTTTTGAATGTGTTAACATAAGTCTTATCGTGCTGTCCGTTAACATAAATCTTACCGTGCTCTACTATAACATGAATCTGACCATTAACATAAACCTTACCGTGTTGTCCATTAACATATTCTTTACCATGCTGTCCATTAAAATAAATCTTACGGTGATGTCCGTTAACATAAATCTTTCATGAATCTGACCGTTAACATATTATTCTTTACCGTGTTGTCCATTAACATAAATCTAACCCTGCTGTCCGTTAACATGAATCTTACCTTGCTGTCCGTTAACATAAATCTTACCATGATGTCCGTTAAAATAAATTTTACCGTGCTGTCCGTTAACATAAATCTTATGGTGCTATCCGTTAACATGAATCTTACCGTGCTATCCGTTAACATAAATCTTACTATGTTGTTTGTTAACATAAATCCTATCGTGCTATCCGTTAACATAAATCTTACCTTGCTGTCCATTAACATGAATCTTACCGTGCTATCCGTTAACACGAATCGTACCGTGCTGTCCGTTAACATAAATCTTACAGTGCTGTTCATTAACATAAATCTTACTATGCTGTCCATTAACATAAATCTTACCATGCTGTCCATTAACGTAAATCTTACCGTGCTGTCCGTTAACATAAATCTTACCGTGCTGTCCGTTAACATGAATTTAGTAAATTTATACTATGCTGTATACGACGCATTTCAAGGAGTTAACATAAATCTTACCGTGCTGTCCGTTAACACTAATCTTACCGTGCTGCCCATTAACATAAATCTAACCATGCTGTCCGTTAACATAAATCTTACCGTGCTGTCCGTTAACATAAATCTTACTGCATTGTCTGTTAACATAAATCTAACCGTGCTGTCCGTTAACATGAATTTTACCGTGCTGTCCGTTAACATGAATCTTAACGTTCTGTCGTTAACATGAATCTTAACGTGCTGTCGTTAACATGAATCTTACCGTGCTGTCCATTAACATGAATCTTACCGTGCTGTCCGTTCACATGAAATTTACCGTGCTGTCCGTTAACATGAATCTTATCGTGCTGTCCATTAACATAAATCTTACCGTGCTGTCCATTACCATAAATCTTACTATGCTGTCCATTAACATAAATCTTTCCATGCTGTCCATTAACATAAATGTTACCGTGCTGTTCGATAACATAAATCTTACCGTGCTGTCCATTCCTAACGTTATTAACATGATGAAGAAAAGTATGGACCAAAATACTGAGCCTTCTAGTGTAGCTAATGCTTCTGGATAGACCATAAACACAAGTCCTGGGCCTAAAATAAAAAATGGATAAAAAACTTATATGTAATGAGTATTTTGTATAGCCTATTGATTCTTGATATGCCAAACACAGAAAACATTAGAGGTTTTGAGTTAAAATTTATTATAGATCTACATTGTACATCAGGTCAATATGAAAGTTTTATAGTTGCATGACTGTGACTAACAAACTATAACTGCCTATAAATTGGTACGTGATGCAACAAAACATACAAAATATGACAACATAAGTTAATATAGTGGAGCCAAATATATAATGGATCTTTTATTTAAAACCCAACACTTTCTTCATAAATGAATATCAGAACGATTAAATCTAAAAGTTACCAAAATTCGTAACGACTATAGCCACCTGGTCTAATTAATACTTAAAATTAAATCTAAAATTTACCAAAATTCGTAAGCACCTGTAGCCATCCGATCTAATTAATATTTACCAACTACAGCCACCCAAACTGATTAACACTTATCAAATACAGTTCCCGATCTAAGTAAAACCTACCATCTAAAGCCATGACATGTAATTCACGAGCACCTGGTTTAATTAACACTTACCATCTATAGCCAGACGTTCGTATACATACTTACCATCTTTAGCCACCCGATCTAATTAACACTAACCACCTATAGCCACCCGTTCTTATTAATACTTACAATCTATAACCATCGGGGCTAATTTACACTTATAACCTGCAGTCCCATTTTTATGAATACTTACCATCTTTAGCCACATATAACTAATGCTCCCCTTCTTTAGCAACAAGATCTAATTTACAATTCCGCCTATAACCACCCAATCTTATCAACACTGCCACCCTATCTTATTAATGCCACCCGATCTAATTAACACTTACCAACTATAGCCACTCAATCTAATTAACACTTACCATCTATAGCCACCCGATCTATGTCTCTTTGAGAAATATGTGCCATGTATCCGAGTACTGAAAACACGACAAAACCAGCTAAAACACTTGTCAGACAGTTTATAGTAGCAGTTGCTAAAGCATCTCTGGGAAAAAAGAAAATAATTCGTCAAAGTTTTTAGTAAGAATTCATATGGTGGACGCAATGCTGAAATGTGTAAATTGAATTGAATAATATAATACAAATTGTTACATTCTGTTGTAACCAAAACACAAGAATGCCATCAGTCTAACTAGGAGTATTAAATTACATGTATTTATAAATATAATCCTTGGAATAATTTTACTTAATGTCCTTCCTTATTTTGATATTGTTTATTTCTGTCCTATTCTCCAAATTTCCTCTCCACATCTCTGATATTCAATATATTGTACCTATTTCACATGTTTTCTCCTTAATGGTATGTTTTGTTATGTGATATACAAATCTAGTGTATTACAATTCACTAACATCAGATATTTAACTTACACAATGTAGTCTTTTAATTACAATAACTTACACACTGTAGTCTTTTAATTACAATAACTTACACAAAGTAGTTTTTTAATTACAATACAATATTACATCAAAGATGACTACTAGTACTTGAAGTAAACAATTTGAAGTTTATTTGTTAAATGACAGAATTTTAAATTTCATTTAACTGATCTTCTTGCTTCTTGATTCAACACACCAGATTCAATATGGCCATTCAAATTATCACTGCCACTGGAAGTTTGAAATATGTTCACAGTGTCAATTAAGTTAATATACTTACACGTAACAATTATTATGAAATTTATTGTAACTTGATAATGCTAAAAGTGTCCCAAATCCAGGTCCCAGTGAAAAGAAGATTTGAGACGCTGCATCTAACCATACCTGTAATATAATAAAAGAATTGTAAAAATATACTGCACTTTTTCTTTATCAAAGTATTGCTGTAACTCTCTGCAAAATAGATGTTAATATTTAAAGTGCATTAGTAACTGTCGTACGACTGCCATGTGACTGTATGGAACCAAAAATAAACAGCAGCATAAAACTAATAAAGATTATAGTACATTGACTGACCCTTGTTTTATATTAGATACAATTTATGCCAGTCACAGATATGCAAATTGGAACTGTAAACAAAATAAGAATGTTGTCAATAAAATCTGTCTCGTGGCCTAAATATTGTTTATAAGGTCGGTAACCTTGTGCAAAGAAAGCAATAAATAACAAGGAAAACATGTTGTAAAATTGTCAATCTATCGTGTTTTATCTAAATCTTATACAAAAATTGTGTTAACTTCTTTTATTGATGCCAATACAGTTATTTCAGATGTTTGACAAAAATAAGCCATTGTCTTGCAATGAATGAAAGGTAATTGTCCAATGAAACATTTTCACACATCATATACATTTGTATTAAATTTTGCCTGTTTTCTAGAAGCTAGTTTCATTTGTAAGAACAAATTTGTTGAAACTTAAAACAACAGCTACTGACAGGCTGCTACCTTAGAGACTTCCAGCCAAAATATCGACAAACGAATACAGTACAGTAAAATGGATGGGAAATATGATTAAGGTTCAAAGACATACAATATCTGTAATAACAAACGCACATACCAAGCAAAGTTAGAATACGACAGCACCAAAATAAATCCCTAGCATTGTGAACTCCCATAAAAACTGGAGGTGACATCGGATGATCCGAAAGGACAAGAACATCCCTCAGACATCAAGTCGGTAAAATTTAACGTGACGTGGGGAGAACGTTTTGTTGTAATGGCGTTTTCTGTTCGTTTATCTCTGAAGTCAACTGCAGCTTCCTATAAGCTGAGGTTGTATATGAAAGAAAACTGATTAAAGGATCATTGGATACACTAATATTCTAATTCCATTCGGAGTATGTGAAGATACTCTGAATAAAAGTGCTACAACCGTTAAAATATCAGAAGCAGAGAATCCATTTTTTCGCAAAGTCAAGTTTCTTACGACAACCTGGTTCAATACCTACTTCTATTTTGAGTAATTTACTCCACACTGGTCTGAGGTAGTATATAATCCCATCTTTTGCACCTGGAAGGGTACATCCCCTCACCAACAAGATCAACAGTACGATATAAGGAACAGTAGCAGTTACCCATACTGCCTGAAAAATAGTAGTATTTAGGATAATATATCAATAACCCTATAATGTAGTCAAGAGACTACAGAAAGAATAATAAGTTCTTAAATGGGTTAAAAGTGAAGACTGAAAAATCTTCCACGAGTTTTTAACATTTATGTCTTTCCCGAGTGGAGCGCAGTGAAACGAGGGAAAAGACGCTGAATCTTAAAAATGAGTTGACGATTTTCCAGTTCTTCACTTTTGAACGTGTATAAATACCAATTTCTTCCGTAAATATTCGATTTTTAAGTTTCCTGTACTTTGGTAAAATTCAATGAGCACAGTCGAGGAAGATAAATAACGCTACGCCCGTTTGATCAAAAGATATGTGCATTTGTGAACGGTGCGATTAGATTTGTCTAAAAGCAGTGGAAGATGAGGCCTGTTGCAGTGAGACAAGAGGTCGCATGAGCCGATCTTCCACGGGTCATCTCACACTGAAAATGGCAATTTACGGAAGAAAATAAAATTAACAAAATGATAAACATGAGTTTATTATCTCACTTGACCAAGTTACCAGAGGGAGATGAAAAAAAAACCTTCTCTTCAGCCCTGAGACCTTAAAGGAGATCAGTTATCTCCCTTTGTTAATTTGGATAGGGGAGAAAACTTACAAATGTTTCTCACCCCATGAATGATACTGAACATTGTATTGTAATATCGGGCGAAGCCCGACTAAGTGTAGAATATGGGTCTCAAATCCAGATATCAAGTAGACTGTAGTTTCAAACCGGAAGTAGCATTTGTAAATCTATCCCAGAAACCCTCAAAAATACAGCGCGACTTCCGGTTAAAATATTTTCGCACTTGCACAAACTTAAAAATAAATTTTGTTTTGGCGATAGGCAAAACATAATTTCTATACGATATAATTTTCCACCGATTTTTTTTTCGAGTTTTTGTGCGCATTGGGAACTTTATTCGAAAATTTCTTCAATGACCTACGATATGATACCGTCCATAACAACGGCTTCCAATATGGCCGTGTTTACATGACGACGGACTATAAAAGAAAGTCTTTCATTCTTATTATGATATGGGCTTCGCCCGATTTTAGGCTAAAGCCTACTCCATATTAATAATATGCTGTTGGCGTGGCCAATGATACGAGCGTAGCAGTAGCCCTTTCTAGAAACGCATTTCCGGTATCACGATTCTGACTCTAAAATTGTAATTTGAAGCAAGTTATTTCTCTTACTTTACTTACTTCCGTTTCCTGCGAACGAAACTTTTTCTAGCCTTTATAGTATGTAGCACAATATAGCCATATTCGTTTTAACAAATAAATTCACTTCGGATTGCAAAATGGCTGCCCCGATTGAACAAAGAATTTTCTAAATGACCCATATGCTCCCATAGCGCTCGCTGCGCTCGCTATTAGGAAATACTTGTTAATAGAGTATGGCATTAAAGGTCAGATACTACCCTTTTCGGTAATTTCTATCATTTCGGATTTCCAAATAAAAACAAGACTGGGTTATAATAATTTCTAAAACATTACCGGAAGACCCAAAAATGTCATTGTCTGAGAACGTTATTTAAGGGTTCTATGTGAAATGCCAAGAATATAAAACTTTTTCATGTATATATATTAAATTCAATTGAATTCTTTTGGTGATTGACAACTTTTTATGAATTGTGATTCATTTATTACCAGTATCGATAAAAAAAAATTCTAATTCAGAAAATGGAAAATATAACATGTTAGCAGAACAAGGAGAAAAGAATATATCTTTAATTTCCGAAATATCAACCAACAGATATATAAGAGATAAACAAGATATGAACACCAATAAGATAAACTATAATAATACCTTACATTTCCAGAGGAATATAATCCATATCATAAAGATTAATGTACTAGAAAATTTAAACATCTGAATTCCACATAGAAAAATAAACAAGAGTGCTTACCTTCCCAGGGGATTTAATCCCTTTCATAAGGAAAAATAAACAGGAAGACTTACCTTCCAAGAGGATTTTATCACCTTCCAATAAGAGAAAATTAAACAGGAGTGCTTACCTTCCCAGCGGATTTTATCCACCACCAATGAGAGAAAAAGAAACAGGAGTGCTTACCTTCACAGAGGATTTTATCCACCTCCAATAAGAGAAAATTAAATAGGAGTGCTTACCTTCCCAGAGGATTTTATCCCCTTTCATAAAGAAAAAATAAACATGACTGCTTACCTTCCCAGAGGACTTTATCCACCAATAATAAGAGAAAATTAAACATGAGTACTTACCTTCACAGAGGATTTTATCCACCTCCAATAAGAGAAAATTAAACAGGAGTGCTTACCTTCCCAGAGGATTTTATCCCCTTCCAATAAGAAAAAATAAACATGACTGTTTACCTTACCAGAGGATTTTATCCGACTCCAATAAGAAAAAATCAAACAGGAGTGCTTACCTTCACAGAGGATTTTATTCACCTCCAATAAGAAAAAATTAAACAGGAGTGCTTACCTTCCCAGAGGACTTTATCCACCTCCAATAAGAGAAAATTAAACAGGAGTGCTTACCTTCCTAGAGGATTTTATCCACCTCCAATAAGAGAAAATTAAACAGGAGTGCTTACCTTCCTAGAGGATTTTATCCACCTCCAGTAAGAGAAAATTAAACAGGAGTGCTTACCTTCCCAGAGGACTTTATCCACCTCCAATAAGAGAAAATTAAACAGGAGTGCTTACCTTCCCAGAGGATTTTATCCACCTCCAATGTGAAAAAATTAAACAGGAGTGCTTACCTTTCCAGAGGATTTTATCCCCTTCCACAGAGAAAAATAAACAATAACAAACACTGAAATAAGACAAAGCACCATTTGCCATCTTGGTGAACCAATTCGTTCTATTCCTAATGCCTTTTGGTCCTCTAAAACATTATACCTTCAAAATAATTTATTTGAATCAAGTTTTATGGTAAAAATGTGTTCTTAAAAATAGCATGAAATATATGCTTAAACATTACGGTTTGGTAAAATGGACATCTTTTGAATCATTTTCTCATTAAAACTTTTTTATTTCAATATATTACCGTATGACCTTGTCTGTTTTCAAATTTTACAATACCACAACAGCAGGATGAAAGATGGGATACAAAAGACCCCGTAAAATCCGAAAACAAAATCGCCAGATGTTTTCTAAAGGTTAAGTATGTTTTGATCTATTATCGGCAGTCGTTTCAATATAACTGCGAAAAAAACATTTTTCACGTGACAAGGATATCTATCATAAGGTTAGTAACAAATAGGTACATGTATTTACAAATAGCTATAATAACTCTGTTAACGATTAATGTATGAGGTTAATTAATTATCCCGACCAAGGACGAAAATTGAGTACGATACACATCGTATTTCTAGTCGTCGCGATATAACTTTTTCTCTAATTATTTGGCTGTTTTCAGGGTATCCGATCAGTTGGAGAAAAATATGATAATCAACATGTAATTTGTTGTTCTCGATCGCTGATTGGTCGATGAGATTTCCTTCAGATTTCTCTACGCTTTTTCAAAATTGCGTAGGTTTCTTGACGGAGACAAAAATCCAGGCTTCTTGATTGACGTATTCATATGTTACGTCATATGAAAGAAGTAAGAGGGTCAAAACGGGGTTCACGTACGACGAATTATATTATTACAGCTAATTTAAAACTATTGAAAGAATTAGAGAAACAGAATCCTACCTCGTCAGCAGTTGATTACTAGTATAGCTTTAGCTCGAAATTTGAAGGTTTAACTATCTCGACTGACATGATATAAAGCAACTGCTTGTAACATAAGACTGTATATGTATCGACATCATACAAAGGCTACAATTCTGACGGTATCTATTTCAATCATATTGCATCCATGTTAATATTCTGTGTGTAAAAACCAAATGAATTTGGACTTTTTATCTACACTTAGCTGTCTATTTAGAAACATACCATATAAATTATATGATTTTCGAACATTTATAAGATTTAGATAACAGGAAAAATAAATGGAAATGGTGAGCTGTTAAAGGGGGCGTAAAACGACTAAAATGTATGAAATACACAAGTCGAACAAAACCCAAATATAAAATCGTAAAAAAACAACAACAAACTAAAAAGTTAAAAATACCCAACGTTTCTACCTTTTTATTTTTTATTTTTACATGCTCGTGGTCAAGACCATATTGGTCAAAACGCCCCCTTTGACAGCTCACCATTTCCATTTATTTTTCTTGTTATCTATTGTCGCATGAGCTGTTTCGCAACATAATTAGTTTTTTACAAGATTTAGTTTGTAGCAATAAGGTTTTTTTTTATATTTCCAATTCAAGACGTGGTCAATATTATATTTCTATTTTTAGTACGGCTGTATTATAACCTTTTTATGGTGCTTTTCAGTCATTACCACTTTATGTTCATTCAATGCATTATATAATACTTACAAATAATACTCTGTAGCTGCCAGCATAGATTCGTTAGTCACTTTACTGACGTTATAATTATCTACCACAGATAGGCAATGAATCGTGTTCCATGTATTATTACAATGAGCCCAGGGAACTTCCGAACGGAACGATGCAAATAGGTAATACACAGACCATGCTATCACTGTGTTATAATACATTCCCACAAATGTCGCCACGAAACATATTCCGTAACCAAGACCTGTGAAATATAATCAATTTTGTAATCTCAGTTTCGATAAAAATGTATATATATTTCAATTTACGACTCATGCCCTAAAGTGTCGGAAACCAAAATACGCCAAACGTTTGAGACAAATTCCAATAAACAGCTGCGCCATGAGCGCATGATATGCCCGTCGTCCAGAAAATTAAATTTCACCAAGTAACATATAGACCCTTTAATTTTGTTCCTTATTTTTGATGAACAAGTTACAGCACACTCTGGAATAGAAAATCGAAATTTGATTAAAAAAAAAAGTATAAAGACCTTTAGTCTATCACAGTAAACAACTGGATGTGTAAAGTTTGAAGTAAATCGGACAATGCGTTCTTAAGATACAGAATGAACAAAATTCCATAACTCCGAAATTTGAACGAATAACCGTCCAAAAGTGTGAAAAATTGAGTTTTCCATGATTTTTCAACAAATAAAGTTTTACAACTCCGAAATGTCATATATCAGAAATTTATAAAACAACAAAAAACAAAAGGGAGCTTTCTTCAATAGATATAAACAAGTCACCAAAGTTTCATGAAAATTGCTCAAAGCGTTTTTAAGTTATTGTCCGAAAACTGGAAAATTCACCCTTTTTATGAATAAAGTCTCCTTACCCGGAAACGTAAAATCGGAAATTTATAAAAATCGAAACGGAACTGGCTTCAATAGATATTAACAATTCACCAAAGTTTCAGGAAAATTGTTGAAAGAGATTTTGAGTTATTGTCCGAAGTGTGGACGACGGACGGACGGACGAACCGACAACGGTATACCATTAAACGTCCCGTCTTTAAAGGCTTATAAAAATGCCAAATGACCTAAAGTGTAAAGCCAAAACTTGTTCCACGAACGAGGGAGACACTCCTTAGTTTTCAAAAAAAAATAAAACTTTTTGTAAGAGTCAATTAAAAGTATCAGTTTCGGGCTAGTATGTTGTTACTGCCATATGCATCTAATGACTTTTTTCAGTCATCTTCATCCTCGCCTCAAATATTTTAAGAAAGAAATAATTATGATACAGTGATAAACCTCGTTCTATTCAATATTATCAATAGAACCTTTCTTTATAGAAAGGCGTGTTAGTAAACTGATACAGTGATATACCTCGTTCTATTCAATATTATCAATAGAACCTTTCTTTATAGAAAGGCGTGTTAGTAAACTGATACAGTGATAAACCTCGTTCTATTCAATATTATCAATAGAACCTTTCTTTATAGAAAGGCGTGTTAGTAAACTGATACAGTGATATACCTCGTTCTATTCAATATTATCAATAGAACCTTTCAATATAGAAATATGTGTTAGTAAACTAACATTTACATGTATCACCCCCATACCCTTACGAGCAAGTCAGGATGTGATAACTCCGTGACACAAAATCCATCCATACACGTAACAATATTTCAAACGAATTTTCTAAAATCACAATAAAAGCTTATGTAAGCTTTCAAATGTTACTACCAGAAAGGAATATTCTCAAGTTTAGTCTGCGTAAGTCAACTTAATAAAGAGCTTCGCAAAGCGCATTATGATACTTTTTTTTATATGATATTTTTTGTCACCTTTATTCCGATGTTTCTCATGAACTGTAAAAGATCTGTTGACATTCTACTGAAAGTACTCAAGACGAATTAAAAGAAAAAAATCTCCATTGAAATCGGATAAAAAACACAAAAAAAAATACATATAAAGGCACATTGCTTTTTTGGCCATTTTAACCCCTTATATCTCAAAAACTGTAAAAGTTTACATACTACTAGAGACACTCATCAAAATGAATTAACAAAAAAATCCCAATTAAAAGAAGATTCAAAAC
This sequence comes from Mytilisepta virgata, assembly GCA_028015205.1. Taxonomy (NCBI): domain Eukaryota; kingdom Metazoa; phylum Mollusca; class Bivalvia; order Mytilida; family Mytilidae; genus Mytilisepta; species Mytilisepta virgata. Next base: position 1,233,763 of record CM051520.1, on the reverse strand, counting down.
ACACATTTTAGGTGTCCTGCAAAATGTTTAATTTTTGCCCCTTAAAACCCTGCATTGTCATAAATATCAAACAAATATCTATAGTAACTTTAATTGTATTTCTTATGACAAACTTATTAAAAAAAATCATCAAAATCAGATAAGGAATAAAAATGTTTCGTCCCCTTATATCTCTAAAACAATAAGAGATAGTTAACATTGATCTACAGACTGAGGTTTTTTCCCCATTTATATCAAGGAACATCATAAACCAAACATCGTAAAAATCGGAAAAAAACTTAAACAGTTACACCAAAATTATCAAAAAACCCTTGATGACCCCCAGAAAAAAATGGGAAGGGCCAGATTTTCCAAAATCAATCCTAAACTGTATTTCTTATGGGGGACCATTGTGGTAAAATACCATTTAACGATACTGAATATTTTTGAAGGGCCTAAAACAATAAATTATAGAGCAGTTATAATTTAAAATCTTGACCAATTAAATTCTCGTTAAAAACAATTTTGTATAATATAACATATCTATAACAATTTAATATCTCCGTGTGACACATTTTAACCCGTAATATATCATTATCAACATTTTTATAGAGTTTAAAACACTGCAATATTGTGCTTTATCTCCATTTAATATTTTTATAAGGCAATAAACTTCGACATTTAACAACTTCTGTTTCATTTTTCTTTTCAATTTTGCTTAATTATTCACGTTTAACTGAGGTAATTCAGCCAAAGAATTTTGAGTGTGTAATATGATCTACTATTGAATAAATATTCTGTTGTAAAAGGTGTAATATATCTAATACTAAAAACAATTTTGTTATATCTTTATATTTCAACTCTATATAAAATAAGTAACATTTTCACTGTTTATACGGCGTTGTATGAATGACTGTTGTAGGGACTGTTGGACCGGCCACGGGACCGGCAGTGACCTCTTGGACGCATTCATGATTTCGATAGGTTGATAACGTCACGCCCAAATGCCTGTTTCTTTTGCAATATAAAAAAGGTATAACAAACGGATTCGGGTAACAGTTTATTCTTCGGGTCAAACCTAATAGCTGTTGTCCTCGAACCCGGTCAATAGATGTAACCCCTTGTACCAATTTTTATCACTGTGTATACACGTTTTTGCAATTTACAAACCATCAGTAACAACAGTGCTAACACTAAAATACCAAAATGACGGAAAAAAAACAAAATTTAAAAAAGGAATTACACAATTTTACACTGACTGAACTAATAAAGACTAAGCCATTGGATACTTGTAAATTTGAGCTTCTGTTCACAAGGAACATTTTCAACACAGTTGTAAATAGATAATTCTATTTCGTCATTATAACTACATTTGTACAAATGATTTGTTGTAATTTTCATTTGGAAGATGTTAAAAGTACTATTTCGATATTGTCATACCATGTGTAAGACTGACCATGTCAATATTTCTATGAATTGAAAATTACAAGTAAACATAGGGCATATTCTGTTCTATGAAGATATTTCTATAACATTTACCCGGAATATTCTGTTCCATATATATATATTTCTATGAAAACTTACCCGTAAACATAGGACATGTTCTGTCCCATAAAGATATCTCTATGAAAACTTACCCGTAAAAATAGGACATGTTCTGTCCCATATAGATATTTCTATGAAAACTTACCCGTAAACATAGGACATGTTCTGTCCCATATAGATATTTCTATGAAAACTTACCCGTAAACATACGACATATTCTGTTTTATGAAGATATTTCTATGACATTTACCCGGAATATTCCGTCCCATATAGATATTTCTATGAAAACTTACCCGTAAACATAGGACATGTTCTGTCCCATAAAGATATCTCTATGAAAACTTACCCGTAAAAATAGGACATGTTCTGTCCCATATAGATATTTCTATGAAAACTTACCCGTAAACATAGGACATGTTCTGTCCCATATAGATATTTCTATGAAAGCTTACCCGTCAAAAAAGGACATGTTCTGTCCCATATAGATATTTCTATGAAAGCTTACCCGTAAACATAGGACATGTTCTGTCCCATATATATATTTCTATGAAAACTTACCCGTAAACATAGGACATATTCTGTTCTGCATAGATATTTTGAAAACTTACCTGTTAAAATATGACATATACTGTTCTGCACAGATATTTTGAAAACTTACCCGTTAACATAGGCCATATTCTGTCCCATATGGATATTTATATGAAAAGTTACCCGTAAACATAGGACATATTCTGTTCCATATAGATATTTCTATGAAAAGTTACCCGTAAACATAGGACATGTTCTGTCCCATATAGATATTTCTATGAAAAGTTACTCGTAATAATAGGACATGTTCTGTCCCATATAGATATTTCTATGAAAAGTTACCCGTTAACATAGGCCATATTCTGTCCCATATGGATATTTATATGAAAACTTACCCGTAAACATAGGACATATTCTGTTCCATATAGATATTTCTATGAAAAGTTACCCGTAAACATAGGACATGTTCTGTCCCATATAGATATTTCTATGAAAAGTTACCCGTAAACATAGGACATGTTCTGTCCCATATAGATATTTCTATGAAAAGTTACCCGTAATAATAGGACATGTTCTGTCCCATATAGATATTTCTATGAAAAGTTACCCGTTAACATAGGCCATATTCTGTCCCATATGGATATTTATATGAAAACTTACCCGTAAACATAGGACATATTCTGTTCCATATAGATATTTCTATGAAAAGTTACCCGTAAACATAGGACATGTTCTGTCCCATATAGATATTTCTATGAAAAATTACCCGTTAACATAGGCCATATTCTGTCCCATATGGATATTTATATGAAAACTTACCCGTAAACATAGGACATATTCTCTCTCATATATATATTTCTATGAAAACTTACCCGTTAACATAGGCCATATTCTGTCCCATATGGATATTTATATGAAAACTTACCCGTAAACATAGGACATATTCTGTCCCATATGGATATTTATATGAAAACTTACCCGTAAACATAGGACATATTCTGTTCCATATAGATATTGCTCCACATCTCTGAAATTGACCTAATGCTAGTTCCATGTAGAATAATGGTATTCCCAGGAAAATCAACATAACGAAATACGGTATTAAAAAGGCACCTGAAAAAAATATTAAATTGTTTGTGAGTGTTTTGTCTCTGTACGCATCCTTATATCTAAACTAGAGGCACATTTATGAAACAGATCCGATTATAAACATTCATGACCAAAAGAAAGAATTTAAGAAACTAAGAAACATTCTTCTAAATTCAATCGTCCAATATTTTCGTTGTTTTTCTATTTTTATCAAATATGGAGTTTAAGTGAGTATTTATAACCGATCCCACGAAGTCAATTTACCACTTTTTAATTTGCTCTTTAACGTTTTGGATATTAGTTTTGGTTTTCAACATTTTATGCCTTTAGCACAACTGATGAGTTGTAAATCAACGAAATGTCCACATCTTGTGCATCAAAATTGGCATCAAAGAATTTACATCAAAGCTGGTAAGTTCAAACCCCGTGACAAACATCTTAAAACAAATCGCTTAATGACCATTCTATCTAGGTAAGCTCCCACATGGCCCATTATCTGAATAATAACCATTTTTAATCTGCTTTTACCATTTTTATTAATGGCGGCCATTTTGATGCAAGGTTCAGGAACCCTTTTCATAAAATATCTTAAGAGTAAAATTACCAGCATGTTATACTAGAGGCTGTATTACTTCAGAGTAATTTTGAGATTTTTTTTAAGTCTTAAGGAACTACGACCTTAGAAGCTACAGTTGTGACCAGTCATAACCTCTCGTCCAAGTTAACATGGAGGGCAGTTCTGAGAACTGCTCTAATTTAACATAGAGCAGTCAGGTAGTAGAACAGCTCTGGTCAAGAATCAAAGCAGTCGTGGTGGACGACTAAGAAGCTACAGTTGCGGTCAGTCATAACCTCTCGTCCAAGTTAACATGGAGGGCAGTTCTGAGAAGAAAGATCTAGAGTAAGAAATTAGATACAAATTAAAAAAAATAATAATAATAAAATTTAAAAATATAAAAATAAATAAATAATTAACTTAAAATTAAAATAAAAAAATAATTATAATAATTTAACTAAATTTAAAAAAAAAATAAATAAGAAAATTAATATTAAATAAAAAAAAAAGGATGGCCTCTGATGATGTGTTCTCCCGGGAAAATATACCAAAGAAACCCGATACATTGAAGGAATGGTGTATGCAATGTCAGGTCAGTGATACGATCCATACCATGAATGGGTGTGTAACATGATCAATCCAGTAACAATGTTATAGAACTGTTCTAGACCATGACAGGTTAGAGTTGTTCTTGGCCATTATAGCTTAGTGCAGTCAGAATCGGTCAGGATTCTGTTCTAGAGCAGTCAGGATTCTATTCTAGAGAAGTTCTAAAGCAGTCAACAGAATTGCTCTAAGTTAACTTAGAGCAGTGGGTAGAACAGAACACTTAAGCTGGCACCTTACAGCAGATCAAGACGGCCTTATCGTCGCTTTAAGCTGTAATTATCTTATCATATGCTTACTGTACGCTTCTTCCATAATTAAGCTACAAATACATAGAATCATATCTACTAGACCATCGAGATAATAAGTTAAAAAAAAATATAATTATAACATTATTGCATGTAATGTACTTGATTGTCTTCCCAACAATAGAGTGTAGACACAGATGTCGGAATGTTAGTCTAACACGGTTCTATTGACCGTTGAATATAAACTTTATCACACATTTCAATATCTATAATTACTTTATTGAAAAGAGATTGTTTTTATTTACAACTAAAATACCAGTGTCAATCAAACTGGTGAGAAACGTTGGGTAATTGAATGTACGACAACCAATTCTGACATGAGATACAATAAACTTATCTCTGCTGATTGTAGTAAAGAAAAGACCAATAAACGTCAAGAAAAGACGAATTCTTTAGCTGTTCGGTTTTATTACAAATTATATATATTGATGACCCTGGTTAAATAAAATCTTAAACTACAATAACGTCTTGAGAAATTGTGCTGTGTGTGTGTATCCCCTTGGTCATTTCTATTTTATCATTAATTTAATTATTGAACAGGAACAATAAATTGATACCAGTAACAGTCACATGTAGCAACGGGGAGAGGTTTGTGGTTCCTGCCTTTAAATGGTTACTACATAAGGGTCTATTTTTTTTCTTCTTTAAAATATGCGAAAAGGTATACAACTTTAAAAAAATATATATGTGGTTAGGTAATATTTCCAGATTAATAAATCTCATACTCTATGTTTAGCAAGAGTTCCATTTGGCACCAACATAAGTACAACTATATGCTTATTCCGTCTAAGATATACACAGCTGCAGTGCCATATGGAACTCTTTCCCTTTTTGTTCATCTGCAAGTAAAGACCTTTAGTTCTGAAGGACTATTGACTGACCGCACATCTGTACAATAAAAAAGGAATAGTTAACCCCCCCCCTCCCCCAACAAAGGACTAGTTAACGACACCCCACGCCCCCAAACAAGGACTAGTTAACCCCCCCCCCCAAACAAACCCCCGCCCACCCCACCCCCACGGGCATTTGGCTACAATCAGCCATTCCATCTAAATTATCTTTATATTTAATTTTTCGAACATATGAAAACACAATTCATCCACATGTAAATGATGTATCTGTCGGCAGTCTTACCATGTTAAAATGTGTACTTAACGTTTTATCAATAATCGAGACGTTTTCTGCAAACTGAAGAATTGATATAAACTTGTACGAAGGCAAATGTCGATAACAAAATTATTTTTGACATTTTGTGAAAGCCTTGGGAGGAATTTTTGATGAGAACGATATCAGATTGAATCAAATAATTATTATCTTTACGTAACACTTCAAGAAACTACCAGAAAATATCACTTGAACAATTTATTGTTAGAAAAATATACCTACCAAACAAATTCATCCGTTTTAACTAAATTTACAGACTTTTATAATTTAGTTTACAGTCAAATCTTGCCAAGAAATTCGTGAAATTAAAACATCATTTTGCAGTGTCTATTTTTTTACATTCTTTTTAAAGGTTACAGTAATTACTGTACGGAATTTCATTAAAAGGGACAATAAATCATTATCTTTACATTGTTGAAAACAATTTCTTCCAATGTTTAGAAAATCTATACACTGTTTCCTATTAGAAGTGGTAAAACAAAAGGAACAAAAATAATCATAAAAGAATTCCGTTTAAATCTCATCAAATACTTACATTAATGATAAAAATTTTAAAACTGTGGAATTTATCTCCCATTTACAAACTTGCCTTATATGGTTAAAGGACGGATAGTTCTTTCTTTACGAATTATTTTATTGATATGCAAAACAACTTTTTAAATTAATGTTTGTGCTTAAAAAAACAAATGAAAAGACGTGATATAAGGGTATATAGCAAATAATTTCCAATAAATAACCGTCATCATCTAGTGCTGAAAATTCACATTTGTCGTATACACGTGTGATTTATCCATCATATTGAATGTACATGTACCCGTTTCAAAAATTCTAGGGGGTCCGAAGTTTTTTATTTATTTGGAAAATATTTTTTTAAATTAACAGTTTCAAATAAAATAGATATTTTTAGAATCATCAAATATTTTTGTCGCTGAAAATAATCTTTCATTATTATTACTGTATCATAGAAACCTTTTTTTTAATTCAATATCAAGCAGTGCAACGTTTGATCAAATAATAACAACTCACATTTATCAGATTTAAAATCTGTATACACATTCTAATAGTGATATATAAAACTTCAGATGAATGCAAACAATGTACCCTTGGAAATGTTCAGATATTTGATATTAATTGAAATAAGATAATTTGATTATTCAAAATAGTATGACGTAATAAACAAAGAAAAAATACATGACATCTGTATCGAATGGCGTGGCAAGCGACCACCATAAGACCCGAGACATACAATACTGTTTGTAACGAAATAATTCACAAAAAATTGATAGCACTGTATTTATATGTAACCTAACCTCATTTTCTGCAACATAAAAAAGATAATACCGTGTGGTGACAAAATGTCTTTTTTACAGGACAAGTTCAACTTCTTGCCATTTTTTTTTAATTTTGATTTCTTCTAATTGGATGTTAATTTAAACCTACGACTAGTTTCTACTTAAAAAACTTTTTTTCTCCATGTTGAAGGCCTCAGTGTGACTTAAAGATGAATAAACAGCAATAAAAGCCAAATATTGGTTAATTTCATTTTGCACCAAATTTCAGCTAAATCTTTTTTTAAACATGATCATGGCCGAACAACGTTAAAAACTGTCATTTTGGAGCAGATAAACGGTAAACTTGCAAATTACCCCCAAATCATTCGTCCACTGCACCTACCTTTCCTCTGCTTAATAGCGAGCGCTATAGCAGCATATGCATTTTCTACATATGGGTCATTTAGAAAAGTCTTTGTTTAATGGGGGCTGCCATATTGTGCTACATATTAAGGATGATCGCTGGTCTAATAGGAAATAAATAGGATTTGAAATAGGTGTTTTAGTTTGAGAAAACATATGAATAGTAAACAAATAAGCAAGAAAAAAATATAGGTTCATGTGCTCATTTTAGGGCTATAAGGCCTTGAAAAATTGCAGGAAATGGGTTTTCTCTGGATTTTTCCTCGTCTTTGCATTGGCAACTTCAGTCTCTCAAAAATGTATTAAAAAATAAAAAGGATTTCATAAGATTTTGTCAATTACCATTTTACGGTATATATGATTGAATTATAAAAGAAAAGTAGGGGGGTTCATGGGCAAAAAAATCCTGTTTAAGAAATGGATAAAACCCGAGGATTTCGAAAATCTGACAAAAAGATCAAAACATGACCAGCGAGCATCCTTAAGGCTAGAAAAAGTTTCGTTCGCCGGAAGTAAGTAAAGTAAGGGAAAGAACTCACTTCAAATTATAATTTTAGAGTCAGAATCGTGATACCGGAAATGAGTTTCTGGAAAGGGCTAATATTTCTGTGCTCGCATCATTGGCCACGCCAACAGCATATTAGTGAGCGCAGCGAGTGCTAAAGGAGCATATTCATTTTCTACATATGGGTCATTGAATGAGTGGACCAGGATATCCTTCTACATATTACGATGTTGCAGTATAAAAAGTTTCATGAGCTTCTGATGAAGCATGTTGGAGAAGTCGCGATGACAAAATGCATGCCGAACAGTTTCTAAGTTCAACTGGACAGAACTCCATGGAAAATTGACGGACAACAAAATCCTTTATACAGCCGAGTTTATACCAACTTTAGTTGAAATATGACAATAGATGTGGAGGTTTGTTCGGACTGACAGACGGACAGAGAGACAGACAGGCTGATTCCTATATACCCCCCCCCCCCCCCCAAAAAAAAAAAAAAAAAAAAAAAAACTTTTGTTCGTGGGGGGTATAATTATAGAATGACCATAGGGGCTTGTTATAATTTTGTCTTCGTATATTATGAACAGCATACACTGACAATATTATAGGATACCCGTGTGGAATGACTAAACATAATTCTTCCGTATAAACAGCGCGTAAAATATTTACAAAATATGTAAACAATAAAATGATGTCAAGTGCGTGATTTTGCAGGGTTATACTCACAGAAGGAACTCAGCTTTTGTTATAAGATATATATCGTTCACCTGGTTATAATTTAAGCTACTCCTGTACCTAAAACTTATCAACATCACGACACGGTATTTGGGTCGTTCTCGTGGCCTTGATATCTCATGTATCACTATTCTATATTGTTAATAACATAATAACTAAAATATTTATGTAAACAAATAACCAGATATGCACTATGCGCTAATAAGACAACTATGTCCCTGTTTATGGGTTCCATGCGGCTCAGTCCGAAGCGACTTAATTCACCGGATTATCAAATTATATTAGAGAAAACCTCACTGTGAACTATGGTTGGCATCGTGTTGGAGAATGCGAAAATAGCGTCGCGCGTAAAAGTCCTTTTTGCAGATTTTGATTTTTACAGAATGAGGCCAAATTCTTCATCGCTATCCAACTCACATTTTTATAAGCAGCAAAATGTGTTGCCCTTTAATTTGTATCCCTTATACAACCCATATTTGGAGTACTTTAAAGTATTTGAAATAACATATATTTGCCACTGGATGATAAACAAAGAACAAACAACAGACAAGCCCTATGTTTTGTAGTGTGCATATACATCTATTTGTGCCAACTTCTAAAAAATAACAAACCCTGAAGCAGATTTACAGGCACGTTCTCAGTGTTTGGGATAGTACAAAATAACAAACCCTGAAGCAGATTTAAATGCACGTTCTCAGTGTTTGGGATAGGACAAAATAACAAAGATAGACATACATTATTCAGTAAGTGTTGGCATTTGAAGCGAATAAAAAACAAGTTAAGAAAATCCTAAATTTTCAAATTTTCGCTTTTAACTGACAGTAGCTAAATCTGTTCAATTCAATGATCCCAAATCACGTTTTATTACAAACAATTTTACTGGGCTTTACTTTTGCAGATGTCGTATTTTCCTTATAAGGTAACACAATGGCCGTTATTAAAAAGGCTGACATACGTATTCAGTGCTTTACGAACACTTTCAATAATTTGTAAACAGTTTGGTCAACCTGACTATAATGAATGTGACGACATATAATGTCATGGATATATACCGGTAAATACATGTTTTTGTCTACATCACCTGGCAGTGCTTTATCAATTCATATTTTTATTACACAATTATTAATATGTAAATGATATTTTTGTAATATATGTCTATTTTATTAATAAATGTGTCAGTACTCGGTGACAGTTTGACCAGTTCAGAACTTTACGATACCCAATAACTAGACCTATAATGTCGTGTAATTGATTTATACAAATAAATAAACAGAATCTCTCTCTCCCTATAACTTTACTTTTCGTGGTATTTTCTATTTTCTATGCAACGAGTGGTTAGTGTTCTTCAATGGAAAACAGCGCTGCTTTACCGCTTATTATTACATTAAATAGTATATAATCAAATAAAAAATTACATTAAAATCTTCGTCACATCATTCATAACTTCACCGGTTATTTCTGCCCCTACAATTAACACTATGATTGGTCATTAATTATACATTAATTTTATAACAGCAAATAGCATGGAAAATTAATGATAATTACCTTGTAATTTGTCCAAATACCATCAGTAAACAAAAAACAAACATGACCCCGAGGAGTTAACATGTACCACTTACGTAGAATGTCAATTGCAGATTTATTAACTATTGTCTGGCCGCAGTTTTATAATTAAATAATTATGTGCATGTAAAATAAGACGGAAGTCTCTAAATCGTGGTTAAAGTATAGACAAACACTGAATAAATAAGAAGGTGCAATGTTAAAAGCGTGCACAAAAAGAAAAGTGACATTTAAGACTTAATATGTATTTATTCTCCATGTTAGTGCATTATAGTTTTGTGGTTTGATTGTTTTAATAGGGTTTTTTGTTTACAAATGTCGTGTTTATTATTTTGATTACATGTTATCACTATTTGCACTGTGTTACCGTCACCATCAAATTTGATCTTACTTGTATCTTTCTGTCTCGGTATTCTTTTCGAATAATTTATTTGATCATGACATATACCAAATGCATTGTCTCTGAACATGTATAATTTGTTTTTTACTTTTGTGGTGAAATTAGCAGCATGTGTTTTGTTTGCCTCATTTTACTGAAAGACATTTGATGGATTGATCATTTATATACTTAGATCAAACTTCTAACATTAGATTGAACAAGAACGAAAGAACTATATCAAACATTTCAAATATTAATACAGATAAAATCAATTTGTTGACTACCATGGCAAACCATCTTAGCCGTATACATATTCCCGAACATTTACTCTTCTTAAACTCTGATCTGGATTATAACACAAAACTTTTTCACCTTAAAATTACATATATATGATTGTCGTTTGGGAAGCCACTTATCTGTAGAGTTTTTAAATCGGGGGTAAAAACGTAACGATTTTAGGGAGCAAGACAGTACCCTGGCATTTAGGTATTTAGCTGCGTAAAAATGTGATCAAGATCAGGAAACAGTATTCATAAGGGCCTACCATCCTGTGTTACATGTTTTAAGTAACACGTCATTTTCTTCATTCACATTACAAATTCCTGACATGGTAGTCAACTTTGTTTTGTAAAATACATCTGTTATTCGCTTCTTGACTCATGATCTTATTGATATAATTTACAAAAATTAAAAAGTAGTTTCAAGACAAGGGTAGATTTATATTCAAATCCTGATCAACTGAACAGGATAAGGATCGTTTTGACATTTCTTTAAGTTTGACCTATATGGATAAGCATAATGAGGAAGACCTTTCAGCAACTTTAAGTTTGAGTGATTAGCTTGATGAGAAAGACTTTACAGTGACTATAAAATGAAAAACAACAATAAACACTTGCTTTTCTTTTTGCTACATGGGTAAGTACAGTAACCCCATATTCGGTTGGTTACCTTAATATAGGTCACTCTCACCGAGGTCCATGATAGTATAGTGTATTTACAGGATAATAATGACTTTTATCTTTTTTATAACTGTTCTTTTGTATCTGTTGCTGTTATTATAATATGAATGGTTCTTTTAAGAAAAGCACACAAGAGTTGATATATATAATAAAGTACTATATCAAACATGCCGCACGTGTTACGAGAAATAGATTTTTTATTCGTCTGTTTTCTTTATCAATCTTTTATATTTAGGATAAATAAACATATATAAATCAAATATAGACCACGTATTTACTGCATATAGAGAAGATAATGTACAAGGGTTAATGATATAAATAAAGTTAAAATATATAATATGTATATTTAAGCATAAACTCGTTTTTTATAATTTTATAAATAAATGTTAACTATTGGACTCTTCTGCTTTTTTTAAACTGAACAAAATAAAAAGAATAAACTGAAAATATATTTTAAAGAAGCGAAAACGAAGATACATACCGCCTCCGTTCCTGTAACAGATATACGGAAATCGCCATACGTTCCCTAAATCCACAGCAAATCCGATGACAGAAAGCAGGAATTCAGTCTTTTTACCCCATGTCTCTCTTTCTTCCTTTCCTTCAATTTTTTCATTAGAAATTATCCCATTTTTCTTAACATCACTCTTAATCTCTCCATTTTTTAACAATAATTCATTTGGGTGAGACATGTGTAATTTACTATTTCTACACTTAGGCTCTTTATCATAAGTTACATAATAATCTTCTTTTTCCTTCTTTCTTTCACTCGCATTATTTATCGGTTTATCATTTTTCCGTAATTTCTTATCGTCTGTTAAATTCTCATCCTCCAGTACGTCGCAGTGATTGACAAAGTGTACAGGTGACCTGGAGTAACTAATCGTAAATGGTTTTACGTTCATTACGAGAGTCAATGAAGACAAGAACTAAGATTCTGATTGGTTGTTGTTGCAGTAAATCACTTGTCACTTTCAACACTTAGGTAAAAGTGATTTTTTTCACTATGAAGTATTAAAGTTCAGCGTGAATAGTAGATATATACTTGCAGTATTCTTCATGCAAAATAAATCGAGCTGAACGATCTTCTGCAATTGCAAACGTATTAATTAAAAATTTTGGTTAAACACTATCCCTTTCAGTGAAAATTGAATAAACCCAATAAAACTACAACTAGAAACTGACATTTCCGAGTCATTCATCACGTTTAATTATGCAATTATAGATATTCCCTGTGAAATATATACCGACCCTCAACCCGCCTACATATTTCACAAGTGCTCAAATTAATGATGCAAAGACGTCCGTGCAAGCACATAAATTCGGATTTGCAAATTTTCAATTAATGGTCCCAAATCGCTCATCCAATTAATTTATATCCAATCAGAATTTAATAAATAGTAAATTATAGGAATCAATCATCCAAACGAATACGTACATTTTTTTCTGACTTACAGACTACGGCATATTTACCGAGTAGATATTCTGAATTGCAAAATATTTTTATACACTTCTTCTTAATAAAGAAACATATTTATTACAAAAGAGAAAAGTTCTTTGACAACTGAATTATTTGGATGTTAAAGATGACAGAAAATTTACATAAATGTCTTGCATTTTTCTGCGGAATTCTAAATGTTGATTTAGTATGATTACACAGACATGCAATTTTAAACTTACAGAATACGCCCGTCAAATTTATGAATGACTAAACTACAATATCAAGGGAAATTATTTTTTTATGATGCTGGAAACTAGTAAATTATTACAAGCATGCTACGTTGTCAAATGAGTCATGTGACTTATTTGTACTCAGGCACAATATCTAAATTATATAACCATAAAGGGCTACAGTCGTTTGTTTCAACACTTTTTAAAAAATGTATAAGCTTATTGTACCGAACAAATAAGCTCGCGATACTTCCGCTTCCGGTGACATTCAGGTGACATTAATTCATGCATTTTCTGTCAATTTCTTCTGTTTTCACAGTAATGTACAACAATCCCCCTAAAGTTGCGATATCATGTTGGTACCGGTGTACTAAAACTTGATCTTGATGTCGGAGGAATGTAAGGTGATATAATATAGAAGTTGTGTTAATTGGACTGAATGCCATCCAAGCTGAATCTATAGGAATCTTGCGCAGGCGACAGTAAGGGAGCAACCATTTGATTTTTATGGGGGGGGGGGGGGGGGGCTAGGATGAAATGTTCGATCCCGCCTATTTTTTTCGCCAACATTTAGGTCCTGGATTTTTTTTTCGACCGCTCTCGCGGCCTACATTTTAAGTTCCATTCAAACCAAAAAATTTCCTGATTGACACATTTTTTTTTTCACACCTAAAGTGATCTTTGCTTAAATTTTGCCAAAATCCTGGTCCTGCCTTTTTAAACGAATTGCTCAGTTTTCGAAATCATTCAAGAGAATTACATACAACCACGTTCTTGATATCAATAGCTTACATTTGATTGGTCAAATGCCACTTAACCTTTCCGAATCTACGATTATTGCACTTCAAGTGTCAGTATTTCAATTTTCTCAATTACGCAAGGGATAACACACGACCATGTGTATTTGTTATCATTTTCTTCTGTTTTTATGGTAGATATATAATTACGACCAATTAGTCATATTATGATGCTGATACGACTGTATACTAAAACCTGGTTTAACTTTAGATACATGACGTAGTTTTGTTTAAAGTTGGCGAATAGGTAACGCTCGGGAAATCTGATGTAACCACTGAAATCCCGCGTTACGGATTATACATGTTGTTTATCGTATTTCCCCATGCCTATATCGACCTGCTGAGGCCTTCACAATTTCCCGTATTTCGGCACTGTGACGTCGTAAAGAGCTGACCCGACCCTAATATGAGCTGACCCGAATATATCAGCGACGTCATAATGTTTGACCCAACGTTGACCCGAATATATCAGGAAAACATCCGGTTATAGGCAGATGACCATTGAAAAGTAAGAAATTCCATTAAGATGGCTAGTTAACAATACGATAAATTTATCATCAAGTTTTCTTCAAACAAATATTGTAAAATATAAGCCGCTCGACACAATATGAAGCTTTTTAGCTCGTTCGCTACGCTCACTCGCCGAAAAAGCTTCACATTGTGTCTCGCGACTGATATTTTACGATATACGTTTGCACAAAACCTGATAATATGTACATATACTACTCTTATGGAATGAGTTAATGAGCATAAGCATATATTTTACAGCAAGCTCGGGACGGCCTTCTGCTAATATTATCTACAGCAAGCTCGGGACGGCCTTCTGATAGTATTATCTACAGCAAGATCGGGATTGCCTGCTAGTATTATTTACAACAAGCTCAAGACGGCCTTCCGCTAGTATCATCTATAGCAAGATCGGGATGGCCTGCTAGTACTATCTACAGGATAATACTTCTGCTAGTATTATCTACAGCAAGCTCAGGACGGCTTCTGCTAGTATTATCTACAGCAAGCTCGGGACGGCCTTCTGCTAGTTTTATTTACAGAAAGCTCGGGACGGCCTTCTGCTAATATTATCTACAACAAAGCTCGGGGTGGCCGTCTGCTAGTATTATCTACAGCAAGATCGGGATTGCCTGCTAGTATTATTTACAGAAAGCTCGAGACGGCCTTCTGCTAATATTATCTACAGAAAGCTCGAGGCGGCCTTCTGCTAATAATATCTACAGCAAGATCGGGATTGCCTGCTAGTATTATTTACAGCAAGCTCAAGACGGCCTTCTGCTAGTATTATCAACAGCAAGATTGGGGTGCCCTGCTAGTAATATTTACAGCAAGCTCGGGGCGGCCTTCTGCTAGTATTTTTTACAGCAAGCACGGGACGGCCTTCTTCTAATATTATTTACAGCAAGCTCGGGACGGCCTTCTGCTAATATTATTTACAGCAAGCTCGGGACGGCCTTCTGCTAGTATCATCTACAGCAAGATCGGGATGGTCTGCTAGTATTATCTACAGCAAACTCGGGACAGCCTTCTGCTAGTATCATCTACAGCAAGATCGAGATGGCCTACTACTATTATCTACAGCAAGCTCGGGACGGCCTTCTGCTAGTATTATCTACAGCAAGCCCGGGGCGGCCTTCTGCTAGTATTATTTACAGCAAGCTCGGGACGGCCTTCTGCTAGTATTATCTACAGCAAGATCGGGATGGTCTGCTAGTATTATTTACAGCAAGCCCGGGAAGGCCTTCTGCTAGTATTATCTACAGCAAGCTCGGGACGGCCTTCTGCTAGTATTATCTACAGCAAGATTGGGGTGGCCTTTTAGTAATATTTACAGCAAGCTCGGGACGGTCTTCTGCTAGTATTATCTACAGCAAGATCGGGGTGGCGTGCTAGTAATATTTACAGCAAGCCCGGGACGGCCTTCTGCTAGTATTATCTACAGCAAGCTCGGGACGGCCTTCTGCTAGTATTATCTAAAGCAAGATTGGGGTGGCCTGCTAATAATATTTACAGCAAGCTCGGGACGACCTGCTAGTATTATTGACAGCAAGCTCGGGAAGATCGTGCATTCTTCTAGTCTAAGTATTATTTACAGAGATATTTTGCGTCGACACAACTTGAATTAGTTGCCATTTATATATATATAGACTGACACTATGATATGATTGTTACTTATCACATGCTTAACTATAAAGATTTAGGATCTTTCAAGAAAAAGTTTTAGTTTCGTTTCCAAAATTTCCAGATGCATGAACCTTTTCATAGAACCTCACGGTGCCGTTGAACTAAAGAAGTATTCCACTAGAGCATGCAATTGGTTTTAAGGTAAGAGGTACCTAATTACTCTGTGTGTTATTATACAATTCTACGTGTAACTAGAGCATGTGATGCTGCTGATGAGAGGTAAATCCTTGAAATGCGTCGTATACAGCATAGTATAAATTTACTATATCTAATATTAGTATCTTTGGATTGTTATTTTGAACGGCATATGGATATGAAAAAATAATTTATGTTACTTTTATAAAGTAATCTGGTTAATAACGTTTTGACAAACAGATGTGTAATTATAGAATGCATGTCGACATAGATCAAACAGTCAAATCTTATATGATTTCTTGAATTTGTCCCTAGAATTTCTTGTTATAGCGAGCGTAGCGAGCGCTATGGGAGCACATGGGTCATTTAGTAAAGTCTTTGTTTAATGTGGAAGGGGGCAGCCATTATGCAATTCGAAGTGAATTTATTTGTTTAAGCGAATATGGCCATATTGTGCTACATACAAGTTTCCTTCGCCGGAAACGGAAGTAAGTAAAGTAAGGGAAATAAATTAAAAATACCGGAAATGAGTTTCTGGAAAGGGCTATTGCTGTGCTCGCATCATTGGCCACGCCAACAGCATATTATTTTATTACTGGTGACCGCATTAATGTTTGAGTAGATTAAATTGATTACTATATGTACAGTAAAAACAAAAGTACAAAAGCGAAAATAAGTGTACAACGTCGTGTCACTGTTTTGTTGAATGTTTTCCACAACGAAAACGAAGCTGGTGACCATATTTTTTTAGGATTTATAAAACAGAAATGTTGACAATAATAATTCTAGGGGTATATTTTTGACAAATGACAATTTCAAGAGTAAATAAAAAAAAATCGGCTGTTTTACATGAAATATACATTGAACGAAGCTGGTTACCCTATGTTTTTTTGGATTGGTTAAATAGAAATGTTGACAGCAATTACATATTATTTTTACAGATAATTCTAGGGATATATTTGTGACAAATAACAATTTCAAGAGGAATTATTCTTTTCGGCTGAGACCTTCATTACATTTTTAGAATTTTAAATCAACCTTATTGAAGAACTATAAAATATAGATATATAAGTTTCGACCTTTAAATCAGGTTGTTTAGAATATTCAAGCTAAATATCAAATTCTACAACTATTTGTAATATAGCGGATTCAGTGAGTACCTTCTAATCTATATGAACTACGTGGCTAAATATTTCTGCAGTAAGAAATTAAGGACGGATGCTTATAAACTTGTTGTCATTTTAGAATTTCGATTATAACCATGGAAAGTGATGCCTAGTAAACGGCCTTAATTTGTTAGTATACTGTGAAATGAAAGTTTCGGCATATTTGGAAATTAAGCGATATAGTCATTTTGTATAATTGGCATTCTGCTGTAACATTTGACTCTCGACCTTTCTGGTTATAGGTATATCAGAAGCGTATCAAAAAGACATGTATCATGTTGGTGATAAATACTATGATCAGTAATTGAATTTGACAATGAATGTTTACTGCTAGCAAATAACAATCATTTTGCTAGTTTTTACATAGAGTGTGATACTTTTGGAGAACCGAAAATCGATATATGAGAATGAAAAACAATGATGGACTAATTTGGTCGGGTTCACAATGTTTACGGTAAAAAAAGATCATTCTGGCCGGCTATGCATTCCTGATTTTCAAGCCATTTCCAGATAACAGATAACAGTATATCGCTGCTGGATAAAAAACAAAAATATTTATGCATTGTCGGAAAATATAAAGTCCATTTATACGAAACAGGTGTGAAATGTTCGGTAAATCTCTAAATTCTACCCGTTTCTAAGGCTCGTAGAAATCTACATTCCTTGCGGTATTCTGACTGTGGACGGTGTTTTTGTAAGTAATTTCTTGGGAAGACTATTTTTAGCTTGTGTAGTTTAAAGTTTGAAGTTTGATTGAACCTTGCCAACAAAAGCATTTCACGTTTATCCTAACAGGTCGATATAAAGATCTAATTTTCATATCCCTGAACAAAATAAAGTCAATTTAACCTATAGCTAAGAACATTTTAACCAAAAACAAAGGGCAACTTGTCCGAAATAGATAAAAATGTAATTTATACACTAAATGATACGCTATACAAACTTACCGGGTTTCGGAGCTCTAGGCTTTACTTAAACATATCAGAAAAAAAGGTCGCGTTAGGTCGTCAACATGTTGACAATGAGTTACATCTTACAGACTTTATCAAAATGTCAACAGATCTAAACATCGTAAGCAAATTTAAATGAATTATTTATGTGTTAAATTGAATTTTGAATAACATAAAATTGGTGTAATCTTATAAGCTAAATATGACCTGAACGTGATTTATTAATTTGGGACATTTTAGGCCACATGAAGTTAATTTTTCGATTGTCGATCAACTCGTTCTATACTTTTTCTTACTTATTTATGTTTTAATTCAAGCAAAAAAAATTTAACCATCGCATTTTATCATAAAAGTATATGTATTTAACAAAATAAAATCCTAAATCTGTTTTTAAATCACATGGATAAGAATCATTAATGCATATTAGCCCAGGTTAAAGGTCATAACCCAACCTACTTTTTGCATTCAATGTTGTAGAAATATAAAGTTATATATCAATACTCGTATTAATAAAAAAAAAATGTTATTCCTTTTTGTTATTTTAATTAATACATATTTAGAAATGTGTACGTACCTGTGAATTTTAACAACACACACATGTAGATTTTTTCAAGTATTTGATCATGCTGATTAACCGAGCATAAAACCATATAGAAACAGATGTGTTTGTAAGTGATAAATTTATATTTACTTTCACACATTTTAATACGACCCATCCATTACTGGTTATAGAAAGTATCTGATCTGATTATTAAGGACGTAAGGAAGTGATTTTCTTTCCTTTTTTTTTTTTGTTTTTTTTTCACGACATTTATGTAGGTCACTTTCAACACATCTTGGTTGCTACAATACTCTCCCATTCTCTCCTATCATCACATGTCCTATAAAATGAGAAAATATTTTTTATTTTTGTGGGTTTTTTTTGTTTTGTTATTTTGTTGTTTTTTTTTTTTGTTTTTTTGTTTTTGTTTTTTTTTTTTTTTTGGGGGGGGGGGGGTATTTGGAATCGAAATGGAATTAATACAATAATCTCAGAATTTATTTGTGATATATTTTTAAATAGGTATAAGTATCATGCAGGCCAAATATTTATCTTTATTTTATGCAATAATATAATATTTATATAATAAATATAAAACGGTATACTCGAATTCGACAGGAAATTAAGGACAAATATTTCTTCTGATTGCAAAGAATTTTATTCTTTTTTTTTGCATGTCGTTTCAGCAATGAGGAATGTAAATAAAATAAAAGTGTTAACGACACCTACAGATTAGCACACACATCTTAAGCAACATTTACATGGTTATATTATATACCATACATTTGTCATACATGTTTGTTTTATATATGTAACTCAATCATATTTGTTTTGTACTGTAACTATGCCCTCCATGGGCCCATTAATTGGCTAATAAAATCTTCTTCTTCTTCTTCTAGCGGCTAAAAATATGTTATTGATATTAAAATCCAAATCTGGATGGTCAACAAATATTAAACACACAAAGGCAAATTAAGTGCATTAAACATAATATGAATAAATGTATACAATTAATACAAAAAATTACCAAAAAGATATATACAAAGATGCTTTGATTTAGGCGTCGGGGTAATAGGATAACCGTTGGCCATGTTTTGGTAAATAGATGATCCATTATATCAATGTTATATAGCTGTTCGGGAAGTATAAAAGTGCCATACATCATTTTTTGATATTTAAATGCAGTTCAACATGCTCTTTTTGCATGAATAATTTTATAAAAATCTTATACATTTACAGCATTGAGAAATTATTGTTAATTAAGTAAATTTAAGGTTGTGGAAAGAATATCACAGGGGAAACGAAATCAATATTCCTATACTCTTCCTGCTAAATGGTGTGTTTTTATCAAACAGGAGGAAACTGAATATTTAAGCGGTTAGTTTGGACTGGTACCGATTCTGATGTAAGTTTTTCTCTAGTCTTACCAAGAAACGTCACTAAACTTTGCTGAAATTTTACCATATTGTCAATATCTGTGCATACTTTTCATATATTTTTAAGATATTTGACACTGATTTTGGTATATTTAGACCAAAAAGCCTTAATTTTTCATTTTTTAAGACTTTCTCAAAACACTGTGCAACTTTTAACTTCAATGGGTCTTTTGTAAAATATTCCCACATACATAGACATTGTTCTCTTATGCATATCTGGTTGCAAAGATAAATAAACTAATGAGGAAAATATGTAAATTTAGACCAAATTAGGAATTCATTCATGAGAAAAACCTCAAATTCTTAGGATATTATAAGGATACTAACGACGTCACAATGACGTTAAATCATGAGGACGCTTGCCAAGAAGTATCGTCACTGTCCACAATGACGGCGATTGTATCCAGGGAGAAACATCACCATAACAATGACGTAAATACAATTGTTTCTATAGCATAGCTTCATTACACCTTGAAGAAAAGAGTGGTGGTAAGTGACCAGTTTTTGTTTCGTGGTGAGGTATTATTTTCGGGTTCAGTTCCTCTCCCAACCACGTGAATTTTTATTAACCCCTTAGATGAAGCCTTGTATGTCATTTACATATAAATTTACCAGATTTACCAGGGGCGAATCTGGGATTTTTGAAAAGGGGGGAGGCGTAAAATTTAGAATTGAAAAATATAACGCCGAGCGGAGTGAGTCGTATTTTTTGTTTTGACGATTTTATTCTATAAAATCATATATATAAATATACGCCCCCCCTCTGGATCCGACACTGTTTACATTTGCATGTAAAATGTGTTTTGAACTTTCAGGCATATATTATATCAGGTATATATATATGCGTCAGGGAAATATCCCTTTTCTGTAGAAAGAACCCTGTAGAAGATTGATTAACATCATATACCATTAGAAAGTCTTTAATACTGAGGAGAGTGGACCCTGATACTGCATAGTTTATAGTACATCAATTAATGTTCTTGATTTTTTGCTTGTTTGTTTAGTTTATGATTTATTGACATGTGTGCCATCAACCCTTACGGGTATAATTGTGCATTTATTGAATAAATAAATAAATAAATATAAACTTTCACTTTACTCTCTGTAAACCTCAGTTCGCGGAATGGATTTATTTGAATTTTGAAAGTCTAAAAGTTAGAATTACAGGACAATTTTGCAGGTCAATTAACCTCAATGAGTCGTCCAAGAAAACATAAAAAATTATCATTGTTTATTAAGGTGTATGCCAAGTAGTACGGCGATTCAAAATGATTTAGGTACTAAAATTAGTAACAATTTGTTCCGCCGATTGAGGTTTACAGACAGTAAACCTAAATCTTAACCCAAAACTTACCTATACCCTATACCACCCTTATCCTATGATACCCCAAACATAGCCATAAGCAAAATGTTATTTTAAAGTACCAGGACCTCTATAGAAAATTCTGTGTTATGGTGTTATCGTGTTAAATTATGATCCAAATGTAAGGAAATATGGCCTTCATTTACTTTAGGGGTTCCACTACTTTAGGGATAGGGTTTGGTCAGGGTTTAGGGTTAGGATTGGTATATGATACCCCCGTATGGAGTGGGACCCCTATAGTATATGAAGGCTGGAATTAAGCCATTATAGGGTATACAATAAAGCGATTACATCTCAGTAGATTGAACAGTGATGCAGGGGCCGTCGTGTGTAGCTCCAATTGAGAAGCAACCCACAAAATTCCTAGGAAACCCTGGTGTCAAACATTTAACAAAAGTCACCGTCTAATTAAACATAACGTATTCCATATAGAAAACTAAACTTGTTTGATATTTATAATCATTTCAATCTTAAGTACAAAATCAAAACATGCGACGAGGAAATGCAGCTAAGGAGACGGGCGCTGAAATGCCGGATGAAGCATCGCCATCAGCGGAATTGTCAAAGCTCCAACGACAACTGAGAGTAATAGAGAATGACCAAAGAACTTATGCAGAGAACGCAAAGAATTTTCTCAACAAACAGCAGTATGTTATCAGAATTTAAATTTAATGATGAAATTGGGTGTTTTTGCGATTTTTGTGGAAAATTGTATCTTGAACACTGTTTTAATACTAGACGTGAAGTTTAAAATGGTAATATACACCATGTTGAAATGTGTTATCTAAATCATAATGAATTCTTTTTTCGTTTTTCTCAAGACTTAAAATGTTGAAAATCAAAACAATAATCCAAAAGGTTGTAGAGCGAATTCAATAATTCCAAAGTCAATAAAAGGATAAAGCCGAACCTATCTAAGGACAGGACAGAGATATACACGAAGGAAATACAAAATTAAACGATTTAGTAACAGTAAATTTAAAGTAACAATTTCGGGCTAGTATAGTAATACTAGT
Source organism: Mytilisepta virgata (assembly GCA_028015205.1). Classification (NCBI taxonomy): domain Eukaryota; kingdom Metazoa; phylum Mollusca; class Bivalvia; order Mytilida; family Mytilidae; genus Mytilisepta; species Mytilisepta virgata. The sequence goes on along the minus strand of CM051520.1, from coordinate 1,210,885 downwards.
AAGTGGACTGGTAATATCTGCTGGGACCTGAAGTTCCACGAGCAGCGGTATCCACTAATGGTAATCATAAATCCTTTGATACCAATTTTTTATGCACAAGATGTGCACATTTTATCGATTTACAACTCATCAGTTGTGATCAAGGCCTAAAATGTTGAAAATCAAAACATAAATCCAAAACGTTGAAAAGCGAATTCAAATACTGGAATTCATCAAAGACTTTTAATATACATTGTGTTTTGTTTGTATATGCTGTTTCACCTTTTTGTACGTTTTTGAGAGTGTTTTAAAGTTTATTATTAGATTTCTTATTTAATTTAGACGCACCATCATTCTTATCCTGGTGATAAGTTCCCCCGGTGGTTTTAAATCAAAACATATACAGTTATAAAATTATCTCTAAAAACATTGGCAATGAGATTTTTATTTTCATTAATTGTTATGATATTAAAATTGAAATAACACTTAAAATTATAGTATGAACATATTTTATCAATATAAATGGGGTTCAGAAACAAGCAAAAAAATGCTTTTATAAATATGTCTCCCTTATGGTAAAATTAAGATTTCGTTTCAACAAGTCTATAATAATCTATATATATGCACTGCTCAGTAATAAGTTTTACAGAGATTAAATTTGTTTAAAGTTTTTTTTAAATATGAAACAATATATGTATAAATCCTGCAAAATAGCCATACATTTCATTAATAGACCCTACCATTCTGTTTCCATACGAAAAATTGTTAAAAAATGGTGCAAGTCCGTGAAGTCGGGCCATGCTGAAACAAAATAACATTTTTACAAAGACCTCTAATGGATGGTACACAGTTCATTGTACTTTATGAAGGAAGGAAGAAACTTATATCAGAATATATATACCAGGCTCATTTTACATTCCATTTAAAGTTATTATTTTCTCAATTTTGTATTGAAATTACCTCTGCTGTTTTATAAGAGAGAGAGAGAAAAAAATATATGTATTTCCTTCTTTTTTTTTTTGGCTAGAAATGAGATTGGAGACCTAACAAAAGAGAATATAGATATCCGTACAACACTGAACATTGCCCGGAGTGAAAAGAACGAAAAAATAGACGTAGATGATACACAGACACTGTTGAATCTAATTGAAAGTTTGGATTATTATAACAACTGTATAAAACTAGAGAAAATGAGAGTAAAAGACTTAGATACCGAGGTATGTTTACCGTCAAAAACGTAAATTCACAGATGTGTTTACAGTCCGAAGTTTTTTACAGCGCAAAGTTTAAATGACGAGTTGTGTTAATTAAAGTCAAAATCTTATATTTTTAGATACGTTCACATTCCAAAAATTAAATTCCTAGATATGTGTACAGTCCAAAACTTAAATACCGAGGTATATTTAGATTCATAGATATTTTTACAGTTCTAAAGTTAAATAAAGCCCAACCGATCATCTATTTATAGGCTAATACTTGAATGTCGAGGTGTATTACAGTTCTCCCGAAATTAACCACTCAAAAGAGACATCCAACCTTTAAACTTTTCATCGACATTTCGTTTACAGTTGACCGCCTCGGTGGTCTCGTGGTAGCGTGCTCGCCCCGAGTGCGGAAGGTCGCGGGTTCGATCCCCGGCCGGGTCAAACCAAAGACATTAAAATTGGTATTTGCTGCTTCTCCGCCAAGCACGCGGCATCTAGGAGTAAGAGCAAAGACTGGTCGGCTCGGAGTCAGTATAATGTGTCCGAGTGAGGTGATATGTCTTCCTGCGGACAGTTACCTCGTGAGCTAGCACATTAAAAATTCGACTTAGCGTGTCGGTCTAGTACAAAGCAGGGCTCATATTCATTATTATATCAACATGTTCTCGTCCTGATATCCACCTGGTTGCCACTGGACGTTAAACAATAATTCATCCATCCATCGTTTACAGTTGTTTAATTTCTTTATTTTCTTGTCATATTTTTCTATGACGAATACAAGGTTATCGTCCCTGATCTGAATGGAAAAATGTAAAAACGGACTATTTCCATAACCCATATGGCAAAAATGCGGGTACTTTGGTAATTTGCATAGCGGCCATTTTGGATTTCTCTGACGACATTCATTACAAAGCATTAAACTTGCCCCAAAAAATAAAAATGCAAATATTCAAATTCTAACTCATAAGCAATTTGTCCGCATATAGGTACATTCTACACAATATTAGCTTTCCGTTCGTGTGCAAATAAACATTGTCAGTATTGAAAACTTTCGGCCAATTCAGTTTAAAAAACTGAAGCGTAACCGTAGTATAACTGCTATATGAATTAACAAAAATTAGTTAAAAATGCAAATTCAAACTACAGATACAGATACAAGGCGAGATCATACATAAATTGTCCGCAAATAGAGAACAACTTTGGAGGATGAATTTAATCAGGAAATAAGTTTTATCTCACCTGCTTTCATAAATTTTCGGCCAAAATGTTTTTAAAACATGATAATTTCAAGTCTCCCATAGCGTAATACTTCAAATATGAAGCCTTTCCCCTCAGAATTAAACAAACAATTTGTAAATATCCGCCAAAGGAAGTTTTCATAGACACATTAGTTTAAGAGCCGAGACGGAAAAAGACTCGATTATCCGTAATTCAAACAATTTTATCATTTTCGATCTACAACTAAGGGCTAAGGGATCCAGGTAATTTGCTTAGACGGGCTGAAGTCACGTGATGCAAATGCCATGAATAATGTACCCAGCATTTTGCCATGTGCGGACTTATTCTTGGCAGTGGTTCGTGTCGGCTGTATTTGGTATTGTTTTTGAAGTTTAATTTCTGTTCTTTCTCTGACATAGGGTAATAAGGGAGCAACCATTTGATTTTTATTGGGGGGGGGGGTTTAGGATCAAATTTTAAATAAAAAGACAGGACCAGGATTTTGGCAAATTTAAAAGGCAGGACGTCTTTAGATGTGGAAAAAAATGCAGGCCCTGTGTCAATCAGGAATTTTTTTGGTTTAAATGAAAATAAAAATTTAGGTCGCAATAGCGACCAAAAGAAAAATCCAGGCCTGGGCGCCATAAAGAACTATTTTTGCTGAGTAAAGAAAATTTTACTCAAATTCCCATTCTCAGCCAACCACATTCGAGTATCCCCATATTTAAGAAAATTCTCAGACTTAAGAATATTCTCAACATTTATGGCGACCACGCCAGGACAACAATTTCGCTAAAAAAAATACGCAGGATCAAACATTTGATCCTAGTCCCCCCCCCCCCCCATAAAAATGAAATGGTTGCCCCCTAAAGAGGGAATAAAACATATGATTTGAATGGAATGTGAGGGTAGTATTATCCATTATTTATTACTACAATAGATTCGAAAGGTCGAAAGGAAGATCATGAAACAAAGGATGCTGACCGGAAGTGGTAGTGACGAGACCACCACAGAAATGAATAAAGTCCAGAAGACTGTCAACGTGATGGAAAACCGACTTAACAAGGTAAAGTCATTTAATAGTAGATATAATTCATAATTAATATATTAATTGAATCTTTTTTCGACATCTATTAGTTAATGGTTTTGATTTTATTTATTCTTTCGAATTTGTTCGCGTGATTTAAACCGGTTTAAATATATATATGTATATATATTTTTTGCACTGGGACATTATAACCGTCGATGGCATAAGATTGTATCATGTTTATTTAAATATAGGCGGTTGTGAGGTTCAATAACCAGCTGGCTGTTAATGCCCGATTACGGAAGGGGATTGACCATCTCAGACAGGAAAGGAGTTTGTTTGATAAATTGTATAAAAAGATCAGTAAAGATCTTGAAGAAACGACAAAGCAGATGAATGACGTCGTAAATAAAGCGACAGTGGCCTATGAGGAAAGGTAACAATGATGTGTTCCAAGGAAAAGTAACAAAGATGTGTGGCAAGGAAAGGTAACAAAGATTTCAGAATTGAATCCGATGATCTCGCACAATATCCAAGATGGCCGGCAGAGATGAACATAGTTTAACATTGGACCCTATATACATGTATATGGGAAATTTACTTAAAGATCTTCTTGTCTGAAACCATTGGCCATTGGAACAAAACTTGACAGCAATGGTCCTTAGGTGGTCCTCTTTCAGAATTGTATCCGATGACCCCGCCCGTCATCCAAGATGGTCGCCAGACCCGAACATAGTTTACATGGGACCCTATGGGAAATTTACTTAAAGATCTTCTTGTCTGAAATTACTTGCCCAATTGGAACAAAACTTGGCAGCAATGGTTGTTAGGTGGTACTCTGTCAGAATTGTATCCGATGACCTTGTCCGCCGTTGAAGATGGCTGCCAAAGCGAAACATAGTTTAACATAGGCCCTAATGGGGAAATCACTGAAACATCTTCTTATTTGAAACCAGTGTGCCAGTCGAAAATTGGCAGCAATGTTCCATGCTGCCAGTCAAGATGGACATAGTCCAGGTGAGTGATAGAGGCTCCTGGGAGCCTCTGGTTTTTAGTTCAAATCATGTATATCCTCTATAAATGGAGGTCTTCCTTGTACAAATTCAAAACTGCTATGGATTTAAAGTAAAGCTGATTACCTCTATTTGTTTACATTTTTGGTTATATCTGATACCATGCAAGTTTTTTTTATTCTACGGTTCGGTTATTTAGGTACGGACTACCTTAAATGGCCTCTAAATTTGTCTAATGGTGCTCCCGTGTCCTGCAACCCTCCGACAGAATTTAAATCAAAAGGCAAGCATATAAATGGCCCCTGGAATACTCATAGAGTCATTTTGTGGCTTTCAATAATTATACATTATTAATGGATTTTTCTGTCTTTCTCTTTATATTTTAATAGGTATTTTGACATATGTTTTTTTTTTGTAAAGTGTTATTGTTTATGTGTTTAGAGATGAAGCACAAACAAAAATGATTGCGTTGAAGGAGAGAAGTGAAAAAGACGTAGCACAGTATGAATCGGAAATGAAGGATTTAAAAAGAATCATTCACCATGACAATAAGCTCAAAGAGTTTTTCAACGCCAAGTCAAATGATCGAGCGGAGAAAAAAGAGGAGGAAGAAGCCAAAAAAAGAAAAAGTACTAGTTTTAATGCAGTGGTTTTAGATCGGTATTTTAGTTTCCTGATGGTAACCATAATTCCTTGTCTTTCTAAGTTCTCAAATTTATTAGGTCAACACCATAGTCGAAATTACTACAAACAGTTTTTTGATGTGTAAACCTTTTCGTTGTCATAGAGATTAACATTAAACATGTATACAGTAAATATAAAAGTCCCAAGACTTCCATATTAGAACGAAGCCTTACGAAGGCTAATATGGGTCGAGGGATTAAATCGTTTCTGATATGGAAAATGCGGTGTCATAAACTGTATATATATTTTCAGTGTGACCAACGATTTTGACCGTTAGTCAATTTTTACCATTTTTGAAATTATTAATAATCTGTCCTAAAAAGCATTGGAAGTGGAATGGAAAAAATGAATACTTCGTGATTTTTCGCCCCTTGGGTTTGATATGGCACGGTTGCTTCCGGTTGTATCATATGGGAAAAACTACATATATCAACGCTAAATAAACAACAATATACATGTGTATGCCTATATAAATATGTTAATCACCAGATATATGTTTTCTGTAGATGCAAAGGATAAAGACACCGACGCTGATATCTTGCACATCCGAAGTTTCGAAGAAGCGTTCAATCAGATCATAGAGGTCACTGGCGAAACTAACATGGAAACAATTGTGGAAAATTTCATTAAAAAGGAAAATGATAACTTTGCCCTCTACAACTATGTAAATGAATTGAACGAGGAAGTGGAACAGCTTCAAAAAGACATAGACGAGATGAATAAAGAAATCAAGCGATTTGAGGCCGACGGCATTAAATATGAGGAAGAAAGAGTCAAGGTGCTGAAGGAACTAGAGGTGAGTTATACATTGTTTAAGAGGGAATTACAGTGCTGACAAAAGAAGAGGTCAGTTATACCGGGGTAATCGAAGTGCTGATAGATCAACATGGGTATTCGCAGTGGCTGTGCTGAAAGAACAACAGGTTAGTTAGCAAAGGGCTGTGAGAATGGAATGTTAGTTATACCAGGTGTAATTGAAATGCTGACAGAACTCTGGTTAGTTAACCAGGGTATTCACAGTGCTGAAAAATAATTTAATTCTAACGGTTGTTTTGACGTGTAAAACGTTGGGATTATATTATTGTTGTTTAGAAGCAATGTTGTATGACCTACAAATCTATCACAAAGTTATATCAGTCAATCGGGAGCCTGCATTCTACCGTTGTAAATATATAAACACCGAAGGTTTCAATGCAACGACTTTAAGATGAAAAACAGCAACAAAATCGCTGTTCCCTTGCGTTATAGTTTTTGTGAGAAGAATTTATCCACTATATACTGAAATCTTACACGTGAGATTTATAATATAACTAATCTTGAAATGCGAATACCTAAACATCTACAACGAGTTACAGAACAACATATTAATTATTAGTGTTTTTCGGTCACGAGTTGTAGATCTTTGGTATTCGAATTTCGCGATTAGTTATTCTGTTTATTACATTGACATATTCCATGTATTCATAATATGACTCTCGATTTCACTGGGTGAATTATCGGATTTGGTTTCACTCGGAAATCCCGTAATTTCACCACATATACCGGGATTTCCGGGTGAAATCAAATCCGATAATGCACCCAGTGAAATGAAAAGTCATGTTAAATGGAATATCTCCAAGGGGCATTACAACTCCGAGGGCCATTAGAGCGATGGCATATAACAAGGGCCAATATAAAACACCCATTCATTAATAATATACACATTTAGTAGTGAATAAACAGAATACCTAATCTTGAAATTCAAATGACCAAAAAACACTAATAATAGCTCTTAATAAATAAGAGCATAAAATAATAAAACATTTTTAAACGGATTTTTCCACCGGAACAAATTCATTTATTATTTTGGCGAGGTGCGACAGGCGGACGCCTACAAACAATGATGGTCAGAGAGTTTCTTGTTTTTAATTCTTAATATACTTCAGTTGCGAGCAGAAAGGGCTACTAAAGAGGCAGATGAAGGCCAAGAACGTCTGGTGAAGATAAATGAATCTCTGGATAAGTTAAAGACCGGAGTCCAGTCCCTGTTCGATGACATCGGATGCGACTCGACACCTATTGACGAAATGCTAGGAGGTGACAAAGGAATCACGAATAAAAACATTATGATGTATATGGGATTAATAGAGAAAAGTACAATGGAATACCTACAAAAGCACGAGTACAACGAATTGATGGTATTAACTAAAATGGTCTACAATGCGTATAGAATTTACGCTTGGAAGTATAGGTTATCGGCTTATCTGCAGATTTATATCGTAAAATATCGGCCGCGAGTCATAATATGAAACCTTTTAGTAAAAAGGGTCCATATTGTAACGAGCAGCTGATATTTTTATATTTTTCTAGACAGATAATATGTTTGTCGTATTTTTAACCTTTGATTTTCTGTTGAAATGGCGTAGGGAAATACGATAATTGATAGTATAAGTTACACAGTCTATCTAACTAATTTTCAACATAACGGGCATTTGTACATATTATCAGGTTTTCTGCAAACGTATATCGTAAAATATCAGCCGCGAGACACAATGTGAAGCTTTTTCGGCGAGTGAGCTTAGCGAACGAGCCAAAAAGCTTCATATTGTGTCGAGCGGCTTATATTTTACAATATTTGTTTGAAGAAAACTTGATGATAAATTTATCGCATTGTTAACTAGCAATCTTAATGGAATTTCTTACTTTTCAATGGCCATCCGCCTATAACCGGATGTTTTCCTGATATATTCGGGTCAACGTTAGGTCAAACATTATGACGTCGCTGATATATTCGGGTCAGCTCATATTAGGGTCGGGTCAACTCTTTACGACGTCATAGTGCCGAAATACGGGAAATTCTGAAGGCCTCAGCAGGTCGATATAGCCATAGGGAAATACGATAATAAATTATATAGAGTGCGACCCAAAGTTGTGAGTTCTAGTTCGAACGTTTTGTGCTCTGATTGTAATTGACAAGGATTGCGGCTTTTCCCGTGTAAGGTGGTGGTTATCAGGGGTGTACTATCCCAGTATATACTGTGTCAGTTAGCTTATTAATTTTTTGACACCATGGTGCAATCTACACCTACTGGCTTGTGTAAGGATAAATATGTTGTACCATGCCTTAATCACATCTGATATTAATTTAAAAATAAATAACAAAAGTTAAACACTTAAATGTCTGGTATAATGGTTTATGTCAAATATCATATACTGAGACAGTGATATTTGAATGTTTTTATACTGTATATGTCCAAGGTCTGTAATAATGGCCTGAGGATTGCTGTAATGGCCCGATGCAACGTCCAGGGCCATTACAGTATCCGAAGGCCATTATTACAGAACGAGGACATATAATATAACAGGGCCATTATGAAAAACCCATTTCTTAATACTTTTATTAACCAGTTTGTATATAGCATTTGCATTAATCCGAATAGCACAAATATAATGGTAAGTAAGCAAAACTTGTGGGAACAGTTTTAAAGATTAATTTCGGGCATTTTTTTTCAAAAATATGTTTTAAAATGTTCTAGTTTGCTCTTCCTGAAATTTCCAAGTGGAGTATTGAAAAAAAGTAGTCATTTTGAAAAAGCTGTAATGACCGGTTATAATGAACAAAATCCTGTAATGACCCTACTGTTTTGCATTCATTTTCCACATAAAGCATTTTTGACGTATTTTACCTTACTGGTTGATATAGAATGTTAATATATAAAATGTACATGGCAAAAACTAAAGTGGGACAATTATATATATTTCCTTATTGTGTCCTGCAGCAGAATCCTCCACCTCCAGAAAAGAAAGACAAGAAAGAAGAGCCTCTACTTCCTTCTGCAAAAACCTTATGTAAAGTGGACATACCATCACCTGTCTCGATCAACCCACCGTCAGTAGGGTATGTAAACCCACTCCCAGTAGGGTATGAAAATCAACCGTCAGTAGGGTATGTAAACCCACCATTAGTACGGTATGTCACTCCACCATCATTATGGTATGTACACCCACAGTCAGTATGGTACGTAAAAATATCGCCAGTAGGGTATATAAACCCAGCGCCAGTAGGGTATGTAAGCCCACCATCAGTAGGGTATGTTAACCTTCCCTCTGCACAAGCATTATGTAAAGTAGACGTCCCATCACCTTTATCATAAGGGTATGCCAACCAACCCTCAATACGGTATATAGAGTATGTAAATCTAGTCAGTAGGGCATGTAAACCTACCCTCATTAAGGTATGTAACCTACCGTATATAGAGTAGTTAAGTCTACCGTCAGTAGGGTATGTAAGCCAAGCTTCAGTAGGGTATCTAAACCCACTGTCAGTATGGTATGTAAACCCACCACCAGTATTGTATGTCAACCAACCACCAGTATGGTATATAAACCCACTGCAGTATGGTATGTAAACCCACCGTCAGTATGTTATGTAAACCCACCACCAGTATGATATGTAAACCCACCGTCAGTATGGTATGTAAACCCACCGTAAGTATGTTATGCAAACCCACGACCAGTATGGTATGTAAACCCACCTTTAGTATGGTATGTAAACCCATCGTCAGTAGTATATGTAATCTCGCCACCAGTATGGTATGTTAACCCACCACCAGTATTGTATGTAAACCCACCACCAGTATGGTATGTAAACCCACCGTCAGTATGTTATGTAAACCCACCACCACTTTGGTATGTAAACCCACCACCAGTATGGTATGTAAACCCCTCGCAAGTATGGTATGTAAACCCACCGCCAGTATGGTATGTAACTCCCCGTCAGTAGTGTATGTAAATCCACCGTCAGTATGATATGTAAACCCACCGTGGATATGGTATGTAAACCCGCCACCAGTATGGTATGTAAACCCACCGTCAGTATGGTGCTAAACCTACCGTCAGTGTGGTATGTTAATGCCCCACCAGTATGGTATGTAAACCCACCGCCCGTATGGTATACATGCCCACCACCAGTATGGTATGTAAACCCACCCTCAGTATGGTATGTTAACCCACCACCAGTATGGTATTTGTAAACGCACCACCAGTATGGCATGTAAACCCACCACCAGTATGGTATGTAAACCCATCGTCAGTATGGTATGTAAACCCACCACCAGTATGGTATAAAAACCCACCGTCAGTATGGTATGTAAACCCACCGTCAGTATGTTATGTAAACCTACCACCAGTATGGTATGTAAACCCACCGCCAATATGGTATGTAAACCCACCACCAGTATGGTATGTTAACCCACCGTCAGTAGTATTTGTAAACCCACTGCCAGTATTTGTATGTAAACCCAACGTCAGTATGGCATGTAAACCCACCACCAGTATGCTATGTAAACCCACCGTCAGTAGTATTTGTAAACCCACTGCCAGTATGGTATGTAAAGTATGTTATGTAAACCAACCACCAGTATGGTATGTAAACCCACCACCAGTTTATTATGTAAACCCACCACCAATATGGTATGTAAACCCACCGTCAGTAGTGTATGTAAACCCACCATCAGTAAGGTATGTAAACCCACCGTCAGTAGCGTATGTAAACCCACCACCAGTATGGTATGTAAACCCACCGTCAGTAGTATATGTAAATCCACCGTCAGTAGTATATGTAAACCCACCACCTGTATGGTATGTAAACCCACCAGTTAACCCACCGCCAATTTGGTATGTAAACCCACCACCAGAAGGGATGTAAAACCCAACCGTCAGTAGGTATGTAAATCCAGTCAGTTGGGTATGTAAACCCACCTCAGTATCCCGTTTTGTTTAAACCAAGGTTAGATTAACAAATTAACACCTACGAATATATACCGTAAATAGTACCTATTTCACAATGTCTTTCGTTCAGTTATTTATGATCTGTCAAACTGAACATGTCTTCAGTCTTTTACCTACTGTCGGTCCATGAAAATTAATTTAACTCTTTTTGTTTTTGTAGAGAATATGAAGAAATAGATATCCTGGATGATCAGTCCGAACCACGACCACTTAATCACGAGGAACTCAAAGTTGTAGCTCAGAAGAACGTGAACAGACGCATCAACACCACACCAAATACATGACCGACCAACAAGGGAGTTAAATCTCCAAAACCAACTTGAATGGCATCTAGACATTTTGTTATATTATAAATCAGCGAAAACAAGAGGGAATAAAAAAATTAAAGATTAGTACAGATCTTTTTTATTTATTTTGATATAGTTTACTACTGTGGGTCTTTTTACGAACTGCAAGTGTTTTTTTTTTGGAAATATCTCCGATGCTCTTATAAAATTAAATTAAAAAAAATATTACACTACCTTTTGTTTCCAGTAGCCGTAATGAATTATTGTCATTTCCACTGCTGAAATGTCCCAATTATTATTATTTCCACTGCTGAAATGTCCCAATTATTATTATTTCCACTGCTGAAATGTCCCAAGTATTTTGATAGAGATGTTTCTTCCAATTTTGGTGCAAATTTCATTGATTTTTGCATCATATAAGACGTCACCACAGATAAATGTTCTGTTTCCGAAAGTTTTATCCGTGTTGACTGTTAATCTAACATATCTTGGTTAGCAGACCTGATCATAATTTAGATATAATTCAGATATAATTTTGAAAGCGACAACATAAGGGCCATTCAGCTGCAAAATTTTACTCCAATTTTGCAAGTGGTTTCAGACATACTTTTTAAAAGAATTTTCCCATACGGTTTAATTTTAAAATAAATTTGGATTCGGCGACTATATTCGTTGGCGGTTCGGTTTTTTTGGCTGTCATGTTTGGTTCCAATTTGGCTTGTGGTTTTAGACAAGACTTTTAATGTTTACTTTCCACTAAGTAAGGTCTTCTGCTAAACAAGGTTTGGCTATGGCAGTCTGGATCATTAGATACAATTTTAAAGGAGGACCGCCAAATTTGCTAAGTGGTATCGGCCCTTTGTTTCACTACCATAGGCTTTAGTGGTTGCCAATTCAAGTCAATAATATTTTAAAAGAAGGCCGGCTAAGGATCATTCCACCAAAGTTAAGTTTCAATTAACTCCATTTTTTAGAGGAAATCTGAAAAGAAAGTTTATGACGACTGACGATATACTCCCAGTGATGACTCACATGGCCTTGTGGACCAGTGAGTCAAATATAATGAAAGATATAATTGTTTTTTTAATGAGATTTTAATAGAACCAGGTTTTTAAAAGTTTGAAATAATGAGTTGAAATAACTGATGATTAAACTGACCTATCATGGATTCTGCGACCTCGCGGTTTTTTTTCAATTGATATCTTGAGCAAATAAGGGAATGCATTCCTTTTTTAAATTCAATAATTAATCATTTAGAATCACAAAAGGTAAGTATACTTTGCACATAAGAAAGATCTTAAAAGTTTAGAAATGTGATTTGCTTTTCCAAATGTTTTAAACTAAGAGCGATAACTGGAACAGATATTTTTGGTAAAAAGTCTGCGTTCTTTATAAAAATTGAGAAGCATTCCGGAAACACAATGATATAGCAGATTAATCTGAGAACATACCCAGACTTACTTATACTAAACAACTATTACGAAGATTCAGTAAATTATTGAGACATCTGAGAATTATTGTGTTTGAGGAACACTATACAGAGCCTATATTATTCCTTGTACAAATACTCAGTATAGTGTATGTATTAACAGACATTTTATGTACAGTGAACACAATTATTTCATTACTTGAAGATAATTATACTACAGTTTAAGGAACAAATCACTAGAGCATTTTTTTTTTCTACATGCATCTAAAGTTACCAAATTATTATCAATATTCCTTATTTTGGCTTAAATTCGCATAATTTACTAATTAGTTTATCAATTTTTTCATCAATTATTTATCAGAAAACAATGTCTATTTAGTTGGAATATATTTTACAAAAGACACGGCGAATCTATCTTTTTTCGTTAATAAGTTAGACAATTTTTTGACAGTCTTGCAAAATCAGAAATTTGGGGTTTTTGGCTCAAATATACAAAGAATCAGTGTCAAATATAAAGCAAGCCAGTAGTATATCGGCACAGTTCAGTTATCATTTGAGGTGGTGGGTGTGGTGGAGGATCATGAGGATCCGGAAGTGACGTCACAGGAAGTGACGGAACCGGAAGTGGTTTGCGCGCATGCGCAACCGGAAATAGTGGTTTTTCGCGCCATTTGTTTACGGAAGTGACGCAAGTCACGTGCTAGGACCCGGATGTGTGGTCTGCGCAAGTGCAGGCGGAACCGGAAGTTACGTGTTTTCCCGCCATTTCTTTACGGAAGTGACGCAAGTCACGTGCTAGGACCCGGATGTGTGGTCTTCGCATGTTGAGGAACCGGAAGTGGTTTTTGCGCGCATGCGCAACCGGAAGTAGTGGATTTACCCATGATTTGATTACGGAAGTGACGCAAGTCACGGACCCGGATGTGTGGTCTGCGGAACCGGAAGTCCAAAGGGAGTTCCTCCAAGGGGGAGATAACCCTGTAAATGGGGAGATAACTTTTCCCGCCATATTCCCCTCCAACAAGGGGAGAGAAAAAAAAGCTGATCTGCATTTAAACAAGGCTGTCAACTGTCAACATTTGAAGCAAACCATTATGATGGCTTCAAATGCAGGCTGCATTAACTTTTTTTTTTTTTTGTTACAAGTCTGGTCCATTTGGTTGACATTCACTGCAAAACATGGCACTTTCCACGTTCTGGTGGGTTACTGCACAAGGTAAGGTTTTCTTCAACTCGGGAACGAGTTCTGGGATGACTTTGTCCACCTCCTTTAATTTTTCGTACTGTTGAAAATCCAAACTCACTCCTTGGTCTGTCGGGTGTAGCTGTTCGTCCAGAGGCGATAGAGAGTAATGGCGAACGTCTAACTTTAATTCCGGACTCTGTGCCGTGACGTAAACGTTTCCCCCGAGGTGTTTGTGTAGGGACGCGTATCTGTTGTGTTCCAAGTAATGAACGGCCTCGTCGATATCGTCCAAGGTATATTGGAGTTGTATCCAGCGAAACAGTGGGAAATACACTTCCATCCTCCCGTCAGTCAAGGTGATTCCCTCCTTTTCAACCTTCAGGTGTAAGCTGCCTCCTAGATGAAAGCTGGACTCTTCCGGGAAACAGATTTCCATGTCCTCTTTGTTGCGATCTGTCAAGACTCCTAGCAGATCGTCCCTCCTATTCACCATCAGGGCGTGACAGAAACCGTTAAATGCATTGGGACCTCTTCTAAGTAGTAATTGCAGTAAGGCACGGGTCCGAATCTTCCTGGTTGGCTGATGAGAAATGAATTCTCTCTGGTCCTCGTCCACTATGCCTCGTGGTACCAATACATCGACTACTTCGTCTACCGGGGTTTCGTTCACCAAAAGAACGTAATTCTTGAGCAAGGCTTGTTTGTGTTGTGGTTGCATCTTTACCGTTCGAAGGAATAAGACGAAGTGAGAGGTTTTGCACTGTATATATATAGCCAGAACGCGGACGTGATAGAAAGCACCCAAGACACCAAATCAGAGATGCAAGACAGTTCGTGTTGCAACATGTCTGCATGACGTCATGAAACATGGCGGCGCCCACTATTCGCCCACATGTCGGGAACGAGAGAGAGAGGTGGGCCACTCTGCATTTATCCAGGCTTGTGACTGGCTATATATAAACATATATAGGCTGCATTACCCCCCTCCTTTTTTTTTCTTTTTTTTTTCTTTTTTTTCTTTTTTTTTTTTTAACGAGTCGTAACACGAATCTATTCATATTATATATATATATATATTGGATCCTCCAATAGTCTAGTGCTAGCCGCACACCGTTGAACCTTCTTCTTGTACCCTGACGGTGTTGTATGTCCACATTCGACAATGTCGATTCATGAAGTTAAGGTAAGCGATCGAGTGAGGTAGTATGCAGGTAGGATCGTAGTATTCCCCCATGGAATTGGCATCGATGTATATAGCTATCCAATGTTTTCCCTCTCGACTATCATAATCCGTGTTCCCCACCAAGGCCGAAGGCACGTTCATGTGTCTGGGTAATCTATTTCTGGCGTACACTCCTTTAAACACCGATCTGGTCCCAGGGTGATCTTTTAAGACGCCTTCGATCTCTAAAGTGTTCATCAGGCACTGTAATCAAACAGGACTTGTCTATTTCTGTCTATTTCGATGACGTTGTCGAACTCTGCATACAAAACCACGTTGATGGTAGCAGGAAGTGCTTCGGCAAAATGAATTTCTAAACGTAAGTTGCCTTGTTTTATGAGTTGAAAGGTACCCACTTCAGACATATCGGGAGTCAAATCGAAGCCAAACAAGGTGTAGCCTTTAGAGAAGTCTTCTCTGGAAATGGCGTTTCCTTCGTCTTGAAACATCTTTCCGGTGCTGGTATAGAGTCCCATGTAACTTCGAATGTATCCTTCCACACTGAAATCCGGCTGCAAGGGTTTGCTGGGTATCTGTTTTCCGTCCACGTTGAGCGCGACAAAGTTTATCTTGAAGTGTTTAAAGTTAAACGGGTTTTTCGTTATGTTTCCGTTCAAAGCATCGCTTTCTACACATTCTATGACCAATCGCTTGGGCATCTGTCCCAGGAACATGTTGTCTTGGACGTAATTGGTGTTTCCTCTATGTACAGTGTCCACTTTGACTTCCACCCGTCGTATGGGGTATTTGCTGCTCGTTTTTTCCAAAGCTTTGATGTGGGCCATGCGAATGGCCGGGCTCAACTGCACCTTTCTGACGAATAGACCTAAATCTCTAATCTTAACCTTGAAAGCGTTGGCATGTCCCATCAAAGCAAAGACGTCTCTGCTCCTCAGTTTGATTTTCAGTTCAACTTGATTTAATAAGTATTTATCTTGACAAAATAAGTCTACGTGAAGTTTTCCCATCATCTGGACTTTTCTGCTTTCGGCAATCAATGCCTTTCTGCTGGAGAATCCCACGTTGTCATCGGTTCTGATTTCTAGGTGTTCGGGTATGTCTTTGTACCACATGACTCCGGTCAATTGAGATTCTTTGGCAGCGGGTCCGTAGCTGAGCAAAGTTTCTATATAGGCCCGATACGGGTAAACACTCGTGGGAGGGGACACCAATTTCTCGTTGAGACTCACACTGACATCGCTAAAGAGCGAATGCATCCATAGATTCACGGGTCCAACGTCCGAATCGTTGGCCAAATTGCTTCCGTCTGCTTTCACGATCTGTGCCTCTACGAATAGATACGTGTTGGCCAAGTCGATGTAGTCTTCCCCGGCCCCGCTTACGACGAATTCGTAAGGTCCTTGGTCCGTCAGAGCCGATGTCACACCTTTCTGTTCCCAATATCCATGTTTTACACTGGTCTGGGTGGGTGTAACCCCAAACAAGTCCAATTCCGATTTAGTGCATTCGCACGAGTGCGGGTGTACGAGTGACATTATCCGAAAACGTCTTTCGATGTGGTCCGTTGCTTGGTCAGACGACGTCTGATACGTTTCTTGGGTGCAGGTCTTTTTATAACTCGTTCTCCGGGTGGGCCGGCATACCCGATGGCTTTCTTGAACATGTTTTTGCCTGCCGTTTTCAATCTGGACTTGGCAGCTTGTTTCAAATTCTTTCCTTCAACGGCGTCTCCGCCAATGCGTAGTCACGTTTTCAACGCTTGGCGACCCAGTGTCTTGGCTCCTTTTTTCAGTAACGGCATGGCCGCCTTAAACAATCCTCCAAACACGCTTCCCAATCCGTGTCCCCTTTGAAATCGACTTCCCCATAGACGGGATAACCACTTCCGGCTTGATGAAGATAATAATCTTCGTAAGACTTGGCATCACAACAATGACGTGCTTTCATGTTAAAAACTTCTTTTTTCTGCAGTGAAGTGTTACCACCACTCGTCCACGTTCGAATGGCACGATTCCTCCCGTGTCGTCCCTTATATCTATTTCAATGTCCTGGAATCGGCGTTGTACGAGGGTACAGTATTGAATGGGATCGAACACACGCGTCATCATATCTCCGTCTCTACCTTCCACGGGTACGATTCTCAACAGTGGAACTCGCGAATCACCCACCATTCTTGGTTCGATCAATGGACAGTACACGTACAACGAACTTAGACTTCTCGTGATGTCGGCGACAAACTCGGCCATGTGTTCTCCGGCCGGAAAGATGGCCTGTTTGAATCCTAACATGTTCTGTAACAAGGGACTGAGAATAACTTGACTGTTGGGTTTGACTTGAACGAACACTTTATGATTCACTTGGTTTAAACCGATGTTGAATTTTTTCTTGAGTTCCGTCCTGCTCTTTTTGGATTTCACGGCTTTACACAGACGTTTCGCAGACGAGTAATACCCCTCCGGCAATTCGAAATGATGTCGCTGTAATTCCTCGCTTTCTTGAAAATGAACAGTTACCCATCCTTCCTGTTTCTTTACGTTGTACCACGTATGCGGATACTGTATCTCTGCCAATCCAATCTCCCACGATCCGTCTAAATCCATCATATGAGGTAATCTCGTCGTGTAGCGAGTCAAGGTGTTGTCCGGATAATATTCCATCGAACTATTGCTGGGTAACGTCAGATAAAACATTATGTTTGATTGTCGGATTTGGCAAGAGGTATCCCAAACAGCTGCTCAGTAAAGCCGTCCACAGGTTACTGTTTTCTGTGCCGATCGTTAAATTGTAAATACTGACGACAATCACTGTATACAAAATCAGAATTTGGCACAGGAATACAATCTCTGGACGTGGTAGTTTCTTTCCAAAAGCAACCCAAGACCTTCTGCTATCCGTATCGTTCGGTGCCATCGATTCAACTGATTCACGTCTCGCTTTTGTAGATCCGAAGAAAATATCCAACTGTTGAATTTGGCAGGATAACCCAACCATTTGACGAGATACTGTAATCTCCTGCCTTTCTTTCTCTTCGCCAAAATTTTGTCGATTTTATACACGTCGTCTTTCTTATTGACTTTCTGTAATTCTTCGGCATAAAATGTTCCTTCCAATTCTTCTCCATGATCGTCTTTCACCACGTATACCGGGGGTCTGGCCTCGATGCATCGGACCACGGTAAACAATTCTTCCGTCCAACGAGGTAAATATCCTTTTTTAAAAGTTCTTTTGGCTTTAGTGAGTCGCATTCAATCTCCAGTTTTGAATTTGCATTTTGGAATCGAGCCACTTCTTCCATACAATCGTTTGGCTACCGAGGTCTGGTTAGCCCATGTCACTTCGACCGGTGGTCTACCGATACTTCTATGGTAAGTATGATTGTACGAGATCACCATGTCTTCCAAAGCATCCAAATACTTCAACGTTTCTCTGTGAGTAAAATATTTCCACATTTTCGTTTTTAACGTACGATTAAAACGTTCCACGATACTGGCTTTCGTTTCCTCGTTATGAGTCGTAAAGAAATGGATGTCACGATCTCTTAAAAATTTCTGGAACACTCGGTTGGTAAATTCCGTGCCTTTATCCGTCTGTAAACGAATAGGAAGTCTTCCCGACTTGAAAATGACATTGAAAGCTGCCACTAGACTCCGACCCGTCTTGTCTTTGAGAGGTACGACCCAGGCGTATCTCGACAACACGTCGATACAGGTAAGCAAATATCTGTATCCATCGTTATAAGACGCAATCTTCGCTACGTCTACTAAATCCGCTTGCCATTGATGATCTATTCCATACACCACCACTCTTCGTCTGACGAACCGTCTTCTAGTTGGTTTATGTAGAGTATATGCATCTTGAGTATGTAACCATTCTTTGACTTCTTTTTGCGTGTACCCTTTCGGTCTGAATTTATTAAGACCTCCATAACTCCCGGGATCAGGAACATGGTAATACGTCGAGTCCATGACCTAAACTAACAGCGGCTGGATGTGACATTTCTTTTTAATACGGTGTCCACGTCAATGCCTTGGGCGTTTTCGGTGTTTGCCATCGTTTCGGAGACGGACTTTGTTGTCGTTTTCGAGCTCTCGGTGTTCTTTTCGTTTGATGAATATGTCTCCATCTTTCTTCGTGACCTATCAAATCTTGTGGGACGTTAGCTTCTCTTAACGCTTCGCCAAACCTTTCCCATCCTTCCGGATTAAAATATTTCCTTTTACGCAAGACGTCGTTGACTAAATCCACCACATTGCTTCCCTTGATGGTTTTTCCTTTAAACGTTAATTCTCCCTTCTCGTTCCACGTGATCTCTGGACTGGCTTTCATTTTCTTCAATAAAAGTTCTGCTTTTCCTTTGAGTGTTTTTTGGAACACTGTCTATGACCTCTTTCTCCAAGGGATCTTCGGGAGTTGTCGGGAGTTCCGGGACGACAGGTCTGGGTCTATAATCATCGTGTATATTCATATAACGATAAAGAGACTGATCGTATAATTTCAATCGCTCCTCGGTCGGTAGATCGTCACGTTCCAAGATATCGTGCATCTTTCTATCTAAGGTATCCATGGCTCGGATTCGCTGATCGACTGGAGGTTTGGGTCGCTGCGGGATCTGAGTAGACGTATTCAAATACAAGATCTTCATTGTAACAATCCGGAGAGTAACGGTCCCACGACGGATGCAATGGGTGCCAAGAGAGATCCCAAGAATCCTCCATTGTAAAATGACTTTTTCCTTTTTGAGACTGACCGTCTTTTTGGCCAGTTCTCGGAGTCCGCTTTTATTTCGTTTCAATTTATCTTTCTGTGCACGAGTTAACTCGACGTGTCCTTTCAAAACGTTATCAGCACACTCGCACAAACACTCGATGAGACTTCGATCGGCTTTCTGTATGAGATGTTTTTGAATACAAGGCTTTGCGTGTCGTAAATATACTAGATCGTTGGCGTGTTTTCGAAGACGTGTCGAGACCATGTTCTCTCTTCCGTTTTCCGGCCAAGACTAACGTGACGCTGTATTGACCGACGTATTTATGCATCCACGTAAGCACTTTGTACTTCTCCGGGGAAAATATGGCTTCTCAATCTCAGTCGATCTGGAGTCTGTTGTTTCATATCGATGATTAAATAGCCGTGAGGTTCAGCCGTTGCGGAAGCATAGGCATCTAATAAAAGATCCGCTTTCCGAGGAAACATTTGTCGAGCCAAACTATGAATCTAAGAAGAGTCTCGAGGATTCTTGAATAAGACCATGTAATGAGCATTGAGACTGATGGTCCTGTGGTGTTTACCCTGATGAAAGATGTTTTGTACGATATACATGACGCTGATGTTTCGATGATGACTCTTTTTAGTAAATAAGGAAGCCACTTGGTCATCGGTTTCTGTCATCAAATCATCGATGATAATCAAGTGTCGCCTATTCGAATCTAAAATATCGATATCGGGTAGTCCTTGTATAAATTCTACACCGTCCACGGTACCATAAAATTCGATCTGGAAAAGGGCACATCATATGGTGGATATTAGCCACGAATCGTCTGACAAAGACCGATTTCCCACTTCCCGTGGGACCCGCAATCAAACAGGTAAACGGATGAATCAAAGGCATGAAATGATTCGGATCGAATCCATCGGAACAATAAAAGATATTGGGGTCTTTGGTAGGATTACAATAGTAAGGTTCTTCTTGCTCAAGGCAAGGGGTTTGCTGATCGGAAGGCCAACTCATGTTGTCGGTTTGAGTGGTAGATCAAGACTGATCGTTGTGAATGTATACTGGGATATTTAACACAAACACAAATGAAACAGTTTCATATTTTATTATACAAAATCTACATCAGTCAATGTTTTGAGTTCTGGTTCTTTCTCTTCAAACAAAGGTATGATCTTCTTCAGTTCTTGCCATTCGTAAGGACTCAGCGTTATACCTCTCTTGGTTGGCTGTAAAGTCAGTTCTCCGTTAGGCACGAAATATTTTCTGACGTGAATAATAGGATAGGGTGCTTTAATGATGACATAAACATCTTCTCCCAGATGATATCTCCAGTCCACCGGTTCTTTGTCCTTGATTCTAGTGATCAGGTCGTCCACCACTTCTGTAGTACTGCACAACATTTTCCACTGCATTAACGACAGGCTGACTCCGGTCTTTGTGGGCACCGTTTCACTTTCCCAACATCTCAAATCTACTCTTTTACTGCCATTCCATTCTGTCAGCTCGGCATAACGTCCACCACCCAGTAGTACTTTCAAAGGAATATTGGAATCTGTCATGGCGTCTTGAACGATATCGCGCTTGGTCTGGTCTTTGGTTTTCTTTTCTTTACGAGACATATCGGCTGACTGATTCTTCTAGCTGGTCTATTTATATACACATATTTGTAAAGATGAACTGGATTGGTTCTTATATTATGAAACGTGAAACAGGATTGGCTATCTTTACGACATCGTGATTGGTTAACTTCTCCCATTCCGATTGGTCGAAAATCTGGCATTTTCATTGGTCAATTCCAACCGTTTCGATAGATCAACACGATGGTACACTGTCCAAATATGTGGCGCCCAATCCGGAAACTGCTCACAATAGGTACGAGTAAACGCCGACAATACGACCAGTCTTCCTTGGTTCACCACACCGTCTGCGAACATGGCAGTGACGATTCTCTCGTATACTTGGAAGGGGTCTTCTCTGACTATCTTCACTTCCTTTTATACACGTGACAGGCTGGAGCTTTCCTCTATAAATAGAAAATGAGTGTAAACTTAGTTAACAAACTATTTTTGGTAAAACACCCACTATGGTCCGCGGTCAGGTTTTTAACGACCTGACAACCCTCAACGAGAGGGCATACCCTGGGGGACGCGCTAGGCAGCTCTGTGGGTTGAACCCCTGTGTTACCTAGTTCGTGGACACCCCGTCCGCCAAAACTTTACGTTTTGGATAAAAGTAGGAAAAGCCAGCTCGCTCTTGCAAGTAGGTGTAGACTTGGTTATCTACAGAACGAAACCCTCTGTTGGTTCCGGAGCCAGAGTTCTTTGACAGGAGAACGTCCATGTATTTTTATTTGTTGATGTCGTTGGTTCTCTTGTTGACCCCTTTACAGCTGAACTTGGTTTCGTCTCCAAAGCAAAAGTACGTCTTGCTACACAAGGCAATCATCCCGTCACCACTGAATTCTGTCTTGAACAGTCCTGGAGTCCTCTTGTCCCAAGCAGCCAGTTGTGGTGTGTCAGTACGGGGAAACCAATTCTTCTTCTCTGCTTCAAAGCGCCGACGCAACTCCGGTTTGATCACTTCCTCCAAACTATCGCCAGAGAGAGCCATGTAGGCACTGTCGGTGTCCATTGCACAATACTGAAAATCACGGCGATCGACAAAGACGTCCATAAAATCGTAGTAAAATTCCAACATCCGAAGCTTGGCGTACTGGTAAACGAAACAGCCAATGTGCATGGGCAGGTCCAGGTGTATGGTCTTCTTACGCATTTCCACTTCGAACGTTTTGTCACTCAGCTGGTTGCATCGCCGGAAAGAGGGATCTACGAGGTAGGGATTGATCTGGTGTTCCTGGCAGTAAATCACATCCGTGTGCCTTTCCTTGTTGGTCACCGTCTTGCTGTAGCTGGAATTTCCCCTCAGATTCTCGTTTTCTGCAATTATCTTCTTATTTGGGTCGGCATCTCCGGCTCGCCTGGCATTACTGACTTGATCTCCAAAGGGTCTGAAACACGCCGACGGCGTGTACTCCACCACCTGGTAAATCCTGGTGACTTTCAGTCCGTGGTTGACGTACCATTTCAGCAACGGGGATATTACCATGATCTTCTCT
This sequence comes from Mytilisepta virgata, assembly GCA_028015205.1. NCBI lineage: Eukaryota > Metazoa > Mollusca > Bivalvia > Mytilida > Mytilidae > Mytilisepta > Mytilisepta virgata. Next base: position 1,188,076 of record CM051520.1, on the reverse strand, counting down.
CCAAACATGCTGCCGATTAACGACTTTCTAGGCTGCGGCATGATTCCTTTTTCTTCTGCATAACTCTTCATGTGGTCCCCAATGTCGTCTCTGGACACGTCTACGTTCTTAAACACTGGAGGCATGTCTGCAAATTTTGCCTTTAGGTCCTCAGGTACGTGCAGATCCACTTCCAAGGCACCAAACAACTTATCCTCCATCACGGCTCTCATGATGTCGTCTTCGGTCATCGTGGCGAAACGATCGCAGGGTCTCTGCCTCTGAGACACGAAGGTCTTGATTCCTTGGTCTTCTTTCTTTAACCGGTCCCATTCGCACTCCCACATCTGTTTCACTTGGTAGTCGTTTTCTGTACCTTCGAGGTGTCTGTCTTTTAAAATCGTCCTCGCTCTTGCGTCGGACGAAGTGACCCGTTGGCATATCCTGCATGATACTCCACAAATACAAGGCGTTGGCGTCCACACCGTAGATCTTCTTGCACGGTTTTGGGTCTTGGTATTCTGCAGGACGGATGAAGGTCTGGTCTTTATCGTGGTATCTGTGGAAGACGATGCTGGGTCCACCCACTATGTTTTCTTTGTACAACTGGTACAGATCTTTATTCTTCTCGTCCGGAACGGTGAAATAATCGGACAGACCATCGAACATGGTTTTCAGTGTGAGTCCCGGTACGCTGATGCCGTGTTTAAACATGTCCACCTTCAATCCCTTGTAATATACAAACATCTTCTCGATGGCTTCCAGCATGGGCTCCACGTCTTTGTTGTTGTACCATATCAGGAACTCTTTCACGTTCTTCATGTTCTTTTCCTGCCAGACGTCCCGACACAGCTGGTATTCTTCGGGTGCAATGTTCTCGTTTTTCAGCGTACTGAAAAATGCCTGGTGTGGTGGTAACTCCGTCACTGCCAACTTGTCTAAATCGGTCATCCACTGGTATGGAAAAAATCCTTTCTCTTCCGTACAGCCGTAGGCTTTCAGAAACTGGGAGTAACTAAATCCGGGAGCCAGGTAGTTAGTGATGTCCAAAAATTTCAACTTCTCCGTCTTGATGCACATGAAATTGTTGTTGCGTTTCACGGTATACTTTGACTTTCCACCAGACGAGTGAAGAAATCTATCTTCATGGCGTTCACGTCGTATGTCCCGGTGTTGAAGCCAATCACGGGTAATTCTTGGAGATGTCGTTCCAGTTGCTGCTTCAACTTGTACAGGTGATGTTTCTTTTCCTGACGTTCTCGCTCTTCGTCGTCTTGGTATTCTTCCAGGTCCCGGTCCAGTCTCTCTTGGATCTCTTCAAAGACACCAGCATACCTGGGCATCAGTAAGCGAAAGGCTTTGTCACTAATTTCTGTCAAATGGATCAAACAGGAATCCACGGTTTCACTGCTATCGCCTTCCGACACGAAACAAATTGGCTCTGTAAACTCCGGTACGTTGGAACACACGGAGACGCTGAGTAAAACGTGCTGGCTGGTCCATTCCAATTTATCCGACCTCGGTTTGTCTGTAGGTTGAAGCATCGCCTCTATATCGTAAGTGGCTCTGTAAGGGTAATATCTGCCTTCTTCCGGGACTTGGATTCCTTCGTCCTCCAAACGTTCAAACACGGTCTGTGGTGTATGGTACACGCCGCCGGGATATTTGTACAGGACTTCACCGGTGCAGGTTCTCTCGTGTCTGTGAAGCATGCCCACATGCTTCCACATCTTGTCACATTTGGAAAATAGGTAGCTGTGACTATATTTCTCCATGTCGCTGACATAACTGAAATGGTTGTCGTACAAATTCAGGTTCATGGTGTCCTGGAAACTGTAAGGAGAACGTCGTACCAATCTCGCCGCTATTTCGCCGTCTTCTGTCTCTTGCAGCTCGTACACACAGGTGTTGACTTGGAACAGTGGTTCGATGTACGCCAAATCGTCTAAACAAATACCTTTGAAACCATCACCGGACATTTCTGTCTTCTGCAAATATTGACGATAATAAGTCTTGGCAGGTACTTCTACGTTTACTACGGGAGCTCCACGGTGGACGGCCAAACACCGGAAAAAACATAAATTGTCATCATATGGCTCATGGGATCCAGCAACCAGTGCGACGACACCACGGTTTTTCAAAATGAAGTCTGGTAACACGACTCTGGCTCCTATCGGGTGTTCCACCAACTTGTTGACATAAAACGTGGCATTTGTCAGTAAATGCACCACCCACTTGGTATCGGGTCTCTGCTGCCGGATAAACTCCAAAATGTCGTGACGGCTCAATTCTTCCAAAAACTTCTCTAGGTCTTCTTCGTCGAAAAACCGGGCGTTGTTCTGGCTGGAATGGAAGTATCTCAGTTCTCCGGTCTCTACGTTCCTCAGTACAAATCCAAACGACACGTTGATCTTGAAGGCCGTTATCTGGAGTTCGAAAATGTGGCGAACCATGTCAGGAAAGGTGGCGGTTGTAATCTCGTTCAACGTAAAGTTGAACCGATCCTGGACACGGTTGCCGGTATTTTCTTCTGTCCGGATGGACTGCCAGTGTCTCAGGTATAAAACCCTGGTATCGGGATCTTCTGGCAAAACGTCTGGTTGAGATGGACTGGTTGGACTCTCAGGTGGCGACACCGTCCTGCGTCTTTTTGCACTCGGGCCAGGTAGTGGCGAGGCTGGTCTCTTGACTGGTTTCTTCATCCTGGGCTTGGCATCTGGCTTGGTATGCAACAGTCTGTGGCGAGCAAGGTTGTCCAATCTGTTGAAGTACTGCCCACAGTCTGGACACGTCAAGGCGTACCTGTGGCACTCCTGGTGGCGATTCCTGGTGTCGGCCCTGGCAAACTCCTTTCCACATACCTGGCAGGCAAAGGACTGGACTGGATCTGACTTTCCAGGTTCACTCTGCTGGTGGGTAGCTTCGTGACGCTTCCTGGCATCCGGCCTGGCAAATTCCTTTCCACATACCTGACAGGCAAGGGACTGGACTGGATCTGGCTTTCCAGGCTCTATCTGCTGGTTGGACTCCTGGTGGCGTTTCCGGTTGTCGGCCCTGTCAAACTCCTTTCCACATACCTGGCATTAATACGTCTGGTCCGCAACAGCATGGGTCTTCTGGTGGCGAAGCAGGTTGGTCTTCTCAGTAAAGGTCTTACCGCATTTCTCGCAAGAGAACATGGTCGTTACCTTATCAAAGGTTCAATACGAAATGAGAGGTTGTGCACTGTATATATAGCCAGAACGCGGACGTAAAAGAGAGCACCCAAGGTGTCTTCGCTCACGGCCGCGTTCCCCGACATGTTTCAATCCGTTTTCTAATGGAAATTTCCACTGAAATTTTCCATGACGTCACATTAACGGGATCCAACATGGATGCCTCCACGAACGCGGACCTGTAAGTCAGCACCCCCTCCGAAACGACCGAACATTCACGAAGAGTGAAAAATTGTTCCGAAGACGTCTAAATGGTTCCGAATGTTGGCGAAAACCCAGAAAATAGTTAAAATATATAATTTTTTTTACTAAATGGTTCCAAAACCCGAAAAAAAGGAATTAAAAATTAAAAAAATTATGTAAATATATTACTTGTTAAAAAAATTAAGAAAAATTAGAAAAATTATGTAAATATATTTAAAAAAAATTATATAAATAATAATAAAATTAAAAATTAAAAAATTAAGAAAATGAAGAAAAATTAGACAAATTATAAAATAATAAAATACTTACCTAACCCTAAAATAATCTTATCCCTAACACTAGTACCACTTCAAAGTCATAAGGGATTGAGCCCAATCCAGCATTTGAAACATGACTTTGAAGCAGGCTGCTAAGCAGAACTAGTGTTAGGGTAAACGATTGTCTTTAGGGTGCTTTCAGGTCTGAGTACAGTGCAGAGCAGCGTTGAGCAGCAAAGAGCAAGAGAAGAGCAGCGATGACGAACAGCAACAAGCCTGAGTAGCGATGAGCAGCAAGGAGTAGCAAAGAGCGGGATGGAGCAAGAGAAGAGAAACTAAGTGAATGCAATGAAATGGACCGCCGTTGCTAAGGACACCCATCCATTGATCTAATGGTGACAAGCATCACTTGGAGGTAAGGGGACATAATCCAATCCTACCTTTGGTCCTCACAGAAAATACCCCCAAATGAAAAGAGCGGGAGATAGTCCAAACGTATACTCTCGGACTTCGACATAACAGTGAGGGTATCAGACCGATGAAAGATCCAGAGACGACCGAGAAGTGCGGGAAAAGGGGGATAATTCAATCTGGTCAAGCATGGCACTTCCGGGTCCGTGACTTGCGTCACTTCCGTAATCAAATCATGGGGAAATTCCATCACTTCCGGTCGCGCATGCGCGCAAAAACCACTCCGGTTCCTCAACATGCGCAGACCACATATCCAGGTCCTAGCACGTGACTTGCGTCACTTCCGTAAAGAAATGGCGGGAAAACACGTCACTTCCGGTTTCGCATGCGCAAACAACTTCCGGTTCCTCCTGAACATCCGCAGACCACACATCCGGGTCTTAGCACGTGACTTGCGTCATTTCCGGCAACAAATGGCGGGAAAAACCACTACTTCCGGTTGCGCATGCGCGCAAACCACTTTCGGTTCCGGTCACGTGATTTCCGGTTCCGGTTACGTCATTTCCTGTAACGTCATTTCCGGTTCCGGAGACGTCACTTCCAGCACCTCCACAGCACCTCCACCTCTTCCACCACCTCAAATAATAACTGAACTGTGCCCATCAAAATATCTCATATAATATATAAGATATCTAATATAAAAGTTTATAAGATATCTTATAAAGTTTATTAGATATCGTATAAAGTATATAAGATATCTTATAAAGTATATAAAGTTTATAAGATATCGTATAAAGTATATAAGATATCTTATAAAAAAGTATATAAGATATCTTATAAATATATTTTATATAAGATATCTTATTAATATCTTTTATATAAGATATCTTATATACTTTATAAGATATCTCATATATTTTATAAGATATCTCATATATTTTATAAGATATCTCATATATTTTATAAGATATCTTATATAGTTTATAAGATATCTAATATAGTTTATAAGATATCTCATAAAATTTATAAGATATCTTATAAAGAAAATTATATGAGATATCTTATAAACTATAAAAGATATCTTATAAACTATAAAAGATATCTTATAAACTATAAAAGATATCTTATAAACTTTATGAGATATCTTATATACTGTATTTAATTATATTAAAGATTGTTACATATATAGATGCGCAGTAAGGTTTTAGAATTTAATTTTAAAATTGGGGCCCACAGGGGTCGAATTAAAAAAATAGACGCATAGTTTTCCTCACAATTTTCCATGTGTTTAGCTGCTTGCGAACGATATTCCCCTCATCCTGTCCACAGAAGAAGTGAATGTTTACTTATGTTTGCTTACGTTTTTGTTGATACTATCAAATCAATACCTGTTACGCTATTCAAAAACATACCCACAACGTCACGTTATCAAGTCACTTTCACAAGTAACACTGACCAATGAAAAATTAGGTAATGTTGTAAGCCATTTAGAATATATCAAGTAAAATCGTATTGGTTAAAAGGGGCACGCTCGTTGACACTCGATTAGCCCGCTTCTTTACCATTAAGATTTTACTTAATATATTCGAACTATCAGATCACTTTTATTACATTTTTCCGACGCGTTCGGTAAATTTTCGATTTTTGCACTTTGACCTAAAAGACGATTAACTACGGTAACAATATGTTTTATTAACTTATAGTATATATTTTTGATATGTAACATTTTTAACTAATTATAAGAAAATTTTAAAAGTAGTCGTTCTCTGTTGCCCTACATCCGGATCCCAATTGTTACATGCCCGAAATCGATGCGCAGTGCGTCATTCCTGTCAAGCGCACAATTTACGTTTGTTCCAATTTTTTAATGGTGTGTTATGCTGAAATTATCATCTTCAGTGGCTTTTGTGGTTATGTGCATTTATATATAAAATTAATAAAACATTTATTTCATGCCTGTTCAGGGAACAGTCAAAACTAGAAACGGATCCCTTAGCTAAATTTAATTTCTTTAATTCTCTTGTTCACCCTTATCTTTTTTACGTTTACTTGTAATGTTCTTATCTTTTGAAGTATCTGCTAGTTCAGGCTTTCCACTGAAATGTCTGTCAAAGTCTAATCCTAACCTCTTCGTTTCGTCATTAACTTCTTTATTCAGTTTATCATAAAATCGTAAATTTTTTAAATTAATCTCACCGTTTGACTTCTTGGACTTCTTTTTAGGCTTTTCTTCTGACCTTGACATTACATCCACTTCCGCTTCTAGCTCTTTAATGCGCTTGTTCAGCTGATCCTTCTTAAGTTGTTTTTTGCGTGAACCCCCTGAGGGATTCACGCTTATATATTGGCGAGTTTTGGATTTGTCTATGGGCCACTCGATATCTCTCGGCCGGAAGTCGGAATAAAATTCTCGGAATGTCTCGAATGTTTTCGGTCATTTATACAGGTAGTAATCTACGTCTTTGATTCGGCTATATTTCAACAATTAAACTTAAGTTTGAATATTTAAACCTATTTGCCTTTTCACAAAATATATGTGTTTTCAATAATGTGAATGTTTAAAAGCGCTGTGAAAGTTTTTAAACAACAACGCTATTATATTTGTTTTGATGCAACCCCTGTACACTGTGTGTATCTAGGTCAATTATAACGTGGCATTGTTCAGTGTCACGATAACATGTAAACTAAATTATGTCTGAAGATTTAACCACGTGATATTGTGTATTTTTCATCATAAACTTGGGAGAGAACATTCTGGTTTAAATATTTATATTAAATCGGAAAACAGAAAGATAATATTATTATTATTAAAAGTATTTATTTTTCTACGTTAATTAATTCATACCGTTTTAGTAAGGTTTTATAAGTAATTGTTATTTAATTTTTTGTATTGTAATATATCCATAAAACGGGAAAGGAAGAATTCTAGACGATATCGATGAAATATACGAATATATCAAAAACTTGAATTTTAGTTTTGGTTTATTGATGGTAGTTTTTGGAAATTTCGGAAAAGATTTTTAAATATAAATTTATATGTTCATTAAATTTAAATTATTTTTTTATTTTTGTTTTTAAATAACAGCTAAAGTCTAATCTTCTAGTATCTGCATCTTTAACATAAGTTGCAATTATGAGAATAGTTTGCATTGTTTTACTTCATAAGAAACCGTTTAAGTGTAAATTGCGTAAGTGTGATCATGAAAACATGATGTGTCAATATTTTATATAAATAAATAACCCTTTGAAGACATCGCCTTTGTTTATTGTCTTAAAATTAAATTAGTTGATAATTACGGACATGAACATCCCAGATACTTTGCTCACTTATGTAACATGAAATGAGGTTCCAAAAGGGAAATAATTTACCGATATATTCTTAAAACGTGTTAATTCATTAATATATTTTTATTAAGATGTATTATTATATCATAAACTCATATTTAAATTTCGTATTTGTGTTGTTCTTTCGTAAGTTATATATATATATATAATTGTTTCATATAATATGTTTATAAAAAAGTGTTAATTATTGTACCAATTTTGCCAATAAATTGGTATAATATCTAATATAAGTTATGTTTAGGAATACAATTTATCTCAACTATATCTGAGATATGCAAATGCAGGAGAATCATTTCGTTTTTTTCAAAATCTATACTAGCTTTGGTAGTCCTAAATATTGTTAGTAAAAAACTATTTCGAAACAATCTCATCGAAATTCATACCAAACTTCTTTTTTATATTTATTTGGTTTCCTTTATTCTTGAAGGTATATCACAACACACCTCTTATATACTAGCAATTATTAGTCATATATAAAGGTATTTTGATAGGTAAAGCCAAAACCATATTCAAATGTGAGGTCAAAAACTTTAACCTTTACACTTATCTTATATGTCCTCATTGCTTACATTACAAATAAAGTATGTATGATTGTCACAGACAGCCTCAAATAATTATGCAGGATAATTAAAAACATCCAGGAAACAAATTATGTCGATATGAATTTTGAAAGTTAAAATGAATTGAGCCGGAAAATATAGCAACCTGAGGATTAAACATATGTTGCAAAGTCAATGTAATTTGCCTTAGTCACTTTAGAGTTTGTAGAAATTGGGAATTGCAATAGGATCAGGAATTTGTACATTAAACACAAAGTAAAAATTATCTACATTCCTATTCACTTGTGCAATAATCTACACACTATTACATATTTTCAATGATGATGTGACAACAAAACTCATCAATATTTATCAATATCTAATTCACAGCTAATTATTTCAAATCAAAAGCAAATAAAATCAACAAATGTTGGTGACCAGTCAGCAGTCGTGGGTTCACGTATTGCTTTTCTTTTTTTAGAGAAAGCAACTTGTTTTTCTTATGTTCCAGTAGTTTAATTCGCAACTCTAAGTCTTCATCTGAATCAAGTTCCATCGATAACTTCTTAGCCTCATTAAGCTGTTTGGAGACTCCGATCACTTGTTGACTGGTTTTATGTGGCGTAGTGTAAAATAAAGCCGCGGCTTCATTCAATTTGCTAGAGTCGTCTTCCGACATCAAATCGAGAATGTCGTCTTTATCAACACGAAGTTGCACCTCGCCCGAATTAATACTAGCCATTTTCTGAAATATAAACTCTGAAGCCATGTCATCTATTCCAGAGGTTCCAAAATTATTCAATTTGTTTTAATCTATCTTCGCGAATATCCTTTTAGGACGATCCATAATTTACGGAATTAATATAAAAGTAACAGTAACAAATACTGTAGATCTAACCACTCAACGACAATGACAAGCGTTGAAATTTTTTTGAAAAATGAACACACGACGAAACAAAATGTTCATTAACAAATTAAGGAGGTTCGCGGGTCTTAAATTTTCGTGCCACTGCGCAATTTGCTGAGCATAGTAACGGTATCCAGGTCGGAAAGTAAACTGAAGTCGTAAATAACGTGTTTATGTCTGAACTTACATGTATATAAAAATGAAATATAATTTTATCGTAGAACAAATTATATCTAAAATTAACTTTTAGGTCAGTTTACAGTTTACAAGAATATATAAAGTTCAATCTTTGTTATTACGGAAAACATAGATGTCGGTAAATCATGATAACTTCCGGGGAAAGAAACACATGACATATTTTCGGGGATATTTTCTGATAAGTAAACTGCTTTTGATAAGTACCTGGATGGAAATCGACATATAAACTCAGCGATATTCATTCTTGTAGTTCTGCAATCATACATGGAGCGGTGTTATCGACGGGAGAAAATATTTCGGCGAGTTTCGTGCTGAACTAGTAGTTTCGTCTTCTTCTCTTATTCTCTCGTTTAAGAACTGGAGTCAATCTCTGACTGTATTAAGTTCTGCGGGACTATTTGCGCGTTCCCAGACAAAGGCAACAGTTCCCAAGTCATCTCCAGCATCTCGGGTCAATAGTTTTGACTGTTCCCTGAACAGGTATGAAATAACTGTATACTGTGATTGGACGAAAATGATGCCATTCTTGACCTAAAAAAACGTCCTGACGTTAATTCAGCAAGTGAAAACTAGAGTACTGTTGGAGACGACAGTTATACACGCACCTCCACATTTGTTTCATCCAAGTGATGATTTTGATGCAAATTTAGTGTTAAGGACAAAACTTACCCCGAGTTAAAATAAACCATGCAAAGTTTATTTTAGGATCAAAGGTCTTTATGTTAATCCTCAACAGCATATTTTGATAATTATAATACTTCCTATATGCCAAGGGTCTAAAATTGTGTGTTGGGCATCTTTTTTGCATCTGTCCATCATGGACAATCTACCTATGAAGAAACCAGAAGCCTAGCATAAAAATGCCTCAGAAATTAATGTTTTAATCATTTTGAAAATTCGCTCATTTTCGGTCCCAATTTTTGCTCCATGAATGAAATCAAAATTTTAAAACCTTATTGCGCATCTATACCATATGTACAATAATTCTATCATCAAAGTAGAAGCCTAGCGTTAATAATCAATAAGGAGTTGATGTCATATTTATATTTTGACAATTTGTTAATCTCGTCCATTAAGCGAAAATGAAAATGTTGAAACCGGTCTTCCATCTTTACTCCATGGACAATTTACCTTTAAAGAAACCAGAAGCCTAGAATAAAACATGCTTCAAAAATTGATGTTTTGAGCATATTTTGAAAATTCGCTCAATTTCGGTCCCAAATATCGCTCCACGAAAGAAATCAAATTTTTAAAACCTTATTGCACATGTACATCACATGTACAATCATTTTATAATGAATGTAGAAGTCTTGAATCAATAATGAATGAGTAGTGTATGTCACAATCATATTATGATAATTCGCTCGTTTTCGGTCCCACATTTCACCCGTTGAGCGAAATCAAAAATTTTAAAACCTTATTACGCATCTACAGGATATACGCAACACTACTGTGAAGGAATAAAAATGCTATACCCAAAAATAAATGATGATTTGATGTCATAAGAAAGTGTGACGGACGGACAGACAGACGGACGGACGGAGACAACGACAATATATCCGCAATGCGATTATAATTATGGAACATAATTATATATTATCCAGTGCATGAAGACACAAATGTCGACGGATGTACGCTTTCTCCGCTCCATAAAAAGGATTTCGGTATTGCTTTGTAATGTTAGAGAGAAGGGAATATCCCAATTATCCAGCGCATGACGACAAAAACGCCGACGGATGTATGCTTCCTCTGCTCCATAAAAAGGATTTCGGTATTGCTGTGTAATATTAGAGAGAAGGGAATATCCCAATTATCCAGTGCATGAAGACACAAACGTCGACGAATATAGGCTTCCTCTGCTCCATTAACAAGATTTCGGTTTGCTGTGTAATATTAGAGAGAAGGGAATATCCCAATTATCCAGAGCATGACCACACAAACGCCGACGGATGTACGCTTTCTCCGCTCCATAAAAAGGATTTCGGTATAGCCGTGTAATATTAGAGGGAATGGAATATCTCAATTATCCAGAGCATGACGACACAAACGCCGACGGATGTACGCTTCCTCTGCTCCATAAAAAGGAGTTCGGTATTGCTGTGTAATATTAGAGAGAAGGGAATATCCCAATTATCCAGCGCATGACTACACAAACCTCGACGAATGTACGCTTCCTTGCTCCATAAAAAGGCTTTCGGTGTTGCTGTGTAATATAGAGAGAAGGGAATATCCCAATTATCCAGCGCATGACTACACAAACCTCGACGAATGTACGCTTCCTTGCTCCATAAAAAGGCTTTCGGTGTTGCTGTGTAATATAGAGAGAAGGGAATATCCCAATTATCCAGCGCATGACTACACAAACCTCGACGAATGTACGCTTCCTTGCTCCATAAAAAGGCTTTCGGTGTTGCTGTGTAATATAGAGAGAAGGGAATATCCCAATTATCCAGCGCATGACTACACAAACCTCGACGAATGTACGCTTCCTTGCTCCATAAAAAGGCTTTCGGTGTTGCTGTGTAATATAGAGAGAAGGGAATATCCCAATTATCCAGCGCATGACCACACAAACCTCGACGAATGTACGCTTCCTTGCTCCATAAAAAGGCTTTCGGTGTTGCTGTGTAATATAGAGAGAAGGGAATATCCCAATTATCCAGCGCATGACTACACAAACCTCGACGAATGTACGCTTCCTTGCTCCATAAAAAGGCTTTCGGTGTTGCTGTGTAATATAGAGAGAAGGGAATATCCCAATTATCCAGCGCATGACCACACAAACCTCGACGAATGTACGCTTCCTTGCTCCATAAAAAGGCTTTCGGTGTTGCTGTGTAATATAGAGAGAAGGGAATATCCCAATTATCCAGCGCATGACTACACAAACCTCGACGAATGTACGCTTCCTTGCTCCATAAAAAGGCTTTCGGTGTTGCTGTGTAATATAGAGAGAAGGGAATATCCCAATTATCCAGCGCATGACTACACAAACCTCGACGAATGTACGCTTCCTTGCTCCATAAAAAGGCTTTCGGTGTTGCTGTGTAATATAGAGAGAAGGGAATATCCCAATTATCCAGCGCATGACCACACAAACCTCGACGAATGTACGCTTCCTTGCTCCATAAAAAGGCTTTCGGTGTTGCTGTGTAATAAAAAGAGAAAAGGGAATATCCCAATTATCCAGCGCATGACCACACAAACCTCGACGAATGTACGCTTCCTCCGCTCCATAAAAATGTTTGCTATTGATGTCACATATATTAGAAGATGAACAGTGAATGTTAGTATAATCTGCATATAAACGTTCTGCGCGCATTCGTGAATTAAGGTGTTTTTCGGTCACTCGTTTTGCATATTCAAATTCTTGAATTAGTTATCCTATAAATATCTAATTCACTAGAATTAATTTTACACGTATTTTCATTTAAAAAAGTTTCACAAAAACCAAGGTAAACATGGTTTAAGGTCATCTGTTATCATTGAAACCGTTTCATTGATACTATGCTATTGGGTCTTCACAAACGTTGACTTCTACTGAAATGCGAATTCCTGAGGTCAAAATCATTTGTTTGAATACTATGAGGATATATGTTTACAAATGTGACTGATGAATTTCTCTATCAAGCAATATCGTTGTTACAGAAAACTTTTTGATTCTGCTTATAATTCTTCGCTTGATTCCTACGCCATAACTGGACATTTCACTTTAATATTAATTTTAATCGTAAGCAGATTGGCCCAAATTATACAAATTGAAACTGAAGATTTCAGGGACACATGGAAATGTGATAATTTCATCAGACCACACCAAACAGAGATTATCACGGGACATTCTAACATGTTCTGTCCTTAAGGTATGTTTAAGCATTTGCTTTTGTTTTCTTCGGAAATTATGCAGAAAACATTTAATCTATAGAATTGCAGTTGGGTTCATACGTAAAAATGCATATGTGTTTTACCGATACGAATTGAAATAAGTACTTGATTCGTGTTAAAATATGCGTATAAACACAGCATTAATGTAGCAAACCGACATTTCGAAATTATTTTAAGGTTACTATATGTTTTAAGACTTTTAAAGCGTCGGTTATATAATGTGGACGTTATCTGAATAATTTCCATATGCAATTGATAATACTTACATGAACCAGAATAAGGTAGATGTTTGAAAACATTGTTATATTTTAATAAAGTTCCTCTTCAGCTAGTCATATGTCCTGAAAGAGAAATGCAAATCTTTCGTATAGATGTATACATTGTAGCTGAATGTATTGCAAATAAATGTTTAGATTTTAAAAGTAGATATATTGAAATTTCAGCAAGAAATGTCATGTTTTTGGTTGACGTCAATTACATAAATTACCAGAAATTTCTAAGGCTCTTCCTTTTGATACAGCGGTAACCCTTAGCTGAGTTTGGATTCCTGTTTGTTTTATTTGTTTGGGTTTTTTTATGGTTGTGCTTATTAATTCAAGTTTCTTGCTAGTCTAGACTGAAAGATGGAAACAATTGGGTGAACATTGTTTACAAACATTTTTAATCACGCTTTACAGTAAGTTTTTACTTGATTCCTACGCACTGTATTGGATAATTTCGTTTAAATTTCTTCATTCAATTCATTTTAAATCCTAAATACGTTTTATTATATTTGTTAATTTATGCTTCGTTGGATATAATTTATATTGTGCATTCTTCTCCTGTTTAGCGAAACCCGAGTTTCAAAATTTAAATGAAACGTAAAGTATTTCATTAAAGTGAAAATGAAATAAAAATCATATTTGAAAATACCCCTACGTATTTATACCTCTGCAATTAATAATAATTACTTCTGCCAAGGTCATAATACAAATAAAATTCACCTAAGAGGCGTCATGAAATATATGTACATGTAATTTACTACATTAGTTGTTTAAAGAGTGGTCTTCTACATTTATTGTACAGTTTCCTGTGTTCAGTCGCATATTATACATTTATTGAATTGTAGTGGAAGGAATATGAAGATTTATTCACATCAGAAATATATTTTTGTAACTTGATATAATTGATCTATTGTATTTATTGTTTAGCTTCAATAATCTAAAACTAGATATTTAACACGATCGGTGAACTCAAATAAAGTCATTTAAAAACGTTCGGTACATTTTAAAAATTTACAGTTCATCGTAAGCTATATAATTTGAACTGTATAATTTCACAGGATTGTCTGTAGAGATATTTGCAATATAATAAATCTAAACATGTATTGTTATATACTTTATTGTCATTTTAAACATATAATTATGGCAAGCCGTTTTACTATTTATTCTTACTTCAAGATATCTCATATAATATATAAGATATCTTATATAATCTAGTTTTTATAAGATATCTTATAAACTTTATAAGATATCTTATATACTTTATAAGATATCTTCTAAGGTTTATAAGATATCTTATAAAGTATATAAGATATCTCATAAAGTATATAAGATATCTTATAAATATTTTTTATATAAGATATCTTATATACTTTATAAGATATCTCATATAGTTTATAAGATATCTCATATAGTTTATAGGATATCTTATATAATATATAAGATATCTTATAAAGAAAATTATATGAGATATCTTATAAACTAAGTGGGTTGCGCGCATGTGCAACCGAAAGTGGCGGGTTTTCCCATAATTTGTTTACGGAAGTGAAGTAAGTCACGTGCCAGGACCCGGATGTGTGGTTTGCGCATGTGTGACCGGAACCAGAAGTGGTTGGCGCATGTGCAACCGGAAGTGGTGGGTTTTCCCATGATTTGTTTAAGGAAGTGACGTAAGTCACGTGCCAGGACCCGGATGTGTGGTCTTACTTTGTTCCGATTCCTCGTTATCGGCTTCTGTGGTGGTATCTGAGACTGAATCACTATAGTCTGTTGAATCCTCTTCCATACCGTGTGCATTCTTGTTGTGTCGCACTAGGTTGAAGTTTCGCTTGGACTGGTATCCACATATGTCACAGGTATACATTTAAGACGTCTTTCTTTCCTGGGATTCGATAGTAGAATGAGCTCCAGTCGTCCTGCGAGTGCTTATATTAGCTACAGGTTCCTCAACGGCTTGTTGATTCATACATGAACGTTTGGCAAAGTATTCGTTTCGAGATTGTTGCAGTTCAGATTTCACTTTTCTGATGAGGTCTCTATTAAGTCTCGTTGTCAGTCCCTCTTCACCCCTTCATGTTTTTGTAGAATTCCGCAAAGCTCTTGTTCATTTGACACTTTGTACATTGCTTGTTTGGATCCACTGTGCTGGATCCTCCACCTATGTTGTCCAGCCGTTTGGTTCTCTTCACATTGGTTGGAAGTATTTTCCTTTTCATTTCTGGTTTTGCTTTGGTGTTAGAAAGATCCACAGGTATTAAATATCTAGCAGGAACCACTAATTCAACGAGAGGCGTTTTCGATTCCATTGATACGTGTGTATTGTTTGACGGTCTTCAAACAACTGACGAAATTAAACAAATCCTCTGATTATATTTTCGTTAAAAGCTTTCCATTGGTGTCATAGTGACGAAGATTGCTTTTGTCTATTCATTCAGACCACACAGTTTGCTGTTCGTTGTTGCTGCTGCTACTGCTGCTGAGGAGCTGAAGGTGGGATTCTCACTGTTTCGTTATAAATCACCTTTTGATCTCGATGTTACGATGGACACGAAAGATGGATGCGGCCATGTAACGCGGATCTGAAAGAGAACACCCTTATGAAACAGAAGTTTTAGAGTCTTTCCGGACGGAAAACTCTATAATAATGAATTCTTTACAGAAAAATATTATTAAAAGCAAAAGATTTACAGCAGTAAATTAATCATTCCACCCTAAAAAAGGAAAGAAATTGTGTCTGTAAGACATGGATGCCCCGCCTAAAATGTAGGTCATCAAGTATGAATGCTCAGTACTATCCATGGAACATCCACTGATGAAGTTTTGTTGGTACACTATGCTTAGTTCCAAAGAAATGAACCTACACGCAAAACTTAACCAGAGTCGCTCAAGCGTAAAATGACCCAATTATTGTATGACGGCTCAGTACTACCAAAGGCACATCCACTGATGAATTGTCATTGATACACTATTCCTAGTTCCAAAGAAATGAACCTAAACGTAAAACTTCACCAGAGTCACTCAAGCATAAAATGAAGGTCATTATGACCCAATTATTGTATGACTGCTCATTACTATCCACGACACATACACTGATGAAGTTTCATTGATACACTATGCTCAGTTCCAAAGAAATGAACCTAAACGCAAAACTTAACCAGGGTCGCTCAAGCATAAAATGTAGGTCATAATGACCCAAATATTGTATGACTGCTCAGTACTACCAAAGGCACATCCACTGATGAAGTTTCATTGATACATTATGCTTAGTTCCAAAGAAATGAACCTTAACGGAAAACCTAACCAAAGTCACTGAAGCACGAAATGTAGGTCTTAGCGACCCAAGTGTTGCTGAACTGGGTTGTACTATACAAGAGGACTGTAGTGGTGAAATATTGATATATTAATATAGGTTTCTGAGAAGTGAACCTAAACGCAAAACTTAACCAAGGTCACTGAAGCATTCAATGTAGGTCATAGCGACCCAAGTGTTGCTGAACTGTGTTGTACTATACAAGATGACTGCAGTGGTGAAATATCATTGATATATTAAACGCAAAACATAACCAACTCGGGACGTACGGACTGACGGACAAGGGTAATCTATATGCCCCGGACACGTTCGTGGCGGGCCATAAAAAGAGAAAAGGGAAAATATATATTAATCTTATTTACCCCTTTCCAGTTTACTACCTGTTTACTTATGTACACGTTAGTTCTGTATATTATTTATTTTGCTATTGTAAATACTATCTATTTTTGTTCCATCTACAATTGTTACAGAGCATGTCATGTGATTTTTGTGTTCTTTTTTTAATGATTAGGAGACCGATTTATAAAAGCTGCTTTGCTTGTTTCTGAATCCTATAGTATTTATTGTATTATAGCTTTGGAATTGCAATTGATAAATTAAATAAATTTTGTTTAAACCAAACATTTTTATTCTTTGTGAAAAGCTCAGATATCCTCAGTGTTTCTGAATAGCTTCGAAACTGCTGGCCGGGATAATCATTATGCCCATGACAACACCTAGTGATTGGTATTGTTTGCGGGGGGGGGGGGGGATATTTTACTATTCCCGGAAGATAATAAATAGTTTTATATCATAAAAAATTCTCCAATAATAGTTTGTGCTAAACTGTATTGGTATCACTTTTTTATTTTTTGTCTGATTTTTATGGGGTTTGTATATTTTGTTCCCAGCTAGAAAAGAAAAAAATCACTTTCGATCCGTTTTTATCTATATCTGTTTTTTTTCAGATATAAGGTGACGCACTAATTTTTGAAAATTTTTCTTCATCGGATTTGATGATTTTTTTTAAAAAATGATTGACACCAGGCTTTCAACTGGCCCTTATTTCCCTAATTTTCTTCCTTTTTTGGACACCCCTTATTTTCCTCATTTTTTAGTTCAAATTCTAAAATTGCCCTACATTTCTATCAAAATTCCTACTTTTTGCAAACATGATGTTTTATTCCTTTCTTATGTTTTTGTAATAAAATGTCATTAATGATCTATAATATTGTAGACCAATAGTAGTTTTAGTACTTGCAGATACTGATACAGATATACTAGAGATTGTTTGTAGTCATGAATGCACAGAGTCAACATTAACGTGATGTGTTGATGACTACATAACCTTGTTATCTCTTGTAAAGATCTAATTATTGCGTCGGTAATTACCATTTTTTGTAGGTAAGTTATGCTTTTTTACCCTAATTTTTTTTTTTAAAAACCATCCTAATAACGCCCTACAAATTCCCTTACATTTCATAAAATATCTCCCTAAAATTGCCTTTATTATTCATAAAAAGTGAGTTGAAAGCCTGTGATTCCTCCCGAAAAACCCTACAAAAGTTACATCATATTGTAGATTTAATATAATATTGATACAAGGAAGACATCAATGTATCAGACACAATATGTAATAATAGATATTATTCCATTTGCTTGTTCATAAATTTAAAAAAAATCTTATGTTGCAATTGTACATGTGTATATTTTTATATAAATATGATTCAAATGACACTGACTTGATGTTGGGAGGACTTATCACGATAGGTAAGAAACCTTTTTCTAATTATTTTCATTTAATGAAACCGAATGCATTTTATTACACCATACAATAAAACGGTTCAGAAATATTGGGATATATATGTCAATTTAGCATGCCGACAAGCAAAAGTTGACCAAGTGTGACATTGTATGACTGTAAAACTTGGGTCACAAAAATACCCATATCATGATTTTAAGTAACCTCTCCATGAAGTATGGATAAACTTTACAGGAGCAATTTCCCCATTTCAGTCTCTGAGAAACAAATAGTTTATTGAATACAATGTAAGGCATTCGAGATATCAGTTACTTCGTTTGGAGACTTCGTAACAGTTCACTGTTACAGTTATTGCTTGTTTTTGTTGATATTTATTTTATTTTAAAGGTTTGAGACACATATGATTAAATACGGTGCATTTCTATCTTAAAAATCGTTTAACGTTAACTTTTGCGAACCTTCAATTGATTCCAACCGTTGATCAACGTAAGAAATTCAGTGAAATTGCGACGTCACAAGCCACTGACGGCACAATACCGTTGCGCTGCTCTATGCGCAAAAACAATACAATCGTATCCTGTTCAATATTAATTCAGTATTGGTTTGTGTTAAGTCAAATGTCATTTAATTATTTTCTTTACTTCAGTGGAACGAGGCGTGCTTTATAGTTAAAACTGTGCTGACTATTTTATCATAGTATAACCAAACGACAGTTTTAGAAATATAAATGAAACTGACTAAACCAGACAGAGGATGGGCCTGGATCGTCCTTGTCGCTTTGTTTTTGGAACATTGTCTTGCGGGTTTCTGTATGTACGCTGTCGGACTATTCCATATAGTAATACTGGAAAGGTTCCAAAGTAGTGTGACCTTGACATCTTGGCTCATGTCTTCGTTCCTTTGCCTTCTTTCATCGTCAGGTAAATATGCAAGTATATGTAAACACGTACTACTATATATATATCTCATGATTCCTTTCAGTGGTCCTATGTTACAACGTCAGTTGCAGCTTTTTTATTAATTGTTCAAGTGTTCATTCTTGTCTATTTTTTTCCTTTCTTGTATGGCAATATGGGCTATTGTAATTTTTTTTGGTATCCGTCGTACGTATGTATGTTTTCTCAAACTAGTTCAGTTGCCAATATTTCGTTACAGACCACGAACTTGGGTCCCGTTTGAGCGATTACGATTAGTGAGTGTGATCTGGTTTTCGGTCGTCAGTACCTTTATTCTATTGATATCTTGGAACCAGTCGTAGTTGTACAAATGTTTAATACTCCTAATGTTATTGTGATAAAATTAGAAATGCATTTTTTGACTCTTCGGACTAAGCTCTTCCCTTAGATAGTGGTTATTTTGGCATTTGAATTTGCCTGACAACGTTTTCGTTTCATATTTGAAATTTCCACATTTTTCCAAACATATCGTGTAACGTGCGTAACTTGTGTGGACCGTGTGCGTGTAGTGTGTGAATCGTGTGCGTGCAACGTGTGAATAATGTGCGTGCAACGTGCGAATTGTGTGGTAGGAAACGTGCGCTTTGAATCTTATAACGTGTGGTTATTTCGAACTCGAATTTAAATATTTTTGGAACGAACTTTCATCGGTGTCAAATATTTGAAAATATAGATATTGATAATCCCACACAGATTCTATTTTTTTTCTATTACTAATGTAAATTATGCCATTTATTTGGTTTGAAAAGAATAAATTAAACAAAGTCTTTTCTGCAAATTAAACATAGATTTGAACTTTAACATGTTTGTAAAAAATATCTTACATTATTTTTAAAATCTTGTAAAGTTTTAATTTTTTCACAAATATGATTTATTAACTCACATCTTCATAGTACATCATTTACATAAGTAATTGTTTGATTTTTATGTTCCCAAGACGTTTTGCCCGGACGACTATTGGGCTAAAACAACATCTAATTAGACCAGGGATTATGAAGATCGAATGTCTATTTACCTCAAGATTTACCTGTTAATTACCTAAGAATTCTGAGTGTTAAATATTTTTCTTGATAAATTCAAGTATACATTTATTTACTGGAAATGATATAGATCCCTAAAAAACAGTTTTTTGACAAAATAAAAATTATACATGTGTACAAAATTTAATGTGGACTCTTTAAAACCGACTTTCTTTCATCGTAAGTACTAATTTAATTAAAAGCAAATGCATTTTAAATATTTCACTGCTTTTCATATGCGGCATGAAATAAAATTAATTCTTTTCGTTATATTACTTACGTATCTTAGAAACACATTTTTTAGAAATCGCACGATCGAAAATCGTGTATTGTGTACCTGCATGATGTTGTTTGCGTGTAACGTGTAAATCGTGTGCGTGTATTGTGCGAATAGTGTGCGTGTACTTGCGAATCGTGTGCATGTAACGTGTGAATCATGTAAGTGTGGATTTTTGTATTACGCGCTCAACCATGAATACAAACTTCTTGTTTAAACCAGAGGCTCCAAGGAACCTGTATCGCTCACCTGATATTTCGAATTGTTCTTTGCTAAAGGACCTTGAGATTAACATCTATGCCATGTTTGGTTTCAATCCATTCAGTAATTTGCAAGAAGAAGCCGTTTATATGTAATTCCCATGGGTCCTATGTTAAAGTAAGTCTTTCGCTGATGCCATCATGGATGACAGATTGGCACCAAAGTAACAACAGGTGGTCAGGATATCATAAGGAACATTTATGCTATGTTTGGTTTCAATCCATTCAGTGGTTCTCTAGAAAACAAATTTTGTATCCATTTCCCATGGGTCCTATGTTAAACTAAGTCCCATTTTCTACATAAGGAAATGCCTGTACCAAGTCAGGTATATGACAGCTGTTTTCCATTCATTAGATGTGTTTGGGCTTTTTATTTTGCCATTTTATAAAGGACTTTCAGTTTTGAAATTCTCTTGGAGTTCGGTATTTTTTTTTCATTTTACTTTTTCCCATAGGGTCCTATGTTAAACTAAGTTCCCCGTTGGCAGCCAATTAGGATGACGGATCGGCAACAAAGTAACAAGACTTGGTCAGCACCTCATAAGGAACACTCATGCCATGTTTTGTTTCAATCCATTCATCGGTTCTCTAGAAGATTTTTGTATGTATTTTCCATAGGGTCCTATGTTAAACTAAGTTCCCTGTTGGTGGATTGGCAACAAATTAACAACACTATCTCAGCACCTCATAAAGAACATTCATGACATGTTTGATTTTAATCCATTCAGCAGTTATCTAGAAGAAGATTTTTGTATGCCTCTCGCATAGGATCCTATGTTAAACTAAGTTCCCCGCTGGCGGTTATCTTGAATGACGGATCGGCAACAAAATAACAAAACTTGGTCAAAACATCATAACGAACATTCATGCTATGTTTGGTTTCAATCCATTCAGTGGTTCTCTAGAAGAAGTTCAAAATGTGGAATGTTGACGGACGGACGACGGACAAAAAGTGATGACCCTTTGGTTCAGGTGAGCAAAAAATGTATAAATTACGTAGTTCCGACCAGTTTCTGATGACAATCTTTGACAATCGTGAGTCATAATTCGACGAAATGTGCAAATTTTGTGCATCAGGAATTGGTACAAATACAAATAATTTATTTATCAATCATGATAAACACCAAAAAGGATAACAGGAAAGGTCAGCAATGACATACCAATCAATCAAAGCAAACCAACTGACAAAGCTACGAACAAAAGACAAAAAATAGCATAAGGACATAAAACACAAATATAAAAACAACATAGATTGCGGATAGTCTGACTGTGGTTAAAGCGGTTTCATGGGTACCTAAACCTCCTCCTGCCAGCTAAGGCATAAATCATAACAGCTTCCAACTGTATTAACCTCTCTTTGAACACTCAAACTATACTCTGATTTGAATAATTGGTTGAAAAAAATACAGATCACAGAAAACTGACATTCAGAGGGGAAGGAAGTTACTATATATATGTTGTGTACAAGTTGCAATATTGTACATGTTGCAACATGTACAAATAAAATGTACATGTTACAACATGTATGATGCTATCATACAAGTTGCAACATGTACACTTATCACTGTACATGTTGCAACATGTACAAACTTTTTAAATAAATTTGATCTAACTTGTACTTGTCTTTTAAAGACAATATGATTCCTTGTTTTGAAATAAAGAGTGCCAAATGCATAAAAGTCAGCTTTAAATTAATTTTGTTGGTTTATTAATTCTAAAATTTACTCAGAAGGTTGTGAAAACCCCCGTGGATTCAATAATAGAAATTAAAAAGGTTTAAACTGAATAGTAGTAATCAATTAGATTTGAATTGTTTTAAAAGGATATCTCAATGCCCACTCACCTAAAACTGAGTAGATTTCTGAAGTTATAACAAATGGGTGATGCATTACCAAGATCACTTCACAAAATTTTGAATCCTTCGTCCTCTGAAAACAAAAAGAGCCGCTGAAGTAGCGTATCACTTGCTGTATATCTTTTTGTTAATTGGTGCCTCAAATATATTACAGAGTGACAACGGGCGCGAGTTCACGGCAAATATTATTACTGAATTGGAGTGTCTTTGGCCTGAGCTCCTTATTCTTCATGGACGACCGAGGCATCCTCAAAGCCAAGGATCGGTAGAAAGAGCAAACGCAGACGTCAAAGAAATGCTTGCCACTTGGATGAACGAAAATAATACAACCTCTTGGTCAGAAGGATTGAGATTCGTACAATTTCAGAAGAATAGATCGCATCATCGTGTTATCGGTCAATCGCCATACAAGGCTTTGTTCGGCTCTAATCCTAGAGTTGGTCTATCCACTTCAGCGGTGCCAAAGGATCTCTTCCAAACATAAGTACAGAGGAGGATCTGGAAACTCTTTTGGAAGTAGAAACTGATACTGAAAATAATTCTCAAACTGAAACTGACACACAGAGGGAAACTGATTCTCAAACGGAAACCGACGTTCCAACCGAAACCGATACTGAAACCGATACAGATGTTCAAACTGATACCGATGCTCTAATCGATACTGATGCTCCAACCGATATCAACATTTAAACTGATACGGACGTTCAAATCGATACAAAATCTGCTACGAGAATTGTCTATCGTGATTGTGAGATCAATAGTGAAAGGCAGTATTCCGATACATTTACAGGACATGAAGAAGAAGAAGGTGCGTTTAGTCAAGTTAATACGATGGAGATGGTAGCTGAAGTGTATGATCGTACTAAAAGTAGTAACATTAGCAATAGTAATGTTGTTCAGTTGCAAGGTGATGCTAGGGATCGTCGACGACGCGCTCTTTCCGGTAGTGCTCTAGATAAAATCACCAATGAGCATATATCAAGCATTAGCAACCCTAACATTGCCCGGGCCAGGAAACGTGCCTTATCTGGCCAACAGATACAGGCAGAAGTGCTCTCACAGGCAACAAAGAAACGTTTAACCTCTTTGAATGTTGGTAATAATGTCATCATTCCTGTCCCCTCTGTCGACAGAGGACCAGCAGATCAGCGAAACATTGGAGGTGTAATTATGAGTGTGAGTGTCCATGGGAGTTACCAAGTAGGAACGAGAGTAGGACGGATAAAAGGTTACATGAGTAGGACACAGATTGAGTTTACAGAAGGTGTGATGATGAGTGTAGATGATGTACCTGATGTTGAGTGCAGTTTGGGAGAGACTGTGTGCAAGATGTCAGTGAGTGGAGGGCAAGGATATTTCTTTTGTAATTGTAAGAAAGGAAATTGTAAGGGGAGATGTAAGTGTCGCAAGAACAAAGTGCTATGTAACTCTAAGTGTCATTCATCTACAACTTGCAATAATAAGTAGACTGATGATTGTTGCTGAACATTGTTAATATTTCTGATAAAATCTCCTTGATTGCATGTGTATTTGTAAATAAAGCAGAATTTCAAGCAAATTACATCTTTAGTTCATAACTAGACACTAATTTATCCTTACATGTCATTTGTACAAGTTAGAACAAATTGCATTTAAAAGTTTGTACATGTTGCAACATGTACAATATTGCAACTTGTACACAACATATACATTATGTAAAATATATTTGTATTCAAGATATGAAATTTTTTCAAAAGTGACAAATTTTAAAATCTAAAAAAAAAGAAATGAAAAGCAGATTCAAATGCCACAAAAACCAAAAGTATATAAAACCAAAACATTCCTAGTACAGACATGACAGAACTACATTGTATATCCACAATGGAGGTACTCCTTAATTTCCATAAACATTCATATTTTAACCAAAAATAGTTTTATATATCCATGTTCGTATTCTAACAGAGGAATGCAAGCACGTCTTTCATGTCTTTCATAATATTAATGTATAACACAGACGTGGAAATGCAATTTACAGAAATTGTGTGATCTTAATTGTCCCATCAAGCTATCGGTAAATAATTTGTTGATAATTTTATTGTCATTTACACCAGAATTGGGTACAAAGAAAATGTCTAAATCTTGCTTAAATGTTAAAGCTATTAAAGCATGGAAAGTTTGCTTTGCTCCTTTTGAAAAAAAATTATGGAACCAGCTTTTGTTTTTTAATTTATCATAAATTTTCTTGATGTGGTGAGAATTAGGGCCATTTTCCCCTGTATTTATTTCACTTCTAGGGCCATTTTCCAAAAGTCCCCTAAAACCTTTCAAAATGTCTGGGGGCATAGCCTGGTATGTGGTCTCTATGTAGGCAATCTATGTTCACTGAAGCATCCCTTCTAAATAATAATTTTCTTGAACTGTCTGATGAATTTTTTTTTTTATTTAGCAATGATAAGGTTTTTAATATTGTTGCCAAAACCTGCTACAATATTTTATTGAGCAGAAACAGTATTTTATATCACTGACTTGTATTTTATATCACTGACTTATATCACTGACTTGTTTTTAAATACAGCTACATTTGTTTTATTTGTATATATATAGTCCCTCATAATTCTTTTAAGAATGGCACATGCTTTGTTTTATGTTAAACAATATATATATTTTAAATATATTATAGTCCAGTCAAACTAAGTTTTAACCTCAAACTTATTGCAAAAGAAAATGTTTTAGTTCTAATCTATAGCATTAAGCCCCAAACATACACAGAAAAAAGTCCCATAAAATCTAACTTGAGGAAAACTCAAAATCAGCATGTTTAATTTCCTATGGAAATTAACATTGGAAAGGGGAGATAACTCCGCAAAAATGAGTCTTTTTTGTCAGGTTTTGGTTGATTTTCTTAACATTCATGTAAAGTATGATACTTTGATGGGGTTATAAGTTCGTATTTGACTATGTTATATAATCTTCTGCTCATGAAATGTACAAAACCGAAGTGTTATGGGTATTTTTATTTTTATTTTGCACATTTTTCATTAAAGAAATTGCAAACTTGTGGCTTTGTGACCATTTTGAAAAAATAATGTGAAATTTTGGTTTTGTTTATATCTGTAAATTATATTTGTTCAGCATCTACCTTGTTTAAAGAAACCTTAAACCACAAAAAGAAGAATATATGCTTAATTATTTTTATTAAATTTGAGATTCTTTACCTTGATATGTTGAAAAATTTAATAAATGGTCAACTATTGAATTACGAAATCTAGGTTGTAGCTTGATAAAAGATCGATATGAAAACACCTTTAGAGTTGTTTGTTATACTCTAAAGACGGCTAAAATATCAAGAATCAATACACTCTGCTGAAAAGAAGCGGTAAAGTTATAATTTTGTATCAATTTGTATTGATATTTCTGCCTTTTTGCAGAGTTATCTACCATTTTCAATGCAAATATCCATAGGAATTTTAAAATCGTAAATTTTTAGTCTTCCTCAAGTTAGATTTTGTTAGACTTTTTTCTGTGTATATTTTGGGTATAATGCTAAAGATTAAAACTTAAAAATCTTCTGTTGCAATTACTTTAAGGTTAGGGTCAAATTTATGCTAGATTGACTGGACTATTATACAATTACTGAATTTGTCAACCCGAGAAATTTTAATATTTACCGAGCCTTTAGGCGAGGTGAATATACATTTTCAAGGGTTGATCAATCCTGATAGCGACCTATTACATAGTCAGTAATTGTTTTATTACATGAATCGGAAAACTGTTCTTTCACTTTCTATTTTAAGAATAAATCGGTCACTGTTCATAAATATACATAAGGAGCAAATCAAAAAACGTAATCCACTGGACAGACAAATCCGGGAAGACAAATAAACAACCACAAGCACAACAGATAAACACTTAAAACTAAAAAACAATGAATAACACGAACTCCTATAAAAACCAGGAGTGAACCCAGGTGCTCCGGAAGGGTAAGCAGTTCCTGCTCCGTATACGGCACGCGTCGTGAAGTTCAACAAAGTCAATCCGGTGGAAGTCACAAACCGGTGGAGGCACATGAAATTTCTCGACAGTGGGAACAGGTCCAACATAATCTTAGATATTGGAACGTGTAACGGTCAATCAATTCGTGATGACGACCGTAAAATTTCTCTTATGCTTATGTTCTAGTGCTGTTTGCCTGCTCCTATGCTTATGTTCTAGTGCTGTTTGCTTCCTCTTATGCTTATGTTTTAGTGCTGTTTGCTTCCTCTTATACTTATGTTTTATTGCTGTTTGTTTGCTTTTATGCTTATGTTTTAGTGCTGTTTGCTTGCTCTTATGCTTATGTTTTAGTGCTGTTTGCTTGCTCTTATGCTTATGATTTAGTGCTGTTTGCTTGCTCTTATGCTTATGTACTAGTGTCGTTTGCTTGCTCTTATGCTTATGTTCTAGTGTTGTTTGCCTGCTCCTAAGCTTTTGTTCTAGCCCTGTTTGCTTGCTCTTATGCTTATGTTCTAGTGCTGTTAGCTGGCTCTTATGCTTATGTTTTAGTGCTGTTTGCTTGCTGTTTTATTGATATTTTGTCTGCTTTATATGCAGGAACGCCGATATCATATTATTAATGCTTTAAATGTTTTACTTGGTCTTAAAGATATCCTTGTGTCTGTTTTATTTTCATGTGCTCCAAATTTTAACATGGCTTATTAATATTGCAATTCATTTCACGTGTATATGTTATATTCGATGGAAAGAGCTAATAAAGCTCATGTTATTTGTTGTATGTATATATATATCTGCGACTTTAAATAAATTTACTTACATGTGCTTAATTATGTTTTTCATCCACATTAATAATCAACACTCTATTACATTCCGTATGATCCATACTGTGTCCTGCCAATGCACACTTCTGAATTCGATAAAGAAGACCCATTTCACCGTAATATTTTCCTTGCACTGAAAACTTCGATGTCTATGTCATCTGATAGTGAGATAATATTTGACATTAATTGCAGAAGAAAATTAGATTTTTACCTACTTTTCGACCGTGAACTCACCATCTACTGATGTTTACACGATTATTTCCAGTTTCTATGTGCATATTCGACACAATTGTTTGACCAGAAATACAAAGGACATACCGTATGTATTAATTCTATTTTTGTTGATTCGGTTCCTCCACTACAAATGAACTAATCACTTATAATAATCCTACAATTGTACTCTCTCAAAAAAGAAACGCAACATCAGATTATCTTTTTGAAATATTATTTTTCCGGACAAATAACCAATAAATATCAAAATATATGTACACATGATCATAATTACACCTTCATAAAAAGTTTCCAGGTACAATCATTTAAATTCATCCACCCGTAAACGACTTTGGTCGCAATCTGGGACACCCTACGATTTACGCATTGCCAAAAACTGGGTCGACTTTCACGTGCAAATCATGGGTTATTTTTTAGCTCAGTCAGTCGGTATAAAAACCCGGTATTTCTTTTCATGAATGCATTCGTAAAATAAAATTCTGATGAGGTGACGCTATGCCAAGGTTAGACGCTGCTACCCGGAATATCGCTATCGGACGACTAGAGGCCGGAGAATCACAGAATGCTGTTGCTGTAACGTACAATGTTCATCGTAGCACAATTTCACGCCTTTGGGGACGCTACCTGCAGCTTGGTACTACGACAGATCGGCCACGTTCAGGGCGCCCGCGTGTTACAACCAGGGCGCAAGATCGTTACATCAGACTTTTCCATCTGCGGAATAGGACTATTGCTGCAACAGAAACAGCTGTAAACGTCCCTGGGTTGCGCCGTATATCAGCACAGACAGTACGCAATCGGTTACGTTCTCATGGATTGAGGGCAAGAAGACCTTACTTTGGAGCAACACTGAGACGCCAACACCGCCGAGCGAGGGTTAGATGGTGTACTACAGTTCGTGCATGGAATTTACAGAACTGGAGAAGAGTATGGTTCAGCGATGAGTCACGTTTTCAACTGGAAAAGCGAGATGGTCGCATACGTGTGTATAGGCGCCGAAACGAACGTTTTGCGCAAAACTGTGTTGTGGAGAGAGACAATTTTGGCGGAGGCAGTGTTATGATGTGGGCCGCTATTTCTTATGCCAGAAACACACAGCTGATACATATCCAAGGCAATCTGAACGCTGTTAGGTATAGAGACGAAATTTTACGACCTCATTTATTGCCCGTAATTGACATTCGGAGAGAAATTTTTCAGCACGACAATGCCCGACCACATACAGCACGTGTAACAGTAGACTTTTTAGAACAACAGAATGTCAATGTGATCCGTTGGCCGTCACGATCACCCGATCTTAATCCAATTGAACATTTGTGGGATGAAGTGGATCGGCGCGTGCGCCAACGACAACCACCACCGCAAAATCTGCAACAATTACAGCAGGCACTTCAGTTTGAGTGGCAAAGGATACCGCGTGTTCGAACTCAGCGTTTAATTCAATCTATGCCAAGAAGAGTCGGGGCTGTGTTACAAGCAAATGGTGGACATACCAGATATTGACAATTTATGAGTGATTTATTGACAATATGTGACAAACTGTGATATTCCAAGGTAAAAGAACTCATGAACAAGAAGTGTGCCAATTTTTGCCTTCCTGTGTAAATTATTTATATCATAAATTATGAAAATAATATATGAAGTAAATTTCCTATTTTCTGTATGTTGCGTTTCTTTTTTGAGAGAGTATATTTTGAAAGCAACTAACTTTACCTGGTCGGACAGGAGATTGAGGGCAGATATAAAATAAATTGTCACATGGAAGTATTTTTAATTTATTTTAATCGTGGCAGAGGTAGGAAATCCAAAATGGCGGCTTATATCCCTTTAGGATTTTTTAGTATAAGGACGTGGATAGTGTATAGCATATTGATAATAAACGCAGAATATTCGTTGTTACAGTGAATATTTATTAAAAGTACTCATGAAATAAGATAACAAAAAAAATAAAATAAAAAAGAAATAAACTTCCAGAAGTCGCCCCCCCCCCCCCCCCCATGTTTTTTAAACAGTCTTAGCACATAGCTGGATTCACTGTTTGTATAGCCCTTTACATATTTCATTTAACTATTATAGTACACTTCATTTCACTAAATTGTGTGTGTTTACATTCATACGATCTATTTTTGTACACCTGTAGTTATATCTAAAATGGTTTTGATGGAGATGTTGATGTCAACAGTTACGCTATACATGCTATATGTACTGCATCTGTTTTTATTTTTACCTAAGTTACAACCCCATATATATAATATAATTTCAATTATTTTTATCTGGAAATGAGTTTACCCTTACCCTTCCGGAGCACCTGGGTTCGCTCCTGGTTTTTATAGGAGTTCGTTTTGTTCATTGTTTTTTAGTTTTCTGTGTTTATTTGTTGTGCTTGTGGTTGTTCATTTGTCTTCCCGGGTTTGTCTGTCCAATGGATTATGTTTTTTTTTATTGCTCCTTAGGTATATTTTTCCTTTTTTTAAGCTGTTTGTATTTACTACAGGTCCACTGGCAAGTTTCCTGATCGATAGATGGAGCTGCCGTATAACTATGATATTAGGATCCCTCCTTTTGACTGTTGGTATGGTTGTTACTGCATTTTCTGATCATATCGTTATGGTGTTATTTTTCCTTGGGTTAATGTCAGGTAAATATTTAATGATTAATGAATAATATTTTTATTTACAAGTTGAATGGGGTAAAATATTTCACCAGGAAATGTAAACTCGGAGATGTGATCATGATTGTACCTGTACTTATGTTTCATTTTTAATCTTGTCCAAGGTTCTTTACCAAAAACTAAAATTTTCCAAATGAGTGTACTAATACCTTTCTATATATTACTGATAATTATCAGTACCGTTTATTTTGCTTTCGGGGCAGTTTTTACAAATATCCAATTAAAGATACAGAGTCAGATACATTTAAAAACAATAAGACCAAAACTGCATACAAAATGTAAAATCATTTTCACGAAAAATTTTCTAGTGTTTTGAGTGTTGGTGAATTTTTAACTATCGGCAAACAGGAAATGGCTGCACAACAGATCCAAAAATTGCTTACACACAACAACTCAACATTATGAAGCTGCAGACAAAATATAAAATCATTCCCCTCTGTAGAATTTAAGAAAACTTTGACAAAAGTTTCCTACCCAAGGTATTTCGGACGGACGGAGTCAAGTGGTTACTAGACCTGCTTCCGCCGTTGGCGATGCAGGTAAAAAACATGAAGGAAGAATATGGTGGTTTGTTGGGGGAGATTCTTAATACACGGAATCAATTCTAAGTGGCAAAGTTTAATCAAAAGAACAGTTAAAAGTATAAAATTCCTTAAAAACGTATGGCCTATTAATGTTAACAAACTAATCCAAGATTGAATATTAAGTAAAGTCGATAGTTATGGCTTTGGAAAGGTTTTCAATCCCATAAAAAAACATACAGGTTCTAGTAACTTACGCCGAATGATTTTGCTCTTAAGGCATTTTGTAAAAAGGGCTCCTGGCTAGTAAATCATGATGACGCCCATAAAACTTTAATAAGGATGACTTCAGCTTAGGAGCAACGTACCCCTGTCTGAGCAACTTTTCTGTCAGAAGCCGGGCTCTGTCCAGGAAGTCAATGTATATGTCACAAGCTCTGGAATAACGATGAGTTGTGAAATATATACTCCATACGCCCGGCGCTTCTGGAATATTGCCGCTTAAAAATGGGAAGTTGACGCTTGGAAAGTCAAATTCATCCCGTTTGTCGTAAAGTTTTATATTCAACCTTCCTCTGGTGTCAATTTCGAGGTGAAGGTCAAGATAAGATGCAGACTTGGCAGTGTCTGTTGTATCCTTAATTTCGAGCTCATTGGGATAGATGAGATGTAAGAAATTCCCAAAACGTTAATTGTTGAGTGATAAGACATCATCTATGTAGCGGAAGCTGAAATTAAACAGCTTTCACTGACCTCCATGAAAAAACACTATTCTCATTTCTTGGCACTCAGTTCATCTCATAAATAACCAAATATAAGTCAAATTCTTTAGAAGAATTCTAAAAAGCAGATAAAATGCCGGTATATATCAAGTGACAGTTCTTTTTTTTTTCTAGGTGTCGGTGTTGGTCTGATCTTTAACTCCGGATACATAGCAATTGCATTTAATTTTGAAAGAAAAAGGAGTATAGCCACAGGTATAGCGGTATCAGGTTGTGGGATAGGTCCTTTTATTTTCAGTCCTATTTACCAATTAATTAATCAGGAGTACGGGTATAATGGATTCTTTCTGATGCTGGGAGGACTTGCACTTCAGACATGCGTAGTCGCAGCAACTTTACGACCAACTGTTTTAGAAAAATCAAGTAAAATGGCCAGACACAAACGTGAACAACAACGTACCTCTGCATGCAGTCGGGATTTGACAATTGTAAAAAATGTGCCCGTGTTGTGTGTTGGTTTGGGAGGGTGTTTTTTCAACATAGGAATTTTTATGATATATTTACATTTTCCAAAATACGTCATTGAGAATGGTTCAGATGAAACGGACGTGGCATGGTATCTCTCACTTGCCGGACTTTGCAGTTGTATAGGAAGATTACTTGTAGGTCTAGCTACTAACCACGACAGCATCAGTGAAGACTTAATGTATTTTGGGTCCTATGTTCTTATTGGTGCAGTAACTGTTTGTTTACCTTTATACGTCACCTCTCATTTCGGAAGAGTAATCTATGTTACCCTTCTAGGATTATACAGTGGCACGTGCTATGTCGTCGCCAATACTATCGTTTTGAAAATAGTTGGACCTAAACACGTGGCAAAGGCTATAGGATATGTAATGGCATATATAGGGATTGGAACATTAATAGGACCACCTCTTGGAGGTATTTATTTAATATCTGAATATAAAAAATATTAGTAAAATCTTAATATTTTAAAGATCTAGATTAATAAGACTTTATACTAGAATATCTTAATTTTTTTCAATACTTGTTGAAAAGATTGTATTAATAGTTGCACCTTTAAAATAATTTTATGAATACGCATTCAGAACAAGTAACGTCCTAAGAAGAAGTTCAATGGCGACACAGTCAAGAACAATTCAAGTCAAATAAGACTTGAAAGGAAATTCCCCTCTACAGGCGATTTATGTTTCTCAATATAGACTTTTCTCTTTCGTCTCAAGATAAAAAGATATAAGTTACATTGATGAAGTTTTGTCTAAGAAATTAAGATTTTTGACACATGGAGAATGCTTTGTCTCTAGTGATCTGAGCTGTCGATACATGGACAATGCTTTGTCTCCAGTGATTCAGGCTTCCGATACATGGACGGTGTTTTGTCTCCAGTGATTCAGGCTTTCGATACATGGATAAAGTTTTGTCTCCAGTGATTCAGGCTTCCGATACATGGATAAAGTTTTGCCTCCAGTGATTCAGGCTTTCGATACATGGATAAAGTTTTGTCTCCAGTGATTCAGGCTTTCGATACACGGATAAAGTTTTGTCTACAGGGATTCAGGCTTTCGATACATGGATAAAGTTTTGTCTCCAGTGATTCAGGCTTTCGATACATGGACGGTGTTTTGTCTCCAGTGATTCAGGCTTTCGATACATGGACGGTGTTTGTCTCCAGTGATTCAGGCTTCCGATACATGGACGGTGTTTTGTCTCCAGTGATTCAGGCTTCCGATACATGGACGGTGTTTTGTCTATAGTGATTCAGGTTTTCGATACATGGATAAAGTTTTGTCTCCAGTGATTCAGGCTTTCGATACATGGACGGTGTTTTGTCTCCAGTGATTCAGGCTTCCAATACATGGACGGTGTTTTGTCTCCAGTGATTCAGGTTTTCGATACATGAATAAAGTTTTGTCTCCAGTGATTCAGGCTATCCATACATGGACGGTGTTTTGTCTCCAGTGATTCAGGCTTTCGATACATGGACGGTGTTTTGTCTCCAGTGATTCAGGTTTTCGATACATGGATAAAGTTTTGTCTCCAGTGATTCAGGCTTTCGATACATGGACAATAATTAAGTCCAGTGATTCAGGTCTTATATACATGGAAAAAGTTTTATCTCCAGCGATCCAGACTTTAGATATTTTCTCGATTAATCCACTATATTCTGTTTATGTTTGTGTATTGTGCTATTATGTTTTGTCCCGGGTCCTGTATGGTGGCTGACTTTGATTGATTGGTATGTCATTGTTAATCTTTCCTGTTATACATTTTGTTGTTTATTTTCATTGATGGACGATATTGTCTTTTTTATCCATGCAGGAAATTGTGAGTCTCTTGTAATCAACACATTTGTTACATGAGGGATAATTTGTCTGCAGTGATTCAGGTTTCCGTTGTATTTTTTCTTCAAACCAGACTTTAAAACCCCACAGACGATGTTACACTTCTAAAAATCCAAATTTAGACACATAGATGATATTTTTGTCTCTAGTAATTCAGGCTTTCGTTACCATGATGATGTTGTTTCCATAGTGATCCACTTCGTCATGTATATGATGGAGTTTTTTTTTCGTTAGTTGTATACGTACATTTAATATGTTTTGTAGTAATCCAGATTTTCGTTATATGGACAATGTGCTTATTTATACCTTCATTTCAAAGACAAGATTATTTATACCTTCATTTCAAAGACAAGATTATTTATACCTTCATTTCAAAGACGATGTTATTTATACCTTCATTTCAAAGACGATAGTTTTTCTCTAGTGAGTAGTGCAGACTTTTTGTTATGTGGAAGATGTTTGATCACAGTAATCAAGATTTTTATCCCGTTGACGATGTGTTGTCTCTGGTGATGGGTGATGCTGACAGCATTAGATGAGGGTCGTACGGGGCGATATGGATCCGTGCGAACGAGAAATAAAAATTTCATTCACGATGTAAGAAAAATAAAAATTTCCCAAGGACTTTGAATTTTTCCCAGTCTGCTCTAACGATGAATAACGATCTATCAGCGCGGTCACATGGGAAATAAAAACTGCCAAAAACATTGCACGAAGTTCACCCTGTACCGCCCTCTTAGATTTTGTCTCTAGTGATGCAGGCTATTCGTTTTGTCCACTGACGCTTATGTATCTCTTGTGGTCCAGGCTTTCTATTCATCGCCGACGTGTCAGCAATAGTAATCAAGACTTTCGATAAACAGACGATGATTTGTGGGTAGTAATCCAGACGATGTTTTGTCCCAAGTAGACTTTCCTTCCACGGACGATGTTTTTCTCTAGTGATTTGGGTTTTTGTTGTTAGTGATGCAAAACTTCAATACTTTCTTGAAATTAATGTTATAGTAAGTATTCTGCTTGTATATACCAGTGCATAAATATCTGAGATTGTGGGTTTTTTGTAGGTTTCATTGTTGACAATGGCGGAACATATGACTTGTCTTTCATTGTAGCAGGTAAGATAATACTGTATCAGACTAATAAAAAACCTTCGTACCATCTCCTTATTCATCATTAATTCGATAAGCCATGCACTCGTCCGTGGTACCATCTCGTTATTCATCATTAATTCGATCAGCCATGCACTCGTCCGTGGTACCATCTCGTTATTTATTATTAATTCGATCATGCATGCACTCGTCCGTGGTACCATCTCGTTATTCATTATTAATTCGATCAGGCATGCACTCGTCCGTGATACCATCTCGTTATTCATTATTAATTCGATCAACCATGCACTCGTCCGTGGTACCATCTCGTTATTTATTATTAATTCGATCAACCATGCACTCGTCCGTGGTACCATCTCGTTATTCATTATTAATTCGATCAGCCATGAACTCGTCCGTGGTACCATCTCGTTATTCATTATTAATTCGATCAGGCATGCACTCGTCCGTGGTACCATCTCGTTATTTATTATTAATTCGATCAGGCATCTACTCGTCCGTGGTACCATCTCGTTATTATGTCTCCCCTTCTCGAAGGGAGACATATTGTTTTAGTGATTATTATTCTTCTTCCTCTTCTAATCAAATTTTTTGTCCGGAACATAACTTTTTTGTTTTTTGAGCTAGCCTCATGATATTTGGAAGGTATATGCATCAGGTCAAGGCGGAGTGCAGAGTACCACATTTGGGTCCCTGGGGGTCAGTCCCCACCCCCTAGCCTGTAAAATGTAGGCTAAAATAACAAAATACTTAATATTTTGAAAACCATTGTGATCCCCACCCTATAACCATATATATTATTACTCCTTATGATAATACAAATCATTTGGTACCATAGGGGGGTCTGAGGGGGGTCATGCCCCACCCCCTCAAACGATAAAATACTAAATATTCTGAAAACCATTGAGATCCCCACCCTATAACCATATATATTATTACTCCTTATGATAAGACGAATCATTTGGTACCATAGGGGGGTCTGAGGGGGGTCATGCCCCACCCCCTCAAATGATAAAATACTAAATATTCTGAAAACCATTGAGATCCCCACCCTATAACCATATATATTATTACTCCTTATGATAAGACGAATCATTTGGTACCATAGGGGGGTCTGAGGGGGATCATGCCCCACCCCCTCAAATGATAAAATACTAAATATTCTGAAAACCATTGAGATCCCCACCCTATAACCATATATATTATTACTCCTTATGATAAGAAGAATCATTTGGTACCATAAGGGGGTCTGAGGGGGGGTCATGCCCCACCCCTTCAAATGATAAAATACTAAATATTCTGAAAACCATTGAGATCCCCACCCTATAACCATATATATTATTACTCCTTATGATAAGACGAATCATTTGGTACCATAGGGGGTCTGAGGGGGGGGGGTCATGCCCCACCCCCTTAAATGACAAAATACTTATTATTCTGAAAACCATTGAGATCCCCACCCTATAACCATATATATTATTACTCCTTATGATAAGACGAATCATTTGGTACCATAGGGGGTCTGAGGGGGGTCATGCCCCACCCCCTTAAATGATAAAATACTTAATATTTTGAAAACCATTGTGATCCCCACCCTATAACCATATATATTATTACTCCTTATGATAAGACAAATCATTTGGTACCATAGGGGGGTCTGAGGGGGGTCATGCCCCACCCCCTCAAATGATAAAATACTAAATATTCTGAAAACCATTGAGATCCCAACTCAATAGTGTTCTTCTTCCTCTTCTAATCAAATTTTTTGTCCGGAACATAACTTTTTTGTTTCTTGAGCTAGCCTCATGATATTTGGAAGGTATATGCATCAGGTCAAGGCGGAGTGCAGAGTACCACATTTGGGTCCCTGGGGGTCAGTCCCCACCCCCTAGCCTACATTATCTTGGAAAGGGTTGAAATCCCCACCCTTAAACCATATATTTTATTATTCATGATAACA
This sequence comes from Mytilisepta virgata, assembly GCA_028015205.1. Classification (NCBI taxonomy): domain Eukaryota; kingdom Metazoa; phylum Mollusca; class Bivalvia; order Mytilida; family Mytilidae; genus Mytilisepta; species Mytilisepta virgata. The sequence continues at coordinate 1,151,091 of CM051520.1, read as the reverse complement.
AGACAAGTTGAATGCAGTATACATCTGAGCCCCGGGGGTCATCCCCTACCCCTCAAGACCAGAAACCTTAATTTATCTTAAAAATGGTTGAAATCCCCACCCCTAAACCATATATTGTACTACTCATGGTTACAAGACGAGTTGAATGCAATATGCATCTTAGCCCTGGGGGTCATCCCCACCCCCTCAAAATCAGAAACCTTATTTTATCTTAAAAATGGTTGGAATCCCCACCCCTAAACCATATATTGTACTACTCATGGTTACAAGACCAGTTGTATGCAATATACATCTTAGCCTTGGGGGTCATCCCCACCCCCACAAAATCAGAAACCTTATTTTATCTTAAAAATGGTTGGAATCCCCACCCCTAAACCATATATTGTACTACTCATGGTTACAAGACGAGTTGAATGCAATATACATCTTAGCCCTGGGGGTCATCCCCACCCCCCTCAAAATCAGAAACCTTATTTTATCTTAAAAATGGTTGGAATCCCCACCCCTAAACCATATATTGTACTACTCATGCTTACAAGACAAGTTGAATGTACTATACATCTTAGCCCTGGGGATCATCCCCACCCCCTCAAAATCAGAAACCTTATTTTATCTTAAAAATGGTTGGAATCCCCACCCCTAAACCATATATTGTACTACTCATGGTTACAAGACCAGTTGTATGCAATATACATCTTAGCCTTTGGGGTCATCCACACCCCCACAAAATCAGAAACCTTATTTTATCTTAAAAATGGTTGGAATCCCCACCCCTAAACCATATATTGTACTACTCATGGTTACAAGACCAGTTGTATGCAATATACATCTTAGCCTTTGGGGTCATCCCCACCCCCACAAGATCAGAAACCTTATTTTATCTTAAAAATGGTTGAGATCCCCTCCACAAAAGTATATATTTCCTTATTCACAAAGAAAAGACAAGTTGAATGCAATATGTCTTGGCCCCAGGGGGTCATCCCACCCCCTCAAGACCAGAAACCTTAATTTATCTTAAAAATGGTTCAGATCCCTTCCCCAAAACTATATATTACCTTATTCATTCCTTGTTGAAGCACATATCTGTAGGTAACTACATGTATTATGTACCATAGCTCTTAATTTGCCACCTTGATGATCCCTAAAAAATGTTAAAAAAACTATGGGTATGGAAGGGGAGACATCAGTTTTAGCGTGCTAAAACAGTCCAGCATGCTGGACTCCTGTGACAACAGTACCTCTAGTTTATTATTAATTTGATCAGGCATCTACTCGTCCGTGACACCATCTCGTTATTTATTATTAATTCGATCAGCCATGCACTCGTCCGTGATACCATCTCGTTATTCATTATTAATTCGATCAGCCATGCACTCGTCCGTGATACCATCTCGTTATTCATTATTAATTCGATCAGCCATCTTCTCGGCCGTGGTACCATCTCGTTATTCATTATTAATTCGATCAGCCATGCACTCGTCTGTGGTACCATCTTGTTATTCATTATTAATTCGATCAGCCATGCACTCGTCTGTGGTACCATCTTGTTATTCATTATTAATTCGATCAGCCATGCACTCGTCTGTGGTACCATCTTGTTATTCATTATTAATTCGATCAGCCATGCACTCGTCCGTGGTACCATCTCGTTATTCATTATTAATTCGATCAGGCATGCACTCGTCTGTGGTACCATCTTGTTATTCATTATTAATTCGATCAACCATGCACTCGTCCGTGATACCATCTCGTTATTTATTATTAATTCGATCAGGCATCCACTCGTCCGTGATACCATCTCGTTATTCATTATTAATTCGATCAGCCATGCACTCGTCCGTGATACCATCTCGTTATTCATTATTAATTCGATCAGCCATGCACTCGTCCGTGATACCATCTCGTTATTCATTATTAATTCGATCAGACATGCACTCGTCCGTGATACCATCTCGTTATTCATTATTAATTCGATCAACCATGCACTCGTCCGTGGTACCATCTCGTTATTCATTATTAATTCGATCAGCCATCTTCTCGTCCGTGGTACCATCTCGTTATTCATTATTAATTCGATCAGCCATGCACTCGTCCGTGGTACCATCTCGTTATTCATTATTAATTCGATCTGGCATGCACTCGTCCGTGGTACCATCTCGTTATTCATTATTAATTCGATCTGGCATGCACTTGTCCGTGGTACCATCTCGTTATTCATTATTAATTCGATCTGGCATGCACTCGTCCGTGGTACCATCTCGTTATTCATTATTAATTCGATCAGCCATGCACTCGTCCGTGGTACCATCTCGTTATTCATTATTAATTTGATCAGGCATGCACTCGTCCGTGGTACCATCTCGTTATTTATTATTAATTCGATCAGGCATCTACTCGTCCGTGGTACCATCTCGTTATTTATTATTAATTCGATCAGCCATGCAATCGTCCGTGGTACCATCTCGTTATTCATTATTAATTCGATCAGCCATGCACTCGTCTGTGGTACCATCTCGTTATTCATTATTAATTCGATCAGCCATGCACTCGTCCGTGGTACCATCTCGTTATTCATCATTAATTCAATCAGGCATGCACTCGTCCGTGGTACCATCTCGTTATTCATTATTAATTCGATCAGGCATGCACTCGTCCGTGATACCATCTCGTTATTCATTATTAATTCGATCAGGCATGCACTCGTCCGTGGTACCATCTCGTTATTCATTATTAATTCGATCAGGCATGCACTCGTCCGTGATACCATCTCGTTATTCATTATTAATTCGATCAGGCATGCACTCGTCCGTGGTACCATCTCGTTATTCATTATTAATTCGATCAACCATGCAATCGTCCGTGGTATCATCTCGTTATTCATCATTAATTCGATCAGGCATGCACTCGTCCGTGGTACCATCTCGTTATTCATTATTAATTCGATCAGGCATGCACTCGTCCGTGGTACCATCTCGTTATTCATCATTAATTCGATCAGGCATACACTCGTCCGTGGTACCATCTCTTTATTCATTATTAATTCGATCAGGCATGCACTCGTCCGTGATACCATCTCGTTATTCATTATTAATTCGATCAGGCATGCACTCGTCCGTGATACCATCTCGTTATTCATTATTAATTCGATCAGGCATGCACTCGTCTGTGGTACCATCTCGTTATTCATTATTAATTCGATCAGGCATGCACTCGTCTGTGGTACCATCTTGTTATTCATTATTAATTCGATCAGCCATGCACTCGTCCGTGGTACCATCTCGTTATTCATTATTAATTCGATCAACCATGCACTTGTCCTTGGTACCATCTCGTTATTCATTATTAATTCGATCAGCCATCTTCTCATCCGTGGTACCATCTCGTTATTCATTATTAATTCGATCAGCCATGCACTCGTCTGTGGTACCATCTTGCTATTCATTATTAATTCGATCAGCCATGCACTCGTCCGTGGTACCATCTTGTTATTTATTATTAATTCGATCAGCCATGCACTCGTCCGTGGTACCATCTCGTTATTCATTATTAATTCGATCAGCCATGCACTCGTCCGTGATACCATCTCGTTATTCATTATTAATTCGATCAGCCATGCACTCGTCCGTGGTACATCTCGTTATTTATTATTAATTCGATCAGGCATGCACTCGTCTGTGGTACCATCTTGTTATTCATTATTAATTCGATCAGCCATGCACTTGTCCGTGGTACCATCTCGTTATTCATTATTAATTCGATCAACCATGCACTTGTCCGTGGTACCATCTCGTTATTCATTATTAATTCGATCAGCCATCTTCTCGTCCGTGGTACCATCTCGTTATTCATTATTAATTCGATCAGCCATGCACTCGTCTGTGGTACCATCTTGTTATTCATTATTAATTCGATCAGCCATGCACTCGTCTGTTGTACCATCTTGTTATTCATTATTAATTCGATCAGCCATGCACTCGTCCGTGATACCATTTCGTTATTCATTATTAATTCGATCAGACATGCACTCGTCCGTGGTACCATCTCGTTATTCATTATCATTTCGATCAGACATGCACTCGTCCGTGGTACCATCTCGTTATTTATTATTAATTCGATCAGGCATGCACTCGTCCGTGGTACCATCTCGTTATTCATTATTAATTCGATCAGGCATGCACTCGTCCGTGGTACCATCTCGTTATTCATTATCATTTCGATCAGACATGCACCCGTCCGTGGTACCATCTCGTTATTTATTATTAATTCGATCAGGCATGCACTCGTCCGTGATACCATCTAGTTATTCATTATTAATTCGATCAGCCATGCACTCGTCTGTGGTACCATCTTGTTATTCATTATTAATTCGATCAGCCATGCACTCGTCCGTGGTACCATCTCGTTATTCATTATTAATTCGATCAGCCATGCACTCGTCCGTGATACCATCTCGTTATTCATTATTAATTCGATCAGCCATGCACTCGTCCGTGGTACCATCTCGTTATTCATTATTAATTCGATCAGGCATGCACTCCTCCGTGGTACCATCTCGTTATTCATTATTAATTCGATCAGGCATGCACTCGTCCGTGGTACCATCTCGTTATTCATTATTAATTCGATCAGGCATGCACTCGTCCGTGGTACCATCTCGTTATTCATTATCATTTCCACGGACGACATGCACTCGTCCGTGGTACCATCTCGTTATTCATTATTAATTTGATCAGGCATGCACTCGTCCGTGGTACCATCTCGTTATTCATTATTAATTCGATCAGGCATGCACTCGTCTGTGCTACCATCTCGTTATTCATTATTAATTCGATCAACCATGCACTTGTCCGTGGTACCATCTCGTTATTCATTATTAATTCGATCAGCCATCTTCTCGTCCGTGGTACCATCTCGTTATTCATTATTAATTCGATCAGCCATGCACTCGTCCGTGGTACCATCTCGTTATTCATTATTAATTCGATCAGGCATGCACTCGTCCGTGGTACCATCTCGTTATTCATTATCATTTCGATCAGACATGCACCCGTCCGTGGTACCATCTCGTTATTTATTATTAATTCGATCAGGCATGCACTCGTCCGTGATACCATCTAGTTATTCATTATTAATTCGATCAGCCATGCACTCGTCTGTGGTACCATCTTGTTATTCATTATTAATTCGATCAGCCATGCACTCGTCCGTGGTACCATCTCGTTATTCATTATTAATTCGATCAGCCATGCACTCGTCCGTGATACCATCTCGTTATTCATTATTAATTCGATCAGCCATGCACTCGTCCGTGGTACCATCTCGTTATTCATTATTAATTCGATCAGGCATGCACTCCTCCGTGGTACCATCTCGTTATTCATTATTAATTCGATCAGGCATGCACTCGTCCGTGGTACCATCTCGTTATTCATTATTAATTCGATCAGGCATGCACTCGTCCGTGGTACCATCTCGTTATTCATTATCATTTCCACGGACGACATGCACTTGTCCGTGGTACCATCTCGTTATTCATTATTAATTTGATCAGGCATGCACTCGTCCGTGGTACCATCTCGTTATTCATTATTAATTCGATCAGGCATGCACTCGTCTGTGCTACCATCTCGTTATTCATTATTAATTCGATCAACCATGCACTTGTCCGTGGTACCATCTCGTTATTCATTATTAATTCGATCAGCCATCTTCTCGTCCGTGGTACCATCTCGTTATTCATTATTAATTCGATCAGCCATGCACTCGTCTGTGGTACCATCTTGTTATTCATTATTAATTCGATCAGCCATGCACTCGTCTGTGGTACCATCTTGTTATTCATTATTAATTCGATCAGCCATGCACTCGTCCGTGATACCATTTCGTTATTCATTATTAATTCGATCAGCCATGCACTCGTCCGTGGTACCATCTCGTTATTCATTATCATTTCGATCAGACATGCACTCGTCCGTGGTACCATCTCGTTATTTATTATTAATTCGATCAGGCATGCACTCGTCCGTGGTACCATCTCGTTATTCATTATTAATTCGATCAGGCATGCACTCGTCCGTGGTACCATCTCGTTATTCATTATCATTTTGATCAGACATGCACTCGTCCGTGGTACCATCTCGTTATTTATTATTAATTCGATCAGGCATGCACTCGTCCGTGGTACCATCTAGTTATTCATTATTAATTCGATCAGCCATGCACTCGTCTGTGGTACCATCTCGTTATTCATTATTAATTCGATCAGCCATGCACTCGTCCGTGGTACCATCTCGTTATTCATTAATAATTCGATCAGGCATGCACTCGTCCGTGATACCATCTCGTTATTCATTATTAATTCGATCAGCCATGCACTCGTCCGTGATACCATCTCGTTATTCATTATTAATTCGATCAGGCATGCACTCGTCCGTGATGCCATCTCGTTATTCATTATTAATTCGATCAGGCATGCACTCGTCCGTGGTACCATCTCGTTATTCATTATTAATTCGATCAGGCATGCACTCGTCCGTGGTACCATCTCGTTATTCATTATCATTTCCACGGACGACATGCACTCGTCCGTGGTACCATCTCGTTATTCATTATTAATTTGATCAGGCATGCACTCGTCCGTGGTACCATCTCGTTATTCATTATTAATTCGATCAGGCATGCACTCGTCTGTGGTACCATCTCGTTATTCATTATTAATTCGATCAGGCATGCACTCGTCTGTGGTACCATCTTGTTATTCATTATTAATTCGATCAGCCATGCACTCGTCCGTGGTACCATCTCGTTATTCATTATTAATTCGATCAACCATGCACTTATCCGTGGTACCATCTCGTTATTCATTATTAATTCGATCAGCCATCTTCTCGTCCGTGGTACCATCTCGTTATTCATTATTAATTCGATCAGCCATGCACTCGTCTGTGGTACCATCTTGTTATTCATTATTAATTCGATCAGCCATGCACTCGTCCGTGGTACCATCTCGTTATTCATTATTAATTCGATCAGCCATGCACTCGTCCGTGATACCATCTCATTATTCATTATTAATTCGATAAGCCATGCACTCGTCCGTGGTACCATCTCGTTATTTATTATTAATTCGATCAGGCATGCACTCGTCTGTGGTAACATCTTGTTATTCATTATTAATTCGATCAGCCATGCACTCGTCCGTGGTACCACTCGTTATTCATTATTAATTCGATCACCCACGCACTCGTCCGTGATACCATCTCGTTATTCATTATTAATTCGATCAGCCATGCACTCCTCCGTGGTACCATCTCGTTATTTATTATTAATTCGATCAGCCATGCACTCGTCCGTGATACCATCTCGTTATTCATTATTAATTCGATCAGCCATGCACTCGTCCGTGGTACCATCTCGTTATTCATTATTAATTCGATCAGGCATGCACTCCTCCGTGGTACCATCTCGTTATTCATTATTAATTCGATCAGGCATGCACTCGTCCGTGGTACCATCTCGTTATTCATTATTAATTCGATCAGGCATGCACTCCTCCGTGGTACCATCTCGTTATTCATTATCATTTCCACGGACGACATGCACTCGTCCGTGGTACCATCTCGTTATTCATTATTAATTTGATCAGGCATGCACTCGTCCGTGGTACCATCTCGTTATTCATTATTAATTCGATCAGGCATGCACTCGTCTGTGCTACCATCTCGTTATTCATTATTAATTCGATCAACCATGCACTTGTCCGTGGTACCATCTCGTTATTCATTATTAATTCGATCAGCCATCTTCTCGTCCGTGGTACCATCTCGTTATTCATTATTAATTCGATCAGCCATGCACTCGTCTGTGGTACCATCTTGTTATTCATTATTAATTCGATCAGCCATGCACTCGTCTGTGGTACCATCTTGTTATTCATTATTAATTCGATCAGCCATGCACTCGTCCGTGATACCATTTCGTTATTCATTATTAATTCGATCAGCCATGCACTCGTCCGTGGTACCATCTCGTTATTCATTATCATTTCGATCAGACATGCACTCGTCCGTGGTACCATCTCGTTATTTATTATTAATTCGATCAGGCATGCACTCGTCCGTGGTACCATCTCGTTATTCATTATTAATTCGATCAGGCATGCACTCGTCCGTGGTACCATCTCGTTATTCATTATCATTTTGATCAGACATGCACTCGTCCGTGGTACCATCTCGTTATTTATTATTAATTCGATCAGGCATGCACTCGTCCGTGGTACCATCTAGTTATTCATTATTAATTCGATCAGCCATGCACTCGTCTGTGGTACCATCTCGTTATTCATTATTAATTCGATCAGCCATGCACTCGTCCGTGGTACCATCTCGTTATTCATTAATAATTCGATCAGGCATGCACTCGTCCGTGATACCATCTCGTTATTCATTATTAATTCGATCAGCCATGCACTCGTCCGTGATACCATCTCGTTATTCATTATTAATTCGATCAGGCATGCACTCGTCCGTGATGCCATCTCGTTATTCATTATTAATTCGATCAGGCATGCACTCGTCCGTGGTACCATCTCGTTATTCATTATTAATTCGATCAGGCATGCACTCGTCCGTGGTACCATCTCGTTATTCATTATCATTTCCACGGACGACATGCACTCGTCCGTGGTACCATCTCGTTATTCATTATTAATTTGATCAGGCATGCACTCGTCCGTGGTACCATCTCGTTATTCATTATTAATTCGATCAGGCATGCACTCGTCTGTGGTACCATCTCGTTATTCATTATTAATTCGATCAGGCATGCACTCGTCTGTGGTACCATCTTGTTATTCATTATTAATTCGATCAGCCATGCACTCGTCCGTGGTACCATCTCGTTATTCATTATTAATTCGATCAACCATGCACTTATCCGTGGTACCATCTCGTTATTCATTATTAATTCGATCAGCCATCTTCTCGTCCGTGGTACCATCTCGTTATTCATTATTAATTCGATCAGCCATGCACTCGTCTGTGGTACCATCTTGTTATTCATTATTAATTCGATCAGCCATGCACTCGTCCGTGGTACCATCTCGTTATTCATTATTAATTCGATCAGCCATGCACTCGTCCGTGATACCATCTCATTATTCATTATTAATTCGATAAGCCATGCACTCGTCCGTGGTACCATCTCGTTATTTATTATTAATTCGATCAGGCATGCACTCGTCTGTGGTAACATCTTGTTATTCATTATTAATTCGATCAGCCATGCACTCGTCCGTGGTACCACTCGTTATTCATTATTAATTCGATCACCCACGCACTCGTCCGTGATACCATCTCGTTATTCATTATTAATTCGATCAGCCATGCACTCCTCCGTGGTACCATCTCGTTATTTATTATTAATTCGATCAGGCATGCACTCGTCTGTGGTACCATCTTGTTATTCATTATTAATTCGATCAGCCATGCACTCGTCCGTGATACCATCTCGTTATTCATTATTAATTCGATCAGCCATGCACTCGTCCGTGGTACCATCTCGTTATTCATTATTAATTCGATCAGGCATGCACTCGTCTGTGGTACCATCTTGTTATTCATTATTAATTCGATCAGCCATGCACTCGTCCGTGGTACCATCTCGTTATTCATTATTAATTCGATCTGGCATGCACTCGTCCGTGGTACCATCTCGTTATTCATTATTAATTCGATCTGGCATGCACTCGTCCGTGGTACCATCTCGTTATTCATTATTAATTCGATCAACCATGCACTCGTCCGTGGTACCATCTTGTTATTCATTATTAATTCGATCAACCATGCACTCGTCCGTGGTACCATCTCGTTATTCATTATTAATTCGATCAGCCATCTTCTCGTCCGTGGTACCATCTCGTTATTCATTATTAATTCGATCAGCCATGCACTCGTCCGTGGTACCATCTCGTTATTCATTATTAATTCGATCTGGCATGCACTCGTCCGTGGTACCATCTCGTTATTCATTATTAATTCGATCTGGCATGCACTCGTCCGTGGTACCATCTCGTTATTCATTATTAATTCGATCTGGCATGCACTCGTCCGTTGTACCATCTCGTTATTCATTATTAATTCGATCAGCCATGCACTCGTCCGTGGTACCATCTCGTTATTCATTATTAATTCGATCAGGCATGCACTCGTCCGTGGTACCATCTCGTTATTTATTATTAATTCGATCAGGCATCTACTCGTCCGTGGTACCATCTCGTTATTTATTATTAATTCGATCAGCCATGCAATCGTCCGTGGTACCATCTCGTTATTCATTATTAATTCGATCAGCCATGCACTCGTCTGTGGTACCATCTCGTTATTCATTATTAATTCGATCAGCCATGCACTCGTCCGTGGTACCATCTCGTTATTCATCATTAATTCGATCAGGCATGCACTCGTCCGTGGTACCATCTCGTTATTCATTATTAATTCGATCAGGCATGCACTCGTCCGTGATACCATCTCGTTATTCATTATTAATTCGATCAGGCATGCACTCGTCCGTGGTACCATCTCGTTATTCATTATTAATTCGATCAGGCATGCACTCGTCCGTGATACCATCTCGTTATTCATTATTAATTCGATCAGGCATGCACTCGTCCGTGGTACCATCTCGTTATTCATTATTAATTCGATCAACCATGCAATCGTCTGTGGTACCATCTCGTTATTCATCATTACTTCGATCAGGCATGCACTCGTCCGTGGTACCATCTCGTTATTCATTATTAATTCGATCAGCCATGCACTCGTCCGTGGTACCATCTCGTTACTCATCATTAATTCGATCAGGCATACACTCGTCCGTGGTACCATCTCTTTATTCATTATTAATTCGATCAGGCATGCACTCGTTCGTGATACCATCTCGTTATTCATTATTAATTCGATCAACCATGCACTCGTCCGTGGTACCATCTCGTTATTCATTATTAATTCGATCAGCCATGCACTCGTCCGTGGTACCATCTCGTTATTCATTATTCATTCGATCAGGCATGCACTCGTCCGTGGTACCATCTCCTTATTTATTATTAATTCGATCAGGCATCTACTCGTCCGTGGTACCATCTCGTTATTCATTATTAATTCGATCAGGCATCTACTCATCCGTGGTACCATCTCGTTATTTATTTTTAATTCGATCAGCCATGCACTCGTCCGTGGTACCATCTCGTTATTCATTATTAATTCGATCAGGCATGCACTCGTCCGTGCTACCATCTCGTTATTTATTATTAATTCGATCCGGCATCTACTCGTCCGTGGTACCATCTCGTTATTTATTATTAATTCGATCAGGCATGCACTCGTCTGTGGTACCATCTTGTTATTCTTATTAATTCGATCAGCCATGCACTCGTCCGTGATAACATCTCGTTATTCATTATTAATTCGATCAGCCATGCACTCGTCCGTGGTACCATCTCGTTATTTATTATTAATTCGATCAGGCATCTACTCGTCCGTGGTACCATCTCGTTATTCATTATTAATTCGATCAGCCATGCAATCGTCCGTGGTACCATCTCGTTATTCATTATTAATTCGATCAGCCATGCACTCGTCTGTGGTACCATCTCGTTATTCATTATTAATTCGATCAGCAATGCACTCGTCCGTGGTACCATCTCGTTATTCATCATTAATTCGATCAGGCATGCACTCGTCCGTGGTACCATCTCGTTATTCATTATTAATTCGATCAGGCATGCACTCGTCCGTGATACCATCTCGTTATTCATTATTAATTCGATCAGGCATGCACTCGTCCGTGGTACCATCTCGTTATTCATTATTAATTCGATCAGGCATGCACTCGTCCGTGATACCATCTCGTTATTCATTATCAATTCGATCAGGCATGCACTCGTCCGTGGTACCATCTCGTTATTCATTATTAATTCGATCAACCATGCAATCGTCCGTGGTACCATCTCGTTATTCATCATTAATTCGATCAGGCATGCACTCGTCCGTGGTACCATCTCGTTATTCATTATTAATTCGATCAGGCATGCACTCGTCCGTGGTACCATCTCGTTATTCATCATTAATTCGATCAGGCATACACTCGTCCGTGATACCATCTCGTTATTCATTATTAATTCGATCAACCATGCACTCGTCCGTGGTACCATCTCGTTATTCATTATTAATTCGATCAGCCATGCACTCGTCCGTGGTACCATCTCGTTATTTATTATTAATTCGATCAGGCATGCACTCGTCTGTGGTACCATCTTGTTATTCTTTATTAATTCGATCAGCCATGCACTCGTCCGTGATACCATCTCGTTATTCATTATTAATTCAATCAGCCATGCACTCGTCCGTGGTACCATCTCGTTATTCATTATTAATTCGATCAGGCATGCACTCGTCTGTGGTACCATCTTGTTATTCATTATGAATTCGATCAGCCATGCACTCGTCCGTGGTACCATCTCGTTATTCATTATTAATTCGATCAACCATGCACTTGTCCGTGGTACCATTTCGTTATTCATTATTAATTCGATCAGCCATCTTCTCGTCCGTGGTACCATCTCGTTATTCATTATTAATTCGATCAGCCATGCACTCGTCTGTGGTACCATCTTGTTATTCATTATTAATTCGATCAGCCATGCACTCGTCTGTGGTACCATCTTGTTATTCATTATTAATTCGATCAGCCATGCACTCGTCCGTGATACCATCTCGTTATTCATTATTAATTCGATCAGGCATGCACTCGTCTGTGGTACCATCTTGTTATTCATTATTAATTCGATCAGCCATGCACTCGTCCGTGGTACCATCTCGTTATTCATTATCATTTCGATCAGACATGCACTCGTCCGTGGTACCATCTCGTTAAATATTATTAATTCGATCAGGCATGCACTCGTCCGTGGTACCATCTCGTTATTCATTATTAATTCGATCAGGCATGCACTCGTCCGTGATACCATCTCGTTATTCATTATTAATTCGATCAGCCATGCACTCGTCCGTGGTACCATCTCGTTATTCATTATTAATTCGATCAGGCATGCACTCGACCGTGATACCATCTCGTTATTTATTATTAATTCGATCAGGCATGCACTCGTCCGTGGTACCATCTCGTTATTCATTATTAATTCGATCAGGCATGCACTCGTCCGTGGTACCATCTCGTTATTCATTATTAATTTGATCAGGCATGCACTCGTCCGTGGTACTATCTCGTTATTCATTATTAATTCGATCAGGCATGCACTCGTCTGTGGTACCATCTCGTTATTCATTATTAATTCGATCAGGCATGCACTCGTCTGTGGTACCATCTTGTTATTCATTATTAATTCGATCAGCCATGCACTCGTCCGTGGTACCATCTCGTTATTCATTATTAATTCGATCAACCATGCACTTGTCCCTGGTACCATCTCGTTATTCATTATTAATTCGATCAGCCATCTTCTCATCCGTGGTACCATCTCGTTATTCATTATTAATTCGATCAGCCATGCACTCGTCTGTGGTACCATCTTGCTATTCATTATTAATTCGATCAGCCATGCACTCGTCCGTGGTACCATCTTGTTATTTATTATTAATTCGATCAGCCATGCACTCGTCCGTGGTACCATCTCGTTATTCATTATTAATTCGATCAGCCATGCACTCGTCCGTGATACCATCTCGTTATTCATTATTAATTCGATCAGCCATGCACTCGCCCGTGGTACCATCTCGTTATTTATTATTAATTCGATCAGGCATGCACTCGTCTGTGGTACCATCTTGTTATTCATTATTAATTCGATCAGCCATGCACTTGTCCGTGGTACCATCTCGTTATTCATTATTAATTCGATCAGCCATGCACTCGTCCGTGATACCATCTCGTTATTCATTATTAATTCGATCAGCCATGCACTCGTCCGTGGTACCATCTCGTTATTTATTATTAATTCGATCAGGCATGCACTCGTCTGTGGTACCATCTTGTTATTCATTATTAATTCGATCAGCCATGCACTCGTCCGTGGTACCATCTCGTTATTCATTATTAATTCGATCAGCCATGCACTCGTCCGTGATACCATCTCGTTATTCATTATTAATTCGATCTGCCATGCACTCGTCCGTGGTACCATCTCGTTATTCATTATTAATTCGATCAGGCATGCACTCGTCTGTGGTACCATCTCGTTATTCATTATTAATTCGATCAACCATGCACTTGTCCGTGGTACCATCTCGTTATTCATTATTAATTCGATCAGCCATCTTCTCGTCCGTGGTACCATCTCGTTATTCATTATTAATTCGATCAGCCATGCACTCGTCTGTGGTACCATCTTGTTATTCATTATTAATTCGATCAGCCATGCACTCGTCTGTTGTACCATCTTGTTATTCATTATTAATTCGATCAGCCATGCACTCGTCCGTGATACCATTTCGTTATTCATTATTAATTCGATCAGACATGCACTCGTCCGTGGTACCATCTCGTTATTCATTATCATTTCGATCAGACATGCACTCGTCCGTGGTACCATCTCGTTATTTATTATTAATTCGATCAGGCATGCACTCGTCCGTGGTACCATCTCGTTATTCATTATTAATTCGATCAGGCATGCACTCGTCCGTGGTACCATCTCGTTATTCATTATCATTTCGATCAGACATGCACCCGTCCGTGGTACCATCTCGTTATTTATTATTAATTCGATCAGGCATGCACTCGTCCGTGATACCATCTAGTTATTCATTATTAATTCGATCAGCCATGCACTCGTCTGTGGTACCATCTTGTTATTCATTATTAATTCGATCAGCCATGCACTCGTCCGTGGTACCATCTCGTTATTCATTATTAATTCGATCAGCCATGCACTCGTCCGTGATACCATCTCGTTATTCATTATTAATTCGATCAGCCATGCACTCGTCCGTGGTACCATCTCGTTATTCATTATTAATTCGATCAGGCATGCACTCCTCCGTGGTACCATCTCGTTATTCATTATTAATTCGATCAGGCATGCACTCGTCCGTGGTACCATCTCGTTATTCATTATTAATTCGATCAGGCATGCACTCGTCCGTGGTACCATCTCGTTATTCATTATCATTTCCACGGACGACATGCACTCGTCCGTGGTACCATCTCGTTATTCATTATTAATTTGATCAGGCATGCACTCGTCCGTGGTACCATCTCGTTATTCATTATTAATTCGATCAGGCATGCACTCGTCTGTGCTACCATCTCGTTATTCATTATTAATTCGATCAACCATGCACTTGTCCGTGGTACCATCTCGTTATTCATTATTAATTCGATCAGCCATCTTCTCGTCCGTGGTACCATCTCGTTATTCATTATTAATTCGATCAGCCATGCACTCGTCTGTGGTACCATCTTGTTATTCATTATTAATTCGATCAGCCATGCACTCGTCTGTGGTACCATCTTGTTATTCATTATTAATTCGATCAGCCATGCACTCGTCCGTGATACCATTTCGTTATTCATTATTAATTCGATCAGCCATGCACTCGTCCGTGGTACCATCTCGTTATTCATTATCATTTCGATCAGACATGCACTCGTCCGTGGTACCATCTCGTTATTTATTATTAATTCGATCAGGCATGCACTCGTCCGTGGTACCATCTCGTTATTCATTATTAATTCGATCAGGCATGCACTCGTCCGTGGTACCATCTCGTTATTCATTATCATTTTGATCAGACATGCACTCGTCCGTGGTACCATCTCGTTATTCATTATTAATTCGATCAGGCATGCACTCGACCGTGATACCATCTCGTTATTTATTATTAATTCGATCAGGCATGCACTCGTCCGTGGTACCATCTCGTTATTCATTATTAATTCGATCAGGCATGCACTCGTCCGTGGTACCATCTCGTTATTCATTATTAATTTGATCAGGCATGCACTCGTCCGTGGTACTATCTCGTTATTCATTATTAATTCGATCAGGCATGCACTCGTCTGTGGTACCATCTCGTTATTCATTATTAATTCGATCAGGCATGCACTCGTCTGTGGTACCATCTTGTTATTCATTATTAATTCGATCAGCCATGCACTCGTCCGTGGTACCATCTCGTTATTCATTATTAATTCGATCAACCATGCACTTGTCCCTGGTACCATCTCGTTATTCATTATTAATTCGATCAGCCATCTTCTCATCCGTGGTACCATCTCGTTATTCATTATTAATTCGATCAGCCATGCACTCGTCTGTGGTACCATCTTGCTATTCATTATTAATTCGATCAGCCATGCACTCGTCCGTGGTACCATCTTGTTATTTATTATTAATTCGATCAGCCATGCACTCGTCCGTGGTACCATCTCGTTATTCATTATTAATTCGATCAGCCATGCACTCGTCCGTGATACCATCTCGTTATTCATTATTAATTCGATCAGCCATGCACTCGTCCGTGGTACCATCTCGTTATTTATTATTAATTCGATCAGGCATGCACTCGTCTGTGGTACCATCTTGTTATTCATTATTAATTCGATCAGCCATGCACTTGTCCGTGGTACCATCTCGTTATTCATTATTAATTCGATCAGCCATGCACTCGTCCGTGATACCATCTCGTTATTCATTATTAATTCGATCAGCCATGCACTCGTCCGTGGTACCATCTCGTTATTTATTATTAATTCGATCAGGCATGCACTCGTCTGTGGTACCATCTTGTTATTCATTATTAATTCGATCAGCCATGCACTCGTCCGTGGTACCATCTCGTTATTCATTATTAATTCGATCAGCCATGCACTCGTCCGTGATACCATCTCGTTATTCATTATTAATTCGATCTGCCATGCACTCGTCCGTGGTACCATCTCGTTATTCATTATTAATTCGATCAGGCATGCACTCGTCTGTGGTACCATCTCGTTATTCATTATTAATTCGATCAACCATGCACTTGTCCGTGGTACCATCTCGTTATTCATTATTAATTCGATCAGCCATCTTCTCGTCCGTGGTACCATCTCGTTATTCATTATTAATTCGATCAGCCATGCACTCGTCTGTGGTACCATCTTGTTATTCATTATTAATTCGATCAGCCATGCACTCGTCTGTTGTACCATCTTGTTATTCATTATTAATTCGATCAGCCATGCACTCGTCCGTGATACCATTTCGTTATTCATTATTAATTCGATCAGACATGCACTCGTCCGTGGTACCATCTCGTTATTCATTATCATTTCGATCAGACATGCACTCGTCCGTGGTACCATCTCGTTATTTATTATTAATTCGATCAGGCATGCACTCGTCCGTGGTACCATCTCGTTATTCATTATTAATTCGATCAGGCATGCACTCGTCCGTGGTACCATCTCGTTATTCATTATCATTTCGATCAGACATGCACCCGTCCGTGGTACCATCTCGTTATTTATTATTAATTCGATCAGGCATGCACTCGTCCGTGATACCATCTAGTTATTCATTATTAATTCGATCAGCCATGCACTCGTCTGTGGTACCATCTTGTTATTCATTATTAATTCGATCAGCCATGCACTCGTCCGTGGTACCATCTCGTTATTCATTATTAATTCGATCAGCCATGCACTCGTCCGTGATACCATCTCGTTATTCATTATTAATTCGATCAGCCATGCACTCGTCCGTGGTACCATCTCGTTATTCATTATTAATTCGATCAGGCATGCACTCCTCCGTGGTACCATCTCGTTATTCATTATTAATTCGATCAGGCATGCACTCGTCCGTGGTACCATCTCGTTATTCATTATTAATTCGATCAGGCATGCACTCGTCCGTGGTACCATCTCGTTATTCATTATCATTTCCACGGACGACATGCACTCGTCCGTGGTACCATCTCGTTATTCATTATTAATTTGATCAGGCATGCACTCGTCCGTGGTACCATCTCGTTATTCATTATTAATTCGATCAGGCATGCACTCGTCTGTGCTACCATCTCGTTATTCATTATTAATTCGATCAACCATGCACTTGTCCGTGGTACCATCTCGTTATTCATTATTAATTCGATCAGCCATCTTCTCGTCCGTGGTACCATCTCGTTATTCATTATTAATTCGATCAGCCATGCACTCGTCTGTGGTACCATCTTGTTATTCATTATTAATTCGATCAGCCATGCACTCGTCTGTGGTACCATCTTGTTATTCATTATTAATTCGATCAGCCATGCACTCGTCCGTGATACCATTTCGTTATTCATTATTAATTCGATCAGCCATGCACTCGTCCGTGGTACCATCTCGTTATTCATTATCATTTCGATCAGACATGCACTCGTCCGTGGTACCATCTCGTTATTTATTATTAATTCGATCAGGCATGCACTCGTCCGTGGTACCATCTCGTTATTCATTATTAATTCGATCAGGCATGCACTCGTCCGTGGTACCATCTCGTTATTCATTATCATTTTGATCAGACATGCACTCGTCCGTGGTACCATCTCGTTATTTATTATTAATTCGATCAGGCATGCACTCGTCCGTGGTACCATCTAGTTATTCATTATTAATTCGATCAGCCATGCACTCGTCTGTGGTACCATCTCGTTATTCATTATTAATTCGATCAGCCATGCACTCGTCCGTGGTACCATCTCGTTATTCATTAATAATTCGATCAGGCATGCACTCGTCCGTGATACCATCTCGTTATTCATTATTAATTCGATCAGCCATGCACTCGTCCGTGATACCATCTCGTTATTCAT
This sequence comes from Mytilisepta virgata, assembly GCA_028015205.1. NCBI lineage: Eukaryota > Metazoa > Mollusca > Bivalvia > Mytilida > Mytilidae > Mytilisepta > Mytilisepta virgata. The sequence goes on along the minus strand of CM051520.1, from coordinate 1,132,237 downwards.
TATTAATTCGATCAGGCATGCACTCGTCCGTGATGCCATCTCGTTATTCATTATTAATTCGATCAGGCATGCACTCGTCCGTGGTACCATCTCGTTATTCATTATTAATTCGATCAGGCATGCACTCGTCCGTGGTACCATCTCGTTATTCATTATCATTTCCACGGACGACATGCACTCGTCCGTGGTACCATCTCGTTATTCATTATTAATTTGATCAGGCATGCACTCGTCCGTGGTACCATCTCGTTATTCATTATTAATTCGATCAGGCATGCACTCGTCTGTGGTACCATCTCGTTATTCATTATTAATTCGATCAGGCATGCACTCGTCTGTGGTACCATCTTGTTATTCATTATTAATTCGATCAGCCATGCACTCGTCCGTGGTACCATCTCGTTATTCATTATTAATTCGATCAACCATGCACTTATCCGTGGTACCATCTCGTTATTCATTATTAATTCGATCAGCCATCTTCTCGTCCGTGGTACCATCTCGTTATTCATTATTAATTCGATCAGCCATGCACTCGTCTGTGGTACCATCTTGTTATTCATTATTAATTCGATCAGCCATGCACTCGTCCGTGGTACCATCTCGTTATTCATTATTAATTCGATCAGCCATGCACTCGTCCGTGATACCATCTCATTATTCATTATTAATTCGATCAGCCATGCACTCGTCCGTGGTACCATCTCGTTATTTATTATTAATTCGATCAGGCATGCACTCGTCTGTGGTAACATCTTGTTATTCATTATTAATTCGATCAGCCATGCACTCGTCCGTGGTACCACTCGTTATTCATTATTAATTCGATCACCCACGCACTCGTCCGTGATACCATCTCGTTATTCATTATTAATTCGATCAGCCATGCACTCCTCCGTGGTACCATCTCGTTATTTATTATTAATTCGATCAGGCATGCACTCGTCTGTGGTACCATCTTGTTATTCATTATTAATTCGATCAGCCATGCACTCGTCCGTGATACCATCTCGTTATTCATTATTAATTCGATCAGCCATGCACTCGTCCGTGGTACCATCTCGTTATTCATTATTAATTCGATCAGGCATGCACTCGTCTGTGGTACCATCTTGTTATTCATTATTAATTCGATCAGCCATGCACTCGTCCGTGGTACCATCTCGTTATTCATTATTAATTCGATCTGGCATGCACTCGTCCGTGGTACCATCTCGTTATTCATTATTAATTCGATCTGGCATGCACTCGTCCGTGGTACCATCTCGTTATTCATTATTAATTCGATCAACCATGCACTCGTCCGTGGTACCATCTTGTTATTCATTATTAATTCGATCAACCATGCACTCGTCCGTGGTACCATCTCGTTATTCATTATTAATTCGATCAGCCATCTTCTCGTCCGTGGTACCATCTCGTTATTCATTATTAATTCGATCAGCCATGCACTCGTCCGTGGTACCATCTCGTTATTCATTATTAATTCGATCTGGCATGCACTCGTCCGTGGTACCATCTCGTTATTCATTATTAATTCGATCTGGCATGCACTCGTCCGTGGTACCATCTCGTTATTCATTATTAATTCGATCTGGCATGCACTCGTCCGTTGTACCATCTCGTTATTCATTATTAATTCGATCAGCCATGCACTCGTCCGTGGTACCATCTCGTTATTCATTATTAATTCGATCAGGCATGCACTCGTCCGTGGTACCATCTCGTTATTTATTATTAATTCGATCAGGCATCTACTCGTCCGTGGTACCATCTCGTTATTTATTATTAATTCGATCAGCCATGCAATCGTCCGTGGTACCATCTCGTTATTCATTATTAATTCGATCAGCCATGCACTCGTCTGTGGTACCATCTCGTTATTCATTATTAATTCGATCAGCCATGCACTCGTCCGTGGTACCATCTCGTTATTCATCATTAATTCGATCAGGCATGCACTCGTCCGTGGTACCATCTCGTTATTCATTATTAATTCGATCAGGCATGCACTCGTCCGTGATACCATCTCGTTATTCATTATTAATTCGATCAGGCATGCACTCGTCCGTGGTACCATCTCGTTATTCATTATTAATTCGATCAGGCATGCACTCGTCCGTGATACCATCTCGTTATTCATTATTAATTCGATCAGGCATGCACTCGTCCGTGGTACCATCTCGTTATTCATTATTAATTCGATCAACCATGCAATCGTCTGTGGTACCATCTCGTTATTCATCATTACTTCGATCAGGCATGCACTCGTCCGTGGTACCATCTCGTTATTCATTATTAATTCGATCAGCCATGCACTCGTCCGTGGTACCATCTCGTTACTCATCATTAATTCGATCAGGCATACACTCGTCCGTGGTACCATCTCTTTATTCATTATTAATTCGATCAGGCATGCACTCGTTCGTGATACCATCTCGTTATTCATTATTAATTCGATCAACCATGCACTCGTCGGTGGTACCATCTCGTTATTCATTATTAATTCGATCAGCCATGCACTCGTCCGTGGTACCATCTCGTTATTCATTATTCATTCGATCAGGCATGCACTCGTCCGTGGTACCATTTCCTTATTTATTATTAATTCGATCAGGCATCTACTCGTCCGTGGTACCATCTCGTTATTCATTATTAATTCGATCAGGCATCTACTCATCCGTGGTACCATCTCGTTATTTATTTTTAATTCGATCAGCCATGCACTCGTCCGTGGTACCATCTCGTTATTCATTATTAATTCGATCAGGCATGCACTCGTCCGTGCTACCATCTCGTTATTTATTATTAATTCGATCCGGCATCTACTCGTCCGTGGTACCATCTCGTTATTCATTATTAATTCGATCAGGCATCTACTCGTCTGTGGTACCATCTCATTATTTATTATTAATTCGATCAGCCATGCACTCGTCCGTGGTACCATCTCGTTATTCATTATTAATTCGATCAGGCATGCACTCGTCCGTGGTACCATCTCGTTATTTATTATTAATTCGATCAGGCATCTACTCGTCCGTGGTACCCTCTCGTTATTTATTATTAATTCGATCAGCCATGCACTCGTCCGTGGTACCATCTCGTTATTCATTATTAATTCGATCAGCCATTCACTCGTCTGTGGTACCATCTCGTTATTCATTATTAATTCGATCAGCCATGCACTCGTCCGTGGTACCATCTCGTTATTCATCATTAATTCGATCAGGCATGCACTCGTCCGTGGTACCATCTCGTTATTCATTATTAATTCGATCAGGCATGCACTCGTCCGTGATACCATCTCGTTATTCATTATTAATTCGATCAGGCATGCACTCGTCCGTGGTACCATCTCGTTATTCATTATTAATTCGATCAGGCATGCACTCGCCCGTGGTACCATCTCGTTATTCATTATTAATTCGATCAACCATGCAATCGTCCGTGGTACTATCTCGTTATTCATCATTAATTCGATCAGGCATGCACTCGTCCGTGGTACCATCTCGTTATTCATTATTAATTCGATCAGGCATGCACTCGTCCGTGGTACCATCTCGTTATTCGTCATTAATTCGATCAGGCATCTACTCGTCCGTGGTACCATCTCGTTATTCATTATTAATTCGATCAGCCATGCACTCGTCCGTTTTACCATCTCGTTATTCATTATTCATTCGATCAGGCATGCACTCGTCCGTGGTACCATCTCGTTATTTATTATTAATTCCATCAGGCATCTACTCGTCCGTGGTACCATCTCGTTATTCATTATTAATTCGATCAGGCATCTACTCGTCCGTGGTACCATCTCGTTATTCATCATTAATTCGATCAGGCATACACTCGTCCGTGGTACCATCTCTTTATTCATTATTAATTCGATCAGGCATGCACTCGTCCGTGGTACCATCTCGTTATTCATTATTAATTCGATCAGCCATGCACTCGTCCGTGGTACCATCTCGTTATTCACTATCATTTCGATCAGACATGCACTCGTCCGTGGTACCATCTCGTTATTTATTATTAATTCGATCAGGCATGCACTCGTCCGTGGTACCATCTCGTTATTCATTATTAATTCGATCAGGCATGCACTCGTCCGTGGTACCATCTCGTTATTCATTATCATTTCGATCAGACATGCACTCGTCCGTGGTACCATCTCGTTATTTATTATTAATTTGATCAGGCATGCACTCGTCCGTGGTACCATCTCGTTATTCATTATTAATTCGATCAGCCATGCACTCGTCTGTGGTACCATCTTGTTATTCATTATTAATTCGATCAGCCATGCACTCGTCCGTGGTACCATCTTGTTATTCATTATTAATTCGATCAGCCATGCACTCGTCTGTGGTACCATCTTGTTATTCATTATTAATTCGATCAGCCATGCACTCGTCCGTGATACCATCTCGTTATTCATTATTAATTCGATCAGCCATGCACTCGTCCGTGGTACCATCTCGTTATTTATTATTAATTCGATCAGACATGCACTCGTCTGTGGTACCATCTTGTTATTCATTATTAATTCGATCAGCCATGCACTCGTCCGTGGTACCATCTTGTTATTCATTATTAATTCGATCAGCCATGCACTCGTCTGTGGTACCATCTTGTTATTCATTATTAATTCGATCAGCCATGCACTCGTCCGTGATACCATCTCGTTATTCATTATTAATTCGATCAGCCATGCACTCGTCTGTGGTACCATCTCGTTATTTATTATTAATTCGATCAGACATGCACTCGTCTGTGGTACCATCTTGTTATTCATTATTAATTCGATCAGCCATGCACTCGTCCGTGATACCATCTCGTTATTCATTATTAATTCGATCAGCCATGCACTCGTCCGTGGTACCATCTCGTTATTTATTATTAATTCGATCAGACATGCACTCGTCTGTGGTACCATCTTGTTATTCATTATTAATTCGATCAGCCATGCACTCGTCCGTGATACCATCTCGTTATTCATTATTAATTCGATCAGCCATGCACTCGTCCGTGATACCATCTCGTTATTCATTATTAATTCGATCAGCCATGCACTCGTCCGTGGTACCATCTCGTTATTTATTATTAATTCGACCAGGCATGCACTCGTCTGTGGTACCATCTTGTTATTCATTATTAATTCGATCAGCCATGCACTCGTCCGTGATACCATCTCGTTATTCATTATTAATTCGATCAGCCATGCACTCGTCCGTGGTACCATCTCGTTATTTATTATTAATTCGATCAGGCATGCACTCGTCTGTGGTACCATCTCGTTATTCATTATTAATTCGATCAGGCATGCACTCGTCTGTTGTACCATCTCGTTATTCATTATTAATTCGATCAGCCATGCACTCGTCCGTGATACCATCTCGTTATTCATTATTATTTCGATCAGCCATGCACTCGTCCGTGGTACCATCTCGTTATTCATTATTAATTGATTTATCGTCTGGACAACACCCTATTAATTTTTTCATCGCTATTAATTCGACCAGTCATTCCCTCTTCGGTCCTTCCATTAACATGTGCATACAAATGATGCACTAACAAGTGCATACAAATGATGCACTAATTCAGTATTCATCCTTTTTTTCATTAAACAAACAATAATGGTGCACATCCACATTATTATTATTATGGCACATTATTATCCAACCAGTAGTTTATCTATCTATCTGTCTATCGATCCATCGATTCATCCATTTATCCATTCAGTAATCAATCAATCATTTATCATCAATGCACAATCCATCAGTCAGTAAATCTTCTGGTCATCATCCATCATCTCCAATCACCCCTTCTTCAGTCTAATATAAACAATGATGAATATTTCTATCAATCCGTCCATTCATCATTCATCAGCTGTTCATTAATTCATCCGTCATCCATCCGTCAATTAATCAACAAATTATCTGCCTATAATGTATCCACCGTCATCCATTCGTCAATTTGTCCATCTGTCAATCATCTATCTACCGTCCATCCATCAATCCGTGCATCATCTCTATTATCAGTCCACCATTCCATCCACCATAAATCAACACATCTATTCGAGAATCCGTCATTCATTCCATCAGTTAATCCATCAGTTCATCCATAAATGATTGATTCATCAGTCTATCTGCACGTCATGCACGTATAGCCAATGAATATTCGTTATTGTCTTTATGCCATCAAACCTTACAAACTATCTTTGTAGAGCTTGAAATAATTAAGAGTTCTTTAATTTCAGGATTTTCTTTAATACTTGGTGGATGTCTGGAACTGACTAATGTTATGTTTAAAACAGAAAGCTATGAAGATCCATTAACAGTAGATATGGATATGAATATCAGTGAAGAAACTAAAAAATTGAATAAAATTGATAAGGAGTAGAAATAACATATCTACACTGGAGGAAAACCATAGTATTGTTAATGTTTCCAACACTACGATGCTGTTAAATTAAAACGGACATTCCACGGAATACCCCCCCCCCTTTTCCTCCCAAAAAAAGATTAAAGAAAACAAACAAACAAAAACAAATTTTTTTATCATGTAATATTAAAGATACTATTTTAACCAATTTCATGATACCTTCCATTTTCATTTGTGATATTAGTACAGGAGGATGTTTCCTGAGTACTACAGTTATGGTTTAATTAGCTATAGTTAAGATGACATATAAGATGGCTAATTTTTGTTAATCCGTAAAATATGGCAAAATATTCATGAACCCAAATGATAAAAGAGAAAAATTATTATTCCGTAAATGGTCATTTTCAGTGTGAGATGATCCAGTGAAGATCAGTTCAGGCAATCTCATCTCCCACTGCACCAGGCCTCATCTTCCACTCTTTTAGACCAATCAAATCGTGCTGTTCACAAATGCACATACCTTTGACCAATCAGGCGTAACGTTATTTGACTTCGTCGAATGTGCGCATTGAATTTACCTTGCTACAGGAAACTTAAAAATCGTTCAAAAGCAAAGAACTGGAAAATCTTCAACTCGTTTTAAAATTCAGCGCCTTTCCCGTGTTCCGCTGTGCTCCGCTCGGAACTCGTGTAAGAACCTATGAATTTTCCAGTCAACTATTTCTCATTTCTTGAAAAAAAAACTCGTGTCCCTAGCACCATGATTTGGAGTATATACATCATAGGATGTAGACTTTGTTGGGATTTATTTAATAATGGACGATACCAGAAGATTAGTAATTATAAATCTATTTCCATGGTTTAAAGGTTTCACAAGTCAGTTAATTCTTTCAAAGGAGTTCTGGAATAGACACTTTATAGGAGTGCCATATTGGTCGAAAAGTTGGGCAATTTTTACTTTTAAAATTTGTGGTTAATTTCATTTTTTTTTCTTTTTTGTATTTGGTTTTGTTCGACTTGTGCATTTTGTACATTTAAGTCGTATTATGTCCCTTTTAACACATTTCCATTTATTTTCCTTGTATTCTATTGACACTACTGAATACCCCGTTTCAAGGAAATCGTTCGGAATGAACGACGACTTCTCACATCCTAGTTTCTACTCATAATAAGGTTATTAAGGAAGGAGGTAAATAAATCCGCTATATTATAGATTCTCATGAAATTTTACATGCAGCTAGAACATTCGAAGTTGCATCTAAATATTGACAAAATTTTGTATTTAGCTTTTATATTTCTTTCATAAGGTTGATTTAAATTCATTGAAATAAAGGACATTTACTGTAGATGTCATATAAAAACTGCCGAAAAAAATAATATTAAATCGTCATTTCTCAAAAACTTATCCCTAGGATTTTCTATAAAAACAATATGTTATTGCTTTCAACTTTTTCGTTTCAATGACAGCTGAGTCGTAAATCGACGAAATGTGGACATCTTGTGCATCAAAATTGGTATCATAGAATTCATTCAAACTGACCTATACTGTTTAAAATAGGTCTTATCAAACTTAATTAGGTTATATCATTTGATTCTTTTGCCTTTAGATAGAATTGGCTAAACAATTTTGTTATTTTTGCATTTTTGAAGTTGCTCTTCAACTTTTTAGATTATTGTTTTGGTTTTCGACATTTTAGGCCTTGGACACAACTGAAAAGTCGTAAATCGATGAAACGTACACATTCTGTGCATCAAAACTGGTATCGAAGAATCTATTATTACCACTGAGTTGATACACTCATTCCCCAGGGGTATCGCCAGCTTTATTACTAGCCAGAAGTTGATACTCCCATGCCCCAGGGGTATCGCCAGCTTTATTACTAGCAAGAAGTTGATACTCCCATTCCCCAGGGGTATCATCAGCTTTATTACTAGCCAGAAGTTGATACTCCCATTCCCCAGGGGTATCATCAGCTTTATTACTAGCCAGACGTTGATACTCTCATTCCCCAGGGGTATCATCAGCTTTATTACTAGCCAGAAGTTGATACTCCCATTCCCCAGGGGTATCATCAGCTTTATTACTAGCCAGAAGTTGATACACCCATTCCCCAGGGGTATCGCCAGCTTTATTACTAGCCAGAAGTTGATACACCCATTCCCCAGGGGTATTATCAGCTTTATTACTAGCCAGAAGTTGATACTCCCATTCCCCAGGGGTATCGCCAGCTTTATAACTAGACAGGAGTTGATACTCCCATTCCCCAGGGGTATTATCAGCTCTATTTCTAGCCAGAAGTTGATACTCCATTCCCCAGGGGTATCATCAGCTCTATTTCTAGCCAAAAGCTGATACTTTACTGGTTACTTAGACAGGAGTTGATACTCCCATTCCCCAGGGGTATTATCAGCTCTATTTCTAGCCAGAAGTTGATACTCCCATTCGTCAGGGGTATCATCAGCTTTATTACTAGCCAGAAGTTGATACTCTCATTCCCCAGGAGTATCATCTGCTTTATTACTAGCCAGAAGTTGATACTCCCATTCCCCAGGGGTATCATCAGCTTTATTACTAGCCAGAAGTTGATACTCCCATTCCCCAGGGGTATCGCCAGCTTTATTACTAGCCAGAAGTTGATACACCCATTCCCCAGGGGTATCGCCAGCTTTATTACTAGCCAGAAGTTGATACACCCATTCCCCAGGGGTATCGCCAGCTTTATTACTAGCCAGAAGTTGATACTCTCATTCCCCAGGAGTATCATCTGCTTTATTACTAGCCAGAAGTTGATACTCCCATTCCCCAGGGGTATCATCAGCTTTATTACTAGCCAGAAGTTGATACTCCCATTCGTCAGGGGTATCTCCAGCTTTATTACTAGCCAGAAGTTGATACACCCATTCCCCAGGGGTATCGCCAGCTTTGTTACTAGCCAGAAGTTGATACACCCATTCCCCAGGGGTATCGCCAGCTTTATTACTAGCCAGAAGTTGATACTCTCATTCCCCAGGAGTATCATCTGCTTTATTACTAGCCAGAAGTTGATACTCCCATTCCCCAGGGGTATCATCAGCTTTATTACTAGCCAGCAGTTGATACTCCCATTCCCCAGGGGTATCGCCAGCTTTATTACTAGCCAGAAGCTGATACTCCCATTCCCCGGGGGTATCATCAGCTTTATTACTAGCCAGAAGTTGATACTCCCATTCCCCGGGGGTATCGCCAGCTTTATTACTAGCAGAAGTTGATACTCCCATTCCCCGGGGGTATCATCAGCTTTATTACTAGCCAGAAGTTGATACTCCCATTCCCCGGGGGTATCATCAGCTTTATTACTAGCCAGAAGTTGATACTCCCATTTCCCGGGGGTATCATCAGCTTTATTACTAGCCAGAAGTTGATACTCCCATTCGTCAGGGGTATCGCCAGCTTTATTACTAGCCAGAAGTTGATACACCCATTCCCCAGGGGTATCGCCAGCTTTATTACTAGCCAGAAGTTGATACACCCATCCCCCAGGGGTATCGCCAGCTTTATTACTAGCCAGAAGTTGATACTCCCATTCCCCAGGGGTATTATCAGCTCTATTTCTAACCAGAAGTTGATACTTCCATTCGTCAGGGGTATCATCAGCTTTATTACTAGCCAGAAGTTGATACACCCATTCCCCAGGGGTATCGCCAGCTTTATTACTAGCCAGAAGTTGATACTCCCATTCCCCAGGGGTATTATCAGCTCTATTTCTAGCCAGAAGTTGATACTCCATTCCCCAGGGGTATCATCAGCTCTATTTCTAGCCAAAAGCTGATACTTTACTGGTGAAAAAGTGTTAAATATTTTGAAAAATAAGGAGTGTCTCCCTCGTGCATAGCTGTGTCCTTAGATGGTTTTGACTTTTTAGACAAAGGTGTTTTATTTTCAATTCATTTCGCTGGTGTTGCTGGTTACCTTTTGTATCTTCATATGCCATATCTTCTCTTTATCAACTCGCCCATTTAACTTATTGTTTTAATAGAATAGAGAATGGAAACGAGGAATGTGTCAAAGAGAAGACCACCAGACCAAAGAGCAGAAAACAGCTCAAGGCTATCAATGGGTCTTCAACGCAGCGAGAAAATCCCGCATGCGGAGGCGGGCTTCAGCTGGCCCCTAAACAATAATGTATACCAGGGATGGGCACGATTACTGTCAAATGTAATCGATTAATAATCGATTACATGAAGGATTTTGGTGTAATCGATTAATAATCGATTACTCTGATTTTTGTTTGTAATCGATTACAATCGATTATTTTATCAATGGTAATTACATTACTTTTCGATTACAGTCAATCCTGAAAAATGGGTTTTCCACTAGAGAGAGCGGTGATAAGGTGCCTGCTATTACATGGATCAAGGTATTAGTCATTTCTTTTTGTTTGGGGTCATTTTGATCATATTTTGTACTTTTTTGTTTACAAACTGAATTAAATTTTGTTGTTTATTTGATTCATTGCTGGCAGATGTATTTATATATAGCTCATTGAGATGTTTTCTCTGAAAAAATAAATAAAAAGTCTTTAAATGTTTGTCCAGATAATTTTATAAGTTAATATTTCAAGTAAAATTAAATTAATGGTTTGAATTATTTCTTTGTTTTGACAATCTCCTTAATTACAGGTTATGAAACTACAAATAGAGTAAAACATGTAACCTAGGGCAATTTAATGTAAATCTGACACTTAATCAGTAAAAATATTTGAAATCAAAACAGAGTCTTCCTGTCATTAATTTAAATCTTTCATTAATTGACCAGTACTAGTATTAAAAGAAAAGAATATAGTTAAATTAGATTTCTTTATTCTCTTATTTAAATTTATAAACAATTAATAAATATGTTAAGTGTCAAAGTGGAATGCATGAAGTTATTGTATTGTATTGTATCATTGTCGACTTATAACTTCTTATTCTTATCTTAATGTTATGATGAATCAAATGTTATCTTTTTAAATCTCCAAAAAATATTCAAATTGAATAATAAAATCCCATTGGCACTCATACCACATCTTCTTACATCTATATAGAGAACAAATTTTATTTAAAAATTACTAAGTTTTAAAAATTAGGTAACATACCTTAATGTGAGTTGAAAAATTTGATGTTGTTTGGGCATTCCCAGATATGAGCACATGACAGTTTTTGCATTTAACTTTAACAGTTCCTTCAGAAGGAAAATCTGGTGGAATTTCATAATGTTCTCTCCAAGACATGACAAACAGCCACTATGTCTCCCAAAATCACTACTAAAAATACTTAACCAAAAATAATGCTCACTATTGTAAGTGAGTGAACAAAATTCTAAAGTTTAATATTGCACCAGAAATGCCCTAAGGTAAAGAAGGAAAACAAAGTCTGGACTAGAATGATAAATAAAAAGAACTCTAATTGAATAATTATACAATCAACTTTTTTATTTTAGTGTAGTTGGGATATTCATTCAGCCTTTGATATATGTATTTTTAACATAAATTAAAGGTCATTTGTTTCAAAAGCTGAAAATAAGGTTCATTTGTAAGAAAATCTTGTTTACATAAAGGACTTTAAGAGAACAACAGATCTCATAAATAGCAACTTTTCAGAACTCTCAAGTTATACATGATATTTTATCTGTATCTGTACCTGTAAAAAAGAGCATTTCCTGAAGAATGCATCCGATGCACTGAAATAAAGTGCTATTTTGTCAAACTAATATTCCAAAGTAATCGAAATGTAATCGAAAGTAATCGATGATTACATCATATTTTTTGCTGTAATCGATTAAATTACGATTACATGTAATCGAAAAGTTGGTCGATTACAGATTACTGTCGATTACTCTGAAAAATGTAATCAATTAAAATCGATTACGATTACAGATTACGATTACCCCATCCCTGATGTATACTAGTTCAGAACCACTCAACTCCGAAACATAAAAATGAACCAAAATTCAAAAAACACACAAGACTAACAAATGCTAGAGGTTCCTGACTTGGGACAGGCGCAAAAATGTGTTCTACTTGTATATATTATCTACACTTTGACAGCTAGATATGTATATATTATCAGCATTTTGACAACTAGATATCGTAAAATATCATCCCGTGAGCCAGAATATGAAGCTTGGGACGAGTGAGCGTAGCGAACGAGTCCCAAATCTTCATATTCTGTCGAGCGGGGTGATATTTTACGATATCTAGCTGTCAAAATGCAGATAATATTTTTATCATCTTAATTACTTATCTGAAACGTAAATATTTGTACACGTTCTGAATTCTCCCAAATTTTCGCGGGAAAAGTATGGATTCTTCATCGCAACGACAAGTTTTCCGTTACGTTATTTACCCTACCAATAAGTATATATTTCCTGAATGTTCATGTAAAAAATCTTATAAACGATATAAAAACCAACATTAAGGTGTATTTTTAGACATATATAAATAAAGCGTACGTTTAAAAATTTGATTTAATTGCAAATAATGAAGTGCTATGGAAAGAGCAGAAAGAAGTCCCAGCAGACATTATCAACATCGAGGAAAGACACATTTTGTTGATCTCACTTTTAGAAATTTGTTCATCATTCATTTAAATAAAACGCCATAATATAGAAAAGGAACACCAAATCTTGATATATTTATTAATATTTTGAAATTTTGAAAGCTATTTAATAAGTTTTGAGCTGCCAAACGTTGGGAGAATTTGTTGATAAGTCCTCCTGACTGTTGATAACTCCTGCTCAGCGAACGCGCCTCTTGATACGAATTTTTCGGAGCTGCTCAACAAGCTGATAGAATCACAGGGAAGGATGATAATGTAAAATATCATCCGGTGAGCCAGAATATGAAGCTTTAGTCCGTCTCCATTCGCAAAACAACTTCTGACTAAAATATGCGCAACGTAAAATAATCACTCAAATTTAACAAAGAAGACGACATATTTAAACAACATTTAGTAGTTTTTGCACTAATTCAGGCCAAAATATGCACATATAAAAATAAAGTGTACGTTTAAAAATTTGATTTAATCGCAAATAATGAAATGCAATGGAAAGAGCGGAAAGAAGTCCCAGCAGACATTATCAGCATCCAGGAAAGACACATTTTGCTGTTGTCACTTTTAGAAATTTCTTCATCATCCATCAAAATAAAACGCCATAATACAAAAAAGGAACACCAAATCTTGATATATTTATTAATATTTTGCAATTTTGAAAACTATTTAATAAGTTCTAAGCTGCCAAACGTTGGAAGAATTTGTTGATAAGTCCTGCTGACTGTTGATAACTCCTGCTCAGCGCACGCGCGTCTTGTTACGAGTTTTTCGGAGCTGCTCAACAAGCTGATAGGATCACAAGGAAGGATGATAATGTGTATTATTCTGCTTTGGGCTTTTCTTTTAGGTCTGTCCGAAAAATAAAACTCATCAAAATAAGCAGCGGAATTATAAAGTATGGAAAGTATACCATAAAGAGCGTATGACGTTCAGTTGCAGTCTTCGGTCCCTTAGATTTGAAATTGTGGAACAAAATGTGAAAGCAAATGGCGGCTGTAGTCGTGACAACATGTGTGGAATATATAATCATTGGTATTCTAATCCATCGACAGTTTCTGACTCCTGAAATATATTCAAACATATACTATGACATTTTAAATATACAGCATAGTATAAATTTACTATATCTAAAATTAATATTTTGAAACTCCTGGGACGATGCCTCTGCATGGTGGACCATAGGTCCCCGAGGGTATTCGCCAACCCAGTCGTCAGACTTGTCTGACATGATTATTCATTGATTTGTTACATAAATTACCCGTATTTAGCAAAATTCAAAAATAATTGAAATACTATATATATTATAAGGGTTCATTCCTTGTATTGCACATGGTAGATCTCCTTAGCTGAAATTTGGCTTCCTATTTCGGTATTTCTGGTTATGAGTACTTCTTGTTTAAAATAAGTTTGGTTTTTGGTCTTCCAAATGTTTCGGTTTTAATGCTGCTGATGAGAGGTAACTCCTTGAAATGCGTCGTATACAGCATAGTATAAATTTACTGTATCTAACATTAGTATCTTTGGATTGTTATTTTAAAGCTAGTACACATGAAAAGTTGTTTAATTCATGTTTGTTTTCGTGGTTTAAAGATAAAGGTTAATGAAATGGACGCCACGGTCAGGAATTTGTTGAATTGTGAAAAAAATAAAATAAAGCAGATGTTCATATGGTAATAGGTTTGAATTGGTATGGACGATTGCGACCTATTTACTGTGAAGTAGGATTTCCTCCGCGACCATACCTCACAAACTCCCGGATGCACCAATGGATATGGTAGTATGTCTTCGTATTTGGATTTTCTAGTATAAAGGTATTCCCATTCAGGGATATATTTTACTCGGTATTTTTACTAATAATTACACTGAATTTTCAGATCGAAAAATAGTCCCATTTTTCCCAAGCGGCACTCTTTGTAAGAGTTAAATTATCTTCAATTTTGTGACATTTCTATAATAAACTCTTTAGAAATATGATGCCCTGGAATTGGATCATGAAAAATTTTCAGAAGAAATACATGTGTCAAAACGTCAAGCAAAGGAAAAGCTCTTTTGTGTCAGATGTAGGTATCAAACTAGTAGAAAAGTTTTAAACACTAAGAAAATTCTCGCTTCGAGAGAGTACTCCTTTTAAAAGGCCTCTGTTATTACTTAGGTATTTTGTAAAATTTGATATGCATGGTCGCAAAAGAAGGCTAGATAATCCTTCGCTACCGAACTCTTTATTATCAGTGAAAATTCGTCGTCACGTGTGTCTCGTCCCAACACCATGCGTGCACGTCTAGTTCACTCTGATACATTGTTCAACTAGTTTTCGTCATTAAAATATGCTTGCAATGTTTGCCATTGCACATTTAAGCAAACAACAAATGACAATCATTCGCTGACAGAATTTCATTCTTTGAATATAATTTTTGTCGTTTAATTATTTCCTGTATATGTGTTGCAGTTTTCCTCCATTCGGTATTTTTCTAATCATGAATCTTTCTGATATACATTCATACATATTAATGTAAACTTTACCTTTTACCAGTGCATATACAGCTACAAAGAAGAAAGGAAATTGCAGAAACATCTCGCAATACATGTATGTTTTGTACCATGCCGGAGTGTCCAACAACAAAGTATCCTTGAATTCCCTACTGTACCATGATTTTAACTCCACTGCCTGGAAATGATTAAAATTGATTGAAAATTGAAAATATTACGTGATTTAAGTCATTTTAGTATGATAAGGAACTGTATATGATAGTATTATATGATCCCTGGTATGATTAAGGACTTTGGGTTTTAAGAGGATTATTTTTATTATACTTTATGTAAAAATACAAGATTTTTATTGGTCAATTTGCGAGTAACAGTCTAATTTTTATATACTTTATGTAAATTTCTCTACAAATTTTCATTGGTTTACAAGAATGTGGTAATTTACTCGATCTCCCGCTGGTAAAGAAACAGCAGGTGCTCGTAAAATTCAAGACATTCAGTCTAATAAAATAAATAACAAATTTCTAAGACGGTGACGGAGTATATTGTAACCCCGAGAAAACATTGTCAACCAAAGCTTCAGCTTCGCCTTGGTTGACAATGTTTTCTCGGGGTTACAATATATGTCTTCGCCTTGGTTGACAATACTTAAGTTCTCAGGGTTACAATATACTCCGCCACCCTCTTAGAAATGTGTTATTTATATACTAACACATACCTCAGCATGTAACTTTTTAAATGTTACCCTTTCGTGCTTTAATTGTGTAAAAATTAGTGATTTTCTCCATCTGCTAGACTGCAGAAACATTATAAAACTCATCAAATTAAAAAAAACAATTAAAATATCTGTGTCTATTTTTGAGTGGATGTATTTGACACATGTGCAATCATGGAATTACTACTAGCAAAAAATGTCAACATGTAGCTCTGAACTTGAAAAAAAAACATTCAGTATAATAAATTAAATAACACATGACTGACATGGTCATAAAGCAGATTGTCACAGTATCCCTCTAAAAACATTGTCAACCGAGGCAAAGCCGAGGTTGACAATTTTTTCTCGGGGGAACAATCTGCTTTATTACCATGTCAGTCATGTTTAAATTATATACATGTAGTTTTATATGTGATGTTTTTGATAACAGTGGTTACAATATACAGTGTGTTTTTGGATATCTTTAGCCTTACTGGCACTTTTTGTCATACATCTATGTTTATTATTTGTCTTTCGGAATGAATTGTGACCACTTCATAGTACTTTGGTTTTTATGCTGTTTTTTTCCTATTCTCGTTGGTTTGTTAAGTTTTTTACTCCATTGGTGGTGTCTTTGTCTCATGAGTTTGTCTTTCCTTTTGATTTAAATTCTACGGACTTTTCCGACTATTCTTCTGCCGATGTTCAGCATAGTTATATTAAAGACGAGGTATAATAAATTAAAGTACCAATTCGGCTTTGAGCTCAAACGATCATGACGAGATGTAATTTTCGACGTAATACATGTAATAAGCAGATCTTTTTCATTAAAATTGTTTTCATGAAATATTTATTTATACGTGATGCATCCTTGGTATGGTACATATGTATATAGTCTTGTATTTTAATACAGAATTTAATGAAAACTTCAAATCTGATATATACATGCTATATGTCATAAAGTAACACAGACGTCAAGTAGATGTAATAAATTCACCAATTATTAGTGCGTAATGAATGGTATAGTTACCTGTGTCGGAAACATCTCCATTTTTGTAGAAAAAAAACTGTGTATAATAGTTACCTGTGTCGGAAATATCCATTTTGGTAGAAAAACCTGTGCATCAATGAACACGGAGATTGGAATATGGGTAACAAAATAACACAAAAATATAAAATCAAGTACTGCCGCCATGTTGTTATTTTTGTTAAAAAAACAGCAATTTTTTAAGGCTATTTAAATATCGTAATGCACTTTCAACGTGTCAATGAACTTTACTGTTCATTACCTTTCTGACCGATTTTTAATAGATCTTCTATACAGGATATCACAATGAACTCTCCAAAACAGAGTAAATGGCCAACTTTAGCAAACCTGTGATAGAAGTAATTTTATCCCCCTCCCCCCCCCAAAAACAGAAATGTTTGTTTTGTCAGATTTTGAGGAAGCTACGCGGCCAATAAATTATAATCTGCCAGATGTTCAATACAAAATTCATGTAATTTGAGATGCTTTCAAGACGAATGTATTTTTCAAAAAGTGTGTTTAACTTTGATACGCACGAATGATTGGAATTCGGTACACTGCAGAATCAAGTGATAAAACAGCATGTGTCATGCAGTTGAATTGGTATCTCTTGGGTAAATTTGTAGGCCGCAAAAAGTGAAATCGTGAGATTTTGTACAATGTACATTGGAACAGGGGACTGGTGGAAGTTGGTACGAAATTGAGGGCAGTTGTAAATTTAACATGAACTAGTACAATAATTTTGTAAATTTCTCCATGGAATAATTGTGAAAGGGCAAGATGTATTTGTCAACGAGATCATGCAGACATTGCAACTGATTAATAGCATCATCAAGAATGGCTTCGTGTGACCTTTTACAATTGGCCGCCACCCCCCCCCCCCCCCCCTCTTACACACACATAAACAAGACTAGTCATGTAGGGATTCCGACTATTTCCAGGAATATTCTTAATATTAAAATTATTATTTTGAAATTTTCATAAAAGTTATTTTCTATGGGACGGATGTTCTCGCCTTCCTCACCTTCCTTTTTAATACTAAAACTGTCCGTAAAATGTTACAATAACTATTAGCCTACCTTGTCGAAGGGTTACACGAGCTAATGTCCGATCGCTTGGCTCCATTGGTCGTCAGTCTGTCTGTTCATAAAAAAACCAAATTTTGACAAAGAATGGAAAATTATCCGTTAGAAGTATTAGACATGGTCCACCTTAAAACATCAAGTTCAGCATATACATTTTCAGCAAGTATTAATTCTACAGTTGTTGGACCTCCATAATGGAAGGATTTCAGGCTTTGTTGTCTTAATAACCAGAAATCTTGTTAGTTTGATTGATTTATATAATTTTTAAATCTTTTGGCAAATACCACGGCATAGAGGGTAAAAAAGGCATATCCTTTTTGCATATACCCCGGCGCTGTTTTAAAAAGAACGATATTCATTTGATAAAAGTAAATTGGTGAAAAATACACTGGCTATCAACCAATCAAAACCCAGGATTCTTACATAAGGTGTAATTATACATAATATACCCTCTATATATAAGACAGCTATGGCGTTCCATACATATGACCATAACTTGTTGGTTCAGTTTACACATAAAACATTATGCATATTACATGTATTATTATAAGCATAAACAAAGGTTATTCTGTATATTAGCCTATTTTAGAATTGAGAACAAAGGTTTCCAACAAAGAAGATTACCGCTGTCACAAAAGCTTCTTAACCAGGCTTTTATCAGGAATAAGTTGATGTCATCACTTAGGAAATGTTACGGTCGTCATCACGAATTGGTTGACCGTTAGAGTGTTCCAATATCTAAGATGATGTTGGACCTGTTCCCACTGTCGTAACATTTTATGGGCCTCCACCGATTAGGGACTTCCACCGGATTGACTTTGGTTGCACTCCACAAATTAATAGTACCATTTTCTATGTGAAGTGAGCTAACAAATGTCATGGTCTTGTGCCATCTTCAGAGTAAATAATACCCATATACATATATATATATTCTGAAAGACCATTATGTTAGCATTGTTTCAATCATGATAAAATAAATAAAAAATATCCATGGAAACCTAGTTGGCATAGCAACATTTCAAAAATGTTCAGAAAAAAACCTTTAAAAATGTTAAATTTCACTCCACTTCGGCTTAAAATTGAGGTCTGATGCAGCGTTTCAATCCCATTGAGACTTAATTTTTCAGATTCTGCATAAAATTCCATTACATATGTGGGGAAAAAAAGGTTAACTTTTCCGGCTCTTTTTTTCGCAATTTAACTTACCAGTGCAGGTCCCGATTATCACTGTCAAAGTTTTACACACCACATGTCAATTCACAAGTCCCAATTTATGACCTCCCATTACTTGTCAGAAGCAAAATCAGTTAATGTTTTCGTATTTTTTTAAACTAAAATCTATCCTCTTTCAGTCAATATTACAATTTTGAGGTTAGGACATTTATTATTTATCTATCATGTAGTCAAACTTTACCAACTCTAATAATTAATAAAATTCTGGGGGTGCATTTCTCTGAAACTAAGATAATTAGTGGAGTGTAACCTTTGTTGAACGTCACGGGTGCCGTAAACGGAGCAGGAACTGATTACCCTTCCGGAGCACCTCGGTTCACTCCTGGTTTTTATTGAAGTTCGTGTTGTTCATTGTTTGTTAGTTTTCAATGTTTATCTGTTGTGTCCTCCTTAATAAAGAGATCAACAAGTATTACAACCATGATAAACGGCCAAATTTTAACCATGAAGTGTTAAGGTTAAGGTTAAAATTTGATCATGGTTGTAATATCTGTTGATTTCTTTTTAACTTTCTTCATTTGCAAAATTACACCCATGTGGGTCAAGCAAATACATGAACAAGAAAACAAACAAACAAACAAACAAACATATAAAATCACAAATTCAGAATTACGATATGATACATGATAAATCACCTTTTATTATTAATACTGTTATTACTTTGACCAACAAGGACCTCATTTTTGCAATTCTGTAGATTGCTTTATAAAGTCTCCTATTTCTGTCAAAAGTTCAGAGTTAGAATTTAACAAAAAAATTATTTGATCTAGACTAATGGTTCTTTTTCAAGAAAGTCAGGCTTATATAATACTATTTTGTCAAATGAATTGTTTCTCAGAGAATGATTAGCTGTACATTTTAAGAAAAAGTGGAATTCATCTCCTATTTCATTTAAATTACATTTTTTACATATTCTTTCTTCTCTTATTATATTTTTATATCGCCCTGTTTCAATTTGTAAATTATGATCACTGACTCTTAATTTTGAAAATAATTGTCTTGTTTTGAAGTTAGGGAAAAATAGTAAATAATTTTCTAGCTTAAACTCTGATTTTAATTTACTGTACAAATATAATTTATAGGCGTCGTTGAATGATGAAATTTTTTCTAATATTTTTTTATTATATGAGTCATGAATTAATTTCTT
Organism: Mytilisepta virgata; assembly: GCA_028015205.1. Classification (NCBI taxonomy): domain Eukaryota; kingdom Metazoa; phylum Mollusca; class Bivalvia; order Mytilida; family Mytilidae; genus Mytilisepta; species Mytilisepta virgata. The sequence goes on along the minus strand of CM051520.1, from coordinate 1,111,613 downwards.
AATTTTTTTTTAAGTGATTGTTTAATAAAAGTAAATGGCCTGGTAAAATCTTAGAAATCTGAAATTTCAAGATCAAATTATTTAAAAATATTTTTTATAAAACTATACCAAGTATAGATTCCATCTGAGTCAATAGACTTGCAGATGGAAAGTGCCTCTTAAAACAGAGGGTTTAATGGTTCTGTTTGTAATCTACAGAAATAAAGTATTGCTTGGGTTTTGATAAATTCTGTTATAGTAAATCTTCCTAATTCAGACTTAGCTGATATATTGCATGCAGTCTTTTTAAAACCTACAATATATTTCCAAAATTTATTGTGTATCTTTTCATAACAAAACCTATTTTCTAGTGAACCGATGTAGAATTTATTTTTAAATGGATAATTTTCCGGAAATAAGCCAGCTTACAACCGTTATTTGTTTGCATTTACTATTTAGAAAAACGCTCGAGTGAGAAATTGTCATAGAAGTGCTTTAAAAAAAGCAGACAATGTGAAGCCAGATAGTCTAAAAGTTATATGACATGTTAAACAAGGTGATATTTGTTGTATATATTTCATTGTATGACTTACAGGTTATAAGGAGAATGTGCCATTTGATAATTGAACTTCCTCTGATGCTACCCCATCTCATTCAGGACTTTCTCTGTAAAAATATGTAAGATAAACACAGGGGATTGCAAACTTTTGACTTCTGTCCTCAAATTCAATTTATTTACAAGATACAACCAGTTCATTGATTAAGCATATCCACATATGTAAGCCATAATTCTTTCCGGATGAAATAGTTTCCGGTGGAAAATATTAAATATGAAATTGTTTCCATGGGATATTATTTAACTATTAAATTAAATCCATCCCTCCTTTATGAATTTTTTTCCTTTTGTCTACAATGATTTCATCTCATTCCAAACAACTTTCAGGATAATAATTTACTGTCTCACTATATGAAATAGTTTCCGGAAGGATTGTCAGTGGTTTTCAGTATTTAGTTTTCATGATAAATTAGGTGAGTGTTAGCCAGGATAAAATCTTACAGTATCTAATTATTAAATAATTTCCACCTCACTACAGGTTAATGTTAATGCAAGCGAGATAGTTGTTTTCACTGTTGTAGTAAAAAATATTCTTTATTATTCCATCAAAATGGAAAAGTAATTATGAATCTTATTGAATTAAATATCAATTACATTTGTATTTGTTTGAAACATTCATAAATATTTCATTTGAAATATTTCTTCTCTTACTTTCTTGTACCTACTTTCTTTTACCTGAACAAAGATCCAAGCCCACTTTTTTTAACAGTTCCTCAAAGGTAAACCACTTTCATACACTTTTCCATGTTTTGTTTAGCACAATTACTCAGTGGAAAGAAAAATATGGCTATGGAAATTATTTTACTATTAAACTCTTTCCATGGAAAAAATTTAATAGCAAATATTTTCCTGCAGAAACAATTTCACAGAGGAAAGTATTAAGTGTTACACTTATATCAAAGGGACTGAGAGTAAATGTAACAGCTGTGTTAAGTGTGTGTGGGGGGGGGGGGGATGTGAAGCCTGAAGGTATATGCATCATGGTCATAAATTGTCCCTTGTCATGGAGGAGACAGTAACCACAGTAATCATACTGAGTCATGGTGTGAAACCCTTTATTCTGGGATGTTCAAAGATACTGTGAGTTTTCACTTTTAACTAATAATGATTAAAATAAATCAAACAATTTTTTAAACTAAACCAAAACTAACAGGATGTCTTGTATTTTTAATTGACACGTTAACGATGACAAAATTTCTTGATAATCATATTTCCCATTAAAAAGGGTTGCCTTCCGAAGTCAATATTTGCATAGCCTGATTTCCAGTGACCACCATGAATCAACTAAGTCTAAATAACTTAAACATGTTAAAATAGAATAGGAATTTCACATGCCAAGTATTAAAGTTATAAGTTAAAGCGAACCTTCTTACAGTGCACTGACGATATCTTTTGTTATGACTATGTAGTCAAGGTTTTCTTACACACGATGCATTGTACTAAATAAAATTATGCTTTTTCTTTTCCTCTTTTTTTCTCACTTTTGAGACCGGGCAGCTCCTATTTTTACCCATGTGAGATTTTCTTAGCTCACTTGCAGGTGAGATAAGAAATTCACATGCCAATTACCACCAAACCGTTTACTCAGGCTTTATACATAATATGCTTAAAATAAAGTTGTACATTCTTTACGAGAAGTATTAGTCAAATATAAAGTTTACATTAAAATGTTATTCGAATTCAAAAGAACCATTAAACTCATTAGAAATGTAATTAAAACAAATTCGCAAACTCGGACACATGTTCATATATTATGACGTCCCAAAAGGGGAAGTAACTCATTGATGTAAACAATGGCGTGCAACTCATTTTTGGCTTGTTTCGAAAATTTTGGTGAGAAACAGATTCAGACACCATGGAAAGTATAAGACTGGAAAATCTCAGACACCCTTGAGCAAGATTTCCAATGTCTCCAACTCTGCAAGCCCGGGTGTTAGATTCTTTATATCTTTTTATTTACATAATTTTTTTGGCTCAAAAGTTGGAGGCTGCTTCCTCCTCTGCTTTAATTGAATGTACAGCCATGGTAATGTATGAAAAATCAGGAGGGAGAAAACTAAACTTGAAAATCAACTTTTAAACCAGTGGAGTTGTTTTCTTATCCTTAAGATGGCTAGACCGAAACCATCTGCTCTGCTGTGAGCTACAGTGTATATTTATGATTGTTCAGTTAAATGATTATATATAAAATTGGCAAGTTACATTGTTATGATTTTAAGTATGACATTAAATCAAATTTATCAGATTATGAAGGTATTTCATCAGTCACTAAAATAACAACCCCAATAAACATGGAAGTGTAGTCCATCATCAATATCTCTCATAAAATGGTTTTTTTTTTTCATTCATATGTTCATGTAAAAATCTTTTTCTTTTTTTCAGATTTATCATGTGTACTGATGTAATATCGTTGATACAAAAGTTAAGTTGATAGTTAGAGAGAAGAATGTTTAAGTCTGTCAGACCATGCATTAAAAATATTTTATCTTCCATATATTGTATGGCAGGAAGACCACATGAATATTTAACATTAAAAAAACATTGTGTCAAACATTATTCAAGTTCTTTATATCAGAAACATTCTGTGAAAAGTTATGTCCATGGAACAGTTTTGAATAGAGACCCTCCATATTCTAAATGTAGAAAATTTGGATGCCAGCTTTTTAGAGGAGTTAGAACTAAGACAGTGGATTCCTTTTCACTTAAAAAACAAGTGTCACCTTTATCAGCAAAAAAACCAAGAAAAAAGAAACTTCCTGTTGAAAAAGAGGTAGGCTACCATAATGGCAGTTTGATTTTTCAGATTCAGTGTCACATTTTGTTAAGAAAAAAATTATGAAAGAAAGGTTGTGACTGTAAATTTTTTGCTGCTTCATTTTGCAAAGATGCTGAAAATTCGCCCAAAATTCTTCATTTTTCAAGAAAAAAAAAATAAAATATGTTTGCCTGCTCCTAAATTTTGTTACAAAAATGGATTTTTCCCATTTTATTGCAATATTTTAGTTAAACAATTTGTGCCACATATAAACATGGTAAATTTTATCTTTGCCTGAAAAAAAGTAGTCCTCAAGAAAAAAAAACTATTGTATTGGTTTTTATACGACCGCAAAATTTTTGCGGTCGTATATTGGTATGACGTTGGCGTCGTCGTCGTCGTCGTCCGTCGGAGTCTGTAGACATTTGGTTTTCGCTCTATAACTTTAGTATAAGTTAATAGAAATCTATGAAATTTAAACACAAGGTTTATGACCACAAAAGGAAGGTTGGGATTGATTTTGGGAGTTTTGGTCCCAACAGTTTAAGAATTAGGGGCCAAAAAAGGGCCCAATAAGCATTTTTCTTGGTTTTCGCACAATAACTCTAGTATAAGTAAATAGAAATCTATGAAATTTTAACACAAGGTTTATGACCATTTTTTGGAGTTTTGATCCCGACAGTTTAGGAATTAGGGGCTAAAAAAGGGTCCAAATAAGCATTTTTCTTGGTTTTTGCACAATAACTTTAGTATAAGTAAATAGAAATGTATGATATTATCTTGGTGGGCTAAGGGAGGTAATCCAAACACATTTAATTTTTTTCTCATTTCATATTTCATAAATTAAAAAGGAAATTTCAAATTTCTTTTAGCAAAAAAAGGGGGGTTACAATAAATTTTATTGTTTTTTGGTTTTTTTTTTGGGAGGGGGGGGGGGGGTCAATGTGCAACTTCATAGTGTATTGCACAAAAGCTAAAAAAGGGGTAAATTATTTATTTTTTTTTTGGGGGGGGGGAATTTTCAATTGCACAGTATTGCACAATAGCAAGAAATCTTCAATTGCACAGTATTGCGCAATAGCAAGAAATTGATATGTGTGCCCAATTTTAAATTTTAAATTGGTTATTTCTGATTTATATATAAAAACAAATAATACTGATATTGTTTGAATAGGTAAATTAAAAAATTTTAAGTTCTTAGACCACATTAATTCTGTGTCAGAAACCTATGCTGTGTCAAATATTTATTCACAATCCAAATTCAGTCTCGTTGGGGGGGTTGTCTGGTCATAATACGGAAAGCCTGACCGCGGACCATAGTGGGTAACGTGTTTGGAGAATGCCACACTCCCTGCACGCTAAAGACCCCTTCTGTAGTTTTCGAAAAAGAGTAGGCTGATGGCCGCTACAGGAGGCTAAATTATCCGACCCTACCCAACCATCCTCCTTTTACAGTGGCAGTCAAAATTGGTTCCCCTTTGTGTCCCATCCCACCCCTAATTGAATTGTTTGATAAATTGAACTGGTTCTCGTCATGAAGATGCATGAAATATTTGCCACTGGACGTTAAGCAACAATCAATCAATCAACCAAATTCAGTGCTGTATCAAGCTTGAATGTTGTGTCCATACTTGCCCCAACTGTTCAGGGTTCGACCTCTGCGGTCGTATCAAGCTGCGCCCAGCGGAGCATTTTATTAAACTTTTATCAAAATGTTGTTTTCAAACATTCTGTGGTATCAATTTTCATGCAGTACACTGTACATACATATCAGGACAAATTTTGCCTCATCTTTTGTGCTCAATTTTGGAAATTTGGAAAGCAGAAAAACAATAGCCTAGAATGATCTAGTGCAGTTCATTTGACAAAAATATTAAAACTAATCTGGCTGTATATTGGGGCCATGAAAGGCTTGTGCAAAGTTGCCTGTGTTGAAGACTGTACATTCAATAACCTCATTTTGTAATTTTATGTGATGTGTCATTGAAATTATGTCTCCTCTTCATAGAAGCTAAGGGAGACATATTGTTTTTTTAGTATTTATGTCTTTGTTATTATTCTTTCTTCCAATGATTTATGTCCGGCTTAAGTCTCGGAGATGCCTGGATAGAATTGAATGAAACTTGGCAGAAAGTAAGATCACTATGTGAAGGTGTGCAATCAATACTTTTTTTTTCGAAATGGCCGCCATTTTCAAGATGGCTGCCAGGGGCGACATCTGCTTTTGCTCGCAATTGCAATTCTAATTCTTCTTTTTTTTCTTCTCAGCTAAGGTTGTCCGGGCCATAACTTTTTTGTCTTTTGACTTGGCTTATACCCTTTGGTATGTAGGTATACTACTATGAGGGGGTGTGTTGTGTGCTATTATGACCTTCATTTGACCTTGACCTTTGATCTCAAGGTCAAATTATGACTAAAATTATAGTATTTCCTTGTCAATATTGTAACTTTTTTATCTTTTGACCTTGGCTTATACCCTTTGGTATGTAGGTGTATTACCATGAGGGGTGTGTGTCGCGTACCATTATGACCTTCATTTGACCTTGACCATTGATCTCAAGGTCAAATTATGACTAAAATTATAGTATTTCCTTGTCCTGGTTGTAACGTTTTGTCTTTTGACCTAGGCTTATACCCTTTGGTATGTAGGTGTATTACCATGAGGGTGTGTGTCACGTACCATTTTGACCTCAAGGTCAAATTATGGTATTTCCTTGTCCTGGTTTTAACTTTCTTACATGATTGATCTAGAATAATGAAGGGGAGACATATTTTTTGGTTTGCAAGAACAGTTCCACCTAGTTTACTTTGTATCTTTGTTCATTTTTTCTAAACTCAAAAGATATCTACAGACATGTGACTAATATACTCCATGGTTTCCAATATATTAAAAATTTTGTAGCAGTCAGTTTCAACTTATCAATAACACTTATACCAAAATACTATACAATTGTATGGTGATGCCGTTGTTACCTGTTTGATTATATTTATTCAGGGAATACAGAAAGTGATCGCCTATCCCTTAACTGATGATGAAATTGACCTTGAAAACTTGAGTAAAGCAGTTGTTAAGATAGGATTGTATAACCTGTCAATAGGAGAAGGTATTGTTTAGTGAAAACTTGAGTAAAGCAGTTGTTAAGATAGGATTGTATAATCTGTCAATAGGAGAAGGTATTGTTTAGTGAAAACCTGAGTAAAGCAGTTGTTAAGATAGGATTGTACAACCTATCAATAGGAGAAGGTATTGTTTTGTGAAAACTTAAGTAAAGCAGTTGTTAAGCATGTTAAGATAGGATTGTATAACCTGTCCATATATGCCATAGGAGAAGGTATTGTTTTGTGAAAACTTAAGTAAAGCAGTTGTTAAGCATGTTAAGATAGGATTGTATAACATGTCCATAGGAGAAGGTATTGTTTAGTGAAAACTTAAGTAAAGCTGTTGTTAAGCATGTTAAGATAGGATTGTATAACCTATCAATAGAAGAAGGTATTGTTTTGTGAAAAGTTGAGTAAAGCAGTTGTTAAGCATGTTAAGATAGGATTGTATAACCTGTCCACAGGAGAAGGTATTGTTTTATGAAAAGTTGAGTAAAGCAATTGTTAAGACAGTATTTTATAACAAAACAAACAAATTTCATGTGGAGAAGGTATGTTTTAGTTTTTTTCTGTAATAATTTGTATGAAGGAGGCCTAAAATAGAAAAAAAATTTATATGTTGTCTGGGTTACTGATTTTGACTAAGTCTGTGAACAATGATAATTGTGTTTACGCTTTCTTTTAATGATGATATATAGATTAAGATATTTTTGACATTTTTATACAAAAGTGAAAGTCAATAGTTAGTCACAATTTCTCTCTGTTTGTAGATATGAAGGATGTTATTCATCTGACATCAAGGTATTCAGATGTTGGAGAGGAATTTTTTGTATTTAGGTAAGTGTATATGTACTGCTCGGAGTTCATGCTTAATGTAGGGAAATATTACATCATAAATACTTTGAACCAGAACAAAGTATCATAGAAAGTAAGGACAGGGGTACCAGGAGATGATACATTGTGTAAGAATATTTGACACATTTTATTTTTTAAACAGAAAGGATAGCTGCATGAGAAAAGTTATTATTATGTCAGTGTAGGTATACCAATATGTAATAATAATGCACACTGAAATACCCGTTGTGTATATGGGGGCCTTCAGTCATAACTTGTGCTGCCCAAGTTAATGATAACAATATATTTTAAAGAAATTATTTATAATAACTGCAAACTTGAAACTTTTTTCATATCTTAGCCATGACCAGGATATAATGCACAACCCTAGATGTTTTATCAGTATTAATATTAATAGAGTCAATGCCTATGATTTTATGCTAATTATTGAAATTTCTGATTTCAGAGAAGGATCTTTGGTGTGTTGGAATGTTCCTGATGTAGAGGTTAGTTTATTATTTTCAACATAGGACCCTATGGGGAATTTTATTAAAGATCTTCTTGTCTGAAACCACTTGGCCAGTTAGAATAAAATTTGGCAGCAATGGTCCTTAGGTGGTCCCCTTTCAGATTTATATCCGATGACCACATCCACCATCCAAGATGGCCACCAGAGCCAAACATAGTTTAACATAGGACCCTATGGGGAAATTAATTAAAAATCTTCTTGTATGAAACAACTTTGCCAATTGGAACAAAATCAAGCAGCAATGGTCCTTTGGTGTTCCTCTTTCAGAATTATATCTGATGACCCCCACCTTCATCCAAGATGGCCTCCAGTGCCAAGCATTTAACATATGGGAAATTTACTTAAAAGATCTTTTTTTCTCAAACCACTTGGCTAATTAGAACAAAAGTTAGCAGCAATGGTCCTTTGGTGGTCCTCTTTCAGAATTGTATCCGATGACCCCACCCACCATCCAAAATTGCCGCAACAGCCTGTCCTTAGTTGGTCCTCTTTCAGAATTATATCCTATGACCCCACCCATCATCCAAGATAGCCACCAAAGCCCAACAGTGTTTAACTTCGGACCTAATTTGAAAAATCACTGAAAGATCTTGTTTGAAACCAGTGAGCCAGTTGGAACTTGACAGGCTACCAGTCAAGATGGACATAGTCCAGGTGAGCGATACAGGCTCCTGGGAGCCTCTAGTTCTAATTCATAGTCTTTCGTATGTCTCTTGATCTGAGTAAGGAAAAGTTTTTCTCACAGCTGTTTGTGGTTTCCTGTTTCCTAAGCAGCAGCTAAATATTTGTTTGATTGAAATTTAACAACAAATCCCTTTATTCAGATCTACCAATAATATCTTCTTTCAATTTTTTTCTCACTTTAGCGTAAGTAAAAGATTTAAAATCAGCCAATAAAAAAATGGGGTCACCGACCTCGTTTTCGATTTATAACACCATCTTTTTCACAAAATTTAGAAATCGGAACTTGTACTTATTTACAGTTTAATTTTTTATAAAAAATCCTAATCACATGAAATTTGTTTGTTTTATTAACCGTATAGTTTGTAGAACTTATATTATTCGTATTATCATCTTCTGAGGGACAGATGATGACGATATGTAGCTATAAACAATTTCCCGCCTTTTTTATGGTAAAATATCTATTAAAAATCCAGTATTGTAAAAAATTGACCAATGTTTTTTCTATAATAATTACAAAGAATATTCATTTTTTATTATTAAACAAAATAAAAAAATAAAAACTTGGGGTCACCGTACTCTAAAAAGAGATATTTCGAAGAAAAGGCATAAAAATTTGAAATGGCGGGAAATTATTGCGCCAATTCTGAAAGCAACATCTTTCAAACGTGAGACAAAGTTGGTGATGTTTTCACGGGTTATATGGACTAATATAAGTCCCGTCAACTGTCCACGGACGCCGACGACGACGATGACAGGCTTATACCATAATACGACCACAAATATTTGCGGTCATAGAAAGATGAACTGGATATATTTGGAATTATAACTGAACATATAGTAAGTGTACTGATGCTAGCTAGATACATGTATCCATCAGTATTAGTAGCTTTGGATTGTTATTTGGAAACTCCTGGGATGATGCCTCTGCTGGTGGACCCTAGGTCCCCCAGGGTATTTGCCAACCCAGTCGTCAGACTTGTCTGACATGATTATTCATTGATTTGTTACAGAAATTACCAGTATTTAGCAAAATTCAAAAATAATAGAAATACTAAGGGTTCATTCCTTGTATTGCACATGGTAGATCTCCTTAGCTGAAATTTGGCTTCCTATTTCGGTATTTTTGATTGAGTACTTCTTGTTTAATATAAGTTTGGTTTTTGGTCTTCCAAATGTTTCGGTTTTAATGCTGCTGATGAGAGGTAACTCCATGAAATGCGTCGTATACAGCATAGTATAAATTTACTATATCTAATATTAGTATCTTTGGATTGTTATTTTACAAAAGAATTTCATATGTTAAATGATTATTTAAATGATTTCGGGTGTACCATATTTACAGTTTTTATTTTCATTTATTTTTTAATGAAAAGTAATGAAATGTTATTGATACTAACACCAAAAAAATGTAAGATAACGATAAGGATAAAGATAAACGAGAAAAATCTAGTAATCAAAATAAAGCTAAATTATAATTTATAATAATAATTAAAAAAAACCATAAAATGTTAATGGATTTCATATTCACTAATTATACTTTATGACCTTAGATATATGAAAATTATGTGCATATAGTCCAGACCGGATAATTTTTGTCACAAGCCACGGACGGCATAATACAGTTGCGCTGCTCTATGCGCAAAAACAATAGAGGGATTTGTCTTTAATAAGGGATGTGTAAGTGTAACTGTAGAGCATGATTTGTCTCCAAAAATTACCTACCAATCTTTTATTGATTTTGCAGAGAGACGAAATGATATCGTTCTTACGGAAGTATGTTGACGACCCATATGACCTATCATTGATTATAGAGGAAAGTGATGGCATGGAGTTCACCTATGTAGAGTAAGGTTAAAATTTATTAACCAGATTTGAAAATTGAATCTGGTTATAATTTTATCAATATGTAGCAGGAAGCTCTAAACAGGCATGAAGGAAACAACTTTCTTGTGATTCATGATTGATACATGATTAGAAATCCTAAACATGAACCATAAAGAGAAATTTCTGCAGAAAGGAGAACATAATTTTGTTCTTGTGAAATACTTTTAATAAGGCATTGTACATATGATGCTTACCATGTATAGTTTGTTGGGCAAGACAGGATAACAGCAAGGCATTGTACATATGATGCTTACCATGTATAGTTTGTTGGGCAAGACAGGATCACTGCAAGGCATTGTACATATGATGCTTACCATGTATAGTTTGTTGGGCAAGACAGGATAACAGCAAGGCATTGTACATATGATGCTTACCATGTATAGTTTGTTGGGCAAGACAGGATCACTGCAAGTCCAGTATGGCATGATTTAGTACGTACAGATGTTGATTTTCGGTTAAAATCATCTTTTATCAGCAGTGTTACAAACAAATAACATCATGTTACCATGGATACATGCTGACATTTACAGTACCAAAGCCTTTCAGTTTAACCCAGTCTGATACTGGAAATACAAAAACTTAAGAAAAAACAAAAAGCAAAGTAATTATATGTGTGGAAGGTTTATAGAATTTCAATGAAAGTAGGGAGAACATTTTAATGAGCTTTTTACTGAAAATCTACTTATTTTATGTTTAAGTTAATTCAAGAAATACCAAAGGGATATTTGAAGGGGAAAATCGAAACGACTGACAAACTCCGGAGAACAACCAAAGACAAGACCAAAACAATACATGCACTACAATTAAAAACTAAATACATATGAACAACTTGGACCCCATAAAAAAACTGGGGGTAGACTCTGCTTCCTGCAGGACATCCGCCATGCTGCCCATGTCAAATCTGGTATGAGGAAGGGATAACATCAATGGAACAGGTCCATTTCAACCAAGTCATGATGACATCCATAAAACTTTAATAAGGATGACTCCAACTTAGGAACAACATACCCCTGTCTGAGCAACTTTTCTATCAGGACCCGGACTCTGTCCAGGAAGTCAATGTATATGTCACAAGCTCTGGAATAATGTATGATTTGTGAAATATATACTCCATACGCTGGCACTTCTGGAATATTGCCGCTCAAAAATGGGAAGTTGATTATTAGAAAGTCAAAGTTATCCCGTTTGTCGTAAAGTTTTGTATTCAATCTTCCTGTTGTGTCAATTTCAAGGTGAAGGTCAAGATAAGATGCAGACTTGGCAGTGTCTGTGGTATCCTTAATTTCGAGCTCATTTGGGAGTGCCTATAGGAATGCCAATTGTCTGTTGGAAAACACGTCCACCAAATTGAACAAATATGTTGTCATTCAAAAATTCAATCATCAGGACAATTTAGTCCTCTGTATATTTTTTGTTAGAATTACAGTGGTTTTTAACAAAGTATGAATTATCTCTACCAATGACAAGGTATGTGTATCTGCTGTTGCCATTTTTATTTTGAAAGCATCGATGTATTAGATCTTTCAATTTCTCCTTCAGTTGTGAATGAGGAATGGTGGTATAGAGGGTAGAGAAATCAAATGTTTTTATGCCGTTACAGACTGAAATGGACCGAGATCGTAAAATATCCTTTAAGTATTTGGAGTTCTTTAATATCCACATTTGATTGATACCACTTCTTGAATAGCTTGTCTCACAATAACTTTGGAGGTTAGAAGTTGAGACAATGGTTTGGTGGAACACTTGGCAAATCCAGCTATAAAGTGTTGTTTGTATGGGCCAACTTATGTAACTTGGGAATCCAGTACAAGGTAGGAAGATCACAATCATCATCTTTGATGGAAATACCAAATGACGATAAGACCGATCTATGATTGTCGGTTATTTCTTCCTTTGAAAGTGTAGTAGCTTTATAGGTCTGATTGCCAATTGAACTAGCAATCCCTAGTTCTTTAATCTAACATTGAATATTGTATCTTTTGCAGGAACAAAAACATATTTGTCATGAATGGCGGACTGTGTCTTGGCAGCATCAGGTTGCTGAAGACTAATGTTCCTTTTTTACTCATAGACCTTCTAAGTTTATCAATTCGGACTTGAATCAACGATCTCACAGCTTTAACCCACTCTGAAAGCGAATCTAGTGGCTCTTGTTAAAGTTTGGTCCATTTCCTGGTATAGTCCTTTGCAGCATTCATCAGTAGTTTGAAATTATATTTATGGATCGTGATTCGCGATAGTTAAGACGTTTTGCAAGGACATCACGAAGAGACTCATTGTCTATGATATTTAAGTCTCCTGTGATGACATGGCCAACAGGACTATATTTGAATGGAGAACTGTTGCATGAACAATCAGGGGAGCTTAGCTTTGAGATCGTTGATTTTGAGGTCCTGCAATAATGATTGCCAGCAAAGATCCTTTAAATTAGCATGCATTTCTTTCATTAATGTGAAACATTTGATTATCAGTAATATTTTGTTGTAGGAAAATGTTTATGTATTTGTAGGCATAATTCTATTCTAGTTGGTGACCAGTTGAAGATTAAAAAGGCAGATCATGAGCTTAATACAGATAAATATGCCTTTTCCAATGCCCTATCCCAGTCTGGTAAGAATTTTGTCTCCTATATTATTTTGTACTGTTAGATTTATATAGAAACAGTGTGTTTCAAACTAGTCCATATTTTTATACCCCCCGCAAACAAAGTTTGGGGGGGTATATAGGAATCACCTTGTCCGTCCGTCTGTCTGTCTGTCTGTCCGTCTGTCCGTCTGTCCATATATCTTGTAAGCACAACTCCTCCTAGAGCGCTCAATGGATTTCAACGAAACTTTACAGAAAGGAAGTACATCATCCAAAGATGTGCATGAAGAAAAATCTTTGCTTTCCGATATCACACAAGGGAGATAATTGGACTTCTATTTTTTTTGGCTTATACATTATATATGAACCTCGTAAGCGCAACTCCTCCTAGACCGCTCAATGGATTTCAACGAAACTTTACAGAAAGGAAGTACATCATCCAAAGATGTGCATGAAGAAAAATCTTTGCTTTCCGATATCACACAAGGGAGATAATTGGACTTCTATTTTTTTTAGCTTATACATTATGTATGAACCTCGTAAGCGCAACTCCTCCTAGACCGCTCAATGGATTTCAACGAAACTTTACAGAAAGGAAGTACATCATCCAGAGATGTGCATGAAGAAAAATCTTTGCTTTCCGATTTCACACAAGGGAGATAATTGGACTTCTATTTTTTTTGGCTTATACATTATATATGAACCTCGTAAGCGCAACTCCTCCTAGACCGCTCAATGGATTTCAACGAAACTTTACAGAAAGGAAGTACATCATCCAAAGATGTGCATGAAGAAAAATCTTTGCTTTCCGATATCACACAAGGGAGGTAATTGGACTTCAAAGCAGGGGGTATCCTTTGTGAGCTTTGCTCACAGTACATCTAGTGTGATATTGCACAGGAAAAGTGATATTGCACAATTAACTTCTAATTCATAGTCTTTAAGGATGCTCGCTGGTCATGTTTTGGTCTTTTTGTTAGATTTTCAGAATCCTCGGGTTTTATCCATTTCTTAAACATGAAATTTTTTGCCCATGAACCCCCACTTTTTCTTTTACAATTCAATCATATATACCTTAAGATGGTATTTGACAAAATTTTATGGAATCAATTTTTTTTTTCATATATTTTTGAGAGACTGAAGTTGTCAATGCAAAGACAATGAAAAATCCAGAGAAAACCCATTTCCTGCAAATTTTCAAGGCCTTGTAGCTCTAAAATGAGCACATGAACCTACATTTTTTTCTTGCTTATTTGTTTACTATTCATATTTTCTCTCAAACTAAAACAACTATTTCAAATCCTATTTATTTCCTATTAGACCAGCGATCATCCTTAAGGTGAAATGTAATAAAACAATTATAACACTTGGCTGTTGTGCAATATTATACAATTAATGTCTTTTGATGAGGTAAATGACTGGAGTTATTGACTTTTGAAAAACTGTTATTCACTGAGCCCAATGAGCGAGGTGAATAACAGTTTTTCAAAAGTCAATAACTCCACACATTTACAGAATCAAAAGACAGTTATTGTTTTATTCAATAATGCAAATAAACATTTTAGTTTGTTGTCATATTGACAATTTATAATTTCTATTATTTTTTTCTGTTTCCTGCAGTCGTTGTTTACAAGGTGTCATGATGAGATAAACTCTAGACAGTGATACACTTCTGCTCCGATAATTTCCATTGGACGATAAAAATAGGGGGTTTCCATGATTCTAAAAATAATGGTTTCAAAGTCAATATCAATTTTCTCCAATTCAATTGCCTCTGTTATTGACTTGATGCTACATTTACAATTCTATTAGTATAAATATATGTTATAGAATAACATGTTTTATGGATCACTTAAAGCAATATTGCCGGCAGCCGATGGCCTTGTGCAGTATTGCTGTTATATGGTCCATAAAACAAGATATTCCAATCAGTAAAGTGCCATAATTGCATAATATAATCCAGATAGATATGTATGTCCCAATGTCCTATCCCAATCAGGTAAGAATTTTGTCTGTCGGCTAGATATTTATTTCCAAATGCCCTGTGCCAGTCAGGTAAGAATTTTGTCTTTCAGATAGATACATATTTCCCAATGCCCTATACCAATCAGGTAGGTACAAATGTGTCTCCTACAAGCCTGTCAGTCAGTTTTTTTTTCACTTCCCATCTTTATTGACAGGATTGTCACTTGTTTTCATTTTCCATCTTAATTGACAAGGATTGCGAGATTTCTGTCTAAAGATCAGTGGTACTTTACAGGTAGTCATGTTATACAGTTAAAATCTATTTACAAAATGCATAGTTCTAACAGATTTGGAACATTATTTTAAGACCTGTTACTGTGAATTCAGTTATTTTTGTTGATGTTAATTTTCTGACAGAAAGGATATATCCATTGATTTGATATTTTAAATTCAAGTTAATAGAAGATAATTCTACATGTAAAATTGATTGTTCTTTATAGCCAGTATTAAAAAAAAAGAATTCTATCTCATATATTTACTGTAAAGTGCAGTTAATGCATTGATTAGAAATTAGACCATACTTCTTGTCAGTCTGAAATCTAGAGGTTTTGATCTTTTGGATAATTTTCAGGACATGAGATTTACAAAATTAACAAACAAATATTGGTGCAAAAGAATAATATAGTCTGTAAAGGGAGATAACTTTTGTTAATGACACTATAATGATAAGACAATGTAATTTTATCACATGTATTTGTTTGTTACAGTGAAGTTAGCAGTATGGGAATCATCATTAGAAATATTTATCGATTCTATCAGGAATATTACTGAGGTAAATATCTCAACATTCAACATAGTAAGGAAAAAATAGATTACTAGTTGATTTTTTTCTGATTTCATCAAAACGAAAAGTAGGGTAGGGAAAATATTTCATTTTGAGTAATTGACATCAAGGATGCTAAATGAATTATGACCAGCCTTGCTCTTTTATCTAGGTGACACTTTAATAAATACATTAAATATGTCAATTAAGGCTTTTTATGGTTTATGTGCATTCTAAAAATAAAATAAAAAAAGAAAAGACAAAAAATCAGGAAACAAAAAATACTACCTTTTTTTCTTGTTTTAGGTGAGGCATCTGAAAATAGTGGTCAGTTCTGACACTATGAGCACAAAATATTTTATTTAAGGCCTAAACATAAAGACCATGTGATGACCTCTAGAAATCTGTCAATGGTCAATTCACTTCACAGGTGTTATCTTGTCTCTGACATGTACCCGATATGTGTCCTTTTTTATATATATAATTTCAACAATATTAATGGTTTATTTTTCTGCAGCAAAGATAAGCTTTGCCTATCAAGCTAACGCAGTGCATAAGATTGTCAACATGCTGGTATTAGTGTTTGTTCTAGAACATCTAACTTCTTTCTTATAAATGCGTCGGCCTTGCTTACTGTTTGCATATTGATACAATATTTGAAAGTAGTGCAGTCTCCATTATCAGGGCCTCGTTCAACATTTGTCGATGTTCCTGAACCAGTCTCAGTTGTAGGCTTGTGCATTACCTGGGGACATTTTAATCTCTGTCTTTTCAAATATATTTAATTACATAATTCTTGTACAATGCGACTCTTTGTTAGCCTTTAATTTCGATGTTTATACAATCCAGAAAGCGTGTCTCAAAGATAGGTCAAGTCCATCACCTAATCTATTAATACGATTTCATGCTACCTCACATCGGCCAGTTAAAAATTTAAACAAGTTCATGGTCTATATTGGTCGTCACATAACCGATATGCTCAGGTGTGCTGTTGCAACTGATTTACCATACACTGTTCTGAGCAGTTATTGATACCGTAATATTTTCATGAATATTTTTGCGTATGACAAAAAAATAAATAATTGTTTGTTTCCCCAAACCCGGCTGTATCAATTTATCAGGCTTGCACACATTTTTTTCAAGGAACTTTCTAGACTATTTAGTATTTTTCAGAGAGGCCTGCTGCCCAATTTTATTCATGAATAAAATATTTATTCTATTTTAAAAATAATTATAAACCCATTCGCCTTTTAGACAAATAAGTACTCAGGAATTCACAGAGAATGTCTAAATATAAATTCTCATTATATGAAGAAAAAAAATATGCAAAGTGTGCAGTACATTCTAATTTTAGAAAGATACAATTTTTTACACAGAATGAAATAAAAAAACAATAAGGTTAAGAAGAGAGCACAATGATTATTAATAAAACACATATATTATTTTTATAATTATTAATTGACCCAATTTATTTTGTCGATTCCATACTGGATCCATCTAATTTAACTCTGACGAAGATCGTTCGGCTATTTTTGACAATTAGTAGAGCATATAAATTATCTGAACAGTGTTTGGTCGTAATATCGACAATCTTGCAGCACGGGAAATTCCTATGGCTCGTATTATATCGTATTGATTTGCTGACTATCCACCGTGTTTTTCCACTGTCAAAACAAACTTTTACTAGATAAAGGAGGCCCACATTCAACGAAGTCAATAACCAGATAGGATAGTTGGTGGGCAATTTTCAAAAAATGTGGGCATTGCACGGTCCATTATACTTATTCTGTAAAACCCTATGGGAAATTTCATACAAAAATCTTCATCTAATGAACCACTGAATGGATTGAAACAAAACATTGCATGAATGTTCCTTATGACGTTCTGACCAAGTGTTGTTACTTTGATGCCGATCTGTCATCCATGATGACCTCCAGCGGAAGACTTAGTTTAACATAGGACCCTAGGAAAAGTACATACAGACGGCTTCTTCCTGAAAATTACTGAATGGATTTAAACCAAACATGACATGATGTTAATCTCAAGATCCCTTATCGATGAACAAATGGAAATATCAGGTGAGCGTTACAGGCTCCTTGGAGCCCCTGGTTTATTGACTTGCACATGCGATGTTTTGGATGCCACTGTCTGCTACTATCTTTAACTTTAGTTTTGTAAACACAGAACAAATATACAACTGTAAAAACAATTTTGAATCAATTTAGTTATCTATGTTAATTCTTTGTTTTACATGCATACAAGCTATTATGAATTCGGAACACCTAAATTTTGGATGATCTCTTCATTTACATTAGAGTATCTCCCTTGTGCAGAGATCTGTCCTTTGCAATTCCTCCTGAATCGTTCAATGCATTTAGATAAAACATTATATGAAGGTCATATGTATATATGCATGAAGGAAGATAATTATCGCTGGATGCTTGCAAAGGGAAATAATTCATCTTAAGGGTTTTACATGTTTAAAGCTTGTAAGTGCAATTCCTCCTGAACCGTTCAATGCATTTAGATGAAACATTATATGAATGTTGGGCATCATATGTAGATATGCATGAAGCAAGATATTAATCGTTGGATACTTGCAATGGGAAATAATTCATCTTAAGGGTTTTACATGTTTAAATCTTGTAAGTGCAACTCCTCCTAAACCGTTCAATGCATTTTGATGAAACTTTAAACGAAGGTTGAGCATCATATGTAGATATGCATGAAGCAAGATAATTATCGCCAGATGCTTGCAAATGGAGATAATCCAACTTATGGGTTTATAGCTTGTAAGCGCAACTTACTTAGTATTGCAGGATGGTGTATCACTCAGTGAGTTCACTCACAGTTCTAGTTATTCATGGATTGTGATTGTCTTTAATCCACAATTCGGCTTATCCATTCATTCAATTTATGGTTAAATATATCCGTTCAATATAATTTCTAAATGGAATAGTATGAATGTCTCAAAATGTGTTCAATGGTCAATTATTCTATTGCACAATGGTAGATTTGAATTAACTTTATTACATGGTGCAGTATGAGCATGAAGGTGGAATCAGTGTTTAATTATTAAGATAGGAAACCCTGCTAAGACTCGAAACAAGAATAAGGCATAGGAAAATGACGTAAGTGCGAAAAAATTTAACAGCAGAACTGGAGATCAGCACTTCAGTGCTATGTTTAATTACTGTAAAACTGTGTGATGCCTTCCCAGAAATCTATAGATCGTGCATACTTGGTGGTTTTTTGTGGAGCACAAAAATGTTTGCACCCTTCAGGTCTTTCTTAAATGATATGAATGAAGAGAAGAATATAACATTCTTGCTATATGTGATATAATGTTGTTGTTCAGTTGTTCAGTTCATACTGATCATTAACACTATGTAAACTGTGTAATATGGAATGCCGTAACTGTCTTGTTATGACTACTATTCATTATATGATGTGCATTTATCATTATATGATGTGCATTTATCATTATATGATGTGCACATGCCATTATATGATGTGCGATCGTCATTATATGATGTGCAAACTTCTTTATATGATGTGCAAATAACATTATATGATGTGCAAATAACTTTATATTATGTGCACATGTCTTTATATTATGTGCAACTACCTTTATGTGATGTGCAAACATATTTATATTATGTCCAAACATCATTATATTATGTGCAACTACCTTTATGTTATGTGCAAACATCTTTATATTATGTCCAAACACCATTATATTATGTACTTTAACAATTTTGTTTTGTGCTGAATTTCATTTCATTATATGCGGTCAGTTCGTCTTTATATGATGTGCAAACATCATTATTATGTCCAAACAACGTTATGATGACGTTCGAAATCGAAAAGGTGATTCCAATCCGGTTCCGAAAAATCATACTATCACTTCCGTTGCTGAAACAAATTTGGCGGTATAAACAATTAGTTTTACAGAAAGATGGTGACTTCTGTAGAAATGGAGTCCATATTAAAAAAACTGAACTTGGAAATGTTCGTAGGGAAATTCTTGGAAGAAAAAATAACGCCCGATATAATTTCAAAACTATCCGTATATGAGTTGCGCAGTTTAGGCTTAGTAGATAGGTCTTCTATCATGAAACTACGTATAGAATGTTTGAATTATGGGAGAACTCGTCTTTACCAACAGCCAGCTCGCCTAACATTTACCATACCAGAGGAAATATTGCAATTTCTTATAGAGTCTGAATTTTCAATTTCGGAAATAGCCAAAATTCTATCAGTATCTGACAGCACAATATACAGAAGAATGAGACAATGCAACCTTACAAAAATGTTTTTTTCTGATATTTGTGATGAGGATTTGGACGCTATACTGCAAGAACTCGTTGAAGAATTCCCACGTTGTGGGGAAGGAATGATTAAGCATTTACTGCGACAAAGAAATATACAGGTATAAACACGTCATGCTTCTTAGAAAGGAAAGGGGGGGGGGGGGGAGTTCTGATCACGAAAAGTATTTTTCATGATTCAGTTCACGAAAACTATATTACAAACGTTCTTTCAGTAAAATACACACAGAGATATTAAAAAGACACACAGAGAAATAAAAAAAACACGCACCGAGATTTGAAAAATTCACAACGAAATTTGAATTTACACAAGAGTTTAAATAAACACATCGAAATTTAAAAATACACACCGAGATTTCAAAAATTCACAATGAAACTTCAAATTTGTAAGGTTGCATTGTCTCATTCTTCTGTATATTGTGCTGTCAGATACTGATAGAATTTTGGCTATTTCCGAAATTGAAAATTCAGACTCTATAAGAAATTGCAATATTTCCTCTGGTATGGTAAATGTTAGCTGGCTGTTGGTAAAGACGAGTTCTCCCATAATTCAAACATTCTATACGTAGTTTCATGATAGAAGACCTATCTACTAAGCCTAAACTGCGCAACTCATATACGGATAGTTTTGAAATTATATCGGGCGTTATTTTTTCTTCCAAGAATTTCCCTACGAACATTTCCAAGTTCAGTTTTTTTAATATGGACTCCATTTCTACAGAAGTCACCATCTTTCTGTAAAACTAATTGTTTATACCGCCAAATTTGTTTCAGCAACGGAAGTGATAGTATGATTTTTCGGAACCGGATTGGAATCACCTTTTCGATTTCGAACGTCATCATAACGTTGTTTGGACATAATAATGATGTTTGCACATCATATAAAGACGAACTGACCGCATATAATGAAATGAAATTCAGCACAAAACAAAATTGTTAAAGTACATAATATAATGGTGTTTGGACATAATATAAAGATGTTTGCACATAACATAAAGGTAGTTGCACATAATATAATGATGTTTGGACATAATATAAATATGTTTGCACATCACATAAAGGTAGTTGCACATAATATAAAGACATGTGCACATAATATAAAGTTATTTGCACATCATATAATGTTATTTGCACATCATATAAAGAAGTTTGCACATCATATAATGACGATCGCACATCATATAATGGCATGTGCACATCATATAATGATAAATGCACATCATATAATGAATAGTAGTCATAACAAGACAGTTACGGCATTCCATATTACACAGTTTACATAGTGTTAATGATCAGTATGAACTGAACAACTGAACAACAACATTATATCACATATAGCAAGAATGTTATATTCTTCTCTTCATTCATATCATTTAAGTGATCTTTCTTGATTTTTTTTCAGAGATTAAAAAGTGGAAGTAAAATAAAAATAAGTAGACAAGAGGTTTTAAGAAGACATGGAGAAATATTTGAATTAAGGTAATTATCTAAAATTGTATTCTTTCATTATTTTACACATTTTAAAAGAAGATAAATTATATATATAATAAATGCAATTACAGTCAACTCCACTTAATTGGATATCTGTTAAAAGAATATTCATCTAATTGCATAAGATTTTGCAACACCAAACCATTTACCATATAGTCTATGTATATTACTCCAACAAAAGCATATTGAATTGTTAATAATTGCGTAATTCTTTTTTCTAAATCATGAATGTATTGCCAAAATTTGATTTAATTAGTAGGAATCTATTGTACTAATGATTAAGTTATTTGGAATTTAGTTTATTTGACATACAAGTTTGATAAGAAGACAAATTATATGTTTATGTAAGAATAAGGATGTTTTCATATTTATTGTACAATGGAGTAAATTTTCAAACGTTCAGTCAAGATGTTAATTTCTTAGTGAGAAATGTTATAAACGTTCAGTCAAGATGTTAAGTTCTTAGTGAGAAATGCTATAAACGTTCAGTTAAGATGTTAATTTCTTAGTGAGAAATGTTATAAACGTTCAGTCAAGATGTTAATTTCTTAGTGAGAAATGTTATAAACGTTCAGTCAAGATGTTAAGTTCTTAGTGAGAAATGTTATAAACTTTCAGTCAAGATGTTAAGTTCTTAGTGAGAAATGTTATAAACGTTCAGTCAAGATGTTGATTTCTTAGTGAAAAATGTTATAAACGTTCAGTCAAGATGTTAAGTTCTTATTGAGAAATGTTATAAACTTTCAGTCAAGATGTTAATTTCTTAGTGAGAAATGTTATAAACGTTCAGTCAAGATGTTAAGTTCTTAGTGAGAAATGTTATAAACGTTCAGTCAAGATGTTAATTTCTTAGTGAGAAATGTTATAAACGTTCAGTCAAGATGTTAATTTCTTAGTGAGAAATGTTATAAACGTTCAGTCAAGATGTTAATTTCTTAGTGAGAAATGTTATAAACGTTCAGTCAAGATGTTAAGTTCTTAGTGAGAAATGTTATAAACGTTCAGTCAAGATGTTAATTTCTTAGTGAGAAATGTTATAAACGTTCAGTCAAGATGTTAAGTTCTTAGTGAGAAATGTTATAAACGTTCAGTCAAGATGTTAATTTCTTAGTGAGAAATGTTATAAACGTTCAGTCAAGATGTTAATTTCTTAGTGAGAAATGTTATAAACGTTCAGTCAAGATGTTAATTTCTTAGTGAGAAATGTTATAAAATTGTGATATATTTGTATGTTTTATGTTACATTTTTCAGATATTTAATGAACTTGAATTCTGAGTTGCTATTCACACCTGACTTTTATTGGGACAGAGATCAAAACTTAGAAACTTTGTACAAACAATTATATAATCATCTAGATATAGGTAGAAGAACTAAGGTATGTCCATTGATGCATTTTATTTTCCATTTGTTTCCATTTTTAGTACAGGTTGTGAAATTCCTTGATTATTTTTAAATACCAGGGTCCAGTTGTTAAATTTAACTAAAGGTTAAACTACATAGAAAATGTAACCCTTGGTTAAACAAGTTGAACAACTGGGCCCAGTTAAATGGGTTAAATGTCTGCAATACCAAATTCAGAGCTTTGGTGGATTTGAAATCATTTAATGAAGACCAATGACTGCCATGAATAATAATATTCAAAGAGGATAACAGTTAATTTACACAAACTATGTTTTTTAAGGGGTTCTCCATAATTATCAACATTTTTTATGCGTTTACAAAGAGCAATCTTTTTAGAAACCCCCTCCCTCTCTCAAAAAGAGCACAAAAGACAAACTCAACAGAGAGTCAGGATAGTCTGACTTAATGCAGACACAAAACAGTGGTTGGGTTAACAAATTTTATGGATACCCAAACCTCCCCCTTATCTATCCTGATACTCTATAAAAACCAATTTAGTATGATTACCAACAAAGTGACTGCTTGATGGAACTGCAGAAATTGTTTTGACGGTATTTAGACAGCAGGCTTTTCACTGTAAATTAGGTATGGCTCTCATAGCACACCGACAAGAGAAGGACATTATATCTTACATCCCACATTGTGAAATAGGTAAACTTTTATCTGATTTACTGTTTGCTTGATGTTCAGAGCAAATATTGCATGAATTTTATTGAAGAAATTCTCATTTTACCTTAAAATTGGACATTCAATTCGCCATAAAAATATGTAACACTTTATTGAGTCAACATATTACAGTTCATGTTAATAGGTTATGAAAGAGAACTTTTTTATATCTGCAGGTTATGAATGAGAAACTAAATTATTGCTGTCAAATAATTGAAGTTATTGATCACAAAGTTAGTGATGCCCAACATGTTAGATTGGAATGGTTTATAATTATTCTTATATTGATAGAGGTCAGTGTTATAATTAAGTCATGGGGGTTATAGAAGTCATTTACATATGGGCCTATATAGAGGTCAGTGTTATAATTAAGTCATGGGGGTTATAGAAGTCATTTACATATGGGCCTATATAGAGGTCAGTGTTATAATTAAGTCATGGGGTTATAGAAGTCATTTACACATGGGGCTATATAGAGGTCAGTGTTATAATTAAGTCATGGGGGTTATAGAAGTCATTTACACATGGGCCTATATAGAGGTCAGTGTTATAATTAAGTCATTGGGGTTATAGAAGTCATTTACACATGGGCCTATATAGAGGTCAGTGTTATAATTAAGTCATGGGGGTTATAGAAGTCATTTACATATGGGCCTATATAGAGGTCAGTGTTATAATTAAGTCATGGGGTTATAGAAGTCATTTACACATGGGGCTATATAGAGGTCAGTGTTATAATGAAGTCATGGGGGTTATAGAAGTCATTTACACATGGGGCTATATAGAGGTCAGTGTTATAATTAAGTCATGGGGTTATAGAAGTCATTTGCACATGGGCCTATATAGAGGTCAGTGTTATAATTAAGTCATTGGGGTTATAGAAGTCATTTACACATGGGCCTATATAGAGGTCAGTGTTATAATTAAGTCATTGGGGTTATAGAAGTCATTTACACATGGGCCTATATAGAGGTCAGTGTTATAATTAAGTCATGGGGGTTATAGAAGTCATTTACACATGGGCCTATATAGAGGTCAGTGTTATAATTAAGTCATGGGGTTATAGAAGTCATTTACACATGGGCCTATATAGAGGTCAGTGTTATAATTAAGTCATGGGGGTTATAGAAGTCATTTACACATGGGCCTATATAGAGGTCAGTGTTATAAGTCATGGGGGTTATAGAAGTCATTTACACATGGGCCTATATAGAGGTCAGTGTTATAATTAAGTCATGGGGGTTATAGAAGTCATTTACACGTGGGCCTATATAGAGGTCAGTGTTATAATTAAGTCATGGGGGTTATAGAAGTCATTTACATATGGGGCTATATAGAGGTCAGTGTTATAATTAAGTCATGGGGTTATAGAAGTCATTTGCACATGGGGCTATATAGAGGTCAGTGTTATAATTAAGTCATGGGGGTTATAGAAGTCATTTACACATGGGGCTATATAGAGGTCAGTGTTATAATTAAGTCATGGGGTTATAGAAGTCATTTACACATGGGGCTATATAGAGGTCAGTGTTATAATTAAGTCATGGGGGTTATAGAAGTCATTTACACATGGGGCTATATAGAGGTCAGTGTTATAATTAAGTCATGGGGGTTATAGAAGTCATTTACACATGGGCCTATATAGAGGTCAGTGTTATAATGAAGTCATGGGGGTTATAGAAGTCATTTACACATGGGCCTATATAGAGGTCAGTGTTATAATTAAGTCATGGGGGTTATAGAAGTCATTTACACATGGGGCTATATAGAGGTCAGTGTTATAATGAAGTCATGGGGGTTATAGAAGTCATTTACACATGGGGCTATATAGAGGTCAGTGTTATAATTAAGTCATGGGGGTTATAGAAGTCATTTACACATGGGGCTATATAGAGGTCAGTGTTATAATTAAGTCATGGGGGTTATAGAAGTCATTTACATATGGGGCTATATAGAGGTCAGTGTTATAATTAAGTCATGGGGGTTATAGAAGTCATTTACACATGGGGCTATATAGAGGTCAGTGTTATAATGAAGTCATGGGGGTTATAGAAGTCATTTACATATGGGCCTATATAGAGGTCAGTGTTATAATTAAGTCATGGGGGTTACAGAAGTCATTTACATATGGGGCTATATAGAGGTCAGTGTTATAATTAAGTCATGGGGGTTATAGAAGTCATTTACACATGGGCCTATATAGAGGTCAGTGTTATAATTAAGTCATGGGGGTTATAGAAGTCATTTACACATGGGGCTATATAGAGGTCAGTGTTATAATTAAGTCATGGGGGTTATAGAAGTCATTTACATATGGGGCTATATAGAGGTCAGTGTTATAATTAAGTCATGGGGGTTATAGAAGTCATTTACACATGGGGCTATATAGAGGTCAGTGTTATAATTAAGTCATGGGGGTTATAGAAGTCATTTACACATGGGCCTATATAGAGGTCAGTGTTATAATTAAGTCATGGGGGTTATAGAAGTCATTTACACATGGGGCTATATAGAGGTCAGTGTTATAATTAAGTCATGGGGTTATAGAAGTCATTTACACATGGGGCTATATAGAGGTCAGTGTTATAATTAAGTCATGGGGGTTATAGAAGTCATTTACATATGGGGCTATATAGAGGTCAGTGTTATAATTAAGTCATGGGGGTTATAGAAGTCATTTACACATGGGCCTATATAGAGGTCAGTGTTATAATTAAGTCATGGGGGTTATAGAAGTCATTTACATATGGGGCTATATAGAGGTCAGTGTTATAATTAAGTCATGGGGGTTACAGAAGTCATTTACACATGGGCCTATATAGAGGTCAGTGTTATAATTAAGTCATGGGGGTTACAGAAGTCATTTACACATGGGCCTATATAGAGGTCAGTGTTATAATTAAGTCATGGGGGTTATAGAAGTCATTTACACATGGGGCTATATAGAGGTCAGTGTTATAATTAAGTCATGGGGGTTATAGAAGTCATTTACATATGGGGCTATATAGAGGTCAGTGTTATAATTAAGTCATGGGGGTTACAGAAGTCATTTACACATGGGCCTATATAGAGGTCAGTGTTATAATTAAGTCATGGGGGTTACAGAAGTCATTTACACATGGGCCTATATAGAGGTCAGTGTTATAATTAAGTCATGGGGGTTATAGAAGTCATTTACACATGGGCCTATATAGAGGTCAGTGTTATAATTAAGTCATGGGGGTTATAGAAGTCATTTACATATGGGGCTATATAGAGGTCAGTGTTATAATTAAGTCATGGGGGTTATAGAAGTCATTTACACATGGGGCTATATAGAGGTCAGTGTTATAATTAAGTCATGGGGGTTATAGAAGTCATTTACACATGGGCCTATATAGAGGTCAGTGTTATAATTAAGTCATGGGGGTTATAGAAGTCATGGGCCTATATAGAGGTCAGTGTTATAAGTCATGGGGGTTATAGAAGTCATTTACACATGGGCCTATATAGAGGTCATTGTTATAATTAAGTCATGGGGGTTATAGAAGTCATTTACACATGGGCCTATATAGAGGTCAGTGTTATAATTAAGTCATTGGGGTTATAGAAGTCATTTACACATGGGCCTATATAGAGGTCAGTGTTATAATTAAGTCATGGGGGTTATAGAAGTCATTTACACATGGGGCTATATAGAGGTCAGTGTTATAATGAAGTCATGGGGGTTATAGAAGTCATTTACACATGGGCCTATATAGAGGTCAGTGTTATAAGTCATGGGGGTTATAGAAGTCATTTACACATGGGCCTATATAGAGGTCAGTGTTATAATTAAGTCATGGGGGTTATAGAAGTCATTTACACATGGGCCTATATAGAGGTCAGTGTTATAAGTCATGGGGGTTATAGAAGTCATTTACACATGGGCCTATATAGAGGTCAGTGTTATAATGAAGTCATGGGGGTTATAGAAGTCATTTACACATGGGGCTATATAGAGGTCAGTGTT
Source organism: Mytilisepta virgata (assembly GCA_028015205.1). NCBI lineage: Eukaryota > Metazoa > Mollusca > Bivalvia > Mytilida > Mytilidae > Mytilisepta > Mytilisepta virgata. The sequence goes on along the minus strand of CM051520.1, from coordinate 1,083,978 downwards.
ATAATTAAGTCATGGGGGTTATAGAAGTCATTTACACATGGGCCTATATAGAGGTCAGTGTTATAATGAAGTCATGGGGGTTATAGAAGTCATTTACACATGGGCCTATATAGAGGTCAGTGTTATAATTAAGTCATGGGGTTATAGAAGTCATTTACACATGGGCCTATATAGAGGTCAGTGTTATAATTAAGTCATGGGGGTTATAGAAGTCATTTACACATGGGGCTATATAGAGGTCAGTGTTATAATGAAGTCATGGGGGTTATAGAAGTCATTTACACATGGGCCTATATAGAGGTCAGTGTTATAATTAAGTCATGGGGGTTATAGAAGTCATTTACACATGGGGCTATATAGAGGTCAGTGTTATAATTAAGTCATGGGGGTTATAGAAGTCATTTACACATGGGCCTATATAGAGGTCAGTGTTATAATTAAGTCATGGGGGTTATAGAGGTCATTTACACATGGGCCTATATAGAGGTCAGTGTTATAATTAAGTCATTGGGGTTATAGAAGTCATTTACACATGGGGCTATATAGAGGTCAGTGTTATAATTAAGTCATGGGGGTTATAGAAGTCATTTACATATGGGGCTATATAGAGGTCAGTGTTATAATTAAGTCATGGGGTTATAGAAGTCATTTGCATATGGGGCTATATAGAGGTCAGTGTTATAATTAAGTCATGGGGGTTATAGAAGTCATTTACACATGGGGCTATATAGAGGTCAGTGTTATAATTAAGTCATGGGGTTATAGAAGTCATTTGCACATGGGCCTATATAGAGGTCAGTGTTATAATTAAGTCATGGGGTTATAGAAGTCATTTACACATGGGCCTATATAGAGGTCAGTGTTATAATTAAGTCATGGGGGTTATAGAAGTCATTTACACATGGGGCTATATAGAGGTCAGTGTTATAATTAAGTCATGGGGGTTACAGAAGTCATTTACACATGGGCCTATATAGAGGTCAGTGTTATAATTAAGTCATGGGGTTATAGAAGTCATTTGCACATGGGCCTATATAGAGGTCAGTGTTATAATTAAGTCATGGGGGTTATAGAAGTCATTTACACATGGGGCTATATAGAGGTCAGTGTTATAATTAAGTCATGGGGGTTATAGAAGTCATTTACACATGGGCCTATATAGAGGTCAGTGTTATAATTAAGTCATGGGGGTTACAGAAGTCATTTACATATGGGGCTATATAGAGGTCAGTGTTATAATTAAGTCATGGGGGTTATAGAAGTCATTTACACATGGGGCTATATAGAGGTCAGTGTTATAATGAAGTCATGGGGGTTATAGAAGTCATTTACACATGGGGCTATATAGAGGTCAGTGTTATAATTAAGTCATGGGGGTTATAGAAGTCATTTACACATGGGCCTATATAGAGGTCAGTGTTATAATTAAGTCATGGGGTTATAGAAGTCATTTACACATGGGCCTATATAGAGGTCAGTGTTATAATTAAGTCATGGGGGTTATAGAAGTCATTTACACATGGGGCTATATAGAGGTCAGTGTTATAATTAAGTCATGGGGGTTACAGAAGTCATTTACACATGGGCCTATATAGAGGTCAGTGTTATAATTAAGTCATGGGGTTATAGAAGTCATTTGCACATGGGCCTATATAGAGGTCAGTGTTATAATTAAGTCATGGGGGTTATAGAAGTCATTTACACATGGGGCTATATAGAGGTCAGTGTTATAATTAAGTCATGGGGGTTATAGAAGTCATTTACACATGGGCCTATATAGAGGTCAGTGTTATAATTAAGTCATGGGGGTTACAGAAGTCATTTACATATGGGGCTATATAGAGGTCAGTGTTATAATTAAGTCATGGGGGTTATAGAAGTCATTTACACATGGGGCTATATAGAGGTCAGTGTTATAATTAAGTCATGGGGGTTATAGAAGTCATTAACACATGGGCCTATATAGAGGTCAGTGTTATAATTAAGTCATGGGGGTTATAGAAGTCATTTACACATGGGGCTATATAGAGGTCAGTGTTATAATTAAGTCATGGGGGTTATAGAAGTCATTTACACATGGGGCTATATAGAGGTCAGTGTTATAATTAAGTCATGGGGGTTATAGAAGTCATTTACACATGGGCCTATATAGAGGTCAGTGTTATAATTAAGTCATGGGGGTTATAGAAGTCATTTACACATGGGCCTATATAGAGGTCAGTGTTATAATTAAGTCATGGGGGTTACAGAAGTCATTTACATATGGGGCTATATAGAGGTCAGTGTTATAATTAAGTCATGGGGGTTATAGAAGTCATTTACACATGGGCCTATATAGAGGTCAATGTTATAATTAAGTCATGGGGGTTATAGAAGTCATTTACACATGGGGCTGGCCTTTATATAGAGAATAATTCAATGCAAAATCTTTTTCACCCTGAGTTTTCAATATCAGCCAAAGGGCCTCTGTGGATATATTAGGTAATATATATTGATGATATATAGGATGTCACATTAGAATGATGATTTTAATATTTTAAAGAAATAATTCTGTGGAGAGAAGTGAGCTTAAGGCAAGAGTCATAAGTTAAAAATAAGACAATATGTTATCGTCTTTTTGAAATGAAATTATTAATCTGTCTTTTTATGTTGTGGTTAGAGTGCTTGAATTACAAAACACATAATTAGTTAAAATTTTAAAAGTTTCATATTTATCATTTTCAAGTCATGGCCATTGTTAATTTGAGAAATGTTTATTTTTGAGGTTTCAATACAACTAAGATATGGTTGAATCTTTGTCGGTTGACACATTCTGTCTACATCTAAAATCAAAAGGTTGAATTTCTCCGCTCTTTCCATTTTTAAATTAATATACAAATGATGTCTTGAAATTATGATGGAAGGAGACAAAATTTGCATTAAAAAATGTTATTTTGGTTGGACTTTGTCATGTAAGGATTAAGTGTTGAGGGATTAATCAACCATGCTTGTTCTATACCTGTTTCTACATGGATGTAACTACGGTGTTTTATATAATACTATGTGTAGCTTTTTTCTAAAGAAGTAGGGCCATTTTCTGTGAAATTTTATCACTTCTAGGTCCAATTTCAAAATGTCATCTGAAGCCTCCAAAAATCTGAGGCATAGCCTGGTATGTGGTATCCAAAAATTTGCTAATAATAACTTACAAATAAATTACTATAAATGTTTCTACATACCTGAATATCACTTTTGGAGACATTTTTAACACAAATTTGCAAAATGAAAGTCTTTAAAAGGTATTCAATGTGAAGGACACACAGAAACAAAACACATTTTTTGCTGTAAGTGGTTTTATTAAAATGGGGGTTAAGTTTAGTTTGTTCACTGATGTACTTACCATTGTTAATCTCTAAGCTATCTCAGTAGTCAGTTTAATTTGATCTTTTTTAGGTTGTGTTTGAGACAATTCATATATACGAGAGGTATTCATTACCAGAGGAACCAGAACTTTATATAAATAAACTTGATGAGGGAGATAGATAACCATGTACATAGAGACATTCCTTGGATGAATGACCACTATATCAGTTAAATTGATAGCAGTATTTGATAGACAAAAAAAAAATTGTCCTGGGGCCAGTTTTCGTGTATTTGTGTCAAAAATGTCAGTTCTACAAAGAAGAGGGGAGGTGCATTTTTTTTTTTTTTAATTCTTGCCAGCAACTTATTATATGCAATATTTTGCATATCCCGTGAAGGAATGTGGTTTGTTGTCAGTTTGTCAGCTTATTTCCTGTTGTTTCTTCATCAGTAAAAGTTTGGAGGTGCTTTAAGGAGGTACCCAACACTTTGACTTAAAATACAGTTGGCTTGTTTAATTTTCATAAAATTTTGACCAAATATATGTTTTCTTTGATCTGTTGACAAAAATATAAAGATTTCAAGAAATTTGAAACACACAATTTACGGAAATAATTTCATTGAATATACATAGCAGTTTGACAAACACTAATTTTGATCATTGAGAAGCTTGATTTCTCCTTTACTAATAGTATGTATTTAAAATGTTCAGCTGATTTTTAAAGGGTTAACTCCCTTAGGTGTTCTGTACCCCCTCTTATGACCTAATATGCAGCTAATTAGGAATATCCCTTTACTAACATCAACACCAAATGATAGATAGTCCAATTGTATGTCTCAGATATCTGACATAAAACTTCCTTAAATATTAATACTCAATGTAACTCCTTTTTACCCATTGGTCCAATAGCTTTCATATAACATAATACTAATAAATTATAATTTTAGTCGACAATATAAATAACTGGGACATTTCCCTTAGAAACAGGAAAGTCCTGTTTTATCTGACAATGTAACATTGAAAATCTGTAATATTATACTTTGTAATAAACAGATATTATATTGTAACACCTTTGTTTTCATGGCCATTTATTATGTGGACTGTTGCTCTCTGTTAAAAACATCACTTTAACACCTGGATGTAATAAATAAAGTCAAGAAATACCAAAGGGATATTCGAAGGAGAGAAAAATCGTAACAACTGACAAACTCCGGAGAACAACGAAGACAAGACCAAAACAATACACTTTGCCCATTTTCACTGGGATATATCTCATTGATGCTAACCCCTTACCCTTATCTTTTCTGCCCACTTTCACTGGGATATATCTCATTGATGCTAACCCCTTACCCTTATCTTTTCTGCACTTTTTCACTGGGATATATCTCATTGATGCTAACCCCTTACCCTTATCTTTTCTGCCCACTTTCACTGGGATATATCTCATTGATGCTAACCCCTTACCCTTATCTTTTCTGCCCATTTTCACTGGGATATATCTCATTGATGCTAACCCCTTACCCTTATCTTTTCTGCCCACTTTCACTGGGATATATCTCATTGATGCTAACCCCTTACCCTTATCTTTTCTGCCCATTTTCACTGGGATATATATCTCATTGATGCTAACCCCTTACCCTTATCTTTTCTGCCCATTTTCACTGGGATATATCTCATTGATGCTAACCCCTTACCCTTATCTTTTCTGCCCATTTTCACTGGGATATATCTCATTGATGCTAGCCCCTTACCCTTATCTTTTCTGCCCACTTTCACTGGGATATATCTCATTGATGCTAGCCCCTTACCCTTATCTTTTCTGCCCACTTTCACTGGGATATATCTCATTGATGCTAACCCCTTACCCTTATCTTTTCTGCCCACTTTCACTGGGATATATCTCATTGATGCTAACCCCTTACTGTTATCTTTTCTGCCCACTTTCACTTCTGTGGGTTGTTGTCTAATTGATGCTCACCAAAACCCTCACATCATATTCATGTTTTTCTCTTACAATATTACCATCTCTTGTAATGATCATATGTTGACAGATTACAGTTATTAATATTTAAAGCTCATCTTAACAGTAATACCACACGAGCTGTTGCTTCACTTTTGCAAATTTTCTTATGAATTTCCTCAGCAGTTTTTGTGACTATGATTTGAGATGTCCTGTTTATTCCAAAAGAGCAAAGGAATACCAATACAATAATATAGGGGAATTGTCCATCAAATCAAAAGTCAAGGCAAACTTATAAGAATAGTACCACAGACAACGAATTTATAACAAAAAGACCAAGAATTAAAACAAGAAAGCACAAAAACTAAGGCACTATCTATATAAAGCATGCACTGTAGAAAGATAAAGAAGTCTTCTCCAGTGTTTTACAATAAACAGAGCATAAGAGACAAATGGTGTGGGAAAAACAATGCTTTAAAAGGAAATACACATAATTACTAGCATAAGGAAAAACAAGAGTGGACATACTAAATGTCTTGCCAGAGTACACACGTGGACACAAAATAAAGATTTTCTGATACCAGACATTGTATCTCAAAGGGAATGCATTTACAGATGGTCATGTGACATTTGTCTGAAAAATATGTTTGTTTAGTTCGGGTTTTAGCCATTTTCAGAACATTTGGCTATTATGCAGCTGCCAGTTTTTATTGGTGCAGGAGATAACCATCCACCTTTGGTAGGAAAATTGGCAATCCTTGTGAATTAAGATCGGAGTCGAACCCACCCCATCACAGTTGAGATTCGAACTCACAACCTCAGTGTTGACAGACTAGTGATCATTAGTCACACATGTGATATCCCATGCATTAGGAGTGAGACTCATGCATTTTGGACCAATCTCACATTTACCTCAACTTCCGTGGATAAATAAATTATACGGTCATCTACACAAATTGATTGACCGTTACAATGTTCCAATATCTAAGATGATGTTGGACCTGTTCCCACTGTCGTAACATTTCATGAACCTCCTCCGATTTGTGACTACCACTGGATTGACTTTGTTGAACTTCACGAAGGGTGTTGTATACGGAGCAGGATCTACTTACCCCAAATGAGCACCAGAGTTCACTCGTTTTTTATAGAAGTTCATGTTGTTCATTGTTTTTTTAGTTTTCAGTGTTCGTTTGTTGTGATTGTGGTTGTTCGTTTGTCTTCCCAGGTTTTGTCTGTCTAATGGATTGCATTTTTTAGATTGCTCCTTAGGTCCTCTTTACATTAAAAGCCATCCAACTTTAAATGATAATTGAATATATTTTCTGTTTAACATCATCATTGACATGAGAAGTACAGAACTGTTTGTTAATTCCTTCTGAAATTATCATTTTATGGTTAACTTCTGTCCGTCAATAAAGACTGCTGTCATAGTTAGTGTGTTCGCATTTTCATAAAAAATGTTGTTTTATCTCCCTTGTTTTCCCAAAATTTCACAAAATTGTTAATAAATATTTTTTGTTATATAAAACATTTACAAGGTTGAATAAATTTTATATATCAAAGCAATTTTTGTTTGTTTAATAACATTGTCCTCTTTAGAAGTAAAAATAAAATATTTGAAAAACATTTAAATAAGTTAATACCAAATTACAGAACATTGAGAATGTTTATATATAGTATAAACATGCTAACTTATCCCTATTCTCTATTCTATTAATTTTTTAAGGCCAAAATTATGGCTGTTGAAAAAATTGTAACCTTACATGAAATATTAAACGAATAAATTACTTTGAGCATAAGTTTACTTCAATTAATTACTGTCATAATAGCTGAGAACAGGAAATTTTAATGTAAAAGCACATATTTCATAGGAAGAAAAATCTCATCCAAAACCACCCCAATCTCACCCATACCCATTATGAATTTGTCACAAGTATGATTAGCAGTCATGACAAACTACCTAGACCACTCGGCCACCAAGGCCCCCTGAAAAATATGATTCAAGTCTCAAGCCTAAAATATGTAAAGGTCAGCTGACAAGTCTCAGACTCGTATGTACCCACCAAGATCTATACAATTGCACCAAATTAAGTGGGTCTAGGTAATACAGTTGCTATATTTGGTATGTCCTCATCCCCGTCACACAGTTTTCAATTGACCTCGACCCCATTTCAAGGATCAGTGAACAAGGTTAAGTTTTGGTGGTCAAGTCTATAGTTACAAATGGACTTAATTATGAAACTGTGACAGATTTTACAAATGTTTATGAAGTCAATGAACCATGAAAATGAGGTCAAGATCACAAGAGAAGTATATCACTGCAAATTTTTTATCATAATGTATCTGTGGACTTAAAAAGTTTACTCTGCCACCAATGGAAAGTTATACCTATATCTTGCATTTCGCAACATTTGTTGCAGGCGAGACAAAACTGATTATAGTGTGACTCCACTCTGCAATAAAGTGGAAAAAGAAACAAATAAAACATCTTAACAATAGAAATATATTTATGTTATAGATATGTTAAAAGGTATCTTTTTTATGTAATCAACTCCTCCCAAATCTATGCAGAACGGTTATTGACATATTGAAGATGTGGACCAAGGAGTATGATGTCATTTTGAAGACTTTTTTTCCAGATTTTCCATGTTGTGCAACAACTTTGGAAGAACTGTGTACATTTATAGAGATTGCAACTTTGTTTATACAGCTTTTTATCCAGATCTGTGAATGCACGTTGTTGAAAGTCATACTGAAGATGTGCATGAAGGGAGTAGTATGCCATTTGATGAATATTTTCCAGATTTTTCATGCAGAAAAAATTGTTTTCTCCAATTAAAAATAATTTTGATTATACATACAATGTTTGGTCTTGCATGTCACACTGATTTTGCTATTGGTCATCACAAAACTACTGGTGGTATGGGTTTGATGTTATCACTTAATACACATTAAATACATGTATATCTTTGATATTCTTATTTTTAATTATTTTATTTTCATTGATTGATTTTATGACAAAATGATTACATTTATACTAAAATGTAGACATGGTTTTACCTCTTAACAATACAACAGAAAAGATGAATAAAAATGACATAAATCTACAGTTTCACTACTTGTAATAGTGATACAAGAAAACTGTTATCCAACACCAATATACATAACAATCTCATTCAAAGAATAATTATAAGCACTGTATTCTACTCAATAAAATTATTTCTAGAAGAATTCATTCAATTTATACTTCCATATCAAGCGGTTGTGTCATTATACATGTATATAATTTTACAAGTCCGTGAAAAAATAATTCCTAAAATTTTATAAAAACTGAGGTGGGCATGAAGAAATTATCTTAATTTCAGTTTATCTGATCATAATTCCAAAAAATTATAATTTGTCTTATCCAAACTCATATTAAAATTTATGTGGACTAACAGATAATTTTTTATTTATTTTTTATCCTTTTGCATTGTTAGCCCTCCTTCATTGGTCAAAAATTTGTGAAGGGGCTAAATACAAAGGCAAATGGGAATGAGAATAATTAAAACATTATAAAATGTATATAAAAACATCCATCACAAATCCATATCATCTTCATAACTGTCCATATCATCTTCATAACTCTCCATATATTCTTCATCCATACAAGGTTTTGATATATTGCTATTTATACTGAAAAGATAAAACATTCCATGGTCACTGATTTCCTGTTGTAAAACATAAATATGATGGATTTAAACAAAAATAAAATATAAAAGGTCCAATGCTTTAGTTAGCTGCACATGATAATGAGTTTAACATTAATTTCTATTCACTTCATTATATTGTTAAACTGTACATTTGGACAACCAAAGGTTGAATTCTGACAAGTTAACTAAAGTACAAGTAATCCAAAATATATTAAACTAATCCTTACCTCAATGAGTTTACAATTGAATCTGATGGTTTTTGTTCTGATAATGCTGATGATGGCTGTGTTGATGTAGGCTCAATATTTTTTTTATTTTGTGGATTAAATCCACCTGGATTCTTCCACAACACTAACTCCATACAAGGTCTATTTCTGCAATTTAAACCAAAATTTCTCTAATGTAACTCAGACATAAAATCTTGTTGACTTTTACTCTTAAATCCTTACATCTTATTGACCTGAGGTTAATTGGTGCAAATTACAATTCTATGAGGTACAAATATTTGTTTTGTGACACCAAAATGTGCTGGAAAATTGCATTCTCTAGGAAATGGCATAGTAACATATGGCACTGTAATCAATAAATACTTTATGGAAGTTCATTGAAATTTTACTTATGTCTGTGTAATCAAAAACCATAAAAAACTGAAATTTAGTTCCTAAGGACACATTCTCGTTCCTGAAGTAATCAGGTTTCTATATAATATTTTTAATCTTAATTCTTTTAATACTTACAGATCATTTAACAGTTTTTGAGGAATCAGGGGAGGTGACTCTAAAATGTTCTTAACAATGGAGTCTGTTATGTGAACTTTAACCCCATTTTCCTCAGCAGGAAATTCTTCCTCATCTGATTCAGAATTTAACCTAAAAATAAATACATCATTTAATTAAAGAACCTTTGTGAGCACGCTCACATACCCCACGTCTTCATATTGTCACTGGAGAAACAAAATCTCACTTCACAAGTAAAATGAACACAATCAAATGCTTATCTTCACATATTTATCCTAATGTAAATGGCAGCATGTTGTGAAATTTAAATTCCAAGCAAGGAGGAGTCAACAGTAATAGTATAGTGAGGCAAATAAGTTCAAAGGGGTGTAACTCCTAGAAAAAAAATTGAATCGTAATTTCCTGTCGATATGCACATCTACGTAGTATGTCCTTATTATCTGAAAAGGTTTCATGAAATTCTGTTGTGTGGTTTGAGAGGAGTTGCGATGACAAACTGTTGCAGTAGTACATTAAAGTAAATAAGTTCAAAGGGGCGTAACTTCTAGAAAAAAAATTGAATCGCAATTTCCTGTCGATATGCACATCTAAGTAGTATGTCCTTATTATCTGAAAAGGTTTCATGAAATTCTGTAGTGTGGTTTGAGAGGAGTTGCCATGACAAACTGTTGCAGTAGTACATTAAAGTAAATAAGTTCAAAGGGGCGTAACTCCTTGAAATAAAATTGAATCGCAATTTCCTGTCGATATGCACATCTACGTAGTATGTCCTTATTATCTGGAAAGGTTTCATGAAATTCTGTTGTGTGGTTTGAGAGGAGTTGCGATGACAAACTGTTGCAGTAGTACATTAAAGTAAAAAAATAGTCTAAGTCCAATAACTGAAATAAAATTAATCGGATCAATAAGGCAGTAAAGTATGCACATCTACACATCATGACCAACAATCCTACCAAATATGAAAGCAATCCATTAAGCGGTTTTAGAGGAGTTGCAGTGACAAGATGATACTTTGGTATTTTAACTGAAAATAGTCTAAGTCCCACAACTCCCACAAAAATTATCCAATCAATATGGTGGTATAGTATGCACATATACACATCATAACCAACAATCCTACTAAATATGAAAGCAATCCGTCAAGCGGTTACAGAGGAGTTGCAGTGACAAGAACAGGACTGACGGACGGACTGACGGACGGACGGACTGACGGACAGACGGACGGACGGGTCAAAAACATTATACCCTCCGCAACTTCGTTGCGTGGGGTATAATTATTAACATTTCTTCCAATTCACTCCCTGCCTTAAAATTATTACAGGAGAAAAAATTATATTATAGCCTGTTTGTTCTTAATTTGAAAGTGGCATTACTAGCATGCTAAACATTTCCTTTTTAAATTTCTGGAAAGACAAAATTCAACCCAAAATATTTTTTTAAAAACTGTCAGAGAAAATATCAAAACTGAAATATTGCTATTATGTTCTATTATTCATTTTTTAACAGAAAATAATTTTTAAAAAAATCAAAACAATCTTATGTCAGAAGGGAAAAAACTTGTATTTACATAAAATGTAAACAAGTAAAATTTTATGAATAAAATAATAAATAGAATAAAACCACAGTTTTAGTGTGCTATATAATATTTACTGAGTTTTGAAGACATTTTTTCATTCTTACCGAAACATGCTTCTTTGGAACACTGTGACTAGAATCTTCTAAAGTATAAGCCAAACCAAAATACAAACCTGTTTTCAACTTCATTAAATCTCTTCCAGGCATTGGACATTACCGTACAGACAGTACCATCAGACATCATGTCTGCAAAATTAACGTCTGGATCCGGCTGTAACCTGTTACATATATCTAGAGATGAACTACTAACACCAGTACAATCCAAAGACAATCCTTCCATTCTTGCTGCCATCTTTTCTTCAGTGACTCGACATTTTGACTTTGGGGCTTCATCTCTGAAAAAGTAACACTGAAATTTATAGTGCACCTACTTTGCTTTATTTGCACCTGACATGCTGCCCATGTCAAATCCGGTATGAGGAAGGGATAACATCAATGGAACATGTCCATTTTCATTTGGGAAACGTTTTCTTCATACCTGTCAACCAATCATGATGACGTCCATAAAACTTTAATAAGGATGACTTCAACTTAGGAGCAATGTACCCCTGTCTGAGCAACTTTTCTGTCAGGACCCAGGCTCTGTCCAGGAAGTCATTGTATATGTCACAAGCTCTGGAATAACGTATGAGTTGTGAAATATATACTCCATATGCCACTGTTCAATAAAATGCTCCGCTGGGCGCAGCTAGATACGACCGCAGATGTCGAACCCTGAATAGTTGGGGCAATTATGAACACAACATTCAAGCTTGATACAATACTGAATTTGGATTGTGAATAAATATTTGACACAGCATGGGTTTCTGACACAGAATGAATGTTGTCTAAGAACTTAAAATTTTTTAATTTACCTATTCAAACCATATCAGTATTATTTGTTTTTATATATAAATCAGAAATAACCAATTTAAAATTTAAAATTTGGCACACATATCAATTTCTTCCTATTGCGCAATACTGTGCAATTGAAAATTTCTTCAAATATTTGACACATAATAGGTTTCTGACACAGAATAACTGAAATCAAAGAACTTAAAATTGGTCATATGATTTGAATTTATATTCAATTTTTTGCTTCTTGTGCAATACAATATGCTGTGGAGAATTGCCCCCCCCCCCCCCCCCCCCCCCCCCCCCGAAAAAAAAAACATAATTTACCCCTTTTTTTAGCTTTTGTGCAATACACTATGAAGTTGCACATTGACCCCCCCCTCCCAAAAAAAAAAACAAAATAAAATTTATTGTAACCCCCCTCCCCTTTTTTTGATAAAAAAAATTTGAAATTTTCTTTTTAATTTATGAAATATGAAATGAGAAAAAAATTACCCCCTCCCCAATTTCTCATTTACCCCCCCCCCCCCCTCTAAATTTTGTTTTCAACCCCCCCCCCCCCATTTCTTTATACTTTGCAACCATAACAGCCCATTTAAATACACCATAACATATTAAAATAGAAAATGACATCATAGTCATGGATGGCAAATTTTAAATATACATAATTTAAAGGCAGTTTAGATAAGATAAACAAAAAAGCTTCATCAGCACATTTTATATTGGTAAATTTCCAATGAAGTTCATTAGAGTTATTGGCAAATTTCCAATGGAATTTGTTAATAATAAAGTTTTGATAACAGGGCACACATATCAATTTCTTGCTATTGCGCAATACTGTGCAATTGAAAATTTCTTCAAATATTTGACACATAATAGGTTTCTGACACAGAATAACTGAAATAAAGAACTTAGAATTGGTCATATGATTTGAATTTATATTCAATTTTCTGCTTCTTGTGTAATACAATATGCTCTGGAGAATTGCCCCCCCCCCTAAAAAAAAATTTACCCCCTTTTTAGCTTTAATTTTGGACCCCGATTTGGACCAACTTGAAAACTGGGCCCATAATAAAAAAACTAAGTACATGTTTAGATTCAGCATATCAAAGAACCCCAAGAATTCAATTTTTGTTAAAATCAAACTAAGTTTAATTTTGGACCCTTTGGACCTTAATGTAGACCAATTTGAAAACGGGACCAATTTGAAAACGGGACCAAAAATTAAGAATCTAAATGCACGGTTAGATTCGGCATATCAAAGAACACCAATAGTTCAATTTTCGATGAAATCAAACAAAGTTTAATTTTGGACCCCGATTTGGACCAACTTAAAAACTGGGCCCATAATAAAAAAATTAAGTACATGTTTAGATTCAGCATATCGAAGAACCCCAAGAATTCAATTTTTGTTAAAATCAAACTAAGTTTAATTTTGGACCCTTTGGACCTTAATGTAGACCAATTTGAAAACGGGACCAAAAATTAAGAATCTAAATGCACGGTTAGATTCGGCATATCAAAGAACCCCAATAGTTCAATTTTCGATGAAATCAAACAAAGTTTAATTTTGGACCCCGATTTGGACCAACTTGAAAACTGGACCCATAATAAAAAAACTAAGTACATGTTTAGATTCAGCATATCAAAGAACCCCAAGAATTCAATTTTTGTTAAAATCAAACTAAGTTTAATTTTGGACCCTTTGGACCTTAATGTAGACCAATTTGAAAACGGGACCAAAAATTAAGAATCTAAATGCACGGTTAGATTCGGCATATCAAAGAACCCCAATAGTTAAATTTTCAATGAAATCAAACAAAGTTTAATTTTGGACCCTTTTGGCCCCTAATTCCTAAACTGTTGGGACCAAAACTCCAAAAATCAATCCCAACCTTCCTTTTGTGGTCATAAACCTTGTGTTTAAATTTCATAGATTTCTATTGACTTATACTAAAGTTATTGTGCAAAAACCAAGAAAAATGCTTATTTGGGCCCTTTTTTAGCCCCTAATTCCCAAACTGTTGGGACCAAAACTCCCAAAAACAATCCCAACCTTCCTTTTGTGGTCATAAACCTTGTGTTAAAATTTCATAGATTTCTATATACTTATACTAGAGTTATTGTGCGAAAACCAAGAAAAATGCTTATTGGGCCCTTTTTTGGCCCCTGATTCTTAAACTGTTGTGACCAAAACTCCCAAAATCAATCCCAACCTTCCTTTTGTGGTCATAAACCTTGTGTTTAAATTTCATAGATTTCTATTAACTTATACTAAAGTTATAGTGCGAAAACCAAATGTCTTCGGACGACGACGCTGCGGTCGTATAAAAATGGAAAGTTGACGATGGGAAAGTCAAAAGTCATCCCATTTGTCGTAAAGTTTTGTATTCAACCTTCCTCTGGTGTCAATTTCGAGGTGAAGATCAAGAAAAGATGCAGACTTGGCAGTGTCTGTGGTATCCTTAATTTCGAGCTCATTGGGATAGATGAGATGTAAGAAATTCCCAAAACATGAATTGTTGAGTGATAAAACATCATTTATGTAACGGAAGCTGAAATTAAAGGTACCGGCTAACTTCTTCTGTTTTTCCTTAAGAAGCCCATCAAGGAAGTCTGCCTTATATGAGTTAAGGAACAAGTCAGCCAGGAGTGGCGCACAATTAGTACCCATAGGAATGCTAATTTTCTGTTGGAAAACATGTCCACCAAATTGAACAAATATGTTGTCGATCAAAAATTCAATCATCAGGACAATTTAGTCCTCTGTATATTTTTTGTTAGATTTAGAGTGGTTTCTAACAAAGTATGATTTATCTCTATCAATGACAAGGTAGGTGTATCTACTGTTGGCATTTTTATATTGAAAGCATCGATGGATTAGATATTTCAACTTCTCCTTCAGTTATGAATGAGGAACGGTGGTATAAAGGGTAGAGAAATCAAATGTTTTTATGCTGTTACCATTGGTTACAGACTGAAATGGACTGAGATCGTAAAATATCCTTTAAGTCTTTGGAGTTCTTTAATATCCAGATTTGATTGATGCCACTTCTTGAATAGCTTGTCTCACAATAACTTTGGATGCCCGTTTTGACAGGTGTTAAAATAGAAGTTAGAAGTTGAGACAATGGTTTGGTGGCAGATCCAGCTATAAAGCATTGGTTGTATGGACACTTATGTAGCTTGGGTATCCAATACAAGGTAGGATGATCACAATCATCATCTTTGATGGAAATACAAATACCAAATAACGGTAAGCCCAATGTATGATTGTCGGTTATTTCTTCCTTTGAAAGTGTAGTAGCAATACCTAGTTCATAAACCAAGCATAGAATATAGTAGCTTTTGCATACAAAAACGATGTTATTTGGGGCCTCGTCTGCAGGAACAACAACATATCTGTCATGAATTGCAGACAATGTCTTTGCAGCATCAGGACTGCTGAAGACTGATGTTCCTTTTTTACTCATAGACCTTCTAAATAAATAAATACTGACAATATAGACAAAACTTAAACGCAAAACTTAGCCAGAGTCGCTCAAGCGTAAAATGTATGTCATAATGATCCAAATATTGTATGACTGCTCAGTACTACCAAAGGCACATCCACTGATGAAGTTTTATTGATATACTATGCCTAGTCCCTAAGAAATAACCCTAAACGTAAAACTTAACCAGTCACTCAAGCATAAAATGTAAGTCATAATGACCCAATTATTGTATGACTGCTCATTACATCCAAGGCACATCCACTGATGAAGTTTCATTGATACACTATGCCTAGTTCCAAAGAAATGAACCTAAACATAAAACTTAACCAGAGTCCCTCAAGCATAAAATGTAGGTCATAATGACCCAATTATCACATGACTGCTCAGTACTACCCAAGGCCCCTCCACTGATGAAGTTTCGTTGATACACTATGCTTAGTTCCAAAGAAATGAACCTAAACGTAAAACTTAACCAAAGTCTCTGAAGCATGAAATGTAGGTCATAGCAACCCAAGTGTTGCTGAACTGCGTTTTACTATACAAGAGGACTGTAGTGGTGAAATATCATTGATATATTACTATAGGTTTCTGAGAAATGGAGCTAAACATAAATCCGGACAAGGGTAAATCTATATGCCCTGGCCACATTCGTGGCGGGGCAAAAAAATAGATAGATTACCTAAGGAAACCAATAAGAAACTTATTTCAAAGATTTTTCAATGAAGATAAGGTTTATTAAAACAGAAAAAAAACCAATAAATTGAAAGTATACCAATTTACTATTCTCAGAATTGATGGCTAATTCAGTTTCAGTTTTCCTGATAATACAGATGGAATTAAAAAATAATTTACGTATGATGTTATCTCCTTAAGACATTGAGAAATTGGTAGAGCATTTTGACTCTCAAACTTTAACTGTCCAATCTCTTTCTTTTGACAAGAAAACTCACAATCCTTATCAATTGAGATAAGTGTCAAACTCGTAACATCTAGTGATCACAAGTAGTTACCACACATTACGGATACCACAGAGCTCTATATACTTACTCTATGTTAACATTAGAATGTCGCTTGGGTCTTTTTGGGGTTGTACTACAGGATGGTATACTGCTGTAATGAAATATAATACAAGCTGTTCATTCAGAAACTAATATATATTCAGTTAGAGTCCTTTTTAAAAACTGTTTTTCTGATTTAAATAATCTGACTCTAAAACAACATTTTCAAAGTAGTTTCTTGTTTTAGTGAATTTAACAAATTCATATAAACCAAATCTATGTATTATGAAAGTACAGTCAAACCTGCTATAGCAACCACCTGTAATTAAAGACAAATCCCTCTATTGTTTTTGCACATAGAGCACCGCAACAGTAGTATGCCATCAATGGCTTGTGACATCGCAATTACTTTGAATTTCTTACATTGATCAACGAAAAGAGAAAGACGGTTGGAATCAATGGAAGGTTCGCAAAAGTTAACGTTAAACGATTTTTAAGACAGTAATGCACCGTATTTAATCATATGTATCTTAAACTTTTAAAATAAAATAAATATCAACAAAAATTATCCAGTCTGAACTATATGGACATCATTTTTAATATATGCAATTCTTTAATAACTGTATCTAGCATCAGTACACTTAAATTACTATATGTTCAGTTAGAATTCCCTTTATTTAGTGGAGCTGCTGGTGGGATGTATATGGGAACCTGGCAAAACATAAGCGTGTAAACTTTTAAGCAATAGAGATACGGCACGAAATCTGACCAAAAAAGACTACCTTTTTTACCAAAAAGCTCAATAAAAATTCAAAAATAAATAAAGAATCATCACGAAAAAGTATACAGATCTTTAGATTAATATAACTAAGAAGTGTATAAGTTTTAAGCAATAATCATAAATTGTTTTGAGATACGGCGCGACATGTGAAACCCCTCCATTTTTTTTACAAAAAACTCAATAACTCTAAAATAAAATTTTGATCATCACCAAAAAGTATACAGATCTTTAGATTAATATAACTAAGAAGTGTGTAAAGTTTTAAGCAATAATCATAAATCATTTTTGAGATACGGCGTGACATGTGAAACCCCCCCTTTTTTTTTTACAAAAAACTCAAAAACTCTAAAAATAAAATTTTGAATCATCACCAAAGAGTATACAGATCTTTAGATTAATATAACTAAGAAGTGTATAAAGTTTTAAGCAATAATCATTAATCGTTTTTGAGATACGGCGCAACATGTGAAAAAAAAAAACACACTCCTGTTTTAGTTACAAAGTCCCGTAACTCAAAAGTTTTAATCTGATTTTTCACCAAAAAGTATACAGATCGTTTGACCATCATAAGAAACAACTATGTTAAGTTTCATGAAATTTGGATAAGTTGTTCTCAAGTTATGGCACGATATGTTTACAACGGACAGACGGACGGCACAACAGACAGATAGATGGACAGACGGAGGCCGGACATTTGTATACCATAATACGTCCCGCCAAAATTTTGACGGGCGTATAAAAAATTCCTCCTATGGAATTTTCAATGTAAAAGGAGATAACTCTTCCTATGAGATTTTATAAAATTAATTATTACAACCCTGTGATTCATGAAATATGCACAAAGTGCATTAAAAATATTTAAAATAAGTTTTTTACAAATGTTAAGATAGGTCTAAGTTGATAAATTCAAGTTATTGATTTTTTTGAAATTTTCAAGTGCTTTAATTTTTCTATTGGATATTCCCCATTCAGAACCATTTGTGAGGTATACAAACATAACCTTTATAAAAAAAACTTCTTGGATGACTCAATAAGGTTCATTAACCAACAAAAGACTGTCTAATAATTCTAACGTTTAGACTTTCAAAATGCCATTTTATGAACTGAGGTGTCCAGACAGTAGTACATAAAGACCACCTGTCTTTAGTGACCATATTTTTGCACTCCCTCGGAAGGTCACATAAAACAGGTTTGACTGTATATCTAACTGTAACTACATGTATATTTCAGTTCATTTTTCCAAGATTTCCATTTTTTAAAGAACTTTTGTGACCCTTACTCTGGTATGACTAATACAGTTTTGTTTGCCTCAACTGATTAAGGTTTTCTCTGGTATGACTAATACAGTTTTGTTTGTCTCAACTGATTAAGGTTTTCTCTGGTATGACTAATACAGTTTTGTTTGTCTCAACTGATTAAGGTTTTCTCTGGTATGACTAGTACAGTTTTGTTTGCCTCAACTGATTAAGGTTTTCCTGTTCACTACTTTAATCAGGAAATTAAGAAACTAGTTAGAGTAAATTTTGGAACCCATTCTTGACACTAAAAAAATCAAGAGTAAAAAATTATGACCCCATGTTTCAATTCAGTTTCAACATATTTATCTATAGTTCATTGAGAAATACGTTATACCAACTTATCTCCACTTGGCAGGTGGTGTTTCAATTTACACTTCCAAACAAATTTTTCTTATTGTAAAGTCTGGTCTGACCTTTCCTATTTGTCTTTGACCAAACAAAACAGATGTAAAGGATTTAATATCATGAATATACTGTGTATATATTGCATTTTCCTGATATTTCTCGTGTATAACATGATTCAGGTTATCTGATTGTTCTCAGTGTAGCCAAAAAACAATGCATATTCATTAGTTTTCATTCCTTTGAATGAAAAAGTCTGATGTAAAATACAACCTGATTAAATAAACCGCATTTTTTTTAATTTTCTTCCTTTACCTGTAAATACTTAATGCTGGTGCAGAAAAAGTAGGGGATGCGGAGAATGTAGAGATTCCTAATGGACATATTTGTGAAGACATGGCATCCTCGCCCCACGGCATTTGGTTTGGTACAGAATGCTGCCATGATGTTCCGATCCCCGGTGCAATACTCTGATGGTTAATTTGGTTTGAATAAACTCCTCTTGGCTGATGTGTCTGAGCTAAAGTAAATGTGTTGTATGAGTTTGCCTGGGTGGGAACAGCAAATGTAAACTGTACCCCCTGGTTCCCTGCCTGAGGTCTACATCTTGGTTGTGATATCAATGAGTTATTGTTGAACTGCCCAATGTCTGGTATATAATTGTTATTAGAATACATTCCAATTTCTGGATATGACACATACTCCATTACATCTATCTTTTCATCATGAGTTATCTGTCCCTATTCTATAAATATTACGTTGATATTATTCTGTAAAATAAAGTTGAACAAAATATTAAGCTCTTCTTAGTACCACAACATACTGTGAGATCATTCTTAAGTCTGATTATTAGGTACCAATTTTTATGATTTCTTTTAAACAAGACAAAGCAGGATGTAATTTCCTGCAAATATATCCAAAATGAAAAACTGATCACTAAAAAATGATAAATTTTATTTGTATGGAATAAATGTGGACTGTTTCATCAAGATAATGTTGTCCTGTTGTATTTATTGAAGGGTACTCAGGGTTCTCACTAAGAATTTTTCATGATGAGTCCTGGAACTCATCATTTTTCAGAATGGTGAGTCCCAGCTGATTTTGATGAGTCCCATGACTCATCGCCACTTTTTTAACGTACACTCCTGCATGATTTTGACCATAGTAGGCCTATTGTACTATTGTTAAAGTTTAATTAAAATCATGTGCCGCCTTAACATACTGACAAATATAATTTAAAATTTCAAAAAAAAAAAAAATTGGACTTATGCAGTGGTGCTCCAAACTTGGAAGAAAATTTCTGTTACAGATATGAGCAAAAATCTTTTCACCTTTTGACACAACTTATTTATTATTGCCATTTTATTTTGTAATATTTATTTATTTATAATCTTTACTATTATTTTTTCTCAAACATACTCTTAAAATTCTCCAATTGACATTGTTTGAACACCTTAATAATCAATATTGACAAAATTTCCATTTGTGCATAGATAAGTCAAAATCCGCTAAATTTATTTTTAAAGGAGGTCTACATATTGTTACCACTTGTAATAAACACTGTGGCCAATGAAAAAACACGAGAATTCCGATTGCCGCCATTTTTTTTAGCTTACTTTTTGTCGTTTCTTTCCCTTCCCCCCTTTGATCTCCAAGAAAACAAAAAAATGGCGGCTCGAGATTTTTAATGAAAATAACGGTCTTCAGACGCAGCTGATTAGATCTACATGCATCCCAGGGACGCATAAGTTTGAAGGATGACGCGTCCAGTCCAATTTTAGCGCGTCCAGGACGCATATACGCGCCTTAGCGAGAACCCTGGTACTTATACAAATTGGTGCCTTCTGTCTGTATGTTTCTGGATGAACACTTTGGGATCAACAACCCTTAAAAGAGAGGTAATCTCTCATTGGTATACTGTAATTTACTTAACAATTCTGTTTTATAGGTCAAGGCAAAAGCACAAGACTCAGTATTTGGTCAGTCATCAAATGCCATAGTTAGTTCAGTAGTTCATGAGCATGGTGACGCTACAGCACCTGAACACAGTAGGCCAAAACCTATTGGAGCTTTTCAGAGAGGCAGCTGACATCCCAATGCAGCTCAGACTAGTGTTTGAGGGTAAGCTGCAACGACACCAGAAGAAAAGCTTCAAACATACCCAAGGACAACTTTTCAATCTCTGGCAACAGTATAGTGACCAACAGATCTCCGCAAGCCAGTTGCTTAAACAGTGTGCCTCCGTTTACGTACCGTCTGTGATGTAGACTTTGAACAATGTATGAACTTTTTTAAAATAGGGCCATTACTATTGTGTACATAAACTACATTGAAATATGGTTGTTTATAACTATTAAATATTTAAAACCATTATTTTCTTTATTCTTATTATGCCTTGTAGCCTTATAAAGAATCCCGTTATTAAAATTCCACGCTTTTAGTATAATGCCTTACAAATATATAACACAATATACCCAGTACCAAAATGTCTCAGTACCGAATTGTCTTAGTACTAGCCATTTCACTTAACGCCAGGCGGAGCCGCTTTTCCAGAAGTTATTTAAAAACTGGGTTGAAAAATATTTATAACCTATCGGTAGACGATTTGGTACCAGATCTAATATTTACAATTGATGTTTCCACCCAGTGCTGCACCTAGCTTCAACTAGAATTGCTATTAGTACCGAAGGTGTCTAGGATTCGGTACAACAGGGTACCTCTGATATCCCAACTTATTGAAGGCACATCGTTCTGAACCAAAGCTGACATATAAATATCTAAATAAAAAAGGAGGGTTGCAGGGTCAGAGGAAATTCTGACTTCGTAAACCATTGCTTTGGGAAGATCCGCTTACAAGAATTTTCCGATTATTCCTGAACAGTAATTAGGAACTTATGTTTTCTTCATCAATTATTACCACATTTGTTTTCAGATCTTAAAATATTTAGTCTAAAGCCTTTAAATAGTTAACTAAAGCCCTCAAAACCTTTTCTTTGTTTATGCCAGCTGATTTTATTTTATGTCCGGAAATGCTTATACGCATGGTAATAGTCGGATTAATAACGGGCCAGACATGAGATTTATATCCGGAAAGGATTCACCCTTTTCTATTATATTAGAAATATACTCGACTTCATCATTCACATGATCGATGAAAGTAACCAATTAGAAGCCACGATGTACAGTGGTGTAATGTTTTAAATAATCAACTATATCTGAGGTGAAAATAAATCATATCCTCGGGATTTTTCCGAGGAACTATTACAAAAATTTAATTTTAAAGTTTAATATTTTCTCACACGAGTTCGAAATGAAGACTGGTAAATCTTCAACGAGTTTTTAAAATTCACCTCTTTCCCGAGTGGAACGCAAAGTAACGGAGGGCAAAGACGCTGAATTTTAAAAACGGGAAATCACCTTTAAATTGTAGCCAACAAAAGACACAAATCAATAATAAAATTTAACAAGATTTATTATATACAAGTTTACAAAAAATATTATGCAAAATGAAATGTCAACTTAACTGTTTAAAATATAAAATGTCCGATCCTTTGTCTTTTCTTTATCCGGAATTCTTCTCGTCACTGTTGCGGGAATCCAAACAGAATATTACATGTACACTCACAATTTAGTATGGTGTGTGTAATGTAAATAAAACTGTGTCAATCCAACAGATGTTACTGTCTGATCTGATCCGTTCTGAAAGTCTAACTTTAGTGCCCGCATATATAAACAGTTGTCACGGAAATGTCTAGAAGACTGTAGACGGGAAAGTCGTAGAAACTGTAGAACAGAAACTTCTAGAATACGGTAGAAGTTTGAATATTTATGATCACTCCAGAGTTATTATGTAAGTAAAATAGAAAGTTCTTATCATTCAATCAGTATCTATGATTGTTCCAGTGATTTCTAAACTGCACAGTTATAACATTATTTGGTAAACAACTATAAGTATTATGTAAGCATATTATACTTGTTATAAGGCCACACAAAACAAATTATTCCAAGAAATAAACATAATAATTACAATATCATAACAAAGTACCTATTTCTTCCATAAAAACAGGGGTCTTAGGCCTCATACACCTATTTTTTTCAGTATGAATAACTGAAAAGGTATAGTAACGTTACGTTTGATTGGTCAAGACTCACAATAAATCAATGTACATGTATTAAGGATTGTCATACTGAGTGAAGACAAGCGCACATAAAGTCGTCTTCACGGGGGAGTTTATTTATCTACTAGGGTAAGTAGTGGAGTAACTTGAGTGAAAATTAAAGGCATACAGTACGCATAGAGTATGCACTCGAGTGAAGTCATCGACTAACTCTCTTCAACCCACCACTGGACCACGCGCGATTCCTCGAGTTCCAAGATAGCGTCCGAAGAAGAAAACATGTAAGATGCAGTGGTTAAAAATCTGCACAGTATCTTAATACTTTGCAGATTATCGATTTTACTCGAGAAAAAACAAATACGTGTGAAGTGGCATATTTATTATTTTTAACTTCATCATGCAATAGACATGTACGTCCCAGATCACGTATTTCCACTATCACCTGATCATTTAAAAAGTATTTATTGAAATATTTGTTTATATTACTATATAACTGCACAAGATGATAAACACACATTTTTTGTTTGCCCCCAGTGCATTAGAAATACTGTTTTTTTCTGAGTGTTTTGGATAAAATCTATTATTATATTAGTGTGATTTTTTTTTATCAAAAATGATACAGTAATACTGTCAGTATGTTCCTGTAACGGTTTTATATATGATTGGTGACAAGGCAAACTAAAAGTATGAAAGTTGGAACCGGTAGTAAGAGTGTATTAAGACATGGGGTTCAAAAGGGATGACTGAATTAGTTACTGCTACCCCTTTTCTATCCCTTCCCTGATTATGGCCCAAAGGCTCTGCCCTGACCTGCTGTGGACATTTTTGTTGCTAGACCCTTGCACATGATTTACGTTTAGCTAAATTCAGGAATTCCCAAAACATTGTACAAGAAAAGAAAGTACTAAGGTACAATCTGCTGTTCTGTGTCAAAACAATCCAGAAAAAATGTTTTATCCTTTTTTTTATCTTTTAGTATTGTGGTACAATTGACTAATCCTAAAGGGGAAATAGAAAGCTACAGGATGTCAAAAGACTTGGTGCAGATGCTGAAAAACCCTGAATGTGGTATGTATAATGCATGTTGAGCAATATATTAAGCACACTTGACAAATATTTTTTTCCTTTCAAATTTAACATTATTATATAATTATGCAGGAAAACTGACTTCATAATTTTTTTGTCAACTACTTGTCCACACAATTTATTCACTAAATTTTCGATTTTTTTTTTTAAATAAAAAAAATTAACATAGACCAACCCTTTCCCAGATTAAATGGACACTCAAAATGTATTAAGAATTAAAAAAAAACAGTTAAAATGTCTTAGATCAAGACAAGAACCATTTGACTTCCAAAGGATCAATTAAGACCGAATGCAATAAGGGTAAACACAGCCAGAACATCTATTTTTTTACCCCCCCCCCCCTTTTTTCCTAAATCAAATGTTATGTGGCCAAAAGGGTAAGACACCTTAAAACTAATTACTGAAGACAATAACAATAAAACCCTATAGACAAAACTTGTCTCAAATTGTAATTATAAACTATGTTAAGACCTCCAGAAATTACATGGCCAGTAGGATTATAACATGCAGAAATGTGCAAAACCAAAGCAAAGAATCTGCCCTCAGGCTCTTATAATAAAATTTTATGGTTAATGTGAAAGACATGTACATTTTTGATGTTTTTCTTTTATTTTCAGATCCTAATGTAAAGCAGCAGGTATTAGAGGCTGTTTTTGAAGGTAAAAGCAACAAACCAGATGAGAACCATAATGAATGTAGTGCTGCAAGTGGTGCAGTTGTAGTAGTAGTAGTAGTATTGGAAAGGTAAATAAATAATAAATACTTGCAATAGTGCTTGGTGTGTGTTTTCTACAAATATTTTTAATTTTAATCATCAGTATTGAAAACTTGTCAGCTGTTCGAAAGAAAATAAAGTATTTCTTGTCATTTCTTGTTAAAGCTAGAAATACAAAATCACCTCTTAGAACTGCATATATAAAATGTCATTCAGAGGTCACCTCATGTTCTTAATACACGATAGGCAGCTCAGAATAACCCCATGACACAACCAAAGGAAAAATATGAGAATGTCAAACAATTTTGATTCATAAAATTTAATGAAACTGTATGATAGTCAATTTTGATATTAGTAAAAAACATGATAAATAGTACTGACAATAATGTTTTCATCAGTCACATTGTACAAAACAATGTTGTACACATTAAATAACAGGCAAACAACTTTAAATTTTGGTACAGATAAGTTTATTAAAGTTTCCAATTAGCTCTATTTTTGTATGCCCCGCAGCTAGAGGAAGGACGCATTAAGTTTATTCCTGGCTGTCTGAACGTACCTCCCATAATTTGTTTCCTTTCTCCAACTTTAGTTTGCCTCAACCAAATGTTATGAAACTTTTACACAATGCTTATTACCGCAAAACACAGATCTATTTCAAATTTGGGTGGCATCAGTTTTACTGTCCTTGAGTTATGCCCCTTTATTACATGTACGTTATATGCAAGCAGAGGTATCATCTGTGTCCCATAGGCATATTCTTTATTTATTTGTACCTTTTTTAAATTTTAGGAGAAAAAGTTACATGACCCAAATTTGTTGGCCAATTATGAAGACAAAGTAATCATGGACTAAAAAATTGTGATGTTTTTCTGCAAAAATTTAATCGAAATATTTCACCATCTTCAGAGGCTGACATGTCAGTGTTATCATTAGATAGCAATGACATAGAAACTTTTGTCCAAAAGGGGTACTCTTACTCATGGGATAGCGAGGAATCCACAAAATGTTTTCCATCAGAGGACACATCTCCTATTTCTTCGTCAATGGGAGAATTAAATTTCAATGGCATTCAAATATCTAGCACAACATTTGTTTCTCAGATAGAATTCTTAGAAGTTGTATCAAAAAAACTTATCTGTAAAAAAGTCAAAATTATGACAAAAAGAAGGAGACAGAAGAAGAAACTTCTACCGCTGAAGATAGATTGACACAATAATTTTGATATTTCAGGTTTACAACTGGACAAAGTCTGAAGAAGTTCTGTTGATTACTTTAAGAAGTGATATGGAGTCGAAATTTGTTGGTGTCAAGTCTCATGAAACACTATGGAATGAAATTCAAAAGGAAATGGAAAAACAAGGGGTAAAAATTTCTGTTGCTCAAATAATAAACAAATGGAAAAATATGAAAAAACATTACAAGGAGGTTATTGACGCAAACAATAAAACTGGAAATAATGCTGTTAGTGGAAGCACCATGACACGTTTAATTGTATGGGAACAAAGCCTCCACAAAACTACAAGCATCTTATGATTCAGGTCTTCAAGGAGCATCAGCTCAATTACATCCTAAACATAAAGAGGGAGAAAAAAATATTGCTAAACCATCCTGTTCTGGAATAAATGCAATTATTTTAATGTTAACTATGCTTAAGTTTTGTAAACCTTGATAAATGTGTTTAACCAAATTCAGATCCTCGCAGATATATGGGCTGGGTTAATTTTGGATTTGCAGGTGAGATGAGGTTGTGCAGAAATTGTTGTTGATAAAATCAGGATATTTAAGTTTTGTTATAATTTTTACTTTTGTTTTAGATATGTTTATTTACATTGTACTGTTAAAATGTGTTTTTTTTCCATTTTGTTGATTAAACATTTCCATGATTACTGTGTTATTCTTAAAAATTAAAAGATATATATATATATATATATATAATCCATGTAAGTTGCATAAATGATCAGTATGACATGTCTAAGAAACAACAACCCAACCAAAATGTACATGACAACCTAAGGCCACCAATGGTTACACCTTATTCTATTAATCTTTTTATGTTGTAATGTTACACTACTGTCTCAGGTTATGATGAAAGATGGCGCCTGTTAAAACATTTAAACCCGCTGCATATTGTATGCACCTGTCCTAAGAAAGGAGCCTTATGTCAGTGGTTGTCGTTTGTTGGTGTATTTCATACATATTTTTCGTTTCTGGTTTTCAATACTAATATATAAATTAGACCGTAGGTTTTCCCGTTTGAATTGTTTAACACTTGTCATTTTTGGGCCCTTTTAGCTTGCTGTTTGGTGTAAGCCAAGCCTCAATGTTGAAAGCCGTACTGTAATTGCTTTACTTTACTACATTGTGTCTTGGATGGATAGTGGTCTCATTGGCACTCGTACCACATCTTATTATATTAGTATAAACTTAAGAAAAATAAAAACATCTTCAGTTGACAACATATACTTGCTTAAGTTTTGTTGTGCAAAAAAGATACTTTAAAATCCTCTGGCCTTCTGTCATTCTACTTTGTTTTTTGCACCATAACTCTAGTTTTCTTTGATCTATTTTTATGGAACTTGCACAGATGGACGACGATGGAAGCTAAATTAAAAAAGAACACAGAAATGTATTGTATTGTAGGTCAGAGGTCATTTTGGTTTATTAAAAAGAAGATATGGCGGTAATACAGGTAATACAAATATCCTCTACAAATTTCTGTCCACAGAGATCACTATTTCTAAAATGAGATGAAAATTGAAGTGTTTTTCACATAATAAACTTAAAAATAAACAAAAAGTTTGTCTGGATGGATTTTCATTATATTTGCCAAGAAAAAGCTCAAGACACAAGAGGGATATCTGTCAAACATTAAGATCACATTTTATAGAGACAGTTCTCTTGAGCGCTGGTCTTCTTTTTGAAAATTAATTTTCAAAAATGATCGTACAGAATCAAAAACACTTTCTGATGCAATTCTAAATGAACTCTATATTTTTAACAGATAACATGAAACACACACATATTGTCTCACAGAAAACTTATGCCAGTGTTCTCAGAAGATTTTCCCTTACTCTAACTCAAGCATTATCATTTCTGAAAATATTTTGAAATCCATTGGGGTGACCATCTTGATTGTCATCCATAAATTGTTCAATGTCCTCGTAGTTAATTATTGTCAAATTATGAAGTATACATCCACATACAATAATGCCAACAATTGCTGAAGGTTCATGTGACGTAATTTCTCGAAGACGCCTGAAGCGACCCTTTAAAAGGCCAAATGTCCTTTCCACTACTTGTCTATGGCACGCCGTTGTTATATTTATTCAATTTCGAGATATCTTATGTAGTTAAATAAGATATCTTATAAACTAATTGAGATGTCTTATAAATTAATAGAGATATCTTATAAATTAATAGAGATATCTTATAAATTTATAGAGATATCTTATTAACTTATAGAGATATCTTATAAACTAATAGAGATATCTTATAAACTAATTGAGATGTCTTATAAATTAATAGAGATATATTATAAATTAATAGAGATATCTTATTAACTTACAGAGATAACTGGTTATAAAGATATCTTATTAAATATATAAGATATCTCTATAAGTTAATAAGATATCTCTATTAGTTTATAAGATATCTTATAAACTTTATAAGATATCTAATAAAGTATGTGTTTAAAAGATATCTTTATAAAGAAGTAAAATATCTTATTAACTAATAGAGATATCTTATTAACTAATAGAGATATCTTATTAACTTATAGAGATATCTTATTTACTTTCAAATTAAATAAGATATCTGATAAAAATTAAAGATATCTTAATACTTTATAAGATATCTCTATAAGTTTATAAGATATCTCTATTAGTTTATAAGATATCTATAATTTTTTAAGATATCTCTATTAGTTTATAAGATATCTATTAATTTATAAGATATCTTATTAACTAATAGAGATATCTTATAAATTAATAGAGATATCTTATTAACTTATAGAGATATCTTATAAACTAATAGAGATATCTTATAAACTAATTGAGATGTCTTATAAATTAATAGAGATATATTATAAATTAATAGAGATATCTTATTAACTTATAGAGATAACTGGTTATAAAGATATCTTATTAAATATATAAGATATCTCTATAAGTTAATAAGATATCTCTATTAGTTTATAAGATATCTTATAAACTTTATAAGATATCTAATAAAGTATGTGTTTAAAAGATATCTTATTAACTAATTGAGATATCTTATTAACTAATAGAGATATCTTATTAACTTATAGAGATATCTTATTTACTTTCAAATTAAATAAGATATCTGATAAAAATTAAAGATATCTTAATACTTTATAAGATATCTCTATAAGTTTATATGATATCTCTATTAGTTTATAAGATATAAGATATACTAATAGAGATATCTTATTAATTAATAGAGATATCTTATTAACTTATAGAGATATCTTATTTACTTTCAAATTAAATAAGATATCTTATAAAAATTAAAGATATCTTAATACTTAATAAGATATCTTGTTAAATAAATAAGATATCTTGGAATTTGAATAAATATAAAAACGGCATGCCATACTTGTCTTGCAGATGAAATAACCTTGTTGAACTTCTTTTGCATGTTTGAAAGGTGTCCATTATCTTTAAATGGAGGTATTAAATAGGGTTTAACTGGATATGCACTGTCAGCAATCAGGAATTTGTTGCAACCAAATATTCTCCCATTTTCTGCCCTGTCTGATAATAAGGAGTTTCTAAAAACTCTTGCATCATGTGTACAGCCAGGCCATCCTGCGTATACATCACGGAACATAAGATTATGATCCACAACAGCCTGAAAATAGGAATGAGAATTGAATAAGACTAGGTAATACGTTCAGTTGATGTGTGCCACCTTCGTTTATCACATTATCTTATTAACTTAAAGAGATATGTTATTTACTTTCAAATTAAATAAGATATCTTAATACTAAATAAGATATCTGGTTAAATAAATAAGATATCTTGGAATTTGAATAAATATAAAAACGGCGTGCCATAAGTAAATACACTGAAAAATGGTATTAATATAACAAAATAAAGTACCATACTCTTTATTTCATTTGTGTTCTTGTAGGGAAAACAGATTGATCTCCCCTGTTATATGGTTTTAGGAAAAAAGATTCCTTCAGCGCAATATTTTGTCTTGAAAATAAAATAATACACATATCCTGCTACCTATTATAATAAACCTGTGAATAATTTAATCTATAGGTATAATAATATAAAATTCATTAAATTGGTACAATCTAAGCATTAAATTACACCACCGTATCATATATACCTTAATAGGTTTAGAAAGTTGGTTTCACAATAAACGTAGTATTGTGAGAGATATTGCCCGCTCTCGCTTTAGTCGTAGGGCAGGTGGATTTTGAGAGTAGACATCGCTGTAGAGTGATGCATAGAGAAACAATCCGTTGTTTCAAATGATCGTGGTGGTAAGTATGGATAATTCAATGTTGTAGTAAGTCTTATTAATACTGATTGTCCTGAACTATAGTGTGTGGTGAGTTTTTAAGGCGTGTATCGCTTACCTGGACTTAACTTGTCCACCCTTAGCAGGACTAAAAATTTAAGTGTAGCAGTCATCTTGACCGTTTTTCCGAAAGGTCCTATATTAAACTAAGTTCGGTTGTGGCGGACTTTTTGATTGACAGTCAAGGTCATCGGACAATTTTTGACAGAGAAATATCTATGGACCAGTGCTGCCAAGTCTGGTTCCAATTGGCTAAGTGGTTTCAGACGAGAAGATTCTTGAATCAATTTTTTTCTATAGGGTCCTACATTGTATGTTAAATAAAGGTCGGCTGTGGCGGCCATCTTGGTTAATAGCCAAGGTCATCGGACACAATTTTGAAAGAGGAACATCTGAGGACAATTGTTGCCAAGCCTGGTTCCAATTGGCCAACTGGTTTAAGATAAGATGATTTTAAAATTAATTTTCCCACAGTGACCGTTTTAGTTCGCCTCAGCGAAGTTGGGGGAGGGAGGTAATGGAGTTCCCCCGGCGTCCGCGTGCGCGTCCACAACCAGTTCACAATTACTAGTTGACATAGGGTCATCTATTTTGTGTGCAGGTGCACGTTGAAGATACTGTCCATGTGACACAAGATGGAGGTCACATGACCCATATTACACGGTTGACTGGTTTTTAAGTTTTATGTCAAAAATCAGTTTTAACATGCAGAGTGACCTACAATCATATTACTTGGTGTGAGGGTGCAGCTCGGGAAGTAAGACAGCTTCCCACCAAAATAAGGTCAAACTGACCTACTTATCGTACTTGATTGACTTAGGTTAAGTTTTACGTCCGAATTCAGTTCTGTGATACCAAGGGACATACATTCATATTACTTGGTGTAAGTTTGCATCTCGGGGAGTAACACAGCCACCCACCAAAATTAGGACACTCTGACCTACATATCACACTTCATTGACTTAGGTTAAGTTTTACGTCCGAGTTCAGTTCTCCGATACCATGGGACCTACAATCATATTACTTAGTGT
Organism: Mytilisepta virgata; assembly: GCA_028015205.1. Taxonomy (NCBI): domain Eukaryota; kingdom Metazoa; phylum Mollusca; class Bivalvia; order Mytilida; family Mytilidae; genus Mytilisepta; species Mytilisepta virgata. Next base: position 1,052,358 of record CM051520.1, on the reverse strand, counting down.
GAGGGCGCATCTCGGGGATTAACAGCCTCCCACCAAAATTCGGTCATTCTGATCTACTTGTCGCACTTCATTGAGTTAGGTTAAGTATTACGTCCGAGTTCAGTTCTCTGATACCAAGCCACCTACAATTATATTACTTGGTGTGAGGATGCATCTAAGGAGGTAACACAGCCTCCTACAAAAATTAGTTCAGTCTGACTTACATATTGTGCTTCATTTACTTAGGTTCCGTTTTACGTCTGAGTTCAGTTCTCCGATACCAAGCGACCTAAAATCATATAACTTGGTGTCAGGGTGCGTCTCGGGTGTAACACAGCCTCCCACCAAAATTAGGTCACTCTGACCTACTTTTTGCGCTTCATTGCCTTAGGTTAAGTTTTACGTCAGAGTTCAGTTCTCCAATACCAAGCGACCTTCAATCATATTACTTGCTGTAAGGGTGCATCTCGGGGAGCTACAAATCTCACACACCAAAATTAGTGGGGGAACGAGGCGAACTTTGTAATCGTAGATTTTTGGTTTGAATTAAGTTTAGCTGTGGCGGCCATGTTCTGAGCTATTTTGAGGGCTAACGGTGACCCCCTTACGTACTTTTTCACATACATATTTCAGAAGAAAATAAATCAAATGATATGTAGAAATTTATTTAAAAAAGTAAAAGACAAAATTGGGGTTAGTGTTAACGAAAAACTAAGCACGCCCCTTACACTACATTTTAATAGATTGTCCTCCAACATGCTTTTGACATATTTTTGACGGTGGGTGTGAAACTTTTTAAAATCATTTTTGATGACCAGTAATAAAAGTTAATTTTATAAACTAAATATTCATGTCAGTATAGTAAAGTTATTGATAGCTGTAAGATTGTTCGTCTCCTGAAATACAGCCCAGCTTGGTAGCTCGTTGAGATTAAAAAATGCTGCTCCGTAGGTATTGATGGCTATAGTTACTACCAGGACACAGCTGAAGTTAAGGAACACACCAACCTTTATCTGTAAAATAAACATCATATGCACAGTTTCTTTTACTTCTACCGTGTCTCACATTAAGGGACGAGATCAAAAGTTCAATGTCGGATAAAAAACTTAATTCACATAGTTTTTTCACTGACCCCCCCACCCCCCTCTTAACTTAATTTGGGAAAAATTGATTGACCAATATAGGCGTATACAAAAATCGATGTCGGATAACAAAACTTCCAGTGATTTTTACCCCCCCACCCCCAAACTATTTGAATTAAGTTTTTTATCCGACATTGAACTTTTGATCTCGTCCCTAACTACATGGTTCTCGTTTTGTGGCAAAACATAAAAACGTTTTTCAAAGTATAAAAAAACGGCCATGTACTCACAATTTTTAATTTCACAAAGGGGTAGGGTTTTATAAATTTAATCCACATTATTGTGGCCATTTGTCGAGATGGAAATGATAAACTGACGAAATCTCAGTAATTCATTCAAAAGCTAGCCTGTTGTCATCACTAAGAATCATATATCCGTCTGACATAGATGTTGTTTGTATTTTCAGGAATTTAGTCCATTAAAGCTTAGTTTATATATCATAAATGACATGTAAAAGTTATGGTTTTGTATGTTTTTAAAATATTGTTTTAGCGATTTTTATCATTTTTATATAATTATTGTTTTCAATTCATATTTCTGCAGACAAGAAACACTACTGAAAGTTATGTATCAAATAGAAGTATCAATGTATAAGGCCTAAAAAAAATAGAGTTGTGTTTAGGGTAACCCGACCCTACCTAATTTTTAGTGCCTACCCTAAATTTTTTATAACATTTCTTCAACAAGCACTGTTAAAGTCAAGGTGACTCCAGTACACAACCTAACTAAAAAAATTAATGTAAAAAAAATGTCCCTACCTACCCTACCTAACTTTTTTCAGTGTGTTACCCTAAACACATGTATTTTTTTATTTGGCCTAATTATAATTACGTCTTTATGTCAAGGACTTCACTCAAGGTAAGCTATTTTAGCTTTATGTGTTATCGGAAGCCATCTCTGCACGATTTTATATAATTGTTGTATTTTATGGAAGGTTTTAAAATTTTCCTGTTTTTATTACATCTGCTAATTATTAAATTCATGTACAACCAAGTTCTTACATCTTGTAACTTGTATGATGCCAGCAGTGTGTAATATTCAGTTATTCATTTATAAAATGGACGGCAAATTAACTTAATCTGGTTTTTGATTGAAGCTAAGCCTATTCCTGGAGTCGAGTCTTCAAATGTTATACTAAAAAATCATACAAGTGGCATTCAAATAAACTGAGTTGATAACAATCCTAAAAGCTTCTTGGGGCCTCGACTACTAATGATCACTAGCCTGTCAACACTGGGGTTGTGAGTTCGAATCTCACCTGTGGCGGGGTGTGTTCGACTCCGATCTAAATTGACAAGGATTGCCAATTTTTCCTGCCGAAGGTCGGTGGTTCTCTCCGGGTACTCCGGCTTCCTCCACCAATAAAAACTGGCGGCCGCGAAATAGCCAAATGTGCTGAAAACGGCGTAAAACCCCAACTAAACAAACAAAACAATAAAAGTTTCTCTTGGTACTAAATGTCTTACCATATCCGCAACTTTTAAATATCCATAAGAGAATGCAATGGTATTCGGTGGTGTTGCTACAGGCAACATAAAGGCAAATGATGCGGAAACAGCTGCTGGTAACATTAGATAAGTAGGATGTACTCCCATGCCAGAGGCCTGGAAATAAATGATATACATGACCAAAATATTTTAAAATAACTCCCGCGAACAAATATCTCCTCATCTGAAACCGCTGGGTCATTGAAACTAAACTTGGCCACAATCACCCTTCTGATGTCTAGCTTAAAAATTGACACCGCTGGCCAAAGTTTACTTTGTACTTTATACTAGGTGTGATGTATTTATTTTTTAGGTAACATCACATGTATCTACAACATTATTTCAGACGTGGATGTTTATCTAAAACAAAGATAATTTATTGTTTTATTAAAATTGTCAACTTTGAGGTAGCGTTAATTTAAAATCTTACTATTTTCCAAACTTTATACTTAACCACCGATAATCTTATCTCCCATCACTAATCGTCCGATCATTTTAGCTCCATCCAACCCTCTGGTCATCTTATTTTCAACCATATGCCTCCGATTATATTATCCCAATAAAATAACCCTCCGATCGTATCATTCCCACAGAATCCTCCGATCACATCATTACCATTGAATCCCATTGGCCACACATAATCCTCCGATTATATCACGCCCCAACCATAATCCTCCAATTACATGTATATCATTCCCATATTTAACCCTCCAATTACATGTATATCATTCCCATATTTAACCCTCCAATCATATCACTCTCACATATAATCCTCCGACCACATCATTCCCACACATGATCCTCCGATCATATCATTTCCACACATAATCCTCCGATTATATCATTCCCACAAATAATCCTCCGATCATATCATTCCCACACATAATCCTCCGATCATATCATTCCCACACATAATCCCCCGCTCATTTAATCTCCATCTCTTACCCTCAAATCAGTTTATTCTTTTCCCTTACTTTCCAATAATAGCTAATGCTTACCATCTCAGATAAAACAGGTAATATAATAGTAGTTGTTGCAGTGTTACTTGTGACTTCTGTTGCCAAGGAAACAAAAGTACATATGATGAATATCATCAGCCATACGGGTACATTACCGAATATCGCTAACTGACTGCCAAGCCATACAGAGAGTTGTGATTCCTACAAGGATAGAAATCAATGCAAGGTGAGTTCCCTATTACTGGTGTCTAATACTGAATTCTGTGAGACTCAATCTATTCTGTGTCTCCATTGTTTGTGTCTATTTACATCAATTTTAACTGATACATTGAATATAAATTGTTGATGCCTGCAAACGTCTTTTACTTTTTCATAATAGTATTATTTTGTCCAGTTTATACTCCAGCTAAACAAAGCTAAATCAACATGTCTTTATTATACATGTATGTTTTCTTTGTTACAATATGCATTTGTTTAATGTAATTAGTAAGGTTTAATGGAAATTCGAACAAACTCTAAGTTAAAGTGTCTGAAAAACTTAAGGCACTACCCATGCAATAATTATTGACAAATATCTTTAGAATCTCCTATCCTAAATAAATGACTCCACATTTCAATTTTTCTGATCCGAGGTCTCAATGAATGATGGATGCCTCCATACAAATTTAAGGGGTCCATCAAAAACGGGAGGCGCTATTCATGAAAAGCAGCATGAAAAAATTCGTTAATTAAGAAGAGTACACTAGAAATCCTAAATTCATTGCTATTTCTTGGCTATGCACACAAACAGTTGATAGGCAACGTAAAAAATAATAATCTTTGAAATATAAATAAATATATTACGCAACAAAAATAATAAATATATATATCAAAAAAGAAATAAATACCCGGCATGCATATGCTAAAGCAAATCCTCCTCCCAGCAAAAGGTTAACTCCCCATGGCATTTTCTGTTGATATGTAGCCCAGTCCAATAAAGGCGGTATCTCCTTATTGTCATCTGATCCTTCAAGTATATGAAATTATTAAAGTATGTTCTGCCCTAAAAAGGATATACATCAACCAGTGTAAAGTATACTTGATACTCTTTTTGGGTCATGCTTGCAGTACAAACATTTGTTTTATCGTTTTGGATTTCAACATTTTTAGCCTTTGTTCTGGTGTTGTGGTGGTATAGATATACTTTTCACCTACATCATGTTCATCGAAATTAAAAATACCAGGACAAAATCTATGTAGCTTGCTATAAAGCTTCTGTGATACTGAACAAAGTCCTTGCATTAAAAAATGTTTATAGCACTACGCAGGACACTGGACATTTATGTCCTGTAACGCAAGTATGATATACAGGGCAAGTGCAACAAGTCTCGTTTATCTCTGTGACTTAAAGGTTGGGTAATCCCCGCACCAACCTGGGATCGACCCAGGAACCTTTGGTTCAGTAGCCCACCACTCTACAAATGAGCTAAAGGAGTACTCCACTACCGCAGCTAATGGTTTTAAACCTCTAACGGTTCTATAATTCTTTCTTACAGACCCTGATATCTTAGTATTATTATATGCCTGACCATAAGGAAGCTTTGTTTCTTTGTTTTGTTATATCAGTATTCCTTCGTGTTGTTTATGTTTTTTAGGAGTGACATTTTCGGTTGACAATGGTTGAATATATCTTAAAACCTTTATATCTGAAATTCAGAACAGATCTTCAGTTTGGTAACTTCAAAATAGACTTGACTTGATGTAAGGATTTATCGTATTTCCCTATGGCTATATCGACCTGCTGAGGCCTTCAGAATTTCCCGTATTTCGCCACTGTGACGTCGTAAAGAGTTGACCCGACCCTAATATGAGCTGACCCGAATATATCAGCGACGTCATAATGTTTGACCCGACGTTGACCCGAATATATCAGGAAAAAATCGTTATAGGCGGATTGCCATTGAAAAGTAAGAAATTCCATTAAGATTGCTAGTTAACAATACGATAAATTTATCATCAAGTTTTCTTCAAACAAATATTGTAAAATATAAGCCGCTCGACACAATATGAAGCTTTTTGGCTTGTTCGCTACGCTCACTCGCCGAAAAAGCTTCACATTGTGTCTCGCGGCTGATATTTTACGATATACGTTTGCAGAAAACCTGATAATATGTACATATATACCTTACCGTGTAGTAAAAACGTCAGATTTATTTAGTCATTAAAAGAATAAAGATAAACTTACCATCTTTTGACCGTCGTCTGGATGGGAATATAAAAAGGGAAAGTGCAATGATCATCCCTGGAACTGCATCTGATACATACCTAAAAAAACGTATCTTATTACAATTTCTAATTTTCCACTAAACTTACAATATCTTTTCTATAACCGTAGACATTCTCGAGATACATTTATGTCAGAGGGGTCCGTTTGTTTTTTTTTTCAGTTTTCACAGTGAAAATTGTATTTACACAATAATAAATGGCTACTGGAAAAAAATGTACTTACTTTGGTTTAAAGAAGTGTCCCCAGCCAGGTACAAATTCTGGTTCCAGTGAAAACCACAACAAAACCAGTAAAACAAAATGAACACACACTGCTATCTGTGCAAAACTACAAGTATAGAATAGAGAATGGAAACAGGGAATGTGTCAAAGAGACAACAAACCGACCAAAGAGCAGAAAACAGCTCAAGGCCACCAATGGGTCTTCAACGCAGCAAGAAAATCCCGCACCCGGAGGCGGTCTTCAGCTGGCCCCTAAACAGTGTGTACATTGTGTATCACATTGATATTCTGTAGAAACATTTTTAGTTACTTTGACAGTTAAGATTTTCCGACTGTGAAAATTATAGGAGCATCTATCTTGTGCATAGCAATGTCATAAAATACTAGTACTCCTGTTTACTTTTTTGTGTCATTTTGACATTTAAATATGCCCTTCATAAATCATAAATTGTAGTTTTGGCTCGTGGTTTCGAATTTCAACATTTTAGGCCTTTAACACAACTGACGATTCGTAAATCTACTAAATATGCACATACTTTGGATCAAAATTGATGGCATAGAATATTTCATGGTCTTTAGTACATCTGGTTCTTAACTCTTTTTCACACTTACGTTATTTCACCCAAATTTTTATACTGTTTTTCCAAAACAACTCTTATTTTCATTGCATCTTCTTTATTTCCATCTTTTTTGAACATCGACCTAAAATTTTGAATCATATAAAGATGATGATTATTGGTTGATATCAAGTAATTTATCCATCCTTTCCTATGGCATTCAAAATGATTTTGTATGTTCATCAAAACGCATCTGTATTTATATGAATGTTATAAAAGTACACGTGATATCAATGAACATTTCATGTCAATAATTTACATTGAATAGAACAACATGTAGAAAGGTGACTGTAAATTGACATAGCAAATTATTTTAAACCTGAAAAAATGCGCTGAATTTAGGTAAAATAAGATTTAATAATGTTTTTTCCTTGTTCGCTGCCAAAAAAAAAAAAAAATAAAATAAATAAATAACATAAAATATTTTAGGCTACAAATTATTCAATATTAAAATATATTTTTTTATATTAAGGTGCATTTTAAAATGCATGCTTTAGTTGCATGCAAAATTTTATATAAGCTTGAAATACGCTTAAAGAATATCATAAATCAAAACTGCTCTTAGAAATGCATAATATGTTCATTAAGAATCTGTTTACTCACCTAAACCCGAAGAAAAATGTTTGAAGTATAAACCAGTTGATTAAAACAGTGACAACAGTGATAGGAAATCCGAAAATAAACCATGTAGCAAATGTGATACCTGACTTTCCATCAGCTAAACTGTAATAGAATTAGTTTGTGTTGTTAATGAGGGACCGACCTGACCTCTCATCAGCAAAACTGTAACAGAATTAGTTTGTGTAGTAAATGAGGCAGCAAAACTAGTAACAGACTTGTGTGATAGCAGACCTATATTATCAGTTAAACATTAACAGAATTAGTTTGTGTAGTAAATGAGGGACCTGACCACTGTAACAGACTTGTGTGATACCAGACCTACAATCCTCTCAACCTTAACAGAATTAGTTTGTGTACCTATGACCTTCCACCATGAAGCCAAAAATGTCTGTAGCAAATATGATACCTGACCTTCTAGCAGCTTAACTATAATAAAATGAATAAAACCCACATGTTGATTCGCTTGTTCATTTTCTTTGGTCAGTGCCATGCACCAATGCAAGGACAAGTTCTATCTTGTTACTGTTACTGTAGGAATTATCTCTTTGTTATACGAAGAACGCCATAAAGTGCTCTTTCTTTGCAATGTACGTTTTCTAAATTCTAAATTACACGGGTATATTAATTAACGTTTTAATTTTTTCACTCGGATTTAGGATTTTGTGATTTAATTTTTTCACTCGGATTTAGGATTTTGTGATTTAATTTTTTCACTCGGATTTAGGATTTTGTGATCTAATTTTTTCACTCGGATTTAGGATTTTGTGATATAGTTTTTTTACTCGGATTTAGGATTTTGTGATTTAATTTTTTCACTCGGATTTAGGATTTTGTGATCTAATTTTTTCACTCGGATTTAGGATTTTGTGATATAATTTTTTCACTCGGATTTAGGATTTTGTGATATAATTTTTTCACTCGGATTTAGGATTTTGTGATTTAATTTTTTCACTCGGATTTAGGATTTTGTGATATAATTTTTTTACTCGGATTTAGGATTTTGTGATATAATTTTTTCACTCGGATTTAGGATTTTGTGATCTAATTTTTCACTCGGATTCAGGATTTTATGATTTAATTTTTTCACTCGGATTTAGGATTTTGTGATATAATGTTTTCCATATTTTGAAGGTAGTGGGTAGATTTTGGTTTCGCATTATACGCCAGGAATTATATCAGTTTTAATTAATAATTAGGACGGGCGTATTTTCATGACTGTTTAGATAATTTTTTTGTAACTTGGAATAGACTATGCAAACATAAGTGGACAATGCGGTTTTTTAATATTAAAATACTTTACAGATCTAGGAATCCTTTCAGAACGAGGTTTGGTGCAGTTCCAGTCAATGTCGCTATCCCTCCACAGTTGGCAGCATAACAAATTGACAGACAAACTAATTTACAAAGCTTCTTAGATTCAGGGTCTAATTCTTTAAAAACAAACGAATCGCTGGTTTCTGCAGATTCAATTAACTGGACCTTACTGAAAAAAAAATCTAATTTATGATATCTTTTAGTGTAAGGCGCCTCACAAAGACTCAAAGCAAGAAGATATAATTTATGGTCAGAACCATTCAGGAGTCCCAAAACAGCAAAAAGAATACATAATTTGTGGTCAGAACTACTCAGGATTCCCAAAAATCTCCATTCTAACACAGCCTTACTCAGTAAGTACTTGAAAGTCCAATACAAGAGAAATATTGGCAGATGTGTGTAGTATTTAATGATGAAGTACGTTAAACGATCCGAAGGTTGGTCAAGTTTACACATATACAGAATTCTAAAAAGAATTATGATCCGGAAAAAGACAGTTTTCTATAAATCTGTAGTTGGAATCATCGGTCTTTTAATGGTCCACGGGTCATAGATCTTTGTAGTAGGCTTTAATATTGATAATGATGCAATAACTACTAACCTTTCCTCGTGGTCTTTTTCTTTCTTCGTGTTACTGTTAATTTGATCACCTGTAAAAAAATATATATGATATAAGTAATGTACTTTGATGACAAGAAAAGTGTCATATCTTTGTTTGTTGTCAAATGCGAACCTATATTTTTAGTTGCTTTTTATTTTATCAATGATGTGTAATCTTAAATGGTGGAATACATTTTTGATATACTTTTTTGAATAAGTATGTGTCTTGTGATATTTGCTGAAGGATTTACGACGATCAGGGTGTTTTAATCTATGATTACATACCATTCTATTATATTCATTTTGATGCACTGTGTGGGTGGGGGTTTTTTCCCTAATTTCAAGTTCACTGGGGTAGAAATGTTAAAGGTGATATTAAAGTTAGATCGTTAAGAGGTAGTATATTATCTATTAAATGGAAACTGTACTGTTTTTGACTATTTTATTTTACGCCAGCATATTGTCATCGATGATTATCGTGTAATTTATTTCATTTCAAATAAAGAGTCAAGATAATTACCAGTTTCATTTTCTTCTCTATGAAGAGATGTCCTTCTTCGTGCCCTGACCAATTCTACCAAGACAGCTTGACCAATCGGTATCATCATAGATGTCGTTGCTGTGTTACTGACCCACATAGACATAAATGATGTCGTTAACATAAAACCAAATGTCAACCTAAATGAAGGTATTTACAGATTAATTTTGACACGTAAGAATTGATTTGAATGTCAAAATAGTTTTAGATAACAGGAATTTCGAGTTATCAGGAATATATATAGTGCATAATATAAGCTTAGAACCAGTGATTTACTTTGATATATATCAGGAAGTTTGAGACAAAAAGGATACTTAGCCATGGAAAATCTAAATGCACATGGCTTTCAGTTTGTATCCCATTTTATTTATGCAGATTACAAGAAAAGGCGAAGAAATAAATTATCCTTGTTGTCAGATTACATATGCATGATATGGAAAATATTATAATTTGTACGAATGAAAATGTAAAGGTTTGGTCAAAGGAGTAAAGACCCAATGTGACAACAAGAGATTTGACCGCTTAACAAGGCACCACTGCCTTAAATGGGCCTAAATTATATGTATACGTACAGTTTATATATACACAGGCCGAGCTTTAATTTACCAAAAAACATAGGTCAACCTTTGAGTTACAAAAAAAAACCTTTCTCATTAATTAGAGACACAGTATTAAATAATACAAACCATTTTGTAGTGGTACCAACTAACAGCAACAGTTTGAGAGCAAACCTTCTGTGGATGTTCCATTTTTCTATACAAGAGGCTACAGAAAAACCTCCCATAAATACAAATATCGTATTCTAAAATTAATATTAAAGAACTTCAGTATTTAGACCAATAATGGACGATTAAATATACAACAAAGATACAGATGTGAGCTCTTTCTGACAATTATTTATTATAAATGGCTACTAGAGGACCAGAAACTCATTTGAGAAATTACTGAATTCAAAGAACAACTCAGACTTATTTGTAGAGTTACTGTTACGTACAATGGGTGAACCGAGTCGTGTGCAAGAACTAACGCGTTAAAAAAGGGAATTTATTTATCGCGATAAACTTATCGTTTTACGCGTTAGAACAGGATTTAACGCGTTAAAATGACATTTATCACGTTAAATGTTAACGCGTTAGTTTATACCGTTTCTGACATGAAAGGCCTTTCATAGAACATTTACACACTTCAGAACCTGACAGTTAGTAATAAAATTATAACTTAGTGCTGTTTTGAGCATGTTGCAATTTACAAGCTTTGTTTCATTTGAACCTACTGAGATTTTCATGATGAAGAACCACAAACGAAGTCCTGTTCATTCGGTTTTTGTGTTTTGCTAAGGCACTGCATATTAACGTTAGTTTCTACTGTACATAACCCTACATTTATCTCGTTTTACAAAAACCTACCGAAAAATACACTGAAGCTAAATCGCTTACTCTGCTTACTCCCATCATTGGAAACAGGACTATAGGGAGCAAGGCTGTGGCAGAGATCGGAATAGCTTCTGTTGTCCAATATACGGCCATAAGTAAAAGTCCATATCCACATTTGGATGCCTAGATTGTTGGAAATAAAAGTCTATTTGACAGTTTTTAAATGAGTAAACAGTCAGAATTTTTGTCTTTTTTAGTTAGAAAACATAAATGAACAGCTATACACAGTTTTTAACAAATGGTTATTCACAGATCAATTACAAAGAATTACAAGAAATTGTTTTGGTGGTATTTATGCTGTAATTGTTAGAATAAATACCTTTCTTATTGAAAATAAACCAAGATACTTATTTTCTTGCCCTTTCTTTAATCAATCATCCATCTATGTTATTCTTCAATATTAAACTTGTATCCCTTTAACTAAGAAGTAAGTGGCAATGTTTGAACAGACATTTCCCAAAGTTTTCCGTAAGTCTTCGAAATTAGGCATAGATATTCTCTATTGCCGTCAAATGACATGCAATTTCCATGCTACCCTCTGCAAAAAGAAAGCGTTGAAATGTAGAAAACTTCAAAGTAATTTGGAATTTTCCATTTTAGTCGTTTGAAAATGAACTTTGCTTCAGTTGTGCAAAAACGTATATTATCACATTGTATTGTACCAGAATTTTGTGTACTTTTATTTTGTTACGCCTTTAAAAATATGTTACACACTATTCATGTTTATATTTTGCGTATCAAATACACCGGGAGAGCATAAAAATTTTACTACGTGATTAACTTTTCAAACATTAATTTGTTAAAACTTCATTCAGTAAAAAAATTACTTGCAAAAATATTCGAAAATAACCTAAACATGCAACAATTGAATATTCTTTTTTTTTCAAAATATCGGGAGTTCCAATTGTCTTGCTGAAATTTGTTCACTATTTCTAGACGTGGTGCAGGCAATTAAGAGTGTAATGATTAAAAAATAGGAAGAGGGTTGTGGCAAAGTACCATGAAATTCAAAATTCTTGTATTATCCTGTATTGAACACAAATGTTTTGTTCATTAACTGAAAATTATTTATTTCGTGGTTCCAATTTAAATGTACATTGACAATCATTGGAAGTGCAGTCCTAGTCAGGAAACTCGTATATATCCAGTGAAAGGTGCAAACCTTACCTGTATGAGGAAGACGTTTGTTGACAACCAGTCAAGAATTGGAAAACCAACCTGTGTATTGACAAGTCAGGAAGCGGCAAACCTTACCTGTGTATTGACAACACGTGAAGAAGCGGCAAACCTTACCTGTGTATTGACAACCAGTGGAAGCGGCAATAAAACTAATGGTGTCAAAATAATTATCAATTTACGTCTGTTTCTTCTTATAAAATTAAGTATCGCCATTTCTTATACATTCACCTAATAGAGTTAGAGGATATTCATAAACACGTTATATTTTACTAATAAATTCAGAGTATGATAATAAGGAGACAATATTATGTAAGATATTATAAATTATTCTTCCGAAGACCCAGGGTTTGGAGATGTTGTAATATATTTTATGAACTTAACACGTTCGAAAAATTGACTTTCAAAAAAGGTGGATCATGCAGTTATGTATGACTAAAGAACGATGATGCGTGGAGTAAATATATTCAATAGACAATTTACATATGTTATATACGGTTAAATTCAGCAACTGAGTTTAAGACAAGAGTAGACACATTAAATGTCTCCCCTGAGTGCACAGAATAATAAGACACCCGACATTACTACTCAAAGGAAATGCATTAAAATGAAAAGTTATGGTCATATAATATTTGTCTGAAAAATCTTATGCAAGTCACTCCAGCCTAAAATTGTCAGCTAAAAGGTCTAAGACTGGTATGTACCAAACCAAAAGTATTTATAGACCAAAAATAATGGGTCTACGTATGAACTCAAGCATGAAATTGAGGTCAAGGTCGAGTGATAGGTGTTGGACTGACATGTATCCAATAAGAATTATCTTCAGACCAAATATTGGGCCATGTACCTACCAAGAACTATCAGTAGACCTAATACGGTGTGTCTAGGTATTACAGTTGCTGAGAAATGTACTTCATCACGATAAACTGTATGCAGCGCTGGAAAGTAATACCTTTATCTTTCCTTTTGCGGCATTTGTAGCAGGTCAGACAAAAATGAAAAATGCCGAATTTTCGCCATCAGCAAATGTAATGCGTAAACTTCAAAAAATACAACGGAAATGCAAAACTCCCCATAATACTTGACAACTTAAAACTTCAGAATTGACAATGCTAGCCTCTAATGAGGGTCTCTAATAGTAAGTACCACAGTGGCATATACGTTTCAGTTTTTTGAAAAATAGTATGACGTACAGTTGGTATAATATATCTGAGTTCTATAATAATAAGAAAATCAAATACAGTGTTGACTCTTAAGGATTTAAGATATCTTATAAAGTTTCTAACATATCTTATAAAGTATATAAGATATCTTATAAAGTTTATAAGATATCTTATAATTTATAAGATATCGCATATAATTTATAAGATATCTCATATAAGATATCTTTATAAGATATCTTATATGCTTTATAAGATATCTTCTAAAGTTTATAAGATATCTTATAAAGTATATAAGATATCTTATAAAGTGTATAAGATATCATATATTATACGAGATATCTTGAAGTTGGAATAAATAGTAAAACGGTTTGCCATAAAAGTCGGCTAAATCTATTGTTACAAAGGTCAGCTCGATCGTAACCTATGACAAAAATACTTTGTGACCAATGAAAAAAGTTGTAGAATGTACGTTATTATCGCGAGAATTTCTACCCGCAGCCATTTTCTAGTGTATTATATTTGCATTTCCTTCCCCTTCCCTTTGATTCCCCTGTGCCAATAATAATAATAATAAATTCTTTATTTTAAGAGGGAAACTCAATTAGAACTAGTCTAATGTTCATTGAGGCCCTCAAACAAGATACATGTATACAGTTAACGTTCATACATCAAAATTATATATATATATACATAAATCAATCATCCAAACATCTAATTGGCAACAATTAATTAAGTTTTCTAAACATAAAAGAAAAATTATTTGACTTGCATAGAATTTTCAAGAAAATGATTGTAACAGTGTTTCTTGAATAATTCCACATTACGACAATTTTTTATTGTGAATGGTAAATTATTCCATACCTTGGTTGCTGAATAATGAAAAGATTTTTTTATAAAAATTAGTATTTGGTCTTGGAACAAATAGATCGTTATTAGAGACAGATCGTAATTTGTAGTGTTGAACATCATTATTATATAGCATTGATAAGTAATCAGGTGTTAGTCCATTTATAATTTTATACATTAGAATTGATTGTTGATATTTTATTCTTTCTGAAAAGGATAGCTATTTTAAAAAAGAAAACATAAAATTAGATGGAACAGAAATATCACATTTAAGTATAATTCTTGCTACTCTTTTTTGAAGTTTTATGATTCTATCTGAATTTTTTTGTAATAAAATCCCCAAACTGAATTACAAGTCTATATATGGTAGAATATATGCATTATAAAATAGTTGTCTTATGTGTATAGGCAAATATTCTTTAAGTTTATACAAAAGTGATATTTTAGATGAGATAATCTTACATATACGATCAACATGTCCTTCTCAGCTTAAATTTTCATCAATGTCAATTCCAAGTAATTTGAAAGAATGGACATTCTCAATACAGGTTTCGTTGGTGGTAATACATAATTCTGATAATTGTGTAAGTTTTTGTTTTGAACTCAATTTCATACACTTCGTTTTTTTGTGCATTAATTTTCATACTGTTATTGTTACACCAAGATTGTACAGCATTTAAATCATTTTCCAATATGCTGTAAATTTTTTCAATTTTCTTATCATGAAAATGCAATGTTGAATCATCAGCATATAAATCCATGTTTGATTGTTTAACATGAAGTGGTAAATCATTGATATAAATTAAAAATAACAGAGGACCTAAAATAGAACCTTGAGGCACTCCATATTTTATAAACGTTTAATCAGATTTAATGTTTGCGTATTGAACTTCTTGTTGTCTTTCAGACAAATATGATTTAATCCAATTTATCATATGTTCTCCCATATGATAAAATTTTTCCTTTTCTGAAAGTATGGCATTGTTAATAAGATCAAAAGGATTACTGAAATCCAAAAACACAATACCAACTATTTCTCCATTATCTAAATATTTTAACCATTCGTATGTGAGTTTAGTCAGGGCAGTTTGACATGAATGACCACGTCTGAAACCTGACTGAGCTATATTAACAATTTTTTATTATTCAAGAATTCATATAACTATGTACAAACATGTCTTTCAAAAATCTTAGATATGGTATTTAAAATAGAAATTGGACGATAATTGGAGGGAGCATCTGTTGGTCCTCCTTTATGTATAGCAGTTACTGTAGCATGTTTTAATTTTTCCGGAAAACGATTAGATGTTTGTTTATTAGAAAAGTTCGTGATGGCGATATTATCTCTGCACTAAGCTATAAAAATTTCGGATCAATTCCATCTAAACCTGTTGATTTATTAATATTAAGGTGTTTCAGTTGTGTACAACTTTAGTCTTTTCTGTATAAAATTCGACAAACCAATCGGAAGTGATATAAGTGATAGAAGTTTCTCAAATGTTCCCCCGTGTTCTGAGGCTTATTTAGAACCTGAAATCACATTCTAAATTAAAGTCCTCACGGCTCTGCTATCTATGCATGTACTGAAATTCCGCCATTCAAGGCTCATCCCACGATTGGTGGATCAATGTACACTCCCTATAGGATTAATGGAGATATGATCAGATGTGTCACTAACTATTTACAACTCATCACCAGGCCCATCCCCAATCCAACACCAAGGGACTGTTAGGACACCGGGAGTCTGTTATTAATTTATGGTGGAGGAAGCCGAATTACTGGGAGAAAACCACCGGGCATCTCGGAGGGAACAGACAAACCTAAGAGATATCAACCAGGAGCACTAGCTAACTACCACAGTATTTCAGTGATTTAGTAGGCATACCTTTAATAGCAGATTGATCTCCAGGTCAAAGTCGGCACTTTGATCAAGCGAGGCCCCGACATACTCAGACTAGTGTAATACTCATGTCCGAGTAACAGGTGTGTGCAGGAGGGTGAAAAACACCCTTCTAACATACAAAATTTTCCAGGCTCTTAACCGAGGCTCGAACCCAGGACCTTCAGTACCGTAGCCAGCTACCTTAACCATTAGACCACGAACCCACACCGGAATGTTTTCTTCTATGCACACACACACATGGAAAGACTATCAACCAGGCTAAATAATTTTAAAATGAATTTCGACACAGAAAAACAATCCTTTGGCGGCGATTTTTACAATCAGAAGCACAAAAAAAAGTAAAGTTGCCGAAAAAAAATGCCGATAGGCTTGCGCTGCCGAAAGACAAAAATAAGAGGGTGGAAAGACTACAAAAAAAGTTGGGAAGCGATTAGTCTAGCTTTGTCTAGCTTTGCTCATCTACCAAAACATGATGGAAATATTAATCTCATCAAGCTATTGCTTTACAACCGATCGATAATTGTGAATAAACGGAAAAATACTATAACCTGACGGATAATGTTGTATATAATGGGGTAACAAATAGTATTGAAAAGGGTGTGGGTGTTGAGAACGGGCATCAATGATGTTTAACGAAGTCAGTTCCCAACCGACTAGCAAATACAGCGATGATAAACCAACTTAGGTAAAAAAAATCACAAGAAAGGAGGGGGCTAAATAGCCATATGACTATTTTGATGGGGGTTTTGAACATACCCTTTGATCTTTGTCAGAAAAAAGTACAATTTTATTCGGTATAAACTACTAAAAAATTGAATCGAAATCTCCTGTCAATATGCACATCTACATAGTATCTACTTATTAACTACAAAGTTTCATGAAATTCTGTTGTTTGGTTTCAGAGTAGTTGAGCTCACAAGAATAGGACTGAACTGACAGACACACAGTCAGATGGACGGGTCAAGAACATTATACCCTATGTAACTTTGTTGTGTGGAGTATAATAAAGCTGCTAGTGTAAACTCTTGGTAGGAAGTCATAAAATGATGAAAGCTACAAAGATATTGAGCAATCAATCACAACTTTCCCATGTATCAAGAGTAAGCTACATACTGTTGTCAAAGCAGAAGGTCTAAAAGACATATCTAAAAGATTTTATTTCATAAACTCGGGTAAATTACATGTATAACAGAAGGAGAATGTGCCCCTGTGGTGAAGCAGAACAGGATGCAGCACATGTTCTACAAACATGTAGGAACTTTAAGGACCTCAGAGAATCTATATGGAGATGACCAACAACATTACAAGAAAAGTTGTATGGAACAGCTGAAGAACTACAGAAGACAGCAACATTTATCTCAAATGTTAACATCCAAGTGTGAAAGGCAAAAGGCAAAAGCGAAGAAGAAGACATAAGGAGAATGCATATCAATAAACATAAGGAGAACGCATATCAATAAACATACGGAGAATGCATATCCATAAACATAAGGAGAATGCATATCAATAAACATAAGGAGAATGCATATCAATAAAAACAAGGAGAATGCATATCAATAAACATAAGGATAATTCATATCAATAAACATAAGAATGCAAATCAATAAACATAAGGAGAATGCATATCCACAAACATAAGGAGAATGTATATCAATAAACATGAGGAGAGTGCATATATATATCAATAAACATAAGGAGAATGCATATATATATCAATAAACATAAGGAGAATGCATATATATATATCAATAAACATAAGAGAGGTATAAACAGTTTATGTTATATTGTACTATAACATGCTTTTTTTCCTTTTTTAGTGGGGGTGGGGCATATCTGTGGTTAGAATGTTAGATGGTGTTCAGCTTTACTGCTTGATCTTTTATCCCTGAATATTTACTGGTCATCTGATTTGTAATGGCAGACACCTGGTACTCAGAAAAAATACACCCCGTTGCATAGTCTTCACTGCCCACAATGTTTCATATGAACCTTGTTAAGGGAAAAGCTTGAAGGCTGAATGTCATCATATATCATATTTGATCCTCCAATTCAGAGATATATATCTCTGGAAATTTAGAGATTCCTATAACTAATAATAAAAATATTAAGCATTTAAAAATTTGAACTATCTAGAGTCACATTATGATGAGACAAAAGATAGAATTTGTTTCTCCAATGATTGAATGGTTTGTTTGTTTGTTTAGTTGGGGTTTTACGCCGTTTTCAGCACATTTGGCTATTTCGGGGTGGCCAGTTTTTAAGGAAGCCAGAGTACCCGGAGAGAACCACCGACCTTCGGTAGGAAAATTGGCAATCCTTGTCAATTAAGATTGGAGTCGAACACAACATGTCACCGGTGAGATTCAAACTCACAACCTCAGCATTGACAGGCTAGTGATCTTTAGTAGTCATGTCGAACTACCTAGACCATTTGGCCACCGAGGCCCCAATGATTGTATGGATAATGATGAATATCATATTCTGAAGAGGGCTGGATGGAAATTAAATGCAATAATTCAATCAACATGTGATTTATCAATATTTATAATATGGTACAGAACATTAAATAAATTTAAAATTAGAGAAAATATCACAATGTTTGGATGTCATATGGTTTTCTGGATGAGTCTATAAGGAGAGGTGAAATATTGTTCATCAGTCCAGCTGATATTTTAGCCATATTCAGTATCTGTTTTGCTAGAGTTATCTTTTCTTGATCAGTCTGAAAAATAGATATTTAGACAAAAATGTAGTTCATATAAGTACAATTGCAAGATAGGTGTTTCCGAAGTGCTATAAAATTTATAAAAAAAAAACACATTTTTGAATAATTTAAAAAAAATGTCCTGGCAGTTGTTCTGATTTTCTTGATAAGTCACAAAACTACAATGAGAACTGTTGGTTTGAAATTATTTCAAACTTAATTATCTCCCTGTGAATTTTAAAATGATCTCCCTGGCCCAACTCAGAGGTTTTCATAATCAAGTTTATAAATCTGGCATTTTCTAACTAAAAAACTGGTGTATTCTAAGAGGAGCAATATTTCAAACAAAATGATAATGAACCATTAGTTCAATTGCAATAAGTTTTGCAGATGCAAACAAAACAAGACCAATTGATAAAATTTTATGATAACCAAATAGATACTCAGTAAAACAGTGTTAACATACTTTAAAAATTTCTGTTAATTCTGAAACACAATACATGTAAAAAGATCACCGAATTGTAGCTTTAAGAAGTCCAATGTAAGATATTAAATGAATTACCTCTGTGCCTCCATACAACACAGGTGAACCATAATAATCAGAGAACTGTGTTAGTAACTCCAGATCAATTCCTCTTTTCTCCGGACATTTCACTGTAAATACAATTGAAAATTACTCTTTGCATTTCACTTTAAATTTAGTTGACAATTACTCAGTGCTGGACTAAAAATTAGACAAGACAAACTATTTCATTATAAATAATAAACTGTTGACACAGAAATATGTCTTGCCTAAAAAAAGACAATCTGATGGACAGCAACATTGCTTAATTGAAAGTGACCATGACCTAGGCAAGACCTCGAAATGGTTGTCAAACTGAGATGTACTGATAGTAATGCAACTTTATAGAAAAATCATACTTCTATCATAAGTAGTTCCTATCAAACTGACTTAAGCAGAAAACTTAACAATTGTTGACGCCTACATTGATGACAACGTCGATGCCAGAAAAGCAACACCATAAAAATGAAAGTTACTCTAAAATTTCTTAAGATGACTTATTTTATCATAATATACAATATGGTTCATACTGCACAAATTGCAACAGGGTGAACATATCAATAATAAAACCTTCATTTTAAATTAGTACCAGTAACACTGTAATAACAAGGCTTCATTATAATAATCTATGATAGTTTGTACTAAAATCTTATGATAGGTACTAGACTGTTCACATTATTCTGGATTCTAACTTTATTCATGGAAGATATTTTCAATTCTAGTTCTAAATGACAAGACTTGCAAGTTTTTCTTGGTGTTTCTCTCCACACATTTTGGCTTTCTCAACCAATTAAAAAAAATTGCTTCAATAAACATACTGTTGTTTTTAATGTGTTGTCATAGTTGAAATGTATTATTTTACTTTTCTTTCGTATGGAACATTGTTCATTGTTAATTTCTACACAACTAACTATAGACATATCAACCTATTTCTGTTTTTAAATCTAAGGAATTCTCTATTATTATTTTTTTTAAAAGTGATGTTACCTTTCAGAGCAACAAAGCAACACTTCCCAAGGAAATATCTGGTGTCTACATTCTTGACTGCTTCTTCTACTGTTCGCATGCTGGAAAAATATGAAATAATTAATTTGTTTATAATCTTTAAAATGTCACAGGGTAAATTTTACAAACATTTTAGACTGATCATTATTTCTAATTAATGTAAAACATCTTACTTTTCTGCCAGACATGTACATTTGTACTGAGATTTAAGTTGAAAAAATGTTTAAACATCAACTTGGCCTCAAAAATTGTATAACCTTTCTTCTGATGTTGGGAGTTCAAACAGAAAAGTTGATTCAACAAAATCCAGCTGAAGGCTGTCTGGAATTAAAATCAATCACTTGGATTTTATTTGGCATAAGATGACTTAAATGACAAATTATACTGACCTTTCCCTGTTTGTCAGATCAATTATAAAACAGATAAAATCTATCCTTGGTCTCAATTCTTCATCTTCTGTTGATAATGGTAAACAAGTTGTTGTACGTCTGTATAACAAACATACATGTTACAATAAACATTTTCTAAAGCCTTCTGATTTCAAATAAATCCGATTTCCAATAAGGGGAGACTTCTGTGTTATCGGAAATAAACTCATTTACCTTCAATGGAAGTGACACTTCTTTTTCTATGCAGAATACTGTGCAATCAAGATGCTAAATTATACATATATTTTCTCTTTTGTTGAAAAAATTACTGTTTAAATTCTGAATTTCATACAAGTAGTCTCTAAACTATACTCTGAAATACATTGTACATGCTTTATATTTAAAAATATACCACATCACCATATGTAAATAGGATAAGGGGACAAAATCCAATATTTAAAGTGAATTTGCTAAGAATAGACATTTAGAGGTAACCATGTGCTTTTCAATATATATAATATAGTGGAAGACTAAATGTACAGATTTCTATGCTTAACATGATTTTTTACCAGTTCTAAAATTTAATTATGGTGTTGTGAATCTTTGCCAACAGATTAAATTATTGTCATAGTATACTTTTATAACATATATATATATATATATAATTCCCAACTGTGAATATTGCTATCTTCATCCTTTTACCATCTTTTATCAATAGCAAATTTTGGTTATACCTTTTGATTTTTTCCCTATATAAATTTAACAGAGATTATAATCAACATTTTGAGACTTTTTTTAAAACAATGCTCAAATTCAGATTTCTTCAGACTCCTGAACTGTTGATCGTCAACAATTTTGAACTGTTGGACTGGTCTGAACTGTTGACCGCTTTCCTTATTTTGATTGGTTACTATAAATAGCAGCTCCATGTGCAGATCACTATCATAAATTCAGAAATTAATACTATACAGTTATTGACTGGTTCCTCAGACAACAGCTGTTTTCTTCGACCTCTGACTGAATTGTTCAGTCCTCGGGTCAAACAAAACAGCTGTTGTCCTCAGACCCATTCAATAACTGTATAGTATTTATTTCTGAATTTATACTTTATATAGCATATACTAACTTACATCTGAACAGAGAAGGGTTCATTGATAGATATAACAGCTCGAGCTAGTTCATGTTTCCCAACACCCTCGGCACCAACAAACTGAAAAAAATAAGTGAATTAACTTGTCATTTGTCATGTTTTTGGCTCACACACACACAGATATGAACATGATTTTGTTGGTAATGATTTGTACTGTCCCATTTGTCCCAGAAACTGATTCCTTGTCATCTCAAATAACAATACATATATGCATGTAATATATCTCTAAGAAGTTAAATTGGTTCAAAATTCCAACATCACATACCTAAGCTGAAAAACAATCATGATTTTGCACTGAAAATGATAAAAAATCAGCTCTTGCAAAAAAAAAAAAAAAAAAATAAAAGATTATAAAATGTGATGCATGTACCCATTTGTGAGAAGGAAAGTAAGTTTTATTGATATTTCATAGACAAGGTTTTGCTTATAAACACACCTTTTGATTTTTGGTTTTATACTACATACACTGGTTTCATTCAAAGGGTAACTCTCCTCTTATTAAGAAAAGATGGTCAATTTTTTAGTGAACAAGCATAAAAATGTTAATGTGTAGCAGGAGGTAGTTCTGGGATAGAGTGTATGAGGCATGAATCAAACCAGAAGTAAATTCAAATCAACAAAATTTATTTAAAACATAGCACGAAGTGCTTTTGTCCACCACTGATGCTAACATCCCACTGTAAAAGGCATTAATATTTAGTTGATTTGTAAAGAGGATATTTAAAAGGAGGAATCAATTTTTTTTTCGTGAATTAAAAAAATTGGATGTAAATGAATTATGTCAGACATAATTATTACAATTGATTTTGAATTACTATAAACAGATGTGTAATCGTTCATTGGGTCCTTTATAAAAAAAAAACTCTACCATTTTGCGTAACTTTAAGAAGATACTAAAAGTACTGAAACTAAAATTCACAAATTAAAGGATACTCAAAATTTAGATGTAATCTCAATGTTTTCAAATATATAAGACCAATCCTAGGTACCCCTCATACACCAATGAATGTGCGTCTTGTTATAAGGAGAAACAAAATACGTTTAGAGTTGAGATCTCAACCATTTCATGGTTATTTGAATGTTAAGGGGATTGAGAGGGTGGATAAAGCCCCCTTCTAAATAATATGTCAGTTGACCGTCAATTTGCACTTCTTTTAAATTGGGAGACTTAATTATAAAAGCGCAAGCATGAATTATGACTTCTTTTTACAATACATACACATAGTCATGTTAATTTTTCTTACATCAAAACACAACAACGTTTAGTACAATTGGAAAATCGTCAAAAATAGAATTTGTTCGTTCCGTCCCCATTTTGACCCTACAATTTTGGCACAAGATCGACCTTGCGTATGCATGATAAGAATAGGAAAACATAATAATATGTCATACTTTCGGCATCGTTATTTCATTTTGCTTTCAAAAAATTATCTTTCTTGTTCCTTCAAATAGCTGTTTTAATGTCAAAGTTGAAAACGGCAGCAAACTCTATTCGACCCGCCATACTGTTGACAAATTAGCTACACGTGACCCGGATCTTGCTCCAGTTTTGGAGCATCTCACAAATCATTTTTACTACACGTGTTCAATGTTTGTTGACATTCGTCTTGTTAAAATATATATAACCATAACTTTTTTATATCTAATAAAAAGGATTTGTTTTCTAAAAAAAATGTATTTCATTTAAATATTTCAAATTTATTCCTCTGGGAAACGTGAATACATTCGAACTTGTTTCGTATAAATTTCTTTTCAAAGATAACTTCCAGGTAGAAAAAAATCTATAAAATATATTTTAAAATCGTTCTCATTACAACTATTTTTAATACAGTAAATGGTTGAAATGGTTAAGAAAGACGAAATGAACACTCTGTGAGGACTGAAAGTAATAAAATTACTGAAAATATTAAAAGTACCAACTGTCACCAGTCGGTAACAATATTACGGACAATCTTAGTTGTAAATTAAATTGAATTTCCCTCGCTTTCGCACTTCTGTATCTTTTCATATTCATACGCTAAAGTTTGCATGTCTCAAAACAGTTTTCTCGAACACCTATTTGTTATTCGATAGAGTTATCTTTCTATATATGTTATTATTCAGTGAATAACTGCATGCAACCCTATGCATTGTACCTTGATTTAAAATTGTATTGAGTTCAACTAAATTGTGCAATAAAATGTTATATTTGGTCTTAAAAAAAGGAACTATTTTCAGATTGGGAGTACTTTGTCTCAGCAGATCATCGTGTCAACAATACTCCAGCACGGCTAGTTTTTATCAAAACTACCAGTGCTGGACTAAAAATTAGACAAGACAAACTATTTGCAAAATAATCATGACCAATGACAAAACTTACTTGGACATGAAAATTACATTTAAAATATAAATTGTCCATTCAGACGAGAAGCCTGTCTTGACAGTTGAATATCTTAGACAACAAAACCATCTTGGAACACCCATGAACAACTCGGACGACAAATTAAAGCCAGTTTGGAAATCCCTCGAACAACTAAGACAACAAAGCCGTCTTGAAATAAGACCAGCAGCCGGTCTTGAAACATATTATAGAATTCAATTATGCAAAACAGGTAAACATGTTTGCAGATATTACAAAATTAACTGCCAAGCAAATATTACCCTTATTAAATCATCAAACTATTATATATATCGCACATTTTTATATAAATTAAATATTAATGAACTGAACTAAAAAGCACTTAGAAAAGAAAAATATGATATTAAAGGGAAATAATCCCAAAGGATTGTAGTAAAAGTTAATAACATTTTTAAGACACAATCACAAACCTACATTTAGTAGGTTGGGACAAAACCCTTAATTGGGGGAAAGTCTCACTCACAAGGGATAAATTTCAAAAAACAATTTTTTCTTCTTCAAATTTTCACATTTCTAATTAAAAGGGCAAAATATTATGTAAAGATCCGAAGATACAACAGAAAATAACAATATGTCAATAATAAGTAGACAAGCGACAAGTGGCAACTGCTAGGGAAAAGGCTGTTCTAATCAACAGGAGATCTTACTAAGATTGCAGCCGTCTGTAGCTGTGGCAGCTTGTTGTGTGGTTTAAGAACTAATGTTGTCATTTTAATTTGTGTATGTATATGACATATTTCAAATTAAGCGGTAAGAATTGTCTCCCCTGTTATCGGAAATTGTTGGACTCTAAAATTCTTTTTTCTGTGCTTGATCAACAAAACGTTTGAAATAAGAGCGAAACAAATATTTATTTTAAGCGTCCTTTTAGATCAACTGCACGTGGAAAAAGAAATTTATTTGTCAACACCATACAGGAGAATGTCCGAAAAAACTAAAACAAATGCTCTGAAAATTGATCAACATATTCTTGATAAATTTTGGACTTTATCAGAATCAAATGCATCGGGTGTCATAAAAGCAACAGATCAACTAGTAGATTTATTGCAGAGAAAACAAAAACAAAATGTAAACAACTTTGAAAATTAAAATCCCTTATTATTTTGCTCTATGGGTTTTCCAAAATCAGGTAGAAAAAAAACCCACAAAATTTGAACTGTCTGCTCAGTACATTTTATAGCCGAAATGCCAATTGCCTTCTTCTTGTTAAAAATAAAAAATAATGTTTGATTTAAACTAAAAACTCAGTGCTTACAAGCTGCAGCTGGTGCTGACTACTATGTGTCTTTTTTAAAACTTTTTGAGAATTTTCTTACAAGTTTGTTTAACATTCAACTAAGAATAGCACTCTACCATTTGTTTCCAATAATCCTAACTAATTGTCCCATTTTCCACGGTACATCGAATCACCGAAAACCTCCCGCAAACACCGAAAACCTCCCGCAAACACTGAAAACCTGATATAATATTACCTAAACCTCATCAAATGTTGCGAAAACCACATCCATTCGATCGGTGTGCCAGTTTTACATCCAGAAAACATAATTTTATTAATATTGTGTAAGAAATGTGACTTTTATGCATGATTTTCTTAGACAGTGCATTCTATATTAAATCAAAATGGGTGGATCGAAACACCGAAAACCTGATATAATATTACCTAAACCTCATCAAATGTTGCGAAAACCACATCCATTCGATCGGTATGACAATTTTACATCTAGAAAACATAATTTTATTAATATTGTGTAAGAAATAAGACTTTTATAAATGATTTTCTTAGACATAGTGCATTCTATATTAAATCAAAATGGCTGATCGAAACACCGAAAACCTGATATAATAGTACCTAAACCTCATCAAATGTTGCGAGAACCACATCCATTCGATCGGTATGACAATTTTACATCTAGAATACATAATTTTATTAATATTGATTAAGAAATAAGACTTTTATGAATGATTTTCTTAGACATAGTGCATTCTATATTAAATCAAAATGGCTGATCAGCGTATAGATTAATGCCTGAAGGTAAATTAAAATTAATTATTGTGTATATTATAAACCAATATTTGTACTCTATCGTTTTAATCAACTTTAACTGTCAATTAAACATTAAAGAAAAACAAAGAAAGTTGTATGTATAACTGTGGTTATAGCCCAATTAGCATAATTGCATATGGTTTAGAAAAAGATGAAAGATGGTTAGCCTACTTATTATAATTTGAAAAAAAAAATTCTCAAAAATTGTGTTTTTATAAAATGGATATGAGATTTATGTTTTCTTTAATTTAAATTTACTAAATTTTAATTGTATAAATATTTTGTTTTTCTTAGATGAAAACGATCTAAATAAATTAAAAAAAAAAAATTTGAATGAAGGCTTCTTGATTAAATGCAATATTTTGTGGCATACTAAAGCAAGATACATGTAAAACAAATAACATATAAGCTATTATTTAAGTTTTTATATAAACAAAACAGCAGTAATTTTTGTCTCGCCTGTGACGAAAGTCGCTGGAAGCGAGACATAGGTATAGCAATCCGGCGGCGAAGGCGACGGCGACGGCGTTAACTTTTTGTAAAACCTTAATAACTTTTAAAGTATAATACTTACAATGTTCATCTTTGGTCCACAGGTGCATGAAGTGATGACCTTTTCAGCAGCACATTTTTAGATGACCTTGACCTTTTTTTCATGGTTCAATACCCACATAAACATTGCGACATAGTTTTACATTCAAATCCTTTTCTCAGAAACTATAATACCTAGAGTTATTATATTTGGTCTACAGTGAGATCTATATGGGTACATGCCAGTCTGACACCTGTCATTTGTCCTTGACCTCAATTGCACGGTTCAGTGAACTTCGAAAATCTGCGACATAGTTTTACATTCAAGTCCCTTTCTTAGTAACTGTAATGTTTAGAGTCATCATATTTGGTATATAGTAAGATCTATATGGGTACATGGGAGTCTGACACCTGTCATGTGTCCTTGACCTCAATTTCACAGCTCAGTGACTTTGTCAATTTTTTCTTCTAAAGTCCATTTTTCTGCAACTACAATGAATAGACTCATCATACATGGCTTATAGCAAGATCTGTATGGGTACATGCCAGTCTGACACCTTTCATGTGCCCTTGACCTCAATTTCATGGTTCAGTGACTTTGTCAATTTTTTCCTCAAAAGTTTATATTTCAGCAAGTGCAATGACTAGATTCATCAGATATGGTCTATAGCTAGATCTATATGGGTACATGCCAGTCTGACACCTGTCATGTGTCCTTGACCTCAATTTCATGGTTCAGTGACTTTGTCAATTTTTTTCTTTAAAGTCTATTTTACAGCAACTACAATGAATAGACTCATCATACATGGCTTATAGCAAGATCTGTATGGGTACATGCCAGTCTGACACCTTTCATGTGCCCTTGACCTCAATTTCATGGTTCAGTGACTTTGTCAATTTTTTTCTTTTACAGTCCATTTTTCAGCAACTGCAATATCTAGACTCGCCATATATATAAGAACTTGCCCACCTCATATTTTCAGATTGATCACTAATGTTTTAATTAGGGGATAGACAAACAGGAAGGGGGGGGGGAGAAGTATAACTTTGTGTATAAAGTTCCATCTAGTTTTTTCTCTTCGAATGGCATACCTAAGATAATTGATACAAAACTTACATGATTATGTATATAATCTATTTGAGAAAAAGTATTTTGTTGATCATAAAACCAAAGATCTTGTTGTGTTTTGGCCTGTTTTTTCGAATACTGTATGCAATAGGTCTACTATATTTGGTGTATGGAAGGATTGTAAGGTGTACATGTCCAACTGGCAGGTGTCATCTGACCTTGACCTCATTTTCATGGTTCAGTGGTTATAGTTCAGTTTTTGTGTTTTGGCCTGTTTTTCGAATACTGTATGCAATAGGTCTACTATATTTGGTGTATGGAAGGATTGTAAGGTGTACATGTCCAACTGGCAGGTGTCATCTGACCTTGACCTCATTTTCATGGTTCAGTGGTTATAGTTTAGTTTTTGTGTTTTGACCTGTTTTTCGAATACTGTATGCAATAGGTCTACTATATTTGGTGTATGGAAGGATTGAAAGGTGTACATGTCCAACCGTCAGGTGTCATCTGACCTTGACCTCATTTTCATGGTTCAGTGGCTATAGTTTAGTTTTGTGTTTTGGCCTGTTTTTTGAATACTATATGCAATAGGTCTACTATATTTGGTGTATGGAAGGATTGTAAGGTGTACATGTCCAACTGGCAGGTGTCATCTGACCTTGACCTCATTTTCATGGTTCAGTGGTTATAGTTTAGTTTTTGTGTTTTGGCCTGTTTTTCGAATACTGTATGCAATAGGTCTACTATATTTGGTGTATGGAAGCATTGAAAGGTGTACATGTCCAACCGTCAGGTGTCATCTGACCTTGACCTCATTTTCATGGTTCAGTGGCTATAGTTTAGTTTTTGTGTTCTGGCCTGTTTTTTCGAATACTATATGCAATAGGTCTACTATATTTGGTGTATGGAAGGATTGTAAGGTGTACATGTCCAGCTGGCAGGTGTCATCTGACCTTGACCTCATTTTCATGGTTCAGTGGTTATAGTTTAGTTTTTGTGTTTTGGCCTGTTTTTCGAATACTGTATGCAATATGTCTGACAGCATTTGCTTTCATTAGAAATACACGACAGGCGAGACATTTTTGTGTGTCAACTCTTGTATTAAATCTTTCTGACATTTATCATCGATTATATTGTGTATTATACAGTTCCTTGATTTCTGACACGTTTGTTAATTTGGATGGTCACACTTCTATTGCTGTCCACTTCTATCTGTTTGACCTGTAATAGAAACCAATAATGCGTTACTAAATTGATGATCCTTCAATAGTTTTAACATATATTTTTAAAATATAAAGATAAATAACTTTTTCGCGGACTATTACATATATGCCCATACCTTGTGCAGAATATCTCAAAACAGTAGTTTTAACTTATCTTTTTAAAATATAAAAATAAATAACTTTTTCGCGGACTATTACAGATATGCCCGTGCCTTGTGCAGGATATCTCAGTAGTTTTAACTTATCTTTTTAAAATATAAAAATAAACAACTTTTTCGCGGACTATTACTGATATGCCCGTGCCTTGTGCCGGATATCTCAATAGTTTTAACTTATATTTTTAAAATATAAAAATAAATAACTTTTAAAATCATACTATTATCAAAATAAATGTATATGTATATACTTTAAAGAAAAACTTAACAGCCCAAATAAAGGTCTGGGATAGGGGGATTCTACATTCACATCGTTCATGGTCTTGACGTGGCGTGAGGGCTCTTCCATTATTTACATTATTAGTGTAATGATAATTGTAAATAATGGTTGCCCAACATGAACAAAATCGGTAATAAACTTAATTTATTCAAGGTATACACATAGTGTATTGTACTTTACCTTAGGGCATTTAATCGATTTGTCCGCCCGCCATATTGAATTACAGGTAATATAGAATGCACTATGTCTGAGAAAATCATGCATAAAAGTCACATTTCTTAAAAAATATCAATAAAATTATGTTTTCTAGATGTAAAATTGTCATACCTGTCGAATGGATGTGGTTTTCGCAACATTTGATGAGGTTTAGGTAATATTATATCAGGTTTTCGGTGTTTCGATCCGCCATTTTGATTTAATATAGAATGCACTATGTCTAAGAAAATCATGCATAAAAGTCACATTTCTAAAAAAAATATCAATAAAATTATGTTTTCTAGATGTAAAACTGGCATACCGATCGAATGGATGTGGTTTTCGCAACATTTGATGAGGTTTAGGTAATATTATATCAGGTTTTCGGTGTTTCCGGGAGGTTTTCGGTGTTTGCGGGAGGTTTTCGGTGATTCGAGTTACCCCATTTTCCACTGCTGAAATGCTGCAAATATTTTACTAGGATGGATTTTCAACTTTTTGTGAGTTTTTGTGCATTGATTCTTGCGCAAGATATGAAGCACCACAAACAAATCTGAAATTGTAGAATATCTGAAAGTGTTGTTTACAAACGTGTGAATTTTTAGGACGTACCTAACTGTTATTTGAAATTTGCAGGATTTAAAGACCAGAGTTTCATCAAGAAATCAGTTTATAAAATATTTTTGGCACACAGTAGTAATAACAATGAACTACCTACTCCACTTAGCCAACTGGCCACCTGTCTTTATTTTTCGAATTACAGAGACTTACAAAAAGTTGCAACATAGAGTAAGGAGACGTACAGGGGTCGCACTGGCATTCAAAAACTTGTCGCCAAAAAAATCGCCAAAGCATCATTTTTGTCGCCAGTTTCAAAATTTGTTCGCCTTATCACCCTCCCCCAATTTGGAGGCATTCTGCCATACATGATTGTTCTTTTAAAAGTAGTTTTGATGAAATAGTTTTAATGACAGTTAACTCTATCTGAAATTACCTTTATTTTGATGGCAAGCCTAATTAAACATGAATTGTTCCCCATGTGTTTGTTGATGTTAAACCGGAAGTGACATCACAATCTTTGCAGATTGAAAGTTTTATAATATAATGCTTTTAAACACCTTTTAAAGGTGTTAAAAAACATGCATATTTAATTTCATGACTAATAAAATAACCTAATAAAAATTTGGATAAATACTACCTATCATTTGAGCAGTCAAGTGTAAACGATCTCAGCACGTGCGAGTTATTGATTATGTGTTTGTTTACTGTTGAAACAACTGCTGTATTTATTAGTCTGATGTAAACTGTTCAATTAACATAGATAATAATGTAAAACTTAGATGTTTCTTTAATGACCATTTTAAAATGTTTTCACATAAGTGCATGACAGATTTTTTTTAAAAAAAGATCGAAAAATTTTGTCGCCAGAAATATCGGCAACTATCAACTGTAGACAGATTGAATAAAAAATTGCATTTTGCGAATTGGCGCGGTCCCTGACGTAAAAAGATTGTGACTGTAAAAAAATTACAAATTATGGCAGAAAACATATATTGTAATGAAATATTAAAGCTGAGATCATGAGAATTCAAACAACATTGTATTTATGTAGAAATTGAGAAAAAAAGATTGTTTTCCAATACTGTTTATCGCTCAATTTACCTGTAGCGTAAATTGATGATTTCAACCTTTCTTAATCATGTCAATAGGCAACACATATTTCTTTTTTCAACTTCTTCCTAAACTCTTAAAGCTTTGGAATTGAAAGGATGTCTTTTTAAATAATAAAAAAAATCATTATCAGAAAATTGCTTAATCACAGATTCCCCTTCTGTCACTTCGAAAACAATGAAAACACAATAAAAGCATGGTTTCAATTGCTCATTCTGCAGGGCTCACCACACTTCAAAATTTTAGGGAGAAATGACTTTTCCCTTGCAACCAAACAAGGGGAAGTGAGCACCTGACAGGGAGACTTAAGAGAGAAGTCAGGAATCGCTGTAATGTTTTCAAGCCTTCACATATATATATATATATCTGCATTTTAAACCCTTATTTAAGTTTTTAATTTATTCCAAAAACTGGTTTGAATTATATTATAGAGGTAATAAATCATCATAATTTGAATTTTGCCTTTCGTGTACTGGCTATAAAATAAAATGAGATGAAAAAGGAACTGTATTGGAGGGGGTTCCAGATTCTGTTTTAATTAAAAATTTTGTCTTATTTTCCATTTTTCCCTACCAAAAATTGTGTAATTTAAGATCTATGATAGAATTATTAAAAAAATGTTAGAAAATAAGTTTTGGTTAGGTGCAAGATGAATATGCCATGGATTTGTTTGTCAATTGAAAGGTACATGTAGCTGAAAATTTCTGAGATGTTTAGCTAAAAATTTTCTGAAGAATTGTTTTTTCAATCTTTCTTTCTTTCCATTTTTTCTTTTATCTTCGTTAAAAATATTCTTTGTTTATAATAGGGACATTATACTGTATTCTTTTCACCCCATCCAATGAGGAACCAGAGTGAGTTATCTTTTCCTAACCAATGTAGGTAAGGGAGATAATTAAATGCTCTCCCTTTTGTCCTGAGGCTAAAAGGGAGACAAATTTATTATCTCCCTTACCTACATTGGTTAGGAAAGTATAACTCACTCTGGTTTCTCATTGCTCTCTTCAAAAGTCTAAGAAATTTTTATGCCCATATGGTGAATCCTTTCATTCCTTTAATCTGATCTACTTTGTTTAGTTTACAATTATCTCTTTCAAATCAATTCTTTATTGTTAAAATATTGCACGTTGTCAGTTAACATCTAACTGTGAAGTAATTAGATAAGGAGGCAAATCAAATTTAAAAGGCGAATTATTTCCCTTTGCGATAAATGCCGCTGATAGTAGAAAATGTTCCGATTTTGCAACTTCTTGATAATAAAATGACAGATTGATGAGTTATTTTCACTTCCAGCTTTATAGAATTACTGATGTTGTTACAAAAATAATGTTTCTGATCATTTCATCACAAGATTTTCCTTTACCCTATGACAATTTGACAAAAATCTAAAACCAGAACTGAGACAAGTTACAAATGATAGGGCGACTTCAACTGCGCTTTTGGGATATCCTTAGGGCAATTACGTCTTTTAAAAGGTGACCTTTTCGCCCACTTCGCCCAGTTTGGTGAGTCTTGATTCTACATATTAAACAATTACATCGGTTAGCCTATTTTAACATTGATAAGTTGAAACTTACATTTCAGGCTGATGCCACTGAAGAATTTGATTATAGTATAAAACGTCTTGTAAAAGGTTTAGCTTCCAGCCGAGAATCTGCACGCCAAGGATTCTCTGTCGCACTTTGTCAGGTAATAACTTGATTTTCTATTTTATACCTTCAAGTAGCATATGGATAAAAATGTAAGGATGTGGTGTAATGGTCAGGGAGACAACATTGCATAGTATGGAATACAGGAAAATATTGATCTAGGTCTCGTCTTTTGGCTTTAAACCAGGAACAACATCCTCCAGCATAAGACACAGGAAACAGGGATGTCAAAATTCAACAGAATTAGCCACAAATCCCGAATAAATAACAGTACTCCATATAATAAACATTTAACAACAAGTAGATAATAAACTGCAAATGAGTTTTAGAATGTTCTGCAGAATGTGTCAGGTGAACATTTAACTTTTCTTCAAAGCACATATCCCATATAGTATAGTTTCAGAATGCATGACAGTTGTTTTCAGAATTTGATTTCATATTGTTCAAAATTTAGAGAATTTATGATTTATTATGGATGTTCAGTCATTTTTTGTTAATTTTTGGTATTTAATTCAAGATAAGTTAAACAATATATATGTATTTATATGTTTTCAGATACTAAGAAAATTTGATAGTTTGGCAGTGGAGGACTTATTATCTTTAGTATCTAAGCATATAAAACAACCAAGGAAAGAATCTAAGACTGTATGTATAGTTTTCCTGTAGTTATCCTATAAATTAAGCTTGATACTGAATTTAGTTTTCCTGTAGTTATCCTATAAATTAAGCTTGATACTGAATTTAGTTTTCCCATAGTTATCCTATAAATTAAGCTTGATACTGAATTTAGTTTTCCTGTAGTTATCCTATAAAGTAAGCTTGATACTAAATTTAGTTTTCCTGTAGTTATCCTATAAATTAAGCTGATACTGAATTTAGTTTTCATGTAGTTATCCTATAAATTAAGCTTGATACTGAATTTTGTTTTCCTGTAGTTATCCTATAAAGTAAGCTTGATACTGAATTTAGTTTTCCTGTAGTTATCTTATAAAGTAAGCTTGATACTGAATTTAGTTTTTCCTGTAGTTATCCTATAAATTAAGCTGATACTGAATTTAGTTTTACTGTAGTTATCCTATAAATTAAGCTTGATACTAAATTTAGTTTTCCTGTAGTTATCCTATAAATTAAGCTTGATACTGAATTTAGTTTTCTGGATTTATCCTATAAATTAAGCTTGATACTAAATTTAGTTTTCCTGTAGTTATCCTTTAAGTAAGCTTGATACTAAATTTAGTTTTTCTATAGTTATCCTATAAATTAAGCTTGATACTGAATTTAGTTTTCATGTAGTAATCCTATAAATTAAGCTGATACTGAATTTAGTTTTCCTGTAGTTATCCTATAAATTAAGCTTGATACTAAATTTAGTTTTCCTGTAGTTATCTTATAAAGTAAGCTTGATACTAAATTTAGTTTTTATGTAGTTATTCTATAAAGTAAGCTTGATACTAAATTTAGTTTTTTTGTAGCTATCATATAAAGTAAGCTTGATACTAAATTTAGTTTTCCTGTAGTTATCTTATAAAGTAAGCTTGATACTGAATTCAGTTTTCCTGTAGTTATCCTATAAATTAAGCTTGATACTGAATTTAGTTTTCTGGTTTTATCCTATAAATTAAGCTTGATACTAAATTTAGTTTTCCTGTAGTTACCCTTTAAGTAAGCTTGATACTAAATTTAGTTTTTTCTGTAGTTATCCTATAAATTAAGCTTGATACTGAATTTAGTTTTCCTGTAGTTATCCTATAAATTAAGCTTGATACTGAATTTAGTTTTTCTGTAGTTATCCTATAAATTAAGCTTGATACTGAATTTAGTTTTCATGTAGTTATCCTATAAATTAAGCTTGATACTAAATTTAGTTTTCCTGTATTTATCCTAAAAAGTAAGCTTGATACTAAATTTAGTTTTCCTATAAATTAAGCTTGATACTAAATTTAGTTTTCGTGTAGTTATCCTATAAATTAAACTTGATACTGAATTTAGTTTTCCTGTAGTTATCCTATAAATTAAGCTTGATACTAAATTTAGTTTTCCTGTAGATATCCTATAAAGTAAGCTTGATACTAAATTTAGTTTTCCTGTAGTTTTCCTATAAAGTAAGCTTGATACTAAATTTAGTTTTCCTGTAGTTATCCTAAAAAGTAAACTTGATACTAATTTTGGTTTTCCTGTAGTTTTCCTATAAATTAAGCTTGATACTAAATTTAGTTTTCCTGTAGTTATCCTATAAATTAGGCTTGATACTGAATTTAGTTTTCCTGTAGATATCCTATAAAGTAAGCTTGATACTAAATTTAGTTTTCCTGTAGATATCCTATAAAGTAAGCTTGATACTAAATTTAGTTTTCCTTTAGTTATCCTATAAATTAAGCTTGATACTGAATTTAGTTTTTCTGTAGTTATCCTATAAATTAAACTGATACTGAATTTAGTTTTCCTGTAGTTATTCTATAAAGTAAGCTTGATACTAAATTTAGTTTTTCTGTAGCTATCATATAAAGTAAGCTTGATACTAAATTTAGTTTTTCTGTAGCTATCATATAAAGTAAGCTTGATACTAAATTTAGTTTTCCTGTAGTTATCTTATAAAGTAAGCTTGATACTGAGTTTAGTTTTCCTGTAGTTATCCTATAAATTAAGCTTGATACTGAATTTAGTTTTACGTAGTTCTTCTTATAATTTAACATATACAGTAACATTAATTGTAGTTATCCTAATAAGTATACTAGTCCATAACTTCATTATCCAAGTTATTATAATAATTAAACATACATATTTAGACAGTAAGTTCACTTTTATAGAAGTTATTTTTATGATTAAACATAGACCATAATATTTTTCCATTATCTCTATTAGTTTTTAGAACTCAGATTTCTGGATTCTCAAGCTAATTTTCTAAGTCTTATAACAATAAAGTGATGTTATTTGCTCTCATTACCTCAAACTGCAATTTTCATTTGGCAAAAATATCAAACAATGCTTTAGAGAATATCAACAGGTATGAAAAATATCAAACAATGCTTTAGAGAATATCAACAGGTATGAAAAATATCAAACAATGCTTTAGAGAATATCAACGGGTATGAAAAATTGAGGCAAGATCAATGTGTGTTAGATCAGTGATGAAATGTCAATTACATATGGTATGCATGATGTGATTGTTGATCTTTGGTTGATTGTAGCATTAAGACAAGAAACATTGTTTATAAAGAATCGCCTTGTTGGATGAGTTCATGATCATGTTATAGTATTCGAAAGTCCATTGTAAAACAAAATAAGTGATGTTTTATTTCAGGAAGAAGGTAACTGTTATTTGGGAGAATCTTTGGCATACCTTACATTGATTCAATCAGGACGTCTCTTTCAGGTAACAGAAAATATACAAGTAAACTTTATTCACACAATATCTACATGTTCATAATGCCTTTGCATGTAGATCTATAAGCTTTCTTCTCTCAAAACACTCACAAACAAAAAAATCATCTGTTAGAAGATTTGCTGTCCATACCTAAATTGTATGACTACAATATAAAATAATCCACAGATTTCCTTCAAAAGGCCTATAACTTGATAAGTATATTAATAGCAGGGTCATGAAAGTGTGTCATAGTGAGGTGGTAATGTCCAGGTAAATGTAGAAATATAGATCACCTTCACATGTCATGCATCATTAATTTTGTTTTCGTCAACTTTTCATGTCCTTCATTATAGGTAGTAGACTTGTGCAGAGATGTATCTATGTAGTATGTTAGCAACAAGACAGAATTCATCATGTTCATTGTGTATAGTGTTTCCAAATTCTGACTCATACGGTCATAATTTCATAAAATGGGAAAATTTTGCAAAAGAATGTTAATAAAAGTTAAAATGCCCATATGAATCTTAAAAGATTTTTAACAGTCTATGATTGCCTATTATATCACAATTACTGCCATTAATTATAAATTCTACTGATTTTTTATTCTTAGGAAGATGGAAAATTGATCAAAAAGGTGGTTAGAAGCCTTTTATCTATCAGTAAGAAACGTTCCTACTTACACCAAATATGTTACAGTGCTGTGTGTCTGATAATAAAGGAGGTAAGTAACTCCATCAAATCTGTAACAGGTCTTTTGTGTCTGATAATAAAACAGGTAAGTTATTCTGTCAAAATCTGTTACGGTGCTGTCTAATAAAAGAAGTAAGTAACTCTTTCAAATATGCTACAGTGCTGTCTAATAAAAGCAGTTAGTAACTCTGTCAAATCTGTTACAGTGCTGTCTAATAAAAGCAGTAGGTAACTCTCTCAAATCTGTTACAGTGCTGTCTAATAAAAGAAGTAACTCTGTCAAATCTGTTACAGTGCTGTGTTATAAAAGAAGTAACTGTCAAATCTGTTACAGTGTTGTCTAATAAAAGCAGTAAGTAACTCTGTCAAATCTGTTACAGTGCTGTCTAATAAAAGAAGTAAGTAACACTTAAAATATTTTACAGTGCTGTGTGTGCAGATAATAAAACAGGTAAGAAACTCTGTCAAATCTGTTACAGTGCTGTCTAATAAAGGAAGTAAGTTACTCTGTCAAATCTGTTACAGTGCTGTCTAATAAGAGAAGTAAGTAACTCTGCAAAAGTGCTGTATGCATTTAATATTAATTCATCTTTGTGGAGGACAGATGTTGAAGATTAGTTTATTAGAACAGATAAAAATCAGATCAGACTATTATCATGAGATGCATCACAGTATTTGTCTGATCAGCAATGAATATTAAGACAAATTTTAGCTTTTTGAGTGCAAGTGTAGTCTATAGTTGGAAAAATTTTAATTAAACAAAGATATGGTATTCTAAATATATGGAATGGTTTTTTTTAAAGAGATACATGTAAAAGACACTTTTAAACTAGATATATTCCTTGTTGAATATTTCTATGCTTATGAATTCTATAGGTAAACAATGAAGATTTTGAGCAGTATGTTTGGCCAGAACTAGAAGTAACATTACAACAAGGATGGGAGAAATGTTCACCAGATACTTTTTGTCTACTTGTTACCTGTAGAAAGTACCAGTCTGTAAGTTAACAAATGTTGGGCTTAAATTATGCTTGTACATGAGAAATAATTATATAATTACTCTAATTTTTGACACATAAATACACATATTTATGGAAAAAAAATTGGAATGTCGTTGAAGAAAAAGTTAAAATTACCAACTGTCAACAAGCTGGTCACAGTGATCATAACTATGACAATTTTGAAAGTGTTAAAAATAAGAGTTACAGAAAAGGGGACTAATGGAGTACCCCTGGCATCCACGTTCTCGGTTACTAGTTGACGTAGGGTCATATATTTTTGTTTGCAGGTGCAAGTTGAAGAGACTGACCATGGGACATAAGATCAAGGTCAAATGACCCATATTACACGGTTGACTGGCTTTTAAGTTTTGTGTCAAAAACCAGTTTTAACATAGAAAGTGACCTACAATCATATTATTTGGTGTGAGGATGCATCTTGGGGAGTAACGTAGCCTCCCACCAAAATTAGGTCACTCTGACCTACTTATTGTGCTTCATTGACTTAGGTTATGTTTTACGTCTGAGTTCAGATCTCTGATACCAGGGGACCTACAATCATATTAGTCGGTGTCAGGGTGCATCCAAGGAAGCAACACAACCTCCCAACAAAATTAGGTCACTCTGACCTACTTATCCCGTTTCATTGACTAAGGTTAAGTTTTACATCCGAGATCAGTTCTCTGATACCAAAGGACCTATAATAATACTACTGGGTGTTAGTGTACATATTGGAGAGTAACACAGCCTCCCATCAAAATTAAGTCAATCTGACATACTTATCGTGCTTCATTGACTTAGGTTAAGTTTTACGTCCGAGTTAAGTTCTCTGATACCAAGTGACCTACAATCATATTACTTGGTGTCAGGTTGCATCTCGGGGAATAACACAGCCTCCCACCAAAATTTGTGGGGGAATGAGGCGAATTTTGTAATTGTAGATTTCTGGTGGAATTTTGCAAAAAACAGTTTGTGAGAAACTGACCCATGTAACATTGGAATAGTGCAAAATACAATATACATAAGAAATTAACCTATGTAACATTCGAATAGTGCAAAATACAATGTGAGAAACTGACCCATGTAACATTGGAATAGTGCAAAATACAATGTGAGAAACCCATGTAGCATTGGAATAGTGCAAAATACAATGTGAGAAACTGACCCATGTAGCATTGGAATAGTGCAGAATGCAATGTGAGAAACTGACCCATATAACATTTGAATAATTCAAAATACAATGTACATAAAAAACCAATTTATGTAATACTAGAAAACAATGTTATACATGTATGTGAGAATTTATCTTAGGTTAGATTGAATATTACAAAAAATGTGTGTGAAAAGCTAATTCACATAATATGGGAATATTATGAAAAATGTGCATGATGTGCTAATTATCAATTTAAAGTCACTTTAAGGAGTGTGAGGGTGAAATACCAAGATCAGTAAAGCCCCTAATGTATACCGGTATATTACCAGGAAGTAATCTTTTTAGGCAATGAAACTATAAGAGTGAGAGCTAAAAACAAGGTCAGTAAATGAAAAGATTTGAATTTTTCATTATCATATCTCCTTTGTAACTGAGACAGTGAGGGATTTAGACTTATATTTTTATTAAAAGTTCATTTAATCTTAAGATTTTTATAAAGAATTTTTCCATTCCAGAATTTGGTGAACAAAAAGTTTCTAAAAGATTATTGGGATACAAAGAAAATATTCAAGGAAGAAAATTTTATAAAGATATGGCATGTTATATTGGTAAATATATCATAATGTATAGTATTATTTTAGCATGGTAACTAATCTTTGATCTACTTTCCTGAATTATTATGATAAATACTACAATTCTGTATAAATGTGGCAACATACAATGGCATCATCATTTCGAGGCCCAGCACCCTAGGTCATGGTCCAGTGACTTTCAATTAATTAGCAATTTCCAATGTTAAGTTTTCTGCTTAAGTTAGTTTGATAGGAACTACTTGTGATAGATCAATGATATTTTCTATAAAGCTTCATTACGATCAGTACATCTCAGTTTGATGACCATTTTAAGGTCCTGCACCCTAGGTCACGGTCCAGCAACTTTCAATTAATTTGCGATTTTCAATGATATCTGCTTAAGCTAGTGTGATAGTAACTACTTGTGATAGATCAATGATATTTACTATAAAGTTGCATTACTATCAGTACATCTCAGTTTGTCGACTACTTCGATGCCATGCTCCCTAGTTCATGGTCCAGCGACTTTGAATTAATTAGCAATGATGCTGTCCATCAGATTGTCTTTTTTTTTCGAATAATCTGCTGACAGGCGAGACATATGTCTGTGTTAACAGTTTATTGAATTATACCTACTCTCCTCAAATGGTGGTATCGTGGTGAAAACTTATTTCATGAAAACTAAAACAAGCCCGGAACAACAAGATATTGTTAAGTTTGACAAGTGGAGTACAAACCCAGAACAACAAGATATTGTAACTTTTGACAAGGGAGTTAATCCATAAGATATATTGGTAATTGTTTAGAATTTGATGATTAAGAGATATTTTAAATGTTTTGTATTATTTCACATTTTTATATTGGATCAGTAGATAAAATAGCATGAATGAATCAATTTTTAGTTAGATAAATCTAGCTAAAGATCTTGTATACTTTAATTGATACATATCATATGTTAATTTTACAGGATGGAGCCACTTGTTTTCCTGTGATACACAGTGTAAACAAAATAGTTGTTCAAGAACTAGTTCATCATAATTGTTCTATTGGACAATTCTGGCAAGCAGGTC
Organism: Mytilisepta virgata; assembly: GCA_028015205.1. Lineage (NCBI taxonomy): Eukaryota > Metazoa > Mollusca > Bivalvia > Mytilida > Mytilidae > Mytilisepta > Mytilisepta virgata. The sequence goes on along the minus strand of CM051520.1, from coordinate 1,011,242 downwards.
AAGGTAAATAATTAGATTGGTATAAGTGAATAATGTGACTCTAAAAGTTAAAATTTTCATTTCCCAAATAAATGTCTGTTTTGCTGACGTCAGTGTATAAATTTATACCTCTTATATCATTTATCTTTATATATATGTTTTTTGTTATGTCCCGCCAACAATAGTTGGTGGACTTGTAGATTTTCGGTCTGTACGGCAGTTTGTCCATCCGTTCTGCCCCAGGTTAGGGTTTGCGTTAAAGCTTTTTTCCTATGGGGTCACATGTTCATGAAACTTGCTACACATGTAAGCCATGATATTAACTTTCTAAAATATATGCCATTTTAAGGTCTTGACCTAAATCTCATGGTTCAGTGAACATGGGAAATGTGATGGTGAATCCTCAGGTTACTGTTTGGGTTGAAGCTTCTTCTCACCTTGCCTGAAGAGCCATGTGAGCTTTTGTCATCACTTAGCATCTGTCGTCCGTTCATCTGTAAACTAATTACTTTTATATTTTGATCTTCTCTGAAACCATTTAGCCAAATGAATTGAAACTTGGTATGAAGCATCTGTGGAAGGACCTTTATAAAGTTTGCATATTTTGTTCTGGTCAGACAACTAATATGGCCGTCATAATGAATTCTGATTGGACAAATTTTAAAAATCTTCTCTGAAACGACATAGCTTAATTAACTGAAACTTTGTATAAAGCATCTATGGAAGGACCTTTATAAAGTTTGCATATTTGGTCCCCGTAGGACAGATATTATTGTAACCGGTGTTCTCTCAGAGGCAACAATAAAACACTACTGAGGCTCAAGGGTTCATTATTTATTTTGGAACTCGACAAACAAAAATAGTAGCCCTGCAATACAATAACAATATTTTAATGAATGGAAAGAGAGATAACTCTACCATTACTACAATTTACAATCAATGAAAATTAAGTGTTACCCTCTTTTCAAAATATAATACCAGTTATGAAAAATACTTATATCTGAGTTATAATAATTTGTATGCAGGTGTGTAAATACTATGTGTAAAATATTTCATATGAATTCACCAGTAAATATAATATTGATGAAGAGCAGCAATTAAAGAATGTACGAGGTGAAAATCATATTTCCAATGGTTTTCGTTGTAATAAAATATACGAATGTTTAAGTATTGTTGCTTAACAATATATTAATAAAAAAATAAGCAGAAGCACATTAGTGTTAAGCATAAGCATAACAATAAAGCAAAGTAGCATAAAAATATAAGCAACAAATATGCAGAACAGATCCTTACCTCACATGAGGTGCAAAGGCTCATGAATCAGTATATCAGTTTAAATCATCAACCAGTTAAATTGATCAGTTGATATGTGGCAATACCTGTACAACAAAAATGCTGATTATAACCACTGTCTGGCTATACATATAGATATCGAAGTTCATATTTTATATAAAAAACGTATATTAATTGAGATTTCAAGTTAACCTGGAAATCTTATATTTACATGATAAAATTAAAACCTTTCATATCTCTCATTCAATCTTCATGTAAAGTCAATATTTACTCAATTAATTAATTATTTAGCTAATTAAATATTATCATCTATAAAAATATTTACTTTAGATTCAACACTTTAATTTATGCACTATATGAGATTTATCTGTTTTACTGACTTATTTTAGTTAAAATTTATCTCTCACTCAAAACTCTCAAAACTAGCTTTTATACTGGGTAAAATGTTAATACGGATTTTGGAAAATAAATGCTGCAAGATATATAAGAAAACTGACCTTCGTAAACAGAATTTTCCACCAAGAAATAGATCAATTAATATTGATAATTTTCAAAACAAGGCAGCCATTTTCTCCTTCTACTCGTAGGTAAGTATATAGTAATAGTGCAAGACAAAGGAAATTTACCGCCAAAATTAAATGACCAATAAGGTGGCAAAATGACACGCTCAATTAAGCATGAAATAGACAATAAAGAAGTATAGGAAAAATGTAATACAGTGAAACCAATTACCCAAAGAAGTAGAATAGTCTGCAGTCAAACTGTCCAAAGTCAATAAGTCAATTAAAATACTCCAAATACTAATTAATAATTAATTACTATCAGTACTTAATAAGCAAATAAATAAATAATTATACTTCAGGATCTGTGAAATAAAGATATTAATAAATACACATCTTTTAATATTAGAATACTGTAAAACATAAAAATAACTGACTATTACATTATGGCCACTATTATGAATTTTTATTTCTGATTGGACAAATTTTAAATATCTGAAACGACATATCTAAATGAACTGAAACCTGGTATGAAGCGTCTATGGAAGGGCCTTTATGAAGTTTGTGTATTTCGTCCCTGTGGGGCAACTAATATGGCCACCATGATGAATTCTTATTTCTTATTGTTCAAGATTTCAAAAATTTTCTTTTCTGAAACCCATTGTGGGACTGTCAAGTGAGCTATACAGGCTCAATTCTCTTGTTGTTTTATGAAGATTGGGTCAAATCATTATGAAACTTGGTACACATTTACAATTTATATTATGTAAAATATATACCATATTCTTGACCTAAAATTAACTGTTCAGTGAACATGGGAAATATGATGGTGAAGCCTCAGGTTAAGGTTTGCGTTCAACCTTTTTTTCTATGAAGATGGGGTCACACCATGATGAAAATCATGATATGAACTTTTTAAAATCTATGCCTTTTCATGGTTATGACTTCAAAGGTTGGACATCCTGACACATGTTCTTGTTTGATTAAGAATTGTTTTAGAAAACTTGTGACACAATTTTTGATATTTTCAGAACTGGTATTCAGCAAATCTTTAATGCGACCTCTGAACATAGGATTCCACATGTTGATTGAATTACTTCCCTTGGCACAAACAGCTGATGAGGTACATGTTAGACATCAAGTAATAATACTAGAAATTTAATTAATTATTGAAGTACAACAAGCAATTTTTTTAACAAAAATAAACTAAATAAATTACAATTTATATGATAATTTATATCTAATATTATTCTTTGCTGTATCTGCTGTATAATTCTAATTTTAACTAAAAAAATTTCCTCATTACCCTTCTAACTTTACTATAAGTAAAAGCCTGTTTTAAATCTTCAGTATCAAGGCAGTAAGTAGTTTAAATTGGGATCATGAATTTGAAAGAAAAATACATGTTGCTTTTAGTTAGGTTCTACATAGTGGTGTCCCGATGATTGATTAAAATGGAAAATCAGTCAATTGTAGCACTATTCTAATCAATCAAGTACAAAATGATTTATCAGAAAATTTCTACTTTTACTTTCACTTTTGATTCCTGTTTTCTGCGGACGTCTTCAAATTGAGTGTTTGGTTTCATATCTCATTGGAAATGTGCATAAGGGCATAAGAGCAATTTTTAAAGCAATCTGACCCCTATAAAGTGTTTTTAAATGAAATCAGAATAAGCAAGTCAGTAAGACTGAATATGCATCCAGAATCTTTGATTAATTTTAAAATCGAGAATATGTTTTTGCGTACTGTACATGCATATGTGGAAAGTATAAATGCTCAATGTATAAATTACACAACCAAGTATTGACAAAAGCTGCACATTTAACTTTAAAAAATAAAGAAAACAGTTTTCTAATTGTTGCGATTATTGATAGATCATCAGTTGGTTGTGTATAAGCAATGATCAATTATGAAATTTCTTCCGATTCCCATCACTAGTCTACATGTAGTAGACGGGTTGCTTGGGGATGTTAGAAATTTGGAAAACACAATTATATATCTATAAAAATTTCAGATGAAGCTTTTATTAAGTCCAGAGACAGTGAAAACTTGGGTGAAAAATGTTGATGGAAAGTTAAGAGACGTTAATCCTTTACTAACCATCACTAAATCTGTTGTAAGTATTACTAATATTAAACAGAACTGTTAATGTCGTTACAGAATTTCATGAATTGTTTGGTGAGCAAACAGTTTTAACCAGAATTTTGAAAACTAGATAATTTGTTTGGCAAAGTATGATCAGATTTTATCATTGGATTACACTGCAAAGCTTGTGGAACTTATGGTTAACAAAATGTTATGAATCGTAAGTTTATGTCTGAATTAACCTTTGACTATGTTCTGAGTTCTGTGGATTTTATGTGAATTTTGCACATTTTCATGGTTATCCATTCACAGCTGCACAGATTTTTATGATTTACATCAATTATGCAAATATTGCATCCTCAAAATGTTTTCTTTCTAGGGCAGTGAATTAATCAAAGTTATGAAAACATGTCAAAACCCTGATCTACAGATGACCTTGGTTATGTGTTTGATTCAGACCAATGTAAAACCAGGAAATGAAACAACAAAGGCATTAGATGTATTACTTCAGTGGGTAAGTCATGTGACCCAAATTAAACCAAGCAATGAAACAGTTAGACCACTAGGCATACTTGTTACTTTTTTGTTGGGTGAGTCATGTGACATATTTCTGATCAAAGACAGACAAGGTACTAGATGTGCTAATTCAGTGGCAAGTGATATGACCAGGATATATGGCAATGAAGTTGGTGTCTGCCACGACAAATACTTAGATATTTTCCTTCTTTGCGTGAAATTTTGTCACAGAGAGATTATACAACAGAGCCTATATTTCTGATTAACTTGAACACAATGTATATATGGTTCTTTTTAAACAAAAAAAACTTTGAAGTATCTTTATGAATCATGCTGGACAGGGTTTTCTCATTTGTACCATCTGTGGGTAGTCATGTAAATGCAAATGTTTTGTTTTGTAGAATTCATTAAGAATTTCTTTTTAAAATTTAAGTTTTTTATTGGTTTTTCACCAAATAATTTTGATATTTTGTTGATTTTCAACAGCTGTGTCCAGAGGCAGTAAAGAATTATGGGAAGTATTTAATGGAGTCTCTCACTAAACATTCTGGGTATGTACAAAAAACAAAATTATTTAAATAAAGATATTTGCTTGATTTTGGCAGAATTTTTTATTAGAATGATTTTTTCTGGTTTTATATCAAAACATGAATGGGATGGAAAGTTATTTTACAATGAGGAAAGAGATCTTACAATTAATTTTGCTAAATTTTGCAATTCTATTTATAACATACATGTATCTGTCTTTGCAATTCTGTTTATAACATACATGTATCTGTCTTTGGTATTCTGTTTATAACATACATGTATCTGTCTTTGCTATTCTGTTTATAACATACATGTATCTGTCTTTGCTATTCATATAACTTACAGAACTTGAAGAAAAATAAGTGGATTTTAGTGAATGAAATATTTACAATCACTAAGATAGTAAAGTCAATACCTAATTCCATATTAATACACTTATTCCTATATTAAATTAAAAGTTATCTCCCTTCTGACAATATATAATTTAGTATGGTTAGATAATTGCACAGTGAAGGTTCACATAATCAGGATAATTTGATGTCTATTGAAGGTTGGAAGATCAACCATTGGGCATGTTGTCACCTACAGATATGGTAATACATCTTCGAACACTTGTCACTCTGTCTGCTACAGCCACTGACCACAACTGGCAGTTAGAATTACTGCAGTTCTTATTGTTACATTCTTATTTCAATGTAATCAGAGAATCCACATCTATCAGACATGTAAGTTTCTATAGCAACTCTTCTGTTGAGCTTTCTATTGTTGATTTCTGGAAGTTGTTGAATGAGGCAATCTGTTTCAGCTCATAAAAGGAAATAGGAAGATCATCTATTTGTGTGGTAAAAAAGTTTATGATTGATGGTTTTGAGACATTGTATCCTAAATTTTTCATTGACCAGAAATTCCATATTCAGCTGACAGTTCAGAAGATGTTAACCTATATCAGTTATCTAACTTCTGTTATTAACCTATGCCAAGGTATCTGATGTCTATTGTGAATTGTTGTTTGGCTTTCTGCAATGTGTAAAGACCAACATAAATATTTATTTTTGCAGTGTAATCATAAATTGACAGAGATGCCAGAAAAATTAAGGAAACAGTTTCAAGACAGTTTCCACCAGTCACTGACTCAACTTCTTAATTTTAAAACCGGTATGTGTGATATACATTTTGATATAAAATTATTGTGTTTGCTTATTATTGCAAATCTTCAACAATTGAAAATAATGCAAATATTAATGAATATTAACAATAAGTTGCAAAAGACTTTTCAAGCAGAAATTAAAATGTGGACTTTAATTATTGCCATCTACTACTTGTTGAATATTTTGCATCGATAAAAGCACATCACATTAATTTCTGAATAATAGTATTTCATAATCTGCCATTGTATTGTTAACCCCAGTTTCCAACAGATAAAATCTGGGCTATTAAATTGGCAATCTATGACGGATGGGTGAAGGCTTCAAACAATTATGAATGGATTGCTGTCTGTTTGTATCACATTTATTGTAAGACCATATAGAGCAACCCTTGCCATCAGTAGGCAGTTTAGTTAGACCATATAGTGCAACCCTTGCCATCAGTAGGCAGTTAGACCATATACTGCAACCCTTGCCATCAGTAGACAGTTTAGTTAGACCATATAGAGCAACCTTTGTCATCAGTCGGCAGTTTAGTTAGACCCTATAGTGCAACCCTTGCCATCAGTAGGCAGTTTAGTTAGACCATATAGTGCAACCCTTGCCATCTGTAGGCAGTTTAGTTAGACCATATAAGGCAACCCTTGCCATCTGTAGACAGTTTAGTTAGACCATATAAGGCAACCCTTGCCATCTGTAGACAGTTTAGGTAGACCATATAAGGCAACCCTTGCCATCAGTAGACAGTTTAGTTAGACCATATAAGGCAACCCTTGCCATCAGTAGGCAGTTTAGTTAGACCCTATAGTGCAACCCTTGCCATCAGTAGGCAGCTTAGTTAGACCCTATAGTGCAACCCTTGCCATCAGTAGGCAGTTTAGTTATACCATATAGTGCAACATTTGCCATCAGTAGGCAGTTTAAATAGACCCTATAGTGCAACCCTTGCCATCAGTAGGCAGTTTAGTTAGACCCTATAGTGCAACCCTTGCCATCAGTAGGCAGTTTAGTTAGACCCTATAGTGCAACCCTTGCCATCAGTAGGCAGTTTAAATACACCCTATAGTGCAACCCTTGCCATCAGTAGGCAGTTTAGTTATACCATATAGAGCAACATTTGCCATCAGTAGGCAGTTTAAATAGACCATATAGTGCAATCCTTGCCATCAGTAGGAAGTTTAATTAGACCCTATAGTTCAACCCTTGCCATCTGTAGGCAGTTTAGTTATACCATATAGTGCAACATTTGCCATCAGTAGACAGTTTAGTTAGACCATATAGTGCAACCCTTGCCATCAGTAGGCAGTTTAGTTATACCATATAGTGCAACATTTGCCATCAGTAGGCAGTTTAAATAGACCATATAGTGCAATCCTTGCCATCAGTAGGCAGTTTAGTTAGACCCTATAGTGCAACCCTTGCCATCAGTAGACAGTTTAGTTAGACCCTATAGTTCAACCCTTGCCATCTGTAGGCAGTTTAGTTATACCATATAGTGCAACATTTGCCATCAGTAGGCAGTTTAAATAGACCATATAGTGCAATCCTTGCCATCAGTAGGCAGTTTAATTAGACCCTATAGTGCAACCCTTGCCATCAGTAGGCAGTTTAGTTATACCATATAGTGCAACATTTGCCATCAGTAGGCAGTTTAGATAGACCATATAGTGCAATCCTTGCCATCAGTAGGCAGTTTAATTAGACCCTATAGTGCAACCCTTGCCATCAGTAGGCAGTTTAGTTAGACCATATAGTGCAACCCTTGCCATCAGTAGGCAGTTTAGTTAGACCATATAGTACAACCCTTGCCATCAGTAGGCAGTTTAGTTAGACCATATAGAGCAACCCTTGCCATCAGTAGGCAGTTTAGTTAGACCCTATAGTGCAACCCTTGTCATCAGTAGGCAGTTTAGTTAGACCCTATAGTGCAACCCTTGCCATCAGTAGGCAGTTTAGTTAGACCCTATAGTGTAACCCTTGCCATCAGTAGGCAGTTTAGTTAGACCCTATAGTACAACCCTTGCCATCAGTAAGCAGTTTAGTTAGACCCTATAGTGCAACCCTTGCCATCAGTAGGCAGTTTAGTTAGACCATATAGTTCAACCCTTGCCATCAGTAGGCAGTTTAGTTAGACCATATAGAGCAACCTTTGTCATCAGTAGGCAGTTTAGTTAGACCATATAGAGCAACCTTTGTCATCAGTAGGCAGTTTAGTTAGACCATATAGTGCAACCCTTGCCATCAGTAGGCAGTTTAGTTAGACCATATAGTTCAACCCTTGCCATCAGTAGGCAGTTTAGTTAGACCCTATAGTGCAACCCTTGCCATCAGTAGGCAGTTTAGTTAGACCCTATAGTGCAACCCTTGCCATCAGTAGGCAGTTTAGTTAGACCCTATAGTGCAACCCTTGCCATCAGTAAGCAGTTTAGTTAGACCCTATAGTGCAACCCTTGCCATCAGTAGGCAGTTTAGTTAGACCCTATAGTGCAACCCTTGCCATCAGTAGGCAGTTTAGTTAGACCCTATAGTGCAACCCTTGCCATCAGTAGGCAGTTTAGTTAGACCCTATAGTGCAACCCTTGCCATCAGTAGGCAGTTTAGTTAGACCATATAGTTCAACCCTTGCCATCAGTAGGCAGTTTAGTTAGACCATATAGAGCAACCTTTGTCATCAGTAGGCAGTTTAGTTAGACCATATAGAGCAACCTTTGTCATCAGTAGGCAGTTTAGTTAGACCATATAGTGCAACCCTTGCCATCAGTAGGCAGTTTAGTTAGACCATATAGTTCAACCCTTGCCATCAGTAGGCAGTTTAGTTAGACCCTATAGTGCAACCCTTGCCATCAGTAGGCAGTTTAGTTAGACCCTATAGTGCAACCCTTGCCATCAGTAGGCAGTTTAGTTAGACCCTATAGTGCAACCCTTGCCATCAGTAAGCAGTTTAGTTAGACCCTATAGTGCAACCCTTGCCATCAGTAGGCAGTTTAGTTAGACCATATAGTGCAACCCTTGCCATCAGTAGGCAGTTTAGTTAGACCCTATAGTGCAACCCTTGCCATCAGTAGGCAGTTTAGTTAGACCCTATAGTGCAACCCTTGCCATCAGTAGGCAGTTTAGTTAGACCATATAGTTCAACCCTTGCCATCAGTAGGCAGTTTAGTTAGACCATATAGAGCAACCTTTGTCATCTGTAGGCCGTTTAGTTAGACCATATACTGCAACCCTTGCCATCAGTAGACAGTTTAGTTAGACCATATAGTGCAACCCTTGCCATCAGTAGACAGTTTAATTAGACCATATAGTACAACCCTTGTCATCAGTAGGCAGTTTAGTTAGACCATATAGTACAACCCTTGCCATCAGTAGGCAGTTTAGTTAGACCATATAGTGCAACCCTTGCCATCAGAAGACAGTTTAGTTAGACCATACAGTGCAACCCTTGCCATCAGTAGGCAGTTTAGTTAGACCATATAGTGCAAACCTTGCCATCAGTAGGCAGTTTAGTTAGACCATATAGTGTAACCCTTGCCATCAGTAGGCAGTTTAGTTAGACCATATAGTGCAACCCTTGCCATCAGTAGGCAGTTTAGTTATACCATATAGAGCAACCCTGGCCATCAGTAGGCAGTTTAGTTAGACCATTTAGAGCAACCCTTGCCATCAGTAGACAGTTTAGTTAGACCATATAGTGCAACCTTTGCCATCAGTAGGCAGTTAAGTTATGGTCCATTGGGACAAATTTTTGTAATTTCTTTAATAGAGCAATAAATGTGGTCTACATTTGATGGTGAGTTACTAAAGTAAAATTTTTAACTGAGGCCATTAAATGGAAGGTAGATGGATGGTTTGGATCAAATAAAACTATTTGAATATCACCACTTATTAGAATATAATTTCTTTGTTTGTCAATTAAAGACACCCTAGTAAGACAAAGCAAATGAAATACAATTACAATATTTACAAATTATTACAATGATTATGTTGACTAGCATTTTTGATAAGTACAGTGACCTCAATTCTTAATACTCATATTATAATAAGAATATTAATATAGGTATGTATATATATATATATCATCATGGTAATAAAACTGACAATATTAGTAAAAATAGTGCATCATATTTTTATATATGTTATAAAACAAAATTTTTTTATTTATTCCTGAATATTTTGGTAACATATTGTCTGTTGAAATGATTTATGGCATAAAATTAAGAAAACATAGAAATTTAATTATTTAACATTTGAATTGTTTTCCAAATTGAAGTAAAAATAATATGACCTTTTATATTGTAGAGAGTTCAAAGGCGTCATCAGTACATGCATATAAAGATACAATATATCAATTAGTCACTTATATACAGGTTTGTTCATTGTTTGTTAATTTTTTTAAGGTCTCAGGAAGACAACTTACTGATGTAAAATTGTGTACTGACCCTTGTGGTGGTCAAGTTTTATTGGTAATAGAGAATCGCTTCTGCAGGAAAACTGTCAAATTTTGTCAGTTAAGATTTGAGTTAAAAATACCACACAAGTTATAACTATTCAATGAGAAGCTCTTTAACTTTGGTAGTTAAAAAAAACTACTCGGCTACCTTTATATGCAGGTAATTATAAAAACACTCATATTTACATGTGTTTTTTTCATGTTGACATGGAGTGTAGATGTACATGTATATGCAGTTAAACATTATAACATTATCTTTTTTTAGTTTCTTTAAATAAATTCCAGATAATTGGTAGAGTTTGAAAGTTTCCAAGTGAATTACATGTTTGTTAGAAAGTAATGATATCAATAGTATTTTTTTATTTTTTGTCTTTTTTGAAAGAAAAAAATTAATTTTCTATTTTCAGACACTTCTTGAAGACACAAAAACAGCTGTGTTAGTTAAACCACTTTCAGATCAGGTAACATTGGTTATTTATTAATAAAAAAAAAAGTGGATGATAATAAAAAATATTTATGCAGTATTTTCTCTTTGACTAACTTTGCCATTTTCAAGCCTTGTTTCTGACTGTTTTGCTGATAAATTATTATCTGACTTTTTAACAACATACAACAGAACTTGGAAAATATATTAATTGTGTAATATGAAGATGATTATTTTACAGGCAAAAGAAGATTGGGATGTTATATTGAAACATCTTGAAGAAATTCACACTAAGGTGGGTAAATCAGAGACTTTATTCTTTAATTGTGAAAATTTATTCAACGTGAAAATTAACCGTTCTATGGTAGTAGATAATTTAAAATATGGTTACTCAAGTTTATTCTGCAATATCAGGATTTTCTCAGGGGATAAAAATATGTATGTCATTCTGTAAAAGTTATTGAAGGGCAGATAAAACAAAAAGTTGGAGGCCTCACTGATAAATAATATGTTGTTTTGACAGAAATAACTCTATAGTTTTTATTTCCAGGATGATACAAGTGGCACTACTCTCTACCATGCCTTTGAATTATTATTTCTGTATAATGCAATACAGCTGTTAACAGAAAGTGTTAAAGATAATTCTGGTCTACAGGTATGTATACAGGTGTTAACAGAAAGTGTTAAAGATAATTCTGGTCTACATGTGTTAAAAGAAAGTGTTAAAGATAATTCTGGTCTACAGGTAAGTATACAGCTATGAACAGAAAGTGTTAAAGATAATTCTGGTCTACAGGTAAGTATACAGCTATGAACAGAAAGTGTTAAAAGATAATTCTGGTCTACAGGTATGTATACAGCTATGAACAGAAAGTGTTAAAGATAATTCTGGTCTACAGGTATGTATACAGCTATGAACAGAAAGTGTTAAAGATAATTCTGGTCTACAGGTATGTATACAGCTATGAACAGAAAGTGTTAAAGATAATTCTGGTCTACATGTAAGTATACAGCTATGAACAGAAAGTGTTAAAGATAATTCTGGTCTACAGGTATGTATACAGGTGTTAACAGAAAGTGTTAAAGATAATTCTGGTCTACAGGTATGTATACAGCTATGAACAGAAAGTGTTAAAGATAATTCTGGTCTACATGTAAGTATACAGCTATGAACAGAAAGTGTTAAAGATAATTCTGGTCTACAGGTATGTATACAGGTGTTAACAGAAAGTGTTAAAGATAATTCTGGTCTACATGTGTTAAAAGAAAGTGTTAGATATAATTCTGGTCTACATGTAAGTATACAGCTATGAACAGAAAGTGTTAGATATAATTCTGGTCTACAGGTAAGACCACAAGTGTTCACAGAAAGTGTTAAAGATATCCTGTTTTATAGGTAAGTATACTGGTTTTTAACAGAAGATTTTTAAGATAATTTTTGTTCACAGGGATGTATATATCTGTTAAAACAAAGTGTTAAAGATAATTCTGGTTTTAAGAAAAAAATTTCTTTTTTCTTTTGCTTTTTTTACGTGTTCAGTGTATTTGAAGTCTTATGTATAGATCCCCACTTCCTCCGCCCAAAGGTAATTCCTGGTCTTGAAAGGTTTGTAAAATGTCAGATAATGTCCTTTTCCAAAAATCTGTTAAAAACTCCACAAAGTGGAAAAAAATATTTCTGAATGCTGTGTATGTTTATTATACCCAGTCTTCATTAAATTTTTCAATTGAACAATACTTGAATCACCCAAAATTGAAAACTAGAAAATTAAAAACTAACTTTAGATTAAGGGATCATTATCTCATGATAGAAAAAGGAAGATATCATAAAGTACCAAAAGAAGAGAGATTATGCCAGAAAAAAACTGAAGATGAAATCCATTTCCTTTAACATTGTATATCTAATAATAATCCTAGAAAAAATTACAATTTGTGTAATAAATAAATACAAATTTTAAAAACTTAATGGAAGAAATAATTTATATCCTTAATTCCACTTCAGACAATCAGATGAATAAACTTGGTTACTTTTTAAGACAGTTTACAGAACTGAGGATTCTTGATATATTTACATGACTTTACATGTATATATAGATATACTGTATGTATATACTGTATTAATGTTAAATTCTATGGTTTGTCACATACCAGTTTGTGTATGAAGATTGCTTGTTTATTTGTTTTTGTTTAGTAAAAGACAATATTGAAAACAATCAATGTGATTGTTGTTCTTCATATAATACAATGTAACTACCAAATACCTTCATATGATACAATGTAATTACCAAATACCCTTTAAACGTCTTTTTAAATTGTGGTCTGTATCCTGTTACATTTTACTCAAATAAAACAATTGTTATTTATTTCAGAATTTTCAGTATTATTTCTCATACATGTATATTGTATTTTTAGGACTTAATTGTATGTTACAAGAAAGCTACAGAAAAAAAGCGTAAATCTTTATCAAAAAAAGGTACCAGTATATAAAACTACTTAATTTTACCTTGATTTCAAGATGGGGACAAAAAACTTGTATCGAAGATCAATACAAGGAACATTAAACTTGTCACTGATTTCAGGATGGGTATGGCTTTGATATTTCATGAGGTATATTGAACATCATCATATTCAGTACAGTAGAACTCCCAATAAACCATCCCCTCTGAAAACCAGATTAGTTCGCAAACCGAGTACTTTCTTTTGGTCTTGAATTTAATCTTTATTTTCAAATAAGAACATCCTCCAAAAACTGGTCCCTCTAAATTCCAAATACCGGAGATAATTACTGGTCCAAAACATAGTTTTCGAGGCAGATACGGCTCTAAAAACTGGTACAACTCTCATGCTCTTCATTGAGTGGCATATTTTATACAAAGTCTCATTGATGTGTTCTAATAAAAGATTTGAACTCCATTTTCTACCAAAAAATAATGACGAAACTAAAATACCAAGATTTAGTTACAGTTAAAGAAAAAACTGATAAAAAACAATGTATAACTTTATGCCTTTCGATATTTCAATTTATTTACTTTCAGTCGATTTTCAGTACAGATACAATTTAGTCCAGAACCTCTATAAACTAGCAACTCCGAAACCTGGCCAATTTCTACAGTCCCATAGTTGTATGGTTTACAGATGTTCTACTGTATCTATCCTTCATGTATGTCATAACCCTGTATTTAGCCTGGTTGTCATTTTAAATTTGGATGCGTCTGTGGCCGAGTGGTCTAGGTAGTTCGTCATGACTACTAATGATCACTAGCCTGTCAACACTGAGGTTGCGAGTTCCAATCTCACCTGTGATGGGGTATGTTCGACTCCGATCTTAATTGACAAGGATTGCCAATTTTCCTACCAAAGGTCGGTGGTTCTCTCTGGGTACTCTGGCTTCCTTCACCAATAAAAACTGGCTGTCGCGAAATAGCCAAATGTGCTGAAAACAGCGTAAAACTCCAACTAAACAAACAAACATTTCAAATTTGAAGTAAAAAATGTATTGATTTTGATTAATGACGATTCTATTAAGTGTTATTTTCCTTTACTTCAAAGTATTCATATTCTTATTCAGAGCCTGCATGGATTGAAGTAATTACTGAGTTGTTGCTAAGCATGATGTCACATGGTTCTACATATGCCAGAATGGTTGCTAAGAATGTGTTTGCCTGCTTAACCAATCATATCACTCCAGAATCCATGTCATTGATTACAGAGGTTTGTTATAAGGCAATGGTTATGTGGAATAAAATTTCAATATATTGTTTATGCTGGTATGTGAAATATCAAAATTCAGAAATGTTTACAAATTTGGAAACATTTTTCTGAATCAGATTCATAAACATAAGACCGTGTGACATTGAATCTTTTCTCCAGATTTTGAAAAATTTAATATGTGGGTTCTAGTATAAAATGTTTTCTTCAACATCCCAACAAAATCTTTTTATCTCAATCACAAAAATATCTTGTGTCAGAGTTATCTAACATGTATCAGGATATGCATAGTGATTGCATCAGTTAATAACACAGATGTAATGTAATCGACCTTTATCAAATAATTCTGCTCAGACTGATGCTAGAAGCCATATTGAACTTAGAATGGGGTGAAATATGTTTCTTTGTCTATAGCAGAACTCACTTTGACTTTAAGATGAAGAACAGCAATAAAAGTGTTATTCCTTTGCTTGGACTCTTAGTCAAATATATATATATTTAGGGATACTGTGTCAAGGAGTAATCCAAATTATCCTTTCTTTTACAGGTATTAAGAGTTGAGAAACCAGGTGAAGAAGATGGAGCCCTAGATGTGGAAGATGATGAAGGTACATTTTTAGATGCAAATTCATTAAATAAAGGACCCTGAATAACACAATAACAATCAGAACTCTGGATACAGGACCATGAATAACACAATAAAAAGGTACAATCAGAACTCTGGATAAAGGACCCTGAATAACACAATAAAAAGGTACAATCAGAACTCTGGATAAAGGACCCTGAATAACACAATAAAAAGGTACAATCAGAACTCTAGATAAAGGACCATGAATAATACAGTACAAAGGTACAATCAGAACTCTGGATAAAGGACCCTGAATAACACAATAAAAAGGTACAATCAGAACTCTGGATAAAGGACCCCGAATAACACAATAAAAAGGTACAATCAGAACTCTGGATAAAGGACCTTGAATAACACAATAAAAAGGTAGAATCAGAACTCTAGATAAAGGACCATGAATAATACAGTACAAAGGTACAATCAGAACTCTGGATAAAGGACCCTGAATAACACAATAAAAAGGTACAATCAGAACTCTGGATAAAGGACCCTGAATAACACAATAAAAAGGTACAATCAGAACTCTGGATAAAGGACCCTGAATAACACAATAAAAAGGTACAATCAGAACTCTGGATAAACGACCCTGAATAACAATAAAAAGGTACAATCAGAACTCTGGATAATGGACCCTGAATAACACAATAAAAAGGTACAATCAGAACTCTGGATAAAGGACCCTGAATAACACAATAAAAAGGTATAATAAGAACTCTGGATAAAGGACCCTGAATAACACTATAAAAAGGTACAATCAGAACTCTGAATAAAGTACCCTCAATAACACAATAAAAAGGTACAATCAGAACTCTGGATAAAGGACCCCGAATAACACAATAAAAAGCACAATCAGAACTCTGGATAAAGGACCCTGAATAACACAATAAAAAGGTACAATAAGAACTCTGTATAAAGGACCCTGAATAACAATAAAAAGGTACAATCAGAACTCTGGATAAAGGACCCTGAATAACACAATAAAAAGGTACAATAAGAACTCTTGATAAAGGATCCTGAATAACACAATAAAAAGATACAATCAGAACTCTGGATAAAGGACCCTGAATAACACAATAAAAAGGTACAATCAGAACTCTGGATAAAGGACCCTGAATAACACAGTAAAAAGGTACAATCTGAACTCTGGATAAAGGACCCTGAATAACACAATAAAAAGGTACAATCAGAACTCTGGATAAAGGACCCTGAATAACACAATAAAAAGGTACAATCAGAACTCTGGATAAAGGACCCTGAATAACACAATAAAAAGGTACAATCAGAACTCTGGATAAAGGACCCTGAATAACACAATAAAAAGGTACAATCAGAACTCTGGATAAAGGACCCTGAATAACACAATAAAAAGGTACAATCAGAACTCTGGATAAAGGACCGTGAATAACACAATAAAAAGGTACAATCTGAACCCTCGATAAAGGACCCTGAATAACACAATAAAAAGGTACAATCTGAACCCTGGATAAAGGACCCTGAATTACACAATAAAAAGGTACAATCAGAACTCTGGATAAAGGACCCTGAATTACACAATAAAAAGGTACAATCTGAACTCTGGATAAAGGACCCTGAATTACACAATAAAAAGGTACAATCAGAACTCTGGATAAAGGACCCTGAATAACACAATAAAAAGGTACAATCAGAACTCTGGATAAAGTACCTTGAATAACACAATAAAAAGGTACAATCAGAACTCTGGATAAAGTACCCTGAATAACACAATAAAAAGGTACAATCAGAACTCTGGATAAAGGACCCTGAATAACACAATAAAAAGGTACAATCTGAACTCTGGGTAAAGGACCCTGAATAACACAATAAAAAGGTACAATCAGAACTCTGGATAAAGGACCCTGAATAACACAATAAAAAGGTACAATCAGAACTCTGGATAAAGGACCCTGAATAACACAATAAAAAGGTACAATCTGAACTCTTGATAAAGTACCCTGAATAACACAATAAAAAGGTACAATCAGAACTCTGGATAAAGGACCCTGAATAACACAATAAAAAGGTACAATCAGAACTCTCGATAAAGGACCCTGAATAACACAATAAAAAGGTACAATCAGAACTCTGGGTAAAGGACCCTGAATAACACAATGAAAAGGTACAATCAGAACTCTGGATAAAGGACCTTGAATAACACAATGAAAAGGTACAATTAGAACTCTGGATAAAGGACCCTGAATAACACAATAAAAAGGTACAATCAGAACTCTGGATAAAGGACCCTGAATAACACAATAAAAAGGTACAATCAGAACTCTGGATAAAGGACCCTGAATAACACAATAAAAAGGTACAATCAGAACTCTGGATAAAGGACCCTGAATAACACAATAAAAAGGTACAATCTGAACTCTGGATAAAGTACCCTGAATAACACAATAAAAAGGTACAATCAGAACTCTGGATAAAGGACCCTGAATAACACAATAAAAAGGTACAATCAGAACTCTGGATAAAGGACCCTGAATAACACAATAAATAGGTACAATCAGAACTCTGGATAAAGGACCCTGAATAACACAATGAAAAGGTACAATCAGAACTCTGGATAAAGGACCCTCAATAACACAATAAAAAGGTACAATCAGAACTCTGGGTAAAGGACCCTGAATAACACAATAAAAAGGTACAATCAGAACTCTGGGTAAAGGACCCTGAATAACACAATAAAAAGGTACAATCAGAACTCTGGGTAAAGGACCCTGAATAACACAATAAAAAGGTACAATCAGAACTCTGGGTAAAGGACCCTGAATAACACAATAAAAAGATACAATCAGAACTCTGGATAAAGGACCCTGAATAACACAATAAAAAGGTACAATCAGAACTCTGGATAAAGGACCCTGAATAACACAATAAAAAGGTACAATCAGAACTCTGGATAAAGGACCCTGAATTACACAATAAAAAGGTACAATCAGAACTCTGGATAAAGGAGCCTGAATAACACAATACAAAGGTACAATCAGAACTCTGGATAAAGGACCGTGAATAACACAATAAAAAGGTACAATCAGAACTCTGGGTAAAGGACCCTGAATAACACAATAAAAAGGTACAATCAGAACTCTGGGTAAAGGACCCTGAATAACACAATAAAAAGGTACAATCAGAACTCTGGGTAAAGGACCCTGAATAACACAATAAAAAGGTACAATCAGAACTCTGGGTAAAGGACCCTGAATAACACAATAAAAAGATACAATCAGAACTCTGGATAAAGGACCCTGAATAACACAATAAAAAGGTACAATCAGAACTCTGGATAAAGGACCCTGAATAACACAATAAAAAGGTACAATCAGAACTCTGGATAAAGGACCCTGAATTACACAATAAAAAGGTACAATCAGAACTCTGGATAAAGGAGCCTGAATAACACAATACAAAGGTACAATCAGAACTCTGGATAAAGGACCGTGAATAACACAATAAAAAGGTACAATCAGAACTCTGGATAAAGGACCGTGAATAACACAATAAAAAGGTACAATCAGAACTCTGGATAAAGGACCGTGAATAACACAATAAAAATGTACAATCAGAACTCTGGATAAAGTACCCTGAGTAACACAATAAAAAGGTATAATCAGAACTCTGGATAAAGGACCCTGAATAACTCAATAAAAAGGTACAATCTGAACTCTGGATAAAGGACCCTGAATAACACAATAAAAAGGTACAATCAGAACTCTTGATAAAGGACCCTGAATAACACAATAAAAAGGTACAATCTGAACTCTGGATAAAGGACCCTGAATAACACAATAAAAAGGTACAATCTGAACTCTGGATAAAGGACCCTGAATAACACAATAAATAGGTACAATCAGAACTCTGGAAAAAGGACCCTGAATAACACAATAAATAGGTACAATCAGAACTCTGGATAAAGGACCCTGAATAACACAATAAAAAGGTACAATCAGAACTCTAGATAAAGGACCCTGAATAACACAATAAAAAGGTACAATCTGAACTCTGGGTAAAGGACCCTGAATAACACAATAAAAACGTACAATCAGAACTCTGGATAAACTACCCTGAATAACACAATAAAAAGGTACAATCAGAACTCTGGATAAACTATCCTGAATAACACAATAAAAAGGTACAATCAGAACTCTGGGTAAAGGACCCTGAATAACACAATAAAAAGGTACAATCAGAACTCTGGGTAAAGGACCCTGAATAACACAATAAAAAGATACAATCAGAACTCTGGGTAAAGGACCCTGAATAACACAATAAAAAGGTACAATCAGAACTCTGGATAAAGGACCCTGAATAACACAATAAAAAGGTACAATCAGAACTCTGGATAAAGGACCCTGAATAACACAATAAAAGGTACAATCAGAACTCTGGATAAAGGACCCTGAATAACACAATAAAAAGGTACAATCAGAACTCTTGATAAAGGACCCTGAATAACACAATAAAAAGGTACAATCTGAACTCTGGATAAAGGACCCTGAATAACACAATAAAAAGGTACAATCTGAACTCTGGATAAAGGACCCTGAATAACACAATAAATAGGTACAATCAGAACTCTGGATAAAGGACCCTGAATAACACAATAAATAGGTACAATCAGAACTCTGGATAAAGGACCCTGAATAACACAATAAAAAGGTACAATCAGAACTCTGGATAAAGGACCCTGAATAACACAATACAAAGGTACAATCAGAACTCTGGATAAAGGACCCTGAATATCACAATAAAAAGGTACAATCAGAACTCTGGATAAAGGACCCGAATAACACAATAAAAAGGTACAATCAGAACTCTGGATAAAGGACCCTGAATAACACAATAAATAGGTACAATCAGAACTCTGGATAAAGGACCCTGAATATCACAATAAAAAGGTACAATCAGAACTCTGGGTAAAGGACCCGAATAACACAATAAAAAGGTACAATCTGAACTCTGGATAAAGGACCCTGAATAACACAATACAAAGGTACAATCAGAACTCTGGATAAAGGACCCTGAATTACACAATAAAAAGGTACAATCAGAACTCTGGATAAAGGACCCTGAATAACACAATACAAAGGTACAATCAGAACTCTGGATAAAGGACCCTGAATAACACAATAAAAAGGTACAATCAGAACTCTGGATAAAGGACCCTGAATAACACAATACAAAGGTACAATCAGAACTCTGGATAAAGGACCCTGAATAACACAATAAAAAGGTACAATCAGAACTCTGGATAAAGGACCCTGAATAACACAATAAAAAGGTACAATCAGAACTCTGGATAAAGGACCCTGAATAACACAATAAAAAGTACAATCAGAACTCTGGATAAAGGACCCTGAATAACACAATAAAAAGTACAATCAGAACTCTGGATAAAGGACCCTGAATAACACAATAAAAAGATACAATCAGAACTCTGGATAAAGGACCCTGAATAACACAATAAAAAGATACAATCAGAACTCTGGATAAAGGACCCTGAATAACACAATAAAAAGATACAATCAGAACTCTGGATAAAGGACCCTGAATAACACAATAAAAAGATACAATCAGAACTCTGGATAAAGGACCCTGAATAACACAATAAAAAAGTACAATCAGAACTCTGGATAAAGGACCCTGAATAACACAATAAAAAGGTACAATCAGAACTCTGGATAAAGGACCCTGAATAACCCAATAAAGAGGTACAATCAGAACTCTGGATAAAGGACCCTGAATATCACAATAAAAAGGTACAATCAGAACTCTGGGTAAAGGACCCGAATAACACAATGAAAAGGTACAATCAGAACTCTGGATAAAGGACCCTGAATTACACAATAAAAAGGTACAATCAGAACTCTGGATAAAGGACCCTGAATAACATAATAAAAGGTACAATCAGAACTCTGGATAAAGGACCCTGAATAACACAATAAAAGGTACAATCAGAACTCTGGATAAAGGACCCTGAATAACACAATAAAAAGGTACAATCAGAACTCTGGGTAAAGGACCCTGAATAACACAATAAAAAGGTACAATCAGAACTCTGGATAAAGGACCTTGAATAACACAATAAATAGGTACAATCAGAACTCTGGATAAAGGACCCTGAATTACACAATAAAAAGGTACAATCAGAACTCTGGATAAAGGACCCTGAATAACACAATAAAAAGGTACAATCTGAACTCTGGATAAAGGACCCTGAATAACACAATAAAAAGGTACAATCTGAACTCTGGATAAAGGACCCTGAATAACACAATAAAAAGGTACAATCTGAACTCTGGATAAAGGACCCTGAATAACACAATAAAAAGGTACAATTAGAACTCTGGGTAAAGGACTCTGAATAACACAATAAAAAGGTACAATCAGAACTTTGGATAAAGGACCCTGAATAACACAATAAAAAGGTACAATCAGAACTCTGGATAAAGGACCCTGCATAAACCAATAAAAAGGTACAATCAGAACTCTGGATAAAGGACCCTGAATAACACAATAAAAAGGTACAATCAGAACTCTGGATAAAGTACCCTGCATTACACAATAAAAATTTACAATCAGAACTCTGGGTAAAGGACCCGAATTACACAATAAAAAGGTACAATCAGAACTCTGGATAAAGGACCCTGAATAACACAATAAAAAGGTACAATCTGAACTCTGGATAAAGGACCCTGAATAACACAATAAAAAGGTACAATCAGAACTCTGGATAAAGGACCCTGAATAACACAATAAAAAGGTACAATCAGAACTCTGGGTAAAGGACCCTGAATAACACAATAAAAAGGTACAATCAGAACTCTGGATAAAGGACCCTGAATAACACAATAAAAAGGTACAATCTGAACTCTGGGTAAAGGACCCTGAATAACACAATAAAAAGGTACAATCTGAACTCTGGGTAAAGGACCCTGAATAACACAATAAAAAGGTACAATCAGAACTCTGGATAAACTACCCTGAATAACACAATAAAAAGGTACAATCTGAACTCTGGATAAAGGACCCTGAATAACACAATAAAAAGGTACAATCTGAACTCTGGGTAAAGGACCCTGAATAACACAATAAAAAGGTACAATCAGAACTCTGGGTAAAGGACCCTGAATAACACAATAAAAAGATACAATCAGAAGTCTGGATAAAGGACCCTGAATAACACAATAAAAAGGTACAATCAGAACTCTGGATAAAGGACCCTGAATAACACAATAAAAAGGTACAATCAGAACTCTGGATAAAGGACCCTGAATAACACAATAAAAAGGTACAATCAGAACTCTGGATAAAGGACCCTGAATTACACAATAAAAAGGTACAATCAGAACTCTGGATAAAGGACCCTGAATTACACAATAGAAAGGTACAATCAGAACTCTGGATAAAGGACCCTGAATAACACAATACAAAGGTACAATCAGAACCCTGGATAAAGGACCGTGAATAACACAATAAAAAGGTACAATCAGAACTCTGGATAAAGGACCGTGAATAACACAATAAAAAGGTACAATCAGAACTCTGGATAAAGGACCGTGAATAACACAATAAAAATGTACAATCAGAACTCTGGATAAAGTACCCTGAGTAACACAATAAAAAGGTACAATCAGAACTCTGGATAAAGTACCCTGAATTACACAATAAAAAGGTACAATCAGAACTCTGGATAAAGGACCCTGAATAACACAATAAAAAGGTACAATCAGAACTCTTGATAAAGGACCCTGAATAACACAATAAAAAGGTACAATCAGAACTCTGGATAAAGTACCCTGAATAACACAATAAAAAGGTACAATCAGAACTCTGGATAAAGGACCCTGAATAACACAATAAAAAGGTACAATCTGAACTCTTGATAAAATACCCTGAATAACACAATAAAAAGGTACAATCAGAACTCTGGATAAAGGACCCTGAATAACACAATAAAAAGGTACAATCAGAACTCTGGATAAAGGACCCTGAATAACACAATAAATAGGTACAATCAGAACTCTGGATAAAGGACCCTGAATAACACAATAAAAAGGTACAATCAGAACTCTGGATAAAGGACCCTGAATAACACAATAAAAAGGTACAATCAGAACTCTGGGTAAAGGACCCTGAATAACACAATAAAAAGGTACAATCAGAACTCTGGGTAACGGACCCTGAATAACACAATAAAAAGGTACAATCAGAACTCTGGGTAAAGGACCCTGAATAACACAATAAAAAGGTACAATCAGAACTCTGGGTAAAGGACCCTGAATAACACAATAAAAAGATACAATCAGAACTCTGGATAAAGGACCCTGAATAACACAATAAAAAGGTACAATCAGAACTCTGGATAAAGGACCCTGAATAACACAATAAAAAGGTACAATCAGAACTCTGGATAAAGGACCCTGAATTACACAATAAAAAGGTACAATCAGAACTCTGGATAAAGGACCCTGAATAACATAATAAAAGGTACAATCAGAACTCTGGATAAAGGACCCTGAATAACACAATAAAAGGTACAATCAGAACTCTCGATAAAGGACCCTGAATAACACAATAAAAAGGTACAATCAGAACTCTGGATAAAGGACCCTGAATAACACAATAAAAGGTACAATCAGAACTCTGGATAAAGGACCCTGAATAACACAATAAAAAGGTACAATCAGAACTCTGGATAAAGGACCCTGAATAACACAATAAAAGGTACAATCAGAACTCTGGATAAAGGACCCTGAATAACACAATAAAAAGGTACAATCAGAACTCTGGATAAAGGACCCTGAATAACACAATAAAAAGGTACAATCTGAACTCTGGATAAAGGACCCTGAATAACACAATAAAAAGGTACAATCTGAACTCTGGATAAAGGACCCTGAATAACACAATAAAAAGGTACAATCAGAACTCTGGGTAAAGGACCCTGAATAACACAATAAAAAGGTACAATCAGAACTCTGGATAAAGGACCCTGAATAACACAATAAAAAGGTACAATCAGAACTCTGGATAAAGGACCCTGAATAAACCAATAAAAAGGTACAATCAGAACTCTGGATAAAGGACCCTGAATAACACAATAAAAAGGTACAATCAGAACTCTGGATAAAGTACCCTGCATTACACAATAAAAATTTACAATCAGAACTCTGGGTAAAGTACCCTGCATTACACAATAAAAAGGTACAATCAGAACTCTGGATAAAGGACCCTGAATTACACAATAAAAAGGTACAATCAGAACTCTGGATAAAGGACCCTGAATAACACAATAAAAAGGTACAATCAGAACTCTGGATAAAGGACCCTGAATAACACAATAAAAAGGTACAATCAGAACTCTGGATAAAGTACCCTGAATAACACAATAAAAAGGTACAATCAGAACTCTGGATAAAGGACCCTGAATAACACAATAAAAAGGTACAATCAGAACTCTGGATAAAGGACCCTGAATAACACAATAAAAAGGTACAATCAGAACTCTGGATAAAGGACCCTGAATAACACAATAAAAAGGTACAATCAGAACTCTGGATAAAGGACCCTGAATAACACAATAAAAAGGTACAATCTGAACTCTGGATAAAGTACCCTGAATAACACAATAAAAAGGTACAATCAGAACTCTGGATAAAGGACCCTGAATAACACAATAAAAAGGTACAATCAGAACTCTGGATAAAGGACCCTGAATAACACAATAAAAAGGTACAATCAGAACTCTGGATAAAGGACCCTGAATAACACAATAAAAAGGTACAATCTGAACTCTGGGTAAAGGACCCTGAATAACACAATAAAAAGGTACAATCTGAACTCTGGGTAAAGGACCCTGAATAACACAATAAAAAGGTACAATCAGAACTCTGGATAAACTACCATGAATAACACAATAAAAAGGTACAATCTGAACTCTGGATAAAGGACCCTGAATAACACAATAAAAAAGTACAATCAGAACTCAGGATAAAGGACCCTGAATAACACAATAAAAAGGTACAATCAGAACTCTGGATAAAGGACCCTGAATAACACAATAAAAAGGTACAATCTGAACTCTGGATAAAGGACCCTGAATAACACAATAAAAAGGTACAATCTGAACTCTGGATAAAGTACCCTGAATAACACAATAAAAAGGTACAATCTGAACCCTGGATAAAGGACCCTGAATAACACAATAAAAAGGTACAATCAGAACTCTGGATAAAGGACCGTGAATAACACAATAAAAATGTACAATCAGAACTCTGGATAAAGGACCGTGAATAACACAATAAAAATGTACAATCAGAACTCTGGATAAAGTACCCTGAATAACACAATAAAAATGTACAATCAGAACTCTGGGTAAAGGACCATGAATAACACAATAAAAAAGGTACAATCAGAACTCTGGATAAAGGACCCTGAATAACACAATACAAAGGTACAATCAGAACTCTGGATAAAGGACCCTGAATTACACAATAAAAAGGTACAATCAGAACTCTGGATAAAGGACCCTGAATAACACAATACAAAGGTACAATCAGAACTCTGGATAAAGGACCCTGAATAACACAATAAAAAGGTACAATCTGAACTCTGGATAAAGGACCCTGAATAACACAATAAAAAGGTACAATCTGAACTCTGGATAAAGTACCCTGAATAACACAATAAAAAGGTACAATCTGAACCCTGGATAAAGGACCCTGAATAACACAATAAAAAGGTACAATCAGAACTCTGGATAAAGGACCGTGAATAACACAATAAAAATGTACAATCAGAACTCTGGATAAAGGACCGTGAATAACACAATAAAAATGTACAATCAGAACTCTGGATAAAGTACCCTGAATAACACAATAAAAATGTACAATCAGAACTCTGGGTAAAGGACCATGAATAACACAATAAAAAAGGTACAATCAGAACTCTGGATAAAGGACCCTGAATAACACAATACAAAGGTACAATCAGAACTCTGGATAAAGGACCCTGAATTACACAATAAAAAGGTACAATCAGAACTCTGGATAAAGGACCCTGAATAACACAATACAAAGGTACAATCAGAACTCTGGATAAAGGACCGTGAATAACACAATAAAAAGGTACAATCAGAACTCTGGATAAAGGACCGTGAATAACACAATAAAAAGGTACAATCAGAACTCTGGATAAAGGACCCTGAATAACACAATAAAAAGGTACAATCAGAACTCTGGATAAAGGACCCTGAATAACACAATAAAAAGGTACAATCAGAACTCTGGATAAAGGACCCTGAATAACACAATAAAAAGGTACAATCAGAACTCTGGATAAAGGACCCGAATAACACAATAAAAAGGTACAATCAGAACTCTGGATAAAGTACCCTGAATATCACAATAAAAAGGTACAATCAGAACTCTGGATAAAGGACCCTGAATAACATAATAAAAGGTACAATCAGAACTCTGGATAAAGGACCCTGAATAACACAATAAAAGGTACAATCAGAACTCTGGGTAAAGGACCCTGAATAACACAATAAAAAGGTACAATCAGAACTCTGGATAAAGGACCCTGAATAACACAATAAAAAGGTACAATCAGAACTCTGGATAAAGGACCCTGAATAACACAATAAAAAGGTACAATCTGAACTCTGGATAAAGGACCCTGAATAACACAATAAAAAGGTACAATCTGAACTCTGGATAAAGGACCCTGAATAACACAATAAAAAGGTACAATCAGAACTCTGGATAAAGGACCCTGAATAACACAATAAAAGGTACAATCAGAACTCTGGATAAAGGACCCTGAATAACACAATAAAAAGGTACAATCTGAACTCTGGATAAAGGACCCTGAATAACACAATAAAAAGGTACAATCAGAACTCTGGATAAAGGACCCTGAATAACACAATAAAAAGGTATAATCAGAACTCTGGATAAAGGACCCTGAATAACTCAATAAAAAGGTACAATCTGAACTCTGGATAAAGGACCCTGAATATCACAATAAAAAGGTACAATCAGAACTCTAGATAAAGGACCTGAATAACACAATAAAAAGGTACAATCAGAACTCTGGATAAAGGACCCTGAATAACACAATAAATAGGTACAATCAGAACTCTGGATAAAGGACTCTGAATATCACAATAAAAAGGTACAATCAGAACTCTGGGTGAAGGACCCGAATAACACAATAAAAAGGTACAATCTGAACCCTGGATAAAGGACCCTGAAAAACACAATACAAAGGTACAATCAGAACTCTGGATAAAGGACCCTGAATAACACAATAAAAAGGTACAATTAGAACTCTGGATAAAGGACCCTGAATAACACAATACAAAGGTACAATCAGAACTCTGGATAAAGGACCCTGAATAACACAATAAAAAGGTACAATCAGAACTCTGGATAAAGGACCCTGAATAACACAATAAAAAGGTACAATCAGAACTCTGGATAAAGGACCCTGAATAACACAATAAAAGGTACAATCAGAACTCTGGATAAAGGACTCTGAATAACACAATAAAAAGGTACAATCAGAACTCTTGATAAAGGACCCTGAATAACACAATAAAAAGGTACAATCTGAACTCTGGATAAAGGACCCTGAATAACACAATAAAAAGGTACAATCTGAACTCTGGATAAAGGACCCTGAATAACACAATAAATAGGTACAATCAGAACTCTGGATAAAGGACCTTGAATAACACAATAAATAGGTACAATCAGAACTCTGGATAAAGGACCCTGAATAACACAATAAAAAGGTACAATCAGAACTCTGGATAAAGGACCCTGAATAACACAATAAAAAGGTACAATCTGAACTCTGGATAAAGGACCCTGAATATCACAATAAAAAGGTACAATCAGAACTCTGGATAAAGGACCCGAATAACACAATAAAAAGGTACAATCAGAACTCTGGATAAAGGACCCTGAATAACACAATAAATAGGTACAATCTGAACTCTGGATAAAGGACCCTGAATATCACAATAAAAAGGTACAATCAGAACTCTGGGTAAAGGACCCGAATAACACAATAAAAAGGTACAATCTGAACTCTGGATAAAGGACCCTGAATAACACAATACAAAGGTACAATCAGAACTCTGGATAAAGGACCCTGAATTACACAATAAAAAGGTACAATCAGAACTCTGGATAAAGGACCCTGAATAACACAATACAAAGGTACAATCAGAACTCTGGATAAAGGACCCTGAATAACACAATAAAAAGGTACAATCAGAACTCTGGATAAAGGACCCTGAATAACACAATACAAAGGTACAATCAGAACTCTGGATAAAGGACCCTGAATAACACAATAAAAAGGTACAATCAGAACTCTGGATAAAGGACCCTGAATAACACAATAAAAAGGTACAATCAGAACTCTGGATAAAGGACCCTGAATAACACAATAAAAAGTACAATCAGAACTCTGGATAAAGGACCCTGAATAACACAATAAAAAGTACAATCAGAACTCTGGATAAAGGACCCTGAATAACACAATAAAAAGATACAATCAGAACTCTGGATAAAGGACCCTGAATAACACAATAAAAAGATACAATCAGAACTCTGGATAAAGGACCCTGAATAACACAATAAAAAGATACAATCAGAACTCTGGATAAAGGACCCTGAATAACACAATAAAAAGGTACAATCAGAACTCTGGGTAAAGGACCCGAATAACACAATAAAAAGGTACAATCTGAACTCTGGATAAAAGACCCTGAATAACACAATACAAAGGTACAATCAGAACTCTGGATAAAGGACCCTGAATAACACAATAAAAAGGTACAATCAGAACTCTGGGTAAATGACCCGAATAACACAATAAAAAGGTACAATCTGAACTCTGGATAAAGGACCCTGAATAACACAATACAAAGGTACAATCAGAACTCTGGATAAAGGACCCTGAATAACACAATAAAAAGGTACAATCAGAACTCTGGATAAAGGACCCTGAATAACACAATAAAAAGGTACAATCAGAACTCTGGATAAAGGACCCTGAATAACACAATAAAAAGGTACAATCAGAACTCTGGATAAAGGACCCTGAATAACACAATAAAAAGGTACAATCAGAACTCTGGATAAAGGACCCGAATAACACAATAAAAAGGTACAATCAGAACTCTGGATAAAGGACCCTGAATAACACAATAAAAAGGTACAATCAGAACTCTGGATAAAGGACCCCGAATAACACAATAAAAAGGTACAATCAGAACTCTGGATAAAGGACCCTGAATAACACAATAAAAAGGTACAATCAGAACTCTGGATAAAGGACCCGAATAACACAATAAAAAGGTACAATCAGAACTCTGGATAAAGTACCCTGAATATCACAATAAAAAGGTACAATCAGAACTCTGGATAAAGGACCCTGAATAACATAATAAAAGGTACAATCAGAACTCTGGATAAAGGACCCTGAATAACACAATAAAAGGTACAATCAGAACTCTGGATAAAGGACCCTGAATAACACAATAAAAAGGTACAATCAGAACTCTGGATAAAGGACCCTGAATAACACAATAAAAAGGTACAATCAGAACTCTGGATAAAGGACCCTGAATAACACAATAAAAAGGTACAATCAGAACTCTGGATAAAGGACCCTGAATAACACAATAAAAAGGTACAATCTGAACTCTGGATAAAGGACCCTGAATAACACAATAAAAAGGTACAATCTGAACTCTGGATAAAGGACCCTGAATAAAACAATAAAAAGGTACAATCAGAACTCTGGATAAAGGACCCTGAATAACACAATAAAAAGATACAATCAGAACTCTGGATAAAGGACCCTGAATAACACAATAAAAAGGTACAATCAGAACTCTGGGTAAAGGACCCGAATAACACAATAAAAAGGTACAATCTGAACTCTGGATAAAAGACCCTGAATAACACAATACAAAGGTACAATCAGAACTCTGGATAAAGGACCCTGAATAACACAATAAAAAGGTACAATCAGAACTCTGGGTAAATGACCCGAATAACACAATAAAAAGGTACAATCTGAACTCTGGATAAAGGACCCTGAATAACACAATACAAAGGTACAATCAGAACTCTGGATAAAGGACCCTGAATAACACAATAAAAAGGTACAATCAGAACTCTGGATAAAGGACCCTGAATAACACAATAAAAAGGTACAATCAGAACTCTGGATAAAGGACCCTGAATAACACAATAAAAAGGTACAATCAGAACTCTGGATAAAGGACCCTGAATAACACAATAAAAAGGTACAATCAGAACTCTGGATAAAGGACCCGAATAACACAATAAAAAGGTACAATCAGAACTCTGGATAAAGGACCCTGAATAACACAATAAAAAGGTACAATCAGAACTCTGGATAAAGGACCCCGAATAACACAATAAAAAGGTACAATCAGAACTCTGGATAAAGGACCCTGAATAACACAATAAAAAGGTACAATCAGAACTCTGGATAAAGGACCCGAATAACACAATAAAAAGGTACAATCAGAATTCTGGATAAAGTACCCTGAATATCACAATAAAAAGGTACAATCAGAACTCTGGATAAAGGACCCTGAATAACATAATAAAAGGTACAATCAGAACTCTGGATAAAGGACCCTGAATAACACAATAAAAGGTACAATCAGAACTCTGGATAAAGGACCCTGAATAACACAATAAAAAGGTACAATCAGAACTCTGGATAAAGGACCCTGAATAACACAATAAAAAGGTACAATCAGAACTCTGGATAAAGGACCCTGAATAACACAATAAAAAGGTACAATCTGAACTCTGGATAAAGGACCCTGAATAACACAATAAAAAGGTACAATCTGAACTCTGGATAAAGGACCCTGAATAACATAATAAAAAGGTACAATCAGAACTCTGGATAAAGGACCCTGAATAACACAATAAAAGGTACAATCAGAACTCTGGATAAAGGACCCTGAATAACACAATAAAAAGGTACAATCAGAACTCTGGATAAAGGACCCTCAATAACACAATAAAAAGGTACAATCAGAACTCTGGATAAAGGACCCTCAATAACACAATAAAAGGTACAATCAGAACTCTGGATAAAGGACCCTGAATAACACAATAAAAAGGTACAATCAGAACTCTGGATAAAGGACCCTGAATAACACAATAAAAAGGTACAATCAGAACTCTGGATAAAGGACCCTGAATAACACAATAAAAAGGTACAATCTGAACTCTGGATAAAGGACCCTGAATAACACAATAAAAAGGTACAATCTGAACTCTGGATAAAGGACCCTGAATAAAACAATAAAAAGGTACAATCAGAACTCTGGATAAAGGACCCTGAATAACACAATAAATAGGTACAATCAGAACTCTGGATAAAGGACCCTGAATAACACTATAAAAAGGTACAATCAGAACTCTGGATAAAGGACCCTGAATAACACAATAAAAAGGTACAATCAGAACTCTGGATAAAGGACCCTGAATTACACAATAAAAAGGTACAATCAGAAATTTGGAAATTTTTCATTGTTTTCTTTGATTACTCATACCACAAAACTGAATTCAAACAAATTATGATTTTTACTTTTGAATTATAATGCAAAGAAATCCAATTAAATTTGAACTAAGGACTGGCTTGAATGTTCTTTGGTGTGCAAAATTTTTCCCACATTAAAGTCATCATTAAAGTAAAATTCTTTGACAAGATGTGCACATTTTGTCGATTTATGGCTTATTTGTGCTCAAGACCTAAAATGTTAAAAACCAAAACAACAACCCAAAATGTTGAAGAGCAAATTCAAAAATACCAAAATGACCAAAAGGGGGTAAATATGAAGAACAGCATTAAAAGTTCCTTTGTTTGAACTTCTGACACATGCATGTGAAGAATTTATCCATCATATTCTATCTTACTAATTCTAAATGAGGGCACCATAACCTAATATTTCCCACTCTTTTTACTTTTAATGTATTGTTTCAGTATCAGAAGAAGAAATGGAGTCTGACATGGAGGTACAAGATGAGGTAGATGAAAAGGAGGAAGTAAATGAGGAGTCGGATTCAGATACGGATACAGATGACAGTGAATCAGATCAGGAAATAGATGAGGAGTTCAGATCTGCTATTAAATCAGCATTAGGTCCAGCAGCTGTAGAGGAAGAAGAAGGAGAAAGTGAAGAAGGGGAGGCAAGTCATAATCAATAAATATGATAAATTTACTGCTAGGTGGCGAAAAATTCTGAAGATTTTAGAATCAAAATTACACCTTAGTTGGCATATTTTCTAAATGCTATGTTTAAATCATTACCAAAGTTGTTACAGATAACTAGAAATAACAGAACTGACCAATCGATAAACATCACAACCCCCCATAGGAACAAGAATAACAGCAACAAAAACAAACAAATATGAAAACAAGGAATGATAATGGAATGTTATAAATTGGTGTTATTACTACTACATATGTGATAATCAAAGTTATCATTGAATTTGATAATAGAATGATGAAGATTTCTGTGATAGAAGGGTGTTTAATTATCCTAGATGCTATATTTATTTTAGGATGATGAAGATATCAGTGACAGCGAGATGTTTAAACTGGATTCTGCTTTATCCCATGTGTTTATATTTATTTTAGGATGATGAAGATATAAATGACAGCGAGATGTTTAAACTTGATGCTGCTTTATCCCATGTGTTTATATTTATTTTAGGATGATGAAGATATCAGTGATAGCGAGATGTTTAAACTGGATTCTGCTTTATCCCATGTGTTTATATTTATTTTAGGATGATGAAGTTATCAGTGATAGCGAGATGTTTAAACTGGATTCTGCTTTATCCCATGTGTTTATATTTATTTTAGGATGATGAAGATATCAGTGACAGTGAGATGTTTAAACTTGATGCTGCTTTATCACAGGTGTTTAAAAACATGAAGAAAAACAAAGATAAGGAGAAAAAAGAAACACAGAAACAACTTAATATATTTAAACTTAGGTTTGTATGTAAACATTGTCATGAAAATGAAAGTACATGTAGTTATGGGGTAAATCTTAATGAGGATACAACTGACAGGAACAGAATCTTAGAAGGTCTTCAACATGAGGCATACACCCACATTACATTATGTTCACATCCTTTACATTTGTAATAATATAATTACATACAGTGTAGGTCATTTCATTTGATTATAGTACACAGTGCTATCTGCTGTGAATTATAGAATTCAGAATCTATTGTTGTTTTGCTGTATGGAAACAAAACAAAAACATCAGGAAATAGAAGCTACAAGGTTTTCCTTGGATTTAACAGACAAACATAGGATAATAATGCTGTCAGAATTTAAAAGAAAAGTTTTATACTCTCAAAAGAATATACATTTTAATATTGTTAACTGAAGTATGGCGGAAAAAATCAGGTGTTCAGTTTGCTTTTGGTCCCAAACACTGATAAAGGTAAATCCAATTTGATGTCAGTCGGACAGCGTTTTTTTAATACTTTTTGACATCAGTTATGATCTGATACCTAAGAATCTGAATTCAATTTACAAACTCTTAATATCAATAAAGGTTTCATTCAATTTAAATTTGTTTTTATAAAACTTTATATCATAATACACATTTTATTTATTGTCCCCTGCCACAATGTGACAGAGGGACTAAGTAATCGTCTGCATCCGTCTGTGCATCCATCCACCCTAATAACTTTGTGGAGCAACTCCTCTTAAACTACTGGACAGATTTGGTTTATATTTTGCAGGAATTTTACCTATGACATGAAGATGATCACACTATACCGTCATTTTGAATCAGCAAGTTTTACAGGAGTTATGGGACCTTGTTTTTTTTATCACCATGTATCATATGCATATCTTGCGGATGCAACTCCTCTGAAACTACTGGGCAGATTTGGTTTATATTTTGCAAGAATGTTATCTGTGGTATGATGAGGATCACACTGGACTGCCATTTTGATAGGAGTAATGGGACTTTGTTGTATTGTATCACATTATATCATTTGCATACCTTGTCAACACAATTCCTTTGAAACTACTGGGCAGTAGTTTATATTTTGCAGGATTGTTACCTATGATATGAAGATTATCATACTATACTGCCATTTTGATTTATTGCTTTTTATAGGAGTTATGGGACTTAGTTAATTATCTCCTCTGAGACCATTTGTTTGATTGCTTTCATATTTTGTAGGGTTGTTGGTCATGATGTGTAGTTAACAATACTATCCCACCATTTTGATTTGACAGAATTTGTTAGGAGTTATGGAACTTTGATCATTTTCCACGCAACATCTTACAAATGTTACTCCTTGAAACCGTTATATTATTAAAATTATTCCTTCTCTTCTAACCAAGCATACTAATGAGTGATTTAAAAACTATGGGGGGAATATCGCTATTTGTAGAAATCTTGTTCTTGTAATGATGAAGGGTTTATGAGTTACTGAAGTTCCGTTTGTTGTATTATTTTAGAGTATTAGATATGGTAGAAGCCCTAGTTAAGATACAACCACCTGCTGATATAGTTCTTGTAAGTGAAAACATTATTATATTATCTAATATATGTGTATCATTGTTCATTTCATGACTTATTTTGACATTTTATATCTAATTCTTTTATTTAATTTTGGTTATGACAAGGATGGTTTCCAAGAGGGTAGGGTATCAAGCAGCCTTTAAATTTATAACTGATCCTAGGGAATTTTTGTTTCCTTTTTTTCAATGAAAAAATCTTTTTTTACAGCGGACACATTGCAGTACTTTGTCTTCTTGTCTGTTAAGCTCTATTTCAATAATTTGCACATTTTAGGATTTACTGTTTCCACTGCTAGAGCTTATGGAACATGGACAGAAACAGAAAGAAAACAGGGAACTCAGTAACCGAGCAACAAATATATTTAAACTTTTGTATAGAAAAGCCAAGGTAAACAGGGAGCTCCATAAATGATAAGAGATAGGGGTAAATGTTGATGAGACATCAAAAAGAAACATACAACCACTGACCAATTACATAATGACTACAGATTTTGAATCATTTGGAAATTGTAAATAATGATCACATATATTTTGTCTGGTTTGATTTATAATAGAACACCATTATTATTTCCTGCGTCACTGAAGGCGGAAGCAGGTCTAAGAGTCAGGTCACGCTGTCTGTTCTTCAAAGAATAGGGTACCTAATTTGTGTAATCCGAAACTCCAATACAATAAACCTGGCAATTCTGAAATTGTGCACACTTATTTTGAACACGAAGATGTGCACCTTCCCTTTCGGAGTGATTTGAGAAATAAATGCCACAGTCATTTTTTGACTTGGACATTTTACATGGTTTGCACAGGTCATTGAAAGTCTTTGAATTTCACTTTGGTCTTTGAAAGTCATTGAGAATCAGGTAGAGTTCTTGAAAGTCATGGAATTTAAGACTTTGTCATTGAAATGTGCTGGAATTTCATTGTTTTCCTACCATCTATGTGAACTTTGAGGAGATAATAAACTATACAATCTTAAATTTGTTTGTTTGTTATTTTTAAAGTGAATTATACTTCACTGTTATCGAAAGTGCCGACATTTTGTTTAGGTTATTTAGGTTTTCCAGATCTCTACTTCGTTGGTTAGTTTTTTAGTGCATTAGTCATCAGTGTGCTTTAAACTGTCTCTGTTAAAGATAAGACTGAAAACCATCTAAAGTGAGGTATAAAAAAGCAATGAAAAGGTCTTCAAATGTCATGGAAAAGTCAATGAATTTGATTGTTTATTTGTTTAGTTGGGGTTTTACCCCGTTTTCAGCACATTTGGCTATTTTGCGGCAGCCAGTTTTTATTGGTGGAGGAAGTCGGAGTACCCAGAGAGAACCACCGACCTTCGGTAGGAAAATTGGCAATCCTTGTCAATTTTAGATCGGAGTCGAACACAATGAATTTGAAGTTTAAGAGTTTGTATTAACCATATTTTATGCACATCAGGTTTTAAGGATACCTAGTTTGTATAATCTAAAACTCTAACACGTTTCACCTGGCATTTCTCATATTTTGCACAATTATTCTGATTTTATTGTAGATGTGCACCTTTCCTTTTGGGGTGATTTGAGAAAGAAAAAAATTTTTGTAATTTTTTATTTTTCAACTCTTCCCATACATATTGAATAATAAACCACATTTTGTCAGTATAATTTGCCTTACTTTAGATTAAATTATATCCCCACTCCACACTCATAAAATAAAACTAAATTGATTTTATGCTGATCAGATCAATATAGAATAACCTACTACATTCAAAGATAAATCTTACAATGGTTGATAACTTTTAAGTCTTATGGAAACTGCAAATAATTCTCTTACTTGCATGCGACGCAGGCCCAGACATCTAATTTGGTCTTATGTAAATTAGTACGTACTTACAAATTTACAAACAATTCTGATGCACCTAATGAATGCCTGAACTATTTAGTTTTGACTTTAACATATGATTAGACAGTTTTGTAGGATTTTGTTGTTATCAGGTCTACTGTTTACCTTCCTGTATGCTTATTGTTGTTAATTTTCTGGGATAAAAATATTTTAATGATTATATGTATTCATCAAAGATTATTTTATATTTTTTTCTACAGGTACACAGCAATACAGATATGGGAACAGAGAAATATTTAGAATCAATTAAATCTATCATAGAATTCTCCAAAAAAGGTATGTTTAAGGTGATTTTATTGAAAACTTTTAATAAAAGAATAGTCTTTCTTTATTAAAATGAAAATAATACTCAAAAGAATTTTGTGGAAGATTGAGTTCCCAAAGGGATCAAATTTTATGAGATATGAAATTATGGACCGTGATTTTTGTCTCGCCTGCGACGAAAAGTTGCGAAGGTCAGATATAGGTGTTACTCTCCGGCGGCAGCAGGGATGGTGGAGTAGACTTTTTTAAAAGTTTAATAACTTTGCACATATAGTACCTACAATTAAGATTTATGGTCCACATATAACTTATCGTATAAGGTTTGATTCAGTGTACTTGTTTTGTGACCCTGACCTCATTTTCGTGGTTCCCTGACTTCATAAACATAAATGAAAAATGTGTGTCCAAGTTTCGTGGTTAAATCCATTTATCAGCAACTGTAATACCTAAGCCAACCATATTTGGTCTATAGATAGTTTTTAGTGGGTACATGCCAGTCTGACACCTGGCTTGGGACCTTGACCTCAATTTAATGCATGAGTGACTTTTTCACATATTCGTGGTTAAATCCATTTCTCAGCAACTAAAATACCTAGACCCACCATATTTGGTCAATAGATAGTTCTTAGTGGACACATGCCAGTCTGACACCTGTCTCTGGACCCTGACCTCAATTTCATGCTTGAGTGACTTGTGTTACATTTTTGAGATTAAGTCCATTTCTCAGCAACTGTATAACCTAGGCCCAGCATATTTGGTCTGAAGGAGCCTCGGTGGCCGAGTGGTCTAGGTAGTTTGTCATGACTACTAATGATCACTAGCCTGTCAACACTGAGGTTGTGAGTTCGAATCTCACCTGTGGCGGGGTGTGTTCTACTCCGATCTAAATTGACAAGGATTGCCAATTTTCCTACTGAAGGTTGGTGGTTCTCTCCATGTACCCTGGCTTCCTCCACCAACAAAAACTGGCTGCCGCAAAATATCCAAATTTGATGAAAACGGCATAAAACCCCAACTAAACAAACAAACAAACAAACTTAATTGGTCTGTAGGTAGTTCTTAGTGAATACATGCCAGTCTAATACCTGTCAGCTGAACTTTACCTGAATTTCATGCTTGAGTGACTTAATATACATTTTCATGATTTAGTCTATTTCTCAGCAACTGTACTACATTTGTAACGAGACCTACAGTATTTGGTTGATAAAAGATTTTAGTATATACCACTTTAACATCTGACACCTTACTTTTGACCTTTATTTCATGCTTGACTGACTACTTTCTTATTTTGGGATAATATCCATTTCTCAGCAATTGTAATACATAGACAAACCATATTTAGTCAATAGATAGTGCTTGATGGATACATGGCTGTCTGAGACCTTGACTTGAATTTTAGACTTGAGTCACATTTTTATGATTAAGTCCGTTTTTCTATAGCTGTAATACCTATATCCAAATTGACCTCAATTTTAGGCTTGAGTGACTCTTGTCCCATTTTTACAAATAAGTCCATTTCTCAACAAATGTTATAAATGTATTATATATAGACCCACCTTTTTTGGTCTATAGATGGTTTTTGGTGGGTACATACCAGTCATAGACCTGTCAGCTCGCCTTGGACACAGTTTTAGGCTTGAATGACATGCATGAAATTTTTCAGACAAATTATCGCCTGATCATAACTATTTCTTTTAATACATTTTCCTTTGACTTGCAAAGTTGGGTATCAGATAATCATTATTTTGTGTCCATGTGAATGCTCAGGTGAGACATGTAGTGTGTCCACTCTTGTTTTCTTTTGTCTTAATTTCTAATAAATTTAAACTATATTTTTATGACTAGACATATATTAAAGTAATATTAAATAGCTTTTGGTTGTCCCAAATTTGCTCTACTTACAAGCTTTGGTGGCGCACAATATGTTAATGGTTTGTGACTGTATTATTTCAAGAGTGCATCTCAAATTTTACATTTCTGGTAGTGAAATATTTTCTGATTTTTTTCAGCATTGGATAGGGCACTGCTGTTACATGTTTCTGATGCATGTTTTCTTGTGGTAAGTACAATGTATATTGCTACAGGGCACTGCTGTTACATGTTTCTGATGCATATTTTCTTGTGGTAAGTACAATGTATATTGCTACAGGGCACTGCTGTTACATGTTTCTTGTGGTAAGTATATTGATACAGGGCACTGCTGTTAAATGTTTCTGATGCATGTTTTCTTGTGGTAAGTACAATGTATATTGCTACAGGGCACTGTTGTCACATGTTATCTTGTGGTAAGTATATTGCTACAGGTCACTACTGTTACATGTTTCTGATACTTGTTTTCTTTTGGTAAGTACAATTTATATTGCTACAGGGCACTGCTGTTACATGTTTTCTTGTGGTAAGTACTTTGCTACAGGGCACTGCTGTTACATGTTTCTAATGCATATTTTCTTTTGGTAAGTTCAATGTATATTGCTACAGGGCACTAGTGTTACATGTTTCTGATACTTGTTTTCTTGTGGTAAGTACAATTTGTATTGCTACAGGGCACTGTTGTCACATGTTATCTTGTGGTAAGTTAATTGCTACAGGGCACTACTGTTACATGTTTCTGATACTTGTTTTCTTGTGGTGAGTATATTGCTATAAGTGGGCAGGTCAATGTTATCATGGTAGAATATTTCAGATCAGGATGTTAAAACACTGAATTTATGGAGGAGAATCTAAAAAAGTTATTTGAAAATAATATGTGACATTCTAGGTGTTTTAGGACCAAATCCTCTAGAAATGATCGTTACGGTTTTTTTTTGTTTTTGTTTAAAACAGTCATCAGAGAACTTATTGTAAGAAAAATTGCAAAGAAATCTTTTCTTCAGAAACCATTTGGCTTATATAAACAATATTTATAGGAGTCAATTTGAAGTCTTTAATCTATGGAAAAAAATTCTGTAATTTGATACAATAGAGTGAAGTTTCTTTAATTTAGATTTATAACAAAGATATTCATTTTGTAATGCTCAGATTTAATCTTGATGAGAATTGTGGATATATTAACTCTACTCTTTTCTAACTTTCCTGTTAAGATCACTTTGTAATTGAAAAATAAACATCTTACAAATGTAATAGATACATTTCCATTCCTGTATGACAACAAATTATTTAGCTAGCTATAGTAATAAAGGTTATTTTTACGGAATTTATCAATGTGTAAACTACGGTGATTCACTCACAAACTGAATAAAGTCTGAATTTAGACATTGATAAATTCCGTAAAAATAACCCTTATTACTTATAATTCCAAAGTAATACAGAAATATGATGTTTTTAATTTGAAATTAACATTTTCCTGATGCACTATATTGCATGCATACCTATGCATACTCACGACACCATGAAAGGAATTTATCAAGTTATAAACTTTTTACCGGAAGTTGCTGTTAGCCAATGAAATGACTGCATTTGATATTTTGAAAACTACATTGGAATTATTACTGATTTCTTCCTCCCATTCATATAAACTTGTATGACAACAAATTATTTACCTTAGACTTTATTACCGATTTCTTCCTCCCGAATTCTGTAAACTTGTATGACAACAAACTATTTACCTTAGACTTTATTACTGATTTCTTCCTGACAAATCCTGTAAACTTGTATGACAACAAATTATTTACCTTAGACTTTATTATTGATTTCTTCCTCCCGATTCCTGTAAAATTGTATGACAACAAACTATTTAGCTTAGATACCATTACTGATTTCTTCCTCCCGAATCCTGTAAACTTGTATGACAACAAACTATTTACCTTAGACTTTATTACTGATTTCTTCCTCCTGAATCCTGTAAACTTGTATGACAACAAATTATTTACCTTGGACTTTATTACTGATTTCTTCCTCCCAAATCCTGTAAACTTGTATGACAACAAATTATTTACCTTGGACTTTATTACTGATTTCTTCCTCCCGAATCCTGTAAACTTGTATGACAACAAATTATTTACCTTAGACTTTATTACTGATTTCTTCCTCCTGAATCCTGTAAACTTGTTTGACAACAAACTATTTACCTTAGACTTTATTACTGATTTCTTCCTCCCAAATCCTGTAAACTTGTATGACAACAAACTATTTACCTTAGACTTTATTACTGATTTCTTCCTCCCAAATCCTGTAAACTTGTATGACAACAAATTATTTACCTTAGACTTTATTACTGATTTCTTCCTCCCAAATCCTGTAAACTTGTATGACAGCAAATTATTTACCATAGACTTTATTATTGATTTCTTCCTCCCGAATCCTGTAAACTTGTATGACAACAAATTATTTACCTTAGACTTTATTACTGATTTCTTCCTCCCAAATCCTGTAAACTTGTTTGACAACAAATTATTTACCTTAGACTTTATTACTGATTTCTTTTTCCTGAATTCTGTAAACTTGTATGACAACAAACTGTTTACCTTAGATACCATTACTGATTTCTTCTTCACATGTAGATACGTTTGTTGTTACATCTGGAAATGACAGACCATGGACCTTCACCTATAAAGACAAGGTCACACAAAGGTCAGGAAGATAAATCTGCCAAAACAGAACAGGTAAACGGGACTAAGATAAGGTCAAGGGTTTACAATGAAAATACGGGAAATTCAGAAAGTAGCAATGTTTTTATTATTGTAATAAAAGGGATGAATATTGTAATGATTAAAACTCACATTTTTAGT
Organism: Mytilisepta virgata; assembly: GCA_028015205.1. Taxonomy (NCBI): domain Eukaryota; kingdom Metazoa; phylum Mollusca; class Bivalvia; order Mytilida; family Mytilidae; genus Mytilisepta; species Mytilisepta virgata. The sequence continues at coordinate 969,470 of CM051520.1, read as the reverse complement.
TCTTGAAAATACTCATCCATTACTGGATTACTATTGTGTTGAAATCTAATAATGGACTGAAATGAAATGATGTATTATCTCAATTTTGTTATGTTGTTTACGTAAAAATACTAAAAATATTGGGAATAGGATTAAATTGACCAAACCTTATCCAAAACAGAGTACCCGGTATATACAAAGACAGAAAAGACAACATAATGGATATCTTGCCCTGTGACACAATGGAACTTTAAAATTAATCAATCTTGAATAACTCTGTCTGGTAATTTAAAGACTTGTCCATTTCTTACCACTGTCAGGGACAGTCCTAGTCAGTCCTATTGGAAAGCAGAAAAAGGTCAACTGTAATAATTATTTATTTATAGATGGGAGAGAGGGGTGTGTAGTGGGAGATTTAAGTGCTTAAGATAGTTGACCTTAACAAGTAATAATAACTGTCGCATTAACAGATCAAATCCAATTTGTGACAATTCTAGTTTACTCTACATAATAATAAAATTAGCTGCCACAATATAGCCAACTGTGCTGAGTGGATAATCCAGCTTTCTATACGTATAAAGATTGGCTGCCACAATATACATGTAGCCAACTGTGCTTGCTGAGGGAATATTCCAGCTTAATCTACATATAAAAAAAAATGGCTGCCACAATATAGCCATCTGCGAGGAGAGTGGGGTCAAATCTTTATTAATAACCTTGTATATGAATTATTATTCTACAGGAACAAGAGAGATTACATAAAGAAGTGGTTGGTATACTAGAGACAAATCTAAAGATATGTTTAGGAAAGAGGTAAGGTATTTCTCACTATCTAAAAGTATATGTATTTCTGGATAGTATTAGTTTTTGTTATGTTTTTTTTTTAAATTCAGTGTTATTTTTTTTTCTTTACAAATTCATTGTGAAATCTTTACTTTGTATGGAAATAAATTTCATGGTTACAATTAGCAACAAAATACAAGCAGTCAGATCTGTGACTCAGGTAAACCTCCTGTCCATAATAAATATTAGCATTCACTGAATTGAAAAAATGATCAGTTGTAACATAAAGTAACATAACAGGTGCTAACATACAACTGTGATGATGATGAAGATGTTTAAAATTAAGATTTTGAAATTTAAGAAATATTCTAGAAAAGTTGAGATTTCAAAATTTGTGAAAACACAATTGTCAAAAAAAGGTAACATTCTCATGTAAACTTTATGTGTTAATGATTGCATTGTATCAAACAAGATGTACAAAGGAAAATATAATAGTATTAAATGGTAAGCTGTAGCTTATTTCACAAGATAAAAATCTGATCAATACATGAAAGAATGTTGAATGTAAAACGAGTACCATCTATCTCCATAGCCAAGCACATGGCATCCAGGAGTAAGAGTAAAGACCTACTGGTCGGCTCGGAGTCGGTATAATGTGTCCGAGTTGGGTAATATGTCTTCCTGCAGACAGTTACCTCGTGAGCTAGCACATTAAAAATCTGGCTTAGCATCTCGGTCTAGTACAAAGCAGGGATCATATGCATTATCATATCAACATGTTCTTGTCCTGATATGCCCCTGGCTGCCACTAGATGTTAAACAACAATTCATCCATCCATCTATCTAAATAAATTTAAACATTTTAACATATACCAACTTATATGACTTTTTTTTCAGAGAAAGTAAACTGAATCCACTGTTCTTCACCAATATTGTAACCAAGTCACCAGTGAGTATTATTCATTGTATGTGATATTGTCATGGCAACTCCACAGGAATACAGTTTTAGTAGAATCTGAAAAGCTTGAAATGAAACTGTTATTAAATGAAAATATTAAACTTTAGTTGTAGATGCTCATGCTAAATTTAACTCCAACACCATGGCTATCTCCAGCTACTAGATTTAATTCAAACATAATGCCAATTTTGCAATGCATTTAATGTAATTATAAAGGTGTACAATATCAGTACAATTCATTTTCTTTACTTTTTGTCTCGCCTGCGACAAAAGTCGCAGAGTGAGACATAGGTATTACTATCTGTCCATTGTCCTTCACCTCATTTTCATGGTTCAGTGACTGCTTGAAAAAAATGTATAGTTTTTTGTTATGTGAATTTCTCACTTTTTATGAGTAATAGGATAACTATATTTGGTATATAGTTTCCTTGCAATGTTTAAATGTCCGTCAGACAGGGTTCACCTGACCTCGATCAGTGATCAAGGTTAAAGTTATGTGATTGGGTCTGTTTCCCAGATACTATAAGCAGTAGGTCAACTATATGTGGTGTATGGAATGATTGTAAGGGTACATGTCAGTCTGGCAGGTTTCATCTGACCTTGACCTCATTTTCATGGTTCATTAGTCAATGTTAAGTTTTTGTGTTTTGGTCAGTTTTTCAAATACCATAAGCAATAGGTCAACTATATTTGGTGTATGGAATGATTGTAAGGTGTACATGCCTCTCTGGCTGGTATCATTTGTCCTTGACCTCATTTTCATGGTTCATTTCTAACCTATTTGAAGATTTTTCGCACATAATCTAGGGAAAACATGACATCATAATCTCAGTGAAGCAGAGCACAAGCTATCATTGCAAGTGATGACAAGTGTACAAGGAGTCAATGCTACTAGCAGATTATCAAATAAAATATTCAATGGTTGTTCAGTAAATAGGCCATATACCTGTAGCTATGCTATGAAGTTCAGTAATGATACTTTCCATTGCTCTTCTTTTCTAGGTTGTATGTTGGCCTTTGACTAAAACCTTGCTACAAATAATAAATAGTGATGATACGAAAGTTTTCTTTAAAGTAAGTTTATATTTAAGAGCTGAGATGTTAAGAGTTAAAAAACAAGGATATGAAGCACTTTGTATGCAAAATAATCTTAAAAGTACAATCACTCATAATTCCATAATTCCATAACATTCTACTTGACTTAAAAATTAATTAATATTAATATATTAAATGTAAAAATATGGTTGTAGTACTAGTATATAAATTGTTGAGGCAAAATCCATGCATGATGACAATTTCATATTCAGTTTTTTTTAAAACCTAATTTTTCTTGTCGATATTGATCACATTTCCATTGTTAACTTTAGACTGTATTTTTATTTTTTATTGAGGTATGAGAATTGAGATGTCATAAATGCCTATAAAACTACCAGGCCTGCTTGACAGATTACAACAAGTGTAATTATTATGTTCCAAACTTCAAACCTCTGAATCCCAAGATATTTTAATCCTCAATTTCAGATCTTTAAATTCATAATCCTGATGTCTTGTGAAAGAAAAGGCTTAATCGTGACATCTGAAAAGTAAAATCCTTCTGGGCCTCTTTATAATTTCCCAGTATTTACTTATCATTACAAGGTGTTTTTTTTTTTCAATTTAAATGTTTAATTTTCATTTTCATGCCATGGTAATTCTATTTTAGACACAGGCATGTTCAATGTTAGCAGGAATGATTAACAAAACAACTGTAAGTATACTGAGTAATTAAATCACTCACTACATATATACATAATGAAGTGTGTATCAAATCTTGCCAAAGACATCGAGGCTTTACTCAGTTACTATGAATTCATTTGTTTTAGTTGACATAAGTTTTTGTGGATTGCATACATGTGATGGACTGTAAAATTCAGATCAGGAGATTTGGAAATTTTGGTCAGGAGTTTGGACTTCAGATCAGGAGGTTTTTTATCGACATATTTTTCATCGTAAAACTAAGATATAAGAGAGAAATATGCTATACATTTATTACATAAGAAATAAATAATAAATTAACAAAGAATAACAATGGGTATGCATGGTCAACTTTGCAAGAGGTGCAGTATGCCTGGTCTTGGCCTTTGGAACTGGGTTGGCACCATTTGAAGTCAGCTTTCCAAGCATTGTTGAACTTTGTCAAATATTTCTGTTGTTTTGCTGGTGTCTTTGAAGACGGAGATAACTGTCGTTTTGGCATTTTGAACACATAATGGTGTGCATAACAAACATTTTGCTTATATGATTTTTCTGTTAGCTTGTGTATCAAACAGCTCACATTGAGCTGAAACCATTCCTTTTCTCAGTATTTTATACAATAAATGTTTTCCTCTGCATCAAAAACTTCCGATAAATGTTTAGACAACAACATTCCATTTTTCTATCAATGCCGGTATTTATCGGTATTTATCTTTAATCATCCTTGGCGTGTGCCATAAACAGAAGTAATTAATATACCAACACCTTTTGATTGTTCAATCAAACTATTATCACTTGTTAATTAGCCTTAAGCAAGGATTAAAATCTCCATCCATGTTGCGTCAGTTACACCGGATACGTTCGATAAACTCGTGTTTTTAGGACTTCAAAAAAAAACTCAGGTTTTTACGACTTCAAAAAATTCGGGTTTTTACGATCTCAATGATAAATTTTGTAAACAAAATAGTAAAAATAGCGACTGAAAAATTTCATTCATGAAATTTTTTCTGCACGGGATTTTTTTCTCTTCAACGCAGGACGGGCGGTGACCCCTGAAAACGGGATTATTGTACTCCCGTCGGGAGGTTCACATGTATGGGATTGAGAAAAAAATACATATTCTTGGGTTTTTTATTTCGTTGATTTAAAATTTCTAAAGAAAATTATAATAATAAATATTAAAAATAAAATGACAATAGTTATCATTGGTGAAAAGCAAACAAAATCTAAAGTTAAGGTATCCGGACCATAAATGACCACGTGATTATTTAAAAGTTCCCAGATGTTCCATACAACGCAATTGAAATGATCTCAGTAATTATCGGCAAACTTCGGAAATGCCAATATAACTAACTTATTTTTACAGACTCTGCATATAAGCAACAAAGTGTGTTTCAACTTGAGAAAAATATATATACAAAATTCCAGCTTTAAATTGTTTGGTTCAGCCATTCACGGTCAAAAAGAGATACAATTTTCGATCATTATCTATTATGGTCCGGATACCTTAAATATAAAACATGTTTTTATTATGCAACAGATTACATCATAATGCTTGATTTAGTCTACAGGCTTTCTTATATTTGATAAGTCTTCTAGATACAGAATTAAATATAAATTAATGAAGCAACAACACTAAGAATTTTGTTATCACTTGTGTTTTACTAGAATGACAACTTATCATACAAACTGTGCTTTATTCTCCTTTTAAAAGAAGGACTTTTTGCTAAAGATATTACCTATGTATTTTTGTAATAATTCACATATGTATTGGTTCTTATTTTTTTCAGCATGAGACTGTGGAGTCCAGTGATTGGGAAAAATTTTGTAAAGATGTTTTTCCCTCAGTGGAGGATGTAAGTAAGATAAATAAATTGTTGATCATTTTCTTTTCTGTTTCTTTAATTTTGTATTGTTTACATAATGATGAAATTTAATTACCTTTCTTTCTTGAAAATATTTGAGTGGGTTACCAGTATTTATGCAATTGTTACTTTTTGTTTGACTTTCAGTGTTTACATTACAAATTTGATTTTTTTTTAATTCTTCTCGAAACATTTTCTTATTTTTTTCCAGATAATAAGAAATACAGAAGATGATGTTAAAAGTAGATTAATGACAGAATTATTGCTGATTTTGACCAAGTTAATTCCTCTGTCAGATATAACAAAGGTTTGTTACTAGATTACTGAGAAGCTGGAAGTGAATTTGTCTATTTACAGGACCTGTTGTAGCTGTTCTTTTAACCCCATTTGTAAAAACATTATAGAATTACGGCAACCCTTGACAGGTTGTTTTCCTGAGGGCTTGTGTTGCCAAATCTGAATGTCTACCTCAGATGAGGGCTGTGATTGTTTTATTATTTTTTGCACAGGAGCAAGATATAATTTGATTCTCATGACTTTTAATGCAGAGGAATTACGCAGTTGTCTCCCTTGTGGGGAAAATTGGAATGTTTTGAGATGAACAATAGGGTTGTTTTCCAGTGGACAATAGGGTTTTTTCTCATGATAATGCAGTTGTCTTCCTTCTGGGGGAAAATTGGGACAATAGGTTTTTTTCCCACATTGTTCAATTTTTGTAAAAACATTATATTTTGGAAGGACATGACAGTTTTCATCCATTGAGAGTATTCTAAAATATTTAAAAAATAATAATATTTATGTTACACTTTTGACATTTTCAATATCTATTATATTTATGTGTTTATATTCATTTCTGAAATACTACATGTATATTATAATGCCCTTTATTCAAAAGCATATCAGTTGATAGACTGAATTCATGCCAGATTGCCGAACCTCAAATTGCCGATCACCAAATTGCCGAGTCCTTATAGCCGAACCCCGGTTTGCCGACATTTTTGTATTTTCAATTTTTACCGACAGTCCCAATTTGCCGAACCCATATTGCCGAATCCAATTTGCCGAATTCTTTTTTTTTTCTATGTGGTTTATTTTCATCTAACATGTTTACTATTGACGATTATGGATGTATCGGATAACGACAGAACAAAGTGTATGATCGTTAGTGCACACATGTGTATATAAGTGTGTCTTTGTGTAGCATAAACTCAACAACATAAGTTATGACTCAACAATAAACATCTGTATTCTAGGGCATTAACTTGTGCATGACATATAAAGTGTACCGGCTTGTACACGATCTGAGTTGTGGCTCGAGGATGTCATCATCTACAGTGGTTGCATCTGCAGAGTTCATGTACTCATTGTAGACTTCTTTCATGGGCTGAGTTGGATTTGCAGCTGCTCTCTTGCAAAGATCGGCTTTGATCTTAGCTGATATGGCAAAATGGATTCGGCAAATTGGGAATAAAATTTGGAAACCGAAATCTGAAAAAATCGGCAATTTGGGTGTCGGCTAAATGGACGCGGCAATCTGGGAATCGGCAATTTGGAATTCGGCAATTTGGAATGTCACCGATAGACTATATTTTGTAGAATATTAAGTCCTGTAAATTGAGAAAGTTTGGCCGTTTTCGTTAAAAACATTGGTGTGAAATTTTGGTGTGTTAAAATATGGAATTTTGTATGAGTATTGTGTTTAATTTGGCATAGTCTGAAGGGAAAAAAAATTAATTAAAATTAAAATTAAATAGAATAGAGAGTATGATTTACTAATCTGTATGAACATGATGATTAAATGGTAATAATATTGTCACTACAAGCTGTCATGACTGACAACTGATAATCTGTATGATCATAATGATTAAATGGTAATAATATTGTCACTACAAGTTGTCATGACTGACAACTGATAAAATAATATTTATGAATTGAATTGTTTTTATTATACAAATATTATCAGGGAAATTTACCTTCAACAAAATTAATTAAAACAATGCTACTGTATTCAAAGTTAATAAGTTTTCCAGATTACAAAAATTTGAAATTATTTTGGAAGTCTATTTTGGGATTTTTTTTCTTTTGGTGTGTTTAATTTTGGCAGATTTGCAACAGGAGCCAAATAAACCAAAATATAACCACAATTTACGGTATCAAGGCGCACCAATGAAAATACATTTACAATCACAACATAACTTTAAGTAATAGCAGCAGGGAAATATAGATTCTCCTTCACGTACGAGTGAGTTATGGAATTTCTCCACCCGAGATAGTTAAATTTTTTATTTTCAGCACACGAGCTCTCAGCAAGCAAGTTAAAATCTAAAATTTAAATATTGAGGGTGGAGAAATTCTATAACTCAAGAGTAAATTGAAGGAGAATCTGTTTCTCCTATGATTTTCAACATTAAACTTGAGTAAATGCTGTTGTTATGCATTTTGTTTACATGAACGCCATTTCGGAACTTCTCTAGTTTATCTTTCCAATAAAAGTTTTAAAAAAACTGAGGGAATTTCCATGCAGAAATTTAATCATCTGGAAGTGGTTAAAAATATTATGTATTTTTATCCAACCGATTGAACACGTCAAGAATAGGAGAAAAGCTATTATCCAAACTGAATTTCTTCCATAAAAATTTACCAAGATAATTTAGTTGTTTGCTGGTAATAACCTTATCATGAACAGTTATTTAATGTTCTAATTTAAAGGCAGATGGTCTTATTATACAGCTTGATGTATTGTTTTCTCAAATTGTCATATTTTCACATTCTAAGATAAAATGAAATTCATCTCTACAATGTTCATGTAACACATATTACACGTTTCTATCTAAATCATCACTTAGATTGACAAATAACTTTCAGTGGTATGATGTTAGTCGTTTCTATCTAAATCATTACTTAGATTGACAAATATCTTTCAGTGGTATGATGTTAGTGGTTTCTATCTAAATCATCACTAAGATTGACAAAAAACTTTCAGTGGTATGATGTTAGTCGTTTCTATCTTTCAGTGGTATGATGTTAGTCGTTTCTATCTAAATCATCACTTAGATTGACAAATAACTTTCAGTGGTATGATGTTAGTCGTTTCTATCTAAATCATCACTTAGATTGACTTCAGTGGTATGATGTTAGTCGTTTCTATCTAAATCATCACTTAGATTGACAAATAACTTTCAGTGGTATGATGTTAGTCGTTTCTATCTTTCATTGGTATGATGTTAGTCGTTTCTATCTAAATCATCACTTAGATTGACTTCAGTGGTATGATGTTAGTTGTTTCTATCTTTCAGTGGTATGATGTTAGTCGTTTCTATCTTTCAGTGGTATGATGTTAGTCGTTTCTATCTAAATCATCACTTAGATTGACTTCAGTGGTATGATGTTAGTCGTTTCTATCTAAATCATCACTTAGATTGACAAATAACTTTCAGTGGTATGATGTTAGTCGTTTCTATCTTTCATTGGTATGATGTTAGTCGTTTCTATCTAAATCATCACTTAGATTGACAAATAACTTTCAGTGGTATGATGTTAGTCGTTTCTATCTTTCAGTGGTATGATGTTAGTCGTTTCTATCTTTCAGTGGTATGATGTTAGTCGTTTCTATCTTTCAGTGGTATGATGTTAGTCGTTTCTGTCTTTCAGTGGTATGATGTTAGTTGTTTCTATCTAAATCATCACTTAGATTGACAAATAACTTTCAGTTGTAATAGGTGAAAACTTTTTATTTCCAGGGTAAAAATTCATAATACATATATATATTTTCAGCTGTCAGATGATATTATGGAGAAACTGAATTCACAGAAACACACATTTAACACAGATAAAAGAAGACTGTATAATACATTGATGGGAAAACTACAATCACATAACGTGTATGTACACAACTTGTATCTCTGTGGGTTGTATGAAAATTACAGGTTATAGAGCATGCATCAATTAAGAAATAATTCATTGGAGTTATAGAGTTGAAGTCATTTACTCATGGACTGGGCCTTTATATTCAGATATTTCCAGCCAATGTGTAAATGACTTCAACTCTATAACGCCCATTTGGTTTGGCCTTTCCATTTGTTTTACGATTAATATGGTGCAATCTGTCCTTTAAATAGCATATTTTGAATAAAACTATTTTTATAAGATAACAATTTGCACAGTCAAATTATGTAATTCATCATTTACGCAAGAAAATTAATAAAACATGTTTCTCAGACTTACCACCGTAAGCGGTAATGTCGTTCAAAAATCAAGATGGCAAGGCCAAAGTGAATTTGTATTGCAGTGTACAACATTGTCATAATTGTTGTTCTACAAAACTATTATTGTTGTATCGAAGAATTCTTTGTAAAGATCAACAATTTCATGTGGAAAAGATCATTTTTCTTGTTAGAGTTCACACAATTTGTGTTTATATAAAAACCTCTATACACATGTGCTAAAAGTGGATATATTAGGTAATATGTTTTTTGGTAATATATAGGATGTCATATTAGAATGACAAATCCTAAATAAGGACATGAAAACATATTTAGAATATAGCTAATAACTTTGAAGCAGTTTTTGGAAGAAAATGAAAATATTTTCTGAAAAATGGTCTGTTGCTAGAGATTTTCAATAATAAAAATTTCACACATAACTTTAAAGTTTACAGTGGATATCTTTGGGTTGTGTTTGAGCAGTGCTGATGAAGAATTATTTGTGAAAATTATCATATGGTACATCAAAATTTATTGAGGCAATTCATGTGATATCTCACACTTAGACTCACGTCGTTTAAATAATGCTTAAAAGTTTGATAATTTTTTTAAACTTCTTTAGCATTCTTTGTTAATTTTGAAAATCTCGTATCCATAATTGGGGAAAAGTCTCAGCCTTTCAAGCTTGATTTGTTTTGGATTGATTACATTTACATGTTTTTGAAACTTTTCATCATACTCAAACAACAGAGTTTGTTTAATCTCATTAATGTCTGTTTTTATTTTTAGAGTTCAAGGTGTGAAACAAAAGAGAAAATCAGACTCTGATAAGACTCAAGGTCCATCACCAAAAAAGAAAAAGAAAGATTTGAAATAAAAATGTTTTATTGGATTGTCTTTCAAATTGCTATGGATATATTATGTTTCATTGTTTACTGTAAATTCAGAACTTTTTGCATACATTTATTTTCGCGAATTGAGATTCTAAGCTTTTTTCAATAATAAAAACATCAGAATAGAGATCATTTTTCTACATCAGAGTGAATTAAATATGTTTAAACTAACCAGTTTTTTATTATTAAAGAGAACTACAAATAAAAAAATTCATGCAATGTTTTTATTGTTGCAAAAAGCTACAACAAATTATTTAACTATAAATTTGCTATTCCCCAAAAAAACTGAGAATCAATATCCAAACAAGATTGCTACATGTAGCCATATGCCCCCCAATGCAGAGAAAAGTTGAAGCCCCAGAAGATATACAAAATGTGTATTATTGAAATGGCGGCACAGTATGGATGTCAAAAATTGCGTTACAGTACAAATAAAAATTTGCATCCACATAGTGCACAAAAACAATAAAGTCCCATAACTCCAGTAAAATTTGTCGAATCAGAATTGCGATGCAGTAGAATCAAGTACATATGGTGACTAACAATCCTACAAAATTTGAACAAAATCCGATCAGTGGTCTCTGAGGAGTTGCATCCACAAAGTGTTCCTATAGTGTCACATGCACAAAAACATTGAAGTCACATAACTCCCATAAAATTTGTCGAATCAAAATGGCAGTGCAATAGGATCATTTACAGAATACCAGCTATAAACATGGGAAGAAGTTTAGATAAAAATTTTACAGTTACCCCCCTTGAACTTAGGCATCAGTTCTTTCTGCAGGGAATTAGTTTTACAAGTAAATTCAACTAAGCTATTGCCATAACTTTTCGTAAGTCATCCGGCCGTCAAAATATCACATTTTGAACTTATTCTAGACAACTGCTGAATGGATTAAAACCAACCATGGCATGAATGTTCCTTATGAGGTGCTGAACAAGTGTTGTTACTTTGTTGCCAATCCCTCATCCATTGGCCACCAGCGGGAAACTTAGTTTGACATTAGGACCCTAATTGGGAATTACATATAAAAATCTTCTAGAGAACTGCTCAATGGATTGAAACCAAACATGGCATGAATGTCAGTTTTAGTAAGATGTAGATGATGTATGGGCCAGACATTATGAGAACAATGAGGGTGATAGATATGACAGGACAGAATAGAAAACTAACTTGTGAACAAGCTGAGAAGAGGTGTGTTAACAGAAGGGTTAAAGAACCTTGTGCCATGTCAGTTTTAGTCAGATTTAGAGGTTTATGGGCCAGACATTGTGGAGAACAATGAGGATGATAGGTGTGACAGGACAGGACAAGCTGGAAAGACGTGTCAACAGAAGGGTCAGAGAACCTTTTGCCATGCCAGTTTTAGTAAAATGTAAATGATTTATGGGCCAGACATTATAGAGTACAATGAGGGTGATAGGTGTGACAGGACAGAACAGAAAACTAACTTGTGAACAAGCTGGGAAGACATGTGTCAACAGAATGGTTGGAGAACCTGGTGCCATGTCAGTTTTAGTAAGGTGTAGAGGATTTATGGGCCAGACATTATAGAGTACAATGAGGGTGATAGGTGTGACAGGACAGAACAGGAAACTAAATTGTGAAAAAGCTGAGAAGACGTGTCAACAGACGGGTTGGAGAACCTTGTGCCATGTCAGTTTTAGTAGGATGTAGAGGATTTATGAGCCAGACATTATGGAGAACAATGAGGGTGATAGGTGTGACAGGAAGAACAGGAAACTAACGTGTGAACAAGCTGGGAAGACATGTGTCAACAGAAGGGTTGGAGAACCTTTTGCCATGTCAGTTTTAGTAAGATATAGAGGATTTATGGGCTAGGCATTATAGAGTACAATGAGGGTGATAGGTGTGACAGGACAGAGCAGAAAACTAACTTGTGAACAAGCTGGGAAGACGTGTCAACAGAAGGGTTGGAGAACCTGGTGCCATGTCAGTTTTAGTAAGATGTAGAGGATTTATGGATCAGACATTATGGAGAACAATGAGGGTGATAGATGTGACAGGAAGAACAGAAAACTAACTTGTGAACAAGCTGGGAAGACATGTGTCAACAGAATGGTTGGAGAACCTGGTGCCATGTCAGTTTTAGTAAGATGTAGAGGATTTATGGGTCAGACATTATGGAGAACAATGAGGGTGATAGATGTGACAGGAAGAACAGAAAACTAACTTGTGAACAAGCTGGGAAGACATGTGTCAACAGAATGGTTGGAGAACCTGGTGCCATGTCAGTTTTAGTAAGATGTAGAGGATTTATGGGCCAGACATTATGGAGAACAATGGGGGTGATAGGTGTGAAAGGACAGAACAGAAAACTAACGTGAACAAGCTGGGAAGACATGTGTCAACAGTAGGGTTGGAGAACCATGTGCCATGTCAGTTTTAGTAAGATGTAGAGGATTTATGGGCCAGACATTATAGAGTACAATGAGGGAGATAGGTGTGACAGGGCAGAACAGAAAACTGACTTGTGAAAAAGCTGGGAAGACATGTGTCAACAGAAGGGTTGTAGAATCTTGTGCCATGTCAGTTTTAGTAAGATGTAGAGGATGTATGGGCCATACATTATAGAGAACAATGAGGGTGATAGGTGTGACAGGGCAGAACAGAAAACTAACTTGTGACGAAGCTGACCAGTTCCACGTTTAGCCGGCGCACCTTTGGAGGCCGTCGTGGTCCAAGCACCGAAATGACCGTGGATAGAGCTGGTCTGCAACTATCAACAACACAGATTTATACAACGGCAGTTGAGTAATATGTTTTAATAGATATTGCGATATCTTTTAATTGATGAATTATGTTTGGCAAGATGAAAAAATGAAGTCAAATACACGAAAATGAGTGTCATCTTTAAATTTTAAATTTCGATATGAAACTAGACTAGTTTGTATGTATTTTTTTTAATATGCATATCCGTTCTATTAACCTTTTGTTATTTGGAAGCTCGTTATTGGACCAAAGAACTTATCCTCTTTGTAAGTCTGATATTGAGGGTGAATTTCATTTTATAATGAAATGTGTGGAATTAAACTCCATTGCCCCCTCCTTTGACAAAATGTCCTAGAAGGATAAATTTCAATTTATACTTAGAAGTAACGATAATGATATTACAAAACTTTGTATTGAGAGAGTTGGTGAAATATATGATTTTAGAAAGAAGGTTAAATAACAGATATTTAAAATATGAAGGTAAAATTGTTTAATCTCATCTACCCCAGTGAACAAATACATCAACGTACAAAATTTTATGACAAACCGACTTTCCTATTGTTAACTTTCCCTTCTTGAGTAGTAATATAAGTAGTATGTATGCGGTTTTCAGGTCGGATTTGAGGTGGAGGTGCCGGAAGCGACGTCAACCGGAAATGACGTCACCGGAAGTGACGTGACCGGAACCGGAAGTCAGGTGACCGGAACCGGAAGTGTTTTTGCGCGCATGCGCAATCGGAAGTGGGTAGTTTTCCCGCCCTTTGTTGCCGGAAGTGACGCAAGTCACGTGGTAGGACCCGGATGTGTGGTCTGCGCATGTTCAGGAACCGGAAGTACCCGGAAGTGGTTTGCGCAACCGGAAGTAGGGTGTTTTTTCCGCCCTTTGTTGACGGAAGTGACGTAAGTCACGTGGTAGGACCCGGATGTGTGGTCTGCGCATGTTCGGGCGGAACCGGAAGTGGTTGGTGCAACCGGAAGTAGGGTGTTTTCTCCATTGACGGAAGTGACGTAAGTCACGGACCCGGATGTGCCATGCTTCACCAGATTTAATTATCTCCCCTTTCCCGTACTTCTCGGTCGTCTCTGGCTCTTTCATCGGTCTGATACTCTCACTGTTATGTCAGAGAGTATACGAAGTACACTATTGGATTATCTCCTCTTATCCCGCTCTTTTCATCTGTGGGTATTTTCTGTGAGGACTAGGATTGGATTATGTCCCCTTACCTCCAAGTGATGCTTGTCACCAATGGAGGGGTGTCCTTAGCAACCGCCTTAGCAACGGCGGTCCATTTCATTGCATTCACTTCTCTTCTCTTGCTCCATCCCGCTCTTCGCTGCTCTTTGCTGCTCATCGCTACTCTTCTCTTGCTCATCGCTGCTCTTCTCTTGCTCTTTGCTGCTCAACGCTGCTCTGCACTGTACTCAGACCTGAAAGCACCCTAAAGACAATCGTTTACCCTAACACTAGTACCACTTCAAATTCATAAGGGATTGAGCCAGATTGAATTATCTCCCTTTTTCCCGCTCTTCTCGGTCGTCTCTGGATCTTTGATTGAATTATCTCCCCTTATCCCGCTCTTTTCATTTGGGGGGTATTTTCTGTGAGGACCAAAGGTAGGATTGGATTATGTCCCCTTACCTGCAAGTGATGCTGTCACCAATAGATCAATGGAGGGGTGTCCTTAGCAACGGCGGTCTATTTCATTGCTCTATGCTTCGCTTCTCTTCGCTTGCTCTTCGCTGCTCCATGCTGCTCATCGCTAATAATGACTATATTCACCTGCTGATTTAAGATTCTTGGGGTTACTTGTCGGTGTTTTCGCTGCTGCTTCCGCTCCTGCTGCTTGTTGGTGTTCGTCATTGCTGCTCTTATCTTGTTCATCGCTGTTTTTCTCGTGCTCTTTGCTGCTCATCGCTGTTTTTCTCTTGTTCTTTGTTGCTCATCACTGTTTTTCTCTTGCTCTTTACTGCTCATCACTGTTTTTCTCTTGTTCTTTACGGCTCATCACTGTTTTTCTCTTGCTCGTTACTACTTATCGCTGTTTTTCTCTTGGTTTTTGTAGCTCGTCGCTGTTTTTCTCTTGGTTTTTGTAGCTCGTCGCTGTTTTTCTCTTGGTTTTTGTAGCTCGTCGCTGTTTTTCTCGTGCTCTTTGCTGCTCGTCGCTGTTTTTCTCTTGTTCTTTGCTGCTCATCGCTGTTTTTCTCTTGTTCTTTGTTGCTCATCACTGTTTTTCTCTTGTTCGTTACTGCTCGTCGCTGTTTTTCTCTCGTTCTTTACCGCTCATCGCTGTTTTTCTCTTGCTCGTTACTGCTTATGGCTGTTTTTCTCTCGCTCTTTGTTGATCATCACTGTTTTTCTCTTGCTCGTTACTGCTTATCGCTGTTTTTCTCTTGGTTTTTGTAGCTCGTCGCTGTTTTTCTCGTGCTCTTTACTGCTCATCACTGTTTTTCTCTTGTTCTTTACTGCTCGTCGCTGTTTTTCTCTCGTTCTTTACTGCTCATCGCTGTTTTTCTCTTGCTCTTTACTGCTTATGGCTGTTTTTCTCTCGCTCTTTGTTGATCATCACTGTTTTTCTCGTACTCTTTGCTGCTCATCGCTGTTTTTCTCTTGTTCTTTGTTGCTCATCACTGTTTTTCTCTTGCTCTTTACTGCTCATCACTGTTTTTCTCTTGTTCTTTACGTCTCATCGCTGTTTTTCTCTTGCTCGTTACTGCTTATCGCTGTTTTTCTCTTGGTTTTTGTAGCTCATCGCTGTTTTTCTCGTGCTCTTTGCTGCTCGTCGCTGGTTTTTCTCTTGTTCTTTGTTGCTCATCACTGTTTTTCTCTTGCTCTTTACTGCTCGTCGCTGTTTTTTCTCTTGTTCTTTGTTGCTCATCACTGTTTTTCTCTTGCTCTTTACTGCTCATCGCTGTTTTTCTCTTGGTTTTTGTAGCTCATCACTGTTTTCCACGTGCTCTTTGCTGCTCATCGCTGTTTTTCTCGTGCTCGTTACTGCTTATCGCTGTTTTTCTCTTGGTTTTTTGTAGCGTAGCTCATCGCTATTTTTCTCGTGCTGTTTACTGCTCGTCGCTGGTTTTTCTCTTGTTCTTTGTTGCTCATCACTGTTTTTCTCTTGCTCTTTACTGCTCATCGCTGTTTTTCTCTTGGTTTTTGTAGCTCATCGCTGTTTTCCACGTGCTCTTTGCTGCTCATCGCTGTTTTTCTCGTGCTCTTTGCTGCTCAT
Source organism: Mytilisepta virgata (assembly GCA_028015205.1). Classification (NCBI taxonomy): domain Eukaryota; kingdom Metazoa; phylum Mollusca; class Bivalvia; order Mytilida; family Mytilidae; genus Mytilisepta; species Mytilisepta virgata. The sequence continues at coordinate 953,098 of CM051520.1, read as the reverse complement.
CGCTGTTTTTCTCTTGGTTTTTGTAGCTCGTCGCTATTTTTCTCGTGCTGTTTACTGCTCGTCGCTGTTTTTTCTCTTGTTCTTTGTTGCTCATCACTGTTTTTCTCTTGCTCTTTACTGCTCATCACTGTTTTTCTCTTGTTGTTTACTGCTTATCGCTGTTTTTCTCTTGGTTTTTGTAGCTCATCGCTGTTTGTCTCTTGCTCTTTACTGCTTATCGCTGTTTTTCTCTCGCTCTTTGTTGCTCATCGCTGTTTTTCTCTTGGTTTTTGTTGCTCGTCACTGTTTTTCTCGTGCTGTTTACTGCTCGTCGCTGTTTTTCTCTTGTTCTTTACTGGTCATCGCTGTTTTTCTCTTGCTCTTTACTGCTCATCGCTGTTTTTCTCTTGCTCTATGCTTCTCATCGCTGTTTTTTCTCTTGTTCTTTGTTGCTCATCACTGTTTTTCTCTTGCTCTTTACTGCTCATCAATGTTTTTCTCTTGTTCTTTACTGCTCATCGCTGTTTTTCTCTTGCTCTTTACTGCTTGTGGCTGTTTTTCTCTCGCTCTTTGTTGCTCATCACTGTTTTTCTCTTGTCCTTTGTTGTTCATCGCTACTCCTTACCTTACTCGCGTGCTTATTTCGTTTTTTGGGGCTACTTGTCTCTGTTTTCGCTGCCACTACTGCTCCTGCTGCTTTTTGCTGTTCGTTATCGCTGCTCTTCTCTTGCTCATCGCTGTTTTTTCTCTTGCTCATCGCTGATCCTTTCTTGTTCTTTGCTGCTCATCCCTACTCAGGGCCTTACTCGCGTGCTCATTTCGCTCCTGCTGCTTGTTGCTGTTCGTCATCGCTGTTCGTCATCGCTGCTCTTCTCTTGCTCATCACTGCTCTTCTCTTGCTCATCGCTGCTCTTCTCTTGCTCTTTGCTGTTCATCGCTACTCATGATCTTACTCGCGTGCTCATTTCAGTTTTTGGTGCTATTTGTCACTTTTAATCGCTGCTGCTGCTACTGCTGAAGGAATATAGTTTACTGCTGATGATCGGAAGGCCACTCGGTACTCATGTTGTCGGTTTGATTGGTAGATCAAGACTGATCGATGTGATTGTATACTGGGATATTTATCGACGACAAACACAAATGAAACAGTTTCATATTTTATTTTACAAAATCTACATCAGTCAATGTTTTAAGTTCTGGTTCTTTCTCTTCAAACAAAGGTATGATCTTCTTCAGTTCTTTCCATTCGAAGGTGTCCAAGCCGATTCCTCTCTTTGTTGGACGATAGGTCCAGTCTCCCCGGGGTATAAAGTGCTTTCTTATCCAAATAGTGGGGTATGGGGATTTGACGGTGACGAATACATTGTCCCCAATGTGATATCTCCAGTCGACTAGTTCTTTATCCTGTACTCTACCGATCAAATCATCCAGAACATCAGTAGTCTCGCATAAAGCTTTCCATTGTATCAAAGATAAGCTCACTCCGGTCTTGGTGGGCACCGTTTCACTTTCCCAAAATCTGAGATCTACTCTTTTACTGCCATTCCATTCTGTCAGCTCTGCATACGTTCCTCCACCAAGTAGTACTTTCAAAGGAATATCGGAAGCTGTCATGGCGTCTTGAACGATATCTTGGTCTGGTCTTTGGTTTTCTTTTCTTTACGAGACATATCGGCTGACTGATTCCTCTTCTTGCTGGTCTATTTATATACATATCGGAGATGAACTGGATTGGTTCTTATATTATGAAACGTGAAACATGATTGGCTATCTTTCCGACATCGTGATTGGTTAACTTCTCCCGTTCCGATTGGTCGAAAATCTGGCATTTTCATTGGTCAATTCCAACCGTTTCGATAGATCAACACGATGATACATTGTCCAAATATGCGGCGCCCAATCCGGAAACTGCTCACAATAGGTACGAGTAAACGCCGACAATACGACCAGTCTTCCTTGGTTCACCACACCGTCTTCGAACATGGCTGTGACGATTCTCTCGTATACTTGGAAGGGGTCCATCGTACGAATGACTTCTCTGACTATCTTCACGGTTAAGCAGATATTTTCGTTTTTCTACGGCCTAATCCCATGATTCTTTTGATTCGTAGTCTTCCTATTCTCTCCAGCGTTTAGCCGTTTTTCTTGATCTCTCTATGTACGGGGTCTTTATTTATGTCTTGATGCCAGGACACCAGTCCGAGGTAATGCTTTCGTATTTCGTCTCTGTATGAGTCAAACATGTCTCTATATGCTGCCAAGCGTGCCTTGTCTTCTTCCATTCCGGCTTCCACTACTTCGTTTACTGTCTGTGAGTATTCCGATTGATGTACTTGAAATGTTATGTTCAAAACGACTTCCCATAGGGACTGTTCGCAAAGCTCTTCAGAGTCTTCGTTGGATCCATGGTCACTACTTTGTTCCGATTCATCGTTATCGGCTTCTGTGGTGGTGTCTGAAGCTGAATCACTATAGTCTGTTGAATCCTCTTCAATACCATGTGCATTCTTTTTGTGTCGCACTAGGTTAAAGTTTTGCTTGGATTGGTATCCACAGGTATACATTTAAGACGTCTTTGTTTCCTGGTAGTCGATAGCAGAATGAGTTCCGGTCGTCCTGCAAGTGCTTATATTAGATACAGGTTCCTCAGCGGCTTGTTGATTCATACACAAGCGTTTGGCAAAGTATTCGTTTCGACATTGTTGCAGTTCAGATTTCACTTTTCTGATGAGGTCTCTTTTAAGTCTTTTCCACTCGTTGTCAATCCTTCTACACCCCTTGCAGACATTCATGTTTTTGTAGAATTCCGCAAAGCTCTTGTTCATTTGACACTTTGTACATTTCTTGTTTGGATCCACTTTGCTGGGTCCTCCACTTGTGTTGTCCAGCCGTTTGGTTCTCTCCACTTTGGTTGGAAGTATTTTCCTTTTCATTTCTGGTTTTGCTTTGGTCTTTGAAAGATCCACAGGTATTAAGTATCTACCAGGAACCAATAAACCGAGAGGCGTTTTCGACTCCATTGGTACGTGTGTGTTGTTTGACGGTCTTCAAACAACTGACGAAATTAAACAAAACCTCTGAATATATTTTCGTTAAAAGCTTTCCATTTGCGTCATGGTGGCGAAGATTGTTTTTGTCTATTCATTCAGACAACACAGTTCGCTGCTCGTCATTGTAGTTTGCTGCTCATCATTGCTCATCTTTTGCTCCGCGCTGCTCATTGCTGCTCATCTCTTGCTCATCGCTGCTCATTGCTGCTCATCTCTTGCTCATCGCTGATCATTGCTGCTCATCTCTTGCTCATCACTGCTCATTGCTGGTCATCTCTTGCTCATCGATGCTCATTGCTGCTCATCTCTTGCTCTTTGCTGCTCATTGCTACTCAGGACCTTACTCGCGTGCTCATTTCGCTCCTGCTGCTTGTTGCTGCTGTTGCTGCTGCTGAGGAGGTGGAGGTGGGATTCTTACTGTTTCGTTATGAGTCACCTCTTGTTCCCGTTGATGTTACGATGGACATCCAAGATGGCTGCGGACATGTAACGCGGACCTGAAAGAGAGCACCCTCATGAAACAGAAATTTTAGAGTCTTTCCGGACGGAAACGAACGTTTCCGGATTTCAGTCCTAACCATAACCCTAACTCGAGTCCTAACCCCAACCCTAACTCTAACACTAACCCTAACCCTAGTTCTAACCCTAATTTTAACTCTAACCCTAACCCTAGTGCTACATCTAACCCATATCGTAGGGCTGTCTCGTACTCCTACTCTAAGCGCTTATACCCACCGTCGGTGGTTCACTGGTGCAAGCGTGACAAACACGAGGCAAACTGTCACGCTTGCTTAGGTGATCCAACGACGTGAGGTATGAGCGCTTAGAGTAGGAGTACGAGACAGCCCTACGATATGGGTTAGATGTAGCACTAGGGTTAGGGTTAGAGTTAAAATTAGGGTTAGAACTAGGGTTAGGGTTAGTGTTAGAGTTAGGGTTGGGGTTAGGACTCGAGTTAGGGTTATGGTTAGGACTGAAATCCGGAAACGTTCGTTTCCGTCCGGAAAGACTCTAAAATTTCTGTTTCATGAGGGTGCTCTCTTTCAGGTCCGCGTTACATGTCCGCAGCCATCTTGGATGTCCATCGTAACATCAACGGGAACAAGAGGTGACTCATAACGAAACAGTAAGAATCCCACCTTCACCTCCTCAGCAGCAGCAACAGCAGCAACAAGCAGCAGGAGCGAAATGAGCACGCGAGTAAGGTCCTGGGTAGCAATGAGCAGCAAAGAGCAAGAGATGAGCAGCAATGAGCATCGATGAGCAAGAGATGACCAGCAATGAGCAGTGATGAGCAAGAGATGAGCAGCAATGATCAGCGATGAGCAAGAGATGAGCAGCAATGAGCAGCGATGAGCAAGAGATGAGCAGCAATGAGCAGCGCGGAGCAAAAGATGAGCAATGATGAGCAGCAAACTACAATGACGAGCAGCGAACTGTGTTGTCTGAATGAATAGACAAAAACAATCTTCGCCACCATGACGCAAATGGAAAGCTTTTAACGAAAATATATTCAGAGGTTTTGTTTAATTTCGTCAGTTGTTTGAAGACCGTCAAACAACACACACGTACCAATGGAGTCGAAAACGCCTCTCGGTTTATTGGTTCTTGGTAGATACTTAATACCTGTGGATCTTTCAAAGACCAAAGCAAAACCAGAAATGAAAAGGAAAATACTTCCAACCAAAGTGGAGAGAACCAAACGGCTGGACAACACAAGTGGAGGACCCAGCAAAGTGGATCCAAACAAGAAATGTACAAAGTGTCAAATGAACAAGAGCTTTGCGGAATTCTACAAAAACATGAATGTCTGCAAGGGGTGTAGAAGGATTGACAACGAGTGGAAAAGACTTAAAAGAGACCTCATCAGAAAAGTGAAATCTGAACTGCAACAATGTCGAAACGAATACTTTGCCAAACGCTTGTGTATGAATCAACAAGCCGCTGAGGAACCTGTATCTAATATAAGCACTTGCAGGACGACCGGAACTCATTCTGCTATCGACTACCAGGAAATAAAGACGTCTTAAATGTATACCTGTGGATACCAATCCAAGCAAAACTTTAACCTAGTGCGACACAAAAAGAATGCACATGGTATTGAAGAGGATTCAACAGACTATAGTGATTCAGCTTCAGACACCACCACAGAAGCCGATAACGATGAATCGGAACAAAGTAGTGACCATGGATCCAACGAAGACTCTGAAGAGCTTTGCGAACAGTCCCTATGGGAAGTCGTTTTGAACATAACATTTCAAGTACATCAATCGGAATACTCACAGACAGTAAACGAAGTAGTGGAAGCCGGAATGGAAGAAGACAAGGCACGCTTGGCAGCATATAGAGACATGTTTGACTCATACAGAGACGAAATACGAAAGCATTAACTCGGACTGGTGTCCTGGCATCAAGACATAAATAAAGACCCCGTACATAGAGAGATCAAGAAAAACGGCTAAACGCTGGAGAGAATAGGAAGACTACGAATCAAAAGAATCATGGGATTAGGCCGTAGAAAAACGAAAATATCTGCTTAACCGTGTATTGAACGACTACGACCCCACCTCCAGCTGAAGACAGCAATGACTCTATGTGACGGAGGAATTGGAACATATTACAAAGAAAAACAGAAAAAAATATAACAAAAAAAAGGGAAGGAGGGTAATGCAGCCTATATATGTTTATACATATATATAGCCAGTCACAAGCCTGGACAAATGCAGAGTGCCCTTAAAAAATTGAGCAGGATTAATGCAGCCTATCTTATGATAGCCAGTCACAAGCCTGGATAAATGCAGAGTGGACTTTTAAATAACCCGGATCTAAGGGTGCTCTCGCACAGATCCAATCTTTGACTAACGACAATCGACCACCACTAGCAACAGCGGCGAAAACAGCGACAAGTTGCCCCAAAACTGAAATGAGGTAAGGCCATCATTAGCAGAGCAAGAGAAAAACAGCAATGAGCAGCAAAAAGCAAGAGAATGGGTGCAGCCATCTTTGATGTCCATCTAACATCATCGAGACAGAGAACATTCGTCCCCGTCCTGGAATGGAAGTATCTTAGTTCTCCGGTCTCTGCGTTTCTCAGTATAAATCCAAACGACACGTTGATCTTGAAGGTCGTATTTTGTAGGTTGAATGTGTGGCGAACCATATCAGGAAAGGTGGCGGATGTAATCTCGTTCATCCTGAACACAATTGTCGGTATTTTCCTCTGTCCGGGTGGACTGCCAGTGCCTCAGATACAAAACCCCGGTATCGGGATCTTCTGGCAACACTATATATACATGTATATATGTAGACAGTTACAAGTTTGTCAATGCAGAGTAGTCTCATGTCATAAATGTATAAAAGGAAGTGAAGATAGTCAGAGAAGTCATTCGTACGATGGACCCCTTCCAAGTATACGAGAGAATCGTCACAGCCATGTTCGAAGACGGTGTGGTGAACCAAGGAAGACTGGTCGTATTGTCGGCGTTTACTCGTACCTATTGTGAGCAGTTTCCGGATTGGGCGCCGCATATTTGGACAATGTATCATCGTGTTGATCTATCGAAACGGTTGGAATTGACCAATGAAAATGCCAGATTTTCGACCAATCGGAACGGGAGAAGTTAACCAATCACGATGTCGGAAAGATAGCCAATCATGTTTCACGTTTCATAATATAAGAACCAATCCAGTTCATCTCCGATATGTATATAAATAGACCAGCAAGAAGAGGAATCAGTCAGCCGATATGTCTCGTAAAGAAAAGAAAACCAAAGACCAGACCAAGATATCGTTCAAGACGCCATGACAGCTTCCGATATTCCTTTGAAAGTACTACTTGGTGGAGGAACGTATGCAGAGCTGACAGAATGGAATGGCAGTAAAAGAGTAGATCTCAGATTTTGGGAAAGTGAAACGGTGCCCACCAAGACCGGAGTGAGCTTATCTTTGATACAATGGAAAGCTTTATGCGAGACTACTGATGTTCTGGATGATTTGATCGGTAGAGTACAGGATAAAGAACTAGTCGACTGGAGATATCACATTGGGGACAATGTATTCGTCACCGTCAAATCCCCATACCCCACTATTTGGATAAGAAAGCACTTTATACCCCGGGGAGACTGGACCTATCGTCCATCAAAGAGAGGAATCGGCTTGGACACCTTCGAATGGAAAGAACTGAAGAAGATCATACCTTTGTTTGAAGAGAAAGAACCAGAACTTAAAACATTGACTGATGTAGATTTTGTAAAATAAAATATGAAACTGTTTCATTTGTGTTTGTCGTCGATAAATATCCCAGTATACAATCACATCGATCAGTCTTGATCTACCAATCAAACCGACAACATGAGTACCGAGTGGCCTTCCGATCATCAGCAGTAAACTATATTCCTTCAGCAGTAGCAGCAGCAGCGATTAAAAGTGACAAATAGCACCAAAAACTGAAATGAGCACGCGAGTAAGATCATGAGTAGCGATGAACAGCAAAGAGCAAGAGAAGAGCAGCGATGAGCAAGAGAAGAGCAGTGATGAGCAAGAGAAGAGCAGCGATGACGAACAGCGATGACGAACAGCAACAAGCAGCAGGAGCGAAATGAGCACGCGAGTAAGGCCCTGAGTAGGGATGAGCAGCAAAGAACAAGAAAGGATCAGGGATGAGCAAGAGAAAAAACAGCGATGAGCAAGAGAAGAGCAGCGATAACGAACAGCAAAAAGCAGCAGGAGCAGTAGTGGCAGCGAAAACAGAGACAAGTAGCCCCAAAAAACGAAATAAGCACGCGAGTAAGGTAAGGAGTAGCGATGAACAACAAAGGACAAGAGAAAAACAGTGATGAGCAACAAAGAGCGAGAGAAAAACAGCCACAAGCAGTAAAGAGCAAGAGAAAAACAGCGATGAGCAGTAAAGAACAAGAGAAAAACATTGATGAGCAGTAAAGAGCAAGAGAAAAACAGTGATGAGCAACAAAGAACAAGAGAAAAAACAGCGATGAGAAGCATAGAGCAAGAGAAAAACAGCGATGAGCAGTAAAGAGCAAGAGAAAAACAGCGATGACCAGTAAAGAACAAGAGAAAAACAGCGACGAGCAGTAAACAGCACGAGAAAAACAGTGACGAGCAACAAAAACCAAGAGAAAAACAGCGATGAGCAACAAAGAGCGAGAGAAAAACAGCGATAAGCAGTAAAGAGCAAGAGACAAACAGCGATGAGCTACAAAAACCAAGAGAAAAACAGCGATAAGCAGTAAACAACAAGAGAAAAACAGTGATGAGCAGTAAAGAGCAAGAGAAAAACAGTGATGAGCAACAAAGAACAAGAGAAAAAACAGCGACGAGCAGTAAACAGCACGAGAAAAATAGCGACGAGCTACAAAAACCAAGAGAAAAACAGCGATGAGCAGCAAAGAGCACGAGAAAAACAGCGATGAGCAGCAAAGAGCACGTGGAAAACAGCGATGAGCTACAAAAACCAAGAGAAAAACAGCGATGAGCAGTAAAGAGCAAGAGAAAAACAGTGATGAGCAACAAAGAACAAGAGAAAAAACAGCGACGAGCAGTAAAGAGCAAGAGAAAAACAGTGATGAGCAACAAAGAACAAGAGAAAAACCAGCGACGAGCAGTAAACAGCACGAGAAAAATAGCGATGAGCTACAAAAACCAAGAGAAAAACAGCGATAAGCAGTAACGAGCACGAGAAAAACAGCGATGAGCAGCAAAGAGCACGTGGAAAACAGTGATGAGCTACAAAAACCAAGAGAAAAACAGCGATGAGCAGTAAAGAGCAAGAGAAAAACAGTGATGAGCAACAAAGAACAAGAGAAAAAACAGCGACGAGCAGTAAAGAGCAAGAGAAAAACAGTGATGAGCAACAAAGAACAAGAGAAAAACCAGCGACGAGCAGCAAAGAGCACGAGAAAAACAGCGATGAGCTACAAAAACCAAGAGAAAAACAGCGATAAGCAGTAACGAGCAAGAGAAAAACAGCGATGAGACGTAAAGAACAAGAGAAAAACAGTGATGAGCAGTAAAGAGCAAGAGAAAAACAGTGATGAGCAGTAAAGAACGAGAGAAAAACAGCGACGAGCAGTAAAGAACAAGAGAAAAACAGTGATGAGCAGTAAAGAGCACGAGAAAAACAGCGACGAGCTACAAAAACCAAGAGAAAAACAGCGATAAGCAGTAACGAGCAAGAGAAAAACAGTGATGATCAACAAAGAGCGAGAGAAAAACAGCCATAAGCAGTAACGAGCAAGAGAAAAACAGCGATGAGCGGTAAAGAACGAGAGAAAAACAGCGACGAGCAGTAACGAACAAGAGAAAAACAGTGATGAGCAACAAAGAACAAGAGAAAAACAGCGATGAGCAGCAAAGAACAAGAGAAAAACAGCGACGAGCAGCAAAGAGCACGAGAAAAACAGCGACGAGCTACAAAAACCAAGAGAAAAACAGCGACGAGCTACAAAAACCAAGAGAAAAACAGCGACGAGCTACAAAAACCAAGAGAAAAACAGCGATAAGTAGTAACGAGCAAGAGAAAAACAGTGATGAGCCGTAAAGAACAAGAGAAAAACAGTGATGAGCAGTAAAGAGCAAGAGAAAAACAGTGATGAGCAACAAAGAACAAGAGAAAAACAGCGATGAGCAGCAAAGAGCACGAGAAAAACAGCGATGAACAAGATAAGAGCAGCAATGACGAACACCAACAAGCAGCAGGAGCGGAAGCAGCAGCGAAAACACCGACAAGTAACCCCAAGAATCTTAAATCAGCAGGTGAATATAGTCATTATTAGCGATGAGCAGCATGGAGCAGCGAAGAGCAAGCGAAGAGAAGCGAAGCATAGAGCAATGAAATAGACCGCCGTTGCTAAGGACACCCCTCCATTGATCTATTGGTGACAGCATCACTTGCAGGTAAGGGGACATAATCCAATCCTACCTTTGGTCCTCACAGAAAATACCCCCCAAATGAAAAGAGCGGGATAAGGGGAGATAATTCAATCAAAGATCCAGAGACGACCGAGAAGAGCGGGAAAAAGGGAGATAATTCAATCTGGCTCAATCCCTTATGAATTTGAAGTGGTACTAGTGTTAGGGTAAACGATTGTCTTTAGGGTGCTTTCAGGTCTGAGTACAGTGCAGAGCAGCGTTGAGCAGCAAAGAGCAAGAGAAGAGCAGCGATGAGCAAGAGAAGAGTAGCGATGAGCAGCAAAGAGCAGCGAAGAGCGGGATGGAGCAAGAGAAGAGAAGTGAATGCAATGAAATGGACCGCCGTTGCTAAGGCGGTTGCTAAGGACACCCCTCCATTGGTGACAAGCATCACTTGGAGGTAAGGGGACATAATCCAATCCTAGTCCTCACAGAAAATACCCACAGATGAAAAGAGCGGGATAAGAGGAGATAATCCAATAGTGTACTTCGTATACTCTCTGACATAACAGTGAGAGTATCAGACCGATGAAAGAGCCAGAGACGACCGAGAAGTACGGGAAAGGGGAGATAATTAAATCTGGTGAAGCATGGCACATCCGGGTCCGTGACTTACGTCACTTCCGTCAATGGAGAAAACACCCTACTTCCGGTTGCACCAACCACTTCCGGTTCCGCCCGAACATGCGCAGACCACACATCCGGGTCCTACCACGTGACTTACGTCACTTCCGTCAACAAAGGGCGGAAAAAACACCCTACTTCCGGTTGCGCAAACCACTTCCGGGTACTTCCGGTTCCTGAACATGCGCAGACCACACATCCGGGTCCTACCACGTGACTTGCGTCACTTCCGGCAACAAAGGGCGGGAAAACTACCCACTTCCGGTTGCGCATGCGCGCAAAAAACACTTCCGGTTTCGGTCACCTGACTTCCGGTTCCGGTCACGTCACTTCCGGTGACGTCATTTCCGGTTGACGTCACTTCCGGCACCTCCACCTCAGCACCTCCACCTCAAATCCGACCTGAAAACCGCATACATACTACTAATATACCAGCATCACCTGCATATGGCGTCTGCGTTTCTCAGCTTATCCGATATTCAAGGGCATGCGTGGGTTATCATGACTTTAGACAAACAGGATTACTGCTGTCACAAAAGATTCTTAACCAGAATTTATCAGGGATAAGTTGATGTCTTCTCGGGCTTTGTCTTTCTAATGGATTGCGTTTTTTTTTTTTTTTTTTGATTGCTCCTTAGGTATATTTGTCCTCTTTAATATATGTCATATATTTCTTTACTTCATATTTCCACTTGGTACTATTATTTAGGAAATAATCTAGAATATTTATATACAACCATAGAAATATTAATTAAAACATTATTCCTCAGCTGTGGTAACAAGTTTGTAAGGTATTATATTTGAGACGTACAAAATTATTTTCCTGAAAAAATGATGCACGAAAATATCGGCCAAAATGTTATCCGTGTAACAGGAGAGGTTTTACGGGTGTTCTTTTTCGACACCTTTTATACCCTGACTGCAAAAATACTGAGTTCTAACCTGCGTCTCCAGAACCGTCTTTACATATCTGGTTGAAAATAAAGTAAATTAATTGGAATTGTTCAAATACTTTTCTGATAAGTTCCAAGTAAATTTATAAAAATTTTGGCTTTTAATGAAAAGCCTAAGACTTAAATTAAAAATGTCTGGGTAGGACATCAATATAAGAAAGGGTTTAAAATCTAAAACAAGATGTCTCTTTATCAGACAATGTTATGCTTATAAATTAGGCATCCCTCAATAATTATGTGTGTATGAAGACATGACTTTATGAAAAATGCCGTCTTAAGTGTGTCTAATAAGTCTTCAGGAAGACTACTATGCCGTTTAGTCTATTGAAAGACTGTGGCTCTTCGATAATGAGCTACAAAGTAACTTAGTCTATATATATACTGTGGCTTTATGGAAGTAAGCCATGCCCAAATACAAGCATTACATTATATATACATTGAGAAATTATATTATTAAGTGTATTGAAAAAAAGACCTTTGTGGAAACAATAAGGTATAAACTATATATGAGCTTAATTTTATTATTGGAAACAATATTTGTGTTTGACCTTATCCTTTCCTTCCAAACATGTGATAGCTATTATTAGTTTTTTTCTATGTTGTCTATATGTTATATATTGTAAAGTGTATTGCCACTTCATGCCTCTCGTGGGCTTTTGATTTGAAGTAAACAATTCTTATTCTTATTCTTATATAGATAAAACCAATCTCTAAAAGGAATGTTCTAAAATGATACATTTTCAAATAAATAATTTAATTTAACTTCTTCTTCTTTCTGTAACTTCCTCCTGTGGTTAGGAGCACATCAATTGCTTGATTATTATTAACATGGGCTTATATTACAAGGTCGGAGATAGCTAAAATCACTTTGTTATTTTACAGTATAAAACGCAGTTGCATATTTAAAAGACGATGGGCTAAAATTATGCGGAAGATATTAAAAGTAATTCAATTTGTCACTTCGGTAATAATAGTCTAAAATCTAAAATGTCACTTATTCCCTATATAACGATAGTAAAACCGTGGTCTGACACTATTGAATATCTGCATGACTGTATTCAAAACTTCAGCTACCACTTTGAAATAGCAATTGTCTATATCTAACAATATTTCCATAAATCACTTGCAGGTATGTTTGGAAATTATAAATAATATTTTTCTCAAACAAAATCAGTATATTTTGATTCTAGTAATTTATTTATATAATAATAAGCAAGGATTTGAATAGTAGATCTACTATTCACATCCTTGGAATGAGTTAATAAACTCTAACTTGAAACAATCAAGGCCGACTTCTGCGCGGAAGTTCTACGTTCGGGCTTTGGTTTAAAATTAGAATAGCCATTTCCGCGGGGAAAACTGATTTTGCTGACTTGAAAACATCAAACTAGCAGCATCACCGGGCAGCAACCACATATCATGTGGTATCTGATTTCATTAGATGACCCAGGTAATCAAATTTGCCATGACGACTTATTTTTTGCTTGAACATTTTTCTATTTTGAATGCATTACATGTCGACATGTCATGTGATATTTGTTCCTTGGAACACATTCATATATCGGGATACAGTACTTTACATCAAATAATTGGGAGGCTATTTTATTTTTTTCTGTGATGCCCTGCGTCAATGAGGGATCTAAACAAATCAAATTGAAAAATACCCTCAGTAGACGTCGTGATTATCTGGACCAAAGGGCTCGTTACAATTGACACAGTATGTCATCTGTGACTGATCCGACCCCAATCTATAATACTACAACAAAAGGGATTTATCAATTCCGAGATAGCCAAATTTTAAATCGTCAGAATTTTTTTTCTGTTCTCCATCCAGTCTGCTTTTTTGCTCATTTCTGCAGAGTTTTCCTATCCTGACATACATGACCCCAAAGGTATTCCGATAAAAATGTTTGGCAGTGTTGGTCCTTAGATGGTCCTCTTTCAGAATTGTGTCTGATCATCCGGATTGTCAACCAAGATGGTCGCCACAGCCGAACTTAGTTTCATATAGGACCCTATGGGAAAAAAAAATTTAAAATCTTTGTCTGAAGCCAGTTTGAACAAGACTTAGCAGTAATGGTCCTTAGATGGTTCTCTTTTTGAAATATATCCATTGACCTAGACTGTCAACCAAGATGGCTGCCACAGCCGAACTTAGTTTAACATAGAACCCTATAGAAAAACCAGCCAAATTGACTGCAACACTTAAATTTTCAGTCCTGCTCAAGGTGAAAAGTTGAATCCAGGTGAGCGATACAGGCTCTTGAGAGCCTCTAGTTTAAAATTCTTGTCAACATGTTGACAGGTCAACAATTGACACATTCAATTATTAGGTTGGCCAAATTTTAACTTGTTTTACTTTCATTTAGATATTTAATGATAAAGAGATTACACAAAGCTCCGTGAAGATTTCTAAATTTGTTAAAATATAGTCACAATATTGGAAGGCGAGATATTCTTTTGTTTCAACATGTTCAATGTTTATATTAAATGCATATAATTTTATTTATTTATATGTGTATATAGATGGTCTACATGATGTGGATCTTTGTAGATATTGGATCAATGTTAGATTAATTTATTTTGTGTGTTTTCTTAATTCATATTTTAATTGAGGCCCTCAGGGAAGATTAGCTTATTAATGCTAACTGTGTCTTTAAATAAAGACATTACTTACTTACTATGTAATATTGATCTGCATGTCCTTAGTTCTCGTGCATGGGACTCTTTTTGCCTGCATAACCTATGTTTTGCATTTTTTTAATATTTCAACATGTTAGTGACAGCATGTCAACCTGTCAACATATAATTTAAAAGCTATGAAATACAACAGTTTCACAAATCAATGCTATCAGATCGATAATACTTAACCCAATACAGTTTTAAAAACCACAACTACAGGAATGAATCATATTGTACTCCACTTGACCCGTTCTAATCTGAGGGAATTATATATCCATTTACTCCAATTGACCCGTTCTGTAAGAAACACCAGACTTTCTAACGATGAAAACAGCTATTTTTAACACTTCTAACCACATAACAGCCACAGGGGTCTTGATGCCCGAGTGGTCTAGGTAGTTCATCATGACTACTAACGAACACTAGCCTGTCAACACTGGGGTTGTGAGTTCGACTCGGATCTAAATTGACAAGGATTGCCAGTTTTCCTACCAAAGGTTTGGTTCTGTCTGGGCACTCCGTCTTCCTCCACCAGTAAAAACTGGCCGCCGCGAAATAACCAAAATGGGCTGAATACGGGATAAAACCCCAACTAAACTAACAAACAAACATAGCAGCCACATGACTAGCAAATCATGTTGAATGACCCGACCACAATGCTCATATTTGTATTGCCCATCAGGATTTTTTTAAAGATGGGGAAGAAACCATTAAAAATGACTTAACAAAAACATACAAAAACACAATTTTATTTAAAATATAATACTTATGTCATCATGCATCATTTAAATTGATGCGAAAAATTTTTGATAGTTTGTAATGTGTTCAGTATTTACAAAAGTTTAAAGATACCAACAGAAAGTGACATCCAAAACACTGCATGTGCATTTGACAACTAAACAAGTACCGGTAAATAAAAAAGTAAACTGAAAACATGTCACAACGATGATTAAATTTCAACAAAATGCCTACTTTTTAGCCTATAGTTCCCAGATTTCTGATTACCTTACATTGACCCTGACCGGAAGTGAAACATTTTTGTGAAATTCTGCCAATTTACGTATTCATTATTGATACTCACCAGAGTTCTCTGATCTCACAATACACTAGACTCTGAAGGTATTCTGAAAAAAATTTAAATTCCAGTATTTGTTCCTATCAGATTATTTCCCTTTGTTATTGATCCAAAAAATTGTAGCCTAGATAACTCCTTGACTCTTCTTTGTATTAATTGTTTTCCTTTTGATGGCTGTATATATCGTGGAGGTCATAATATTGTCTAGGTTCAAATCAAAACATTTGAGACAGTGGTTAATGAAGTGAGAAATAACCTTTTCCTTGATTTTATAATTCTTTACATAATTTTTCATAAAGACCATAATTGTATGTTAATATCAAACAATGTAGTATTTCATTTATTATATATTGTTGACTTTTGCAGATGTAAAATATGCGTTACTGATAGGAAAGAGTTATCTTGTTGGTAGGAAGAATTGTGATATAGTTTTATCGGGTGATGCTGCAGTCAGTCGCAAACATGCTCAAATAGATTTGGAACATCCAGAGAGTAATATTGTTAGTATTATTACTGAAAACATTAATTTTAGAAACAACGATATTGCAGCTTTGTATATATTAATGTGTGTCTCACTTAAACAAAAAACCGGTTTTCCTATAATATGTTTATACTGTTTGTGTGTGTGTAAAATCTTGATAAGAATGTAGACTGTACCTTATGTTTCTGCAAGTTGTATCTCATTTTTAGCAAAAAGTGATAAAATAAATTTGTGCTTGTGTTTGTGTTGGCATTGTATCTCTATGAATAAGTCAAATTTTAAATGTTTACCCCATGCCTTCTTAGTATTCATGTTTAGCAAATAAATTTGAAGAAAACTAATTTGCCTAATATTTCTAGTTCAATATTAAAACATCAAAAAGTTGTTGGAAATACAAAAAGTATGGCTTTATAGGTAAATCTTTATTTAGAATGTTTATTTTATGCAACTTTTAATGATCAAGATATCTTTAGACACTAAATCATTTTAGAAAGAAAAGAGGCATCAGTTTTTCTGCTTAGGGGTGATATGTCTGTCTTACTCTGGTTATAAAAACTGGAAACTAATTGTGTATTGAAATTTTGTTTAAAAAACCCAAATTAATTGAACTCAAAAGATTAAGGAGCAGATGTAAACTTAACTCACAAGCTTTGAATACGTAAATGATGCTGCCCTTATTTACTGGTTACAGACAAACCCAGAGAAGCTACCAACAATAATACTGACTGATCTGTCAAAGTTTGGTACATCAGTGAATGGTGACAAAATACAGGAACCAACTGAACTAAAGGATGGTGATCTTGTACTGTTTGGTGGAAGTTCTTGTTTTACGTAAGTTTGATGCTGATCTTGTACTGTTTGGTGGAAGTTCTAGTTTTACGTAAGTTTGAAATTAATATTTTAGGGGTTAAACAACCCAAACATCTTCAGTATCTCAAACTAGTTTTATTCTTGTGAAATTAAATTCATTGAACATTATCACTCAGACGGCCTCTGTTATAAATTATATCTTTTATAGTTAGCTATCACTCAGACATCCTCTGTTATAAATTATATCTTTTGTAGTTTGGTTTATGAACCCTTCATAATATCGTCATCCTGTTTGGACATCCCTTCAAAGAAGAAAGTACGAAAGGCAATTAGTGAACTTGGCGGTCACATGGTCAACGAATGGAAGAAAGAATGTACTCTTCTGATAATGAATAACATCAGTGTCACAATAAAGGTATAACAATAATTGTATTGGTAATAAATAACATCAGTGTCACAATAAAGGTATAACAATATTTGTATTGGTAATGAATAACAACAGTGTCACAATAAAGGTATAACAATATTTGTATTGGTAATAAATAACATCAGTGTCACAATAAAGATATAACAATATTTGTATTGGTAATGAATAACATCAGTGTCACAATAAAGGTATAACAATATTTGTATTGGTAATGAATAACAACAGTGTCACAATAAAGGTATAACAATATTTGTATTGGTAATGAATAACATCAGTGTCACAATAAAGGTATAACAATATTTGTATTGGTAATGAATAACATCAGTGTCACAATAAAGGTATAACAATATTTGTATTGTTTGCATTTGGATTTTTTATTATTTTTATTTTTTTGGTTTTATTTTTTATTTTTTTTATTTTATTTATTTATTCATTATTTTGCTGCCCTTTTTGGCAGGAAGGTGGGTTCAGGACAGGTTATATTTTGTATCACTAGGGTTTTGACAAATCATGTTATGCCCCACCTTTGGAGGTAGATATATGATATTTTATGGGTCCATAAAAATGAATGAAGATATGGCAGTATGTGTTTATAAGATAATTAAGATATGGAGGTGTGTGTTTATAAGATAATTAAGATATTGGGGTATGTGTTTATAAGATAACAACCCTGAAACGTTTTTGGTAGGCACATAAGGCTTCCATGCTGTTTGTCCCATTCTATATTGTGCCGATCTTCTGGCTACGTTCCAGTTCGACCAGCCCTGATGGTTTCTCTTTGTCTTTCATTCTTCACGTTATTTTTGGTCTTCCTCTAGATCTTTTTCCTTCTGATGCCCATTCCAAAGCTATGAAGCAACTGCATGCTTGAGTGACTTCGTCACATTTTCGAGATTAGTTCCATTTCTCAGCAAATTTAATACCTAGACCCACCATATTTGGTCAATAGATAGTTCTGATTGGATACATGTTGGTATGACACCTGCCTTTTGACCTTGACCTAAATTTCTTTCGCAAAATGTCAAGTATCAGATAATCATTATTCTGTGTCCATGTGCATACTCAGGCGAGATATGTAGTGTGTCCACTGTTGTTAATATAGATGGGCTCTCAGTGTCTTAAACTTGGAAGGGTTAAGTCTTAATCCAACTCTTGCAGCTTCAAATGTTACACGCTGTGTTTTCTCGTAACGATCACTACGCTTGACGTAGATGAGAGATAGTATCAGGGTTCTCGCTAAGGCGCGTACATGCGTCCTGGACGCGCTAAAACTGGACTGGATGCGTTATCCTTCAAACTCATGCGTCCCTGGGACTCTAATCTAATCAGCTGCGTCCGAAGACCGTAATTTTCATAAAAATCTTGAGCCGCCATTTTTTGTTTTCTTGGCAATCAAAGGAGATGGGGAAAGAAATTACAAAAAAGTAAGCTAGTAAATGGCAGCAATTGGAATTCTCGTGATTTTTCATTCGCCACAGTGTTTTTTACCGACTGGTAACGATATGGAGACCTCACATAAAAATAAATTTAGCGGACTTTGACTTGTCTATGCACAAATGGAAATTTTATCAATATTGATTATTAAGGTGTTAAAACAAGGTCAATGGGAGGATTGTAAGGGTATGTTTGAGAAAAAAATAAAAGTTAAGATTATAGATAAATAAATATTAAAAAATAAAATGGCAATAATTAATTAGTTGTATCAAAGAGTGTCACGAGTTTTGCTCATATCTGTAATATCTGTAACAGAAATTTTCTTCCAAGTTTGGAGCACCACTGCATACATGTATGTTCATTTTTTTTTTTTTTTTTTTCGAAATTATATTTGTCAGTATTTTGAGGCAGTACATGATTTTGATAAAACTTTAACAATAGTACTATAGGCCTACCTATAGTCATGCAGGAATGTACGTTAAAAAAGTGGCGATGAGCCCTGGGACTCATCAAAATCAGCTGAAAAGTGATGTGTCCCAGGACTCATGAAAAATTCTTGGTGAGAACCCTGAGTATCACTAGTTAGCAATGGCTTACAGTACATCTAGTTACATGTGTATGTATGCAACATTTCTTGGATAAATGAAGATTGTAGTATTTGGTTACTGGATAGATAATTATCTTTATGAACTGTTCTGTTGGTCAAGAACATGTAGTGTGGGGCATATGAAGTACACTGAATGATATCAAGACATTTTGATTGTACTGACTGTCTGTGTTTATAAAATTGTAGGTTGTATGTGCTTTAGTTTCTCTAAAGAACATTGTAACACCTGAATACCTGGAGAAATATGTTGGTCACTTGAAGGGAGAAAACGAGGAACCAAATCCTAAACAGTAGGTATATTATTAGTTATACAGTCAGTTACAGGGGGGGATACTGAAATATATGGAGTGCCTGAAATTTTTTTTTAAGGCACTCCATATATTCCCATATCCCCCCTGTAACTACAGTCAAACCTGCTTTTAACGGCCACAATTGGGACAAAAGTAAAGTGGCCGCATAAGACAGGTGACCGTTTAATCAAGTTTTACACTGAGCGGCAATTCCGTATTTTGCTTTCCGGTCCAGAACGATCAAGATATTATCGTTGTCTAACATACAAATATTGCGGTTCGACTGAGATGAAACGATGTTTTTTTCCACAATCGACCGTAAATGAACGATGAGATTGATAATTTGAATGATAATTAAGCTATGCCATTAATTAAAGATGATTTGAAAGTCAATTAACGATGATTTTAACATTTATAGAAAGGTAAATGACCGCTTAATTTAGGTAAATTTCAAGCTTTGGTACCATTTGTTGTGACCGCTGGCCGCGTAAGACAAGTGACCGCTTATTCGAGTTAAATTAACACATAAAACTATTTGGGCGGACTCAGGACGACCGCTGAAGGCAGGTGGCTGCTTAATTGAGGTGACCGTTAGGGCAGGTTTGACTGCAACTGTATAACAAATTTATCCAAACAATGAAATTTTAAAATCGGGAATTTTTTATATTACCATACTTATTCTATTAATTGACACTAAAATACACCTATTTTTTAAGAAAATTGGAAAAATAATCGAAAAAATAGAGTTTTCATAGTTCCGTCCACATCGTTGACATTTTTTTACTCCACATGATCCACCTGGTCAATTTACTTTAAGAATAGGCAATCCAAATAATGGTTCATACTTGTGGTATAGTTATTTGATTTTTTTTTCATGATTTATCTTTTTGTACCTTTAAATTGATAGTTGTTTAAATGTTGGTGACGAAACAATAGCAAACTTCAAACGACCCGCCATGTTGTTGACTAAGATGTGAACATTTCGCAAGTGATTTTTACGATCTGGATTTGGAGCATCTCACAAATGATTTTTACAACACATGTTACATTTGTAGTCTCCTTGTCTTTTTAGAACATATAACTATAACATTCAAATTTCTAATAAACAATGATAAGAGGATTTTAAAATTTATTTCTCTGAGAAACACGAAAACGCAATTCCATTCCAAACTCATTTCGGATTTCTTTTCAAAAGTGAACTTCCAGGTAGCAAAAATTCAATTGAATATACTTAAAAATTGATCCTGTTTCAATCAAATTTATTAAGATAGATAGATAGTTTAAATGGTATAGAAAGACGAAATAAACACTCGATGAGGGCTGAAAGTAATTAGCTACCTAAGAAGTTAAAATTGCTGACTCACCACCTGAGAACAACGATCGTAACTTTGACAATTTTGAAATCGTCGAAAAAATAGAGTTATCAAAAAATTCAATTTTTCTTGAATTTTCAAAAGTGCCGAATAATTAGGCTGTCCATTAATTAGAGTTATTACGGTATGGCCTTTGGTATGTTTTTTCTTTTTATTTTTTTTTGGAAGGAAAAAAAGCAAAACTAATGTTATAAAGTTTAAAACAATAATTTAACAGAAAATAGTGAAAATGAATCAAGTGATTTCTAGGAAGGGATATACAGATCATGGAGACAGGATACAAAAAAAAAATTTGGGCATGTAGCGAATCACATGATTTCAAGGAAGGGGAATACAATAATTGATAAGGACACTTTGTAGCCAATGGAAAGGCAGTATTTTTAACAGAGTCGGGATTATAACACCTGAATATCTGGAGAAATATGTTGGTCACTTGAAGGGAGAAAATGAGGAACCAAATCCCAAACAGTAAGTATATTAACACCTGAATACCTGTAGATATATGATTCAATTACTGAGCCACAGGTGGACATCAATAAAGTTGCCTTAAGTGTATGGAGTGTGTTGTAATACATTATTTTTCTTTACAGTTATCTCCCTTCAGTTACTGAGCCACAGGTGAACACCAATAAAGTTACCTGAAGTGTATGGAGTATGTTGTAATTAGATATTTTTCTTTACAGTTATCTCCCTGTAATTACTGAAACACAGGTGGACAACAATGAAGTAACCTTTAATATAGTCCCAGAAAGGAAAAATATCTTCCAAGGAATGAAATTTATATTTCTTAATGAAAAACAGGTAATTTAAAATTATTTCAGTAAATCTTCAGTTATACAAATTAAAAAATTCTTAGCCATTTCCAAAGTCACTAGATGAAAGATTTAATTTGGTGTAAAAATGTTTTCTGACTAGACAGAAAAACCAGTCCTCAGACTTGAAACTGATGTTATAGGAAATATTTTGGCACAACTGGGGGTGAAAGTAATCTACATCCTCGGATTAGACATTGCACCCTGTACATAGTCGTGTATGATGATCATATGATTCATGATGCATACAAAATATTCCCTATTGTCAGTGCTGATATGTTTGTTGAGGAACGAGAATTTAAAAAAAAAATAGGTGACTGTTTGACAAAAGATCTCAAAGATTTCATTTATTTTGAGTTAATTTTCCCGACTCGTTAACTGCTGTGTTTTTATTTTGCAGTTTAAAAAGATGCACATGGCCGTAGAATTAGGAGGGGGACTTCCTGTGTTGTTAGAGGAGAAACAGAAAAAAGATAGAATGTTGGTTGAGAAAGGATCAGTTGTCATGTACTGTGAACCTAACCAATGTACACAGATATTGTCAGAAGATAGTAATAACAGGATATTACATGTACAGTCTTACCTCAAAAAGTAAATTTCTCAGCCTTTTGATAAAGTAGTTCTCATTATAGCTTTACTGTGTACCAGAGAATTATTTCATCTAATACCATCATTTGTCCATCATCAATTTTTGTCTGCCCATCATCAATCTGTACTTTTTAGTCTTCTCCATTGAAATCCTTCAGCAGATTAAAAAAAAAGTAGCAATACTCAGATGGTCCTCCCTGTAAAGTGTATCTCTTTGAATACTCTGTCTAACCTGTTTGTCCAGACCAGATATACTAATGACAATTTTCTCAGTTTAGATTGTGTTTTACTAAAACAAGGGGCCAAATAAGAAGTTCCTAAGATTTTATTTTTATGATATATTTGACTTTCTATCTTTCAGACATCACAAACATATGATACAAGATGCTGAGTTAGGATTTGCTGTACTGTATTGTTCTACAGAGAAACACTGTAACCCAGATATAGATGTTGGTAAGTTTTTTGTCGAGCCTGGGACTTAAGTCGCAGAAAGCTCAACATAGGGATAGTGATTCGGCGGTGGTGGCTTTAACTAACTTTTTAAAAGCTTTATATTTTAGAAGATGGAAGACCTGGATGCTTTATACTTTGTATATAGATGCCTTATGTTACGAAGTTTCTGTCTGTCATATGTACATTGTCCTTGACCTCATTTTCATGGTTCAGTGACTACTTGAAAAAAAAGTTAGGGTTAGGGTTAGATTTTTTGTAATGTTAATTTCTCTCTTATTATTAGTAATAGGATAACTATATTTGGTATGTGCGTACCTTACAAGGTCCTCATTACCGTCAGACAGTTTTCAATTGACCTCGACCCCATTTCAAGGATCAGTGAACAAGGTTAAGTTTTGGTGGTCAAGTCCATCTCAGATACTATAAGCAATAGGTCTAGTATATTTGGTGTATGGAAGGATTGTAAGGTGTACATGTCCAACTGGCAGGTGTCATCTGACCTTGACCTCATTTTCATGGTTCAATGGTTACAGTTAAGTTTTTGTATTTTGGCCTGTTTTTTGAATACTGTATGCAATAGGTCTGCTATATTTGGTGTGTGGAAGGATTGTAAGGTGTACATGTCCAACTGGCAGGTGTCATCTGACCTTGACCTCATTTTCATGGTTCAGTGGTTATAGCTAAGTTTTTGTGTTATGGCCTGTTTTTTGAATGCAATGTGTCTGATAGCATTTACTTTCATTAGAAATACACGACAGGCGAGACATTTTTGTGTGTCCGCTCTTGTGTAGTGTATCTTTGTTGCTTGAATGTATTAACAAAAGTAGTTACAGTACTGAGAATAAAATTGCAAGTTCTGATTAATATGCAATAATCCAGATTTTGGTAGTTTTAAATAGAAAACAACAACAAAAAAGATTGTCAGCACTGAAAGAAAGATGTTTTCACTACTTTATGTAAATCTAAATATAGCACTGGAAATTATAAATACAATATATATCTGTTTATCAGAAAAAATCTAACTGACAATACAGTAAAACCTGACTTGGGCGACCTCTCTAATGAACGACCACCTGGCTTTAACGACCGTTTTTTTGCTGCACGGATGTTTTTTTCTAATAAAAGCACCCTCGTGGACGACCACCTGTCAAACGCGACCAACGACCACTATTTTCAGTACCAAAAACGTATTTGTACCTGTTTTGAACGACCAAAGTAAAATCGTGTTTGTTTATTTTTTAACCTGAAGTAACGCGAATCTTTAGGGGAAAGTAAAAAGAAAGAAAAATAAAAGCTTTAATCTTCCGATTTATATAGTTAATTGATCCATGGACTAAAAATGTAAGATTTCTGGGGCTTATCAATTTTTAATTACAGTTATTTTTACATTTTGCTCAAGTGATTTGTTTGGTTACAGTCTGTTGATTATCATTCGTGATCTCTCTGGAGGGTTCGTATGAACCATCGTTTACTCCCAAAACGAACATTTTAATCGATTTTACATACATTGTATCAGCTGATCTAATTAATTTAGGCCTGGGGTCATTAAGACAGGTGAGTAGATTTAATAAGTTAAATTCAAAAGTGTCAGAGTGTAAGTTTTCAGTAGATAACGAGCATTTGACAAAATGGCTTCAGCTACTAAAAAAAGGAAAGTTTTGACGCTTCAAGATCGAATTGCCGTAATTGAAAAAAGTGAAAAGGGTGAAAGTGCTTGCAAGATTGCGGAACATTTTAGCGTTGGGAAGACCCAAATCCAAAGTATAATTAAAGAAAAGGACAATATTAAAACAGAATGGCAAAATGGTTTTCAGTCGGAACGAAAGTATGTTAAAGCTAGACGAATGTTATACGGATTTACAAAGTATGTTAAAGCTAGACGAATGTTATACGGATTTACAGTAAATGTCAGTTTCTCAGTTCTGGTTCATTGGTTCATTAATTTTACCGATTGGTTGATTGGTTGATTGATTGATTTTTTGGACTGACCTCTTATGAAAGACCACCTGTCTTGAGAGACCACTTTTGCTTGGCAGAAGGGGTGGTCTCTCAAGACAGGTTTTACTGTACCACTGTTGAAAATATTTCAAAATACACTGTCCCAACTAATAAAAGTGGTCAGCAAAAAATTATGAAAACACTGTTTTGTGTAAATTAAAAAGCAATGATTAGAGTACCAAGAAAAAAACTTGAAAATGTTGTATAAATTAGACCAAATCAAAGCACTTAGAACAAAGAATTAATATTTCTAGTACATATATAGGTAATGTTAATCCTTATCAAAAGCAAGCAAATGATCTTGGTTTTTCAAAAGCTGTTCTGAAAAAAAGAATGAAACAAAAGCTATCAATTAAACCTTATTCTCAAATTACTGATGTGTTTAATCGGTGGGATAAAAATACATTATAGTTTTAACCACTTCCCGGTGATTAAATTTCTGCATTGGAATTCCCACCATTTTTTTTATACATTTATTGGAAAGATAAACTAGATAGGTTCTAAATTGCTTTCATGTAAACAAAATCCGTAGCAATGGCATTTTCTTGAGGTTTTTGTTGAAAATCATAGGAGAAACAGATTCTCCTTCAATTTACTTGTGAGCTATAGAATTTCTCAACCCTTGATAGCTAAAGCTCACGTGTTGAAAATAAAAAAATTTAACTATCTTGGATGGAGATATTCCATAACTCACTCGTACCTGAAGGAGAATCTATATTTGAACATTAGTATTATGAAAGGTGTGTTAATCAACAATGTAAAAAGTATGATTTTGACTGTTGCATTTTCAGATGAATTTTCTAAGATAAAAATGTAATATGTATTACAGAAAGTCAGATAATGCGCCCTGTGCCTTCTCAGTCTGTCTCCAATACAGATGTTCTGGTGGCCAACACTGAAGTTTCTCCCAACAGGTAAAAACTGACTCAGGATTAGGGGGGAGCAATAAATGCCCTCTCAGTCCGTCTCCAATACAGATGTTCTGGTAGCCAACACTGAGGTTTCTGCCAACGGGTAAAAACTGATCCAAGATTAGAGGGGATGGGGTGAGCAACATGTGCCCTCACAGTCTGTCACCAATACAGATATTCTGGTAGGCATCACTGAGGTTTCTCAGGTAAAAACAGATCCAGGATTTGGGGGAATGTTGAGTACTCGCATGTGTAGACATTTCTCTATTCATGCCTAATAGAAGCAGGAAGAATATAGATGTATGTTAAATTTATGGATTATCGTGTTTATTTGGGTTTGTTGTTACTTTTGTTGAATTTTGACAGTTACTGAGTCAATCACTGCTGAGGGCATATAGCCAAGTATGGCTTTGTTGAATTTAGACCGTTACTGAGTCCATCATTGCTGAGGGCCATATAGCCAAGTATGGCTTTTGTTGAATTTAGACAGTTACTGAGTCCATCATTGCTGAGGGCCATATAGCCAAGTATGGCTTTGGTTGAATTTTGACAGTGACTGTGTCCATCATTGCTCTATGTTGAGGGCCATATAGGCAAGTATGGCTTTTGTTGAATTTTGACAGTTACTGAGTCCATCAGTGCTGAGGGCCATATAGCCAAGTATGGCTTTTGTTGAATTTTGACAGTTACTGAGTCCATCAGTGCTGAGGGCCATATAGCCAAGTATGGCTTTTGTTGAATTTAGAAAGTTACTGAGTCCATCAGTGCTCTATGTTGAGGGCCATATAGCCAAGTATGGCTTTTGTTTAATTTTGACAGTTACTGAGCCCATCAGTGCTGTATGTTGAGGGATATATAGCAAAGTATGGCTTTTATTGAATATTGACAGTTTTTGAGTCAATCAGTGCTCTTTGTTGAGGGCCATATAGCCAAGTATGAAGTAAATCTTCTCCTCTTTTCTCTGAGATTCGGTTTCACTGATGCATACTTCATATCCCTATGTAAATTATTAATACACAATTGTGCTTCCCCCTCCCCCCACACGCAAAAAAAACAGTCTAATATTAAAAGTAATAATGTTTATTTGATATGAAAAGTCATGATCCAGTGATATGAAATGATCATTTATTATTGCAAGTGCTTATTAATGTGATGCATATGCAAATTGTAAAAGAATATTACCAATGGTATGAAGATAAGTTTCATTTATTGTGATGCTTGTATTTTACAGTTTAAACATCAATAAAAACATTGAAATAAGTTAGAAAACTAGTGTTGATTGAAGTTATGATTGGTAATGGAAGAAACACTTACATTTCAAATCTCATTTCTAGGTTGTTTTCTCATCGTTGAATTCTATTCTATTGAATCTAAAAAATTATAACCAGAGAAAATAAAAATACTCATATCTAAGCATTATATCCAAGAATGATATTTTAGAATACAAATATTTAAATCTCATTGCTAAGTAACAAATAATCAATATATAACATAACTATTATTGATATTTTATTTTCAGATCACCAACCAAAATCAGGAAGAAGAAATGTGAAACAGTCTTGGATGAGACAAAATTTGAGATAAAGGTACTTTATACCAGGGGCGTTTCCAGGATATTTGAAAGGGGGGCGTATAATAAAACTTACGCCGATCGGAGGGAGGCAAAAAATTTTTTGGACCTTTTTTTTGCTAAAAAACATAAAATAATTGTGAAATTCACTAATGTAACGGTTCCTGACTTGGAGCATGTATATTTTAGAGTATGTGTTTAATTAATGAATATGATAAATTGCCATATTCAATACAATATAAGCAGGTTACGATAGTTTTTTTTTTGAAAAGGGGGGGCGTACGCCCATTACGCCCTCACCTGGACCCGCCCCTGCTTTATACAATGTACTATATTTATAGTTTGTGAAGTTCATTAACCACATCATAAAACTGTGAAAACTGAGGTCCAACAAAATACAATAATTGGTGTTCCTTATAATGCTGAATTTCATTTGTTAACATCATTACAATAACAAAGGTTAAACATGTATAAAACTCCATCTCCAAATATTACTTGGATGAAATGAACCTGATCTTTACTGTTAGAATGTTTTATTGGAATAAAAAGTAATAAAGATAATTTTATGGAGTGTAAACTTGGCCTCTCATTATCAAACTTTGGACTTTTATGGTTGATTTGTCTAAATTTACACATCAATGAACTTCTTTAAAATAATCTTTATTAAATGTACAATGTACTGTAATAAATCTACGATATATTTATTGCTAGACCTTTCTCCTTTGTCATTCGTTCCAAAAATAATTTGATTTGTTGGACAGAAATATAGTAAAATTTCAAACTCACAATGGACAAATCCAAACAGTTCTAGTTGACGAGGAGTAAAATTATTTTCATGATTTTTATGAAAAAGTAATTGATTATTTAAAGAAAGATGCATGGAATTTTTTGTCCAAGAAGGTGATTATTTGTGTTTTATCCTAAATGAATTTCTAATTTTCAGGAACATAGGGAAATAAAGCAAGAGAAGTCACAGAATGTGTCAGAACGACATAAATCTGGAACAAACAGAGAAAGTCATTCAAGTTCAAAGATTTCTAATAAGAGGTATTTAGTTACAAATGATAGGCAATCATTTTCAAAAGATATTTTCCTGCTATTTAAAATACCTACATACCTACATGCTGTATCAACGCAGGTAACCAATATCAATCAGAGGGCCAAAGGCATGTGATACAGATATTGTTCACCTTATGTTTATATTTCAAATGCAGACTTGATATAGGGTATGTGATACAGGGTATGAGACACAGGTTTCAGCTATGTGTATATAGTAGACATTCAAAATCTAAGATATATGATAAAGGAAAAGAAAGTTTACAAATGGTATGACAACATACTTTATGTTTCTCTAGAAAGTACAGGAATAGGCTAGTCATTGTAAGGTTTTCAGTTTAATGTGTAAGTTAAGCTACTTCATGTAAATTTTCAGTCATCATATTTAATTTAAAGGGGTCATATTGAAGATGATGAAGAAGTTTTAGAGGTTACACCCTTGAAAAAGAAAGTAAAGCAGGAAGTTATTACTCCAGCAAAGACTCAGAATGAAAGTAGAAATCTGAGACTATCTCCAAGGAGATCACCTAGTCCTGCCACTAGGTCATCACCTAGGAAACCAAAAAATATCTCACCAGCTGAAGAAGAATTACAAAAAGTGTCATCATCTGGGACAGAAAGGACATCAGCTAGGCAAAGTAAAATCAAGAAAGAGATTGTTGAAGACTCGGATGAAGAAATTGAAATTAGAAGGAGAGAAAAACATGTAATTGTTGAGGACTCTGATGATGAATTTCCAGATTTTAAATCCATGAAGAGGTCAGATGACACTAAACGTATTAAAAAGTCTTCAGAATCTGTTTCAAATTATAAAAGAAACGGACAAAAGAAACCAGAGAAAAATCATACGAAAGACTCAGATGAGGAACTTGATATTGATCGACCAAGTCAAAGAAAACCTTTCAAAGAAGAAGCTTCTCCGACACCTAGATCAAATTCAAAACATGTTTGTGACATTGATTCTGATACTCAATATAATGATGGAACAGAACAGACAAGCAAACCGAGTAAGCGTAAAATTTTAGTAGAAGACTCGGAAGATGAATACATGGAGAGGAAAGGAAAGAAGAAAAAATTGACAGAAAACTCTGATGATGAGTTTGACAAATTAATGGGTAAAAGAAAAACCTTGGGACAGAAAGAAATAGAAAATTCTGATGATGAATTTGATAGAATAATGAATAAAAGGACAAAAGTTATGGACGACAATGACAGTAGTGATGCAAATGTAAATTCTAAAAATAGAACAAGGAAAATCCCACAACTTTCTGCACCAGAAGACAATGATGTAAATCGGGGAATTAAGGTATAAAATGATAAATAAATCTTTTTCTGTGAGATATTGTCTCATGGGCACTAACTCATATCCTTAAATTTTCATATTCAACAAATAATATCTCATTAGCAGTGCTTAAGGCCAAAAATGTGGGGATTCAAACCAATACAGAGTGTAAATCAGATTCATATACATATTTATATGCTTGACTTTTTGTGATTGAGGAATGAAGCTAAACCTGTATTTTCTTATGAGTTTAGGGTAAACAAAATGTTTGATTACAAAATAACCTGGCAATAAAAATCAGATAAATATTTCACAGTCTTCTACCTTCTTTAATCCTATGATATTTTATCTCACTGACACTTAACTATATCCTTACCTTTTAATATTCAACAAATCATTTCTCATCAGCAGTGAATATGTATATGGCCAGAATTGTTAAATTAAAAAAAACGAAAATAGATTCATTTGCAACTGACCAGAAAGGGTAGAACCTAAAACCATATAATGGCAAAGGCTGATGGAGGTAAAGTGTTTTTAAAACAGCCAACTTGCATATATGACATGCTTTGTTACTGTGACATAATTTAATAATGAATTTCAGACTGAGGTAATGGATAATGATGGATTTGTTTCGACCAACAAAGCAGATCAGGTATTATTTAACTATTAGTAGTGTGTTGTGAAATATTGGAGTGCAACGGTTTCAGTAGATTTTGTATGATGAAAAATTTAAGTAATTAAAAAGCATTTAAAATATGTAAATCTGTGATATGCTCGATACAGTTGATGGGAGAGTATTAGGATTCAAAATTCTGATCAGCTAAGTACTTTTGGGTCAGAACTGTTTGCTTTATGGAGAGCCAAAGATATTTAAATAAGTTATTTGTGTGTTAAAACGGCAAATCCATTTAAAGGTCATTTTGTCAAAGGTCAACTATTAAAAAGAGTGGATCAGGGGTAAATCTCAAGGAGATATCTCCAAAGTGAATTGACAGGGTATAGATATTGCCACAGGATAGTCGTAATATTTTAACAAAGTTGATAAATTAGTGGAGACAACACTACATATATATCTATTTATCAGATCTGGTTGAGAAACTTTAAAGAGACAATACATGCCACAGACAAAACACAGACAGATGTAAAAAATATACAGATGAGACAACAGATTCCTTTGATGGGATCTTTATGACATATGTCAACACAAGTTTACTAGTTTACCTTTGGGAATTCCTGATATGCATGACATATGTAAGTATTACAAATTCAATGCTGTAAATTTTAAATTTTATTTTACAGGAAGAAAATTCTAAAACATCAGAATATGTCAAAGAGGAAGACCTGCCATCAA
Source organism: Mytilisepta virgata (assembly GCA_028015205.1). Lineage (NCBI taxonomy): Eukaryota > Metazoa > Mollusca > Bivalvia > Mytilida > Mytilidae > Mytilisepta > Mytilisepta virgata. The sequence goes on along the minus strand of CM051520.1, from coordinate 922,365 downwards.
AATGTATTAATATCAAATTTGTTGAACTTGTTGCAAGGAAACCAAACAAACAAACAATATCATCAACAGATGAAGTTCCAGAAGGCTACATGAAATGGAAAGGAAAAATTGTTCGAAATTTTAAAAAGTTTAAGAAGGTATAATTTTAAGAAGTTAAGATAGAATATTATTAAACTGTTAAATGAAAATTCACATTTGTATCAAAATTACTTGAGGAAAGGGTAGTAATGTGTGTTATTGATCAACTTTGTATAATAAACTTTGTATTTCTAAGTATTAAATTTTGGGTAATGGATATGGAAAATAGGAAAGGTACCTCATATATGTTAATATATGCTTTCATTAAAACTCAGGAAAACACCAGTCCATCAATCCTTGGATATGAAAAAAATACAGTTAAATTTTTATATCTCAAAGTTTTAGGGACTGTCAAAAATAAAACAACATAACAAAAGTTTGAGATATGAGGACAATAAATGTAGTGCAGAGTTTTATCTCTGGACCAATAAATCAATTTGACATATCAGAAATTTTGAGTTACCAGTAATGAGAGCCAACTGTATTCAGAACCCAAAATGCAATTGTTAAATCATCAGATGAATCTTGTTTAGTAATGTTTTAATTCTATTTTCAGACAGAACATTCAGGTGCAAATACTTTGCCAAGGATTATAGGAGGAAGTGATCTAGTTGCTCATACTGCAGCAAATAGAAAGGATTTAGATGATTGGTTTAAAGAGGCCATACAGGTAATCATGTTTATACAGAGTTAAATAGAAAGGATTTAGATGATTGGTTTAAAGAGGTTTTATAAGTTAAATTGACTAGACAATGATAAAATAGAAGTTGTAATATTTCGTTAATAGATGGCAAAAGCAAATGTATTGTTTAGCTTTGGAGGCTTTACCTCTAACAATGTTTTCCTAAAAAAAAAAGAAAATACTAATGAATTAATATTTTGTTTAAGTCTGTTTTTGGAGAATAAAAATTAAATCGTTATAATTTGTTTACTGGACAGGCTGAGAGTCAGCAGAATGAATCTGAGAGAAAAGCACAGGAATTGTTTGAGTAAGTTTGCACATCTTTTAACAGAAAAATAAATGAGTTAATTACTTTGCAATATGTTGATGTTTCTCTGTGCCAGGTTTTCCTGTGCTCTTTTATTTGTTTTGTCTGAAAACACTTGAGTATGAGTTCTACATGTAGTTTAGTTGAAAGTTGAATGGTGACTTTTGGCTTGTATTGGGTTTTTGTCTTGTGGGCATTTACTCCACATCCTTTGTGTACTATTTTCATCTGAAGGTCTCTCAATATTGGTTGGTATTAATTGATTTGTATGTCATTGCTGACCTTTCATGTTAACAGTTTTATTCTTCATATAACAAATGACAGTAAGATGTTCCACGATCAAAATATTTTTTATGGTCGTAGTGCAGTTTTCGTTCAGTGTAAAGGGGGCTTAAAGGGGTTTAATCAAATACCTTAGCAAATCTTTGATAGGATATTCTGAAAATATAATCTATTGAGAGGCAATAAATATTTACTTTGTATGCTTGTATTTTTCAGTTGGGAACCAAACAAGAAAAGATCAAGATGAATTAAGCCATAGATAGAATTAATATAAATAGAGATAATTGTTATTTTCAAAGGTAGCTGTAGATGTAAACAGCCTTTTTACTGTTCATATGTGTATGCATTGATTCTGTTCCAATGGATATTTAGGTTGTATTGTACGAAAGGTAGTCACTATATCATGGCTGACTTTTTAACATAAACTTGTTAAATATAGAGTGGATTAATGACATTATGCAATTTCTTTGTTTTTGTGATATTTGGTACATTTTTAAAAATGATGGAATAAAATTTGTTAATTTTCTTTAAATGTTGATTATTTCTTACAGAACCATTTACTGGTCTTTTGCATCATTCTGTCTGTTTGTTTGACCCTGAATTTTACTGATGACCTGATTGCACTGAGCTATTAGGTATAAAATATGGGAGAAGTGTTTTTCTGGTAGTTTTTGCAAAAGTAATCTTTTTGTTAAAAATTCAATAACCACAAAGGAAAATAAAATTTTTGAATTTCTGAAAGCGAGAACTCTATTTCTGATTAGAGGAATGTCAAGTCACTGGTTGTATTGATGTAATTGCATTGCTAAATGTACTGAAATTAAATATGAGGCATTTATGGACGTATTGCTGCACACTTTGCAAAATATTGATCATTCCTTCCTTGGCTTTTTCATAGAATGAGACATTTTTTGGGGATTTACACATGTATAAAGTTCAGATATTTTTTTCTACTTTAGAATCCAAATTGCCTTACAGCATATACATGTGTACATATTTTTAGAATACGAGGAAAATAAATGGAAAAGGTGAGCTCTTAAAAGAAGCATAAGACGACTTATATGTACAAAAGACACAAGTCAAACAAAATCATAATAAAACAACAAAAGTTAAAATTTAATTGCCAATATGGCCTTGTTCACAAGCATGAAAAAAAATGTTGCCTCTTAGAAACCCAGAGCAAAAATTTCTTCTCTAAAACTACAGTGCCAAATCTTTTCAAACTTTGTAGAAATGATGATTGGGAGACTCTCTACAAAGATTCCTTATTTAATGTTGATCAGGTGGCATACATGGCAGGTAAAGTGGCACATAGATTTGCATTGAAGCCAATGAGAAACAATCTCCTCTGAAACTGCAGAAATAACCAAATGTGCAGGAATAATGTACGGAGGGTCCTTTATAAAATTTATTCAGATGAAAAACATGGCCACCAGGGGCAATTCTTTATTGGTCAATTTCAAATTTCTTCTCTAAAACTACAATGCCAAATCTTTTCAAACTTTATAGAATTGATAATTGGGAGACTCTACAAACATCCTTATTTGGTGTTGATGTGGTGGCATACATGGTGGCTATGATGGTACATAGATATGCATTGAAGCCTACTGGAAATCAAAATTGCAACATCTCCTCTGAAACTGCAATGCCAGTAATAACCAAATTGACAGGAATAATGTATTGAAGGTCCTTTATTAAAATTCCTCATTTCATTTGGATCAGATAAAAAATATGGCCACAACAGGCAATTCTTGATTCTGATTGGTCAAATTTTCAAATTCTTCTCCAATGATACATTGCCAAATCTTTTCAAACTTTATAGGAACAAAACCCTCGACAAAGATTCCTTATTTAATGTTGATCAGATGGTATACATGGCATGAGAAATGACAGTTTTTCTGAAACTACAAAGCCAATATTAACCAAACTTACCAGTAATAGTTTATGGAATGTTCTGATCAGCTAAGCCTTGATATACAAACAATATTTAATATCTGCTTCATTATCCAGGTGAGCGATTCAGGCTCAATTTAGCCTATAGATTAATAATTGTATTGTTATAAGATATTAGTTAATAATTCCAATACTGTGTGTAATTTTGATTGGTCGACAACGTGACGTCTGGGATCTTTTATTTTCTGATAAATGACGTTCATCGTATGAATATGTGAGCCAGTAAAAGAGTGCCGTTTTAAACCACTCATTTCTTATTTTGCCGAAAAGTGTAGTTATTATGGAATTATAAGTAATAAAAGTTGTTTTTCCACAATTTATCAGTGTATAAACTCGACCCGGTCACTCACAAACTTAACATAAAGTCCTTTGGACTTCATTCAGTTTGTGAGTGAACTGGTCTACTTTATACACCGATAAATTGCTTCAAAACAACTCTTATTACTATAATTAATTTGAATGTTAGTTTTTCATCTACTAAACATACCAACATATTAACCAAAGACGTTTTTGGAACATAGTTTCGTCCAATCACAAAACAGATAGTTGACAAAGCCCATGTTGTTATAATACTGTCAAGCTGATAAACAGATCTTCTTCTTCCTGGTACGGGAAAGACTCCGGTGCAGGAGTGTGGAATATCCCGGAACTGTGGCGCTATGTGCATGCAAATGGATGTCGAAAATTTTGTTATAATAAAATAAATATTTGCCACAGTTCAATTACAATTTAAAATAACATTAGTTGTAGCTTAATGTTAAACGTATTCACATTATGTACAGTGACTAAATACGCTAATTAATTAAGCCAGACTAGAACCTCCAAATGTTAAGGTGGAAATAATACCTTTGAAGGATTCTAGGGAGGGTGACATGCAAATTGTTTCTGGGAGATCGTTCCAGACAGCAATAGTACTTGGGAAAAAAGATGATTTATAAAAGTCTTTATTTGTATATATATGTCGATATTTATGTAGGCCTCTAGTTCGCCTGTCAGATTGTGTCAGGACGTCATTAGTGACTTCGACCAACCCCCCATTAATCTTATAAATCCTCGGGGGGGGGGCCACTTCTATACTTAATTGATAGGGGGTGCCGCTGGGGCTCTGTAACCCCACCCTTTTCATATAATTAAAATTTTTAAAATGTATACCTTTTCATATATTGCATAGGTAAAAATGTAACCTTTTCCCATATTAATATTGGTTGACTGTGCGGTGTATACCTGAGTGTCGAAGAGGAAAAATGTGCGGATAAAAACAAACAGGAACCGTTATAATCCTTCATGTTGTTATCGGAAAATGCCAACGCTGAGTTAAGTGCAAAGTTAAGTGACGTCATTGATAGGTGATAATTTTAAACTGAGACTACTATAACATAGTGTCATGATAGTAGTCTCAGTTTTAAATCATGTGTCTGGAAACGGACGGGAACCACATTCCGGAATAAAAGAGAAAATGCTCGAGAGAAAATGACGCTCAGATTTCGGCTGTGTCCCCTTTGAAAAAATCTAAGGAAAAAATCTGAGGAAAAATCTGAGCCAAAAATACAGGGCTTTTCGTATAACAAGTGATGTGTACTTTATTGACCTTATGATATATTTATGATAGTTTTCCCGACCTATTCACATATTTTCAAGCTTGAAAAGGTGACCTATTCCAGCGGCACGTCCTATCACCTTGTATATAGGAAGTGCCCCCCCCCCCCCCCCCCCCGAGTATAAATCAAGACAAGTTTAGCTTTTGTTCTACGGGATTGCAAGTTTTCCCATTTTAGTTTGTTTAACATACCAGTGACAGCACCTTGTGATCTATCGTTATAGTCATTAAAAACATATCTTGCTGCCTTACGCTGTATCTGCTCAATTGGGTTTATTTGGCTTTGTTTATACGGATCCCAAACTGGTGAGGAGTACTCGACGGTCGGACGCACTAGTGATTTGTACGTAAGGTTTTTAACCTTACGTGTACAGTTTTTCATGTTTCTACGTAAAAAACCAAGTGTTTTATTTGTCTTTGAAGTTATATTATTAATATGGGGCCCCCAATCAAGATCATTGCTTATTGTAACTCCTAGATACTTGCTGTCTTTGACAGATTCAAGTACATGGTTATGTAATTTATATTGAAATAAATTAGTTTTCGACTTTTTAGAAATATTCATGACATAGCATTTTTCAGGATTAAATTTCATTTGCCATTCAGATTCCCAATTTTCAAGGCTTGATAGATTTTTTTGGAGTGCTTGAGACTTATTTATATTATTTGATGTTTCATAAAGTAAACAGTCGTCAGCAAAAAGACGAACCTTACATGAGACATGCTCAGGTAGGTCGTTTATGAATAACAAAAATAAAGTAGGGCCTAATACTGTGCCCTGAGGAACGCCAGAGTCAACAGCTAATTTGGAAGATTGAACACCGTTAAGCAGGACTTGCTGTTGCCTGTTTGACAAAAAATCTTTTATCCAAAGTAGGTTATTTTCACGTATACCATAATAATTAAGTTTTATTATTAATCTTTCATGGGGGACCTTGTCAAAAGCTTTAGAAAAATCTAAAAGTATTGCATCAACTTGATTACCTTCAGCCTAGTATTTGGCTATGTCCTGGATGCTGATAACAAGTTGTGCTTCACAGGAACGTTTACTCCTAAAGCCGTGTTGGCAATCATTTAAAATATTATTTAAATCTAAATGTTTTCTAATATTACTTGTTAAGACGTGTTCTAGAACCTTACAACATATAGCCGTTAAAGAAACCGGTCTATAGTTAATTGCATTATGTTTATCTCCCTTTTTAAAAATTGGCACAACATTTGCCTGTTTCCACTCTTCTGGGATTTTTCTATCATTTATGGATTTTTGAAAAAAGAAAACAAGGAAGGGGGATATCTCTTCTGATAGTTTATTAAGGAAAATAGCAGGGATATTATCAGGCCCACAAGCTTTATGGGGGTTTATATTTTTAAGGAGTTTAATTATGCCATTAATATTAATGGTTATATCTGGCATGGTGGGGTAGGGACTTTTAGGTTTTTGTGGCATTGAAGTTTTGTCTTCTTTAGTAAATGCACTTTTAAATTGTTCATTTAAAATATTTGATTGTGTTTGTGGATCACTATAAAGTAATCCATCTTTACCTCTCAAAGGTGAGACTCCTGATGTTTCAGTCTTTTTCCCCTTTATGTATTGCCAAAATGATTTTGGTTTTTCCTCAAGTTGTGGACTTATGATTTCTTCCATAAATTTACTTTGGGCTTTCCTAATTTCTCTTTGAGTTGTTGCTTTAAGCTTTTTGTATTTATCTTTGTGGATTTGTTTCCCAGTTTTTTTAGCTTTATTAAATGTTCGTCTTTGTTTTTTACATAAACTATCAATTTCTTTATTTGCCCAGGGATTTGTATATTAAGATTTTGTCATTTTACTTGGTATATTATCATTGATGATTTTTATTATTCCATCTCTAAACTTAATCCACCACTGATCTATAGTAAGTTCCAATGTGGTCTGGCTTAGCAGATCATATATAAATGATTTGGTAATATTTTTAATTTTTTCTAAATCTACCTTCTTCCATAAAAAAATTTTATGGGGGCATTGCGTAGCTCTTTTAGGCTTACAAATGGCATCAACCAAAACTATGTTGTGATCCGATATACCGGGTATTGATTTAATTTTGGATATAAGATTTGGTTGGTTGGTACAAAAAATGTCTAAAATATTATCTTTCCTGGTAGGAAAATTTACTAACTGATCCAAACCTAGATTGTTTAATAAGTCTAAAAAGATTTCATTCATTTCCTTCGGGTACATTTTGCCCTCTATTGTCATTGATGGCCAATCTATATCAGGAAGATTAAGGTCTCCACTTATCCAGAAAGTTGAATTTTTAAACTTTAATTTTAAATCAGTTAATTCTAATAACATCTGTTTAAGATAGTTTATATCAGATTTACTTGGTGGTCTATAAACTGAAACAATTATCAAGGACTTTGTATCTTATATATATATATATATATGTGCTGCAATCAGCTCTACATTTTTACTACAATAAGTTTGTTGGCATATTATACCCTTTTTAATAGCTAATAAAACGCCTCATTTACATTCTCGGTCTCTCCGGAATACATCCTCAAATAGTGAAGAAGGAAATATCTCAGAGGACTTGACATCCTTATTTAGCCAAGTCTCATTCCCAAATTATAATATCAGGTTTAGATGATGTTATTAAGTTTTCTATTTGGGCCACTTTGTTTTTGCAACTTCTAAAATTTATATTTAATACTCTAAGTGAAGTTTGCCTATTTATTCTTTTATTTATTTTGTCGCTACTGGTTTTGGAGAAGACGTAGCTACTGGATTTCCAATATTATCTGTATTATCATTAAGACTGACTGAAAAGGCTGAACTGTCAGTTTGGGATAAACATGAAAATGAGTTTGTTATTAACACTGAATTTCCTGTTGATAAAAAGGACTGAAAAATTGTTCTGGAATGGTTGGGGGTATCACAATTTGGACATACCCAAAGGGCTGAAGTATTTCCATACTTTTCATACATAGATGAATGTTGGAGTTGTTTGCCTTAAGACATGAACTGACTGTTACAGTAAAAATGTCTATGTTTTGATATGTAAACACAAAAAATCATTCTGATAAAAGAAAAAAGAAAATAGAAAGTGCACAATCACGCCCACTTACATCTATAATTCATAACGGTTGGTTATGGTTAAATCTTTACAAAATGCTGTTTCAAAATAACAATTCAAAGATACTAATATTAGATATAGTAAATTTATACTATGCTGTATACGACGCCTTTCAAGGGGTTACCTCTCATCAGCAGCATTAAAACCAAAACATTTGGAAGACCAAAAACCAAACTTATTTTAAAACAAGGAAGTACTCATAACCAAAAATACCAAAATAGGAACCAAATTTCAGCTAAGGAGATCTACCATGTGCAATGAAAGGAATTAACCCTTACTAATTCTATTACTTTTGAATTTTGCTAAATACTGGTAATTTCTATAACAAATCAATGAATAATCATGTCAGACAAGCCTGACAACTGGGTTGGCGAATACCCTCAGGACCTAGTGTTCACCATGCAGAGGCTAGATATAGTAAATTTATACTATGCTGTATACGACGCATTACAAGGAGTTACCTCTCATCAGCAGCATTAAACCCGAAATTTGGGGAAAATGATTCAATGAAATAGTCTCCTTTTGATGTGTATGTATTACTCCATTTTGATAAATACGTTTGTTATTGAAAATCTTGCTCGGAACTATTATTAGCTATGAAAGAGATTGAAAATAAGTTTCAGAGTGAATTTTGCAGCTATACTTGTATGTAACTTACTATAATAAAAGATAGTAAGAAAATAAAATTACAGCAAATCACATTCTTGGATTTTTTAAATAAAACAGAATAATGATGTTGTATAATGTTTTATTGGGAGTTGTTCTGTAAATTGGATAAAGGTATGATGTTGTTTATTGGGAGTTGTTTGTTCTGTAATTTGAATGAAGGTATGGTGTTGTTTATTGGGAGTTGTTTGTTCTGTAATTTGGATAAAGGTATGATGTTGTTTTTTCTGTAAATTGGATAAAGGTATAATGTTTATTGGGAGTTGTTCTGTAAATTGGATAAAGGTATAATGTTTATTGGGAGTTGCTTGTGCTGTAATTTGGATAAAGGTATGATGTTGTTTATTGGGGGTTGTTCTGTAATTTGGATAAAGGTATGATGTTTATTGGGAGTTGTTTGCCCTGTAATTTGGATACAGGTATGGTGATGTTTATTGGGAGTTGTTTGCTCTGTAAATTGGATAAAGGTGTGTTGTTTATTGTGAGTTTTTTCTTCTGTTATTAGGATAAAGGTATGACGTTTATTGGGGGTTGTTCTGTAATTTGGATAAAGGTATGATGTTGTTTATTGGGAGTTGTTCTGTAAATTGGATAAAGGTATGATGTTATTTAATGGGGGTTGTTCTGTAATTTGGATAAAGGTATGATGTTGTTTATTGGGAGTTGTTTGTTCTGTAATTTGGATACATGTATGGTGTTGTTTATTGGGAGTTGTTCTGTAATTTGGATACAGGTGTGTTGTTTATTGGGAGTTGTTTGTTCTGTAAATTGGATACAGGTATGGTGTTGTTTATTGGGGGGGGGTCTGTAAATTGGATAAAGGTATGATGTTATTTATTGGGGGTTGTTCTGTAATTTGGATAAAGGTATGATGTTGTTTGTTCTGTAATTTGGATACAGGTATGGTGTTGTTTGTTGTATAATTTGGATACATGTATGGTGTTGTTTATTTGGAGTTGTTCTGTAATTTGGATACAGGTATATTGTTTATTGGGAGTTGTTTGTTCTGTAAATTGGATACAGGTATGTTATTGTTTATTGGGAGTTGTTTGCTCTGTAATTTGGATGAAGGTATAATGTTGTTTATTGTTTATTGGGAGTTGTTTGTTCTGTAATTTGGATAAAGGTATGATGTTTATTGGGAGTTGTTCTGTAAATTGGATAAAGGTATGATGTTGTTTATTGGGAGTTGTTTGTTCTGTAATTTGGATAAAGGTGTGGTGTTGTTTATTGGGAGTTGTTTGTTCTGTTATTTGGATAAAGGTATGATGTTTATTGGGAGTTGTTCTGTAAATTGAATAAAGGTATGATGTGTTGTTTATTGGAAGTTGTTTGCTCTGTAATTTGGATGAAGGTATGATGTTTATTGGGAGTTGTTCGTTCTGTTATTTGGATAAAGGTATGATGTTTATTGGGAGTTGTTCTGTAAATTGAATAAAGGTATGATGTGTTGTTTATTGGAAGTTGTTTGCTCTGTAATTTGGATAAAGGTATGTTTATTGGGAGTTGTTTGTTCTGTAATTTGGATACAGGTGTGTTGTTTATTGGGAGTTGTTTGTTCTGTAATTTGGATAAAGGTATGATGTTTATTGGGAGTTGTTCTGTAAATTGGATAAAGGTATGATGTTGTTTATTGGGAGTCGTTTGTTCTGTAAATTGGATACAGGTATGATGTTTATTGGGAGTTGTCTGTTCTGTAATTTGGATAAAGGTATGATGTTGTTTATTGGGAGTTGTTTTTATACGACCGCAAAATTTTTGCGGTCGTATATTGGTATGACGTTGGCGTCGTCCGAAGACATTTGGTTTTCGCACTATAACTTTAGTATAAGTTAATAGAAATCTATTAAATTTAAACACAAGGTTAATGACCACAAAAGGAAGGTTGGGAATATTTTTGGGAGTTTTGGTCCCAACAGTTTAGGAATTAGGGGCTAAAAAAGGGCATTTTTCTTGGTTTTTGCACAATAACTTTAGTATAAGTAAATAGAAATCTATGAAATTTAAACACAAGGTTAATGACCACAAAAGGAAGGTTAGGATTGATTTTGGGAGTTTTGGTCCCAACAGTTTAGGAATTAGGGGCCAAAAGGGTCCAAAATTAAACTTTGTTTGATTTCATCGAAAATTGAACTATTGGGGTTCTTTGATATGCCGAATCTAACCGTGTATTTAGATTCTTAATTTTTTGTCCCGTTTTCAAATTGTTCTACATTAAGGTCCAAAGGGTCCAAAATTAAACTTAGTTTGATTTTAACAAAAATTGAATTCTTGGGGTTCTTTGATATGCTGAATCTAAACATGTACTTAGTTTTTTTTATTATGGGCCCAGTTTTCAAGTTGGTCCAAATCGGGGTCCAAAATTAAACTTTGTTTGATTTCAACAAAAATTGAATATATGGGGTTCTTTGATATGCTGAATCTAACCATGTATTTAGATTTTTGATATTTGGGCCCAGTTATCAAATTGTTCCACATTGAGGTTTAGAGGTTCCAAAATTGAACTTTATTTGATTTCATCAAAAATTGAATTCTTGGGGTTCTTTGATATGCTGAATCTAACATTGTATTTAGATTTTGGATATTGGAATACCACAAAGGGATGGTAAGAATTGTCTTTGGGAGTTATGGCTCAAACCGTTAAGGAATAAGGTGCAAAAAAGAGGGGAAAAGGGTTTCCAGGTTAATGGACAATTACTTAAGAACAAAACATAATTTAAAAGGCAGTGTAAGGTTGGTAATTGAAACTCATTTGAATATCTTACCTAAACTGCTTTTAAATTATTTATATTGGAAATTTGCCAAAAACTTTATTGTTAATAAATTCCATTGGAAATTTGCCAATAACTTTAGTTTAATGAACTTCATTTGAAATTTGCCAATATAAAATGTTGCTGATGAAGCTTTTTTGTTTATCTCATCCTAAACTGCTTTTAAATTATGTATATTGGAAATTTGCCAAAAACTTTATTATTAAATTTCTGATTTATATATAAAAGCAAATAATAATGATAAGGCAAGAGATACACACCAAACAGGATGTGTAAATTATTGTAATAAGTATTGTGCAATAGCAAGAAATTTTCAATTGCACAGTATTGCACAATAGCAAGAAATCTTCAATTGCACAGTATTGCGCAATAGCAAGAAATTGATATTTGGGCCCGGTTATCAAATTGGTCCACATTGAGGTTTAAAGGGTCCAAAATTGAACTTTGATTTCATCAAAAATTGAACTATTGTGGTTCTTTGATATGCCAAATCTAACCATGTATATAGATTCTTAATTTTTTGTCCCATTTTCAAATTGGTCTACATTAAGGTCCAAAGGGTCAAAAATTAAACTTAGTTTGATTTTAACAAAAATTGAATTCTTGGGGTTCTTTGATATGCTGAATCTAAACATGTACTTAGTTTTTTTATTATGGGTCCAGTTTTCAAGTTGGTCCAAATCGGGGTCCAAAATTAAACTTTGTTTGATTTCATCGAAAATTGAACTAGTTGGGTTCTTTGATATGCCGAATCTAACCATGCATTTAGATTCTTAATTTTTGGTCCCGTTTTCAAATTGGTCTACATTAAGGTCCAAAGGGTCCAAAATTAAACTTAGTTTGATTTTAACAAAAATTGAATTCTTGGGGTTCTTCGATATGCTGAATCTAAACATGTACTTAATTTTTTTATTATGGGCCCAGTTTTTAAGTTGGTCCAAATCGGGGTCCAAAATTAAACTTTGTTTCATTTCATCGAAAATTGAACTATTGGTGTTCTTTGATATGCCGAATCTAACCGTGCATTTAGATTCTTAATTTTTGGTCCCGTTTTCAAATTGGTCTACATTAAGGTCCAAAGGGTCCAAAATTAAACTTAGTTTGATTTTAACAAAAATTGAATTCTTGGGGTTCTTTGATATGCTGAATCTAAACATGTACTTAGTTTTTTTATTATGGGCCCAGTTTTCAAGTTGGTCCAAATTGGGGTCCAAACTTGGGGTTCTTTGATATGCTGAATCTAAACATGTATTTAGATTTTTGATTATGGGACCAGTATTAAGCTGGTACAAATCAGGGTCCAAAATCACTCTTTGTTTGATTTTAACAAAAATTGAATATATGGGGTTCTTTGATATCCTGAATCTAACTGTGTATTTAGATTTTTGGATTTTGGGCCTTGTGTTTAAATTTATCCACATTGAGGTCCTTAACGTCCAAAATGAAACTTTGTTTGATTTCATTAAAAATTGAATTATGTGGGTTCTTTGATACAACTGTTCAGGGTTTTACCTCTGTGGTCGTATCAAGCTGCGCCCAGCAGAGCATTTTATTTGTCATTTGGATAAAAGGTATGATGTTTATTGGGAGTTGTTCTGTAAATTGGATAAAGGTATAGTCTTGTATATTGGGAGTTATGTAATTTGGATGAAGGTATGACATTTAATGGAAGATGTTTGTTCTGTTATTTTCAAAGTTTTATGGACAGACAGATGGATGCAGAGCATTATATCTTTAAACTGCCATCCCACAATTTAGCAAGGGGTACAATCAAAATCTGTCATTGATCAGGGACTAATCTAGATGGCGCAATGGAGGTTTAAGTCACCAAGAAATTTCAAAATGCCTCAAGTTGCTGGCTATGCACGTTCAGAGCGAAGTCACCAAGAAATTGTGGCAAAGGGAAACAACTCTTACCTGATTTTTCGTGGAAATTATAAACCAACAAAATGGCACCAGTCAAAGTCTTGTTTGTCTATTTCATTGCTTCAATTTTGATAAATACTTCAGAAGCAAACAGTCTCCCAAAAAAAGTTAAAATTGAAAGAAAACATGAAATTGTCCTGCCAAAGTGACAAACCAAGAAAATACACTGATATTATGATTCAAGAAAACTTGAACTGAAACATAAAATTAGAGTTTGTTTTTCTATTTATTTCATGTTAAACCGAGATCCATTCACTTCTCCCAATTGTGTCTAGCAGAGAGAAGTCATTTCTCCCAAAAGGTAAGGTCTAGATTATACTCTGATTGATTATCATTCGTTATCCTCCACAAAAAACAACAAATCAATACCCTTTTATACTTTTTATATAAAAATAACACATTGTTTAAAAGTAATATTTCTTCACAATATGGTCAATTTATGCAGCTGAGATACTAAATTTGAATATTTATCACTCTCAACAACGTATAAAAGTTTCTTGGTAAAATTGTTAAAAAAAAATCACAACCTCTGATTTGCTATGTCATACAGCACGAAATAACACTTCAAGCTATCCTATAATTACGGACACTTTACATGTAAGTAAGAAATGATTATCATCTTCTATAATCAGTTCGCTTTGAAGTTGATGGCAATCTTCCTCTGGATCCAGATCTAGCTCTTTGTTCCCTATTTAGTTCGTAACGAGGATCATTTTCAACAGGTCGGTTTTGTGCATTTTCTTTCCCCCTATCACCTGCTGATTTAACTGGTTTCCTTCTCTGTTGCCCTAACATTGACATTAACATCTGGAGAACTGCTACAGGTGCAACATTCATTTTTAACAAGTCTAAGATTATTCTGAAAGAAAATTTATAGAAACTTCATTATGAAATATTAAAATAATTTTGACATTTGAATAGGGTTTTGAATGTATTTGTGTATCAGTTTTTGGTTTTATCTTGTAAATATTTTAATGAAAGAATAAAAATATCTAGCTGACATTTTAAGAAGTACCTCAGTATATCACATGTGTTATTACCACTGAGTGGATGTATCTGTTGGTGAACACCAAGTCCCTCAGTATATCACAAGTGTTATTACCACTGAGTGGATGTATCTGTTGGTGAACACCATGTCCCTCAGTATATCACATGTGTTATTACCGCTGAGTTGATGTATCTGTTCGTGAACACCAAGTACCTCAGTATATCACATGTGTTATTACCACTGAGTGGGTGTATTTGTTGGTGAACACCAAGTACCTCAGTATATCACATGTGTTATTACCACTGAGTGGATGTATCTGTTGGTGAACACCAAGTCCCTCAGTATATCACATGTGTTATTACCACTGAGTGGATGTATCTGTTGGTGTACACCGAGTACCTCAGTATATCACATGTGTTATTACTACTGAGTGAACAGATGCATCCACTCAGTGGTAATAACACATGTGATATACTGCAGTACTTTGTGTTCACCAACAGATACATCCACTCAGTGGTAATAACACTTGTGATATACTGAGGTACTTGGTGTTCACCAACAGTGGTAGTATATCACATGTGTTATTACCACTGAGTGGATGTATCTGTTGGTGAACACCAAGTACCTCAGTATATCACAAGTGTTAACTCATAGCTCATACATACTTACTTGAATACCTGTGGATCTTGTTACGGCCGAAATCACCTTTAAAATGTAGCCAACAAAAGACACAAATCAATAATAAAATTTAACAAGATTTATTATATATACAAAGTTTACAAAAATATTACAAAAAAAACTAAAATGTCAACTTAACTGTTCAAAATCCTGTTTTTTTCTTGATCCGGAATTCTGGTCACTGTTGCCTGAATCCAAACGGAATATTATATCCAATCAGTCACAATCTAGTATGATGTAATGAAAATAACAGTCTGTGAAGTACGATGTATGAAACGTAAATAAATCCAACAGCTGAGAACACAAGAATGTCTATGTACGGTCCAATATGCTATGCTCTACAAGTTTAACTTTCGTGTCCATATATATACTGTAGAACGGAAACTTCTGGAATACGGTAGAAGTTCGAAACACACCATAATTATTACGTAAGTCAAATAGAAAGTTCTAGTTATTCCATCAGTATCCATTATTGTTCCAGTGATTTCTAAACTGCGCAGTTATAACATTATTTGGTAAACAACTATAAGTATTATGTAAACATAGTGTACATGTTATAAGGCTACGCAAAACAAATTAGGCCAAGATAAATAAATATAATAATTACAATATCATAACACCTCCCCCCTTAAAAGAAGTTTGAGTGTAACGAGAACTTCATGAACAATATATACAGTGTTTTAATAAGATCTACATAAAGCATCTGCTATTACGTTATCTTTACCTTTAATATGTTTTACAATTATATCATATTCCTGTAACAATAAACTCCACCTAGTCAACCTCTGGTTCTTGTTTCTCATTTTATGTACGAAGGTGAGAGGATTATGATCAGTATAAACCAGAATAGGATGCATAGTGGGATTTAAATATACATCAAAATGTTGAAGTGCAGACAACAGTGCAAAACATTCTTTTTCAATAGTGGAATAATTTTTCTGATGTTTATCTAATTTCTTGGAAAAATATGATATAGGTTTCTCAACATTATCATTTGTTTCTTGATATAAAACGGCTCCAACTCCTACATCACTTGCATCAACGGCAAGTTTGAATTGCTTTTTAAAGTCTGGAGTGATAAGAACAGGACTGTTAATTAAAAGTGATTTGCTTTTTTCAAAAGAGTTTTGACAATTATCACTCCAGATGAATTTAGAATCTTTTCGTAAAAGATGAGTCAATGGTTGAACAACAGTAGCAAAATTTGAACAAAATTTTCTGTAAAATCCAATCATGCCTAAATATCTCATAAGTTGTTTTTTATTTGTAGGAGGAGGAAAATTGGTAATTGCATCCACTTTAGCCATAATAGGTTTCACTTGACCTTGGCCAACTGTGTGCCCTAAATAATCAACAGTGGCCTTACAAAATTCACTTTTAGCAAGATTAACAGTCAAATTTGATTGTGACAATCTATCAAAAGTATCATATAAATGTGTTAAATGCTCTTCCCAGCTATCACTACATACAATAAGATCATCAATATAAGCATAACAACAGTCTAAATCTTTTATAACATTATTGATCATTCTTTGAAATGTAGCTGGAGCATTTTTCATACCAAACGGCATGACAGTATATTGAAATAAGCCGTCTGGTGTGACAAAAGCTGATATTTCACGAGCTCTCTGTGTCAGGGGGACCTGCCAGTAACCTTTTAATAAATCAAATTTGCTTACGAATTTTGATTGTCCAATGTTATCAATGCAATCCTCTATCCTTGGAATCGGATAGGAGTCAGATTTTGAGACTGAGTTTACTTTTCTGAAGTCAGTAACGAAACGAAAGGTTTTATCTGGTTTGGGTACAAGAAGACAAGGAGAGCTCCATTCACTGTTACTCGGCTCAATAATATCATTGTCAAGCATATATCTAATTTCTTGTCTCATAACATCAAGTTTAAGTGGATTGAGCCGGTAAGGATGTTGCTTAATTGGAGAAGCATCGCCTACATCAACATCATGACAAACAGCAGTGGTTTTGTTTGGCACATCTGGAAAAAGATTTTTAAAAGAAAATACCAAAGTTTTCAATTTTTCTCTGCGATCGAAAGTCAGATGTGCAAGTTTTGAGTCTAAATCTGATAAAATTTCAGAATTTTTCAATCTAACAGTTTGTTCCATAGTCTTGGAATCAAAAGATGGTTCAGTTATATCTGGTTTGTCATGATCGTTCTCCAATTTAACCATGGCTAAAGTGGCAACTGGTTTACTCTCACCTTCATTAGTACGCTCAAAATATGGTTTTAACATATTAATGCGACACACTCTATTTTGTTTACGCCGACCTGGAGTTTTTACAATATAATTCAAATCATTGATTTTACTGTCGATTGTATAAGGACCACAGTATTTAGCCTGTAAAGGATGCCCAGGGACTGGCAAAAATACAAGTACCTTATCACCAGGCTCAAAAACTCTGTCCCTGGCATCTTTATCATACCATATTTTCATCTTATTCTGTACATTTTTTAAGTTTTTCTGAGCAATTTGACAAGCAGTATACAATTTTTCTTTAAATCTAGATACATAGTCTAGAAGATTCAAGTCAGTGTGTTCAGTAAGCCATTTTTCCTTAATCAATTTCAAAGGTCCCCTTACAGTATGACCAAACACTAACTCAAAGGGGCTAAAACCAAGGGATTCTTGAACAGCCTCTTGGACCGCAAAAAGTAGAAAGTGAACACCATCATCCCAGTCCCTGTCAAATTGAAGACAAAAAGTTCTAATCATGTTCTTCAATGTTTGATGAAAACGTTCTAAGGCACCTTGAGATTCTGGATGATAAGCACTTGATCTATACTGAGCAATCCCTAACTGGTAAACGACCTGCTGAAATAAACCTGACATAAAATTTGAACCCTGGTCGGACTGTATAGACTTAGGAAGTCCTACTAATGTGAAAAATTTGATAAGAGCTTTGACAATAGTTGGTGTCTTGATATTCCTTAAGGGAATAGCCTCAGGAAAGCGAGTGGATGTACACATGATCGTCAGTAAATAAGCATTTCCAGTCTTGGTCTTTGGTAAAGGTCCAACGCAATCAATAAGTACTCGGCTGAAAGGTTCTTCAAAGGCTGGAATTGGCAGAAGTGGTGCTGGTGGTATTTTCTGGTTAGGCTTGCCAACAACCTGGCATATATGGCATGATTTGCAGTATTCTGCGACATCATTTCTAAGTCTGGGCCAGTAGAAATGTTGTAATATCTTAAGGCAAGTCTTCCTTATACCTAAATGTCCAGCCAAGGGGGTGTCATGGGCAAGACCAATAATTTCTTGCCTATAGACTTTAGGCACCACCACTTGGTATACCACTCTCCATTCCTCCTCTGGGATAGCATCAGGGGGCCTCCACTTCCTCATCAAAATGCCGTCTTGATGATAGTAACATTCGGCCACTTTGTCTGCTTCTTCTTGGGGTAGAGCCCTTTTGCCGAGCTGAAGAACCTCAGGGTCTTTATTCTGTTCTTCCCTAAATGTTCTTTTGTCTAATGAATGGCTGTTCACGTCTGGCCATGGCATAATTACACGTTTGTTAGTACCAGGTGGTCTTATTATGGCCTTTTTTGAGCTATCAGGACCTTCAATGTCGGCAAGGAAAGTGTCAGAAAGGTCCATATAATCATACTGGCCTTCTTGCAAATCCTCATCTTGTTGTTTTCTTGCCATTGCCCTAGTAACAACACAAGCTGGATACAGTTCAGCATCATCTTCAGGTGATTTAACATCCACCACCGGTTCACTTGTAACAATTGGTTCAGCAACCACTTTGTTCCTAGCTAGATCATTTCCTAGCAATAATGAAACACCCTCAACAGGGAGAGTAGGACGAACACCCACAACAACTGGTCCAGTAATTAAATCTGACTTCAAATAAATACGATGGAGGGGAACATCTATACAACCTAACTCCACACCTCGTAACAAAACGGAGGCACCAACGGACGTCTTCTCGGACAAAGGCAACACACCTTCTAACAACAAAGACTGAGAAGCTCCAGTGTCCCGTAAAATCTTAATAGGCTGAGGAGTAGTATTATCAACAATAGAAACAAACCCATCAGACATAAAGGGCTTATAATCCTCCATGTAATCACAAAAACTGGACTTAAAAGCCTGACTCGCAGGACATTCCAACTTATTAGTAACAACTGGTGTCGTACAAGCACTGGACTTGGGCTTATGATCTCTTTCATTCTTCTTTTGGAGCCTAAAACAATCAGCCATCAGGTGACCATTTTTCTTACAATAAGCACAAGTTAGTGACTTCTTCTCAAAAGTATCAAACTTTGGACCAGACATATTATAACTAGACGGACTCTTATTCTGTGCAACAGGCTTAAAATCAGTACGCTCAGTGCTTTGATTTTTGTAATTTCCGCTAGAAGTATTAAAATTTTGACCTTTGAAAGTTCTTTTATGTGAAATGGTATAATTATCGGAAACAACAGCTGCATCTTGCAATGTCTCAACAGTTTTGTCATCTAAATGTGTTTTTAAGTCTAAATTAACACACTGCTTGAACTCTTCTAATAACATTAATTGTCTTAATTTATCAAAATTTTTATCTATTTTCTTTGACGTAAGCCATTTATCAAATAAATCTTCTTTTTCCCTAGCAAATTCAACATAGGTTTGTGTTTCAAACTTTTTATAAGACCTAAATTTCTGTCTATATGCTTCTGGCACTAGCTCATAAGCTTTCAAAACTTCCTGTTTAACAGTGTCATAATCAGAACTTTTTTCTGAAGAAAGTGCTGAGTAAATTTCAGCGGCCTTGCCCACAAAAATACTTTGCAGCATAGTAGTCCAATAAGGCTTTGGCCATTTCAAATTTTGAGCAATTTTCTCAAATTGTGGAAAAAATTTATCCACCGTTTTTTCACAAAATTTAGGAACCAAACGTATATTTTTTGCTGCCTCAAATTGTTCTGATTTTGACTTAGTGTTGCTTTCTACTTTAGCCATTTCTATTTTTATTTTCTCCATCTCTAACCTTTCCCTCATTTCAAGTTCTGCCTGTAATTGTTTTAATTTAAATTCATCTTCTTTTTCTAATTGTTTTAATTTAAATTCATCTTCTTTTTCTAATTGTTTTAATTTAACTTCGTTTTCCAATTGTTTTTCCAATTGTTTTAATTTAAGTTCATGTTCTAATTCAAGCTGTTTTAATTTTAAAGCATCAACATTTTCGACCTTGAGGTCAAGAGCCTCTTCACCAAAAATTTCTAAATCAACTAAATTGTCTATTACCAAATTTTTTATAATTTGTTTTCTCATAGATGTTCTAAAATCTATTTTTAGATGTTTAGCAAGCAACACTAATTCTTCTTTCTTTAATTTATCAAACCCTTCCAGGTCTGGCGTTTTCAAAAATTTACCAGCATCAAATTCCATTTTGTAGAATTTTGTTGGCTAATTCTAATAAAAATACTGAAAAAATTTAATAAGATATTAACGTTATCCCGAGACGAGCCCCCAATTTCTGTTACGGCCGAAATCACCTTTAAAATGTAGCCAACAAAAGACACAAATCAATAATAAAATTTAACAAGATTTATTATATATACAAAGTTTACAAAAATATTACAAAAAAAACTAAAATGTCAACTTAACTGTTCAAAATCCTGTTTTTTTCTTGATCCGGAATTCTGGTCACTGTTGCCTGAATCCAAACGGAATATTATATCCAATCAGTCACAATCTAGTATGATGTAATGAAAATAACAGTCTGTGAAGTACGATGTATGAAACGTAAATAAATCCAACAGCTGAGAACACAAGAATGTCTATGTACGGTCCAATATGCTATGCTCTACAAGTTTAACTTTCGTGTCCATATATATACTGTAGAACGGAAACTTCTGGAATACGGTAGAAGTTCGAAACACACCATAATTATTACGTAAGTCAAATAGAAAGTTCTAGTTATTCCATCAGTATCCATTATTGTTCCAGTGATTTCTAAACTGCGCAGTTATAACATTATTTGGTAAACAACTATAAGTATTATGTAAACATAGTGTACATGTTATAAGGCTACGCAAAACAAATTAGGCCAAGATAAATAAATATAATAATTACAATATCATAACAATCTAATGTGACTCCTGCTAACTGTGATAGCTCATACATACTTACTTGAATACTTGTGGCTCTAATGTAAATCCTGCTAACTGTGATAGCTCATACATACTAACTTGAATACTTATGGATCTAATGTGACTCCTGATACCTGTGATAGCTCATACATACTTACTTGAATACCTGTGGATCTAATGTGACTCCTGCTAACTGTGATAGCTCATACATCCTTACTTGAATACTTGTGGATCTAATGTAACTCCTGATAACTGTAATAGCTCATACATACTTACTTGAATACCTGTGGATCTAATGTGACTCCTGCTAACTGTGATAGCTCATACATACTTACTTGAATACCTGTGGATCTAATGTGACTCCTGCTAACTGTGATAGCTCATACATACTTACATGAATACTTGTGGCTCTAATGTAAATCCTGCTAACTGTGTTAGCTCATACATACTAACTTGAATACTTATGGATCTAATGTGACTCCTGCTAACTGTGATAGCTCATACATACTTACATGAATACTTGTGGCTCTAATGTAAATCCTGCTAACTGTGATAGCTCATACATACTAACTTGAATACTTATGGATTTAATGTGACTCCTGCTAACTGTGATAGCTCACACATACTTACTTGAATACCTGTGGATCTAATGTGACTCCTGCTAACTGTGATAGCTCATACATACTTACTTGAATACTTGTGGATCTAATGTAACTTCTGTTAACTGTGATAGCTCACACATACTTACTTGAATACTTGTGGCTCTAATGTAACTCCTGCTAACTGTGATAGCTCATACATACTTACATGAATACTTGTGGATCTAATGTGACTCCTGCTAACTGTGATAGCTCACACATACTTACTTGAATACTTGTGGCTCTAATGTAACTCCTGATAACTGTAATAGCTCATACATACTTACTTGAATACTTGTGGATCTAATGTAACTCCTGCTAACTGTGATAGCTCATACATACTATCGGAAATAAACACAGTTCTTCTAAATCCAGTTGTTGGCATGATACGGGTTATGTCCTTCTCGTATAATTTATGATGGCATGATACTGAACCCCTAATAGGAGGGATTGTGGCTGATTCTCTATATGATATAGACATAATCTTTTGATCAGTTTATTTTAGGTCTGGAGCTGGCATGTCAGTAACTGCTAGTAGTCCTTTGTTAATATATATTGATCATAACATAGGACTCGGAAATCTTTTGAACTGAGTTTTACTGTGTGTATCGTTGTGTGTTTGTTTATTCCACATTGGCTGGAGGTATAGGGGGAGGGTTGAGATTTCACAACACATGTTTAACCCCACCGCATTTTTGCGCCTGTCCCAAGTCAAGAACCTTTAGCCTTTGTTAATCTAATGAGACTCCTGCTAACTGTAATAGCTCACACATACTTACTTGAATACTTGTGGATCTAATGTAACTCCTGCTAACTGTGATAGCTCATACATACTTGAATAATTGTGAATCTAATGTGACTCCTGCTAAGTGTGATAGCTCATACATGCTTACTTCACTTCTTGTGGATCAAATGTAACTCCTGCTAACTGTGATAGCTCACACATACTTACTTGAATACTTGTGGATCTAATGTAACTCCTGCTAACTGTGATTAACTCATACATACTTACTTGAATACTTGTGGGTCTAATGTAACTCCTGATAACTGTAATAGCTCACACATACTTACTTGAATACTTGTGGATCTAGTGTGACTCCTGCTAAGTGTGATAGCTCATACATACTTACTTGAATACTTGTGGCTCTAATGTAACTCCTGCTAACTGTGATAGCTCATACATACTTACTTGAATACTTGTGGATCTAATGTAACTCCTGATAACTGTAATAGCTCATACATACTTACTTGAATATTTGTGGATCTAGTGTGACTCCTGCTAACTGTGATAGCTCATACATACTTACTTGAATTCTTGTGGATCTAATGTAACTCCTGCTAACTATGATAGCTCATACATACTTACTTGAATACTTGTGGATCTAATGTGACTCCTGCTAACTGTGATAGCTCATACAGCTCCGCCTCATCAAGAGTAAGAACATTTTTACTCAATAATATATACTTCAATGTTTGCTGTGACATTTCTGTATTGGAAGCCTATGAAACATAAACAAATATTTTGTAGAAAAGTTTTTTGTTTATTTTAAATTTATTTACTAGCATTTGTAGATTCCAGTTTATGTAACAATTGAAAAGATAAACTAACACTAAATGCTATAACTGACTGAATGAAGACAATCTGAGTGTAAGATTTTGATAATCAAAAATACATTTGAGTATTCCATTGAACACCTGTGATTCCTGCTCCAATTAATCACTGATGATTATGTTAGCCGTTAGTAAATTTTATTGAATTAAGTCATAACAATGGACTAACTTCAATCACAATATCTGACAAAACAGTTTATACCAAAACCCAATGTAAAACAGATGATCAGTACCTGTGTTGATACAGCTGTAGCAATGTTAACATAGGACTATTGGAGTATATCTCTTGTTACAATTCTAGTATGAACAAACGAAGTATCTTAACCTAGGACAACTGGAGTTGTCTCCCTTATTATATTAAATGACATTGTACTTACTTGTTACTTTGTGGTATGTTTCCTACATATTCTGCCACTGGTAATGTTATACTTCATTTAAAATCTAAGGAAAAAAGCAATGTTTTTACTGATAAGCCTTAAAGAGAATTTATGTTCACTGGTGTCAGAAAGTATATGTAGAATCAAGAGTTAAAATAAAAACAATTAGGAACTTTTAGTTTCTGGCTAAAATTTAACAGAGTATTTATTCCATTCTGAAAGGCCTCTTTTTTATCAGTTAACTTTCTGTATTGGTAAGGATTTGGAAAGGATTTCCTTAAAAAAAATATATACAGTGAAAGCTTGAAGAAATATGTTTCATTTGATATATGGTTGTCTGTGGGTATATGATACAGCCAATTGTCCAGCTCTAAATCTTTTGAGTCCGTTCCTTCAATTCATGACGTCATGAAAAGTACTAAGAAAAACTGTTGTGTGCACCCTTAAGATACAATGTGAAAATTATTTATCTCCCTTAACCAAGTAACTCAAGTGAGCTAATTGTAATTGTCTCCCTTTAGTCTCTAGGGCTATTTAATTATCTCCCCTGGGTAACTTGGTTAAGGGATTAATGTTTCACATTCAATTTTTTAAATGACTAGATAATTTCATTTTGGATTAAGTACAAATACAAATATTTTATTAGCACAAACTCATCAACAATAAATGGTTAAGGCTCATGGCGTATTAATTACATAATAGATCATACATAATTAGTGTTGTAAACAATGACTATATTAATATGTAATATTATAAACAGTGACTATGAATTAAAGACATATTGACAGTTCTATAGAGTTTGCTCAGCTTTACGCAGGTTCAAACTGTCTGAAATGAAAGAGGAAGTCAATCTTAGAATTGTATATGAATTGTTATTTAATAAAAAGTTTATATTATTTTCATTTTTTTCAAATTTTGTAGGATCATTTATTATATTTGAAACTTTTTGGTAAAATATGGCCCTTTTAGTTGACTATTTTTCACAATGTAAGAGAAAATGTTTTTCATTTTCAATTTGACCAGAATTACATACAGAGCAGTATCTCTCATTTCTGGGAATATTTAGATGTCTCCCTCTTTCAATCTTCAGTATATGAGCACTTATACGGATCTTACATATTGCAGCTCTGTCACTTCTGTTTCTTAAAATATCAACATAGGGGGGTCTTCGACCCGTTATGTAGACGCTCTTGAAAAAGTCTAACTTTTTAGATTCAAGTATATTTGCATTTTGAACTTGCAAACATTGGTCATTAATTCTTTGTTTAATGTAATTTAAATTACCTTTAACATAATTAAAGTTATTAATGATATACGACATTCCAAGTCCATTTAAAAGACTCTTTATCTTTATGACCCAAGGGTTTGAATCTACACATTTAGTGAATATATCATATGCCAAAGAATTTTCCGTAGAAACTATATGGTTCAGGAAATTGAATATTGAATATAATATTTTATTTTTCAAGGGAATTCTATTAAGTTCGGCTCGACATCCATCATTATATATGCCTTACAATGAACCCCTAATATATCTTTGATAAATTTAACATGAAGTTTTTCAAAGGGGTCAGAATCTTTAAAATGTGAGTCCATCCCCCAAATTTCGCTACCATATGTAAGAATGGGCGTAACTAAATAATCAAACAATTTTTCAAGAAGTCTACATGGGTTGTTGAGACCTATAGTTTTCTTTATAAAGTGTGTAGCATCCCCCTTTTTCCTACATACCCTCATTATCAAATTTTACAAAAAAAAAATCATCATTTTAGACTATGATATCATTTAAGAAATAAACTCAATACCACAATATTCTAGCATAAATCAAATGTCTTGAGTTTGACTCCGTAGGAAGGGCTATCAGTTTATTAACTTGAAATAAATAAAGGTAAATAGGGTAAAAGGATAACTCTACCTGACTGAAACAAATATTACTTTTAAGACAACTGACCTAAAGATAGTACATAGATTTTGTTATCATTTGTATTTCATAAAAATCATGTTTTTGTGGTTTGGTTGTTGGATGTACAACCGGAAATAGCATTACAATTCGACCGCGGAATAATATTCAATGCTATTAAAAAATAATCCCTTTCACTTCTCCCTGGTATTCGTTAGTTTAAAGTTACATTTGTTCATTATTCGGTAATCCCGACTGGATATGAATATTATTTATTTCTTCAATTCAGTTTAAAATGAGAATTGACATAAGTTATGCATTATATCGGAAGTCGGATGCATAAATGATATTCAACGATGACGTTGGTCACAGTCATCAGACCATTTTGGTCTTAGCAAGTTTTGCACAACCGGCTTCTTGTTATGGCTGATAGCAGACCTCAACATCAAGCCCATTATAGGGGCTGGCTATATAAATGGACAAATTATCTTAGAGGCTATCAGAAAAGATGGTTTGTCCTTCAAAACGGACTTCTGTCCTATTACAGGTTGGTTTCCTGCTTCAAGTTTCAACCTGGAAATAAATTATTTGTATGACTCTTTCGAAGTATTCAAATTCTAAATTAAAAAAAACAGATATGCAGTTTATGCATCTCATTAATTACCAAACAGGCTTTTCCATTGAGTTCCATAACCAATCTTTTACAAACTAGACTGAGTACTGTAAATTATGCCATCAGCTTATACTAGTTATAGCAAATATGTCCTTGGGCTGACTACCTTGTATTTCTGTATCGCCTCTACATCCACTTCAGGATAATCTCCATGTCGACTATGAAATTTATTAAATTATAATCAGATTTGTGCAGTACACAACCCTCTTACTGAAATTGCACCCACTACTAGTTGCAGGGTTATATAGACTAATGAAAAATAAAATTTAAAGGATATAAATAGGTTAATCCTACACACAAGATGTATATATGATTCAACAAATTTTAACTTGGGAGTAGAAAGTTTAAAACATACCTCTTGCATTAAATACATGTATACTCCATCGCAAAATAAATCAAATGGAGAACAATCCTTTAGATGTGTTGATATACATCAAATTAATAACAAATTTACAGTGATAATTCACTATCTAGAGTAGAAGACTTTTTACTGAAAATGGCACACATTTATGATAAATGCCTCTACTTGAAGGATTTGTGCAACCTTCAAACTTGATAAAGCTATACTGTAGATCTATGATTCCAGAAATCATCCTTAAAATTAAGTACTGTTCCTAAAATTCAACTTCCTAAGTGAGTAGTTGTCAGGATTAAAATTGAATTAAAAACAATTTGAAATGGCACAAATTAGTGACAAATATATTTATACTAAAGGCAGATATTTTTATGTTCATAAATTTTGTTTATGTTATATGTGGTATTTTTAATTTATGTGATATTTTTAAAAAATTTGTACATGATATCAATTTGACATGTCTAAGGCACAAATTTTTTACAAATAAATATATCCTTACTTTGATTTATTTATAAGAATTTGCCATTTAAAAAAAAATAAGTAATTCAGTCAACTCAAAGACTTCAATTTTTATCACTGAAAGCTATGTCATCAGAGGGAATTAATTATTTGGCATGCTTGAAAGAATATTTATTAGATTTGATATCTTCACCAGTCAAAGTCAACCTAAGGCCAAAAAAAATAATACATGTGTTTCCGCTTACGCTTAATAGGGTAGGTAGGTAGGCAGTATTATTTCATTTTACAAACAGTTTTTATCTGGATTATTACTAGGGAAACAGTCTGACTTTAACAGTGCTCGTTCAAAAATGGCATAAAAAGTGTTAGGGTTGGTAGGGTTAGCAGAAA
This sequence comes from Mytilisepta virgata, assembly GCA_028015205.1. Classification (NCBI taxonomy): domain Eukaryota; kingdom Metazoa; phylum Mollusca; class Bivalvia; order Mytilida; family Mytilidae; genus Mytilisepta; species Mytilisepta virgata. Next base: position 894,824 of record CM051520.1, on the reverse strand, counting down.
CGTGTATTTTTTTTATGGCCTATGTAAATTTTCCAGCAAAGTTTACTCATCAGCCAATTTGCAATTTATAGTAGATATGAATCAAATGAGTGTCATTTAGTAGAACTATTTTCAACCAGTTTTTGTAAGTATTTGTTGAAATTATCTTCCCAAGACATTTTGAAATGTAAACAGAAATTTTACTAAATACTGAATAATGTAGCAATGTCAGTAAACACTAGGGGCGCCACTGGCCGGAAACCAGAGTTTGTTTACATATACTGGTCCCAAAATAGGCTGGAAAAAGTTGTAAAGAAGCGGAATCCAGTTTTCAAATAACTTCCCCCAAAACAGCTCCACCTGGCGTTTACTGACATTGCTAAATAATGTTCATTTATTTCCAACGTACATTTGGGGGTCATGTGAAAGCGTGAGTCAAGTGATTAGTCTAGTCTTCTAGCTATTTAATACTGTTATGATTGCCATTAAGAAAATATGTATAATGTTTATTAACCAATTAAGGGCCATAAATGGGGCAATAAGTAACAGAGTAACAAAAAAAACATTGAAAGGTTAGAAGTTACTTGATTGACAGAAAATTGTTATAGAGTATATGGTTTAGATAAAATATATAAGATATTTCATTTATTTTTAAAGGATTACATAGGTATATATATGTTGGAGTTTTTGTTTATGTTACAGAAATCAGGCAGAAATGGCCCATACCTGTAGAGGAACAATAAATCTTGCCAATGCCTTTATACATACAGAAGATTCTAATACCATAGTCATTTCAAACAGTGGATCATCAACTTACTATCTTAAAGCAACATCTGAGGTAGAGAGACAGAGATGGGTTACAGCATTAGAACTAGCCAAAGCTGAAGCTGTTAAAATGCAAGAATCAGGTACATGTATATTATGCATTTATTTTTACTTTTTAGAAGCATTCAGAAATGAAAGTAGGTATGGAGTAAATGTCAATAAAAGTACAACCCTTTTACAGGATAAATATGCAATAGTTTGAAAAAATTGAAAAATAAATATAATTTGAATTATAACTTAATGAATTTTTACATAAGAAATCTGGATGTAGAGAAACAGTTTTGATGGGCTTTAACTGATATTAGGTTGATCTTAGCGTTTGTACATCCTTTGATTGCTTGAAATAGATATATTATGTAAATGTTAAATTTAAAACAGGAAAAATTTGTGATAAGAGAAAAGGTCAATTTATTTTTAAGATTCATACTCTTACAGGACTTTCAGTGAAAAAAAAAACATAAATGTTAAATGTCAGAAAAAAGTCTTTAAACTGTCAATTGTGAAAGAATGTGTTCCTTTTTATTCTGTTAATAGTGAAAGAATATGTTCCTTTTTGTCCCCCCCCCCCCCCCCCCCCCCCCCCGCAAACGCGAGTGTTTCAGGGGATATAGTAATAGTGTCCGTCTGTCCATCCACTTTGTGAACTGCTGCTCTGAAACTGTTTGACAGAAAACTTTTGAATTTCGAAAGACTGTTTACCATCATATGAAGTTGATCATATTATATTGCCATTTTGATTTGATAATTTTTACGGGAGTTATGGGACTTTCATTATATTTTCGGGGTATTGCAACATTGATATTTTGTGAACGCAAGTCCTCTGAGACTGTTTGACAGAAAACTTTTAAACTTTAAAATATTGTTTGTTATCATATATGTAGTTCAGTCATATTATATCACCATTTTGATATGACAATTTTTACGGAAGTTATGGGACTTTGACCATATTTTTCGGGGTATTGTAACATTGACATCTTGTGAACGCAAGTCCTCTGAGACTGTTTGACAGAAAGCTTTTCAACTTTAAAATATTGTTAACCATCAGATGTATACCATTTTGAATCGACAGTTTTTAACGATATTGTACATTGGTTTTATAAGTTTCTCTGCATCTTGTCTGTTTGATTCTTTGATACTTTACACAACTTTTTGTCCCCCGCTGCAACGCGATGCAGGGGATATGGTAATGCCGGGCGTCCGTCCGTCCGTCCACCTTGTAAGCGCTCTAGCAAATTTATTTCTTGACCGATTTGGATAATATTTATACAGTAGCTTTAACTCAATGATACCTCAAGGGAGTTCGAAGATGAGTCATGTGGAAATATTTTTGTAGGAGTTATGCCCCTTAATAACTGAGAAAATTGACAAAATTTTCATGTAAGCGCTCTAGCAAATTTATTTCTTGACCGATTTGGGTAATATTTATACAGTAGCTTTAACTCAATGATACCTCAAGGAAGTTCGAAGATGAGTCATTTCGAAATATTTGTGTAGGAGTTATGCCCCTTAATAACTTAGAAAATTGACAAAATTTCCATGTAAGCGCTCTGGCAAATTTATTTCTTGACCGATTTGGATAATATTTATACAGTAGCTTTAACTCAATGATACCTCAAGGGAGTTCGAAGATGAGTCATGTCGAAATATTTTTGTAGGAGTTATGCCCCTTAATAACTTAGAAAATTGACAAAATTTTCATTTAAGCGCTCTAGCAAATTTATTTCTTGACCGATTTGGATAATATTTATACAGTAGCTTTAACTCAATGATACCTCAAGGGAGTTCGAAGATGAGTCATGTCGAAATATTTTTGTAGGAGTTATGCCCCTTAATAACTTTGAAAATTGACAAAATGTTCATCTAAGTGTTCTAGAAAATTTATATTCTCCTTGCATTGGAATAATATTGATACATTGGACCTAAAGGGAGGTTTTATACATAAACTCCTATCGAAACTTATAAAATTGAAAAATACCGTCTTTAAGAGTTTGTTAGACGGAATACTTTTGATCAAAGCATTTCTGTTTATTGAAAAGGATTAAATGTACATTTGTATAAATTCTCAATACACATGGTAAAATAAGATATCAACACTATACCCATATTGTATAAATGTCTTCATACCACTCATTAACTTGTAAAAAACTTTAGCAATAACCACAAATTGTTTGTCCTTCTATTCTCTCTCTTTGAGAAAATTTTGTTATGTTTCACTTGAACAAGGGTTTCTGATGCTCTAGCGGCGGGGGACTTCGGAACGCTGTTCGATTTTTACTTTTAAAATACACTTTAAAATGTTATCTATGTCCCTATTGTACAAGTCTATACATATGGACGAGGGACATTTTGCTACTACATAGCAATCTCTTGTTAATCTGTCAATAGTGAAAGAATGTGTTCCTTTTTCATCTTTCAGTAGTGAAAAAATTTGTTCCTTTTTTAATCTATCAATAGTATAAGAATTTGTACATTTTTAATCTATCTATAGTGAAAGTATGTGTTCCTCATTAATCTATCAATAGTGAAAGAATGTGTTTCTTATTAATCTATCAATAGTGAAAGAATGTATTCCTTGTTAATCTATCAATAGTGAAAGAATGTGTTCCTTATTAATCTATCAATAGTGAAAGAATGTGTTTCTTATTAATCTATCAATAGTGAAAGAATGTGTTTCTTATTAATCTATCAATAGTGAAAGAATGTGTTCCTTATTAATCTATCAATAGTGAAAGAATGTGTTTCTTATTAATCTATCAATAGTGAAAGAATGTGTTCCTTGTCAATCGATCAATAGTGAAAGAATGTGTTCCTTGTCAATCGATCAATAGTGAAAGAATGTGTTCCTTGTCAATCTATCGTTAGTGTAAGAATTTGTTTCAAAAATTTACAGAGAGCGATGAAGAAGAGGAACCACAACCAGATAAAAATGAACTGCAGAACACTGTTAAACGTTTGTTATCGAAACTTGAAGATATGAAAACTTGCAATGATCTAATAGCAAAACATGGCAGTGCTTTACAGAGAGCGTTATCAGAACTCGAGAGTATGGAAATGGTACCAGATCATGGAAGCAAAGCTAAAGTTGTCAATGAAAGGGCAACTATGTTCAGAATCACTTCTAATGCTATGATAAATGTATGTTAATATTTTAGTTACCATTTGATAGAGGTTCCTATTGGCTAATAGGAATGTAGTTATGTTAGATCAATAGACAGTCTTTTAAATTGAAGATATATATAATTCATAATGTTTTTGTCTCGACTGAAAGTCGCAGAGTGAGACATAGGTATTACTATCCGGCAGCAGTGGCATAAACTATTTGTATAAAACTTTATATTTCAGAAGGTAGAAGACCTGGATGCTTCATACCTTGTATGCAGATACCTCATGAACTTTCCGTCTGCATATGTCCATTGTCCTTGACCTTATTTTCATTGTTCAGTGACTGCTTGAAAACATGTATAGTTTTTTTGTCATGTGAATTTCTCACTTATTATGAGTAATAGGATAACTATATTAGGTTCCTTACAACGTTTAAATGTCCGTCAAAATGGGTTCACCTGACCTCGACCTCATTTCATGGATCAGTGATCAATGTTAAAGTTATGTGATTGGGTCCGTTTCTCAGATAATATAAGCAGTAGGTCAACTATATGTGGTGTATGGAATGATTGTAAGGGGTACATGTCTGTCTGGCAGGTGTCATCTTACTTTGAACTCATTTTATGGTTCATTGGTCAAAGTTCAGTTTTCTCGATGAGGTTTGTTTCTAAGATACTTTAAGCAATATGTTTACTAAATTTGGTATATGGAATGATTGTACGGCCTACATGTTTGTCTGATAGGGTTTATCTCACCTTGACTTCATGTTCATTCATCATCAAAATGTTAATTTAATGTAAAGCTTATACATTTATTTTTTTTACTTTCATCATAAATTCAATTATGAACACTAAAACAGGCGAGACATTTCAGTGTGTCCACTATTGTTATCAAATAGGCATTGTGAACTGAAATTTAATGGATGAGTCATCAAAAATATATTTAATGGTTTAATTATTGTGTCGCGTGCGGAACGCATGGTCGACACATAGGGATCACTATCTGTCGTCTTGCGTCTTGCGTCGTCACACTTTTCTTCTATCCTCAACTACTCATAAACCGCTCAAAGGATTTTAATGAAACTTTCTCTGTGCATTAACCTTAATGCACAAATGTGCATATATATTTCATTTTTAGAAAATTAAAATTTTTTTTTTATAAAAATTGACATTTTTGCAAAAAAAGGGGGCAAAACTTCTATCCTCAACTACTCCATAACTGCTCAAAGGAATTTGATGAAACTTTCTCTGTGCATTAACGTTAATGCACAGGTGTGCATATATATTTCATTTTTAGAAAATTTTTAATTTTTCTCTATAAAAAATGACATTTTCCAAAAAAAGGGGGGGGTCAAAACTTCTATCCTCAACTACTCCATAACCACTCAAAGGAATTAGATGAAACTTTCACTGTGAATTAATCTTAATGCACAGGTGTGCATATATATTTCATTTTTAGAAAATTTTAATTTTTTTTTTGTAAAAAATGACATTTTTGCAAAAAAAAAGGTGGAGGCAAAACTTCTATCCTCAACTACTCAATAACCGCTCAAAGGAATTTGATTAAACTTTCTCTGTGCACTACCCTAAATGCACAGGTGTGAATATTTATTTCAGTTTTAGAAAAATTAAAATTTTTTTTGTAAAAATTGACATTTTTTGAACGCAAAAAGGGGGGGGTTCAAAACTGCTATCCTCAACTACCCCATAACCACTCAAAGGAATTTGATGAAACTTTCTGTTTATTAACCTTAATGCACAGATGTGCATATATATTTCATTTTTAGAAAATTTTAATTCTATTTTTGGTAAAAATTGACATTTTTTAAAAAAAGGGGGGAGGGTTTCAAAACTTCTATCCTCAACTACTCCATAACCACTCAAAGCAATTTGATGAAACTTTCTCTGTGCATTAACCTTAATGCAAAGATGTGCATATATATTTCAGTTTTAGAACATTTTAATATCTTTTGTAAAAATTATTGTCCGCAGGCGACACATGTCTTCCTTGGAAGGCTCACACATTTTTTAAAGAGAGTTGTTAACAGCCCAAAGGCTACCAGTAACTGACCTTATTTTTACTGATATATGTATTCATTTATATATATGTAAGTTTATAATTTAGGTTTAAAGTAGTTTGATATTAATTAAATTTCATACCAACTTGAGACTTCACCAAAGGTTACACCAAAGGTTGAGATGTAAATATGTCATAGGGATGTTGTGACTAAAGTTTCATTGTTGAGTTATTATTACTAATTACATTTATAGGACATGAATGATGCTAGTCTGCATTATAAAGTTTAGGGTTCACAGTGTTTCAATTGAAATTCATGAGTACAAAAACAAGAAAACTACATTCAAAACTGATTTACTGGTCACCTCTATAAAGCAAATCACTATCTATGTGAATGTGTCCTTGTCATGAATATATCTTAATTAACCTCTGTATAAAGGGCACCTCTATAAAGCAATTCACTATCTATAAAGGGCTGTGAAAGTGTCCTTGTCATGAATATATCTTAATTAACCTCAGTATAAATGGCACCTCTATAAAGCAAATTACTATCTATAAAAGGCTGTGAAATTGCCCTTAGCATGATTATATCTTAACATCTGTATAAAGGGCACCTCTATAAAGCATATCGGTATCTATAAAGGGCTGTGAATGTGTTCTTGTCATGAATATATCTTAATTAACCCTTGTATAGAGGGCACCTCAGTCATGACTATACTCAACTTAATAAGTAAAGTTTGTTTTGGAAACAGGCATGTACAGAATACTTAGAGGTTGCTCAGTCACAGACAAAAAGGATACAGAAGTTATTTGATTATGAACATGAACAGAGAATGAAGTTAGAAGACATGGTTGAACAGTTAGCTAAAGAACAAGTTTCAATGGAAGTTCAGGCCAAAAAATCTTTACATTTACAGAAAGGCATACAGAAAGGTAGTAACTTTTATCATAGACCGGAACCTAATGTCTGGCAGGAATTGCTTAACAAACAGTCCAACTTGATTTAGTCATGTACAGTCTCGGACACAAAGTCTGATGCATATTACTGCTACTATCTTACAATTGTCAATTCATAAATTTGAGATTTTCAAATTCTGCACCCAACTGGAAATTTTATTTATGAAAACATTAAAATTATTTCAGTTAACTACACTGGAAATTTTTTCTTTTTAAAACATGAAAACTAAATGTTTGAAAAATAAACTTATTAGTCCATATGTTTAACGAAAATTCAAAAGTAAATTGAAAAAAGATGGGTGTTATGTTTAAAACATTTTTATGGTTTAATTACCTAATTTCACTACTTTTAAATCGATCAAAACTTTTCAAATATCCTTTTTGTTGCTTTTTATAAAAAGTCACCTTTTCTAAAAGTGGCATAAAAATCCAGCAAACCAAACCAGAATGTTGAATGCATTGAATGAAGATTTGGTGGTTGTAAACAACCAGGATGTGCCTTAATGTTAAAAATCTTATCTTATTTCAGACAACGGAGGTTCTGATGAAGAGGATTTCTTTGATGCTTTGTCTTATCAGGCAGATGAATTTAAAGTTGCTCTTCCACATGAAATAGTGTCAGTATTTAGATTTGAATTTAAAAAAAGAATGTTTAAAAATGTTTTTAACCTAACCACATTTTGACGTCAGATTTTGAGATCTGATATTAAAAGTATGATTTTTAATTCTGATTTTTGATGCTGTTTCAACGAATTGAATAAAATAAATGATATGAGAAGAATGAGTGAACTACAGAGAACAAGTTTATCTGTTTTCAATGACAACAACTCATTTTAATGGATTTTATGGCAGTTGAAAAGTAGCGCTGCCAATGTTTGTCAATATTTACCGTGACGACTGGTTCAAATTTTACCAAGAGGCACCGTTGTTATCATGTTCTGACGAGTTCATGGCACCGGACCACCTGTTCGGACATCTTTGATATATGGGTCATTTTGAAGCTGTAGTTTCATAGATTAATTTGATATATTTCTCTCTCTCAGAATTTGCTGTTTTCTCATGAAAAAAATGTTTTAAAGGAAAGAACTTAATTTTGCTGTAAAACAATCTTTTTCGATTTTGGTGCTTTCTCCTTAAGATTTGGCTGTACACGGTGAAACATGTGTCTGATTGTTAAAAATGTGAGAATAAAATAATCAGTCATGGTCTAAGATGTGAGATGGGACAATTCCACCCAAGGGTTCACATTTTCCAGTCAGAAACGAGGCTTGCCGAGTTTCTGACATTTTTTACCATAGCTGATTATTTTTCTCACATTTCTCCACTGAAAATTAAAGGTAATAAACATGGCCGCCATGACATAAAAATCTGTTCTCTTTAACTAGGCGACTTAGTGCAAAATAAATTCTATATGCGGAAAGATTTTGCGTTTTGGTTTTGTACCAAAGGTACAAAACTTTAAAAAGATCTTTTAGGCTGAGTTTCAGGGATTTTCGAATTGAAGCGATGTTAATTACGACGTTGTCGTACCATTTGTGCAAAGTTGTGTGTTTTCTGACGTTCTAACATTGTGACGAGATGTTTTTTTGCATTGTTATGTCAAGGTAGGTCATGTGATGTGAGATGCATGAATCTCACACCGGTGTCTCACACGGAATATGACTGTCTCAAACACACAGAAATGTGAAAATAAGTCAGCCAATCACCTTCATAAATGTACATGTATATGGGATGTTTTTACTGTGCACTTTATATTTTGTATGTCTTTTAAAAATACATTTATCTAGGTCCTGGATATAAATTTTGTAAAGTCTGGTTTCCATTACAAACTTTATTTCATAGTTTATCAATTAAGACAATATGATGGTTGTTAGATCAATACATTACATGTATATGACACATTTATAACAATTTTGAAATTAATAAGAATTTCACCAGGAATTCAAAAAGTCTAAATCTTGCTATATCTACATCCAATTTTTTTGCTGTTTCCCAAGTAAGAGTAATACATGTATATGATAATAGAATTTTTAATGTTGATTTGGAAGTTGTTTCGCAAAGAGGGGGAATTGCTTATTTATTTATTGAAATGCACCCTTGTTCAGTTGTTCAACTTGTTGATTGTATTGTTTGCTTTCTTTATCATTGTTACTGTTATCATTATTCTTAATCATTATTAAAATGTTTATTTTTGATATCTTCAATTTGACTTTTGGTTTCACTTGAAAGAAAAGAAACCAATAAATGAGAATTAAATGATTGCAACTTTTTTAAACTTTTAGTGATAATATGAGCAGAAGAGTCAATCTGAAACTGTAGTACAGCAGCATCACAATAATAATTGAAATTATTCATGAAAAAAAATGTCTGAGTCTGCATCAACAACTTGTGTCTGTTACCTGTGAAACATAAGTGCACTTAGAAAATATATTATATTATCAACAATTTAAACAAACAAACATCTAACATTCAAAGGTTTTATACTCAGAAGACAACATATTTAAGTTTTTATATTGGGTTGTTTATTAATGTCAATTGAAGTTGAACTAATGACAGAAATGCAATTTTTCCAGTCGTAAAACCACAAAAATTCCATAGCAACATCTAAAATTTAGGATGCCATCAAAACATATCAATAAATCTATTAAAAATAGATCATTTTAAGCAGCACCAAAATCAGATTAAGAGACGACAATTTAAAAAGAGTTTGTACTTTTTCAGATTACCTAGTGATAGTAATATAGACAATCAGATTAAGAGACGACAATTGAAAAAGAGTTTGTACTTTTTCAGATTACCTAGTGACAGTAATATAGACAATCAGATTATACCTGATGACAGAAGTAGTAATTCCAGTGACACAGAAATAGAAGGACAAGAGGCTCGTGTTTATTGTCATAAAAATAAATCTGACTCGCCCAAACGTTCCGTAGGTTATATAGTACTGAGTTCGTGCATGGTTGATTTTTAGTTTCTTTCTAGTTTATGGGAAATGTATAGAAAACAAGCGAGTATTTTTTTCTTGCATTTAGTTAGCTTTTATATTCAGATGTTACTTATTTTGAAAAGCAGCAATCCTAGACTTTTTATCATAGTTAACTTTAGTACAATCTTTAGTTTCTTGTAGGGATCCATGAATTTTTTGTTTTGAAAATTTATTAAGCATTTCATTAACTTAAAAGTTTATTTTGTAATATTGTAACTAATAAAACTTTGCAAGAAAATTTTTTCGTTTTGGAATTTATGTCAGTCCCAATAAACAGACGTTATTGTTATTTCCCGTCATTGTCATCCAAAGATGTAAGTTCCTTCCTTATATTTTTTTTAGAATTGTTGACATTAATAAATGCTAAATAACACTTGCTTATGTTATTTTTATTTGAAGCTTTGCTTATGCTATCTTTATTTTAATTTTTTATTTTTGTACCCCAGAAAACAAAGTTTATTTTAAAGAGCTAATATACTATGCCAGATTATGTTTTAGTGGTCACCTTCAGTACTAACTAGCCTACCCATTATTTAGTTTACTAACATTTTATGCACTCTACATTCATTTAACGTTATTGCCAACCCTTGTAGATTGCCCTAATGTTGGATATTTAAGGCTATATCCACATTCCGTTTTTTATATATGCTCAATCTGGCCGGTTAATTTTAAAGTAATTATTTTGAAAACAGTGTAAAATTTTACGTCATAGCTTTTCAAACCATTTTTGAATGATTATATATAGAAATACATTTTTCTATGAAGAAGGGGGTTATTACATAATCTGGACTCATGAGGAAATTAAGCACCTATTATTAGAAAGATTTGTTTGAAACTTGTCATAGATTTCATATACATTGTAGATTTCTTGATTACATAGAATTTTCTGCATTTTCCAATGGCCATTACTAAGGGGTTGGCAATTATGTGTTTAACATTAAATTTAGTTGCTTATTTTATTTGTATTTATTCGTTTTATGAGATTTCATTTTGTGTTTCGTGGAATCTTTATTTTTAATTTTAAGATATATAGAATTCTATGAATAATTTCAGTTAAAATTTTACTATAAATCTTTTTAATGAGGGAACATTCTTTCAGATTAATGATAGCTTTCATGTAACTTAATTTTCTTTGACTTGTAATGTCCTTCTGTGACACAGTCATACAGTAAAGCAACAGTTGGCCAAGTTATATACATGTAACAAAGTTTAAGGTAAGGGGTACAAACCTTTGTAGCATGTCAGATCTTTGTTGAGTTTGCTTGGAAAACAGGAACATTAGAAAGTCAGTTATAAAACAAAATTATGAATTACAGTAGAATCTTGATTTCTAGAACTCAAAGGGGTCTGTAAAATTAGATCGAGTCAACAAAATCCGTAAAATATTTAAATTTTAATTTACATCCTTTTAATCTATCTGATCGTTAAAACAACTTCCAATCATCAAATCTTGATGTGGAAATAATAATTTAAGAATAAATCATCCATAAACATCAAGTGCACTATCAATGAGCTCTAATTGACAATCACCTTTTTGTCATCAATTATCTGACTTCTGTTTTTTCACACTTATTTGTCACGTACACCATTTAAAAAATATGTTCGAGTTACTGAGAGTAAATTAAGTTATATGACTGTTGTACGGACCAGAAAATTAGTTTGAGAATTCGAGAAATCAGTGTTCGAAAATTTAAGTGTTAATTTACATAGACATAATGGAAAAAATCCGTGGACTTTCGTAAATGGTCGAGAAATCCATGGTGTTTGAGGGACCCGAGTTCGAGTCACTGAGATTCTACTGTATGTATTTTTGTATAAGTGATTTAAAGTACATGGGTGAAAATGTTCCATAATTTTTGGGTGCTCTCGGGCTGTTTTTGTGATTCTCGCAAATTCGTTGAAAAAAATTTTAAGGGGGAGATAGTCTAAAAATTGTTCTTAGGAAGTAAAAAATATATATATATAGGGGAAAACATCAATTCCAATGGTTGAATGTACCATCGGGTTAATTTATATGAAAGGACAAGTGAAAATCCCAATCGTTTACTGTACTGTAGTTAGGTAAAGTTTACGACAGTCTAGGGGAGATAATTCAAGCCTATTACGAAATGCCATAAATAAGTCTAACATGGTAAAAATGCCATGCGGTTCCTAACTGAAACTGCAAGTGATTATTCTGTTTGCAGAGGCAGCCGATAAAGGCCTGAAAAACCATTGGCAGTTTTGATTTTAAGAGTCCACAAAAGGGTTTCCACTTGAATTTCAATGAAAGCTATAATAAAGCTCTCTTTCCAGTTTGGGTAATAATTGTAAAAAGGAAGTGTCAGATGTTTGTCCTGGACCACTCTGAAAACTTTTTGGCCCTTAAGCGGCAGATCCAAAACCCATCACCAAAAATTTCAGGATTTTCAAAAATTTTCACTTTCACCCACGAAAGTACATGTATATAAAAGAGCATGTTTTAATTTGTGTATGTCAAAAGGAGTTTGAAAATTTAAGTTATTCACCCAAATCTGCTTTCCATAATTGTCCTGCAAACTTATCTTAAAAACTAATAACTATTACCAAATTGGGTTATTAATACCAAATACAGTTGACGACTTCATTCTGTCTGTCAGTCTGTTTGTTGTTGTGTTGATAGTGCTGTCAGTTTTTGACTGATCTTAAATTTTTTAAAATAAAGTATTATAAAAATATCATATAATTCTTGTCACCAAGCTAGCACCTTCAGTTTTAGCAGAACCTCTTTAAAATGGATTGAAAGATTTCCAACCATCAAAATTTTGGATCAATCTCTAAAATGGGGAAACCATTTTTTCAGCAGGTCAAACTTTGATAATTCAAGTTGATTGAATGCTTCTAATAAGATGAGTTTGATTTTTTGAAAGATTTGAAATGTGAATTTGTTGAATAAAACTTCTTTCATTATATATTTTTCTGAAAAAATGTGATACATAATTGTATTTTATTTGATAAAGCTGAATATATAACTCATTATATTTATTGATTCAGATGCAGTTTTCTTCCATATGCAAATTTTAGAAAAATCTGACATGCTGCCTAACGTAAAACTTGTTAAGGAATCTATGTTTATTTTGACATTTTGATTATTTGGAAAGAAAAACTTTTGATTTTTCCAGGCATCAAATGTTGCTACTGTGGTAAAATCACAACACCGACGGAACCAAAGTCAGGAAAAGATAAAGAAAACAGATTCTACAGAATCGGCAAGTTCTGTGACACAAAAGCGTTTTAGACGGCCGTTGATACCTCCGAAGCCAAATTATAGTCTTAATCTGTGGAGTATTATGAAAAATTGTATTGGAAAAGAATTGTCAAAAATTCCTATGCCAGTAAGTAAAGTAAAATAAATTTGATTGATTTTTGAATAAAGTGTATAAGATACATAAAAGTTCAATACATATAGAAAACAATATAAGATATTTAGGTTACGTGTGTATTAGATATTATAAGTACACTACAATATAACTTGTTATAAACACCAGTTATTTACTGAAAAAGATGTTTAAAAATGTTTAGAAACAGGAAAAATTAATAATAAGAATGATCTGATACTTGTAATCTTTCCCTTTCTTGAAGAAACACAAGTTTGTCCTTAAGTAAAATGAAGTTTCCTCATGGTCACCTGTTTTCACAAGCCTAAGACTGCTGTTCTTCCATGTATACCAAATATTATATACAGCTTTAATGGGAATGTCATTTCATATTTTCTTTCAATAAATTTAAAAGGTAAGATGATAGTATTGGAAGAGAAAACATAACAGATTGGTGAAAAAGATTAAGTTTAAATATAAATTGCATTTTTCAGGTAAATTTTAACGAGCCTTTATCCATGTTACAACGTCTCTCTGAAGATTTTGAATATTCCAGTATCTTAGATAGAGCTGCACACTGTGATTCCTCAGCAGAAGAATTAGTTCACCTCGCTGCCTTTACAATATCATCATACTCTACGACAACTAATCGTAGTACTAAACCATTCAATCCATTGTTAGGAGAGACGTATGAATGTGATAGGACAGATGACTATGGTTGGAAATCTATAGCAGAACAAGTAATGCTAATAGTTCATTGTGGATTCATTATATTTTGTTGGACAACATTTTGTGGGTAGTTTAGACCACAAATTATAGTATTGTACAAAATTTGTACTGCGCAAAGCATAGTTAGTAGAGAATAAAAGAACCAGGAAATTCAATGTAATAAAAGAGTGAATTTTCACTATTCCATGAAATTCCGTGTTTTTAAACTCTGAATTTTTACTGAACCATGAAATTTAGTGGGAGTTTTCACTGAACTAAGAAAATTCAGTGTAATTAAACTGGGAATTTTCACAAAACCATGAAATTCAATGTAATGAATTCAAAATTTTCATTTAAATTGATAGCACAAAAATAAATGAATCCACAGTTTGAAAGTCAAAACGATATAAGAAAATATCATTTTTACAGGTAATAAAATAAAAAATTATAAAAAGTAATAAATTGTTTACATGTCATAAAAAATCTGAAGTAAAATATGTTTGTAACATCAGTATGATATCTATCCTGTTTAACTCGGTACATTGTATTAGAGTCCTATTGAACTTCCTTTACTTTAGAAATTCAATTAATGACATGAACTACACTACACCTAACTATACAGTCAAACCTGCTCTATAGGTCACCTTAATTAAGCAGCCATCTGTCTTCAGGCCATATTGGATTCCCTCGAGGAGTTTTACATGTTAATTTAACTTGAATAAGTGGTCACTTTTCTTATGTGGTCAGGGATCACAGAAATGTTGTCCTAGCTTGACTTTTTACCTGAATTCAAGCGGTAATATTTTTCTCGACTTGTTGAAAACGTCATAAATTGACTTTCCAGTGGTAGTGCTTCATTATCTCTCAAATTTCATATACAGTCAATTGTATAAAAAACATTGTCTCACTTCATTCGAACTGCCATGTGAGCTATTGCCATCACTTGTCGTCCGTCGTCTGGCGTAAACTTTTCATTTAAAGATCTTCTCCTGAAACCACTGGGCCAATTGGGACCAAACGTTGGTGGAATGATCCTTAGGGTATCTAGTATGAATTTTATGTTTTATTTTCTTAACTGTCGGGAAAAATGGCGGCCATGGCTACAAATAAAACATAGGGGGGTAAACTGCAGATTTTGGCTTATATCTCAAAAAACTAAAGCATTTAGAGCAAAATTGACATGAGGTGAAAATGTTCTTCAAGTGAAGATCTACCTGCCATGAAAGTTTCAGTGTTAATTTTAAGGAGATTTTGCAGTTTTAGGTCATTAACTTTAATATTATTTATAAAGACAAACTGTAAACAACAAAAATGTTTAGCATAACTTAGAAAAAATTAAATGGTAGCTAGCTGTACAATGGTCAAGGGTTATGGTCATTGAAAAAGTCCATAGCAACCAATGAAAAAGTCTCTTGCAACCATATATATTTGGGTTCAGGATTCTATATTTTAGCTGTACAAGTCAATATTAAGGCAAAAATTGCGACGGTATACATTGAATATAGCAAAAATAATCTTTGATGCAAGATCTACACAAAAAATAACAGGTGACTGAGCAATTCAGGCACTTTGGAACCTCTTGTTTATGTTTTGTGACGATATCTTGACAGTTCTACTTCTAGACTAAAAACGAAAATCAGGATTTGCTGCTCAATGTATTAATTTGTTCTAGCAACCAGAAATTCTACCAAATTCCAAACAGATAAAGAAAAATCAGGTTTGGTGTCATTCAGTTCCTTGTTTTTGAATGCATTGCTTTTCTTTGTGAATGTGAAAAAAAATCTTTATAAAGCAAATATAAAGCTATGTTAAATGATTGAATAAAAAAGTTATTGCAGAATTTTAATAACTGTTTAATTTCTAGGTGAGTCACCACCCCCCTACAGCAGCATTGCATACAGAAGGCAATGGATGGGTTACTTGGCAAGAATTTTCAATGGCAAGCAAATTTAGAGGAAAATATCTTCAAATTATACCTTTAGGTAAACAAGACATGGTCTACACAGTTCCTCAGATGTCAACAAGGGTTTTATTACCTGAAGTTTCCAGCTATTTAAAACAAGTAACTGGTTTCCTCTTGATAAATTACTCCGCATTAGGACACCAGTAATTATTTGAAATGTCTGGAAAAACAGGAACCTTATTTTCTTGTTATGTATATTTGTTTAATGGTATGAAAGTACTATTTGGCCGATATACAATATATTCCAATGTCAGCTAAAAAATTCAGGTATTGATAAAAATTTAAGTTTGTTGAAAATGAATGTACTTTCATAACATTAAATAAGTGTAACTATTACATGTTTGTGGGGTGTGTACTGTTACATGTTTGTGTAGTGGGACAATTTTAATTCTAGGTTAGTCACCATCCGCCCATGGCCTGCCAACATTGTGAAGGAAAAGGTTGGGTACTGTGGCAGGAGTTTACAATGACTAGTAAATTCCGAGGAGCTTATCTCCAAATTATACCATTAGGTATATTGCCTGCTGCTACTATACCCTTAACCCTTACTGTCAGAATATTCTTACTTTGTACACTTAACTCACTTTCATAGAAATCACAAAGCCGTAAAAAAGCATTATTTCAATGTTTTAACCTTCATATTCATGTATAGTAAAGATTGCATTTGTACATAACTTTAATTGAAATTCAGCTTTGCTTAACTTAATTGCACAATGGAATTGCTCCTGCTTGAAATGGCTATATCTTAATTCTGAATGGAGAGGAACTTTTTCATTTAAATGTTCTATGCGTCAAAGTTAACTTGTCGTGATGAAACAGAATTGTATCATGTTACTGTTTTCCCTTTATGTTGCTCAGTTGCATCCCATTTGTTGATAAAGTAGAAAGAGGTGAAATTGGTCGTATACTAATATTTGAAAATATTTTGTAATGAATGAATCTTCAGATTTCTAGTAGATCTATAATTTGATTTAACTTGAATGTACATTAAAACAATAGTTTTGATCATGTTTTGTTATGAAACTTTATTGATTGTATGGCAGGAACCATTTATATCCTGTACAATTAAACAACTGCTTGTTTTATATAATACCAGCAAAGTTGAAATTCTATCAAAGTTGACTTGTACAATTGTAAGCTAATAATTGAAGGGAGTTTTCCTGGTGTGCAAAGTAACAGTAATTCTTCAGTAAATGTTATATTGCACTGTTGTACACAAAGACCTTTGTTATATTGCTCGTTAAAGTATTAACTTCTAATAATTCCAATATATCTTCAGTTTCCATGGCAACAAAAAATATTGAATTCAGTTAACTCTTTTGATTGTTATATATATCAATTCAATGTGGTAACAATATATTCCTAGGAAATATATTCAGGGAAATTTGATTTACTTTAAATTATTGGAATTATACATGCAAATGATAAAGGCTTTTTTATGGAATTGTCACGTGTAAATTCAGCCTTTGCTACACAGTCATTTAGACTGATATTTAGCTGATTTTACATATGGTTAGATTCTCTTGAAAAAGCTTTTAGAATTATAGTGGAACTCAGATTGCTCGAACACCACTGATGGCTTGAAAGATTTTGAATGTCCCGCTAATTTACCCTTCATATTCATATTTGAATAGCCAGTTTCTCGAACACTGATTACTCTAAAAATTGAACAAAATCTATTGTCCTGACAATGCTAAAATTGTGTATTTTACCATGGAAAACCCAACTGAATTAATGGACCAGCATGATACATGATACTTACAGGTGTGATTTACAGTTCATTGTTATATATAAGTCATGATTATTGTTACTCAGTGATTTAACATGTTTAATTTTCATTAAAAAATATTTCATGGTCATGTACCAATTTGTACGTGGTATGGCACTGTCAATTTTCCATACTTCAACAAACTTCAATAACTCAAACTACTGATAACTCAGAAAAGATTTCAACGGTGTCTTGGAGTTCAAGCCATCAAAGTTCTACTGTATATGTTATTTTTAAATTATGAATTATTTCTGGAATTTTACGGCTGATTTTTTTTCAATTGACAGTAATATTATTAATCTTTGAATCCAATGGTTCTGTGAGGGGAATATAATGAAATATTTCTTTATTTTAAAACAAGAAAACATGTTGGTGATATTTTTAGCTAAGTGATTTACTATTTTGTTGATACTACCAGTGAAAATTGTGGACGTGAGCTTTTGTCATCACTTGGCATCCATCATCCGTCTGTCGTCCATCTGTAAACTTTTACATTTTCATCTTTTCCTCTGAAAGCCCTGGACCTATTGAACTGAAACTTGGCCTGTAGCTTCTATGGAAGGTCCTTTACAAAGTTTGCATAAATCATCCGGGTCCGTGAAACAAAATGGCCACCATGAGCATTTACATGTTCTGATTGGTCGAAAATTAAAACTTCTTCTTCTCTGAAACCGTAAAGCCAAATCAACTGATTTTTGGTATGAGCATCTATGGAAGATCCTTTACAAAGTATGCATAACTCATCCCGGTCCATGAAACAAAATGGCATCCATGAGCATTTACATGTTCTGATTGATCAAAATTTAAAACTTCTTCTTCTCTGAAACCATTAAGCCAAATAAACTGATTTTTGGTATGGAGCATCTATGGAAGGTCCTTTAGAAACTCTGCATAAATCCTTCTAGTCCGTGAAACAAAATTGCCACCAGAAACCTTTATATGTTCTGATTGGTCAAAATTTAAAACTTCTCTGAAAACATATGGCCAATGAACTTATGCTTGGTATGAAGCATTTATAGATCATTTACAAAGTTTTCAGAAATCAATCTTGTCTGTCAAATCAAATCAAAAGTTTGTGACTGCCAGGTGAGCGATACAAGCTCAGCCCACTGAGCCTCTTGTTTACATGGAATGCCAGCTTTCCTGTTGGAAGATTTATGGTTCTCTCTTGGCTGGCTTCCTTCACCAACCGAAAGGGGCTCTCTCTGGGCTGGCTTCCTCCACCAACCTAAAGTGGCCATTTGGGCTGAAAATGGTTTATTCTATACCTTAATGCAGCAACCTAATTGAGCATGAAAAGTGTGGATGGTTGATCGTTCTTTGATAATGATGAGATTAAAACAGAACAATAAAAAACATTGTTCAGTTGTGCCCAACATTGTTCCACTTTAACTTTGTGTTTACATTGTTTAGAGCTACAAAGATAATACATTTTGTCAATGCTACAGCTTAATGATTTAGTGCAGTTTTTAGTTTACTACAGCTTAGCCATAGCTTTGGTTCAGAAACGTCTGTGCTATGGTTTTGTTATACATTTAAATTTGGTGCTTAAGCTTAAATGCTACTCAAGATTTGCAGCTGCACATATTGTGCTTTTTTGCAGTCATTTATCATTTAGCTGAATAAATCTATAATTTCTGATTTGATGTATTCTCAGTTTGTCAGATGTACATAAGAGACATTTTTACCTAACTTCAGTAAAAGTGAAGTTCCAGTATATCATAAATCATTTCCAAAAATTGGAGAAGTAACTAACTGTACTGTGTTCTTATATTGAAGGATGAATGAGTGATAAGGCAACTAACACACTAGCCAGGAACTGGAAATTACAAAAAATATAATTGGGAAACATAAATAAAATTGAAGAGGTTTAAAAATTAAGATTTAAGATGACTTATCATAGTGCCATCTTTAATGATGACTATTTTGATCCAGTGTTTCCATTTATTGTTGAGGGATAATTTTAATACATTTACAGTATGCTGTTTTCTCTAGAAAGGGGTTTTGTTTACTTTGAAATTCAGTATTATATTCAGGGTTCAAACAGGTCCTGGAAAGTACAACTGGACTTAAAATTAAAAGTAGATAGTATTTCTACATAGGGTACTTGAATGTCTTTGAAAACTGTCATATATTGTACTTAGTGTACCACTGAAATAGTTGTGTATAAATTGTAAATAAAAGAGCTCCATCGAGTTTACAAAAGGAAGTCCTTGAAAAGTACTGGAATTTCATGACAAGAAAATTTACAAAGCCTGTATTTTGTAGATGTTATTAATATTTAACTTTTAACAAACATGATTGAATTTAATTTCCATTCTCTAACATTTTATAATAATGTACTAATATTTTATATTAGGTTAAAGTTTTCTACTTGAACAAAATGTATTCATGGTTTGGATTTTGCTGGTAGAGAGTTGTTCATGAGTTTTTTTCTTTCTCACTTCTTTTTATATTTTTGAAAAAGTATTTGTATGAATTTAAATGGGAATGAGACTTGTCATCATGTTAATATTACAGCCTTAGGATATACTGATCATAAGCTATTCTGAAACATTGCTTTGTTACAAACATTTCATAAATAGCAAATACTAAATTCATGTGTGAGATAAGCTTGCATAAACAGTGGAACCTGTCTTGGATAGACTACTGCCGTACTAAAGTCTCTTGGAAGATCACAGCTCTAAATAATCCATATATAAAGATAACATATTTGGAGAGGCCTTTAGCCCATGACAGTAGCCCATATTCTGGACTGGTCTTGATATTTGGAGAGGACTTTAACAATAGATGACAGTAGCCCATATTCTGGTCTGGTCTTGATATTTGGAGAGGCCTTTAACAGTAGATAACAGTAGCCCATTTCTGGACTGGTCTTGATATTTGGAGAGGCCTTTAACAATAGATGACAGTAGTCCATATTCTGGTCTGGTCTTGATATTTGGAGAGGCCTTTAACAGTAGATAACAGTAGCCCATTTCTGGACTGGTCTTGATATTTGGAGAGGCCTTTAACAATAGATGACAGTAGTCCATATTGTGGTCTGGTCTTGATATTTGGAGAGGCCTTTAACAATGGATAACAGTAGCCCATATTCTGGTCTGGTCTTGTTTATTCTTACTTTTTCATTTTATGCATCACAAAATTTTCAAAAAAAGGAAGATAACAAGATCAAATCAAGATGTCACTTACGAGCAGTCAGTCAAGACAAGCTATGATCAGTTCAACTACTAACAGTCAGTCAAGACCAGCTATATATATGATCAGTTCAACTACTAACAGTCAGTCAAGACAATCTATGATCAGTTCACCTACTAGCAGTCAGTCAAGACCAGCTATGATCAGTTCACCTACTAGCAGTCAGTCAAGACCAGCTATGATCAGTTCACCTACTAGCAGTCAGCCAAGACCAGCTATGATCAGTTCAACACATGTAAATTTAATGATGATTCTGAACAGATATGACCTGGTCTTTATAAGTTTTCATTCACTGCAAGACAATACATCGTACTTTGGGTATTGCTGTCTTTATTTTGTCTGAAAGTTTGGAGAATATAGAAATCAAGACCGGCAAGATTAAACACGACAGAAATTTGTATTTAAGATGAAAATCATTTACTAATGGTTGGACATAGTATTGTGAACTGTTTTACAACATTTTTATTTAAAAGCATAAGACAAGTTGTTGATGACCTGAGGGCTTGTCACTCAGAAGGTTCCACTGTATCATACCTAATTACAGTTGACTCTCATTATCTCGAACACATTTAAGTCGAAATTCTGGGTAACTCAAATTATCTGTTTGGACCCTCAACAGCAGTAAGTATACAGATTTACCCTGATATCGCGAATCCTTGCTTAAGTCGAACTAGATTTTCAGGTCCCAATGGATTTGACATAACGAGAGTTGACTGTAATATGATAACTCTATAATCATATGGAAATTGGCTGCTATTCTTTGTTTTCCTGACTCAATGACCAATTTCTCTCTAGTCCAAATCCATTATATGTTAAGGAATGTATTACACCAACATTAGATTGAAGGATTTATTACCTTACTGTACATAGTTGGTGTCTGGTGTAGTAAATATGAACATAAAATTGCTAGCTTGATGTTTTTTGATAAACATTTTGCAGGAATTTCACATGCAGTTTTTAAGAAGAGTGGAAACCACTACACTTGGAGGAAAGTGACATCAACAGTGCATAACATAATAGTTGGTAAACTGTGGGTAGATAATCATGGTGAAATGGACATCGTCAATCATACCAATGGTGATAAATGTCATTTGAAATTTTCTACATATAGTTATTTCTCCAGGGACATACCTAGAAAGGTATTTATATATTGTTACAGGGACATACCTAGAAAGGTATTTATATATTGTTACTGGGACATACCTAGAAAGGTATTTATATATTGTTACTGGGACATACCTAGAAAGGTATTTATATATTGTTACTGGGACATACCTAGAAAGGTATTTATATATTGTTACTGGGACATACCTAGAAAGGTATTTATATATTGTTACTGGGACATACCTAGAAAGGTATTTATATATTGTTACAGGGACATACCTAGAAAGGTATTTATATATTGTTACTGGGACATACCTAGAAAGGTATTTATATATTGTTACTGGGACATACCTAGAAAGGTATTTATATATTGTTACTGGGACATACCTAGAAAGGTATTTATATATTGTTACTCCAGAAATGTACACAAGGTTTTCAGAAACTAAGAATTACTTTCACAGACTAGCACATATTTAAACCTCTGATTTATTGCCCCTTAAATCTTAATTTCATTTAATGTGATCAAATTGAGGTATATTTGATACGAGTTAAGTAGAGGAAATCATCTGATTTTAGATGTTTAATAAAAACAGACCAGATATATGTAAAATAAGGATGTGAGTTGATCTGTTGTCATCAGCTTGTCAAGTAATATTGTCTATGTGTAAATATGAATAAACAATTCTAGTGTTATTATAACACCAAAGAGCTATAGTCCATCTCGCAAAATCACTGATTTTATAATGAAGAAAGGCAGTCAAAGTGAGCTTTGTTTTGCTTGGACTTGTGTCATTAAGTCTAAGGATTTTATGAAGATTTAATCAAGAGTTAATTCACCATATCGTTTAAGTCATATAAGTTTACATTCTTGTTCTAATTTCTCAACATTGTCAATTCCAGTTAAAACAATTTTTGTTTTGCCTTTAGTTGTATTAATTGTCTTGTAAAAAGGCATGAAATGTCAAATGTGAATGTACAGAGTTAACATCAATTTTTTAGCTTACCTGGAGGCTGGCCCAAAGGGCCATTAGAGCTATAGCCATCACTTGGCATCTGTCGTCACAAACTTTCCTTTAAAAATCTTAACTGAATCCACTGAACCAATTGGATCAAAAGTTAGCAGCAAAGGTCCTTAGGTGGTCCTCTTTCAGAAATTTATCCGATGGCCCCGCCCACCATCCAATTGACCGCCAGAGCCGAACATTGTTAAACATAGTACCCTATGGGAAATTTACTTATAAAGATCTTCTTGTCTAAAACTGCTGGGCCATTTGGAAAAAAAGTTTGCGGCAATCGTCCTTAGTTGGTCCTCTTTCAGAATTATATCCTATGACCCCACCTGTCATCCAAGATGGCTGCCAGAGCCAAACAGTGTTTAACATAGGACCTAATTGGAAAAATCAGTGAAAGATCTTCTTGTTTGAAACCAGTGAGCCAGTTAGAACTTGACAGCAATGTTCCATGCTGCCAGTCAAGATGGACATAGTCCAGGTCTAGTTTTATATTTTTATAATATAGACATAGTCCAGGTCTAGTTTTATGTCACATGACATAACTGATTTGTAAATAAAGTTTATATGTTATTTGACATAATACTTACACTTGTCACCATTGTGAACTTGCAGTGATTGAAAGATTTTCTAAGTCTTGTAAGTACAATGGTGACATGAAGATGAAGAACAGCAGTAAAATCACTGTTACTTTGCTTTTGACTATTGTCACATGTATGTAGAGGATATTGTGTCAAGAATTGATTTACCATTTCCTTCTTTCACATTACAGGGAAAAAAATCTTTTTAATTTATAATTATGTATAACTTCATACGTACATGTATGTATATTTTGAATCTTATTTTCTCTTGTCTAGGTAACTGGAGTAGTAACAAACAAAGAGGGTGTGGCCAAATGGGTTTTAACAGGCACTTGGGATAAGAAGATGGAAGGAGCCAAAATTTTACATGTAGATGAATCTAATAAAGGAAAACCAGTTTTTGAAACTGGTCAAAATATTACATTATGGGAGAGGAAACCATTACCGTAAGTTATATAATGTATTAAAGTGGCCACAATATTATATTGTAGGAGGGGAAACCATTAATGTTAGTTCTATAATGTATGAAAATGGCCACAATATTACATTGTGGGAGAGGAAACCATTACCGTAAGTTCTATAATGTATGAAAGTGGCCACAATATTACATTGTGGGAGAGGAAACCATTACTGTAAGTTCTATAATGTATGAAAGTGACCACAATATTACATTGTGGGAGAGGAAACCATTACTGTAAGTTCTATAATGTATGAAAGTGGCCACAATATTACATTGTGGGAGAGGAAACCATTACTGTAAGTTCTATAATGTATGAAAGTGACCACAATATTACATTGTGGGAGAGGAAACCATTACCGTAAGTTCTATAATGTATGAAAGTGGCCACAATATTACATTGTGGGAGAGGAAACCATTACTGTAAGTTCTATAATGTATGAAAGTGGCCACAATATTACATTGTGGGAGAGGAAACCATTACCGTAAGTTCTATAATGTATGAAAGTGACCACAATATTACATTGTGGGAGAGGAAACCATTACCGTAAGTTCTATAATGTATGAAAGTGGCCACAATATTACATTGTGGGAGAGGAAACCATTACCGTAAGTTCTATAATGTATGAAAGTGGCCACAATATTACATTGTGGGAGAGGAAACCGTAAGTTATATAATGTATGAAAGTGGCCACAATATTACATTGTGGGAGAGGAAACCATTACCGTAAGTTCTATAATGTATGAAAGTGGCCACAATATTACATTGTGGGAGAGGAAACCATTACCGTAAGTTATATAATGTATGAAAGTGACCACAATATTACATTGTGGGAGAGGAAACCATTACCGTAAGTTCTATAATGTATTAAAGTGGCCACAATATTACATTGTGGGAGAGGAAACCATTACTGTAAGTTCTATAATGTATGAAAATGACACAATATTACATTGTGGGATAGGAAACCATTACCGTAAGTTATATAATGTATGAAAGTGACCACAATATTACATTGTGGGAGAGGTAACCATTACCTTAAGTTCTATAATGTATGAAAATGACCACAATATTACATTGTGGGTGAGGTAACCATTACCGTAAGTTCTATAATGTATGAAAGTGGCCACAATATTACATTGAAGTTCTATAATGTATGAAAATGACCACAATATTACATTGTGGGTGAGGTAACCATTACCCTAAGTTCTATAATGTATGAAAGTGGCCACAATATTACATTGTGGGTGAGGTAACCATTACCGTAAGTTCTATAATGTATGAAAATGACCACAATATTACATTGTGGGAGAGGAAACCATTACCCTAAGTTCTATAATGTATTAAAGTGGCCACAATATTACATTTTGGGAGAGGAAACCATTACTGTAAGTTCTATAATGTATGAAAGTGGCCACAATATTACATTGTGGGAGAGGTAACCATTACCGTAAGTTCTATAATGTATGAAAGTGGCCACAATATTACATTGTGGGAGAGGAAACCATTACTGTAAGTTCTATAATGTATGAAAGTGGCCACAATATTACATTATGGGAGAGGTAACCATTACCCTAAGTTCTATAATGTATGAAAGTGACACAATATTACATTGTGGGAGAGGAAACCATTACGGTAAGTTCTATAATGTATGAAAGTGGCCACAATATTACATTGTGGGAGAGGAAACCATTACCGTAAGTTCTATAATGTATGAAAGTGACCACAATATTACATTGTGGGAGAGGAAACCATTACTGTAAGTTCTATAATGTATGAAAGTGGCCACAATATTACATTGTGGGAGAGGAAACCATTACTGTAAGTTCTATAATGTATGAAAGTGGCCACAATATTACATTGTGGGAGAGGTAACCATTACGGTAAGTTCTATAATGTATGAAAGTGGCCACAATATTACATTGTGGGAGAGGAAACCATTACCGTAAGTTCTATAATGTATGAAAGTGGCCACAATATTACATTGTGGGAGAGGAAACCATTACTGTAAGTTCTATAATGTATGAAAGTGACCACAATATTACATTGTGGGAGAGGAAACCATTACCGTAAGTTCTATAATGTATGAAAGTGGCCACAATATTACATTGTGGGAGAGGAAACCATTACTGTAAGTTCTATAATGTATGAAAGTGACCACAATATTACATTGTGGGAGAGGAAACCATTACTGTAAGTTCTATAATGTATGAAAGTGACCACAATATTACATTGTGGGAGAGGAAACCATTACTGTAAGTTCTATAATGTATGAAAGTGGCCACAATATTACATTGTGGGAGAGGAAACCATTACCGTAAGTTCTATAATGTATGAAAGTGACCACAATATTACATTGTGGGAGAGGAAACCGTAAGTTCTATAATGTATGAAAGTGACCACAATATTACATTGTGGGAGAGGAAACCATTAATGTTAGTTCTATAATGTATGAAAGTGACCACAATATTACATTGTGGGAGAGGAAACCATTAATGTTAGTTCTATAATGTATGAAAGTGGCCACAATATTACATTGTGGGAGAGGAAACCATTACCGTAAGTTATATAATGTATGAAAATGACACAATATTACATTGTGGGAGAGAAACCATTACTGTAAGTTCTATAATGTATGAAAGTGGCCACAATATTACATTGTGGGAGAGGAAACCATTACCGTAAGTTATATAATGTATGAAAGTGACCACAATATTACATTGTGGGAGAGGAAACCATTACCGTAAGTTATATAATGTATGAAAATGACACAATATTACATTGTGGGAGAGAAACCCATTACTGTAAGGTTTTATAATGTATGAAAATGACCACAATATTCCAAAACATTACAGATCTGTGTACGTAATTTTACCATAATGTTACAGATCTGTGTATGTAATTTTACAATAATATTACAGATCTGGAGCTGAAAAGATGTATTATTTCACTCGCTTAGCTATAGAACTAAATGAGCCAGAGGAGGGTGTAGCACCAACAGACTGTAGAAATCGACCAGACCAAAGATTAATGGAGGAGGGTAAATGGGACGAAGCTAACAAAGTAAAAGTACAAATAGAGGATAAACAGCGAGCAGCAAGAAAGAAAAGGGAGGCTGAGAATGAGGAGGCAAGGAAAAGAGGTATGAACTACAGTGAATTCAGTTATTTTCATTGACATTTTTGTGCATTTGGGAAGAAGGCAAGTTTGTGGGTTCTTTAATTTTGTGCATCCAAATTGTTTTTTAAAAAATTGTGCAAAGAAAAGCTGTTGAAATTGTCGAAAGTGTTTAATATCAGATGATAAATAAACATTTTTTTTTGTCTGATAGATTTTTTTTTAAAGTGTAATCAATGATAAATTTCAACTTGTACATGTATATGACCATTCAGGGCTTATTCTAAACATAATATTGTAAGAACAATTCATATTTTGTTGGGTCCTGACTTAGTGAATTGACATGTTATGATCTGATCAAATGTGGATTTGAGTAGGAAGTAGATTTTGGTATATTACTTTGCTCACTTCTTCACTGGTGTTCTTGTAGTATTTCCTGCCATAGAAATAATGGCCACAGTAAGTTTGTATTGTAAAAATCCTTTAAATGTAAAGATGTTATTCTGGTCACTTAAAATCTTGTAGTAAATTTTGTAAAATTCCTGTGAGTGACTGGGTAAACTGTTACGAATGGATTAACTTTACCGAGTTCTTATCTCATGACAACTAAATTGCCAAAACAAACTAAATAGGTAATAAATTCTTTTGGTAGATAGAATGATTGAAATATGATTGAACTTTGTACGATGATGATGAAATTATTTATACAGGAATATTCTTTTTATTTTTAGATGAAGAGTGTCCTCCATATAAACCAACTTGGTTTGTAAAGAAGACAGATAAAGTCACTGGGAGCCCTATTCATATGTATAATGGAGAATATTGGGATTGTAAACAGAAACAGGACTGGTCTAGATGTCCCGACATCTTCTTATAGTACCTCTTTGTGTACAGGCCGAGAATCAAGTGCAAATCTCTTATCCAAGCATCTTATTCCAAGAGTCAGGAAACGATTCCTGTGCTTAGTCTCATGTATGCTAATGCTTGCAATTATTATGTCATGTCATGTTTTAACAAG
Organism: Mytilisepta virgata; assembly: GCA_028015205.1. Taxonomy (NCBI): domain Eukaryota; kingdom Metazoa; phylum Mollusca; class Bivalvia; order Mytilida; family Mytilidae; genus Mytilisepta; species Mytilisepta virgata. Next base: position 866,702 of record CM051520.1, on the reverse strand, counting down.
ACAAAATAAAGTCGTAATTTTCAGGTGATAGAATTATACATTTAAAACATTATAGAAGTGAATAAATATTATATCAGAGTAATTAGTTGGTTTGATAAAACATTTATGGGCATTAATTTTAAGATCTCAGATTTATAGTTGGTAAAGTGAATTTCACTAACATGTATAAAGAGATCAAGAGTTCACACACACGGTTTGTAGACCTGAATCAAAATTGTTATAGGTGAGATTTAAAAAAGAACAAGGAATATGAATTATTCAATAAATTATAGGAATTAAATCAAAAAATAAAAAAATACAGTAATTTTTGGAGTAACAGGGTGAATGACAAATGGTAAAGGTATCAGGTTTATGTGATGTACAAGGGGCAGTTGTAATATATTTAAAGTAGAAGTTGAAACAGAAATAGTGACATGATGTCAGAGAGAAGTAATTTATAGCAATAATTTGATAATAGAAAGAATATGTACTATATTTATTCTTGACAAGAAATAGCTACATACAGGTATGTCACACACAAAATATTTAAAACAAAACAAAACTAAAAACTGTAAGTAGGACATTGTTTTATACCACGTGTTGCATACAAGTAATTTTGAAAAAAGGAAGTTTGAAATTGTTGATCCCATTAAATTTTTCAGTAAAATGAAATGAAGAAAAGATTGATAATAGGTGATTATGCATTGATAGGAAATTGAAATCTTCTAATTCATTAATGATTACTGTAAAATTCAGAGATAAATCTGCATCGTACTTTAAGCCGCACAGCCATTTCGTACATGAAGCATTTGTCTAAAAATGCAATAATAATTAACTGCTTTTTCCAACAATTTATTGTGAATACATTATGACAGGTTCAATATACAGTCTAGTGTATCAGAAACACAGGTTGAATACTGAAAATGATTTCCTTCACATTTGCCAGTTCGTTGATCCGGTTCCCTGTGTGAAAGAGCATGACTTGTCAGTATTCTTAATGTCGACAATTATTGTTCATCGGTTTGGTCAACAGCTTAATGATATATGTTAATCATGTTATAATATTGTAATTATTTTACAATGTTTCAGCTTAAATGGATGACCTCTGACCTGTGAATTATTTATATTGAATTAATCTTTTTTAATGAAAACTAGACTAATTTCCTTGAAATTGCATTAAATGGAATCATATTAAATGTTCTTGGGGCCTTGGTGGCCGAGTGGTCTAGGTAGTTCATCATGACATCTAATGATCACTAGGCTGTCAACACTGAGGTTGTGAGTTCGAATTGCACCTGTGGCAGGGTGTGTTCGACTCCGATCTTAATTGACAAGTATTGCCAATTTTCCTATGGAAGGTCGGTGGTTCTCTCCACAAATAAAAACTGGTCCCTGGGAAATAGCCAAATGTGCTGAAAACAGAATAAAACCCCAACTAAACAAACAAATTATATGTTCTTTTGAGACCTGAAGCTGTGCTAAGATGCTCCCTGTTTCATAAATGTGTGACTTGCATTAAATCCTAGCTGGAAAACTGTTAAGTCAATTATGTCTCATGTTAGTTGAATTTTTTTTTTTATCTCAGATGGCTCAGAAGCCATTGAATTAACATTTCTACCTTGTCCCACATAAACCTGGGAAATCTTAATGATATCTGTAAAATATCAATAGAACCATTATTCATTTTAATAGTGATAACTAATTGTTGTATGGTCTAATTCTGACATGTCTCATTTTGTAACAAGAGCAGACCTTAATTTGTTTAAAATCTGTCATAATTACATACAAATGAAAAGGTTCAGGTTTTCCTCACAAAAGTTTCGGCCATGTTGATTTTCAGGATATACCTGATCCTTGTTTGAAATGTATAAATCTGCTTATGACGTATGTGGGACGCATAGATCGTTCTTGCATTTTTTTTTTTTTTAATTAAGTTAGAATAATGTTATTCCTCCCATTTATTAAAAACTTATAAAAGTAGAATGTTTTATCAATTTGAAGATCAAACGTGTAACGTTCCGATGGTTTATACATGTCTGTAAGAAAATGTTTTTTGTTTGCTTTATGTTAAAGCTCTGACAGAATTTAAGGTATCCATTTCATGATAGATAAGAAATACAATTTGTTTTCTTTTCCTTTTTTTACAGAGAGTAATAAACCATCATTGAGTTCAGCATTTATAAAAGATAGTTATCCAGTTTTTCCTAAAGTTTGTTGATAATTACCAATGTTATTACCCTTACTTTTGCATTGAATATACGGTCAGTCTTGGTCTGAATACCTTATCTACTGTTGTACTATTTAATTATTGATTCCCTAAACTTTGTCTTTATCTAGATATATTTTGTTATGTAGTAAATTATTTATAATGATTTTATGAATGGTGTTTTTATACGACCACAAAATTTTTGTATATTGGTATGACGTTGGCGTCGTCGTCGTCATCCGAAGACATTTGGTTTTTGCACTATAACTTTAGTATAAGCATTTTTCTTGTTTGGTTATTATCTTGGTGTAAGGGAGGTAATCCAAACACATTTAAAGTAAAATGTTGTGTATGATTCAATTACCTCCCTCACACTGCTTGTAAATTATGTATAAAGAAATGTAGATTGTGTTGGGGTGATTTATAGCTGTCAGTTTATTTTTAGAAGTTACTATTAATTAATATTAATTTTGTCCATATGTCATTTTCTATTTTAAGACTTTTATGATATATTTAAATGGGTAGTTATGTTTGCAAACTCCATGAGAAATTTGAATAGGGATTATGACCATATCTTGAGGGAAAGAATTTTTTTTTGGAAAAAGGGAAAGGGGGGGGGGGGGGGGGTAAATAAGAAATTTTTTTTGGGGGGGGGGGGGGGCAATTTTTTCTCATTTCAGATTTCAGAAATTAAAAAGAAAATGTCTTCAAAGGGGAGGGGGGGGTACAATGTTTTTTTTTTTTTTGGAGGCGGGGGGGGGGGGGGGGGGGGGGGGGGGGGGGGGTCAGTACACAACAGCACAGTGTATTGCAAAAAAGCAAAAAAAGGGGTTAAATTTTTTTTTTGGGGGGGGGAGGGGTCAATTCGCAACAGCATATTGTATTGCACAAAAAGCAAAAAATTGAATATAAATTCAAATCATATGTCCAATTCTAAGTTCTTTGACTACAGTTATTCCGTATCAGAAACCTATTATGTGTCAAATATTTAATTACAATCCAAATTCAGACATGTATCAAGCGTAAATATTGTGTCCATTTTTGCCCCAACTGTTTAGGGTTGGATCTCTGCGGTCGTATCCATCTGCGCTCAGCGAAGCAATTTATTTTTAGCTCACCTGACCCAAAGTGAGCTTTTCTCATCACTTGGCGTCCGTCGTCCGTCGTCGTCGTCTGTTAACTTTTACAAAAATCTTCTCCTCTGAAACTACTGGGCCAAATTGAACCAAACTTGGCATCATTAGGGTATCTAGTTTAAAAAATGTGTCCGATGACCCCGCCTGTCAACCAACATGGCCGACATGGCTAAAAATAGAACATAGGGGTAAACTGCAGTTTTTGTCTTATATCTCAAAAACTAAAGCAATTAGAGCAAAACTGACATGGGGTAAAAATGTTCATCAGGTCAAGATCTACCTGTCATGAAATTTTCAGACGAATCGGTCAACCCTTTATTGGGTTATTGCCCCTGAATTTTTAATTTTAAGGAAATTTTGCAGTTTTAGGTTATTATCTTGAATATTATTATAGATAAAGACAAATTGTAAACAGCAAAAATGTTCAACAAAGTAAGATCTACAAATAAGTCAACATGACCAAAATCGTTGATTGACCCCTTATAGGAGTTTTTGCCCTTTAAAGACGGCATTCAGCGTAAACTTTGCTTTTAAGATCTTTTCCTCTCAAACCACTGAGCCAATTGAGACCAGACTTTGGTGGAATGGTTCTTGGCTGGCCCCCTTCCAAACTTATGTCTGGCATCCCCGACTTCCATGGCTGCTGTTACTAAAAATAGAAAAAAAAGGGGGGGGGTGAATTTCAAAAACCTTCTTATATGAAACTACAAGGCCAGTTGGAACCAAAGTTGGCAGTAATGGTTTTTAGGAAGTTCTCTTTCAGAAATATGTCCAATGACCCGGACTGTTAACCAAGATGGCCGCTACAGCCGAACTTAGTTTAACATAGGGCCCTATGGGAAAATTCATTGAAAAATATTCTTGCCTTAAACCACTTGACCAATTGGAACCAGACTTGTCAGCAATGGTCCTTAGATGGTCCTCTTAGACAGGTGTGTCTGATGACCCGGACTGTGAACCAAGATGGCCGCCACAGCTGAACTTAGTTTAACATAGGCCCTATAGGAAAATTCATTGAAAAATTGTGTTGTCTGAAACCACTTGACATATTGGAGCAGGACTTGGCGGCATTGGTCCTTAGGAGGTCCTTTTTCAGAAATGTGTCAAATTTCGTGGACTGTAAACCAAGATGGCCGCCACAGCAGAACTTAGTTTAACATAGGACCCTATGGGAAATTCACTCAAAAATCTTCTCGTCTGAAACCACTAAGTCAATTAGAATTAGACTTGGTAGCAATGGGTCCTTAGATGGTCCTCTTTCAGAATTTTTGTGCGACGACCCAGACTGTCAACCAAGATGGCCGCCACAGCAGAACTTAGTTTAACATAGGGCCCTATGGAAAAATTAATTGAAAAATCTTCTTGTCTGAAACCACTTGACATATTGGAGCCAGACTTGGCAGCATTGGTCCTTAGGAGATCCTCTTTCAGAAATATGTCCGATCACGTGGATTGTCAACCAAGATGGCTGCCACACCGAACTTTGTTAAATATTGGACCCTATAGAAAAATTCAGTTAAAAATCTTCTTGTCTGAAACCGCTTAGCCAGTTGGAACAAGACTTAGCAGAAATGGTCCTTAGATGGTTCTCTTTTAGAAATGTTTCCGTTGACCTGGACTAAACCAAGATGGCTGCCACAGCTGAAATTAGTTTAACACAGAATCCTATAGAAAAACCAGCCAAATTGACTGCAACACTTAAATTTTTAGGTCTGCTCAAGGTGAAAAGTTAAATCCAGGTGAGCGATACAGGCTCTTGAGAGCCTCTAGTTTATGTAAAAAGTAAATAAAAAAAACCTTTAAGAATGGAAATACAATGTTAAGAAATTACACAATATTTTGGTTTTTTTTTGACAACTTTTAAAACAATATTTGAACTTTAATTCCCAATTTTCATCAAAAAATTAAGTCAATTTTTTTTATTGACGTACAAATTTTTTTTTCAATAATAAAAACATGTTTTAAAGACATGTATAATTATGACATTTTTCATTTGTTAAAAAACAGAATACGTAGTAATTATTTCGTTAAAAATATTCTCAGTGTTATGCTAACAATAGTAATTCTCATTTTTGCTTTGTAAAGTGGTTTTTTGTTTAAGATGCAAGATTTTATCTTGTTCATTATTCAAATATGATGTCTTTGACAGAGTTTATGCAAAAGTTAAATTGATACATGTGATATGTAATGATTGTGAGATAATGAATGACAGATGCTTGTAATGATTGTGTGATAATGAATGACAGATGCTTCCTCGGCTGTTTTAGTTTTCTGGTTGCCATGGCTATTTTTTCTAGTGCTGTTTTACAATTTCTGTTGCAAAGTTTGTGGCCTCTATCCATCAGTATGAGTAGCTTTACGATATTGTTCAGTTGACTGTGGTTGTTCAATACCCAAACCAACTTCATTCAGTGCTAGGTCTATAAAACCTTTAAGGTGTAATATCAACAGTGATCATGTCTATCATATGGGACAATAAAGTAGCTTTAGGTGTTTTTGTGTCAATAGGTAACTAAAAACAGAAAATCATGCGATTTTCTGGATTTAAAGATTTTGACAATTTATTGACATTGTATAAATTCATATACATAAATATTTAATTCCTTCAGATTTCTGGATTTTGACCCAATCTGTACATTCAACCACAGATTTTGGCATTGGGGTAAATGATTCTCTTGTTCATTCAGATTTTGTAACAAAAGCTTGTTTTTCTGTTTATTGGATTGTCATGTATAACTAGATGACGTTTTAGGCTTTTAAAAACTATTTCTAAAAACTGAATGATCTTACTGAAATATGGTATTGGTTTTGTTAACGGGATTAAATGTGACATGGTAACCTGTATGTGTGCTGTAGCTACATAAATGTATGATCACATTTATTTCCTAATTGTTATTGATCTGTCATTTTGTTAATGAATCAATAAATCATTTATTATTTAACTGTTGTTTTATTTTAAAAGGCCAGAGGTTTGTAAAAATGTTTGCAATGGACAATTCTTTGTTGGGTGTTCATAAATTTGGAGAATAATCCAAGACTCTACTCAATCTAACACCTCATTGACCACACAAAAGTCCAAACATTTCAAGGTTAATACAGCAGTAGAGTGTATTAATTTGGAACAGTTGACTTTTAATGAACAATATGGCTATAAAGTACAAAATGGGGAAGACAACATTCAAAATTGTCTTGCCCATCTCCTGCAGGTTAGTTATTGAGATTTAGATATGTGTCCATTAACCCATTATAAGGTCAAGTACCAATATGTACTTCTCTGGGTGGTTGTACACCGGGAATGTGTTAATCACTGAAACTCAAGTTGGTGAAGCATGAACTCGAAGTCAAAAGGTCAAGTAAAATGTCTGATATAGTATCATTATCTGCGATGTATACTTGCTGAGTTTAAAATGACAAAAAAGTCTGTAAAGACTGAATTTGAGGTCAAGGTTGGGTGAAATGTTCAACTATCAACTATTCCTAACATCAAATGTTGAACGGTATATGATGTAATCTCTGAGATCCTGAGCTACTAACAAGTTGAATGGTATATGATGTAATCTTTGAGATCTGAGCTAATAACAAGCTGAACGGTATATGATGTTATTAGCTCAGATCTCAAAGATTACATCATATACCGTTCAACTTGTTATTAGCTCAGATCTCAAAGATTACAAGTTGAATGGTATATGATGTAATCTTTGAGATCATGAGCTACTAACAAACACTTGATGTTTAATGAGCTTTGAAAATGAGGACATTGTAATGTGAGAAAATGAAAGGTCACGGTTTGGATTAACTAGGTCAAACCAAAAACTTTTAAAACTGGAACATGCTGCTGCTCCCGTAAGCATCGGGCATTTAAGAGTAAGAGCAAAGAATGGTCGGCTTGGAATCGGAATGAGATGGCTCAGTGTGTCATCGGTCTAGTACACGTGTTTCCATTCAAATCACATCTATATGTTCTCATCCTGAAATGCATTCATAAAACAGACACACCTGTTTTCTTTCTTATTTTCTCTCTTGAATCATTCTTTTACTTTTTGAGAAAAGACAATGATAAAATAAATGACATTTATTAATCAGCATTAAAATGTTACAACAAATCATATGGCATATCCTGATCACATGATCCAGGACAGCAAGTGATTTGATCACATGATTATTTTTTGTTTTTGAACAGCAGAATGATAAATACATCTTAACAAACCATAAAATATAACTAACAATTCATCTGAAGACAACATTACACTACCTAGCACTAAGAACAATTTGTTGACAAACATAATCAGACATAAAACAATAATCGTTCCTTCTAAGAAATATAGTATACAAACTTAAATTTTATATAGCGTACAATGTATGAACTTGTATTTAATTAGTATCAATTCATTCAGACAAAAATTGTGTACTTAAACTGTTGGTTTTTAATTAAAAGCATGCAAAATGTAAAAGTGAAACTATGATTCCAGAAATTATAACATGTACAATGATAACCGATACAAAAACTATAAAGCTGTCATATAACTTGTATTATGTTTCTCATTTTTTTGCTGTGTGTATCGTATGGAAAAGACACTTCAAAGTAATAAAACCTCTAAATCATAAAATTACTGGACTTTGTGAATGAAGAAGTATAAATCATGCATAAATGGCCAAAATTCCAGGATTTTTACAAAGTATTTTACAGAATAATAACTGATGTGTATACAGGGTACATGTATTTATTTAAACTTCACAAGCTAGAGTTTATCCAAGTGTAAATGTTTTGTCAGGAAAACAACAGATTGGAATTATTTTCACAAGCTATGATCATGTGACCACACATATACCATAATATATCTGTAACAAAAAATATATACACAGTAAATGTACAACACACTGATTATTATAAGGAGTCATTTTTTGTCATTTAAGGATGTTCATTGGTAAGTTTCAGAATAAAATATTTCTGATATTTGTAATAGTCATCATTGAACAAACAATCAGGGGTTCTTTATGAAGATAAAAGGGATTAAAAAATTTTCCTCTACTGATTTTTAACAGGTTTTTTTCTGGACAAGGTTTGTATCTTAAAAGCCATTGAAAATTAAAAATCGAATAGCGTTCCGAAGTCCCCCGCCGCTAGAGCATCATAAACCCTTGGACAAGTGAAACATTACAAAATTTTCTCAAAGAGAGAGAATAGGACAAACAATTTGTGGTTATTGCTAAAGTTTTTTACAAGTTAATGAGTGGTATGAAGACATTTATACAATATGGGTATAGTGTTGAAATCTTATTTTACCATGTGTATAGAGAATTTATACAAATGTACATTTACTCCTTTTCAATAAACAGAAATGCTTTGATCAAAAGTATTCCGCCTAACAAACTCTTAAAGACAGTATTTTTCAATTTTATAAGTTTCGATAGGAGTTTATGTAGAAAACCTCCCTTTAGGTCCAAGTGTATAAATATTATTCCAATGCAAGGAAAATATAAATTTTCTAGAACACTTAGATGAACATTTTGTCAATTTTCAAAGTAATTAAGGGGCATAACTCCTACAAAAATATTTCGACATGACTCATCTTCGAACTCCCTTGAGGTATCATTGAGTTAAAGCTACTGTATAAATATTATCCAAATCGGTCAAGAAATAAATTTGCTAGAGCGCTTACATGAAAATTTTGTCAATTTTCTAAGTTATTAAGGGGCATAACTCCTACAAAAATATTTCGACATGACTCATCTTCGAACTCCCTTAAAGTATCATTGAGTTAAAGCTACTGTATAAATATTATCCAAATCGGTCAAGAAATAAATTTGCTAGAGCGCTTACAAGGTGGACGGACCGACGGACGGACGCCCGGCATTACCATATCCCCCGCATCGTGTTGCGGCGGGGGACAATAATTAAAATTTTATAATACATGTAATTTGTCATCTAACTCTTAAAGACATAGGTAACAAAATTAAGAAGGAAACATGAACATAGAACAAAATATTCTTTATTATGAAATGGATAATCCCGAAGTTTGAAGATATGGCCAGCCAACATCCTTACATTTATAACGTCATGTATTTTAACTAAAAGTTTGGTAACTTCCATGAAACAAAGCAAAAACCAAATTTACATGTTGTAATAAGTTTTCTCTGTTTGTGAATCAACTCTTCCATATTGTCAAATTAGCACTTTATACTTTTCTTTTACATTACGACAATTTTATCTTAATTACAGAAATAGAGTACATACTATTTAATATATATTCACCATGTCTGATTATTTTGACATTATAAACAATTTTCACATGAAAATGTTGTGATGTACATTTCAAATCATATAAGTACAAAGTAACTGATGTTTGGATTTGTCCAATAAGATTTCCTTTGGTTCATAACTTCAGCAAGTTTCATTCATTTCATTTAAAAATAAAAATTGAAAATTCTTTGACTTTTCACTATAAAACTGTATATGCTATCTGTACATTGAAATACAAAGTACACTTCCAATTGTATACTAATCAGAGTGTTCTAGTTGGCCTAACAGTACCGGGTAGATGACCCTTCATTCAGTGTGCTCCTCTGCCCTCCTCATTAAGTACGATATAAATTATAGTAAAAATAATTTCAATAAATAAATAAATAACCAGGACTAAATGAATTGAAAATGCATTACTGGGTTGAAATAAATTAATAGATTATCAAATAATTTCTATTTCTTAAAGCTGACATTATCTTGTTTGCCCTTTTCAAACATGAAATTGCATTTAAGTGCCCCTTATCCTTAAAAATGTGCCCCATTAAATCCAAGATATATAACTGCTAATCAGAATGTCAACAAAAATCCTGACAAATGATATAGGTAAATTCTGAAATTAAATTTGTGCATTTATTATTTCAAAGCAACAACAGTGTGAATTCAGAATATAAGCAAAAGTTAAGATGCAAAATTTTAAACTCAAGCTAAAGTCTCCTTTTATAAAGGAATTTATTTACTTCAGAATGTATGTATTCTGACCTTAATTCAGGACAACAGAGAGAAACTCTAATCCTGGTTCAGATTGTTGATGATTTATGCCCCTTCCACCACAGTATTATTTGTAGAGCAAGTCAGAATATTGAATCATAGTGATATGATATGGCAGAAATAATGTCGACATGGTGTAAAAACATCAATCAGAATACTGAAAACCATGAGATTAAAACTGGTGATCCTTATCAAATAAGACTTCGAGTCAAACACACCTCTGAAGAAGTAACAACCTCAGGACTGACACGATCATTATTAATTGTTATAACTCCTGATCTGTTTCTGTGACAGAAGTACTATTGTAATTCCTAGCTAAATAAAGTATAGTTTCAAATTAAATTTTCTGTACATTTATTGGGACATCATGATCCTATTTTCCTTTAAAAAATCTTTTTTAAACTATCTAATAATAAATAATTTATTGTCTTGTAATCTCATTACAATTGTAAAAATATTGCAGAAGAAAATAAAACACAATTTGTGTAAAAATTTTACAATGAAATAAAACTTGCTAAACTATATCAATAAAAAGCAGCAAATTAAAAACACCTTAACAACATAGATTAATTTTTTACAAAGCTTTTGGTATAAGGTAATTTAAAGTTAGTAATATAATAAACAGAGCTTATATTAGATTATTCAATAGAATCATTCCTGCCAGTATTTAATTTTCAAATTTTTATTCTTCACACATAAAAGTGTCTTATCAAATAAAGCGTCTTCATATAAATCTGGGAAAATCTGGTTTGTAAACAATTAATAAAAACATATCAAGCAAACAACACCTAATCATCATCATCTGATAAAGTTTCATATTTTGACAACAACAATGGAGCCGGCTCCTGGTTCCAGTACATTCTCTCAGAGTCATGTGATGATACCACCTGGTTCCCTGTTCCGTATGACATCTGTGAAGAGCTTACTGGCTGACTACCTCCTGATACTTCTGAACTTGAATGGGGTCTGTTTCCTTGATCTGGAGTACTAAAGTGAGACGATTCGGCACCTCTTGGACTTTTTGACCTTCCATATGACATCTGTAACATCCCACTGTCTGGAGTACGACTTTGTGAAACACGATCACTTACATCATGAATATCTGAACTACTACGAGGACTGTTGTCACTGTCACGTGATGATCTTGCAGATTTTGGTCGATCAGGTCTCGGAGATGAAATATTTGATGAACTGTCAATGTTTCCCGTGTCCTCGACAACCATTCTTTCCGTGCTGTCAACACTTGGGTGGGAAATATTGGAACTTTCCTCAACTTCCATTCCTTCATGTTTTGATGAACGTCGAGAAAATCTGCCATCTATGGAGCTTTGATCTGCTGCAGTCTGTGAACTACCAACAGCACTTTCTCGTGATTTATACAGATCTTGAGAATCGCTGCTACCAGTAGCCATATTTACATCAGAAGAACTTTGTATCTGTCCCTCATTTAACTTAGACTGATCAGTTCCACGATTATCAGAACTGTCTACTACCCCACGTCTTGGACTTCTCGTGCTTCCAGAAAAACCTTTGTAACTGCTTTTCACTGGCGGTGGTCTCTCATCTTCTGGGCTGTCAGGAAAATCATATTCTGATCTTGGTCCTTTTTTCTCAGAACTTGAAGCTTTCTGAATATCAGGTATAGATGATTGAGAAACCTTTGGATGTTCACGTCCCATTCCCATATTTTGAGTCTTTCCAATCATATCGTCTGGTTCTTGTCGAGCTCTAGATCTTCCAAGAAAGCGCTTCTTTCCAGAATAAGATGCTGGGTTGGTTGAACTTTCTGCACTTTCATTTGATGACGATGAGCCAATCTGTTGACGGCCATCTCCTTCTTGGTGATATCCATCTGACTGTGATGTACTGGTTGGTTGTATCTGTCGATACTGTGTAGATTCTGGGGGTTGTAAAGACTGTGCAGTCATTGGAGAATGTGACCGAGCTGCAGCTGACACATGCTGTTGTAACAAACCGAGAGAACTCTTCTGTGTTGGAGGAGTCCTCTGTTGTTGGGGGATGTTAGATGATTGTGGCCTCTGCAAACCTGGGGACTGCTGCTGAAGACTAACTTTGTGTTGCTGTTCTTGAATGTTGTCATCACGTAAAACTTCTGCTATTTTATTTTTTACATAATCTAATGTAGAAATGTCTAATGAAACAGTAGATTCTGACGAATGTGGTGACCCAACACTTGATCCTTCAGATCCACCTATATAAAGAAATGAAAACATGAGATTAATCCCAACAAATTTTATAACATCAAAGTCCTGAAAATGTATAGATCTCTGGTGGATGTTTATATTATCTGTAAAAATTAAAATTTCTCATTGTCATAAATTGACAAACAATATGCCATGCATACAAAATTTCTCAAAGGTTCATTAACCTGCATTATGTTTGTGAAAAGGTGAAGAAAATCAAAATGCCAATAATATGCACACTTTCAGAATATGTATAAATACAAGGTAAAATCAAATGTTTCTGTAGGAGTCGTGTGGACGAACCATGTTTTATATCTGCAAACAGACAAATGGAGTGTCAGAAAGGGATAAAATAATAAGCTAAAGAGAGGCATAAAACTTATAATATACCTTGCTTGGGTTTTGCCAATAAATTTGAAATGTGTTGATGATTAGCAGCTACTGATGATGTTACATGTAATGATCCAGATCTTGACCTTGGTGAACGAGGAGGTGAAACTTTTGTAGGTTGTGCCTCATTGCTTCCTTCATGTCCTTAATGTAAAAAAGAAAAAAAAAATATTATCATATATCATTTCAATGAAACTTTAAATGCACATCATGAATACATTCTTCATTGATGGCAATCACAATCTTTGGAAATTATACTTATTTTTATCTGGGACTGTATCCAGTCATGTACCTAGGCCTTTTTATGAATATGATTAATCAAAACTGTTATCATGACAAAAATTACTCTAAATAGCTCCTTCAAATTCTTTACATTTTTATGAAATATTCAGTAATTACTGCATTAAAGCAAAAGAACATTCAACTGATGTTTGAAATCTACCATTACAGTAATTACTAAATGACTACGAGTTGCTTTGTAAATACTGACCACTAGATGTCTCTGCAGGTAATACACGAGGTGAGTGAGACTGATCTGGTCGTTTACTATCTGAATCTTTCTGCTCGTTACTGTGGTCACTTTCCTATAATTAAAAAAAATTAATAATCTAACAAATATTTATACTTTCCTACTAAACAAATAAAATATGTATACCAAACAGATAAAATTTGACAGAGGTCTTATTGACACTATTATCAATATGTCCATAAATAATATATATACAGGTGTTAGGGTACTTGTACTGTCTGTGTGACGTCTTTCACAATTTCTTTTCTATCTGCAATAGTGCTAGCTTACAATTTCTGGTACCAAAATAATTCTGGCCTGATCATAACTTAAAGATGAAGAAATGCAATAAAATGGCTATTTTTTGGCCAAAACATTTATTATGAGAAAGTGAGGTTTTGTGTTGAGAATTTCTTCTTTATTACAGATCATAAAAGGCAATTTCTTTTTCAGTACTATAAAACAAAGTATCACCATTTTATTTTCCCTTCTGTAATACAATAAAATACCACAGCCCTTGCCTGGGGAAATATGTCCTCTACTGGTTACAGTAAAATACGACAGCTCTCGCCTGGGGAAATATGTCCTCTACTAGTCACAATATTAAAGAACCTTTGTGAGCACGCTCATGTCCTCTACTGGTTACCAAAAAATAGTACAGCCCTTACCTGGGGAAATATGTCCTCTAATGGTTACAAACAAATACTACAGCCCTCGCCTGGGAAATATGTCCTCTACTAGTCACAATATTAAAGAACCTTTGTGAGCACGCTCACATACCCCACGTCTTCATATTTTCACTGGAGAAACAAAATCTCACTTCACAAGTAAAATGAACACAATCAAATGCTTACCTTCACATATTTATCCTAATTTGAATGGCAGCATGTTGGGAATATGGAACAGGGATTACTCTAGCATCGTATACTTTGTCTTTTAGTATATACATAGCCAGAAATATGAGTAGGTGAATGCACAACTTGACAGAAATCTTTTGTAGCCAATGCTTTTATTAATAAGTTATTTGATTCCTTCAAAACATTGATATTAAAGTCACCTACAATCACAGTCAATACTATTTCCAACCGGAAAAATCATGATCTGCTGAACAACACACACTTCAAAGTCTCGATCTCCTGATTTTGTTTCAAAGGAGCTGCGATGACAAACTACTGTTCAGTATATTTTGGGGAATTTAAATTCCAAGCGAGAGGAGTCAACAGTAATAGTATAGTAAGGCAAATAACTCTTGAAAAAAAATTGAATCGTAATTTCCTGTCGATATGCTCATCTACGTAGTATGTCCTTATTATCTGAAAAGGTTTCATGAAATTCTGCTGTGTGGTTTGAGAGGAGTTGCGATGACAAACTGTTGCAGTAGTACATTAAAGTAAATAAGTTCAAAGGGGCATAACTCCTAGAAAAAAAATTGAATCCCAATTTCTTGTCATTATGCACAACTACATAGTATGTCCTTATTATCTAAAAAGGTGTCGTGAAATTCTGTTGTGTGGTTTGAGAGGAGTTGCGATGACAAGAAACAGGACTGACGGACGGCACAACTGACTGACGGACGGACAGGTCAAGAACATTATACCCTCCGCAATCCGTTGTGTGGGGTATAAAAATACTACAGCCCTCACCTGGGGAAATATGACCTCTACTGGTTACAATAAAATACGACAGCCCTCGCCTGGGGAAATATGTCCTCTACTGGTTACAATAAAATACTACAGCCCTTACCTGGGGAAATATGTCCTCTACTGGTTACAATAAAATACTACAGCCCTCGCCTGGGGAAATATGTCCTCTACTGGTTACAATAAAATACTACAGCCCTCGCCTGGGGAAATATGTCCTCTACTGGTTACAATAAAATACTACAGCCCTTACCTGGGGAAATATGTCCTCTACTGGTTACAATAAAATACTACAGCTCTCGCCTGGGGAAATATGTCCTCTACTGGTTACAATAAAATACTACAGCCCTTACCTGGGGAAATATGTCCTCTACTGGTTACAATAAAATACTACAGCCCTCGCCTGGGGAAATATGTCCTCTACTGGTTACAATAAAATACTACAGCCCTTACCTGGGGAAATATGTCCTCTACTGGTTACAATAAAATACTACAGCCCTCACCTGGGGAAATATGTCCTCTACTGGTTACAATAAAATACTACAGCCCTCAACTGGGGAAATATGTCCCTACTGGTTACAATAAAATACTACAGCCCTCACCTGGGGAAATATGTCCTCTACTGGTTACAATAAAATACTACAGCCCTCACCTGGGGAAATATGTCCTCTACTGGTTACAATAAAATACTACAGCCCTCACCTGGGGAAATATGTCCTCTACTTGTTACAATAAAATACTACAGCCCTCACATGGAGAAATATGTCCTCTACTGGTTCAATAAAATACTATAGCCCTCACCTGGGGAAATATGTCCTCTACTGGTTCAATAAAATACTACAGCCCTTGCCTGGGGAAATATGTCCTCTACTGGTTACAATAAAATACTACAGCCCTCGCCTGGAGAAATATGTCCTCTACTGGTTACAATAAAATACTACAGCCCTCACCTGGGTAATGGTTGAGCCCCGTATCTCACCACCTGCCATTTCTACACAGATTTTTAGAAATTTCAAAGAACCTTGTATACTGTGGATTCATTATTTTTGTGGATACCAATTTTTGTGAATAAAGAAAGAAAGGCATCTCGTGGATTGCTGGCTTAGAGAAAAATATAAAAAGTTGTTGAAATACTGAAATTCTTGGCTTGGATCATCAAATATCATGAAAATACTGCGACAAAACTTGCCGATCAGACTTCGATATTGTACAATAAAGTACTGATTGTAAGCGATTAACAAAATCTGTAATCAGGTCAGGTGTGAAATATATATTGACAAAATTGCAACCACTTGTTACCAAATACCTCGGGGGACATACATATACATATTTTCAATCCGATTACACTCAATAATTTCTGCTTTATCTTTTTACAAGATGTTTTACTGTAATTTATGAGAAAATCTGTATTGTTTAGGCCTACTTAAGATTAATATTTGTCTTGAATGTTTGAATAAAAAAAAAAACGAAAGTGAATTCTGCAACAATTTACACCGTCAAAATATTTTTAAAGAAAATTATTTGAGTGTTCCCTCTGAGGACATAGCTGATTCATCATATGTCAGTATCCAAGTACACACATGCTGTAAATATGCAACTGTTCAATGATATCTCGAATAGGTACACCAAATTTCATGGTTTCAAACTTTAGTGCATTTAAGCTAAAGTAAAAATTTCATTTTTTGTTGGATATTTAAATTCGTGGTTTACTGGGACCAATGAAAATTGGTATACAATGAATTCACAGTATATGTCAATTCCAAAAAATATTTAAATTAACAGAAAAATGTTGAGTGTGGCCAGAGTCATGAAATTATGCTTCAAGGTATAGATAAATTTATACAATAAAATACAAAGCCCCTTACCTGGGGAATATGTCCTTTCTTCCATCTCATATGATGGGAGGCTGGTGTGGACAGTGATCGAGGTCTAGATGAGTCAGGCTGCATGGAATCTGCCAACTGTGATGAGGCTACAGTGGTAGTACCACGGGCTATGTGAGTTGTTGTATCTACGTGGACACCAGAGGAAGATACTGTACCAAAGAAGAGCAAATTTACATGCATATAGATTTTATATCAAGAAAGTTCAGATTAATTTACACCAAAGCTTGACTGAGATTCATAAAAGTTTGTTGGTATTCGGAAGGTTCTTCCCCATTTAGATCTTCAACTCCACACAAGACATACAAGCTGTGATTTGTACACTCCATACTACAGAGATATTTCGCCACTACCAATATTTATGGTAAGACCTAAAAAAATATTACTTTTGTTCTTCTGTAGCTCTTTCAGATAAATGTTTTTACAATGTAAAAACTGAACTTTAGTACATTGTGAGGATACCTGTACTTGCAGTTGTTCTTGAGGTTATTCAATTCAATTTAATATGAATGTATGTCTTCTCAGGCTGCTGATCTTTTTGTTGTAATTTGGGGTTTGTTTTGGGATGGGGTGTAATGCAAAGACTCCATATTTCATTATATTGGTTAAAATGAATAAATAAGTGTAAGATTACCTGGTAAATTAGAAGACCCATTAATTCTGCTGAGAACACCGTCTTTTGGTGCTGATTTTTTCGGGGTGCTATAGTCCTGAAGGATAATTGAGTTGATGTGTTCGCCAAGAGTTTTTGCAGGTCCAAGACGCATCAAATGATCTGGCGTCGGTCCACGAGAGTTCCCACCAGCACTTGAAAGTGCCTCTTGTCGTGTTTGTTCAGGTTTTGTCACTGTTGGCTGGGTCACTTGTTGAGAAGCCAGTGACTGAGGGTGCTGCTGAATCCACTTTTTCTTTCCGTGGACTTGTGAAGGTGATTTCTGTTCTGTCTGTAGCAAAGTTGTTGTACTTTCTGGTGGAGTTACCATTTTTTTTCGATCAGGAATATTGTCCTTGCTGCTCTGGCTCCCTTCATCCTGATTTATCTGATGTACAATAATGGCATCAATAAGATTGGCAGCAGTTAACTGTTGATGTCGAGACGCTCCAGAAGATGGGGTGTTGTCTTGTCTGAAAACTTTCAGAAATTCTGTTGCTTCCTTAATCTGACTTTTATTGTATGCAGGAGATGCCCTATTTGAGGAATTCCATGGACTTCCAGGTTTGACACTGGAGGAAGCAATTTCTTCTTTAACATCTTGCCGTCCATAATTTTCCATTCGTAACTTTTCTTCCAGAAATTTTGAATGTCTTTCCCGTTCCTCTCTTTCTGCAATTCTACGTTTTTCTTGTTCTGTCCTTTCTAATCTTTCACGACCTTCCATGACTTGACGATGATAATCCTGCTGTGTAGGGGTGCGTGAGATACTTTGCGAAGGATAAGAATGACTATCAGGGTATTGACGAGGTGACATAGCTTGTGATCGTGACTGTGAAGAACTGTCTGCTGGATAAGATTCTTGTCGCCTGGAATCTGCTATAACAGATGGGCGAGGTTTTCCTGTTCCCTGTGTTATACTTCTCATAACATTTCCAACTGACACAGGGTTAATACCCTTCCAACCCCCCGGTGAAAGTTTTTCCTCATGTGGTGTTCCTCCCCGGCTGCTATGATGAGGGATAGGTTGCCCTTTCTCCGTCATGGAAGTTGGAACCTGTCCTGCAGGTAAATACATCATTCCCTGTTGGTTTGTTTGGAATGGATGCATCATTTGACTGGGATATCCTTTCTGTTGTGGAATTGATTCTTTGGCCCTAGGTGATACCTGTGCTTCACGCTCTTCTAGAGGGCGTTGCATCTGCCTTGCTGTATTGAAATCATTTATCATCTGTCTTGTACTACTGCTCGCAGGATCCATGACTGCATAAGGATATGCATTCTGATAAGCTCTCATCTGTTCCATAGTCCTTGGGTCATACATACGGGGATCAAAGACAATACCTCCAGCCTGTGTGACACGGACTCCAGGGTCTGGCAGCCTGCCACCTGCACCCTCTCTGTTGACTGGAGTCCCACTTGTTATTGAACCACCTGCCATTCTTACTTGTGGCTGTTGCATCATTTCTCTAGGAGGGAGACCCGACTGAGGATGTTGTCCATGCGTAACTGGTCTCATAGGTGTTCCTTGGGTTATAGAACCATGTGCCTGTGGTAACATCTGTTGAGGAGGAATCCCACTCACTGGAGGAGATTTGGTCGCCTGCATAACTTGACCTCCTTTTCCAACAAGAGGTGGTGGATGACCAATACTTGGTTGAGATTGAGCTCT
The DNA here is from genome assembly GCA_028015205.1 of Mytilisepta virgata. Lineage (NCBI taxonomy): Eukaryota > Metazoa > Mollusca > Bivalvia > Mytilida > Mytilidae > Mytilisepta > Mytilisepta virgata. The sequence continues at coordinate 847,423 of CM051520.1, read as the reverse complement.
GCGAAGCATTTCAGCACTCTGTGACATGCTTGACGGATATGGTGATGACCCAGGTGACATACGTCTTGCAACAGCTGGGGAATGTGAATGACGGTCCGTTTGGTATCCAGATGGTGATTTGTGACCATGACTTTCAGATGGTGGTCGTACAGAAAGATCTCTCTGTGGTTCTCGATATGATGTAGGTCGCTGGGGAGCTTGATGAGCTGGAGGTGGTGCCACCTGTTGTGTGTTACGCTGAACTACTTCTTGTTCAGGTCTCCTATAGTCAATTACAGGCTGTTGTGTAGGTCTGGTAAAGTCACGAGGATCACCCCTGTATGCTTTATGTGATTGTGATAAATCTTGTGGCATATCTCGTCTGTCTGCTTCTCTATCTGGCATTCTTTGCTGAGGGATACCAGCATATGGTGAAGCAGTATGTCTAGGTCCATAATGTGACATATCAAGTTTTTCTTTGTGGATGTCTTGGGGATAGTTTGACATAGGACCAGGCATTGGCTGCTGAACTCTGTGGAAAGCTGGCTCAGTTGATGCTGGTCCTAAAAAAAGATAATTTATTGTCATTTTCTGTTTTTCAGTGGAAACACTTTTAACAGCAGCTTTTAATGGTTTATGTTAATATAAGATGATAGAAGTTGGATATGCCAGTGTTTGAGTGGTTAACTGTTTCTAATATAGTAGATTTAGAAATTTATGCAGCCTTTACTGCAATTTTAGGTTTAATCACTGAGACATTCAATAAATCACATTATTTATATGAATAAAGTCAATAAACTCCATAATTTGTCCTGTTGATTGACTGAGAATATAATACAGATAAACATCATCTGAAAGATTACTCAACAGGAAAAAAAACGTTTTTTGAGAGACCAATTGTAATTAAAGGCAACATCTTGATTGTAGATTGAATACTCTCTCTACACTGATTACAAAGTTCCATTATAAAGCTACTATCTTTTGTCTCAGTTAACACTTTATAATAATACACTCTCTACACCGATTCCACAGTTCCATTATAAAGCTACTATCTTTTGTCTCAGTTAACACTTTATAATAATACACTCTCTACACCGATTCCACAGTTCCATTATAAAGCTACTATCTTTTGTCTCAGTTAACACTTTATAATAATACACTCTCTACACCGATTCCACAGTTCCATTATAAAGCTACTATCTTTTGTCTCAGTTAACACTTTATAATAATACTCTCTTTACACCGATTCCAAAGTTCCATTATAAAGCAACTATCTTTTGTCTCAGTTAACACTTTATAATTATTGCATACAAAGGTTTTTATCAACTCAAGAGATGCAATTTTCACTGAGTGTATTGGTTATATTCCTGTTAATTAATGTTTTTAAAATACATGTAAATTTTCCCTTTAATTCATAATAATTTGGAGACAATTCAGGTTTTCAATTGGAGATCATTTAAACGATCTAACAATCTGTCTGAAAGTATATATCTAGATTTTGATAATAGATCAAATAAATAATCTTACTTTTATCCATAGGTCTTTCAGATATTAATGGACGTGGCTCTGGTTTTGTATCGGAAGTCTTCCCAAGGTTTCTTTCGATGGCTGAGTGAATCAGATCTCTAACACAAGCTGGTTTACTCATCTTACTACTACCGTTACTCATCAGCGAGCTCTGTGCAAAGTTTTGGGCTTGAATGTTTGGCGAGAGACTTCTGCGACCACTGTTTATTGCATATGGTAACAAACCAGGTTCTGATTGTACACTTGCTGGTCTGTGAGGGGAACTTTGTTCTCTATTGGCTTTATTTAACAAATCATACAGATGCTGCATGCTCTGTTTGGGTTGGCCAAATTCTGTCTGTTTTGTCTGGGGGCCACTTGGAGATGATGATTCCTTTATGACAGGTATTTCTTGACTTGGAGGTCGTGAGATTCTGTCCATGTCAGTCACACCTGGACTCATTCCCATTCGTGTGGCAGGACTGTGAATCGACTGTGCTGATCCAGGCCTCATCTGACTTCCTGGACTTTGGAGGGCATGACCTGAACCTGGACGACCTTGACCTATTGACCCAGGGGTCCCACTTCGACTACTTGCGGCACTGGCTTCCATAGTAGGTCCAGTCACATGGTAACCTTGTTGTGTAGGTGAATAGTTTGTTGGCTGAGATGAACTCACTACAACAGGACTTGAGGATGCATATCCAGATGGAACCGAACTGGTTACAGTTTGACCTTGAACTGGGTGCATGTTCATACGACTGACAGGAATCCCAGATACACGAGGACTGAACGAATCACGAGGTTCACTCGACTGTGGAGCTTCATCGGCACTGAGAGTGGCACTACTGTCATTGTCTACACTTCGAAGACTTCCTTGTGAAGCACTCAGAGGTTTATGTGATGTTGTTAGAGTGTTCACACCAAATTCCTGTGATTCTCGATGTCCTAACGCTGTCTCTGAAGTATCCATTTTCTCATCAGGTTTGGTATCTGAAAAATTATATACTGTTATTTACAATAAAATTAATACATGTAATATTATACATGATAAAAAATATATTGTCAATTATGTTATAAATAATACAGTTCTATAAGCTCCAGTAATAATATCATCCATGTTAAAAATAACACTTATTTCTGATATAAAAAAGCAGAACCTGAATCGCTCAACTGGATTTTAGGTGACCACAACTGACAAAGCGCTTCTAAATAAGATCTGTAAGAAATTGTTCTACAGTGCCCAGCACTTCTAGATAAGATGTGTAAAGAATTCTTCCAGTGTCCAATGTTAAACTAAAACATAACTTTTGTAGCAGACATTTATCCAAGGATCTTCATGCAACAAAAACATTTAAATTGGCTTAGTATTTTATGACAAGAAGACCTTTCTACAAATTTCCCCATAGGGTCCAATGTAAACTAATCAGGCTGAGGCAACCACCTTGAATTTCAGATCGCCATAAGAAAACATAACTATTGTAGAGTTTCATCCAATGCTTGTTCATACATAAAAATATTTCAATTGGCTTGGTAGTTTCTGACAAGAGGACCTTTGTACAAATTTCCCATAGGGTTCAATATTAAACCAAGTCTGGCTGTGACGGCCATATTGATTTTCCAATTGGCACATAAAACAAATTTTGTAGTGGTCTATCAAATGATCATTCACACATCAAAAATATTTCAATTGGCTTAAAAACATTTCAATTAGCTTGGTAGTTTCTGACAAGAAGACAATTATATAAATTTCCCCATAGGGTCCAATGTTAAAATTAGTCCGTCTGTTGTGGTCATCTTGAATTTTCCGATTGGCACAAAAGATTGTAGAGGTTCATCCAAGGATCATTCATGCAACAAATCAATTCAATTTGTCAGTAGCTTCTGACAAGAAGAGCTTTAACGATAAGTCCAATCAGAATGAATTATCTGCCCCTTGTAGCCATATTGAATATCCAAGCAGCACAAAAAACATATATCATATATTTTGTAGTGGTCTATCAAATGATCATTCACACATCAAAAACATTTCAATTGGCTCGGTAGTTTCTGACAAGAAGACCTTTGTATAAAATTCCCCATAGGCTCCAGTGTTAAACTATGTCTTGAATTAAACTATGTCGGCACAAAAAACATAACTTTTGTAGAGGTTCATCCAATGCTTGTTCATACATAAAAACATTTCAACTGGCTTGGCAATTTCTGACAAGAAGACCTTTATACAAATTTCCCCATAGGGTCCAATGTTAAACTTAGTCCAACTGTTTAACCATCTTAAATTTCCTATTGGCACAAAAACAGAACTTTTGTAGAGGTTCATCATTCATGCAACAAATCAATTCAATTGACTTAGTAGTTTCTGACAAAAAGAGCTTTGAAGATAAGTCCAATCAGAATGAATTATCCGCCCCTGATAGCCATGTTGAATATCCAATTAGCACAAAAAATATAAATTTTGTACAGAACCATCCAATTAACATTCCTGCCAAGTTTGATTCAATTTGAACAGGTGGTTTCAGAGAAGAAGATGAAAATGTGAAATGTGGACGGACGACAGCGCAAAGTGATGGCAAAAGCTCACATGGCCTTTTCGGCCAGGTGAACTAAAAACAGTAATTTTAACTGCTCTTACACCTAACAACAGAAATACCTCCATTTATAATCAAAATTCTACACAGTAAAAATATTTGTGACAAGATATGCCAGACTGTGTCCATGATGTTTGTGACAAGACATGCCAGACTATGTCCATGAGGTTTAGTGATTTTGTACTCCTGATTATCAGAAATTTACTTTATATTTTCATATTTATATATTAGAAGAATATTGATCAGCATTATGAATTATTAACCTTCCTCTATCCTAAGTGATGATGGGCTGGGAGCACTTGTTGTGTCAGAATCAGCATCCTCATCTTCATCCATACTAGATGGCACTTCGTCATCTATTTCAGGGGCAGTAACTGTAGATGCTACACTTTCACAAATAGACACTGTTCTGTTGTCTTCCTCCTGACAAAGAAAACATTAAAACTGTTGGTTGTGAGACTCATCTCCATGTTTAATGTTTCACTTAGTTCTCAATTTTTTTCTCGCAACTGACATATTTACTTTCAATTTTAAGCGGTGGATGACTCGACAGAAGTGAATAAGATATGACAACTAGAATTTTGGATTGTAAATCTGTCTAACATGAATTAACAATCTAATTTTTGTGAAAAAAAATTAGAACATGTTATAAGAATTAAACAGGTCCTAGATTAGTTAGATAAGTATTCATACAGATTAAATATATAGATGGTTATGAAATATATGAATACCAAATTCTCTTTACTTTAATAATAATCCTACTTATATTTTTGGAGTCAAGTCATGTTCACAGAAATAAACTTCCATGTTTTTCTATGGTTCTGCAAGTCTGAATTCACTTTCCACCAACAAGGACTGGTTTTATATTCTAATAATGACTAACCTTAGTTCTCTCTTGAAGAATAGCTTCCAAGTTGAATTTCTTTTTATAGTTGAAATAAAAGTTTTTACACTGCGCCTCAGACTTTGTTCCCACATCTAATGCAATGGATGCCCAATCACGACCATGCTCTCTTAGACCTATAAAATAATAGTAAAAAAAGTTTATCATTTTAAACATGACAAAGGTAGACTGTACAAGAAGGGTCAGAAAACCAGATAAACAACATCAAGCAAAGTGTTAAGTTTAACTATTAGATTGACAGCTGTTTTGGCTAATTCTAATAAATTTCAGATAAACATAAAAATCTCGATATTTTTCATAAAAGTTTTGTCTAACAGGTCAGGGCTATTCCAGAAAAAAGTGTCTCCTGGGGGCAGAACGCCCATGAAATTTAGGGGTACCACCAATAGATTTAAATTAAAAAACACACCCCCACCAACTATTTCATATTTTTGATAAACCCCCCAACAACAAATTTAAATAAAAAATGATGTTATTTTTTTCCATGTTATACATTGTAGATCAATTAAATCCTATAGTTTTAGCTTTTTATTGCAATAAAGTTGTAAAGACAATGCATGTATTCAAATGGGACCACCCATTTTACAATGCTCTTTACTGACCTTGGATTTTAATGTTTAGACACTTGTACATGATTCTAAACTAGTAAAATTAAGGGTTCGAATTCTTTGGGTCGTCATCATGTAACAACTGAATTAGACACAATTCAAATCAGAGTTCGACTGATTGAGGATGAATGTGTTGTCTGAGAATTTCATGCATCTAGGTCAATACGTTTCTTTAAATGCTGGAATTATCAATGAGTCAACTCAAACGTTCTCAATCCAACTTGTCTCCATGTTTCTTCATTTGTCTCCACTTCTGGTCCGACTTGACCATTTTATGACAGGGAGTGCATGAGTGAACTTGAAACCCCTACCCGAAATCATCCACGTTATATTGAATTTGTGACCTAAAATTATCCAGGAAAGCTAAAATTAGATACCCGAAATTATCCAAAAATAATAAAAGAAAGTTACAGTAGTTGGTAATAGTGCAGGATTTTAACATGCTATAAGGCAACCATCGTCCTTTTGCTTTATAAAAATCTGCAGAAATTTTTAAAATCCTGACCAGAATTCTCTAGATTGTCAAAAAATCCTGACCCGAAATCTCCCCCGGTTTTTTTAAATCTTTAAATAACAGCTTCCGCCTTTCGGTCACTTCATTTCATACTCTTATTATTCGCCGGCCTAATTATTCATCAGTTTTAGAATTTCACATGTTTTTTTAAAAATCACTGATTTATCGTCACTTTGAAGCTTTCAAATCACGATCGTTGTGGAGATCAAAATTTTCAATATTATTCATGAACTGAATTACAATTGTAGTTCTTGTCAGCATCAAGTCTTCCATTCCTCAAAACAAATAAGTTTACTCATCCAAAACATGAAAATAAATGTTATAAATACATAATTTTAAACAAATTTAATCGAATTATTGCACCTGGAAGTTAGGTTAAGATAGTAACAACAAAATGAAGTTCGGTATAACTTTGCTTCTGATATCATGTTAGATAACGAGGATTAAATTTTAATTGATATTACAAAATTAATCTTATTCTACTGCGTAATTCCTTTTCTTTAACCTATAAATTAAATTAACATTGATCTTATACGAAGACGATAGAAACAAATCAAATAAATATTCATTAGGTTCCATTCCGAATCCGGATTACGACCATGTGTTGCCCACATGACAAAACATGGCGGGTCGTTTGAAGATTGTCATCGTTGTTTCTTTTTTTTTGATTTACTGATACAAAACTGCCGATAAGAATATAAAGATGCATGATCCAAGACTTGAAGGAACCATATATTCATCTGAACTGTACCCCCCATCAATACATTCCTTTTCTTTGTTCACACCCCAACCAGCAAATTTCAAATGCAGTTTTAACCCCCCCCCCCCCCCCCCACCAACACAATTTTATATCGATGGCGTTCTGCCCCCAGGAGACACTTTTTTCTGGAATAGCCCTCAGATGATGGGTATTTCAGAAATATCATAAATGATCTGAAAAGTAACCCTCACTTTAGTGGCAGAAGAAAATTGTCAGGGATGAACATATTAGATTCTACCTTTTTTAGCTTTTTCCATGTCTTCTTCTGTCCACCTTGATGATTCTGCTGAGTCACCTGTAAAGATTAATTCTGACATCGACTCATAAAAATAATGCTGTGTTTTATACAGGTCAATAAAATAATTATACATGTATTGATATAGAACAATGATCCACTTAAATATCATGCTTTTACTGACCTAATCATGTCAAGAAACAATAAAATTTTCTATATCCTTTCTGCGTTTACAACGTATTTATTCATATAGAAAAACGGGGGTTCATATAGCCACCATCGTACAGAATAGAAGAGTCATAAATGTACCAAAAAATCAGCATCTGAATAGCCGACCCTAATTTGGGCTTGAAAGGCCACGATGTGTAATCAGAATTTGAATGAAACTGCAACTTTGTTGACAAATTTGGATTATTTAAAGAAAGAGAACATGATTTGTTTTAAACTTGCATCAAGAAACCACGATAGTGATAAATGTTTATATTTAGTAAAATGGAACATGCGTTGTGAAGGCAATTTCCATTTCTCGTTCTTTTTGCTGCCTTATAGCCCTGGGGGACATCAAATGGGATCAGGGCTGTTGCAATTTCATCTTCTTCAAACTTAGTTCCTGCCGAAGGGGCGTCTACGGCCACTAGATTTTCCCTTATCAGAATACAATTTCAAGACTTGGTTCATTTCATTGGTATTTATTAGTATATTAAATGTCTTTAGTTCCTCTTCTGTTGACATTATAGCGCTTGAAAAGGGAGAAATTAACCGTGCGTTAAACATTGTTATACAGCAGACCATTTTTGTTTTATAATTATCAAATCGATAGTATGTGTTTTTATTTATTTATTATTTTATTAACTGTAAATTTATAACAAGGCGTTATAAATATATATGAAATGGTAATAATTATAATGAACTAATCAAGTTTCATCCGCGAAATACAAAATTCATTATTATCTATAATAAAAATTATGGAACTTTTAAATAATTAATTATTCAAGAATAAGTATATTTAAACTAAATAACAAAAATATAATAAAATTTTGGAATTAAATTTTCTTACCTCTTTGTTTTCACTTACAATTTCTTAATAAAAACGTGTGAAAAACATTAAGGAATGTGGCCAATGTTCTTGAAGGGAATGATACTGTAACTGTGTTAGCCGTAATCTAATGCACTGCAGATATTTGACCAACCCACAAAATGTTTTTAACATATTGTCTACAACGTATTGCAACGTAATTTATTGTATGACAACATTAGTGTAGAAGCCATAACATATTAAATAAAAAAATTTTCAACAAAAAAGTTATCGTGCGAATTGTGAGTATACATTTACCACAAGAATTTAAAACAGTAAAAGAAATATAAACCACAACGTAATCATAGTTAATTATTTGATAGTAAAACACAGAAATTTTCTGTCTGGAGAATGTTCATAATGTAAATATTTGTTTTTGCAAAAATCATGAATTAATTAGTTGTTGCGTTCAAAATGGTGTTAGATTTCTTTTGAATAAATAATCTATAGTGTTATACGACTTAATGTCTAAAAGTGCTTCTCAAGCCATAACATTATTATTCGTATTTTTAAAACATTTTTACATTCGGTTATATGTAAAAACTGTATTTTTGGCACCATTGGCACTATGGCTATATGAACCCTGTTTTTTATGGGCATTTTACTACGTTTTGGATGCGAGTCAGTAAAATATTGGCGGCTACACAAGCCTAAATTTTTCTGTCGGTATTAATACATTAAGGACGTTTGTTTCTATAAGATAGCGGAAGCGGAAAGGATATGGGAATTTGTGTGCTTTTTTGTGATGGTAAAAAAATATGTTTTTTTGTATATTCTGAAAAATTTGTGTCACAATAAATTATTTCATAATTTCATCATTACATCTCAAAATGACTATATTCTTTATGATTCTTTTTTGAAAATGAGCAGTAAGGTTAATTGTAGCAGATTGACAGACAGAGTGCAAACCTGAAGTCCCTTTTGAGTTTGCCAGTGGAAAACTAAAAAATAATACAGTACAAACCCTCAGTACTTTCTGGAACGACTGTTTCTACTGGTTCTATAGTCTGAGGATTTAATTTTCTACTGATTCTGTTGAAACATGCTGAACAGCATTTATTAATTACTTCTGTTAACTCTGTAAAAACATCAAATTTAAACTTATACATAAAATATTTGAAATATTTTGTTATGAAAGATAACTGAAAAACAATACACATATGTCAACACAAGCAGCATCTTTATCTGAGGTATAAACTAGGGTAAGGGGTAAGGTTAGGGTTAAAGCATTACAGTGATCTGTATGATGAAGTATAAATTAGGGTTAGGGTTAGGGTTAAGGCATTACAGTGATCTGTATGATGAAGAACAATAATAAAAGTTATGTTCACATTCCTGTTTTACACGAGTTTCTTTCTCATGTACAATTTATCCTATATTCATTTTAGTGTTAACTCTGTTTCTACTTTTCCTATACAAGAAAATGTACTTTAGAAGATAAGGAGTGCAGCCTGAATAGTTAATTGCATATATCCCTTTCATTCACACTATGGTTTTAATTAATTTAAAGAAAAAACGTTTGCATTCATTAATAGTATTTCAAGATTAATTAATGCTATTGGTGTAGTATCCATAATTGAATATATCTAGCCAAAATTAAAATGTAAGTTTTAATCATATTGATCTTAATCTTGTCACATTTTTCACAATAATAAAAACATGAGGTTGCATGTGTTATTGTGCAAAGTATACCCCACTCTTTTTTAATTTTGAAAATTGGGACAACAGATTTGAAAAATTTCATGTAAACATAAGGTATTGTAAAATTTGTAAGCATCAGCAAACAGGAAGTGGTTCCTTGACAGAGCTGAAAATAGGAGAGACGATACAACTCATTGTCATAAAGCTACAGGCCAAATATCAAAACATTCCGTTGCACTGAAGCCGAGGTAAGTGTGACGAAAAATTCCAGTTCGAATGAACAAGGTGAATCCAGTAAACCACCCACTCTGTAGAGTGGGGGTATAATACGGCACTATTTCCAATTTACAATACATAAACAAAAAGTGAACAAATTACATATATTTAACTGAAAAGTTTCTATAATACATACGTAATTCTGCAATAATAGGGTCTCTGATTTCTGCTGGCATCTCCATCCACTTCGAAGGGAATGGTCGTAATCTTTTAACCTTACGTTTGGGAGTCTTGCAGGTTGGCACAGGACACCTGATAAGAGAATATTAATTTATTCAGTTTATACATGTTTGTTTTGAAGTCTTACTGGTGATACAGGACACTTGATATGCAGAATACCATTTTTATGTACATTATATCTGAGTAAAGGTAAACGGTGATTTATCAAGCTGTAATTTATTTGATAGTAAAATGCTTTAGTCACATCTATGGTGGGTACTGTACATATATGCTGATGTTTTGACCTGAGATATAATCCATCTGGTTCAAATCTCAATACAAGAATAAGAGTAAAAGTCAAGAATTTATCCACCATATCTTTTATTACCTACTATTGTCTGAACATTATTATTTCAATATCATATCCATGTGTGGAGAAACCCATCGTTTATATTTACTTACGGAGTATACCTCCTGCGTACTGATTTACACCGACAACTACTACAAACTCTCATGTCAGGTTTGAGATCACTCTCATTAAGTCCATACAATTCACAGTTGCCTTTATTCAGAGCACGGCTTAAACTAAAGTTAGCTAGTTCTGCTTTGCATACCACACATAGATGAGGTCCTCCTGTGATAAACAAAATTTTAGATCATAAAAAATGCATTAATCATAATTTATTGTAACTTCAAAAATTCATGTGATGTTTAATTAACCCCCCCCCCCCCCTCAACATGTGATGTTTAATTACCCCCCCCCCCCCCCACAACATGTGATGTTTAATTAACCCCCCCAAAATTTGACATCATCATGATGATGAATAACTCATTTTAATTTTTCTTAGTAATGGTGAGTTATACATTGCACATGCATTGTTATTAATCAAACTAGTTTTATTTTGTTTCTAGGCACCTGTAAAGGATCAGGGGAGCTCAACCCATAGAGCTGACTAGCGCGTCCCGAGGTGGCGGACAGGGAAGACCCTCTCGCTTTGGGGTTGTCAGTTCAAAATACGGAAAGCCTGACTGCAGACCATAGCATAGAATGCCACACTTCTTGCACGCTAAAGATCCCTTCTGTAGTTTTCGAAAAAGAGAAGGCTAATGTCTGCTTTAGAAGTTTATTAGAAGGCTAAATTATCCGACCCTACCCACAATCCTCCTTTTATACAGTGGCAGTCAAAATTGGTCCCCCTTTGTGTCCTATCCCAGCCACTATTTGAATTGTTTGATAAATTGAACTGATTCTGGTCTTGAAGAAGCATCAAATTTTTGCCACTGGAAGTTAAGCAACAATCAATGAATCAATCATTTATTTTGTTACAAAATGAGGAGCAGAAAATGAACAAAACAACAGAAGAAAGTTCATAAATAGCAGACATTTCACATTACTGACATAATCAAAGTAGTTATTACAAATTATGAAGTTTTGGTAATTTTCTACATTGTTCCACCTGAAACTTGAATTCTTAATTATATCATTATTGTAATTCCTCAAAATATATATTTTTTAAAATGTCTCATACCATCTCCTTCTCCTGCAGATACTGGCACAGCCTCGTTATCATCAGATGAGTCCTCGGCTTTCTCCTCCTTTGGAACATCTCCAACTACATCCATGGGAACATCTGTTGTCGAGGCAGGAACTTCCTCCTCCTGTGGTAACTGTTCTTCAGTTTTTTCTTCTTTAATTGGTTGATCTTCCTGACGAATGTTAGTTGAGTTTGGTTTCGTTAATGCTTTCTTCCTCTTTATAGCACTTTGTTTCCGTAGCAACTGTTTGTAGTTCTCATCTTTCTTAGTTTGGTAGTAGTACTCAATACAATCCTTTACACTCTTAATTAAAAAAAATTTTAAGATGGGCGACAGCAACTTTTTAACCAAGGAATCTAATTACTATATACATAATTCGTGGTTAATATAATTACACATGAAGATGGATACAATCCCATGCAATCAGTTATAATTAGAAATTATTATTGTTAAATTTATTGTACAATATTACTGATTTTATTTTTTCCATGAGCATACAAGACAACTTTTTTGTCCAATACTGTTTACACAGAGTTTCAGAAGTTATACCTAAAATGAATAATCTTGATTATACAGAAAAAGAAGCCATCACTATTATAGAAAACTAGTTTTTCCTCATCGCTGTTTGTAGCCAACCACCCTCGATTGTCACTTTATAGATAACTAGTTTTTCTTCATCACTGTTCGGAGCCAGCCACCCTCGATTGTCACTATTATAGATAACTAGTTTTTCTTCATCTCTGTTCGGAGCCAAGCACCCTCGATTGTTATATTAATAAACAGAAGATTTTTTTCTTTGCAAACCTGATTACTAATTCTAATAACATGTAAAAAATCATCTTCATACCACGAAGCAGAAATACTTTTTTGATTGGAACATTCAGCCGAATTTAAACATAGTATAGTTTCCCCAAACTTTTTGAGGTCACAATACAATGCAGAATGACATGATTTGCACAGACAGATCTAGGTCAAATGGTGTATTTGATTCATAAAAACAAATTTATCAGTTACCTTCTTCTCCAAATATGTTGCTATGGCTGCAAAGTTTTTAGGATGTTGTAAATATCTTTCTCTAAAGATTTGTTTCTCCTGTGGGGTCCATATATTGATTAACTTCCTCTCTTTCCAATCACCCATGGCATCCTCTACCAAACTGTTGTTGTTATAGTAACGTAATGATCGCTGTCTAGCATCTAACATCATGGGAGGAATAACAGCAAGACTTCTCATTTTACGATCTTCTTCCTATTAACATAAGATTTCCACAATTACAATTTATTTTTTAATCTTACAAAATGATATTACAACACCATTATTTTGTAAGTGACTTTTTTCAAACAAATATTTCATTTTTTTACCATGTAATTACTAATGTGTGCTTATTTTCAATTGTTAATGATATAAATACTACCAATTCCACGAGTCTAAATTATTAACCCATAAAGTTATGGTAATGACAAGTAAAACAAAGATCTTAACAATATATATAACAGGAGTATACATCCCTTTGTTGAGGATACTAATTGATGTTTTTATATTCTTATTTCCGTTGATTTTCCTTATCAAATCTTTCTTATATATATGTTCTCAAAACATCCTCATTAAAATCTCTGTGGCTGAAATTTTCATTAAACAAACCTCCTGTTCATGTAGACCATCCATTATTTGTTCTAACTCTGCTTCACTCCTGGCATATCCTGCTATATTACCACTTCTTGTACCAGCTCTGTAAATATATAATATACATACTCGCACACAAAAATATATAAAACTTGCACCCTGATAACTCATACTATTTCTGACAGTCCTTCAACTGTATGATAATGAGATTTATACACAATTTTTGTCAAATTTTCTGTCTTTTTCTTCCTGCATTTATCATCTCTTCTTGTCTCAATTTGGTATAAATTCATCAAAATTTTTGAAAATACAATTTTAACATGAAACACAACAAAAATGATAATTCTGTCACCTCTGTAACACAAACTCCAGTCAAACCTGTGTAAAAAGGACACCTAACAATGAGGTAACTACAAGCTTTGCTTTTGACAGGGATACCTGATAGTGAACACTGTAAACAATTAATATAGGTATGACTATACAATATTTATTTCTAACCTTGACAGTCTTTCTTTGTCTTCCCTTGATTTTTTTATTTCTGGAAAACTTTTTTCAAAGAATTCTCTCATTCTTGCATCTTTTGCTCTGAAAATATAATACATATTTTATACAGTGGTGACTCAAACACAAAAATGACTCGCAGACATCATTAACATTTTTACTGCTTGTCAGTTTTGCCCTAACAGCTTTAGTTTTCGAGATATGAGCCAAAAAGTGCATTTTCACCTATGTTCTATTTTTAGCCAGGGCAGTCATGTTTCTCGATGGACAAGAAAATAAAACATACAAATTTATACAAGATACCCTAAGGATCTATCAGCCTAAGTTTGGCTGAAATTGAATCTGAGTTTCAGGAGAAGATTTTTAAAAGTTTACAAAGATGACGAAAAAAATGTGAAAAATTGTCTTTAAAGGGCAAAAACTCCTATAAGGGGTCAATTGACGATTTTGGTCATGTTGACTTATATGTAGATCGTATTTTGCTGAACATTTTTTTTGTCTACAGTTTGTCTTTACCTATAATAATATTCAAGATAACAAACTAAAACTGCAAAATTTCCTTAAAAAAAACAATTCAGGGGCAATAACCCAACAAAGGGTCGTCAGATTCAACTGAAAATTTCATGGCTGGTAGATCTTGACCCGTCGAACATTTTTACACTGTCAGTTTTCCTCTTAATGCTTTAGTTTTTGAGATATAAGCCAAAAACTGCATTTGACCGCTATGTTCTATTTTTAGCAATGGCGGCCATGTTTGTTGATGGATCAAAACTTCGGATATAATTTATAAACTAGATACCCTAAGGAACATTCTGTTAAAAGTTTGAAGGTATTTAGCCAAGTAGTTTAAGAGAAGAAGATTCTTGAAATAGTTTACGACGGACAACAACAGACAACTACAAAAGACAGACGACGGACGACGACGGATGAAAAGTGATAGCATAAGCACACATAGCCCTTTGGGCAAGGTGAGCTCAAAATTAAGGGATAGACAGAATTTCTAAGTCCAAAAGGGTATAAAATTATGGAAAAAAGTAATGGACCAGGACATACTTTGCATGCGCACATCTACGTACTAGGATCTAACAGTATGTAAAGTTTCATTCTGTCTTTTAAACATTTAATACAGACCTTCTCTTGGCATGATTTTCTATTCTCTCAATTTTCTTTATCCAGACTTGCATTAACTGATCATATCTCTCTGTCAAATACCTCTCCTGCAACATTATAGAAATAATACTAAACAATCTGTATAAACAACAGCAAAATAAATGTTCTACCAATAAATAAAACATTTGTCTTCAAAGATCATCTCCCGATAATCCAATGGTTTCTAGAGATATATAACCATAGGGTGCATGGAGCCTGAATCGCTCAATTGGATTTTAGGTGACCACAACTGACAAAGCGCTTCTAGATAAGATCTGCAAGGAATTGTTCTACAGTGTCCAGCACTTCTAGATAAGATATGTAAAGAATTCTTCCAGTGTCCAATGTTAAAAATGTCAAACTAAGTCCATCTGTGGCAGCTAGCTAGGATTCCGATCGGAAAGAGATCATAACTTTTGTAGCAGACGTTTATCTAAGGATCTTCATGCAACAAAAAACATTTCAATTGGCTTAGAATTTTCTGACAAGAAGACCTTTTTACAAATTTCCCCATAGGGTCAAATGTAAAAAAAATCCGGCTGTGGCGACCATCCAATGCTTGTTCATAAATAAAAACATTTCAATTGGCTTGGTAGTATCTGACAAGATCTTTGTACAAAATTCCCCATAGGTTCTAAGTCTGGCTGTGACAGCCATCTTGAATTTTCCGATCGGCACAAAAAACATAACTTTTGTAGAGGTTCATCCAAGCATCATTTATGCAACAAATCAATTCAACTGGCTCAGTAGTTTCTGACTAGAAGAGCTTTAAAGATAAGTCCAATCAGAATGAATTATCTGTCCCTTGTAGCAATATTGAATATCCAAGTGGCACAAAAAACATATTTTTTGTAGTGGTCTATCAAATGATCATTCACACATCAAAAACATTTCAATTGACTGGGTAGTTTCTGACAAGAAGACCTTTATACAAATTTCACCATAGGGTCCAATGTTAAACTTTGTCCGCTGTGGGGGCCATCTTGAATTTCCGATCGGCAGAAAAAAACATAAGTTTTGTAGAGATTCAATTTGGACTGGTGGTTTCAGATAAAATGAAAATGTGAAATATGGACGGACGATGGATGGACGAGGATGACCCACGGACGGACTGATGGATGGATGGATGGACGGACGACAGACGCAAAGTGATGGCAATAGCTCACATAGCCTTTTAGGCCAAGTGAGCTGAAAATGAAGTTTTAGTTTTAACAGTTTTTCCACTGCAAATACATTTTGATGAGGGGCTGCATATTCGTTTTAATTAAGTTGGAATTCTTACCCTGATACGTCTGGCCTGGTTTCTTTTCTTCAGATGTAAAACTAATTTCTTCTTAAATACTTGGTGACTGAAAACAAACCATTTAACTACATTCATATTAAAATCAGGCCCTAACAAATTAAGTGTATTCTGACAATTTTCAATCCTAGACATGATTATGGTCATTCCACAGAAAACTGAAAATGTTTGGTGAAAAGGTGAAATATTAGGTTAGGGGGTGTTATTCAGTACTTTAAAACATTACTATTTATGTAAGCTAGATGTAGAAAATTCAGCAATTTTAGTAAAATATTATTGAACGTACAAAAGCCGAAATCATCTTCAAACTCAAGAGAATATTGTCTGCTCTTGTCAAAGCATCAAAAGAGTTCATAGACGGTACGGATTATGATTTTGTCTTCTAGCAAAATATAGAAATGAAATGTTCAAAATATGACGCAATATGTACAGAATCATATAACTTTGAAATCACCGTAATTCATTGAAATACATTTTTCTATTGTAAATATTTATTATTAGGTTGAATACTGAATTTGTTTTATAGGTTTTCAGACTGAACTTGTTTTTATAGGTTTTCAGACTGAACTTGTTCTATAGGTTTTCAGACTGAACTGTTTTATAGGTTTTCAGACTGAACTTGTTTTATAGGTTTTCAGACTGAACTTGTTTTTATAGGTTTTCAGACTGAACTTGTTCTATAGGTTTTCAGACTGAACTGTTTTATAGATTTTCAGACTGAATTTGTTTTTATAGGTTTTCAGACTGAACTTGTTCTATAGGTTTTCAGACTGAACTGTTTTATAGGTTTTCAGACAACTTGTTTTATAGGTTTTCTGACTGAACTTGTTTTATAGGTTTTCTGACTGAACTTGTTTTATAGGTTTTCTGACTGAACTTGTTTTATAGGTTTTCAGACTTGTTTTATAGGTTTTCTGACTGAACTTGTTTTATAGGTTTTCTGACTGAACTTGTTTTATAGGTTTTCTGAATGATCTTGTTTTATAGGTTTTCAGACAGAGGTTGTTTTATAGGTTTTCTGACTGAATCTGTTTTATAGGTTTTCTGACTGAACTTGTTCTATAGGTTTTCTGACTGAACTGTTGTATAGGTTTTCAGACTGAACTTGTTTTGTAGGTTTTCTGACTGAACTTGTTTTATAGGTTTTCAGACTGAACTTTTTTTATAGGTTTTCAGACAACTTGTTTTATAGGTTTTCAGACTGAACATGTTCTATAGGTTTTCAGACTGAACTGTTTTATAGATTTTCAGACTGAACTGTTTTATAGGTTTTCAGACTGAACTTGTTTTATAGGTTTTCAGACAACTTGTTTTATAGATTTTCAGACTGAACATGTTCTATAGGTTTTCAGACTGAACTTGTTTTATAGGTTTTCAGACTGAACTTTTTTTATAGGTTTTCAGACAACTTGTTTTATAGGTTTTCAGACTGAACATGTTCTATAGGTTTTCAGACTGAACTGTTTTATAGATTTTCAGACTGAACTGTTTTATAGGTTTTCAGACTGAACTTGTTTTATAGGTTTTCAGACAACTTGTTTTATAGATTTTCAGACTGAACATGTTCTATAGGTTTTCAGACTGAACTCTTTTATAGGTTTTATAGGTTTTCTGACTGAACTTGTTATATAGGCTTTCAGACTATTCCTATTGAAATTTTATAGATTTTCAGACTATTCCAAAGATTATTACTTACTTTGCTATGTTATCTTTATATACTTGAGTATCTGACGGCTGGTTGTAGAGTGGCTGTAAATATACATGTAAAATTAATTCCGGACTTTTCTTATCAACCATACTGAGGCTACAAGACTAATACAGCACAAATATATGATGGAAATAATTATCATTTATTTAAATTTTGACTTTTTTTATTTAATTTCCCCTTTTCTTAAAAGTTTCGAAATATTTAATACATATTACAGTTTTAATTTTACACACAGATTTAAACAATCGTAATAGTTAATAAGTTCTGTTCTTAAATCCTTGTTTTCAAAACTTTTCTATGTATGTATAACTTATCTTGAAACTGAAACACCTTAAATTTGAAAAATATGACAATATACAAGACCAAAACCGGGTCTGGACTTGTGTCGCAGCATGCAATTCATTGATCAGCAAACAGGATCTGGCTGCACGACAGATCCAAAAATTGCTTACATGCTACAACTCACCATTATGAAGTTGCAGACAAAATAAGCCAAAAAAAAACTTTTACGAAAGTTACCTACCCAAGGTCTTTCGAACGGACGGAGTCAAGCGGTTACTATACCTGCTTTAGCCGTTGGCGACGCAGATAAAAATGGAGTAAATGAGAGAAGACTAAATGAGAAAATATAAGAAATTACTTTTTTTTAAGGACTAAATGCAGGGTAGAATCTACAATTTAGCTTTTGAGAGAGGTTACTTTTCCCAATAAGAAACAATTGGGAATCATTGGGAGAAGTAATTGTATCTTGGTTTAACATGAAATTAATACCTAGAAAAATAGAAAATCAATTCCAATTTCATATTGTCTAGCTAAAGCTTTATCTACTCATTATTTAAGTGGATTTTCTTGGTTCAAGACAATTAATTTTAATACTCTGTTTTGGGAGACTGTTTTGCTTATGGTATTGGCCGCGTGATGCCCACAATCAAATTGCCAAAGACATGGTCAAATTTAACACGTTAATCCTCTACAATGGTCATTTATCTGTAATTAACTTAATCAGAATGGGTAACAGGCTTTAATTGTTATCATGTTCATTCCTCCTGTTCACAATTCAGTAATTAATATCATATTAAAAATATTCTTATGAAATCAATTCTGTACATCAGAATCTATCTAAATTATTTATCAAAACTGAAACAACAAAATGAAAGAACAAAATTTTGTTTGTTTACAATTTGCAGCAAAGTAATGCTTAAGAGTTGTTTCCCTTTGCCAAAATTTCTTAGTGGCTTCTCTTTGTTCTGAAAATGCTCAGCAAATGCCAGCAACTTGAAGGCATTTTTGAAATGTTTTGGCAACATAAACCCTTATTATGCCTTATACATTAGTCATTGTACATGAAGACTATTGACGACAGCTACTGTTAAATCACTTTCAAGAGAATAATGCCCCATTTCACACATTATTTGATCAATTTCATCTCTTAACATGATACTGAGCCCTTCATGGCCAATTAGACTAAGTATTTTGTTGTAACTTTATTACATGTTACAGTTTTAACTTTTCCCCAGCTTGTCAAAACATTGTTAGTTCTAATCAAACTCTGGGTGAAAGTGTACGACCTCTGATCCTCCTTCCTCCACTAACAAAGACTGATTGCCCTGATACAGTTAACTGTCCTGAAAGTGGACTACAACCACAGCAAACCATACTGATACTCCTTCATCCACCAACAAAGACTGATTGCCCTGATACAGTTAAATGTCATGAAAGGAGACTATAACCACATCAAACCTGAAAGGGGACTAAACCACGGCAAACCTGAAAGGGGATTACAACCACATCAAACCATAGTGATACTCCTTCATCCACCAAAAAAGACTGATTGCCCTGATACAGTTAACTGTCCTGAAAGGGGACTACAACCACAGCAAACCATACTGATACTCCTTCCTCCACCAACAAAGGCTGATTGCCCTGATACAGTTAACTGTCCTGAAAGGGGACTGTAACCACAGCAAACCATACTGATACTCCTTCCTCCACTAACAAAGACTGATTGCCCTGATACAGTTAACTGTCCTGAAAGGGGACTACAACCACAGCAAACCATACTGATACTCCTTCCTCCACCAACAAAGGCTGATTGCCCTGATACAGTTAACTGTCCTGAAAAGGGACTGTAACCACAGCAAACCATACTGATACTCCTTCCTCCACTAACAAAAACTGATTGCCCTGATACAGTTAACTGTCCTGAAAGGGGAATACAACCACAGCAAACCATACTGATACTCCTTCATCCACCAACAAAGACTGACTGCCCTGATACAGTTAACTGTCCTGAAAGGGGACTATAACCACGGCAAACCTGAAGGGGACTATAACCACGGCAAACCTGAAAGGGGACTATAACCACAACAAACCATACTAATCATTTAACATTGGTATTACCAGTTCTATTTTTGGACCAAGGGCTGCCAGCATGTTGTGTGCTTCCTCTGCCCTTTTCTGTAAAAATACAAAAATAAGTTTTATATCAAAACAAGATAGTTCACTAATACAAAATTTATTATCCTTTGAAAATAATTATTTTTGCCATAATTTTTATTCTTAACTACATCAAATAGTAAGAATTTAGAAATTAATCAAACATGGCCATTATCTATACAGATTGTGACCTTATCCCTTGTTTCCTTTAATTTATTCAATATGAGCTGATGCTCACATTTCATTAATACAATCTACATTATTTGAGCTGGTATTATTATTTAAATTAAAATTTCAGCACATTCATCTGAGACAGACATACCATTACCCTATTTTCACATATTAATGATTTAAATAGTTTTATTGCTCTATTTTCAACAAACTTGTCTGAGTCCACAATTACACTATTTTCAGCACAGCTTGTCTGAGCAGGCAATTACCCTATATTCAGAATACATTATTTACCCTATTTTTAGCATACATTATCTGAGTTAAAAATTTACCCTGTTTTCAGCATATATAATCTGCGCCAGACTTTGATGTTTCACTTCGTTATTTGTTGTGATTTCTAGTTCTTCAGTTTTGTCAGGGGGTGGTTTGGAGGTTTCCTGTTCAAGTTTTATCTGTAAAAAAGTCTCATTACATATTGTACCCCTACTGTTTAATAAGCAGATGATTTAGTAGTTAATTATTTTTATTACCAATGTTTAACATGTATGTAATGTCTGATCACTATGCTCAACAATGGGCACAACTAGTGGCTACTTGTATCAATGCTCTGATCTTTCCAACTTTCTACATGTATAACAGTACATTTTCATTTTCTGTGTATCATAGTTTTTTTAATCAAATCTAAATCATTTGAAATAAAATTTCATTACATACTGACACTAGTGCACCAATGCTTAATGTACACAACATTACTTCACATAAAACTGTTTTTCAATCAAGGAATCAGGTTCCGGAGAATTTGGGACGCACAGTGTATCTTAAGACTGTAGTTTGATTTATACAAATTCTTATGTTATGAGAAGGTTATTATATTTCTGCACTTGATATACTTTAGATTTTCAACATGCAAGCTTTATGACAATCCAGGAGTACACAGAACAATTTGTTTCTCCATAGATATTTCATTTTACTATTTGAAAAATACCAATCTGGATGATAGTCAGCTGATTTACTGCCATGGACATTATTAACATTACCCCATAAATCAATTTCTCACTAATTTAAGCTCCAAATTTGGTGTATTAATCTCCAATGGGAATTAAATCATTTTTAACTAACTGGCTAAGTGGTGATAATGGGAAAAATACCAGTTTTTTCTTTAGATTTTGTATCTGTTGTTCCTTTTTACTGATTTCTCTGTCTGTTTTACTGATGGCCTGTAATAATTCATCCTTTGTACTCCTGCTGCTGCTCTCGTCAGGTGTGGGTGATATCGCTTCTACTTCAGGGTTATATAATGTCTGTTCCTATAAAATGAGAAATTACCAATGCAACTGTTTTTGTAAAACTACATCAAATATAAAAATATGAATACTTTGTTTAAAAGATTCACTTTCATACCAAAGAAATTTAAATAAAACTGTCAGCAATAAGGAAGAAGTGTCAATGTTAACAGAGTGTACAAGGCGGTTGAATTTTCAACACCTTAAAATGTACTTTACTGGGCCATTTAGTGCTTGTCTAGTGTGAAAATGCCATTTAAGGTAGATATTACCTAATACACTGAGCATCTTATTCTGGCATCTTGCAAATTTGTATGTAAATATATATTTTCAACGATCAACTAGTATGTGATATAATGTAAAATTTATATCTTTATCTAAATAAAAAAATTGACAAAAATGCATAAATAGCAAAATTACAAAATTTTATTCTAAAAAGAACCCTTTTCAGGGGAGATAATTAGAAGAAAATTTTTCTCATTAAATGTAAAAGAAATTTCATTTTTTTTGGAAATGAACTGTGAACCCAATTTTACTTTTAAGAATATGAAAGCATGTCAGATAAGTGTTCTTTTCACAATTTTATAAAAAATTCTATCTGCCAGTTTTTTTATTGTACGAGAAATTTGGATTTTCCATATATAATATATATAAAATTTACCAACATTAAGACTCAATTATCTCAAAATCAAGAACGGTGACCTATGTAGTTTAAATTGAAATTTCAAAGTATATCCATCCAACATCATGCCTGGAAAAATACAGAATTCTACGATTACAAAGTTCGCCTCGTTCCACCACTAATTTTGGTGTGAGGCTGTGTAGCTCCCCGAGATGCATCCTTACAGCAAGTAATGATTGTAGGTAGCTTGGTATCATATGTAAAACTTAACCTAAGTCAATGAAGCGCAGTAAGAAGTTCAGAGTGAACTAATGTTGGTCGGAGGTTGTGCTACTCCCAGAAATGCACCCTCACACCAAGTTATATGGTTGTAGGTCGCTTGGTATCAGAAAACTGAACTCAGACATATAACTTACCCTATGTAAATGAAGTGCGACAAGTAGGTCAGAGTGACATAATTTTGGTCAGAGGCTGTGTTACTCCCCGAGGTGTACCATTACACCAAATAATATGATTGTAGGTCCCTTAGTATTTCGAGAACTGAACTCGGACCTAAAACTTAACATAAGTCAATGAAGCATGATAAGTATGTCAGAGTGACCCAATTTTGGTGAGAGGCTGTGTTACTTCCCGAGATGCACCCTCACACCAAGTAATATGACTGTAGGTCGATTGGCATCTGAGAAATGAACTCGGACGTAAAAGTTAACCTATGTCAATATAGAGAGTGACCTAATTTTGGTGGGAGGCTGTGTTACTACATGATGATGCTTCCTCAAACCAAGTTATATGATTGTAGGTCCCTTGGTATCGGAGAACTGAACTCTGAGGTAAAACCTATGTCAATATAGAGCAATAAGTAGGTGAGAGTGACCTAATTTTGGTGGGAGGCTGTCTCTTCATCATGCACATGCACACAAAAATGTATGACCCTGTCAACTAGCAACTTAGAACTGGCTGTGGACGCAGACGCGGACGCAGACGTGGCTGCCGCGGTGACTCCAATAGCCCCCCTCAACTTATTTGTGGCAAACTAATTAG
This sequence comes from Mytilisepta virgata, assembly GCA_028015205.1. Lineage (NCBI taxonomy): Eukaryota > Metazoa > Mollusca > Bivalvia > Mytilida > Mytilidae > Mytilisepta > Mytilisepta virgata. Next base: position 823,808 of record CM051520.1, on the reverse strand, counting down.
GAAAATCTATCTGCTAAAAATATTAGTATTGATCTACCTTAACTATCTAAAATAAAGGAACCGTAGGGGACAAATCATGGACTTTCAAAAGTGGAATTTCACTAAGAAGCAGAATAAAACCCTCCCTATTCCGTGGACCCTCCTTTATATAATCAATGGTGATAAATGTCAATATATTAACCTTTTTCACTTCAATATGTAGAGGTTGTTGTAGCTCCCTCTCAACAGCAAGCCTGGGTCTCTTGGGTGGGGTCTGTGGTACTTGACTGGTACTAGGAGCTGGTTCTCCAGCTTGGGCAGCCTGGATATTTCCCATGGTTTCTTGTCTATAAGGCTGGAAAGACTCACTCCCTCTGTAACACACAGAATAATAAACCTTTACTTAAGAAATCTTACCAAATTTTAAACTGATACTGGATGAAAATATTACAATCATTGATACTAATATAAATTTTAAACTGAAACTGGAAGAAAACATTACAATCATTGATACTTATTTTGATTTTTATTTACTTTGCTCTATTACAAAAGCTAATCTACCGCAGTAATTTTTCCCATAATACATGCATAAAAAAATAGTAGTAATTAATATAACTTGAATTAAATTCCCATTGTTTCTCATATATATCTCCTTATATCCTCTCACGACCAAACTTCAACTTTCTTATATCTTATATTCTTTATTACTTTAACTGGGAACTTTGTTGGGTGTTGGATCATTTAATTAAAGATTGTAAGTGAACACCTAATAACCATTCCACCAAAGTTCTGAAAGGTTGTGTAGTTTTAAGTAAGAAGGTCTTTAAATCTTACAAAACAATTTTGTAAAGGAATTTTCTCTCTGTCAGCCATTTAGCTGACTGATAAGGATCATCAGACCAAGCTTTACGCTGGATTCACCAATGATATTTAAACCATTAGTTTTAAACTGGATTCAACCAATGAGTTTTAAACTGGAATCAACCAATGATATTTAAACCATTAGTTGTAAACTGGAATCAACCAATGATATTTTAACCATTAGTTGGTAAACTGGATTCAACCAATCATATTTAAGCCATTAGTTGGCAAACTGGAATCAACCAATGATATTTAAAACCAATAGTTGGTAAACTGAATTCAACCAATGATATTTATACCATAAGTTGGTAAACTGGATTCACCAATGATATTTAAACCATTAGTTGGTAAACTGAATTCAACCAATGATATTTAAACCATTAGTTGGTAAACTGGATTCACCAATGATATTTAAACCATTAGTTTTAAACTGGATTCAACCAATGAGTTTTAACTGGATTCAACCAATGATATTTAAACCATTAGTTGTAAACTGGAATCAACCAATGATATTTAAACCATTAGTTGGTAAACTGGATTCAACAAATCATATTTATGCCATTAGTTGGCAAACTGGAATCAACCAATGATATTTAAACCATTAGTTGGTAAACTGGAATCAACCAATGATATTTATACCATAAGTTGGTAAACTGTATTCAATCAACGATATTTAAACCATTAGTTGGTAAACTGGATTCAGCTTATGATATTTATACCATTAGTTGTAAACTGGATTCAACCATTCAACCAATGATATTTAAACCATTAGTTGTAAACTGGAATCAACCAATGATATTTAAACCATTAGTTTTTATAAATTTTCATATTCTCCAACTTAAGATTGTTGTTATGTTCAATAGAACATTTACCCCTGTTCTATAAAATATCTGCTTTAATTGTGGCATAGTGGTTTCAGACTATACAAGAAAATTCTAAATGAATTTCCTTATAGGGTGTTAAGTTATACTTAGCTTTCAGCTAACCTGTATCTATCTAGGCTGGTAGCGTGTCCATGATAGTCTGGCAATAGTTGTGGTCGACGTCTAGCTGTATAAAACTCAGCTTCTCTAAGTCTGTGATAATCTTTCGACTGATCACTCTACAAAACCATGATGTTGTGGAGGTTCAGTATATATATATAACTACTGTTTGCATATTTTAGTTCATATAAAGGAATTCTTGACATTTTGAAAGTCTATATGCTATGGTAGCAAATCTTTTTTTTGATTAATATACCAAGAAAACATTAAAATCTTACAACTACTTTCAAAGATTATATTCTGAAATCCAAATATAATTCTAAATAGAGAACTTAAACCAGAGGATCCCAGGAGCATGTATCACTCTCCTAGATCTCATTTTCCATACCAACCTCATAACAAGAGTGGACACACAAAAATGTCTCGCCTGTCGTGTATTTCTAATGAAAGTAAATGCTATCAGACACATTGCATACAGTATTCGAAAAACAGGCCAAAACACAAAAATTTAACTATAACCACTGAACCATGAAAATGAGGTCAAGGTCAGATGACACCTGCCAGTTTGACATGTACACCTTACAATCGTTCCATACACCAAATATAGTAAACCTATTGCATACAGTATTCGAAAAACAGGCCAAAACACAAAAACTTAACTATAACCACTGAACCATGAAAATGAGGTAAAGGTCAGATGACACCTGCCAGTTGGACATGTACACCTTACAATCCTTCTATACACCAAATATAGTAGACCTATTGCATACAGTATTCGAAAAACAGGCCAAACCACAAAAACTTAACTATAACCACTGAACCATGAAAATGAGGTCAAGGTCAGATGACACCTGCCAGTTGGACATGTACACCTTACAATCCTTCCATACACCAAATATACTAGACCTATTGCTTATAGTATCTGAGATATGGGCTTGACCACCAAAACTTAACCTTGTTCACTGATCCTTGAAATTGGGTCGAGGTCAATTGAAAACTGTCTGATGGGGATGAGGACCTTGTAAGGTACGCACATACCAAATATAGTTATCCTATTACTCATAATAAGAGAGAAATTAACATTACAAAAAATCTGAATTTTGTTTTCAAGTAGTCACTGAACCATGAAAATGAGGTCAAGGACAATGTACATATGACAGACGGAAACTTCGTAACATAAGGCATCTATATACAAAGTATAAAGCAGCCAGGTCTTCCACCTTCTAAAATATAAAGCTTTTAAGAAGTGAGTTAACGCCGCCGCCGCCGCTGCCGCCGCCGCCGCCACCGCCGGATCACTATCCCTATGTCGAGCTTTCTGCGACTAAAGTCGCAGGCTCGACAAAAATGAATTACACAAAACCGTTAAAAGCAAGAATCATACGTGCTATTTGATGTGTTTTTTACATGCTGTTATTTTAGTAGCACTGACCATGCTAGTCAATGGTATGGACCCCAGGTAAGGAGACTACCGAAGAATCGTTCAACAGATTCTGAAGTTTTGTCTTAATTGCATCAGTTTTTTTCAGAAGATTTTAGGATACAAATGTGCCAATTGTTTATAATGATGGCCATATTCATCCAAGGTTTAGACCTGTCGTTTCAGAGAAGATTTTTTTAATTTGCTCTGCAACATTTTGGATTATGTCTTCAATTTTCAACATGTTAGGCCTTAAGCACAACTGAGGTGTCACAACAGTGCATCAAAAGTGCAACTATTCTGCATCAGAACTGGTATGATAGAATTTATTTGTAATAATATCAATATATTGGTCTGAAGTCAGTACCCCCAGTCACAACTTGGAAAAGAGACCACCTAAGATTTTATCAAAGTTTGGTGTTTATTGTCAAGTAATTTCAAAGGACATATTTAATTTTTTTTTCTTGCTTAACAAAAGCAGAATTATTAGTGATCATTTTGTTGTTCTCACAGTGTAATTTCAACTGTTAAACATTGCTGCACTGTGTTTAATCCCCTTTACCACCCTGTCAATACAATCATGGATTCAAAACCTCATGCCATCAGTTCCTTTTTAAAATGCTGTAATGTAGTTAAAATATCACAGTGTAAAACACATATATATCAATCATTTTTTAAGTAAGCACATTGGAATATCTTGTGTATGTATGAAGTTTAATAGGGTAGATAAATACTTGACAAAAAATATGCTTTCAAATTTAAAATTAACCATACAAGGCCCTGAAAAAAATGATTAATTCTGCAAAAATTTCATTCTGTTAATTACAAAAAGAACATGATAATGAAATTTAATTTTTTTTGTTACAGAATAATTATTTTTTTCTGAATATGATACAAAATACTAAACCAGGTATAGATCTGCTATCTGCCTACATACCATTAAAATCTCAATAATATATAACTGATAAAGTTACTAGACCATAAAAAGAGAGTAAGGTCAAGTAATATATTATATCCACCCTGATGAAGCATCAAAAACTAAACTATGCAATGGTTAAGAAATATTTCATGGGACTGATGGCTGTATAGCAATATATGGACCGGCAGGTCACTGCAAAAACAGTATATACTGGATTGGCCTGAAGTGTTATTAACAACTATTAATGTTATACTTATAAATAAATTGTAGAACACTTTACTATATTACCTTTATCATCTGTACAACTTGTACAAAGGTTCATTATGTAAAAAATTTTGAAGACCCCCCCATAATAATTTTTTTTCCAGATTCCCCCCCCCCCAAAATACCATTCAGTTTTTTTTAACAAACCTTGGGAAAATATTTAACCTCCATTCCTCCAAAAATACCTACTTAAGAAAATGTTCTATTTAAATCTAGATGATGGGTGTCATGCCAACTATCTGTATCATTTATGAATGTCATGCCAACTATCAGTATCATTTATGGGTGTCATGCCAACTATCTGTATCATTTATGGATGTCATGCCAACTATCAGTATCATTTATGGATGCCATACCAACTATCAGTATCATTTATGGGTGTCATGCCAACTATCTGTATCATTTATGGGTGTCATGCCAACTATCAGTATCATTTATGGGTGTCATGCCAACTATCAGTATCATTTATGGGTGTCATGCCAACTATCAGTATCATTTATGGGTGTCATGCCAACTATCTGTATCATTTATGGGTGTCATGCCAACTATCTGTATCATTTATGGGTGTCATGCCAACTATCAGTATCATTTATGGTTGTCATGCCAACTATCAGTATCATTTATGGGTGTCATGCCAACTATCAGTATCATTTATGGGTGTCATGCCAACTATCAGTATCATTTATGGGTGTCATGCCAACTATCAGTATCATTTATGGGTGTCATGCCAACTATCAGTATCATTTATGGGTGTCATGCCAACTATCAGTATCATTTATGGGTGTCATGCCAACTATCTGTATCATTTATGGGTGTCATGCCAACTATCTGTATCATTTATGGGTGTCATGCCAACTATCTGTATCATTTATGGATGTCATGCCAACTATCAGTATCATTTATGGGTGTCATGCCAACTATCAGTATCATTTATGGTTGTCATACCAACTATCAGTATCATTTATGGATGTCATGCCAACTATCAGTATCATTTATGGGTGTCATGCCAACTATCAGTATCATTTATGGTTGTCATACCAACTATCAGTATCATTTATGAATGTCATGCCAACTATCAGTATCATTTATGGTTGTCATGCCAACTATCAGTATCATTTATGGGTGTCATGCCAACTATCAGTATCATTTATGGATGTCATGCCAACTATCAGTATCATTTATGAATGTCATGCCAACTATCAGTATCATTTATGGATGTCATGCCAACTATCAGTATCATTTATGGTTGTCATGCCAACTATCAGTATCATTTATGTAAATATTTAAGCACTGCTGAATAAATTCAACCCTTAAAAATTATTGACCCCATACAAATAGAAATACCATATACATGTAATACCAAAAATTAATGACCCCATTCAAATACCACATAATACCAAAAATTATTGACCCCATTCAAATACCACATAATACCAAAAATTATTGACCCCATACAAATACCACATAATACCAAAAATTATTGACCCCATTCAAATACCACATAATACCAAAAAATTACTAACACCATACAAATACCACATAATACCAAAAATACCTCTGAAATTTTATATCCTCTCCACAAAAATAGTTCTTTTTTTTTTTTTTTAAAACACCGCATTATGCAAAAAAGACATGGAATTGGACAATTTCATGAATATTGTGTCATTTTTTATCATATTTACAGAATCAGTTATCTTTGTAAATATTCATTTGTCAGCGGCCTAAATTTGTCTATAAGACGATTTACAATGAAATTAAACATTTGTGATTCCTGAAAAAAATTGCATATTGGACTGGAGCTCCAGTCCATATACGATTATATTACATAAGGTGTAGAATAGAGAATGGAAAAGAGACAACAACCAGATCAAAGAGCAGAAAACAGCTCAAGGCTACCAATGGGTCTTCAACGCAGCAAGAAAATCATGCACCTGGAGGCAGCTTCAGCTGGCCCCGAAACAATAATGCATACTAGTTCAGCAAAATAGACGGCATACTAAACTCCAAACTTCGTCCTTGGACAATATAATCTGAATAAGTCCATATATAATGTATTGACCTGGTCAAAAATCCATTATTGATAAATATTGACAATGCAAGTTTACACAGACAAATAGGAGAAATAAATCAATAAATATAATATTTTCAAATAATTTACCCATTTAATTTTGAGGGTTTAAACTTCTGATCATGAAAGAGATTTAATCACTGAAGAGGACATACTCTGGCTAAAGTCAATGATTGAACAAGACTGACGTGAGTTGGTTATGTCATGTATCTTATAGACCGAATAGTATCTGTATACTGGTCTGGCTGCTACTAAAGTAGTTAACAAAAGACAATGCCAATAATAAGAAAACACTAACAACTATATTTCCTCTTACCTGCTAAAAAAATTGCTTTTTTTAAAAAATTTCTTCTAGAATTTTTACGACTTTCTATTAGGCAAAGTGTGACTTTAATAGTGCTTGATACTAATACTAAACTAGAGACTCCAAGGAGCCTGTATCACTCACCTAGACTATGTCCATCTTGACTGGCAACCTGTCAAGTTCAAAACGGCTCACTGGTTTCAAAAAAAGATCTTTCAGTGATTTTTCCACTTAGGTCCTATGTTAAACATTGTTCAGCTTTGGTGGCCATCTTGGATGATGGGTTGGGTCATAGGATATAATTCTAAAAGAGGACCACCTAAGGACCATTGCTGTCAAGTTTTGTTCCAATTTGCCAAGTGGTTTCAGACAAGAAGATCTTTAATTAAATTGCCCATAGGGTCCTATGTTAAACTATGTTCGGCTCAGGCGGCCATCTTGGATGATGGGCCGGGTCATCGGATATATTTCTGAATGAGGACCACCTAAGAACCATTGCTGCTAAGTTTTGTTCTATTTGGCCAACTGGTAACAGACAAGAAGATCTTTAATTAAATTCCCCATAGGGTCCTATGTTAAACTATGTTCTGCTAGGGCGGACATCTTGGATGGTGTATGTGGTCATTGGATATATTTCTGAAAGAGGACCACCTCAGGACCATTGCTGCTAACTTTTGTTCCAATTGGCCAAGTGGTTTCAGACAAGATCTTTAAAGGAAGGTTTACGACAACGATGACAGACGACGGAAACCAAGTGATGGCACAAAAATTTTTTTATTAAGTTTGCCCAAGAAAAAACAGGTAATTTTTTCTTGGGCCATTATATATTCTGAAAGTAATACCTACTACATGTAGTACATACATATATATGTTAATCAATAATTTTTTTAGAAACTGTGGCCTCCAGCTTCGTTTAAATAATGTTATAAAAAAGTTATTTAACAAAATACAGAACTAAAAAAAAATGTCTAAATATCCCTGTAATCCCCTTATTTAAAGTTGATAAACATTAACACAGGAGATCTAGGGTCATGTAGGGTGTCACCTTATCAACATTGCTTTAAACACTACGGAGAAGGCAACCTTTAAACTTACTATTTATTACATTGTATTTTTGTCTTGAATCTTGAATTTTTCTCATACTTTTCCTTATTTAATTGTATTAAAACAAATGCCACTTCATTTATTTTCCAAACAGAAAGATTCTTTTATGATTTATCTACAAAATGTCCTATATTTAATCCAAGGACAGCACATCACTGCCTACGTAAAAATACTAAAAATACTAAAAAATACTAACGTAAAAATACTAGGAATGAGCTAAAAACTGGATGATAATAAATCAATAACTTTAGTTTATCAAAGCAGGAACTGTATATGAAGTATATGGGTCTAGTGACTAGTCTGAAGCTTTTATTTATCATTATTCAAATATACAGATATAAATTAGATCTAAATAAAGACTCAGACCTAACACTAGTCTTTCAAGTTGTCCTGTGTCATTTTTCTAGAGTACATTTAACAAAGTTATAGAATATACACAACTGTATATTAAATAACTAACACATCCCATTTCAATATCTTACTTATATTTATATTGGGCCATTGGTAGGACTAAAACTGGGTCAAACATTACAATACAAATATATCATACTAAATGACCTACTTGTGTTATGTCTTATTTTACTCTGAAAACCAGAATATCTTTAATAATAATAAAAAATTACATTGAAATAACATAAGAAAATGATGTAAAATAATTATGATTGTCCTACCTTAATAGGTACCTATATATATTGTGTATTACCCTGAAATGCACTCACTTTTTGTGACCTTCACATTGATTGGTCACAGTTCACTGATATTTCCTATATATTCCATTCACCCACACACATATTTAAATAGCTCAATTCTACATATGCCCCAGGCCAAATAGATCAATATTCTTCAATAAAGTTTAAAATGAAAGAAATGTGTGCACACTGTTTGTGTATATCATACTATGACTAAATAAATAAACAATGATGTATGTGTACTAGCTACAGGACAACCACTTCAGACAATTTATCAATCAACTACTGTATTGTTTATGGTGTGGGATCCTGTCTCAAAAAGGACAGGGTTAATTTTTTAATTGAATGAATTAAAATATTAATTAATTACTTTATGATGTAAAACCCTTATTATTTTTGATTTTCTTTTGTTTATGTTTTTTTTTACAGAACACTCTGCCTTTTAAATGTTACACTAATTTATTCTTTTTCTTTTATTTCAAATCAAACACATTTAACATTGTTTATAAATAACCCCTGGGTACACCCATTCATAGATCAATGAATCTCACATCAAAGTTATTTTATGATGATATGAATATTATGTATGTCTACTGGGGCTCCTTAAGGAGAAACATCACTAGTCTATTGCAATACTATTGCTATATATATCAAATTCATACTGCAATAAAAAATTTAAAACTTTGTCATCTCTAAATGTCCAAAGTTTTAATGCTTGTAAAAATATACACTAATTCTTTTTAAAGTGACATCTTCTGCACCCATTCTTGCTGTCCTGAGAAACCTTGAACTATTTGCCTTGATTTTGACCACCAAGTAACAATATGAGGTCATGCAAATCAATTTTATCAAGGAATTAAAACTTGAATAGTGTGAAGTTTAAAAAATGGTAAATATTTTTAGTATAACTGGCTATATTGGTCCAAGGTGAAGACTACCTGAAGGCTGTTCCACTATATAGTTTAATCTCAGATAGCTTGTTTGTTTCAAAGCAAATTTTTGCTAATTTTATATCATCAATTGGCAATGACACCCATTTTGGACCACAGCCACAATGTTGAAAAGGCTAACTAAGACTCATTTCAAGTAAACAAGACTGAGTGATTGACTGAAAACCAAATTTTCTTTCATTGCTATTTGTAGAGATGAGAAGAAGATTTTGAAAGAAAATTTGGTCAATTTTTTTTTACTTCCAGCAAAAAAAGCCATACTGATCAAAAGTTAGGACCATCAGACACAATTTTAACGAGGAACAATCCTGGGATTATTAAACCAACATTTTGCTCCAATTAACCTAGTAGTTCAAATATATACTTTTTCAGTGAATTTTGATTTTTAGTAACAGTTCCATATTGATGCGAATTCTGGACCCCTGACATTTTGAAAGGAAACCATTCAAGGGATACTCCATCAAAGATAGGTCCCAAATAGCCCAGTTACTTAATGGAATTGTTCTTATACTTCTTGTTATTATAGCCATTCTAAAGATTGATAACACAATTCAGAAATGGTCATAATTGGTACAGTAGTTTCAGAAAAAATTTCTTAATGGCTTAATACTGAATGTTCTGTTTTTTTTTTGTAATGGCAGTTATATTGCTCCATTGTCTTCATCATCTTCCCTAACATAATATTGGAAGGTATGTCAGCCTTGCCCTCTTCCCTAACATAATATTGGAAGGTATGTCAGCCTTGGTGCCATATGGGCCAGCAGTTTCAGATATTCAAAATTTTTTCATTTTGCTGAAATTATAATTTTACTGATGGCAGCCAGGTTACTGGTCTGGACCTCTTGACACATTAGAGAGGTAATACAGAAGTTAGCATACATGTTGACGTGTGAAGCCAGTGGTTTTTTAAACAAAATTTGTCATGTAGGTGTAAATGGCCCAAAATTTTTTAAAAACTTATGTTCTCACAAAATATTGCGTATATTGAAAATATAATGTACAACTTCTTACCTTCGTGTAGTTGCCGCCCTACAAGTTTTGGACGTGTACAAATTAATGACATTATACACAGGAATCACGTGGGTTTTCCAGATTACATGTACAAGCACTCGCACACGTATTCATGCTTAACCTCTCATTCCTTTTTTGGAATGACGATTCTCACATAATTCTGACAACTGTGCTCAAGTTCTCTTTTAGAAGATAATAATGATGAGTAAAAGTTTCTAATTATAAAGGACATAAAATACCTACCTAAACATCGATTTTAAACCTACATGTACAGTCAATGGTGATAAATGAGTTCCCACTTGGAAAATTCCCTATATATTACAAAAATTAAAGAATAATTTTTCAAAATTTTGTCCTACAGTTATTATTTTGTCTTATTTTAATGAAATTTCCATTGGTGGGCCATGAAATATCTGAAATTGAGACTGATAGTATCAAATTAATATTATAACATTCTATTGTTTTTTAAAATCCATAATTTAAATACAAATATAAATTTTTAACAATATTTTTCCCCATTAAACCTATGTTATTTTGACACACATAAAATCTTATAATTATTTGTATTTGAATAATGATTACTCCAAAATTCAGAATCACAGAAAATTTTCAAAATTATTCAAAGAAACTTAAAATATTTCTGAGATTGAATGTAAAAATTTCACAAGGATAAGAAATAACACCAGGACAGTATTTGGAAATAAAGTCGTTTTACATGAATTGTATAGATACAAGTGGAAACTCATTTATGGCCACTGAATGTATATATCAACTTTCTTGTAAATCAAAACTTTTCTTATAGCAAGGAACCTAACTCTGGAAAAACTGAATTGACATGAACAAATCCTACCGACATGCACAGCTGGATGTACCAATCGAAATACAATGTACTTTTATAACCATCTAATCAACCAAACCTGATTTATGGAAAATTTATGTTGATTTTAAATAAAATGAGAGGCAAATCATGTGAAAACAGCATCATATCAGTTCTTTTCCTCAAATTTCATGTCACCTTAACTTGCATATAAGAAAGTAATGTTCCTTCGAACTCTAAAGTCCTGAATTTTGAACCTCAAACTGAGTATCCATCATTTTAAATGGCCATCTTGACAATTTGCACACTCACAATAGTTATGAATAAATCCATGTAAGCAATTTTAAAATTCTGCATAGACCCTAAGCTTTCCATAGATACCAAATTTAATTCAAAATACTAATCAATTCACATAAAAATTAGCAGCTCAAGGAACTATGTTTTTTTATAAGCACTAATTTTAGGTATGTTCTAAAAGGGGATTTCCTGTATTAGTGGTCTAACACCTGTTGACGGTTTCAATCAAAATTTCTGTTCAAAGGGATGTAACTCTAGGAAATATCAATTGATAAGAACGTTGTCTAACAGACAAGGACAAGATGCATACTGAATGCATTCAAAATATCTATGCTCACTGGTTTGACCCACATGCATTGTCCCAATGACTGCCATTCATCAATAAACTAATAAACAGATATCTTCTGACAGAAAATCAGGTTAAAGTACAATAAATAAATAAAATGTTTTTGTGGCAAAAACTAAATAAACTAGAAATACTGTGAGCAAAGCTCACTACTTGATACCGCCGCCTTATATAAGATACATGAAAGGAAATGTCAATATTTTGGATAGGAAAACTCCAACAGCAGTGAGATGAGTTTCATCAAATTCCATTCAGTAGTTTAGGAGGAGTTGCGGATGGCATACTGGAACCCCCTATAACAATGAAGGGCCAAGTCCATGCATTGGTATGGGAAACCCCAAATGTTGGTCAGATCAAAATCTAAAATAGGAGGTGCACTACAGCATCATGTAATAAAGATCCTCTGAAAGTTTCATCAAATTCCATTCAGTGGTTTAGGAAGAGTTGCGGATGGCATCATGGTACCCCGATCACAATGAATGTCGAAGTCCATGTTTTGGTATGGGTAACCCCAAATATTCATCAGATCAAAATCTAAAATAGGAGGTGCACTACAGCATCATGTAATAAAGATCCTCTGAAAGTTTCATCAAATTTCATACAATGGTTTAGGAGGAGTTGCAAATGGCATCATGGTACCCCCTATCACATTGAAAGTCAAATTCCACGTTTTTCTCTGGGAAACCCCAAAAAAATTGGTCCGATAAAATTCTAAAATAGGAGGTGCACAATGCCATTATGGGATAAAGATTCTCTGACGGACACAACAAATACTATATACCCACTTTTTTTCAAAAGCTGGGGTATAATAATTTAAAAAAAGATTTCAGATTTCTTTAAATTTACCTGATAGGCTTCTCTGTACATAGGATATCCAGGGGTTGTGGCAGCTAGTCCATATCTTGTAGGATCCGTCGGATACGGATAGCCACCAGGTCTCTGTGCTGAAGACGGACTCTGTGGCCGAGTTCTCTTAAACGGGGAATTGGTGTCATGAGGGTTGCCAGATGGAGCCCTGTAATGGAAATAATCTATTGAAGTCATTGTAAATATTTTATCCATAAATATACTAATCATATTTAAATAAACCTAGGTCATGCTTAAATTTCTGTGTATAAGTTATCATTTCTTATTTTTGTTATGTTTAACATCATACAAATCTACTGTAGTTTATATTGTTGAATTTAAAATGTTTACTACATGGGTCCACATAAAGAGATGTTATTAAACATCAGAAATAAAGAAGTCTTAAATGTTTTGTTGAGGGATACTCTTAATTCAGAATTTACTCAAATCCATTACGTGGTATAACTAGTGATAATCAAAAATTTTCAATAGGCAAATATCTATAAATGTGGCATTCCAATATCATTATCACTGCATATCAAGAGAGTGTACTTGAGCATGGAATATATAAAAAAAAATATAATAAGGACTCCATATACAAATAGCAATATTGCCTTATTGCCTAGCTACACACAAAGCTTCCATTTTTCTCAGTCTCAATAAAAATTTTATACCGAAACAAGTTCCATTGAGTCAGCAAAAAATAAGAAAATAAATAAAATAGCCACAACAGATTATAATTGCCAAATAATGACAAATTTTTTAAGTCATCAAATTATAATATATATCAACATATCTGTGCCATTAGCCAAAAGACTGAGTCTAGTAAAATTGATCGCTAATCATGAAAATAAATTAAACCACAGTATTTGGTTCTTTATATTGATCCTTTTTTCAACTTTCTCATAAAATTATAATTCAGAAGACATATTATTGCAATTCAAAGAAGTCTTGTTCTATCCCCCCCCCCCCCCCCACTTTTTCCCTGTCATTTTATTTACTTTCATAATTTAACATGTTATTTCATTACATGTAGTCTCTAGAAACAGTTTATTTTAGCTTAATCAGAAACTTTATTTCATTAATTTAACTGAAAGCTCAGTGACATTCCAAGGAATATTCTATTGATTTTTAAGCAAGTTCAACTGAGTGAAATCAAAGGGTCTTCATATTAATATTAGAATACTGGAAATTAACTGAAACAGAGAAGTTTTCTCACCAGCTACACTGCTGATATCGATATTTTTCAATTTCTGTAATGGCAGACATGTTTGTTAAAATACTGAAAATTCATTTACATTTTCAAATTGTGGTGAAAATCTTTAATTCTTCTTGTTGTTGATGATACCAAATTTTATGCTATCTTTTTTTAACTTGAAGTGCATTAGGAAAAGTACATTTCAACCAAATATAATGTACGAGATACAGCAACATATAACATAAAGAGATTGTCACACACTGTTTGGGTTCAGTGGCAGTCAGACATGTTACAAAAGAGCACATTGTATACTACACAATGTGTACCAGTGTTAATAGCATTGATCTTTAGTGCTTGTAGATTTATTTATAAACCTTACACAAATGTTGACAATTACTAGGTGATGAACGACTGCTGACCTTTTCCAGATATCACATCCTTAGTTAATGACATGTATTTTTCTTAAAGAGTATTTTTGTATGGGAAAAACTACATTACAATTAGCAACTTTCCCTTTTCTCAATGAGCAGTAACTATGCGCATACAAACGGGACAGGCTTTCATTCCAAGAAGTCACAATACACCGATTTTCCTTCAGAGACATTCCACATCACAAAAATATAAACTCTAGACTTTCTTTCTGAGGAGTGCCACATTACAAAAAATAGTAACACCAGGCTTTAATTGAAGTAGTCACAATACGCCAAACAACAACATACTATTTTCCTTCAGAGATGTTCCACACCACATAACTAAACACCAGGCTTTTATCCTACGGAATCTCACGTCGGGGAGTTCCATACTGCATCAAAACAATAACATTAGGAATTTTCTTCCTGTGGAGTTTTACATTACACCAAAAAACATTTATTCTTTCTCAGTGGTCTCATTGTACATCAATGCCTACAGGTACCTCCCTCACAATTATATATAACTCTCCCAGGACTCCAACATTACAGCAGATAATACCTATGTCTACCTGTCCCCAAAGGTAACTACTAATTCATACAGAAGTTTGCACCAGGAAAATTTTTTAGGGAGTGAAACAACAATACCATAGACCAATCTGTACCTTCCAAACAACAAAAAGGCCAACACTAGGCAGACATCGCATGAAACAACAATACCATAGACCAATCTGTACCTTCCAAACAACAAAAAGGCCCACATTAGGCAGACATCGCATGAAACAACAATACCATAGACCAATCTGTACCTTTCAAACAACAAAAAGGCCTACATTAGGCAGACATCACATGAAACAACAATACCATAGACCAATCTGTACCTCCCAAACAACAAAAAGGCTCACATTAGGCAGACATCACATGAAACAACAATACCCTAGACCAATCTGTACCTTCCAAACAACAAAAAGGCCCACATTAGGCAGACATCACATGATACAACAATACCATAGACCAATCTGTACCTCCCAAACAACAAAAAGGCCCACATTAGGCAGACATCACATGATACAACAATACCATAGACCAATCTGTACCTCCCAAACAACAAAAAGGCCCACATTAGGCAGACATCACATGAAACAACAATACCATAGACCAATCTGTACCTTCCAAACAACAAAAAGGCCTACATTAGGCAGACATCACATGAAACAACAATACCATAGACCAATCTGTACCTTCCAAACAACAAAGAGGTCCAAATTAGGCAGACATCACATGATACAACAATACCATAGACCAATCTGTACCTTCCAAACAACAAAAAGGCCCACATTAGGCAGACATCACATGATACAACAATACCATAGACCAATCTGTACCTTCCAAACAACAAAAAGGCCCACATTAGGCAGACATCACATGAAACAACAATACCCTAGACCAATCTGTACCTTCCAAACAACAAAAAGGCCTACATTAGGCAGACATCACATGAAACAACAATACCATAGACCAATGTGTACTTCCCAAACAACAAAAAGGCTCACATTAGGCAGACATCACATGAAACAACAATACCATAGACCAATCTGTACCTTCCAAACAACAAAAAGGTCAACATTAGGCAGACATCACATGAAACAACAATACCATAGACCAATCTGTACCTTCCAAACAACAAAAAGGCCCATATTAGGCAGACATCACATGAAACAACAATACCATAGACCAATCTGTACCTTCCACACAACAAAAAGGCCTACATTAGGCAGACATCACATGAAACAACAATACCATAGACCAATCTGTACCTTCCAAACAACAAAAAGGCCCATATTAGGCAGACATCACATGAAACAACAATACCATAGACCAATCTGTACCTTCCAAACAACAAAAAGGCCTACATTAGGCAGACATCACATGATACAACAATACCATAGACCAATCTGTACCTTCCAAACAACAAAGAGGTCCAAATTAGGGAGACATCACATGAAACAACAATACCTAGACCAATCTGTACCTTCCAAACAACAAAAAGGCCCACATTAGGCAGACATTGCATGATACAACAATACCATAGACCAATCTGTACCTCCCAAACAACAAAAAGGCCCACATTAGGCAGACATCACATGAAACAACAATACCATAGACCAATCTGTACCTTCCAAACAACAAAAAGGCCTACATTAGGCAGACATCACATGAAACAACAATACCATAGACCAATCTGTACTTCCCAAACAACAAAAAGGCTCACATTAGGCAGACATCACATGAAACAACAATACCATAGACCAATCTGTACCTTCCAAACAACAAAAAGGTCCACATTAGGCAGACATCACATGAAACAACAATACCATAGACCAATCTGTACCTTCCAAACAACAAAAAGGCCCATATTAGGCAGACATCACATGAAACAACAATACCAAAGACCAATCTGTACCTTCCAAACAACAAAAAGGCCTACATTAGGCAGACATCACATGATACAACAATACCATAGACCAATCTGTACCTTCCAAACAACAAAGAGGTCCAAATTAGGGAGACATCACATGAAACAACAATACCTAGACCAATCTGTACCTTCCAAACAATAAAAGGCCCACATTAGGCAGACATCACATGAAACAACAATACCCTAGACCAATCTGTACCTTCCACACAACAAAAAGGCCCACATTAGGCAGACATTGCATGAAACAACAATACCATAGACCAATCTGTACCTTCCAAACAACAAAAAGGCCCACATTAGGCAGACATCACATGATACAACAATACCATAGACCAATCTGTACCTTCCACACAACAAAAAGGCCCACATTAGGCAGACATTGCATGAAACAACAATACCATTGACCAATCTGTACCTTCCAAAAAACAAAAAGGCCCACATTAGGCAGACATCGCATGAAACAACAATACCATAGACCAATCTGTACCTTCCACACAACAAAAAGGCCCACATTAGGCAGACATCACATGACACAACAATACCATAGACAAATCTGTACCTTCCAACAACAAAAAGGCCTACATTAGGCAGACAGCACATGAAACAACAATACCATAGACCAATCTGTACCTTCCACACAACAAAAAGGCCCACATTAAGCAGACATCACATGATACAACAATACCATAGACCAATCTGTACCTTCCAAACAACAAAGAGGCCCACATTAGGCAGACATCACATGATACAACAATACCATAGACAAATCTGTACCTTCCAAACAACAAAAAGGCCCACATTAGGCAGACATCACATGAAACAACAATACCATAGACCAATCTGTACCTTCCAAACAACAAAAAGGCCTACATTAGGCAGACATCACATGAAACAACAATACCATAGACCAATCTGTACCTTCCAAACAACAAAAAGGCCTACATTAGGCAGACATCACATGAAACAACAATACCATAGACCAATCTGTACCTTCCAAACAACAAAAAGGCCCACATTAGGCAGACATCACATGATACAACAATACCATAGACCAATCTGTACCTCCCAAACAACAAAAAGGCCTACATTAGGCAGACATCACATGAAACAACAATACCATAGACCAATCTGTACCTCCCAAACAACAAAAAGGCCCACATTAGGCAGACATCACATGATACAACAATACCATAGACCAATCTGTACCTCCCAAACAACAAAAAGGCCTACATTAGGCAGACATCACATGAAACAACAATACCATAGACCAATCTGTACCTTCCAAACAACAAAAAGGCCCACATTAGGCAGACATCACATGAAACAACAATACCATAGACCAATCTGTACCTTCCAAACAACAAAAAGGCCTACATAAGGCAGACATCACATGAAACAACAATACCATAGACCAATCTGTACCTTCCAAACAACAAAAAGGCCCACATTAGGCAGACATCACATGATACAACAATACCATAGACCAATCTGTACCTCCCAAACAACAAAAAGGCCTACATTAGGCAGACATCACATGAAACAACAATACCATAGACCAATCTGTACCTCCCAAACAACAAAAAGGCCCACATTAGGCAGACATCACATGATACAACAATACCATAGACCAATCTGTACCTCCCAAACAACAAAAAGGCCCACATTAGGCAGACATCACATGATACAACAATACCATAGACCAATCTGTACCTCCCAAACAACAAAAAGGCCCACATTAGGCAGACATCACATGATACAACAATACCATAGACCAATCTGTACCTCCCAAACAACAAAAAGGCCCACATTAGGCAGACATCACATGATACAACAATACCATAGACCAATCTTTACCTCCCAAACAACAAAAAGGCCCACATTAGGCAGACATCACATGATACAACAATACCATAGACCAATCTGTACCTTCCAAACAACAAAGAGGCCCACATTAGGCAGACATCGCATGTTACAACAATATGGCATATCTGTACCTTCCATACAACAAAAAGGACAATTGTTAGGGAAGTAACGACACAAGAACAACACCAACTCCTACCTGTACCGTCCCCACAGATAACTATAAACAGTTTGCATGGAGGGTGGAACCGTCCAGTTCTGTCGAGGGTGTCTATAGTTGCTTGAATTTCTGTACATGTCGTTGTTATGAAACCAATTTCCTATATACTGTACTCTATCACAGTCACTACTTTTATGTCAAATTTGCAGATGCAAATATTTTTTCTTACACTTTTCCAAATTTTTAAGAAAAGCAAAAATTAGACACATTGACAAAATACAATAATAAAATAATTTCTATCAATTACACACATTCAACATGAAGTTGTCTTGTTGATACAGTCAAAGGCACGTCTTCGTTAAAAGTTTTCTATGACATAATTCTTAGATAATTTAATTAAATTTCTGTTACTTTGGTGATTTGTATTTTTACGACAGTTTTCTTGATTTTTACAACATTAGGCATTCTAATAACATTTAATTTACAACTTGATTACGATACAATTTACAATTCTCTACAATGACCTTATATGTTAAATTTTTTACTTCATTAAAGTGTACTTAATTGGAATCAAGATTTTACATGGAAATCACGAACAGGAATAATAAAGGTCTTATTATCTAGTACATAAACGGCATGAAACTGTAGATCTATCTCTCTAAACAAATTTGTCATGATATATTTTTTTCTGCAGCTATAATTGATATTTTGGAATATATAAAAGTGGGATATAAATGAATTCAATATCCACTTCAATATATTATTGATATTCCATTGAATTTAAATTTTATCTGTGTAAAGTGTATTTGATTACAACACAATTTAAGTTTCCAAGTACACTTTTTCAAATGGCAGGGATTTACTGAAGTTTTGCCAAGTGAATTTTAGCTTGGATTAACGAGAACAACCTAAGTATTCCTGTGGACTTTGTCATTTAGTTGGAATTAACGAGAATCAGGAGATCCCATCGGTTATAACTGTCTACGATGTTCTTGTTTTATGCTGATAATTAACCTAAAACACAAATCAATGCTGTCATCCTTGATAAAAGCCACTTAAGTAACTATATTCCAGCAGACTTCCTGGATTTATTATACACTCATAATATCACAAAAGATCAAGTTAATAAAAATGCCAATTAATTATCAGATTTACTGTTTACCAGTATCTTAACCTTCCTCACTCAAGGCACAATCATATCACAATATATAAAATTCCACAAAAATAAACTTTTTTAAAAATTTTGTCATAAATTTCCTTCAGTCTTCAGATTGATCTTCCACATATATAATATATCCTTTTTTATAATTATCACCTATATGCAATCTGTATTTTTTTTTCCCACATTTGTTTTTATCAAAACAGTGTTTTACTGTTAAAAGTCGTGATAATAAAAGTCAGCTGCTCTCTTCATTTGCAGTTTTATATATATTTTGTCCAGGTGTAAACAGGTGATAATCTACCACTAATTAAGGCAGTCACATGATCACAATACCTTATTGGTCATCTTAATTACACTAGATATATATATAACAAAAATCAATGGGATTTTTTTTATGATTTCAGCCAAAGATATGATTTTGTACTTTTCCACCTCACCATCCCACACAGTTCTGTCAATACATACATGTGATAAAAGATTCTGTCTGTAAGGACAACCATTGAAATTGATCAACTCAAATTTCAATACAAAATCTACCAGTACATATTTTACTAATTAAAATTTGCATAATAATCCATTTCCTGGAGAATATTCATAAAAGCTTCCTATATGATCGTACCAAAGCTTATTTTAATCTGTTTTAATCCTCTTCCTCACAAACACTGCAATGAATAATACAGATTCTGTGCATAAGATACAGTTTTATTGTAGAACTGGACATTTTTTACTAACCACTATTTTACTGTAACACAGGAAGTGTCTGATTGTATAATAGACAATGTTCACTGACCACTAGTTTATTTTACTATTAAAATTGTTTACTTTTTTATTCTGGACCTAGAAATGTTCACTACACCAGTTTTATTGCAGCATTAGAAATTTTGATAAGACCACTTTTTTATTTATGTAGACCTAGAAATGTTCACTACACCAGTTTTATTGCAGCACTAGAAATTTTGATTAGACCACTTTTTTATTTATGTAGACCTAGAAATGTTCACTACACCACAGTTTTATTGCAGCGCTAGAAATTTTGATCGGACCACTTTTTGATTTGTGTAGACCTAGAAAGGTTCACTACACCAGTTGTACTGCAGTACTAGAAATGTTGATTTGACCACTTTTTTATTTATGTAGACCTAGAAATGTTCACTACACCAGTTTTATTGCAGCACTAGAAATGTTGATTGGACCACTTTTTTATTTATGTAGACCTAGAAATGTTCACTACACCAGTTTTATTGCAGCACCAGAAATGTTGATTTGACCACTTTTTTATTTATGTAGACCTAGAAATGTTGATTAGACCAATTTTATTTGTGTGGACATAGAAATGTTCACTACACCACAGTTTTATTGCAGCACTAGAAATGTTGATTGGACCACTTTTTTATTTATGTAGACTTGTATATTGCAGAACTAGAAATGTTCACTAGACCATTTGTTTTATTGTGGCACTGGCAATTAAGACTAGACCACTGTTTTATTGTAGAACTAGAACTGTTCACAAGATCAATGTTTTATTGTATCACTGGAAATTTTATCTAGATCAGTGTTTGAAATATTAGACCAGTATTATTGTAGCACTAGAATGTTCACTAGACTAATTATAACCAAAACTTTTATCTAGATCACAGTTTGAATTATTAGACCACTGATAAGTATTGAAGTACTAGAAATGTTCACTAGACCAATGTTTTAGTGTAGCAGTAGAAATGTTTTATTGTAGTGCTAGGAATATTCACTAGATCAATGTTTTATTTTTGCAAAGAAATGTTCACTAGACCACCGTTTTGTATCACTAGAAATGTTCACTATACCAGTGTTTACTGTAGCATGAGAAATGTTCACTAGACCACTGTTTTGTTGTATTACTAGGAATGTTCACTAGACTAATGTTTTATTGAAGTACTAAAAATGTTCACTAGACCAGTGTTTATTGGAGCACTAGAGATGTTCACTAGAACAATGTTTTAGTGTAGCAGTAGAAATGTTTTATTGTAGTGCTAGGAATATTCACTAAACCAATGTTTTATTTTTGCAAAAAATTTTTCACTAGATCAATGTTTCATTGTAGCATGAGAAATGTTCATTAGACCAATGTTTCATTGAAGTACTAGAAATATTCACTAGACAAATGTTTACTGTAGCAAGAGAAATGTTCATTAGACCAATGTTTCATTGAAGTACTAGAAATATTCACTAGACCAATGTTTACTGTAGCACGAGAAATATTCACTAGACCAATGTTTAACTGAAGTACTAAAAATGTTCACTAGACCAATGTTTATTGGAGCACTAGAAATATTCACTAGACAAATGTTTACTGTAGCATGAGAAATGTTCACTATGTTCATTGAAGTATTAGAAATATTCATTAGACCAATGTTTTATTGAAGTATTAGAAATATTCACTAGACCAATGTTTACTGTAGCATGAGAAATGTTCATTAGACCAATGTTTCATTGAAGTACTAGAAATATTCACTAGACCAATGTTTACTGTAGCAAGAGAAATGTTCATTAGACCAATGTTTCATTGAAATACTAGAAATATTCACTAGACCAATGTTTACTGTAGCAAGAGAAATGTTCATTAGACCAATGTTTCATTGAAGTATTAGAAATATTCACTAGACCAATGTTTACTGTAGCAAGAGAAATGTTCATTAGACCAATGTTTCATTGAAGTATTAGAAATATTCACTAGACCAATGTTTACTGTAGCACGAGAAATATTCACTAGACCAATGTTTTATTGAAGTACTAGAAATATTCACTAGACCAATGTTTCATTGAAGTATTAGAAATATTCACTAGACCAATGTTTCATTGAAGTATTAGAAATATTCACTAGACCAATGTTTCATTGAAGTATTAGAAATATTCACTAGACCAATGTTTCATTGAAGTACTAGAAATATTCACTAGACCAATGTTTACTGTAGCAAGAGAAATGTTCATTAGACCAATGTTTCATTGAAGTATTAGAAATATTCACTAAACCAATGTTTCATTGAAGTACTAGAAATATTCACTAGACCAATGTTTACTGTAGCACAAGAAATATTCACTAGACCAATGTTTTATTGAAGTATTAGAAATATTCACTAGACCAATGTTTACAGTAGCAAGAGAAATGTTCATTAGACCACTGTTTTTGGACATGTGATACTTAGTAATCCTTCCAAGTTTTAATGAATTCCAACTTAAAAAGTTGGAGATTAAAAAGTAATGACAACTTTTCCCTTCAGAAAAAGTCCATGATTATATTTAGATATGGGGAAACCCCAGAAGATGTGATTAATAATTCTGACAGAATTCCTACATATAGGACTGTATGTATCAGTTGGGATTGTGTGATGACAAACTATTCCAGATAAAAAATGTTATCCTTTCATTTTCATATGAAGGGCCAGTACAAAATATCAAAACAGTACCCACAATTTTTAGACAACATGTAAGCTAGTAAGGAATTTTTATTGGTTTCTGTTTTACATACAGTGCAAGTCAATGTATAAATAAACTGAAATATTCTACCAAAATATAAAATTTCACAAACCTCTAGAGATGACCACAATCTTCAGTTGATCACATTCATATATATTTCATATATGAAATTACTTTTTCTTATTCTTTAACAATGTGCACTGAAAATAATCGGATATGGGGTATGTGTTGATAACAGATATATAGGGTAACATGTACATGTAGATAAAACTCAGCTGTATAATGTTGCCTTCAGTTAAGAGCTAAAAGTAAAACTAATATACATGTATATGTATCACAAGGCAAAAAATAACGACCACAGCCAAAAATTTATCTATATAACAAATGTCATAAAAAATCTTCTGCTGAGACTACTAATCTGAATATGACAGACAACCTCACCAAAAAAAAAAAAAAAAAAAAACATTTCCCCCTTAACTTATTAGGTTATGAACACTGATGGTCTATATTTATATCATATCATTTCAATAGAAAACCTTTCATATCCTACCTACACAAGTATACAATTACAAAATTCTAATTATTCTGTTTATATACATTGTAACAACATCTCAACATTTCAAAGACATCAAAGTAATCCAACAAATTAATGACTAAACTACCACAAAAAGATGAGTTCTTTTGTTAAAATTCTTGGAAATAAACAACACCCTTGTTTCCTTGCAATAATCAATATTACCATAGAAACGAACATAATGACAAAAAAATATGTAAAAGACAAAAAATTTAATTGTATAAGCCTTATATAGACCATTCCTTAAGATGTAAAATGGATCAATATCTGACTCCTTATTAGCGACTGTCAGAGACAGAGGACAATAGATTCCTAGATTAAGAGGTTTAATTAAGGGGGATTAATAATACTATAATAAGTAAGATTAGCTCACAGACATTCTTCCCAGTCCATAAATTTATCTTGTCCTACTTTTTAAAAATACTTTTTATCATGTAATCAGAAAATTTTCTTTTCACCTTAGAAAATTACTCAGGATAAAAAAATTATACACCAACATCCTCCTACAATAAAAAATTGGGTTAGATTTTAGACTTACTCTTCACATACTACATTAAATTAAAAATTCATATTAGTTCCTTCACATACATGTTTGTAAGGTAATGTAAGTGTTTGTTTCACATTTTATGTGCTGTCTTTTAAGAGGTTATAATCGGAAAACCAAACTTTTAATCACTTCAAATGAAAATTTGATGTAATGATATTGGACAACATTTTTAGCGCCAATCCACTTCTGATTGACAAATAATTTAGGCTAATGATCATTCTTCTTATGTTATATTTAAATACTTATACAGTTTCTAAAATCAAGGTATGAATTCTATGTTAGAATTTCCAATACTGCATGCCATTTTGAATTTATGAAACGTACTGCAGAAGAAAATAATGATCATGTAAATGAATAAAGGATTTCTGACAAGAAATTTTCTTGATTGGATCTGCCAGTCATGTTGGAATTTTCATTTATTAGATATGGTACAAATTTCTTTTCATTTCTATTGACTACCTATTGAACATTATTTCCTTTAAACTTTGGTTAAATTTTGTATACCGGTAGCTGCTCAAGGGAGAAGATTAATATAGCAAAGGTTTAGCAGACATCTAGCTTGAGACTCATAGGAACCTGTACTGATAACTGGCATTCTTTTTCCCTTCAAAGGCAATGAAAAAATACACAGCATCTCAAAGAGCAAAGCCTAGTCATGGCCTTTTTTCTTATTTTTTTTTAGTAACAACAGAAAGACTGGTGCTTTATACAGTCAATCATCAGTGACCACTATGACCTATTTAAACATGGGGTCCACCAATCTAAAATTTTCAGCACCACCTTTTTAGTGCCACACTTAATTCTTGACAACAGGAATTTTTGTGTTATTCTGGAAAGTGGAAAGGAATGTAAAATTCTTATTTTTGTATGCTCCTTAATTCAAATCAAATCCAAAATAAACAAAAGCAAATGGTTATCTGAGTCAGTCATGGGATATATTTTTTTTCTTTAGAAAAAATACACCACAATGATGCTACAATGAGTATGAAGTACCGGATGTTTATTAAACTGAGTACGGTTCCAACAGGAGTAGAAGGGGAAATCCTTATTAAATAGATATTAACAGTTATGTAGCGTTATTCTGATGCTAAAATGGTATCAGTTATCGCGAAATCCTGATGTTGGCATAACACTATGTAAATTCAATATTTAAGAATATAAGAGAGAATTGACACCCATGGCTCAGATAATATTTAAGCAAAAACCTCAAAATGGCCATCACAGTTTAGAAATTCCACCAAAGCTTTGTCTCAACTGGCCTAAGAATTTCAGAGAAGAATATTTTTGAATATTTTTTGGATAATTTTAAAATTTCTTTTTTAATAACATATGCCATATTGGTCTAAAATCCAGACCCCCAGAAACAATTTAAAAGGGAGATTCCCTGATTATAATAACACAAAATGACTTTGACCCCAATTCTTTACTAGGAAAGCATTCAAATTTTCGTCCAACCTTGATTTTTTTCTGTTTTTCCATTGTTTTGTAGAACAAAATGATGACAATGATGAAGAAACTATTGATCACATAAACAGGACTCAAGCTACTTTAGGATAATAGAGAGAAGTGACTTCTCTTTCTGAGGCTGAATTAGAGAGATAAAAGGGAGAAGTTGTATAGAATTACAGGGCCCATAAAGAGCATATAAATCAGATACAATGATTGAAATAATTGAATCAACAATAAGACAACACAATATAACATATATATCACCATAAGACTCAGTCAGAATCAGAGCCAAAATAAAAACCACTTATATATTATTTACTAGTACCTCAAGTCAAAACAACTACATGTACCAATAAATGTATATAAATGATCATCTCTTTTCAACAGGTGTAGCTCATGTTACATTTTCACCTTTTTTTTTTGTAATGTTTCTTGGAGAGATCCTATCTCAATAGCCCAATCTCTGACATAAAAAGTTTACATTAAACTTGGTACAATATGTACTATCAAAATAAACTTGCCTACTATGTGACTATCATCTTAACTGAATTTAATACAGTCAACATATTCTAACATAAAGACTTCTGCAGTACATAAAACCTTTCCATTAATTCACACACTCGCTCTCTCTATTACTATAGTCTAGGTCATGTTCACACACTCACTCTCTCTATTACTATAGTCTAAGTCATGTTCACACACTCGCTCTCTCTATTACTATAGTCTAGGTCATGTTCACACACTCACTCTCTCTATTACTATAGTCTAAGTCATGTTCACACAGCCGCTCTCTCTATTACTATAGTCTAGGTCATGTTCACACACTCACTCTCCCTATTACTATAGTCTAGGTCAGGTTCACACACACTCACTCTCCCTATTACTATAGTCTAAGTCATGTTCACACATCCGCTCTCTCTATTACTATAGTCTAGGTCATGTTCACACATCCGCTCTCTCTATTACTATAGTCTAGGTCATGTTCACACACTCACTCTCTCTATTACTATAGTCTAGGTCACGTTCACACACTCGCTCTCTCTATTACTATAGTCTAGGTCACGTTCACACACTCACTCTCTCTATTACTATTATACTGTATTAATTAGATTTGGAGTAATTATTTAATTTGGAATTTAACTAAATCAGAGTTTTTCCCCAAAATAATACACATCAGAGCATGTTACTATGTAAATAAATTCTATGTGGAATACAGACCAGGTAATAAATATAAATCCTGTGCGTCGCACAGACAAGCTGATGAATATAAATCTGGAGCAGGCACACAGACCAAGAGATGAATATAAATCTGGAGCAGGCACACAGACAAGCTGATGAATATAAATCTGGAGCAGGCACACAGACCAAGTGATGAATATAAATCTGGAGCAGGCACACAGACAAGCTGATGAATATAAATCTGGAGCAGGCACACAGACCAAGTGATGAATATAAATCCTGTGCGTCACACAGAACCAGGTGATAAATGTTGCACAGACCAAGTGAAGAATATAAATTCTGTGTGGTGCACAAACCAGGGGAAAGTAAAACATCCTGTGCGGTGCACAGACCAAGTGAAGAATATAAATTCTGTGTGGTGCACAAACCAGGGGAAAGTAAAACATCAAGTGCGGCGCACAGACCAAGTGAAGACTATAAATCCTGTGCGGTGCAAAGACCAAGTGAAGACTATAAATCCTGACATGTAAATATCCATGAAATTCATGATTTAGTTAAATTCCAAATTAAATAATTACTCCAAATTTAATTAATACAGTGTTTATAGTCTAGGTCATGCTTGTCAAAACCTGATTTGTTATTCCTACAGTATGAGTTGACCAGGATTCGTTCTAATTAGGCCTAAAATAAATAGTTTCCTGTATCAGTGCCAAAAATAAATAGGGTCAGTCATATTTTTTTTAAATTTAAATGCAAGCATGTTTCTGGAGACAAAAATCAACCCGATCCTGATTTTAAATGTTATTTATCTACTACTGAAAAGGCATGCCAGTCAGGTTATTAGAAACTTTAGATTATTTCCCTTTTTATTGATAAAAAGGTTATTAGAAACTTTAGATTATTTCCCTTTGTTATTGATAAAAAGGTGGCCAGTCATTTGCTTTATTACACAACCTACAACTGTCCTTCAAAATGACTGTCATATTCTTGATTTAGACTGAAAATTTATCAGATTTATAGGGCAACTCAAATTTCAGTTTAGATATCAGGATAGGCAATAATACCTATTTACAGGGTGACTTAAACTTGGGCTCTTGACGAGAGATAAGGCAAAGTCACACACTAATAGGTTACTTTTTGGCCCAAATCACTCTCTAGCTCAACCGTTGGGCCCAGTTGTTCAACATATTAACCCAAGGGTTAAACTACATAGAAAATCATAACAATTAACCTGTGGTTAAATTTAGTCCCTGGTAAGAAACAAAAGTAACAAAACTGATTCACATTTAAACAAACATCTAATTACCTTGGAATTTTTTTTTTACAAAATGAAGATATGAAATGGGTACCACATTTTTTATCCAATCAGAACCAAATTAGGAAAGTTTGTAGAGGATCTTCTGTACAACAAGTATGAATAAAATTGTCCAAGTGATTTCTAAGATGAAGACAAAAATTTGATTTCCTGTGTGTTGTCAGTGTGAACTATGTGCCACCAAATTATCTCCTGATAAAGATCATCTGTAAAGGGTGCCCTAGCAATCAAATCATTTAGCATTGCAACTCCTCTAGATGTGTCCTGTATGTGTATTTTTACTTCAGATGCGTCCCTGTACTTAGACAGATTCCTATCATGTCTGGTCTGTTTCCGATAGGATACTAACTTTGTGTAATCAATGTAAATGGCGACAACTAAAATTTACCTGTGAAAGTCAAGGTAGTCATCTTAATTGAAAATTTGGAAAATGTTTTTACGACAATAAAAGAGTCAAACAATAAGGAAAGAGGATAACTCCCAAAAAATTATCAATTTACATTTAATTATTAATTGTTTATCTCAGTGCTTATTTGACATCGTTATATTGTCATGATTGCATTGATGAAATAAAAATATCCAAATGTTTACTTTATTTTTATGCTCCAGTCAGATATGCGGGAAATCATAATTGATCATGTTAACTTCAAAATTTTAATTTTCTTTACCATGTCATTCATTTCTGGACTCATACAAATAATTTGGGACTCATGAAAATTTTGTGGGACTCATCAATTTCAAAAGTGACGTCTCCAAGACTCACCAACAATAAATCCTATGAGGGACCCTAGTACAGAAGCATTGTAGAATTTCAACAATAGCATTGATGTTATTATTGTGTGATATCAAGACCAAAAATAAATTGGGTCTGGTAAAATATATGGACTAGGAGCATAGGAAAAAAAGAGATGTGTCTCAGAACACACCAAGAGTATTACATAGGTAAGCTGGGGAGTGCATGACTATTTTGGTACATTTAAAACACATAAAGGTGAAAGCAATGCAGAATCCTTGGTTTTTATCATTGACTTCCATTATGAAAGTTATTCTTTATGTCAATTTAATCAACACCTGCAGGATATGTATAAGGCCACACTTAAAAACATTTTCGCTTGCACTAACCCTACCCATGACTAGTAGCAGTGGGTAGGTAGGTAGGTTTTTTTTCTGTCAAAAGAAAATACATTGTTCTTTTGTTAAACAATGCTAAATTGGACTACGAAGCCAAAGTTCTCAGGTTCATTCCAGTTTGGGATGAAAAATTCAGGGATAAATTTGCGACACCATTTGAGAGGCTGGTCTCAAGTTGTCCGTTGGACCAGACCGAACCAAAAAATGGCTGTCCGGTGTTAAGAGAGAGCAAGACCCTTAGCACGCTAAAGACTCCCCTCTAGATGTTGAAAAAGAGTATGCTGAAATGCCGCTAAAGGGGTCGCTCTTGTACCCGCCAAGTGGTAAGGGATTAGCATAAGCTTGGAAAACTATTTTTCCAATTCATACAAGCATGTACCAAGTTCCATAATGATGTGACCCCCAAAAAACAAAAACCAAACGTGTGATGGTTGGATAAACAGACGAGTGGATGTAAATAGAGACAAAAAACTATTTCCTACACAACCTAACTGGCAGGGTTCAATGTTCAAGCAATATGAAAATCTCCATTTTGTATGTATAGCCTAGGTGTATACCAGGATATAGATTTTACAAGCTTTTACTGATCACCAATCTCAAAATTTAATAAGGACATCGAGGTTTAGAGCTGAAAGTCCAAAGTATCTGCTAGTTTAAAGACTGGAGTACTATTGTATATATAAACTATATTTCCATGCAATGGTTTGGAAATTGGGTATAAATGTTATGCCTCTGGCATTTGATATACAATTGTCTATAGCCAATATTGGTAGGCTCTATCTAGAATGGGAAAATTTGACAGAAATCAAACAGACGACGAGTGCATACATCAAGAATTATTTACATCATAAAAATTGGGTTCAAATACTGCAGCAGATTTATCAAGTTTGTTTGACACTGATCAGTGATCTTGTCAAACACATAGTTCCAGGTGGATTTAACTGAAAAGCTATACCGCCGAACAAGAACAATTCTGAACAAGTGGCTTAATTTTATTATTCACATTGTATGACGACCAGGTGCGGCGACAGCGTGAATTGGGAGCTCGAATTCATCTTTCCATATTTTTCCAAGAGTTTGACTTCATCGTTCAATAAATGTAAAGTCCCGAAACGTGTCGAAAATACCACGAAATTTATACAAGAAGCAATGACGGCTTCATTTTCCGGAAATGACGAAAAAAAAGTATTTTTGAAATTATTCAGTCACGTTAGTGCAAACATACATGTTTTTTTTATTTTGGCCTAAACAGTGATCAGTGAAACTGCAATTTACATTTCTTGAATATCTAAATGGTATTATATTTTGGTAGGACAAGATATATCATTTGGCCAGATGATTAATTTGAATTTTATTTTTATTGGTTCTTGGAACTACCCCCCCCCCTTTCCTCCTAATGATATAATTTATTGTAAACTCATATACGTTTGATTAGACATTGCCCCATTGTGCATGGTTACTTTCCAGAGCTTCGGAATTTTCTTCAAAATTGACTTGCCCACTGAAAAGTTGTATTAAAATTTTACTTTCATGTCTTAAATTCTTTTAAAAGTCTGCAAAACATCATTACCGTTAATGTCAACTACTTTCCCTGATTCGGAAATGAAATATTTGTGCAAGCTCGTGCCTGGGGCATTATTTATTAAACATTTATCGGTCAAAGTTCGAAACTTTTCATTTTGGTTTACTGGTAATACTTGATTAACGCTAAATGCAAGGAAAAAACAATCTAACTTTAAGGGAACCAGTATCTAAAATTTAGATTTGCCCAATCACCGACTTCCTCTAACAATAAAACAACGAAATGGAACGTAGCATGTACCCACGATTAACTTGCCCGACGGGAAACTGGTACTTGTGTATTTACTTTCCCCTGATTTTCATAGAAAATTTTGTGATGATGCTTGTGATAGGAGTGGTCAGTGCATATTGGCCACAATGAAAAAAGAAATTTAGATACTTTTAAGAAAGCATAAGCAAACAAGGGAGGGCAGGTCCTCCTTATCCTAAAAGGACCTGCCTTTGTTTGCAAGAAATAGCTTCAAATGTTTTTGATGCCAAGTGTTAAATTCGTTGTCGGTTGAAAATAATCTGCAAAGTTATTACTGAAAGATATGGAAAAATGAACGGCTTTCTCATCAAGAACATTTTCATCTTCCACCATTAATTCCAAGTGTGCTAGATAATTTTCAGTGATGTCCTCCAAATAATCCTTTGCCAAAAACCTTATCAGTGCATTTGCAACTAAGGTTTTCTTCAAATTTTAGTCTCATAGTCGCTTAACTGCCACCTGCTGATCAGAGGACACAGAAGACAGTTTCCATTGAACACGTGTTTGTGTGCTCGGATCTTTCCTTAATTGCGAAACGATAAAGTCAGAAAAATACGAACTTATATCTGGTTCTTGTGTTTCATTCCTTCTACTATTGAGCACCGCTGAAATTATACGACCCCAAAAAAATCTTACCGAAAATCTTCCAATAAAATTAAGTCGTGGCATTATTTTGGGTCGGTCGGGATTGTGGAAACAAACAAAATATTATTTCAGAGTTCGCGAAAATCGTCGGTCCTGACCACCAAAATTCGAGCGGGACCTGTATTTCGATCGCTAGCGGCGGTCCGATGACCGATGAAAAAACGGCCGTTGCAGTTCATCTGTCGGTTCATTTTTTACGTCGGTCATCAGATGTATCTGCGGCTAGTTAGATTTCCGGTACTGGTTTCCGGATTTTATTTTAAACAAACCAGTTTAGAGTATTTTCTATAAGATTTCTTTCTGGGGCAGTGCCAGGTAAACGATCGGAGGCGACCAAAGAACAGTCCCTTGAAGCCAAAAAGCCAAAAAGGGAGATATATGAACAGGAACGGAGACCAGACCGGTCTTTCTCTGCCAATTGGAAAAAGAAAAGGGAATGGCTTCAGTACGATACCGAAGCAAAACAAATGACGTGTTCATTATATATACGCTACTTTAAAGTCTTTTCCGGTAACAGCACTACAAGGCCGTATGAAAAACTATTAATAAATAAAAACTTATTCTTGACAGGATGTAGCAATTTCAGATTGAGTTTAATCACAGATCATGAGAAATCAAAGTGTCTCCAAGACTATATTTATATTAATAAAACAATGTTTCTTTGAAATATGCGATTAAATTTTTTTTCAGGCTTAAATTGACGTATTTTGTAGGTCCTGCAAATATTTTGTAGGACTGACAGAAAAACCGGCTTTGTCAGTCCCATGACTGACAGGCCAAAAAAAGTTTTCGCGAACTCTGTTATTTTTGGCCTAGTAAGTGAAAACATTTTGAAACGATGACTTAAAACATCATTTCTAAGTTTTATATAATTACCTATAATAATGAAAAATTTACTTCTGCATAATTAACCCAGCAAATAATCATATACATTAAAAGGCATAGCCGTAGTGAGAAAACAGGGGAGGTAATAAATGTTAAACAGTATTTTTTAATATTCTCCCTTGTCAAATCAGTGACTCTAAACTAAAAGCTACAGATGTGTTTTTTTTTTTTTTTTTATCAAAAAAAGTTTATCATGAGATGACTCAACAGCTACGTATTTCTTTTATATACACAGAAATGGACTTTGATGAAGTTGCAGCCAGAACTGCTGGTAGCATGCAGTTTCCCGCTTGAAATAAAACTTAGATTTAATTATTTTTCTTCATAATGTGTAACACTATACCATGCGTCTGTAAGTTTTGTAAATGCATAGATTTTACCTATCATTCGGAGGGCGACCTGACATTTTCCCTCAAACTTTACATCGCCATTTTAATAATTTTGACGTAACGGAAGTTCCTTCTTGATTATAAAATGCTGTCGGCTACGGACCAGCCCAGAGCTAGATGCGTAAAAATTTTAATAACTATCGGTATTTAAAAAAAAGAATACCGACGCCACAAAACAATGAGGAAGGTCCTTAAAATCGAAATCCAAAGACAAGACAACCATGACAACCCCATGAAGATACAAGTATAACTAAAATATTAAAATCATGTACTGAACTAAACAAGAGATCACAGAAACTAAGTAAGTAAGTTACTAATGCCTTTATTTAACATGTTTAAAGAGGGTAACACAGTAAGCATTTAATCTTCTCTGAGGCCTTCAATTAAAATATAAATTAATAAAACACACAAAATGAATTAATCTAACATTGTTCTAATTTCTACAAAGATGCACACCATGTAGACCATCTATACATAAATATAATCAATAAAATTATATGCATTTAATATAAACATTGAAACAATAGGATATCTCGCCTTTCAATACTGTGACTATAATTTAAAGAATTTAGAAAGTTTCACGGAGCTTAAAGTAATCTGTATAAGTTCTTTTGAAGATTTCTATATTTCTATTCAATTTTAGGTCTGTTGGTAAAGAATTCCATAAACTAATTCCAGAATTATAGCAAGCCGTTTCACTATTTATTCTAACTTCAAGATATCTCATATAATATATAAGATATCTTATTTAATCTAGTTTTTATAAGATATCTTATAAACTTTATAAGATATCTTATATACTTTATAAGATATCTTCTAAAATTTATAAAATATCTTGTAAAGTATATAAGATATCGCATAAAGTATATAAATAGTTTTTAAATAAGATATCTTATATACTTGATAAGATATCTCATATATTTTATAAGATATCAAATATAGTTTATAAGATATCTCATATAATTTATAAGATATCCTACAACGAAAGTTATACGAAATATCTTATAAATTATATGATATATCTTATAAACTATATAAACTATATAAGATATCTTATAAACTTTATAAGATATCTTATATATTTTATATCTTCTAAAGTTTATAAGATATCTCATATAATCAGTTTAATATATGGATTTTTTTCCGGCTCAAGATATATTTGTAACAGGTAAACAGAACAAAATCCAGGACCAAAATTTCGACGAAATATATAGACAGGATCAAACATTTGATCCTAGCCCCCCTAAAAATCAAATGGTTTCTCCCTAATACGCAATCACAGAACTCACACTAAAACCGGTAGCA
The DNA here is from genome assembly GCA_028015205.1 of Mytilisepta virgata. NCBI lineage: Eukaryota > Metazoa > Mollusca > Bivalvia > Mytilida > Mytilidae > Mytilisepta > Mytilisepta virgata. Next base: position 788,984 of record CM051520.1, on the reverse strand, counting down.
GAACGATAAGTATGTTCTGCTCGTTAACGAAACCCTCAGATAATAGAGTAAAATCCAGTGAAGTGTTATGTACGGTAATATGTTTTAAGAACGTTTAATCTAACTGAAGATATCTATAGTCTCATACATGAGATAGAAACTTCGTATCCAATCAATCCGTGATCACGACCGTAAATGTTTGGATTTATGAAATTAACAAAGACTGAACATAACCATGTATTAGAAGTCTACATGACAGCAATATCGCTCTGCTGAGAGAGTTGCCGTATATATCACATGCACGACAGTAGTGCATAAACTGTCAAATTTACACACATAGGTTGGACAATCTCGGCGACATGTTAAAAAATTACTGCTAAGAAAGGGGAAGTTCAAAATAGGAAAATTAAATCATCAGGTTTGTAGGTAATCCTTAAATTTAAGTTAGCATTAATTTAAGTTAATATTATTAAGTGACAAAATATCGTTTATATAGAAACGTTTATGGTACATGTCTTCTCAGGAACATCTTTCATTGATCAATAATCGCCTAACATCCTCTGACACGGGTAAGCCAATAGACAACAGAAAACTTAGAATTGCATTTTTGAAAGATTGGGAAAAACATCTCAGTAACTATTCAGAAGGAAAACTATCTACATATGTTACTTTTAAATCCAATTTTGGTTGCGAAAAATATCTTGATATTGTTAACAAATTTGAAGAAAGACGTAGTCTTAAAAGATTTCGCATATCTGCTCACCATTTATAATTAGAGAAAGAGATAGATATAATAATATTCCTCGACATAATGGAGTATGTTAAAGGTGTAGTAGTAATGAGGTCGAAGATGAAATACATTTTCTTTTTAACTGTGATAGTCTATCAGACCAACGAAAAGATCTAATAACAATGATAAATAATTGCTGCATGCAAGAACTTTAAAAATCTAAACCCCACGAAAAAACTGGTATGATTAATGAATAATGAAGATAAGAAAATACTATCAGAATTGTGCATATTCATTATGAAAAGGGATTGACACAAATACATCCATTGAACTCTTCTTATATTGGATAGTGGCTGTATTTCAAATAATATAAAATGATCTCGCTCTTTTTCTCATCACGTGAACCTATCCCTTAGTGTGTTCTAGAGCACAGTCCCTTGATGAGTGATGATCTTGCTGCTGTGCATTAGACATGAGGAGAACCACTATTTTCGATAAGCTTATTTTTATTTTAATATATGTCTTGTTTTTATAATAATATTTGTAGCTCGTTCTAAAGTCCCTTGATGACCTCTGTATTGTGGTGATGTGAAATTCCTCGCTAACTGTTGTGTGCTGGTCATGAGGAGAACTATACTACGAAATATGAAACTATATTTATTGTTCTATTACATTCTTTTAATATATATTTTTTATAGAACTATTTTTATAACTTTTAGTCGACCTCATTGCACTACACACTACACACTTTATACTGTAATAATATCCTATATTGTTCATATTTTATTTTATTTCTTTGTGTAATAGAATAGAAAATGGAAACAGGGAATGTGTCAAAGCGACAACAACCCGACCTAAGAGCAGAAAACAGCTCAAGGCTACCAATGGGTCTTCAATGCAGCGAGAAGATTCCGCATCCGGAGGCGGGCTTCAGCTGGTCCCTAAACAATAATGCATACAAGTTCAGCGAAATGGACGGCATACTAACATCCGAAACATACAAATGAACCAACATTAAAAAACACACAAGACTAACGAAGGCTAGAGGTTCCTGACTTGGGACAGGCGCTAAAATGCGGCGGGGTTAAACATGTTTTGCGAGATCTAAGCCCTCCGACTATACCTCTAGCCAATGTGCATTTTCACTGAAAATTATTATTCTTGCATGTTTTATAATAATTGTTATATTATGATTATGTATCTTGCCTGACAAGGGCCCATGATTGGTAAAATAAAAATGTCTAATGTCTTGTGTATATAGCAGAAACTGAAATTAATGAAAAACAAATGAATAAATATTAAGGATCCATAGAACACTTGTGTCACCATCAATCGATCCGTGGGCACGGGATGATAGTTGCTGATAGGCCATGTTTACCACCCAAATAACTTGCTTGAGAAAATTAGTTTATTATTGAATAATAGTCCATCTTTTTTATTTGCGTTTCATTTCACTCTCAGCACAAATTGAATATATTAAAGGAAACTCCATAGTATTCAGAGAGAACCACCGGAAACGGGCAACCTTTGTCAACTTCGATCGAGCGAACTTCTTGCATCGTGTCCTTCCTTAACACATATTAATACATCACAAGATATTATCACATCTGATGATGGTCACGCATAAAACTCTTGCATGTTGAGATGCCAAAAAACATTAAGCGAAATAAAACATTTTTTATTAATTTTTCACCACTGTTAAACTTTTTTCTGTTCTTAGCCACAGCCCCTGTCCTTTTTTTCTCCTCCATACATCTACGCTGTCTAAGAGGGTCGAATGGTTGTTTCTCCAAGAACAGAACTATGTGCTGATAGAGATTATCAAGTCAAGTAAAATTTATTTAAAGTAAAAAATATCAGTATAACATATAAAGAACATAGACTCGAAGGAACTTTGAAAATCGACAAACATACATATACAAGTTAAATGTGTTAATTTGTGCATTTATATTAAAAGCGAACTCAGTGTAAAAGAAGCTTATAAAACTATGATCACAAGAACTAAGTCAGAATTTTTTTTTTCACTTAAGGTGATTAAAAGTTAGAAATGTGAATCCTTAAGCAGATATACTGACAGTGTGTATAGAAGGACTAAAAAATTACTCTAATATACAGCGCATAAAATAACAGCAAAAGAGGAGAAAAAAGTCTGTGACGTGGATTACCAAACTGTTATAATACAACACCCAAAAAATCACTATAAGAGCAAAATGATCAAGAACACAATTCACATTTCATCATTAAGCTTTTAAACTAATTCTTCCTGCAAATCATTATATAATTCCTTTAGCAGCTCTATATCTTAGAGAATACAGACCATTCCTTGTGTTACTATATCTAAAAGAATAAGAATTTACGTTAGGTACGATCAAATCATGTAGATACATGTATGCTGGATATTGTTTGTTAATTCAACTGTGTTTACTCCGTTCCCATTGTATCGCCGGTCCCAATGTATCGCCGTATTACCAGAACATCAAGATGGTAAACTCAGTATTTATTGTGTATAAACTAGGAGAGAAGTGTAAAACTTGAAAGGAACGTTTTTTGAAAATTTCTCAAGAACGAGGAAATAAATTGCAGACTTGTAATTTTCGTGTGATTTTCTCCTCTTTTCAAATTTTTCAAATGGTTATCATGCGAGAATTGATGCCAACTTGTATGTTTAAGAAATTTGGATTAAAAAGTGATCACAATTTACTGATAAGTGGTTGACGTTCGTCCAATGCCTTCACTAGATTTTTTCAAGAAATAATTTTAGAGACATTTATTTCCAATACAGCGATATAATGAAAACCTATTTTTGAGGACATAAAATAACAACACTTGTTGATGAGTACTGTATGATTGTAAAAGAAAATGCATGTGAAAAATAAGTTTTATTTAATAAAAGGTTAGATGTTTGATTAACTTCACAAACAAATCAACATTCCAGTGGCCAATTTTTTTCAGCGTGTGAAAACATTTAACTATGGTGATACAATGAGACCCCAGTATATATACTACTTGTACCTAATTATTGTATGTATTATTAGAATAGAGAATGAAAACGTGGAATATATCAAAGAGACAACAAACCGATCTAATTAAAAACCGATCTCTCATCGCTCCCGTTTTCTGATATGTCGCGTGGGAGATCTAACGAAACCCGCTTTGAGGTCACATGTGAGTGACCTCGTAGGTGTGTCCTGTTCGACCAATGAAATTGCGGCTTAGGCCATCTTGTAAGTTGATCGTTTGGTAAAGGGATGTAACTCATTTTATTAACGAAGAAATCGTCAGTCCCCAGAATTCATAAACTTTTTTGATTGGCTTATTGATAGGAAGTCAACTCATTTGCATATCATTATAAATTCATAAGTTCCAGTTCACTCACATGTGACCTCAAAGCGGATTTCGTTAGATCTCCCACGCGACATATCAGAAAACGGGAGCGATGAGAGATCGGTTTTTAATTAGATTGACAATAAACAACCCGACCCTTTCTAGGAGTCAATCGCAAAATGCAACATAAAGCCTCTATTTTGTTAGGTTATGACTAATAACTAAATTAAACTTCTGAAATTCAACCATTAATCTTGCTTACTTAGGACACCAGAAGAAGGCTGAATACAACACTTTCCAATCAACAAGTTCCCACTTTTGAGCGGTAATATTCCAGAGGCGCCGGCGTATGGTGTGTATATTTCAGAATTCATACGTTATTCCAGAGCTTGTGACATATACATTGACTTCCTGTACAGAGCCCGGCTCCTGACCTACAGGGGTATGTTGCTCCAAAGTTGCAGTATCCTTATTAAAGGTTTATGGACGTCATCACGACATATAGACAGGTATGAAAAAACCGTTTCCCAAATGAAACTGGACCTGTTCCATTAATTTTGTCCCTTCCTCATACCGGATTTGACATGGGCAGCATGACGGGTGTCCTCCAGGAAGCAGACACTGCTTACTCTTCCGGAATACCTGCATGAGTCTACCCTCGGTTTTTTGGTGGGGTCCATGTTGTTCATATGTTTTTAGTTTTAAATTGTAGTGCTTGTATTGTTTTGGTCTTCGTTGTTCTCCGGGGTTTGTCAGTTCGTTTCGATTTTCACTTCCTTCAATTATCCCTTTGGTATTTCTTGACTTTACCTAAGGATATCATATGACCAACTGATGCACGAATCGACTGTCGGTTCGTTAATTGCTGTTGGGGTAACATGCAGCGTTTATCCCACAATACCTCTACGACTAAACTCCTGCCAACACGACTTCGCCAACTGGTCAAAACATCTATAGATTAACAAACTGCACTGATTAAAATATCTTCTAGATAAGTGCTCATGACTTAGAGATGGAGAGGTCGATATAAAAATCTTGAGGTGTCTCAACGCATTTGCAGGCTATGTGGTGTTGAGGTTGAGGATGAAATACATTTTCTTCATCGATGCCATAAACTTGCAAATGTACGTGATTATTTTTTACATGACGTAAATAAACAATATACGAATTTTAAAAATTTAGACATAAAGTCACAATTTATATGGCTTAAGTCATCTGAAGATAGTTTTGTATTTCAAAGAATTGGAGAACTGCTAAGAAAATTATTATCACACAGAAACGAATTATTATCTACTTTAAAACACAAAATACACACTGACCCCCATCTCTGCAATATTAGTGGTCTACATAATATGAATTAATATTTTTACTCCGTCCATTATTTTACCTACGTTCTGTACACTTTTATATACTTACATAAAATATAAACAATTTTTTAAATAACACTGTTCATACGTTGTCATCTCTCAAAGTCATTAGCTGTGCTTGTTGTATATCTTTTGATTTCTAATTAGTAGTGCTATGATGATGATAAGAAAACAGTAGCAAAGGAAGGGGCAGGTGGGGCAACCAGGTGGTGACTGGCGCACTGTATATAATAGAGATAAGCGCACAGTGGAGAAGGTGGTGCACTGAGTTTTTCCGTTGGTTGGTTACAAGGGTATGTTTGAGGGTGGCGTCCATTTTGTCTCCACGTCACAGAATTTTGGGTTGTTACCCACTTTTGCCTTGCTTGACTAAATTAGTATTTAGCTAAGGTCAGTTAGTACGAGAGAGAGTTGGTTAGTGACAAGGGTTTGAGGGTGACATCCATTTTGTCTCCACGTCACAAATATATTTATAATGAAATATGAGTAATAAAGTGAAACATTTACATTATCAGGTTTTGCTTACAACAAAAAGGGGGACAGATATATATCTTATTATTTAAGTATGGATTGAGTAGATTCATAGAATTAAAACAGCTTTATGACATTGTTGAATTAACGGTTGAAGACTGGAAGTACAATTTAATTATACAAATTGCAGAGACTTCAGGTGGTGGTAGTCCCCCCTTTTTTTCTCTCTAATTCATACATAAAAAAAACAACTAGAAATAACATATATAAACTTTATTTTACACAACATTTTGGCACCACCATGTCAATAAAACTAAATATCAAGCAGTCATACTAAATAGCGATATAAAAAAACAACTAGAAATAACATATATCGGTCTGCTTTAACGAACACAACATTTTAGCACCACCATGTCAATAAAACTGAATATCAAGCAGCCATACTAAAGTAGAGATAACAATAGTGAATTACTGAATATTTGTGTTGTATGAAATAACAGTGTAAAATAATATCATGGTTTTCATTAAATACTAGATGTTGAACTAGACACAGAACAACTTGTACAAAATACTTCCTGTGTTTACAATTTTAAGACTGAGAGTTTTTTTGTTTTTGTTTTGTTTTTTGTTTTGTTTTTTGTTTTTTTTTTGTCTTTTGTTTTGTTTTTAAGATTTATAAATGTGTTCAATAGTTAGGTATTTGCATGGGAGGGACTGACTGACAGATGCCAAGTGAATACAAGGGCTAACAGTATTTCTGTTAAAATATTTCTAAACGTCTTTGCATGTTTTGGGTTGGTTTTCACTCTTTTTACAAAATAAAAATGTATGTGTATTTTTATTCCAACACGCATCAATTTTGTTAACACAATAAGATGGTGTACTATACAATAAATAGATAAAGCTTATAGGTGATAATCTATTAGACAGACACCAAGTGATGGGAAATAAGACTAGAAACATTAAAGATTATTGAGTTTTTCCGTTGGTTGGTGACAAGGGTATGTTTGAGGGTGGCGTCCATTTTGTCTCCACATCACAGAATTTGGGGGTTGTTACCCACTTTTGCCTTGCTTGACTAAATTGGTATTTGGCTAAGGTCAGTTAGTACGAGAGAGAGTTGGTTGGTGACAAGGGTTTGAGGGTGACGTCCATTTTGTCTCCACGTCACAGAATCTATATTTCTTTTTGAAATTCAGATATACGTTAAAATTCAAAATGAAAATTCTAGGGTTACATTATCAGGTTTTGATTACAACAAAAAAGGGGGCAGATATATATCTTATTATTTAAGTATAAATTGAGTAGATTCATAGAATTAAAACAGCTTTATGACATTGTTGAATTAACGGTTGAAGACTTGAAGTACAATTTAATTATACAAATTGCAGGGACTTCAGGTGGTGGTAGTATATAAATGAATTTTTTTCAGACGTCCTCCGTTTCAAACCAGTCCATTCAAATATGATGTATTTCATAAATAGAATAAAATCATAAGGAAATTGACCAGAACAGATTAAACAAAAGCCAGATCTAGCTCATAATGGTTTCTTTACACTGTGAAATAAAAACTGTTTGTTTCAAACTTCTTTTTTTTTGTGTATATCTTTTAATTTGAAAAGTTTTCTCTATTGCTGTCTCATGCACATTTTTCTTCAGATGGAGAACATACCCACAGACAACGAACACCAAGTGATGACTATAGTAAGGTGACATAAAAACTGTTGGTTTCGAACTTCTTTCTTTTTTTGTGTGTATATCTTTTAATTTGAAAAGTTTTCTCTATAGTTGTCTAATGAACATTTGTCCATATTTTTGCAAGAAACTTCAAAACATTTCCTTTTTGATCGAGTGTCTAGAAGTTAGCTCATACAGAGATGAATTAAGACTGTGAGAACCTCTAGATTTTGAAATCTCATACTGCTTTGTAAATAAGGTACATAACAGTATTAACAAAACTCGCAAGTCCATAAGACGTGTGACAAAACTGGTATCACACCACTGGAAAATTGCAACCGTAATGGTCCTGACTTGGTACAGGCATTTCAAAAGAAATGGTGGGTTGAATCTAGGTTTTACAGCGCGCCAAACCTCTAAATGAGTGTTACATTTTTAACCCCTTTTTTTCTCTAATTCATACATAAAAAAAACAACTAGAAATAACATATATAAACTATTTTACACAACATTTTAGCACACCGATGTCAATAAAACTGAATATCAAGTTATCACAATATATACATCTTAACAATACAAATACCGTCATTTTATACTTTAGGCACAGAAAAATTTAAAATCACTGAACTATTTATTCAAAATTGTATGCATAAAAATAAAATCAATATCAAATCATCAATTTGTTTCAAATTAAAAACTTATCAACTAAGTTTTATTGAAGTTAGAACATTTATCAACATAACAGTCAATATCTTATAAAACATAGTAATCATAAAAAATAATCTATAACACACACTAAAATAGTAATGGTTGAAGCCAAACCTAACAACTTTATTTTTAGCCCTATTTTGATAAGGACAACAATATTAATGTAGTTGTATGTGGATAATCCTGAGTATTTAAAGTAATAACAACTGATAAAAGGAGATTTAACATACATGTATGATAGGTTCTATCCTAATAAATACACAAGGGAATGATAATGCAAACACATATTGCTTAGTGTTTTAAGCTAAAATGGCCATTAGATACCTCTATATAAAGACATAATGGAATGATTGGTGGATATTTGATAGCACCATTAAAAACCAAAATTATGACAGCAAAATATATACTTATAGATTGATATGTAAATAACAACAACAATAATTAAAATATGTCCTACATAATATGGAATGTTTAAGCTAACTAAAATCTTAATCAATCAACAGCAATTAAAAAAATAATCAAGTTAAAAAATAATGCAAATACATGTAGGTTTATCATAGGATGTAATTTGAAATTTGAAAGACATCAGATAAATTTGAAAAATTTAAGATACACCCAAACAATCATGACTCAAACAGAATGTTCATAACAAAAAGGATGCATGTCCTTCTGATAACCACAGCTTTGAATTAAACACACATTCTACATACTACATAAACTCAGTTCTATAAAAATGCTATCTATATTTATATACAAACTCCATAATTTTAAGACCCATATCATAACTTAATATGTCTAGCCTTACTAATTTTGTTTATTTTTATTTTGAAACTAAACTTAGCCATCAACTTAAATCTATGATAGTGTTCAAGTAATTATTCAGTCTACATTATTAGAGTACTAAGTGTAGCTTTCATATATCTGAAGAGAGGAGGAAAAAAAACACACACACTTTTAAAATTATAAATTTAAAGTAAGTTAGAGAACAGACAATGCAACAGAGCACCAAAAGCTTAAATATATGTCTAAAGTTACATGTATAGTTTTATAATCTTTTGTACATGTATATGATGGTATATGATGGTCAAACATGTTTTTCTCATAATGTTAATCCCACGAGACAATGGATGTCTATAATAAGATTTTCAAGATATATATTGGTGCTTAAGATAAAAACTCAACAATTAAACAGTTAGCAACAACACAGCTAAATCTACTATAATGTCTAATTCATTTATTTCAAGTGTTTTGAGAAATTTAAGAGAATTTATGGAGAGAAATATTACTAGTGTTCAGTTCCACCCTTGTTATGAATGTTTAGAAATCGACAGAGGAGGTAAAAAAATATAATTGATTTTTTTATTATGGATTAGAATTTCATCCAGAGATGATTGACCAGCAGAGGCAAATGTCACAAAATGACAGTAATCAAGACCCACCTGTGTTTTAAATGTGTGATCATTAGGGTTAGGAGTACTAGTTGTGTCTGAAGTCCCCTGTCTTGTCTTGTTTCCGTGGTAAATACCATAACTGTTGGTGTTATCTAAAGAAAAGCAATCATAAATTATAACTTAAATAACATTGGATTTTTCATTTAAACTATCAATGGTCTTAATTATATCACTATAAATTTTGCTTAACAGAGTTGAAATTAAATGTTATATGAGAGAATTGCTGAGTTGTTATTAAGACCAGAATTTTCCCAAAGAAAAGAATTTTTCTGATTCAAGATTAATAAACTGATTTTTTTTTAACATCCATGAAAATAATTACCAGTTAAAAAGTAATGATTAATGTGCAATAAAGGGATTACAAAAAAAGGACAACATAAATTTTGATTGTCACATCAAAAGGGGAGAGTAGTAGATGAATATTGACCTTTCACCAAGGTATATGTACACGCCTCTTTTTTTTACTCAGATACGAGATACTTATACTTACACATGCTTTGTCTTTAATGACAACCTTTGTTGATTTTGGTGTAGAAATATGGCCACACAGACCTGCTTGCAAAATGGTAACAGACTCTATATTTTCTGATGTCGCCATCAAAAAGCTGTCCTCCGTCAGTCTGTCCATTGTGATTCTCCTGACTGTTGGCTTTCCATTAAATCTATAGAATCCGGCTCCTACAAAGCTACACTCGAGCTCCACAGCAACATACTGGTTGTTTTCTTTTGCTTACATGTTTTCTCATTTAATTCAAAGCCTTCAACGGTGTACAAAATGATGACAACACAACAAAATAAAACCGATGTCATTTTGTTCTTCTTGATCAACACAACAAATGTACGCATGCATAAACAATTAACGCAATTAAAACTGAGGGTTTACATTTATCAATAAAAGGACCCGATCTGTTTTTAATAACAACAATATAACTTTTTTTAAAGAAATGTATGAAAATTTATAGAGAGTTGAAATGAAATAAAAAATATATAATGTATCATTTCACTAATTGATTATACGATTAATTGGAGTTATTATTTTACTGGATAGGGTTTGAAACTGAGACTACTATCAGTTTGATATTAACGTTTTTTTTTGTAACAAAATAACAATAATTTAATAATCATAAAACCCTTCACAATATTTTCATCGGTTAACCAATCAGAAAAATACCGTACATAGTACTCTAAGAATTTTTACTCTTATCTCAGTAACCCTGTCCCTATTTGCTAGTGTGGTATTACTATTGGTTCAGAGCTAAATCTTTTACAAACATGAAATAGGAATAATATCCAGAATTTTAAAACTCCATCTTGCATATCAGCAACATCGCAAAGTACGTACTTCAAGATTAAGAATGGCTTCAAATATAATTTTCGAACAAACTTTTTCTAAAACTGGGAGGGTGGAGTTTTGTGCAATATTTTGAAGAAATAAAAGTCTAAGGTTTAAAAAGTCGGTCAGAGGGGGGTACTTCTTTCTGGACCTCGAAAATGAACATAACAACACTAAAATTAACATTTGACTAGACGAATTGGATGAACTTTTCAATATGAGAGGACAACTAAGGTGTTGACAGCCTGCTTTGAAAAGGTAAGATTTTTTACAAATATGTTCCCACTGCTTATCTTATAATAGCTGAAAGTTGATACTTTTCTAGATTTTTAATTTAGATATAAATGACAATTAGAAAAGAATTTTTATATATAGCAGATATAAAATTTAACATCTTTTAATGGTTGAATATTTGAATAAACTCACGTAGTATAAGCATAAAGACACATCGGTTCGTGTATGAATTTCTTATAATATTTTTCTTATAGGAACATCATCAAGAACTCCACAAGCAGAAACCACCAACGGAGTTTCAACCTGACGGATATTTTGTGCCATACAAACCACAAACGCCATTCGTAAGTTCTTTTATTTCATTAATTGTTTTATTATTTTTTATGTGTTTCAATTTGTTCCTCATGAATTCTATATATATTTTAATTTATTTAAATTTCTGAGTTTAATATATATCTTTTTCAATAAATATTTCTTATCACTATTTTTTAGAATGAAAATGTACCACCTCAGCACTCCTATGATCAACAGACATCCAGCCCTCCATTTATAGCAGTAGCAACGATAAGTTCATTTATACTTGTTTTATGTTTAGAATAGTTTTCCAGAGACTTTATTTACAGTCTACGAGTTATAAATATGTCTCATTTTTTGTCTGGATTCCCTTATTTATTTTCTCTTTCAAAATTATTCAAGCAATTCCTACCTTTTTAATTAGCTAAACTATGACATTTTCTTAAAAATATATCTTTTTTTCAGACATCTAACGCCAGACCGCAGCCACACCCATTAACACCACAAAAGGAAAATGTGACACCTTGTAGACCACCAACACCTTTTGTAAGTAAACAATTATATTTCGCAGAAGGTATTCACAAATATTTTTATATTAATGTGACTCTGAATTAAGAAGAAAGATAACTGTCTATCTGAAATATTTATTTGAAACATTAAAACCTCCTTTCCCACCATTATTTATATAAATATATTTATTCGAAATAGTAAATTATCACTATAATGATGTACTGTGCTACATGTTTATATAGTATTATGATTTTGTTATTTTCAGAAACCAACTCAAGCAATTTTAAATGCTAATGACATACCAGCAACTTTATTCCAACCGACTAATCAACCTAAACGTCTTGTAAGTATAATCTTATACAGAAGTGTAGCGCTTTATTTGAAAATAAATCATTCTATTGACATTATAGTAGTTTTGTATATACGCACAAAACAAAGTTTGCACACACACACATACATAATGGTTTTAGGTACATTTGTTAGACCTTTTTACATTTGTATTTTCATGTACTGCATCATTTTCAACGGTTTACATTTATGTTGTAGTCAACTTCAACCAATTCTACCTTCGAGGACTGGACACCTGCAAGATTCTATCAACCAATACCAACAAGAGTAACCAAACGACAAGCATCTGAAGACAACAACACAACAAAAAACCCTAGATATGAGGCTTTGCCTCCAGCTCCCACTGAGCTACATGAACTGTCGGAGAGTGAACTGAAGGAATTTTTTCAGGAGTTGTAATGTGAACATTGTGAAACAGTGAATATGATTATGGGCTTTTGGATTAGTATAGACAAAATAAGTAGACTCGGTTAGTTCTTTAACATGTTTATTTACAATAAATAGTAACTTTAACACTGTTTATCAAGTTTATAATGTCCATAGGCATAACTTTCAACGGCATTCTTCCAGTAGCGTTTATCATCAAAACTACAAAGTCACCTTTATACAATATTGTCCACAGAGTTCATGGTTTTTGCTCCTGATGCTAGTCATAGAATTGATTGTTATTGTTTCGTCAGTCAAACATTGGTTATACATTTAATGGCGTAAAGTCCGTTTTTTTCAGTTTTCGAAATTCCCTTTGCAACCTTCTTTTCCTTTTCACGTGTGATGTTTTCTTAGGAATCTGTTTTTATTGACTCATCATATAAAAGGCTGTACATTTTAGGTCTCAGGCCAACGAATTCTTTCAGAGGTACACCTGAAAAAGCAAAAAAAACAGAAAAATTTTGTGAACAAGTATAAAAAAACAAAAATTTTATGAAAAAGTTTGTAGAAAAGGAAAAATTTTGTGAAAAGTTTTAGAAAACTGAAATTTTTTTTTTTGAAAAAGTGTGTAGAAAAGAAAAAAAAGTTTAGAAAAACTGAAAAATTTGTGGAAAAGTCTGTAGAAAATAAAAAAAATTGAAAAAGTTTGTAGAAAAGGAAAATATTTGTGAAAAAGTTTAGAAAATCAGAAAATTTTTGTTAAAAAGTTTAGAAAAGTTTAGAAAATCAGAAAATATTTGTTAAAAAGTTGTAAAATTTGTAGAAAAACTGGAAAAAATTGTGAAAAAGTTTAGAAAAACAGAAAAATTTTGTGAAAAAGTTTAGAAAAACTCAAATTTTTGAGAAAAAGTCTGTAGAAAAGAAAAAAAAAATTTAAAAAGTTTGTAGAAAAGGAAAAATATTTGTGAAAAGGTTTAGAAAATCAGAAATTTTTTGTTAAAAGGTTGTAAAATTTGTAGAAAAACTGAAAAAATTGTGAAAAAGTTTAGAAAAACAGAAAAACTTTATGAAAAAGTTTAGAAAATCAGAAAATTTTTGTTAAAAACCTGTAAAATTTGTAGAAAAACTGAAACACTTTGTGAAAAAGTTGTAAAAAGCTTAGAAAAACAATAAAAAATTGTGAAAAGGTTTGTAGAAAAGAAAAAAAAATGAAAAGGTTTGTAGAAAAGGAAAAATTTTATGAAAAAAGTTTAGAAAATCAGAAAATTTTTGTGAAAAAGTTGTAAAATTTCTTAGTAACAGACAAGCAGTTAAAATTTTTTATATAAATTATACTTACCACCAAGTTCGTCTTTGAATTTTCCTGGTACTTTCTTATTTTTGTTAGTAAAAAGGTGTTTTGTTTTGTTGAAGGAGCCGTAATTTGAAGTGTCAATAAGGTCTTTCATATTTTCCAAGTCCCCGTAGACATCATCAGTGTGTATTTCATAGCATAAGGAATCTGTGTCTGTAAACAGGAAGTTGATCTTCTCATCATACTTTTGTTTCATCACTTTGTAATGGAACTCATACATCAACCACTTTAATAGATCCAATATGACTTGCCCAGCATAGATAGGTTTGTTGAGGGTGAGATTGATTTGTTGGTTGTGAACACCGACGAGGTCTTCATTAAAAATCTGACATCGGATAAATGATGGTTTTGCCACCAGCTTTTTTAGTTTGTCTTCTGAATTGATTAGCTTTAAATTCATTCGTGCTCGTAAATTTTCCATACATTTACCGAATACACTATTACACATTAACTTAAAGAAATCCTTTTCAAAGTCGTTTTTTGCCATTTTCCGCATATTACTGTTCAATTCTATGTAGGTTTTTAACCAAGGCTCCTGATGAAAGGCTAATATCCTTTGAATTTTTGTGATTTTCATTTCAAATTCTGTGTAAAGTTGCAGATTTCTATAATGCGCCACATATTTTGTCTTTTTCTCTAGAGTTGGAATTAATTTCCGTGTTTTTATTCTTCGTTTGACCTTTTCTTCACCACTTGAATTTATTACTGTATTAAGATTTTTCCATAACCCAGTACTATATTTGGATAAATTTTCGTCTTCAACCAATAAATTTCAGGTGAGAGAGGGTAGTCATTGTGTTCGTTGTAAAGATGTTTAGGGTACTCCAAATCCACGTATAAAATTTAGTCCACTTTTGCATCTACTTCGACTTTTTGTAAATCAAAATGTTCAATTTCATTCTCATTTAAGAAATGGGAAAAACCCATAGGGTAATGGTTGACATATCGCCCAACCATAGAGATTGTTGGCATCCAAGTACATGATGTGTTTTTATTGTCGGATCCATCAAAATCGTTCACATATTGATGATTTGCTTTGCTGTATTTAGCTGGGAACTAGAGGGGAGTTAATATGGTTACCAAAAAATACAGCAATGCAAATCATCAATATGTGAACGATTTATCAAATTACGGCTCCTTCAACAAAACAAAACACCTTTTTACTAACAAAAATAAGAAAGTACCAGGAAAATTCAAAGACGAACTTGGTGGTAAGTATAATTTATATAAAAAATTTTAACTGCTTGTCTGTTACTAAGAAATTTTACAACTTTTTCACAAAAATTTTCTGATTTTCTAAACTTTTTTCACAAAATTTTTCCTTTTCTACAAACCTTTTCATTTTTTTTTCTTTTCTACAAACCTTTTCACAATTTTTTATTGTTTTTCTAAGCTTTTTACAACTTTTTCACAAAGTGTTTCAGTTTTTCTACAAATTTTACAGGTTTTTAACAAAAATTTTCTGATTTTCTAAACTTTTTCATAAAATTTTTCTGTTTTTCTAAACTTTTTCACAATTTTTTCAGTTTTTCTACAAATTTTACAACCTTTTAACAAAAAATTTCTGATTTTCTAAACCTTTTCACAAATATTTTTCCTTTTCTACAAACTTTTTAAATTTTTTTTTCTTTTCTACAGACTTTTTCTCAAAAATTTGAGTTTTTCTAAACTTTTTCACAAAATTTTTCTGTTTTTCTAAACTTTTTCACAATTTTTTCCAGTTTTTCTACAAATTTTACAACTTTTTAACAAATATTTTCTGATTTTCTAAACTTTTCTAAACTTTTTAACAAAAATTTTCTGATTTTCTAAACTTTTTCACAAATATTTTCCTTTTCTACAAACTTTTTCAATTTTTTTTTATTTTCTACAGACTTTTCCACAAATTTTTCAGTTTTTCTAAACTTTTTTTTCTTTTCTACACACTTTTTCAAAAAAAAAATTTCAGTTTTCTAAAACTCTTCACAAAATTTTTCCTTTTCTACAAACTTTTTCATAAAATTTTTGTTTTTTTATACTTGTTCACAAAATTTTTCTGTTTTTTTTGCTTTTTCAGGTGTACCTCTGAAAGAATTCGTTGGCCTGAGACCTAAAATGTACAGCCTTTTATATGATGAGTCAATAAAAACAGATTCCTAAGAAAACATCACACGTGAAAAGGAAAAGAAGGTTGCAAAGGGAATTTCGAAAACTGAAAAAAACGGACTTTACGCCATTAAATGTATAACCAATGTTTGACTGACGAAACAATAACAATCAATTCTATGACTAGCATCAGGAGCAAAAACCATGAACTCTGTGGACAATATTGTAAAAAGGTGACTTTGTAGTTTTGATGATAAACGCTACTGGAAGAATGCCGTTGAAAGTTATGCCTATGGACATTATAAACTTGATAAACAGTGTTAAAGTTACTATTTATTGTAAATAAACATGTTAAAGAACTAACCGAGTCTACTTATTTTGTCTATACTAATCCAAAAGCCCATAATCATATTCACTGTTTCACAATGTTCACATTACAACTCCTGAAAAAATTCCTTCAGTTCACTCTCCGACAGTTCATGTAGCTCAGTGGGAGCTGGAGGCAAAGCCTCATATCTAGGGTTTTTTGTTGTGTTGTTGTCTTCAGATGCTTGTCGTTTGGTTACTCTTGTTGGTATTGGTTGATAGAATCTTGCAGGTGTCCAGTCCTCGAAGGTAGAATTGGTTGAAGTTGACTACAACATAAATGTAAACCGTTGAAAATGATGCAGTACATGAAAATACAAATGTAAAAAGGTCTAACAAATGTACCTAAAACCATTATGTATGTGTGTGTGTGCAAACTTTGTTTTGTGCGTATATACAAAACTACTATAATGTCAATAGAATGATTTATTTTCAAATAAAGCGCTACACTTCTGTATAAGATTATACTTACAAGACGTTTAGGTTGATTAGTCGGTTGGAATAAAGTTGCTGGTATGTCATTAGCATTTAAAATTGCTTGAGTTGGTTTCTGAAAATAACAAAATCATAATACTATATAAACATGTAGCACAGTACATCATTATAGTGATAATTTACTATTTCGAATAAATATATTTATATAAATAATGGTGGGAAAGGAGGTTTTAATGTTTCAAATAAATAATTCAGATAGACAGTTATCTTTCTTCTTAATTCAGAGTCACATTAATATAAAAATATTTGTGAATACCTTCTGCGAAATATAATTGTTTACTTACAAAAGGTGTTGGTGGTCTACAAGGTGTCACATTTTCCTTTTGTGGTGTTAATGGGTGTGGCTGCGGTCTGGCGTTAGATGTCTGAAAAAAAGATATATTTTTAAGAAAATGTCATAGTTTAGCTAATTAAAAAGGTGGGAATTGCTTGAATAATTTTGAAAGAGAAAATAAATAAGGGAATCCAGACAAAAAATGAGACATATTTATAACTCGTAGACTGTAAATAAAGTCTCTGGAAAACTATTCTAAACATAAAACAAGTATAAATGAACTTATCGTTGCTACTGCTATAAATGGAGGGCTGGATGTCTGTTGATCATAGGAGTGCTGAGGTGGTACATTTTCATTCTAAAAAATAGTGATAAGAAATATTTATTGAAAAAGATATATATTAAACTCAGAAATTTAAATAAATTAAAATATATATAGAATTCATGAGGAACAAATTGAAACACATAAAAAATAATAAAACAATTAATGAAATAAAAGAACTTACGAATGGCGTTTGTGGTTTGTATGGCACAAAATATCCGTCAGGTTGAAACTCCGTTGGTGGTTTCTGCTTGTGGAGTTCTTGATGATGTTCCTATAAGAAAAATATTATAAGAAATTCATACACGAACCGATGTGTCTTTATGCTTATACTACGTGAGTTTATTCAAATATTCAACCATTAAAAGATGTTAAATTTTATATCTGCTATATATAAAAATTCTTTTCTAATTGTCATTTATATCTAAATTAAAAATCTAGAAAAGTATCAACTTTCAGCTATTATAAGATAAGCAGTGGGAACATATTTGTAAAAAATCTTACCTTTTCAAAGCAGGCTGTCAACACCTCTAGTTGTCCTCTCATATTGAAAAGTTCATCCAATTCGTCTAGTCAAATGTTAATTTTAGTGTTGTTATGTTCATTTTCGAGGTCCAGAAAGAAGTACCCCCCTCTGACCGACTTTTTAAACCTTAGACTTTTATTTCTTCCAAATATTGCACAAAACTCCACCCTCCCAGTTTTAGAAAAAGTTTGTTCGAAAATTATATTTGAAGCCATTCTTAATCTTGAAGTACGTACTTTGCGATGTTGCTGATATGCAAGATGGAGTTTTAAAATTCTGGATATTATTCCTATTTCATGTTTGTAAAAGATTTAGCTCTGAACCAATAGTAATACCACACTAGCAAATAGGGACAGGGTTACTGAGATAAGAGTAAAAATTCTTAGAGTACTATGTACGGTATTTTTCTGATTGGTTAACCGATGAAAATATTGTGAAGGGTTTTATGATTATTAAATTATTGTTATTTTGTTACAAAAAAAAACGTTAATATCAAACTGATAGTAGTCTCAGTTTCAAACCCTATCCAGTAAAATAATAACTCCAATTAATCGTGTAATCAATTAGTGAAATGATACATTATATATTTTTTATTTCATTTCAACTCTCTATAAATTTTCATACATTTCTTAAAAAAAAGTTATATTGTTGTTATTAAAAACAGATCGGGTCCTTTTATTGATAAATGTAAACCCTCAGTTTTAATTGCGTTAATTGTTTATGCATGCGTACATTTGTTGTGTTGATCAAGAAGAACAAAATGACATCGGTTTTATTTTGTTGTGTTGTCATCATTTTGTACACCGTTGAAGGCTTTGAATTAAATGAGAAAACATGTAAGCAAAAGAAAACAACCAGTATGTTGCTGTGGAGCTCGAGTGTAGCTTTGTAGGAGCCGGATTCTATAGATTTAATGGAAAGCCAACAGTCAGGAGAATCACAATGGACAGACTGACGGAGGACAGCTTTTTGATGGCGACATCAGAAAATATAGAGTCTGTTACCATTTTGCAAGCAGGTCTGTGTGGCCATATTTCTACACCAAAATCAACAAAGGTTGTCATTAAAGACAAAGCATGTGTAAGTATAAGTATCTCGTATCTGAGTAAAAAAAAGAGGCGTGTACATATACCTTGGTGAAAGGTCAATATTCATCTACTACTCTCCCCTTTTGATGTGACAATCAAAATTTATGTTGTCCTTTTTTTGTAATCCCTTTATTGCACATTAATCATTACTTTTTAACTGGTAATTATTTTCATGGATGTTAAAAAAAAATCAGTTTATTAATCTTGAATCAGAAAAATTCTTTTCTTTGGGAAAATTCTGGTCTTAATAACAACTCAGCAATTCTCTCATATAACATTTAATTTCAACTCTGTTAAGCAAAATTTATAGTGATATAATTAAGACCATTGATAGTTTAAATGAAAAATCCAATGTTATTTAAGTTTTTATTTATGATTGCTTTTCTTTAGATAACACCAACAGTTATGGTATTTACCACGGAAACAAGACAAGACAGGGGACTTCAGACACAACTAGTACTCCTAACCCTAATGATCACACATTTAAAACACAGGTGGGTCTTGATTACTGTCATTTTGTGACATTTGCCTCTGCTGGTCAATCATCTCTGGATGAAATTCTAATCCATAATAAAAAAATCAATTATATTTTTTTACCTCCTATGTCGATTTCTAAACATTCATAACAAGGGTGGAACTGAACACTAGTAATATTTCTCTCCATAAATTCTCTTAAATTTCTCAAAACACTTGAAATAAATGAATTAGACATTATAGTAGATTTAGCTGTGTTGTTGCTAACTGTTTAATTGTTGAGTTTTTATCTTAAGCACCAATATATATCTTGAAAATCTTATTATAGACATCCATTGTCTCGTGGGATTAACATTATGTCAAGATTACAAGAAAAACATGTTTGACCATCATATACATGTACAAAAGATTATAAAACTATACATGTAACTTTAGACATATATTTAAGCTTTTGGTGCTCTGTTGCATTGTCTGTTCTCTAACTTACTTTAAATTTATAATTTTAAAAGTGTGTGTGTTTTTTTTTCCTCCTCTCTTCAGATATATGAAAGCTACACTTAGTACTCTAATAATGTAGACTGAATAATTACTTGAACACTATCATAGATTTAAGTTGATGGCTAAGTTTAGTTTCAAAATAAAAATAAACAAAATTAGTAAGGCTAGACATATTAAGTTATGATATGGGTCTTAAAATTATGGAGTTTGTATATAAATATAGATAGCATTTTTATAGAACTGAGTTTATGTAGTATGTAGAATGTGTGTTTAATTCAAAGCTGTGGTTATCAGAAGGACATGCATCCTTTTTGTTATGAACATTCTGTTTGAGTCATGATTGTTTGGGTGTATCTTTTTCAAATTTATCTGATGTCTTTCAAATTTCAAATTACATCCTATGATAAACCTACATGTATTTGCATTATTTTTTAACTTGATTATTTTTTTAATTGCTGTTGATTGATTAAGATTTTAGTTAGCTTAAACATTCCATATTATGTAGGACATATTTTAATTATTGTTGTTGTTATTTACATATCAATCTATAAGTATATATTTTGCTGTCATAATTTTGGTTTTTAATGGTGCTATCAAATATCCACCAATCATTCCATTATGTCTTTATATAGAGGTATCTAATGGCCATTTTAGCTTAAAACACTAAGCAATATGTGTTTGCATTATCATTCCCTTGTGTATTTATTAGGATAGAACCTATCATACGTGTATGTTAAATCTCCTTTTATCAGTTGTTATTACTTTAAATACTCAGGATTATCCACATACAACTACATTAATATTGTTGTCCTTATCAAAATAGGGCTAAAAATAAAGTTGTTAGGTTTGGCTTCAACCATTACTATTTTAGTGTGTGTTATAGATTATTTTTTATGATTACTATGTTTTATAAGATATTGACTGTTATGTTGATAAATGTTCTAACTTCAATAAAACTTAGTTGATAAGTTTTTAATTTGAAACAAATTGATGATTTGATATTGATTTTATTTTTATGCATACAATTTTGAATAAATAGTTCAGTGATTTTAAATTTTTCTGTGCCTAAAGTATAAAATGACGGTATTTGTATTGTTAAGATGTATATATTGTGATAACTTGATATTCAGTTTTATTGACATCGGTGTGCTAAAATGTTGTGTAAAATAGTTTATATATGTTATTTCTAGTTGTTTTTTTTATGTATGAATTAGAGAAAAAAAGGGGTTAAAAATGTAACACTCATTTACAAAGCAGTATGAGATTTCAAAATCTAGAGGTTCTCACAGTCTTAATTCATCTCTGTATGAGCTAACTTCTAGACACTCGATCAAAAAGGAAATGTTTTGAAGTTTCTTGCAAAAATATGGACAAATGTTCATTAGACAACTATAGAGAAAACTTTTCAAATTAAAAGATATACACACAAAAAAAGAAAGAAGTTCGAAACCAACAGTTTTTATGTCACCTTACTATAGTCATCACTTGGTGTTCGTTGTCTGTGGGTATGTTCTCCATCTGAAGAAAAATGTGCATGAGACAGCAATAGAGAAAACTTTTCAAATTAAAAGATATACACAAAAAAAAAGAAGTTTGAAACAAACAGTTTTTATATCACAGTGTAAAGAAACCATTATGAGCTAGATCTGGCTTTTGTTTAATCTGTTCTGGTCAATTTCCTTATGATTTTATTCTATTTATGAAATACATCATATTTGAATGGACTGGTTTGAAATGGAGTACGTCTGAAAAAAAATCATTTATATACTACCACCACCTGAAGTCCCTGCAATTTGTATAATTAAATTGTACTTCAAGTCTTCAACCGTTAATTCAACAATGTCATAAAGCTGTTTTAATTCTATGAATCTACTCAATCCATACTTAAATAATAAGATATATATCTGCCCCCTTTTTTGTTGTAATCAAAACCTGATAATGTAACCCTAGAATTTTCATTTTGAATTTTAACGTATATCTGAATTTCAAAAAGAAATATAGATTCTGTGACGTGGAGACAAAATGGACGTCACCCTCAAACCCTTGTCACCAACCAACTCTCTCTCGTACTAACTGACCTTAGCCAAATACCAATTTAGTCAAGCAAGGCAAAAGTGGGTAACAACCCCCAAATTCTGTGATGTGGAGACAAAATGGACGCCACCCTCAAACATACCCTTGTCACCAACCAACGGAAAAACTCAATAATCTTTAATGTTTCTAGTCTTATTTCCCATCACTTGGTGTCTGTCTAATAGATTATCACCTATAAGCTTTATCTATTTATAGTATAGTACACCATCTTATTGTGTTAACAAAATTGATGCGTGTTGGAATAAAAATACACATACATTTTTATTTTGTAAAAAGAGTGAAAACCAACCCAAAACATGCAAAGACGTTTAGAAATATTTTAACAGAAATACTGTTAGCCCTTGTATTCACTTGGCATCTGTCAGTCAGTCCCTCCCATGCAAATACCTAACTATTGAACACATTTATAAATCTTAAAAACAAAACAAAAGACAAAAAAAACAAAAAACAAAACAAAAAATAAAACAAAAACAAAAAACTCTCAGTCTCAAAATTGTAAACACAGGAAGTATTTTGTACAAGTTGTTCTGTGTCTAGTTCAAGATCTAGTATTTAATGAAAACCATGATATTATTTTACACTGTTATTTCATACAACACAAATATTCAGTAATTCACTAATGTTATCTCTACTTTAGTATGGCTGCTTGATATTCAGTTTTATTGACATGGTGGTGCTAAAATGTTGTGTTCGTTAAAGGAGACCGATATATGTTATTTCTAGTTGTTTTTTTTATATCGCTATTTAGTATGACTGCTTGATATTTAGTTTTATTGACATGGTGGTGCCAAAATGTTGTGTAAAATAAAGTTTATATATGTTATTTCTAGTTGTTTTTTTTATGTATGAATTAGAGAGAAAAAAAAGGGGGGACTACCACCACCTGAAGTCTCTGCAATTTGTATAATTAAATTGTACATCCAGTCTTCAACCGTTAATTCAACAATGTCATAAAGCTGTTTTAATTCTATGAATCTACTCAATCCATACTTAAATAATAAGATATATATCTGTCCCCCTTTTTGTTGTAAGCAAAACCTGATAATGTAAATGTTTCACTTTATTACTCATATTTCATTATAAATATATTTGTGACGTGGAGACAAAATGGATGTCACCCTCAAACCCTTGTCACTAACCAACTCTCTCTCGTACTAACTGACCTTAGCTAAATACTAATTTAGTCAAGCAAGGCAAAAGTGGGTAACAACCCAAAATTCTGTGACGTGGAGACAAAATGGACGCCACCCTCAAACATACCCTTGTAACCAACCAACGGAAAAACTCAGTGCACCACCTTCTCCACTGTGCGCTTATCTCTATTATATACAGTGCGCCAGTCACCACCTGGTTGCCCCACCTGCCCCTTCCTTTGCTACTGTTTTCTTATCATCATTATAACACTACTCTAATTGTATTTTAATCACATTGAATCATTTGGAATCACTGTATGAAATTAATGTTAATTATTCTGCCCCTTGTGGGCGCTTCTGATTAAGCAATAAAGTATTTGTTTGTAGTTTGTTTGTTTGTAGTACAAAGGGCGCTTCCAGATTGAAAGAGAAGAAATCAAGTGTAACGGGCGGTACCGGTATCTATGTGTTACCGTTCCGGCTGAATACCAAAGGATCTAGATTACCATGAAACCAAAGCCAAATAAACGACGAACGACGAACGCCAAGTTACACGAGCCTATGCCGTGTGTGCTCAATGAACCAACTCTATATTCATTGGTAATCCATATCCCTAGTTCGTTCCATGGTGATCAGCTATGTTATATTGTTTGACAATAAGACAAAAAGAAGTTTTCATATTTTATATCAACAGAACATCATGTATAAATAGCACTAAAACAAGAAAACAAATGTAAACGATATCAAAAGAAGAAAAGTTCGTATCAAAAATAACAAATAAATATGGCGGTCTTAATTTGAAAGTACTGGCAAGGTGAATTTAAAAGAAACAAACTGTGGCAACTTAACGTTTTTTTACCCTATCTTAAATTATGATTAATTTTATTCCAAAAGTTTATTATTTAAATTTATAAACACATTCCGAAAGCGAAAATAATCCTACAAGGTTCTTTCGATCCTTTTCCAAAGGTTGCATAACCTAAATGGTCTACAGTACTTACGTTATTACGAATGATCATAGACAATTACACATTAAAATTTAATGAGATATATCTGAATCAAAATAACTTTTAAAAACGGTAAACTTTAGACACAAAATTTAAAACGTATTAAATATAGAAAAACATTCCTTAGAATTAATCATATCTGAACATCTAATATCAAAATAAGTTTTTAAATTCAGACTTCTTCATATTTTTAACGTAAGCATAAAATTAAACAAATGTCACCTTGAAAATCTTTAAAATAAAAGGGAGCTAATTATAATTTTTTAATTGAATAAACCAAAACCGCCACACTCCTCCCCCGTCAGAACAAACATTATTTAAAAATGATATGTTTTTTAAACAAAAATTTAAATTTATGAGTGCATAAATTTATATATATAAAACAACAACAGTAAACAATGCCCTACCCCTAATAATGTTCTTATTGTCCTTTTTACCATCGTTTCACACGCCCCTTTACATTCATGTTATTATCAAAGTCTAAATATTCCCCCCTGCATACAAACAAAGATGATGAAGCATCAGCAATATTGTCAAATGTAACATGATTGTTCTCTCTCTTTTTTAGCGGTATCTCTCGCATCTGTGTTAATCTTAATATATTGTCTGGCTTTAATATCTCCAGGATTCATGTAATGTTTGTTAGGTTCATCACCTCTCCGTATTTCAACATTTTTAACTTTAGTTTCGGGCATCTTGTGATGTTGCCTTAAATGTCTTGTGGCGAAGCATCGTTCTGTGAACTTCATACCACATCCCTTGACACAACAGTAGAAGAGCTTGATGAACTGACGATGGAATTTTCTCCAATGATTCATGTACTTTCCATGGGAAGTAAAGTGAGGGCTTTTACAGCCCTCGACCTCACAGGGCATGCCCTGAAAAGGCCAAGGTTCCCTTTCAGAATCCTCTGAACACTCAGGAATAACAAAGTTTGCAACAGATATATCTGACATTCTGTAATATAAATGATATATAAATACAAATTAGAATTTATGAAAATTATATTTTCTTCCTGGGCAAAACACTACCAGGGTTTATATATTTCTTGTTTTTTAAAAAATTTTGATTTTGCTTCTACTAATGTCTTTGCAGAATCTACTTGTGATAAATGGTGATGCGTTTTCAAATGCCTTGACAAATCAGTTCTACGTGCAAAACTGCATTGCACTTGAAACAAAAAGTGACTTTTGTATGAGCAATGTGAATTTTTTTCCAATGTTTGATGTATGCGTTGTAACTGTTAATGTGACGTGCAGAACCACCAGGCACATCGCATGCCATGCCTTCGTCTGGCCAAGCTTGTCTTAAATCATCATCTAATGTTAACTGTTCTCTCTCATCAAGTCCTATATCTATTTTGTCTTCCATTTTCTGTAATAGTTTTTAAACCAGAAATGATTTTTTTTATTGTCTAATACATGTATTTTTACCATAGAATATTTATGTAGCAAATTGTAATAACCGGTACTATAGAAATTCCCAAGTATTATCATATTTGCTTAACAAAAATCTTTTATTCACTCTACTCACAATAAATTACCAGACCAAAAACCCTTACTTATTTCAGAAGTCTTGGTACATATACTATTTATGGTAATCTCTTATTTAAATTAGACTAGAATCCCTACTTAAATTTATCGGAAATCCTATTTATGTAATATCACAAAAACACCTAGTATACTGCGCATTATACAGGCATTTGAAATACATACTTCTGTAACATATTATTCTCTTTATAACCTCTTCTCAAAAATATCTGTATTAGACAAAGTTTGCAAAATTTTCATCTTTATTTCAGAAATTTCTAGGACATTTTTAATTTTAGCACTAATAACATGATTAACCTGCAGTCACAATAACCGTAAAAACTTATATTAAGCCAGAAATTATTTTTAGAGGGGAACATTCGACTTCTATTTTATTCTCTCTAAACATAACAGAAAAAGGGTAGGGTGGGCAATGTTTTCAAACATCTGTTACATATCACATTACATACAAAACTGTTACAAAAATTAACTTCATATTTACATATTTACATTTTGAAATTATTCAATCGGGAGTATATTTACTAGGTTTTTTAATTTGGCGACCACAGTGTGTTCTTCTGGATGGTGTAACAGGCAAAGTAATAGGAACACGGGCTGCCTCTGGGGTATAAATTGGGTCGGGTAGTTCAATAGTCTCTTGTAAATCATCAGATTCTTGTAAATCATCTGATATATCCATATAGCTAAATTCTCCTATATTATTGTCTTGATTAACATCAACAGAGTTTGGGACATAAGATTCAAATTTATTTTTCCATTCTTCTGGTATATTTTGTCCTGTATAAGGTTTCAAATGGTCAACATGGACAACTAGTAATTTATTTGAGAGTTTCGACTTTATTTGATAGAGGGCATCGGTGATCTTTTTTAGTACCAAATAAGGACCTGTCCATCCCAAACCTAGTTTTACATTTGCCTTAGGGGGGTACCATCTCCATACAAAACTACCTTCGACAAAAGTAAGTGGTTTTATACCACGATCATAAGTTTTCTTTTGACGAGATGCAACCTTTTGAAGATTTTGGTTTGCAAAATTATAGGTGGTAGTGAGGGAATGTTTAGCCCATTCAACATATTTATTTGGACAGAGGGATACTTTATTTTTGACAGAAAACCCTGAAATGATATCAATTGGGCATGTCATGTCCCTACCAAATAACATTTTATATGGTGAAAACCCAGTACTATCTTGTATAGTAGCCCTATACGCCATTAACAGAAAAGGAAGGTGGTCATCCCAATTATTCCGGTTCTGATTAACAAATATGGATAACATTTGAATTAATGTTCTGTTCATTCGCTCAGCTAACCCATCAGATTGTGGCCTATACGGACATGTTCGAGTTTTCTCAATGTCTAATAAATTACATATTTGTGCAAATAATTCTGATTCAAACTCTCGACCTTGGTCGGAATGTATTTGTGTTGGGACCCCAAAACGACAAAAGACTTCAGTTACTAATTTATCTGCTACAGTTAATGCTGTATGATTGGGTACAGAGGAAGATTCAACCCATTTAGAAAAATAATCGGACATAACAATCACATATTCATTGCCATTTTCTGTTTCCGGACATGGAACCATTATATCAACCGCAACTCTATCAAAAGGTGCGCCTGTCACTGACTGTTGTAGGGGAAAACGACCTAACCAAGGGCCTGCTTTTGCTTGGACACATTCGTTACACGACTTAACTTACAGTACAAAATACCATGTTGAACAGCCAAACGTTCCCAATTACTCCACAACACTCTTGTTGTATATGAACTTGCCTCAATACTATTCCTAGGGGGTTTGATTTGAAATTGAGCAATCAGATCTAAAATTTTCTTGATATCAGAATCTGCGTTTTGCCAATCTAATATTTGATCATCAGACCATTCAGAAAGCCAATTTGAACTATCAATTTCATCTGCATTTGCGGAATCCCTGTCCTGCATCGAAACTTGACTACCTTGTTCGGGTTGTAAGACCCGTACTGGAGCTAAAAGTTGTGAACTGGTTTCAATTTCACCATTTTCACTGTCTTTTAAAACAAACATTTCATTAGTGCAATCTGGACAGTTATCCCTTATGCATTTCCTATGGGGACGTCTTGAAAGACCATCAGCATTTGAATGCAAAGAACCACTCCTATGTTCCAACTTCATATCATATGTATCAAGGACACTTATCCAACGAGCCAAGATGCCTTCTGGGTTTTTAAAATTTTTTAACCAGATCAATGATGCATGGTCGGTTCTAACTTTGAAAGGTCTACCATATAAATAATGCTTAAATTGTTTTACAAATGTTACCACTGCTAGCAATTCCCTACAAGTTGTACAATATTTCGTTGTGAATCGCTTAATTTTTGCTGCCATAAGCTATCACTTTTTCTTGACCATCTTGAACATGGGATAATACGGCACCAATTCCATTAGCACTTGCATCCGTATCTAATACAAAATTGAAATACTAATTTTAAATTTTCAAGGGTTTTGTCAAAGGTTTCCCAGAAAATAATGACGTCGTCCAAATAGCATAGGCATCTTTCCCATTGGTATCCCTTTAAAACCATTTCTATAAGACGTTCAAATGTTGCTGGGGCGTTACACAGTCCAAAAGGAAGTACTTTGAATTGAAAAAGTCCTTTGTTTTATGAAAATGCGGTTTTTTCCTTGCTCTCTGGGGACAATAAAATTGGGCTAGACCATGAACTTGAACTTGGCTCAATGATTTCATTTTTTAACATATTCTCAATTTCTGTTTCTATTGTTTCACTTTGGGCCAAAGGAACCCTTCTTTGAGGCACCCGTATCAATTGAATGTTTCACCAAGCCAGTACGCCCTAACTTTTTATCAGGACCAGTAAAAATGTCCTGGTATTCTATAAGTAATTTTTCTAATTTCCTCTTTTCGTCTACCGTTAAGCCTGGAGAAGTATTGTCAATTAGACTCTTTAGATGTTCTGGTAAATTTGAATTATCTAGATTTTCACTTTTACTTTCTGTTTTTGATAAACCCTGAACATTAGTTACTTCATCTAATTTTCCAAGTAAAGTATCTTTCTTTAAATTGACTATTTGACTAGTTAAATTTATTGCATTAACTAAAATTGAATTGTCAGAGTCAGGACAAAGAGTTCTTGCTAACATAAGCCCTTGTTTATAAAAATCTTTTCTTGGTTCAAGTACTGATATTCCTTTCAGTTTCTGTCCAAAAACATGACCTTTTATGGTTATTTCAGTTTCAGGTGGAATTACAACATTTTGAGAGAGTTTTATATGAGAACATGTTGTGAATCCTAATTTATAAAGCCTTATTTTATGTCCTGCAATTTGCATGTGAGATTTAGAAAAATTTAAAGCAGTGTCAAAATTTTCTAAAAAATCAACACCAAAAATTCAAGACATTTCGTGCAATTCCGCTATGATGAAATCATGTTCAAAAACTTTGTTGGAAAGAGAAAATTTTAATTTAATTTGTCCAAATACTTCTAGTTTACCACAATCTACAGCAGTCAAAGTTGTTGAAACTTTGGTTAAAGTATCAGTGGATAATCCTAAACTATCAAAAGAATTTTTAGCCATCAATGTTAGAGCAGAACCAGTTTCTATCAAAAAATTGAAAATGGTTTTTTGTATTTTTGTTTTAGCAAACAAACAGCTGTGTGTAACGGAGTTTATTTTAACATTCGGCCTTTGTAATTGACTAAGCACTTGGACTGATTCTTTGGCCTCTAAATCAGTCCTTAACATTTTTTTAGATTTGAATTTTGATCATCCTGAATTTGTACTTTATTTCCAGTGTTCTTTTCATTCATTGAGGGATTTTTACAATATCTAGCTTTATGATTTTCCTTTCCACAATTCCAACAGAGAAATGGTTGTTTATAGTAATGGTTATAGCCAAAGTTTTGATTTGGGGGTTTTCTATATTTATAATGATTACTAACATTATTTTCCATTTTATCCAATCTATCTGACATTTTACTCATGTTCTCTGACAAATTTTTGACAAGTTCTAAACGTTCAGTGTTTACGACATTTTCTTTTTTAGGGTCTTTATCATTTTTATCTCTATTATATTTGCTGGCAGCTCTGATTGTATACGGTATTTCTTCATCTTTTGGTTTACAATTAATTGTTTGTGATTTGGTAAACGCCTCGAACTCAACTGCACAGGCTATTGCTGCCTCGAGCGTCTGTGGGTGTGTAAATTGAACATGTCTTTCCATTTCCGGGTGAGCTAGCCCCAAAATAAACTGGTTGATGACTAATTGCTCTAAAACATTACTATACTCACATCGGGATAAGCTAAACGAACAAGCCTGCGTAATGCATGTCCGAAATCTGAAAGATTTTCGTTACGTTTTCGACGTCCTGCCCTAAACTCGCATCTATACGCGGTTACACGTTCTTTTGGATTGAAACGTTGTGCATATATATTTTTCAGAGCTGTGTAATCAGTTATAACGGAAAACGTTAAGTCACTTAGAAGTTTCTGAGCAACGCTGTGAAGGCTCATAGCCAATTGTTGGGCTTTTTCTGATTCAGTCCAGTTGTTCCATTTTGCAGCCTGTTCAAAATGGACGATATACTCCTTCCAGTCAACGTTTTTGCCATCAAATTTTTCCGGCTCCTTTTCTCTCCTCACCATTGAATTCGTACGGAAGGTTCGTAAAGACGGTGAAAAATCACGGCAATCTCCTGTATTTGTACTTGATTTGAAAGAGTAAGGACTATAATTTCTCGGACGAAAGTTTTGTCCCGCGTCCGCAGCATGATTATTACTAGTGTGTTCAAAACGAGATTCATATAAATCATGATCGTAATTTGATCTTCTGCTTTGTCTATTCGTATCGCGATATCTTTGCGGTACTGTACTATAAATCTGATGCTGACGCAACTCGGACAGGTCATTTGTTAATCTTTCTGTTGCAGCATCATACTGTCTTACATCTGTTTGAAACATGTTATTTCGTGCCTGTCTTTGCTCGTAAAAATATTTTTCCGGAGCGTATTCCGTACCTTCAGAGAAATAACTGAACGGCGTTGAATGTCTTATGTTTTCCGATCCTCCAAAACTTACTTGTCGTTTACTAGATGTCGGAACTTTATCGTCACGTTGTAATATATCAGTTTCGTAGTGTGGACTTTTTTCTTCTTGTTTATATAAATGTTCTGGTAAACAATCCGGCAAATCATCATCCAATGACATATCAGCACTGCCAGCTTCAGACATATTTATATTGACTTATTTTACCCCTATCTACTATTTATTTATTTTTTTTATTGCCTTATTGTCAATATTGTATAGCTTATAATCACAGTTTACACTGGCCACCAAAAGTGTAACAGGCGGTACCGGTATCTATGTGTTAACGTTCCGGCTGAATACCAAAGGATCTAGATTACCATGAAACCAAAGCCAAATAAACCACGGACGACGGACGCCAAGTTACACGAGCCTATGCCGTGTGTGCTCAATGAACCAACTCTATATTCATTGGTA
This sequence comes from Mytilisepta virgata, assembly GCA_028015205.1. Classification (NCBI taxonomy): domain Eukaryota; kingdom Metazoa; phylum Mollusca; class Bivalvia; order Mytilida; family Mytilidae; genus Mytilisepta; species Mytilisepta virgata. The sequence continues at coordinate 757,426 of CM051520.1, read as the reverse complement.
ATCCATATCCCTAGTTCGTTCTACTGTGATCAGCTATGTTATATTGTTTGACAATAAGACAAAAAGAAGTTTTCATATTTTATATCAACAGAACATCATGTATAAATAGCACTAAAACAAGACAACAAATGTAAACGATATCAAAAAGCACCAAAAGGTTCGTATCAAAAATAACAAATAAATATGGCGCTCTTAATTTGAAAGTACTGGCAAGGTGAATTTAAAAGAAACAAACTGTGGCAACTTAACGTTTTTTTTACCCTATCTTAAATTATGATTAATTTTATTCCAAAAGTTTATTATTTAAATTTATAAACACATTCCGAAAGCGAAAATAATCCTACAAGGTTCTTTCGATCCTTTTCCAAAGGTTGCATAACCTAAATGGTCTACAGTACTTACGTTATTACGAATGATCATAGACAATTACACATTAAAATTTAATGAGATATATCTGAATCAAAATAACTTTTAAAAACGGTAAAGTTTAGACATAAAATTTAAAAGGTATTAAATATAGAAAAACATTCCTTAGAATTAATCATATCTGAACATCTAATACCAAAATAAGTGTTTAAATTCAGACGATATTAATGTGTTGTAGTTATAATAATACTGAACTTAAGGAAATACTGGAAGATAGATAACTCTAGCTGATATTACAATCTTCAACCAGAACTACGGTAGTGAGTCTGATTGATTTTGATGAGGGAAACTACTCCATCAAAGTGCTAAAACATCATGTAATAACATGTATAAGATAATTGGTATATCTAATGCATTACCCCTGCACGAGTCCCAGGGGTTATCCAAAGCCCAGCTTGTTGATACTAGCCCGAAATTGCTACAAAAATATTAAGTATCTCTCTCATGCACAGCTCTGCCCCTGGATGGTTTTAGTTCTTGTCACTTTGGCAATGTCTGAATTTGTTCTTCAAAGTTTTAGATTATTGTTTTGGTTTTAGAGGTCTTAATTTGGCCCTTAGAACAACCGAATAGTCGTGAATCGTGGGCCATTGAAACAGCCGAGTAGTCGTAAATCGTGGGCCTTTAGAAGAACCGAGTTGTCGTAAACCGTGGGCCTTTAGAACAGCCGAGTAGTCGTAAATCGTGGGCCTTTAGAAGAACCGAGTTGTCGTAAACCGTGGGCCTTTAGAACAGCCGAGTAGTCGTTAATCGATGAAACTTTCATCAAAATTGGTATCATAGAATGTATTACATAAAGTTTGTTGCGTTTTTATTTCATGTAGAAAATAATTTTCCAACTTTAATTCCGTTATCAGAGAGGTATGTTTTATATACAAATCTGGCCTATACTGTACCAACACAGAAAAAGAGGAAAGTATATGCCATTATCAACCAGAAATGCATGATTACAAAGTTCGCCTCGTTCCCCCAATAATTTTGGTGTGTGGCTGTGTAGCTCACAGAGATGCACCATTACAGCATGTAATAATGATTGTAGGACGCTTAGTATCGGACGACTGAAGTCTGACGTAAAACGGTACGTAATGAAATGAAGTGCGATAAGGAGGTCAAAATGACCTAATTTTGGTGGGAGGCTGTGTTACTCCCCGAGATGCATCCTGATACCAAGTAATATGACTCTATATTGTAGGCCGCTTGATATCGGAAAACTGAACTCGGACGTAATACTTAACCTAAGTCAATGAAGCGCGATAAGTAGGTCAGAGTGGCCTTATTTTGGTAGAAGGTTGTGTTACTCCCCGAGATGCATCCTGACACCAAATAATATGATTATAGGCCGCTTGGTATTGGAGAACTGAACTCGGACTTAAATCTTAACCTAGGTCAATGAAGCGCGATAATAGGTCAGAATGAGGAGGCTGTGTTACTTCCATAGATGCATCCTCACACCAAGTAATATGATTGTAGGTCACTTTGTATGTTAAAACCGATTTTTTTACATAAAACTTAAAAGCCAGTCAACCGTGTAATTTAGGTCGTGTGACCTTCATCTTATGTCACATGGTCAGTCTCTTTAACGTGCACCTACATACAAAAATATATGACCCTACGTCAACTTGTAACTGCGAACTGGCTGTGGACGCGTACGCGCAAGCTTACGTGCACGCCGGGGGCACTCCATTAGTCTCCCTGAACTTCGTTGAAACTAAAACTGATTGAAACTTTGTTAAAACGGATCGGTCTCATATACAGTACAACCAAGTCTTTCTCTTTCTATCTTAGCGTCTGAAACCGGGTTGTGTATTTTCTATAACTGGTCAGGTCAGTTGAAGAAAGAGTAAAAAGTAAAATAAAAAAAATACTCCAAGAGAAATATTCAAAACGGAAAGTCCTTTATAAAATGGCAAAATCAAAAGCTCAAACACTTCTAACAAATGGAAAACAACTGTCATATTCCTGACTTGGTACAGGCATTTCCTTATGTAGAAAATTGTGGATTAAACCTATTTTTTTAACTAGCTAAACCTCTCACTTGTATGACAGTCGCACAGAATTTCATTATATTGACAACAATGTGTGAGCAAAACAAACAGACATAATAAGTAAAAGCGTCAAAAATTGGGGTACAGCAGTCCACATTGTAATATAATCTTAATCACAATAAAAACAAACAACTGTTCCAACAAAGAAACAAAATGGCATATAGACAAAGTACATAAGCAAAATTGAATGACAAAATTAAGAACTCAAAACTGAACATAGCAGAATATATAGCGGGATGTATAAGTACCGATCCACGTCACAAGTATATACACAAGTATATAACCAAAAATAGATAAACAGTAAAGGTTAAAAATATACTGACAGAATCCAGCCGTATGGGAGTGACACCTGTGGACTTTACTGCATTCATTTCATCAAGTCGAGATATCGGAACCTTTCGATGGAAGACATTATGAAAGACTTTTCTACCCGGGACTTGGAGTCCAACGATGCCAGGCTAATACGACAACTTAATCCGATAGGGGATTAGCTGGCATCCGACAACTTAATCAGATTAGCCGCCATCTTGGGCCCTAGGGCGCTATGTATTTAGGGGGACTAAAACTGATCAATCTATACTACGATCTATTTTTGGAGTTTGGGGAAATCCCCTTTTGGCCGCCATCTTGCATCCTTACGTTTTTACAGTGGTTATAAATGATCATTCTACACTATCCAGTTATGAATGAAATCAAACCGATCTGCTATGTCCCCTTGTTTGACTTCTTTGTCGAAATGACAACTTAATCCTTTCCGACAACAAATTAATCCGGCCGCCATCTTGGATCCTTGTGTTTTTGGGGTGTCTAAAACTGATCGCTTTATACTACTACTATCTGAAATTGCGTTATATGTCAAGCACATATGGAACAGCGTTATAATTTGAGGTAAAAATAGAATTTCAGTCACAATCACCTTATCTAACTATAGAAGTCATCACGTTTAAATTAAAATCAGTTTAAATTTTGGTCTTATCCCTTCCAAATGTTTTTGAAAATTTGTCTTATTTTCTAGTTAAGTCCATACTGTTAAATCATCTAACTCTGATAAATTGGCTTCTTTGTCGTTTTTAAACATAAAATTGCGATTTAACCAAAACTGGTGGAAAATTTTTTGTGCTATGTACTAATTAATACATTCATAACTTTTCGAAATACCGTAATTGCAATAGTTTAAATTTGGATTATATCCCTTCCAAATTGATTTGAAAATTAGCTATTTTGAAATGTGTTATTTTTTACTATTATTATTCAAGATGGCGCCCATCCCAATCAACTTCTACCTTATCATAACAAAGTAAATATATAAACGAGTAAATAGAATTGATCATATAATATGTCAAATGTTTAATATATAAATACCAAAAAAGATAAATTATTAATTTAAAATAAATTTAAATGTTAATTATCTGACATTTGAAATATTTCATCTCTGCATTCTTTGTGATCCCCCTTACACACACATACATGTTTATTAAAATGGTGCATTAATTATCAAAAAATGTATCGTTAAAAATGAAATCACGCTGTTTTTGGTCAGCAAACAGTTTACCTATATACATACGATGTACTCGTGTACCTTAATTAAGGGTTGGAACAATAAACATCCGGACAGTCAAGGTACAACATACATGTTAAATCGTTAATTAGTTATAATTACCTGAAACACACAGCATGTTAATTGCGCAGAATAAATTTCATTACATGTAAATTTACTTCAGGTAAAACTCAAATAAATTTTACCAAAAAAAAAAAATCGCTTTTCTCGTGGCTTGAAAATTTTTTTAAAAAAGTTGAACCATAACCCTTTATCACGTGTAATTTTGTACTTTTGACAGTTTGTATAAATTGGTGATAAATTTCATATTATTAATTATTGTCACAATTTCATATATTGGAATTATAATCCACGTGAAATGTTACTACATATTTCAAATAAAAAAGTTTTTTTTAAAGTGAAGACGAGGAGTACGTGCTATAATCAATACAGAGTTATCGAAGTACGATGAATGCATGGCATGCACATGACCTTTGTCTTTTGTCTTTGTTGTCTATAACTTCTGCCAGTTAAGGCACACCTCCAGTGTAGTCCCCTGGAGTACGGAATGAATTATCTTTCACCAGTTTCCATAAGAATAAATAGTGCTCCTATTTATACTGACACAAAACGTCCATCCATGCAGAACATTAAAATGTATGTATATATATATCACAGGGAATATCTAAAATAATGTCAATAAAATAAAAAATATCTTTAAAAGACCACTCCAGATTCGAGAGGACTCACTGCATCTGTAGACACACTAGATATAGTTGTTTCAGAGTTACTAACATATCCCAAGGAGGGAATATCTTCTCGTGAGTAGTTTGTAGCACAGCAGCTTACAGAGAGGTTCCAATCTGTTCATTATATCATATAGCAGTTTACTGTTTCTAGTGCCCAAGTCTAAATTAAAAATATGGATTTACTATTAGAGTGAGTAAATCAGGGACAATGTCAATTTTATGGTTGGCATAGATACCAACTGTAACATCAATGATTGAAGATAGTATCGGTGCTCTTGCATCTTCTAGCTTACTACAGGTGATAAGGAAATGCTCTAGGTTCTCTACATGTGAATGGCATAACTGGCAAGTTTCATCTGTTTACATTATTAAATCTGGCTCTTCTTGATTGGACTATATAGGACCCAATTATCAATTTCAGGCGTACCGGGATTTGCATAACTTCTGAGAGGCTAACAGTGTTTGTTACAGCCACAGGATGGCAGCTTCCAACTATGTATGAACTTCCCGAAATCTAAGAGATGTGTACAGTTTCGAATCCTCTAGGATCTTAGCTTTCCAGTATTCTTCTACTTTGTTGCTTAACCATTCGTTTCCGACCAGTAGTCACGATATTGGGTAACCAGTTAATAAGTCTAAACAGTTACCTAACTTAATGATGACCGAAATAGTTGCATATGTGCTAGTTATATAAAAAGGGGTATTATTTTAGACCCAGATTGTCGGTAATGGAGTATGTAACATGGTCAAATTTGTCTGGAGGGGCCAGGGTTCAAATGTGCCGGAAGAACCCACCTGTCAACTTTTTGACAAGGACCCCCCGTGACCTGATATCTCCCACGTTCAATTTGTTACCCAAGTGCAGATATTTTGAGTTTCGTTATATATCGAGGGTTATATTTCTTCGATGCTCAAATTTTTTCAGGATAAGAAAATAATTTTCAATGCCAAAATTATTTTTAAGTTGGCAATAGTTGTCAAGTTTCTAATTGGTGTATTTTGTTTTTTGAACTTGCAACATGTCTAGGTAGTGTAGACCCCGGGGTGCAGATATACAGGGATCATATAATAGTTCCTGAGATATATATGGACTGGTCAATCCGAGGGTCAGCTACTAAGTTCAAATATATATATATGTATATATAGAGCATGATTTGTCTCTCAAAATTATCTACCGCACCAACCGGGGATCGAACCCGGAACCTTTGGTTCAGTAGTCCACCGCTCTACCAACTGAGCTAAAGGAGTACTCCACTAGCGCAGCTAATGGAGGGTGGTTATAAACCTGTTACGGTTCTATAACTTCTATATTTATCAAGGGAAGCCCGTTACACTTCCCCCACCTCAAGAGTCATCGTCCTACGATGACGATATCCAACTTCAACCCTTTTGCCAACTAGCCCTTTTTGACAATCGTGGGTTTTTTAGTTGGGCGCCAATGTAACAGTAGAGCATGATTTGTCTCCCAAAATTACCTACCGCACCAACCGGGGATCGAACCCGGAACCTTTGGTTCAGTAGTCCACCGCTCTACCAACTGAGCTAAAGGAGTACTCCACTAGCGCAGCTAATGGAGGGTGGTTATAAACCTGTTACGGTTCTATAACTTCTATATTTATCAAGGGAAGCCCGTTACATATAGATAGTTCATCTAGCAAAGTGGGATGGAAGTATGCTGTTCAAAAAGCTGTTAGAAAATACGTGGTAAACTACATTCAAACTTTATGTGATCTCTACCCCCAGTCTGACCATCTCTACCCAACGCTATTTCATCCTATTTTTGAATGTCACATTTCGCGCGTTTTTTCGATTAATTCCCCTACCGGAAATCTTCAAAACATATTTAAGAGAAAGGCGGATTGAAGATGGCGACAGGTTTGAATGACATTTTATATTATTATGAAAATCTTTAGATTATTCAGTGTAAAACCTCTGAATGAATACTAAAATATATCTTACATTTTGTCTTTTTCATATCCCCTGACTCGAAACAGACGGAAGACAGGTGAGTTTTAAATTAACTCATTCAGTTGCAGAGTCTGACAGTTGATTGTTGTGCTTTGTGCGAGTGACTCATGCAGTACAAAAAGAGAGAGTTTATGTATGGAATATTATTATTATAGTGTAAAAGTATACTCAGCCTTAAAAGAGATGTAAAGTAGTAGATGACCAGTAGACTTAATAAATTAAATGTCTCCAAACCCTGAGACTACTGTAATAGCTACCATTATAGTAGACTTAGCCTTAGGTCATGGAAACCTCAGTTTGCGGAAGGGATGTTTAGCATTTCAAAAGTCTAAATGATAGGATTGTAAAAATTTTTTTTTCATTCGTTAAATAACGTTGTTGAGTCCAACAAATAGCAATTCAAAAGCAAACATTATATCTGGTACCCAAATTGTCTATAGATAGGTGATAAACATTGTTTAAACCAGTATTTAGTTCGCCTCAACAAAGTTGAGGGGGACTATTGGAGTCACCCTGGCATCCACGTCCGTGTCCAGAGCCATTTCTCAGTTACTAGTTGACATAGGGTCATATATTTTTGTGTGCAGGTGCACGATGAAGAGACTGACCATGTGACATGAGATGACCCATATTACACGGTTGACTGGCTTTTAAGTTTTATGTCAAAAATCAGTTTTGATATACAAAGTAACCTACTACCAAATTAGATCACTGTGACCTTCTTATCACGCTTCATTAACTTAGATTAAGTTTTACGTCCGAGTTCAGTTCTCCGATACCAAGGGACCTACAATCATATTACTTGGTGTGAGGATGCATCTCGGGGAGCAACACAGCCTCCCATCAAACTTAGGTCACTGACCTACTTATCACACTTCATTGACTTAGGTTAAAGTTTTATGTCTGAGTTCAGTTCTCGATACCAAGGGACCAACAATCATATTTCTTGGTGGGAGGATGCATCTCAGGATGTAACACAGCCTCCCACCGAAATTAGGTCACTTGCATCCTTACTTATAGCTCTATATTGACATAGGTTAAATTTTATGTCTGAGTTCAGTTCTCTGGTACCAAGGGACAGTGTTCTAGGATTTTTTGGTCAACCCAACTTTACAAGGGAAAGTCAATTCTCAAAATTGACTTTTCCAGTCATTACAATAACTTTCCCTGATATTTTTTTTAAATTGGTGCATTTTGTGTATGCATATTTTGTATCCACAAATAAGACATTTATATCCTTGTATGACTGAATACACAACTATTTATTACATGAACAAATTGAATAAAGTAACACTGAAATACATGTATAAGTTTATTTGCATGTGCAAGTAAGAGAGAACATTGTTCAAAAACTCAAGGGCATACGATACCGTTTCGATCTACTATAGATTTCTCTTTAAGATTTTGCATATTGGTAGTTTTTTCACCAATCTGTCTAAAAATGCAAAGAAACTTACACCTTCAAGTGCTACTTTTTGAGATATTTCAGGTTCAATTTTCGGGATTTTTACCAAAATTTCGCAAATATCGTCTTTTCACCTATTTCGATAAAAATCAATTACTTTCTTATTTTGAAAGATAAATACATCAGGTTTTTTGCATAAAGAAGTTTAAAATCTCTTCTCTTCTGATAAATAAATTTTAGACTATTATATGGTACAAGCATTTAATTTTTTTCAACATATATGTGATATATGACCATAAAATTAGAATTTAGGCACGATACATTAGTGTATTAAAAAAAATCTGCTATTTTTAAAAATCACATAATGTTGTCCTTATAATTTCCTATTGAACACAGTTTCGAAATTAGGGGGTCCATGTGCTTATTTCAGATATGAATTCCCACGCTCAGGTGTGCTGTTGCGACTAATTTACCATACACTTTTCTGAGCAGTTATTGCTACCGTTATATTTTCATGATTATTATTGCGTATGACGAAAAAATAAATAATTGTTTGTTACCAACCTCCCCAAACCAGGCTGTATCAATTTATCAGGTCTAGACTAGTGTTTTTTTCGGAGAGTGCTTATATATAGGCTAGCTTAGCCTGCTGCGCAATCCTATACTTGATAATTTTTATGAATAAAATATTGTTTGTATTAAATAATTATAAACAAATTAGCCTTTAAGACAGAGTTTGCAAGCATGCTTTTTAATCAGATCGCGGACTATACACCCTGCATGCTCAGAAATATTGAGTACACAGGAATTCACCTGTTCACGGAGAATCCCTAAATATAAAATCTTATTATATAAAATATATATATATGTGAAGTACTTATGCAGTACATTCTAATTTTAGAAAGGTACACTATTTTATACGAAATGGGATAAAAGAAACAATAATATTACTCCCAGAACACATGTATTATTTTTATAATCATTCAACCCTTTACATATATTATTAATTGACCCATTGATATATTTTTGTCGATTCCATCCTGGATCCATCTAATTTGACTTTCACGAAGATCGTTCGGCTATATTCGACAAGCATCAATTATTAAAGCACATAAATTATCTGAACATTGTTTGGTCGTTATATCAACCATCTTGCACTTGAAATTCCTGTGGAGCTGGGAGTAATACTCCGAGTGCGGAGTGACCATTTGACTTGAAGGGATGGTTTTGGATGACGAGGTCATATGTATCCAAGAACAAGACTTATGTTTTCATGTTTTTTGAAATTATTATTTGTTATTGAACGTTTTTGGAATGAAGTTGCATGTTTGTATATTTACATATATCAAATTTCGTTTGCTGTAATATTTGATAAAACTACATGTATCTTCACATTTTCTCTATTTAAGAAGTACACAATAAAAATAAGGTGCAAAGTGAAAGAAGGTAAATGGAAATCATTTGAATAAGCATACAACAAACAACAACACATCATACATATTGGATACACAAGATGATCTAAAGGATATTTCCACAAAAAAAAAATACCTACCAACCATATTTTTTTTCAGGACGTAACTGGAACCACACATATATTTTTTTTGTCTTACACCTGTTTTTGTACAGTTATTAAATTAAACAAATAAAGCAAGATAATACATACATGTAAAGACAGGCCTACCTTTATTTCAGCAATATTCATAAAAACTTATCTTAAACGATAGAGAATGAAATGCACACGATGTTGAAAGCACCAAACAATATCACAAAAATCTGGATAATATCCTACATATTTAAAGACAATTCAAATTTGATAATATCTTTAGAATCAGGAGGTATGTAAATACACTTTCAGAAATATAATTTTTCAAAGACAGTCCCAATTGTCTCAATAGAAAAGCCGCATTGGCCCAAGTGTCTTTACAGTCAGTCTGAACTGTCTGTGGACATAATTATCCCAAGTTCGAATAAACAACAATCCAATTTTCACTGTCTGTTACCGCTTTTAAAAATATATATTTGTATATGTAAGAGGCCAAAAAAGGGACACACCTTAATTTTTGAAGCTTTTTTATTTCTTATCTGATTTTGATGATTTTTTTTAAAAAACAGTTCTTCACAAGAACTACTATAAAAATTACTCAAAGCATTTTTGTGTTACTTTTGTTGTTGTAAAATTAAAGGTATTAAAAGGGGCCACAAATAGCCAGATTATTTTAATTTTTGTCTTAACAGGCAGTACTGCCTGGCAGTAGGACTTGCAATTTAATTATAGAATTGCAAATGTTAATTGATATGCTGATGTGCATACAAAAAAACCCCGAAATAGGGTATCAAAGATCCAAGGAGACAATCAACAATTTGTTTGAAAATAGAATAAATAACCATGATATAATTGTAGTGTTTTCAGATATACATGTATTTCTTTATATGATCACAACCCTTTCAGTGGTCTCGTGGTAGCTTGCTCGCCTAGAGTACAGAAGGTGTGGGGTTTGATCCTCGATTGGGGCAAACTAAAGACATTAAAATTGTTATTTGCTGCTTCTCCATCAAGCATGCGGCATCTAGGAGTAGGAGCAAAGGACTGGTTGGCTCGGAGAATTTCAATTTGGTGAGTCCAAGATCACTATTTAAAAATATTGGTGAGTCCCATAATTGAATTAATCCTCAGTCTTAGGATTTTTGTGAGTCCAACCTCAAATTGAGCCCAGTACTCAACTAGATGAGTTACCAAAAACCATGGTAGGGCCTCGAAGTGGTCTTGATAAGTTCGTCATGACTACTAATGATCACTAGCCTGTCAACACTGAGGTTGTAGGTTCGAATCTCACCTTTGGCAGGGTGTGTTGGACTCCGATCTTAATTGACAAGGTTTGACCTTTCCTATCAAAGGTTGGTGGTTCTCTCTGGGTAACCTGGCTTCCTACACCAATTAAAACTTGCCGCCACGAAATAGCCAAATGTGCTGAAAATGGGATAAAACCCCAACTAAACAAACAAAAAACCCTGGTATCACTAGTGAGCAATGGATCACAGTACATCTTGTTTCTGCATTTTTCCATGGGTGCCAAGATCATCCATGGTACGTGTTGTATGGAAATTTTATCCAGAAATACAATCAAAATAGTTAAAAGATTTTTACACAATTTTTTTTTTGCCATAATAACAATAACAACATAGTGAGTAATACTTTATAATGTCATCTAGTGGGGTCAATTTGATTGATGTTACAATAGATTGTCCATATTCTTCTGTGTATTTAGTAAATAAATATGAGAAATAGAAGGGTTGTATACTACTACAGTTTACATAAACAATATGACAAGATGTATTGTTGTATACCTATCGTCCAGGTGTTATGGTAATTACAGGTACATGTTATCTTAGGAATTCTTTGTCCCTTAGGTCAGTTTCAGTTAATTCGACCTCCACATGATTAAAGTTGTTTATTTAAATGGGAATTTAATAACAGTGTTCAGATTGAATATTTGTATATTTCATATCACATATGATTTTCTATTTGTAAAAGAATCTTAACAGAACAAATCAATCAATAAACAGTCAAAAAGTATATTTAGTTCTTATTGAAAAAAAGACATTTTTAGATTGACTTTTACTGGGTTAAATGGTTTGAAAAAGAGGGACAAGAGATAAAGCCTAATTATAGTGTTAACTTCTTAGACTATACTAGATTACAGTCTTGACAAAAACCTAAAATGTGCTTATACATGTACCTGTTCGTACAAGGTTCATGATACTCTTTATGGCATATTTACTTGCCAAATTAAGGGTGTCAGATTTTTTTTCCTGACATTCCTCTGGTGGCATACTATCATCTCATGTCTTCACATGCAATGAAATTTTGTATTGTGTTCTGGTTCACATTATCTATTACATCATGTTCTTATTAGATTATGTGCCACAAATTGCCTTCATAAAAGGCTAGAAATGTACCATTTTCATGACGTTTCTTGATAAAAGATGGCAATTTATCATTGCAGGATAAAAACAATATATGTGGATTGTTGGAAAATATTCAATTTATTTGTACGAGCCTTAGAAACAAGTTGAAATGTGAGGGTTATGTATATATATTTCCACACACAGAGTGATGGGTATAGTTTAAATATTTTAAACTTATTTATTGATAGTGGATTGGGAAACAAGTTATACCAACTTATACCGCTCCACTTGGTGGGTGCAAGAGAGGCTACTGAGGAGTCTTTAACCTGCTAAGGCTGTTGCTCTCCTTAAATACAGGGCAGCCATTTTTCATCCCCAACTAGCATCTTTTGCCAAGACCATAATTGCAAATGGTGCCGATAGGTCCTCGCAAGTTTGATCCCTTAAATTTTCAAACCGAGCTGGAATCGAAGCAGGGGCCTTTGGCTTCATATTCCAATGTGCTTACCACTACACCATGGTGCCCTTTGGTTAGGGTTAGGGTCAACCCTAGTGATGGGTATAGTATACTGAAACACCCTTGTTCATATGTCCTACATTGTATCCACACATCTTGTATACGCAACTACCGGTAGTTATTTATCTAATGGCAGATTTTGTAAATATTTTGCATCGTGGCTTGGAATGACCTGAACATGCCAATAATATACCGATTTCATGGTTGATTGGTTTTTGCCAGATTTATTGCCCTTTTTAGCTCACCTGACCCAAAGGGCCATTTGAGCTTTTGCCATCACTTGGCATCCTTTGTCGTCCTCTGTTGTTGTCGTAAATTTTCCTTTTATAAAACATCCTCTCTGAAACCACTGGGCCAATTGAAATATAACTTGGCATCATTGATCCTTAGGTGGTCTTCTTACAATGACCCTGCCTGCCGTCCAAGGTGTCCACCAGAGCCCAACATAGTTTAACATAGGACATTATGAGAAAATTGACTGAAAAATATTCTTGTCTGAAATCAGGAAGCCAATTGGAACCAGACTGCAGCAATGGTCCTATATCAGAATTGTATCTTGATTGACCCGTATTGTCAAATGAGGGATGTCAGAGTTTGTTTTAGTAATGTTGTTTAATTCTATTTTAATAGCAAATTATATCCAGGTGAGCAATACAGGCTCCCAGGAGCCTCTAGTAATTTATTTTGGCCTTTGGTAAAGGATTTCCACTTTAATCTGGCATGCAGAATCATCCCTGTATCGTACAGCAATATCAGTTTCTAGAAAAAATGTATATTTCATAACTCATGAGTCATTCTATTCCAATTGGACCAGTCTTGTGTAAAAAATTCCCACCTATATGTCTTAAAAATAAACCATGTTACCCTCTGTCAAGTGAAATTTGAGAAGATTAACTACATGTAATACTTGTAGTATGAAAAGTCTTGAAACTTCCTGAAGTTGAAGTTATTAAGGAATTAAATTGGTTGATATCTTAGTAACATCCTGGGTATAACAAGTTTCAAATGATTTTTATGGAATAGTTAAAAGATAATATTTTCTTACAAACTGCATATCATTCATTCATTGTTTAATTCCTGTTGTTGCTGAAATAGCAAATTAAACTTAATTTTTAGCTTAAACGTCTGGCAAACAGTCATTAAGCTATTCTCATCACCTTTCATTCATTGTCTTTAAACCTATGGCTTTGGGGCAGTCGTACTTCTATTACTGATAATACAATAAAGGAAGATGTTTTAAAGTTACCCAATAATTACTTACATGTAGCCAGATTGGGAACAATGGAATTGTGTTCAGGGGTGCAGAACTGGATATGAAAATAGAAAAATCTGAAAAATATCAAATTAAAATAAGATGAAATAAAAAAATAAATCTGCCACGGTAGTTGGGATCAACTTTTGATAGAACAGGCCTCAGGTGTACATATCTAAAGGGGGGGGAGGAGTTGATCAAATAACAAACAAAATGATCCCCATTACATTGTAGTCATTACTAAAAACTGAAATATAAAATATATTGATGAGAAACATTTTTTATTTATTTGTAGTAAGTTCATTTTAGAAAGGGAGAATCTTTTTATGAATATTATTAAGACTTGTAAAAATTTTGCTTCATTAGAAAATAAAGATAAGCTTGTATCATTAATGAGCATTGAAAATTTGGAAGTTTTAATTTGTTCATCAGAATACATTAAAAACATGATATGTAAATGGTTTACTACCATTTAAGCAAATCTATGATAATGATATGCATTATTATCATCCATATTCCAGATATTTGAGTGCACTTTGAGACTCATGATTTGCTGTGCTTATTTTCTGGATTTGGCATGAGGAGAACTTGTGTGTTCTTGTGCATCGTCCCTTGGTGCCTTTTGCAGTTGAAACTTAAACTTATCCATTTGCTGCAATGAACGATTTTATATCATACTTTATAATTTTAATTTCCTGTAATAATCACTTTGTTTATTGTTAAACATGCCTCTTGTGCACCTTGATTTTGTGAATAAATGTATATCTATCTATACAGAAAAACCACTGTGGACTGTAGTTTAGTGAGGTCTTCTTTGGAGCTCTCAGCTTTTGACCTATACGGATGAGATTACAAAATAAAAAGTATTTAAATAATATTTAGGTCCAAATAATTTGATTAACTGATATCGCACGCCATATAATATTACTATTTGTGTCTCTGTGTGTCCAACTTTTTTTAAGTTTAGATTGAAGGTAGTTTAATGGGAAGTAGATGTTATATCAACATGAAACTTTGTCATTAAGAATGCAAACAACAGTTTCGTATAAAATTCCAGTGATTTTTTCCCTAAATATATTATGTCATAGGTATGAAATTCCCTCTATTTATAAGTTCTAAATATTGATTTAAGATTGTTTTTTGGTTTCATTATTTAAATTAGAGTCTTGGCTTTATTTGAAGTTTAAAAAATGCATGAAATATAAAAAAGTAATTTTTTTCAGAAAAGTTTTATTAATGGGAGACTGCTCTGAAAACATCCAAAAATAGAGTAGGTAAAAACACAACATTTTTATACCACTTCATGTAGCAATTTTAAAAGGCGAATGTACCCTGAAACTACATGTGCTGAAACCAATTGAATGTTTACTTTGGAAAACACATACTCAGTTCTCTAAATTATGCAGGAATCCTTGCTAGGATGCTCTGAGGTTGGTCTGTTTTTGAAATATTTGAAGGGGAGGCCTATTTTTTGTCAGTTATCTTTCTGTAATGGTAAGAATTTGGAAAGGAATTCCTTAAAAATACTTATATACAGTGAAAGCTTGAAGAAATATGTTTTATTTGATATATGGTTGTCTATGGGTATATGATACAGCCAATTGTCCCGCCATCAATCTTTTGAGTATGTTCCTTCTATTCATGACGTCATGAAAAGTACTAAGAAAAACTGTTGTGTGCACTCTAAATACCATAAAATGGAATCTATTCAAAATTTAGGTCAAAGGGGTGGTTAACTGATCATGATTTAGGTGTTTGTTTGGAATCTGGGCGACATATTTCATATATTC
Source organism: Mytilisepta virgata (assembly GCA_028015205.1). Lineage (NCBI taxonomy): Eukaryota > Metazoa > Mollusca > Bivalvia > Mytilida > Mytilidae > Mytilisepta > Mytilisepta virgata. The sequence continues at coordinate 741,831 of CM051520.1, read as the reverse complement.
TTGTTTTCTTCTTTGAAATAAGATGACAGACACAATGTTTGTATTTGATGCTACTGAGACAATAGTAAGTAAATAAACAAAAAAAACCAGTGATGATATACAACATGTAGTTAGCTGTACTGAATCGCCCCAGTAAAGCAGTGTCAATTGTGACAAAACTTTAATGGAAGGTCCTCAACTCGTTCTCTCAAAAATCTGTCAGAGGATCTAGACAAAATTTTGACAATTATGGCCCTAATAAAAAAAAATTAAAAAAATAGATGTCAGGAAATATTTCTTTTCCTCTGGAACCTACATTGTATGCCAGATGGAAGAGACTAAAAATAATAAGAATAGACCGTAATAACAGTAATCAGTGAATCACAGTACAGGAGGATCATTTAATTATAAAGAATTTGGTCATTACATCACAAAAATGCTCATTAGATGATCTTTTTGATTGACATTGAAATTTAAAAATAATAGACTGAACATTTTAACAATTTATTTAACTTTTTATGTGTTTTAACCTTAATCCTCTCAAATATATGTTGTTCAAACTCTCTCATACCATAGCATTTGCATGAACAGGACTTATCAATGAAATGATGTTACATAGTGATAATCAACAATATTCTAATCAAGTCATTGGAACTACACTATCATTTGTGACACTCAGTAGAATGGTCTCTTCAAAATGATATATGCATTGGTCCATTATGGATCACTGATGTAATGATATATTGTTAATAAACTGGTGTTTTCATAATGGCCCTGTTATATGTCCAAGGTCTGTAATAATGCCATTATTACAGACCGAGGACATATAACAGAGCCATTATGAAAACACCAATTTCTTAATACTTTTATTAACCAGTTTGTATATAGCATTTGCATTAATCTGAATAGCACAAATATAATGGTAAGTAAGCAAAACTTGTGAGAACAGTTTTAAAGATTAATTTCGGATAGTTTTTTTCAAAAATATGTTTTAAAATGTTCTAGTTTGCTCTTCCTGAAATTTCCAAGTGGAGTGTTGAAAACAAGCAGCCATTTTGAAAAAGCCGTAATAACCGGTTATTATGAACAAAATCCTGTAATGGTCCTGCTGTAGTGCATTCATTTTGCTCATAAAGATAAGGCATTTTTAACCTATTTTACCCTACTGGTTAATAATCTGTTTTAAAAATTGTATGTCTGATGAAACCTCAGTTATTTTTGGAAGGCTTTTCCACATAAAAGCATGCAGTTTTGTGTATTTACAAAATATATACTTTATCATTAAAACATATATCTGCTTTATACATGTAACTGTAACTGAAGGCAAATAACTCTTAATTGCACAATAATTACGCTGCTTACATAATCTATATACACTAAATGAATAAATGAAAAAAGTAACAAGACTTGGAAAAAACATTTCCAACATTGTATAAAATTGAAAGCAATTTAAGTTGGATGTCTGCATGCCAAGATTATACAAATATAAATAGAGTTGTTTCCCTTTGTCTGTATTGCAATTTGATTTTGTTTAACACCAACCACACACAATACTTATTAAAACAATATACAGATCAAGCATATTTGGCTTTTTACTATCTATTCTAGAGTTAAGCCACTTTATGGAAAAATTGTCAATTTTTTATTTCTGAGTTTGCCTTGTTCATACAATTCTCCTTTGGAATTGTAACTGATGATCCAGGCCATCTATTGGAATGCACACCACAGCCAAACTTTATTTAATTTGTCATACATTGTAACTAAACTTTAATTGGAAGCAATGGTCCTTAGTACATCCAGGTCTACATCTAGAATTGTTATTGATGACATCCTCCAACCAATATTTCCACCTTAGCTTAAGATTCAAGAGAAAATTTAACTTAGAGGTCTTCCTGTATGAAATAATTATACAGATATAGTAGTAGGAATCTGATGAAATATTTGTAAAATCTTTCTTATTAAACATTGACAAAAATGTTATGACTTGAAAATGATCAAGAACATGTTGTAATAATAAGTGTAAGAATATTTTGTTGTTTAAGTTATAATGGTGTGTGGATATTGTTTAATAGTTACCGCAAGACTGGATGTAAGAAATGACTTTACTACGTGTGCAGATCGTTCTGTTGTACAGAATGATAAACTAACATAAAGCTTTCATCAAATTTGTGGATTTTAAATCATAAAGTTGAATTTTCCCAAAGAGCCTTGTACAATGACATCCCTAAAAATCCCCACAATTTATTTAATTACCGGATAAGTGGTATGTAGCTGGAAGGAACTGTGATTTTATTATAATTAGACGTTAGAAGAATGTAATCTACCCTTTATAACTGAACCTTATATGCATTTTATAACTGCAGAAAAATTTTATTTGAATTTTGACTGAATTTTTGGTACAAAGTGATTTATTTATTTTATTGATTAAACAAACACTTGTGATGCAGTCAAGGATATCTTTTATATAGTATTTAAGGTGTGTAAATTTAAGCAATAATAAGACTTTACCTTGGTTTCTGTCAGTATGTTTATTTAAAAAGAGAGGAATTTTTTATACATAGAAAAATGACTTAAATGCTTTCTGGTCTGATGATCAAAAAAAGTTGGGTTTCAGGTAAAAAAAATTAAAAAGACAGGTTGAGGATTTAGTATAATATTATTTAATTTGTAGTAGCATCATTACAATATGATTTAGGTGAAGTTTTTGAGGATATTTATGATTGAAGACTGTATATTATACACTACTTACAGATAACTACAAAAACTACTTGAGCATTGTTGTTACAGGATATAAAATTTTACAAAACACAACACTACTTAATGTGAACTGGACCTACCACTTTTATCTGATATTAAAAGCTGTGGTACATGTAGATGAGGTTTTTTGTGACTTGTAAATTTGATTGGAGATTTTATGGATAGTGGTATTCTTATAACATTGGAGGGGGTCAGTCGTATCGCATTTCAATTAACTTACACCTGATATTTAATTTGGATTTAAGTGAAACTTATCTAAGGATACCTTTGGAGCTGTGCTTTCACATTGATTTAAAAAGGTTGACATTTATTTTGCGAATTAAGATTTGATTTTAATTGATATGTGTGAAGTTAACAGTTTGTTTTCTAGATAGATAGTTTTCACAGATTGATGATAGATTTACATATTTTTAGATTAACCTTCATTTATTCTGTTTTTGCAATTATTGGAAGTTTTGAAGAAACAATAAAGTGTATGATTTCTGCTAATGTTATTATTTCTGTAGGATATAGATCTGTATAAACAAATTATAAATAGGAAATAATCGAAAATTTGTATACATAGTTCATCATCTCACAAACTGGGTCCTGAATTTGACAGGGTAGTATTGAAGATTATTGACAAGTAGGTTAATTGTGTGTTTAATATAAAACTATAGGAAATGAAGTTACAATAGATACTGGGTTATAATTGTGTAGCTAGCAGGAAGTATACTTAATCAAAATATTGTATAGTTACAAATATGGGAGATATTAAATTACAGAGTAAAAAACTGGATTTAAAGAAAATTCAGAAAATTTTCATGACAGATTCAGAGAATGAAAATGTGTTTTCTAAGAATACTTCCAAAAAGGTGGTAAATTCTGATAACGGAGAGCTTAAATCACCAAAACATAGTAAATTATCCAGGGAGAATAGCATTAGTTCAACAACAAGTAATTGTAGCTCATCAGATGTTTGTCCTAATCATGTGTCTACACTTTTAAATAATTCCTTAGAATCGGAAGATGAACAAACATCAGAAGTTTCGGATATTTCATTACACATAGAGGAACCAGGAGAAACAGGTTCACACTTTATGAGGGATCACAACAGTATACACTCAGTGGTTACAAACTGTGAACAGTCTCAAACAACTGAGGAAAATCCAATCAAAAATAAAAAGAAAAATTGTAAACTTCATAAATCTGAATCATTTGGACCAATCAAACTTCGGAAGACGGGAGGGGAAATATTACTGTCTAGATATCATAAGGTAAGGTATATGTATAGGATGTTCCCTTGAGTATCTTAACCTGAAAGGGTTATATCTGATTTATTTCAAGGTTCTCCGAAAAGTGCAAATGATGGCCTTTAAGAACGGGGGTCTGACAGGAATTTCACCTTGTGCAGAGACGACATATAATACGTGTAAATGCAGGATATCTGATTATATTTTATGTCATCATGATATAAATGTAGATATCATGGTGAAGGATATAAATATAACAGTTTGAATGCACTTTATGAGCCATTACAACTATCTTTTCTAAGTCATTGTCAGTAACCCAGCTTGTTTTGGTCTTCCTGTTGACTTTTGTTGGTTTATGTATAAACTTGGTTGAAGTTCATCACTTACACACATATTTTCATATGTTCATAATTCCTTAATTCTTAATGACAAACTGTGGATTCATTTGTTTTTGTGGATTTTTCATGGTTTACTGAAAGTTTGTTATTTTGAACGCACAGTTTCTACTGACAGCATATAAAAAATGATTTATTTTATTGAATATTTAAATTTGTGATTCCTCTGTAATCACAAAACTGTGAAAATTGGTATCCAACAAAATGTAATAAACCCACTGTTATAAAATGACACCACTGTTATAAAATGACAATGGAGAAACAAAGCATTAGAATTTTCAGTTTAGAATTTTATGGACCAGCTATTCTATACACTGTAATTTCAGTATCACCAATATGTTTATTTGTAGAAACCTGAGAGTATGGATACATATAAATAAGGAAAAAATAAAGAGGTGACCAATATTTACCCAGTAATTGTACTTTTGGTCTGTTTTTATATAGATCATGGTTTACTAGTATCTAGGACAAATATATACATGTAAGATAATAATGTTGTACTTTAGACTGGTACTGTGTTAGTTTTTGAAATTTTGAAAGTCCAGTGCACCTTTCATGCCTTAAGATAAGATTTTCTGTCAGTTTTGTACAAATGTATCTAGATTGCTAGGTGTTGTTAACTTCACTAAGATGGCAACAAGCTTACCTATGGCTCAAATGTCTCTTCATGCTTATTTTAGTGTATTATAAAGTTTCATGTCCTCATAGCATTTGTGAAAGTATCATCTTGGAAAATATTCCTTGTGGACATGTATTGACCATTTAGTCGTTAACCCTTTAAGTGGACATTCAAGTAAATATCGAATTAACAAGTAGGCCGATAATAATTATCATAAACTTATGTTCACAATCAGAACTGAAACTTATGTTCACAATCAGAACTGTCATTATAGGTAACATGGTGCAGTCAATATAAACATGTTCACTATCAGAACTGTCATTATAGGCAACATGGTGCAGTCAATATAAACTTATGTTCACAATCAGAACTGTCATTATAGGCAACATGGTGTAGTCAATATAAACTTATGTTCACAATCAGAACTGTCATTATAGGCAACATGGTGTAGTCAATATAAACATGTTCACAATCAGAAATGTCATTATAGGCAACATAGTGTATTCAATATAAACTTATGTTCATAATCAGAACTGTCATTATAGGCAACATGGTATAGTCAATATAAACTTATGTTCACAATCAGAACTGTCATTATAGGCAACATGGTGTAGTCAATATAAACTTATGTTTGCAATCAGAACTGTCATTATAGGCAACATGGTGTAGTCAATATAAACTTATGTTCACGATCAGAACTGTCATTATAGGCAACATGGTGTAGTCAATATGAACTTGTGTTTACAATCAGAACTGTCATTATAGGCAACATGGTGTAGTCAATATAATCTTATGTTCATAATCAGAACTGTCATTATAGGCAACATGGTGTAGTCAATATAAACTTATGTTCACAATCAGAACTGTCATTATAGGCAACATGGTGTAGTCAATATAAACTTATGTTTGCAATCAGAACTGTCATTATAGGCAACATGGTGTAGTCAATATAAACATGTTCACTATCAGAACTGTCAGTATAGGCAACATGGTGTAGTCAATATGAACTTGTGTTCACAATCAGAACTGTCATTATAGGCAACATGGTGTACTCAATATAAACTTATGTTCATAATCAGAACTGTCATGATAGGCAACATGGTATAGTCAATATAAACTTATGTTCATAATCAGAACTGTCATTATAGGCAACATGGTATAGTCAATATAAACTTGTGTTCACAATCAGAACTGTCATTATAGGCAACATGGTGTAGTCAATATAAACTTATGTTTGCAATCAGAACTGTCATTATAGGCAACATGGTGTAGTCAATATAAACTTATGTTCACGATCAGAACTGTCATTATAGGCAACATGGTGTAGTCAATATGAACTTGTGTTTACAATCAGAGCTGTCATTATAGGCAACATGGTGTAGTCAATATAATCTTATGTTCATAATCAGAACTGTCATTATAGGCAACATGGTGTAGTCAATATAAACTTATGTTCACAATCAGAACTGTCATTATAGGCAACATGGTGTATTCAATATAAACTTATGTTTGCAATCAGAACTGTCATTATAGGCAACATGGTGTAGTCAATATAAACATGTTCACTATCAGAACTGTCAGTATAGGCAACATGGTGTAGTCAATATGAACTTGTGTTCACAATCAGAACTGTCATTATAGGCAACATGGTGTACTCAATATAAACTTATGTTCATAATCAGAACTGTCATGATAGGCAACATGGTATAGTCAATATAAACTTATGTTCATAATCAGAACTGTCATTATAGGCAACATGGTATAGTCAATATAAACTTATGTTCACAATCAGAACTGTCATTATAGGCAACATGGTGTAGTCAATATAAACTTATGTTTGCAATCAGAACTGTCATTATAGGCAACATGGTGTAGTCAATATAAACTTATGTTCACGATCAGAACTGTCATTATAGGCAACATGGTGTAGTCAATATGAACTTGTGTTTACAATCAGAACTGTCATTATAGGCAACATGGTGTAGTCAATATAATCTTATGTTCATAATCAGAACTGTCATTATAGGCAACATGGTGTAGTCAATATAAACTTATGTTCTCAATCAGAACTGTCATTATAGGCAACATGGTGTAGTCAATATAAACTTATGTTCACAATCAGAACTGTCATTATAGGCAACATGGTGTAGTCAATATAAACTTATGTTCACAATCAGAACTAATATTAACATGAACATGTAGGCAATATCAGAACATGAACTTGTAATCAGATTTACACGTGTGAATAAATCTGAACATATTAGCAGTACATGTATGTTCAATCTGTGTGTAGGTAATGTCCCTATAGTAAAGAGCATGAACCCATGAGTTCCAGAATTGTAGTTTAGTTGATGGGAGTCTCAGAATCGTAGTTCAGTTATATCAGAATTCTCACTGGTCTCATGGTTGTTGTTAACCGATGAATAAGACATGAACTTTAATTGACATGAAACTATAAATATGTAGCAGTTATCAGTAAATGGCATTTTGTATGAATAATATCAATGCAAGGGATCATCTTTTTCATACTGTCATTATGAACTTCAGATCAATTGTTGAGAGCCTCATACCAACTTTCGAGATACACAAATGAATCAGTGTTATAGGGATCATCTTGTTCATACTGTTTGCTGTGAACCTTTGGTTCATAATGCCATTCCTGGATTGTTACACACCTACTGTTAGGGGTTGACCTCTTCTTGATACTAGTATTTGTTGTGAACTTGGTTCTTCATTGATACATGTGTAGCTTTAAAATAGGTTTAAAGATATCAGTTCAAAGGATCATCTTGTTTTTGCTGCAAGTTGTGAACTTGCACCAACTGAAGAGAAGAAATTAACAAATGTTCACTTAATGTACTTTCTCAGTGTTTTACCTTACATGTAGATTAATTAACCATTTATCCATTTTATAGGCAAAATTATAGTTATTATCAATTTGTAACCTTGTGGCAATATCTTAACTTAAAACTACAATGAATTTGTGTATAACATCAGATCTATGCTAAGGCCGAAAGTATGGAGGTACATAGAGGTTAAACAAATTTTATGTATACAGAAATTATTTAGTCATTAATGATTAACATTTTATTTTGAATATAAAATGAACTAGGACTATTTATCCTTACCATACAGACATATGTGTGAACATTAAGATTAAATTCCTATCCTTTCTAGGTATTAGAATGTTGACAGTCAATGATTCCTTACATTGTTAAATATTTAGATTAAAATTGAAAGAGAGATTTTGTGAAATGTTTGACTTAGATTGCCTGTATCTTCAAATACAAATATAAATTGGCAACAAAGATTTGTAAAGGAAAAAATTGTCAGTGATTATAGATAGGGATATTTAATTTAGGTTGTATCACTTGCTTTGAAATGAACTTATCTAAATAAAAACTTAAAGAAACAAGATACATTTTCCTTTAAAATGGATGTACAAACTAAATTAAACAGGGGTCATCTATATCAAACTTAAGACAGATTTGGGAATGTTTGGTAATGTATGGGTTTTTCATGGTATATATAATTAATATGATGGCAGGGCAATATTGAAATGACTATTATGTATTATTAATTCATGTAACCATATAATTTTCTCAGAATCACTTCTAGATTGAAATGGATGTGAAGTGTTACTCTTTTAGCAAAATCTCATGACATTTTAAGTACATATTGTATTTTTATTTTTAGGGGAAAGAATATTTATAACACTCATAATCAAGGAAACAAAAGCATAAAATGGAACATTTCCCCATAGAACCTATAAATGTTATGAATAAGCTGAATAATTATAGCCAACCAAAGTATTGTGTATACAGTGTTCCAGCTAGGAATAATTTCTTTCAAGCAATTAATGCATTTTCAATTTGTTGAATCTTGTTTTTATGTATAAAAAAGTTTTTTTTTACTGTTTTTAGCTCACAGGGTCATGTGACCTAATACCATTGCCTGGCATGCTTCATCTGTTGTCCATCTTTGTTATCTGGCATTAAATTTTCTTTTTATGATCTTCTCTTCTGAAACCGCTTGGCCAATGGGGATGAAAATTTGTTGGAATTGTCATTTTGTGGCCCCCTTCCAAAATTGTGTCGGCATCTCTGACTGTCAACCAACATAGCACTAGCAATAGAAAAAAACAAGGATGAATTTTAAAAAATCTTGTTTGAAACCACTTTGCCAATTGGAACTAGACATGGCAGCCATGGTTCTTAGATGGTCCTCTTACAGAATTGTCCGATGACCCCGATCTTCATGTCTTAAACCACTAGGCCATTTGGAACCATACTTTCAGAATTGTGTTTGATGACCCTGACTGTAAACTAAGATGGCTGCCACAGCCAAACTTAATTGTACATGGGACCCTCTGGGAAAATCAGCCATCAGGACTGCTGCACTTAAATAAATAGTCCTGTACAAAGTTGTTTAATCCATACGAGCAATACAGGCTCTTGAGAGCCTCTAGTTTCATATCACACTTAATGTAGAACTGTGTTTTTGGTAGAGAAACTTGAAAAGGGGTAAGGGTAATTTTCATCTCTTTTTTTTAGACCATCTGGAACACTGGTATATTTGTCTTAAGACTGATCAGTTGTGCTCAAGGCCTAAAATTTGGTAAACCAAAACAACATTTCAAAACCTTAAGAGCAAATTCAAACAATAAATTAGGTATAAATCTAATATTTTTGATATTATTAAAGTGACTTTTTTAGGTGGGGTCCATGTTGTTCATATGTTTTTAGTTTTTATTAATTGTAATGCATGTATTGTTTTGGTCTTGTCTTCATTGGTCTCCAGAGTTTGTCAGTTGTTTCGATTTTTCCCTCCTTCAAATATCCCTTTGGTATTTCTTGACTTTACTTATAACACGAGTTTAAAAGTTTTTTTTAACACTAACTGAATATCACTTCTATGGTCAACAGATTAATGATATACCGGTATAAACTGTTTGATATTTACAAGTATCTACTTTATATTGTTGTTACATCAAAGCCATCTATAGTTAGTAATTTTCTGGTACCGATAGTTACCAGTTCGTATTAGTCGGGGTAAAAATAGTTTTCAGTTGAAATATTTGGTTTTTAGATACAACCTCCCTTTATCATTGGTATTCAGTCACAAAATTCTATGGAAGAAGGGAGATTTTGCATATGAGCATTTTTTTGTAGCAATTATGGCACATTTTCAATGTAATTTAGTCATTTCTTTTATTTGGTTACAAATATAAGTGAATTTTATTTTATAATTGTGGCTATCTCTGTCCTCCACAAATAAAGGCTGGCTTTAGGATGTGGCTCTGTCTCGTCCTTCACCAATAAAGGCTGGCCTTAAGATGTGGCTCTTTTTTGTCCTTCACCAATAAAGGCTGGCCTTAGGATGTGGCTCTTTCTTTTTCTCCGTCGATAAAGGCTGGCCTAAGGATGTAGCTCTTTCTCGTCCTCCACCAATAGACGGGCCTAAGAATGTGGCTCTTTCTCGTCCTCAATAAATGCTGGCCTTGGATGTGGCTCTTTTTCTTTCTGATCTCCACCAATAAAGGCTGACCTTAGGATGTGGCTCTTTCTCTTTCTGCAATTCTGGTCCTCCACCAATAAAGTCTGGGCTTAGGATGTGGCTCTTTCTTTCTGGTCCTGCACCAATAAAGGTTGGCCTTAGGATGTGGCTCTTTCTCTTTCTGGTCCTCCACCAATAAAGGCTGGCCTTAAGATGTGGCTCTTTCTTTTCCTCCATCAATAAAGGCGGGTCTTAGAATGTGGCTCTTTCTCGTCCTCAATAAAGGCTGGCCTTAGGACGTGGCTCCTTCTGTTTCTGGTCCTCTACCAATAAACGGAGGCCTAAGGATGTGGCTCTTTCTTGTCCTCCACCAGTAAAGGCCATGTTATAGCCAGATGTGCTGAAAGTGTTGTTAAATCTTAGTAAATCCGTCAGTCAATCTCTTTTAGTGACCATTTACCATTCGGTATTCAATCTCCATCAGGGATAGGTTGAAAAAAATACAGAGAAAGAGAAGTAATATTTACTTGTGAGACAAACTTGTTATATGGTTTATGTAAATTGTTTTAAACCTGGCAGTACATCTTTTGTTTAGTGTTCAATTTTTTTATGTTATTTGAAATTTATTACTCTTCTGTTTGAAGGTGTAATAAGTGTTTACACAAGGGTTGATGGAAAATTCTTAAGAACTAAAATCTCATTAAAAAGATATTTCTAGTGGTCTATTTAATTTATTTTAGTTAAATTTCAAATTTTCGATTTTTATAGTCGTGGCTAAAAGGAAAGCTATTTTGATCATGACACTATCAGCCAATTTAGAGTTTATATGGACGATAACTGGTTAGTCGGAATATTTGATTCATTAAAAAGTTTTGATTTATTTATGATTAGAAATGAATTACCATAAAGATTAGATCACTATCAGGTTGTACCCAGGGACATACTTATGTACATTTTTCTCTTTGTAATATCTTAAAAATGACTATAATATATAAGAATAAAATGACACAAAATTTATTCAGGTCCTTAAAAAGCAGAGTTAGTGCCACTTACAATATTGAGATAGTGGAGTTAAACTAAGTATAGATGTGTTGGTTCTCTTAATCCCAGAAAATTGGCAGAACCAAAGTAGAACCCCCCCCCCCCTTTTTGCCTGAATATAAGGGTTGAATAAATTAAAAAGACTGGTTTGGGCAAATGTAACAGTTATTTTTCATTCCAAATCATGAGCAAAATTAATATGGTGTCATTTATGGCAAATATATTTTTCATCGAAGCATTTTATCGTAAACTTTGTGACTGAAATCGTGTTTAAAGTGATCAGAGGAATACATGTATCTCACTTTGATTTGAGGACAGCTCTTATAAATCTGAATAGATACCGTTGTTTATAACAAGTAGTATGTGGTCAGATAAAACAGAGATAGACCAGTCCTTTTAACTTAAAGTCAGACTACATGGATATCGTACTGGAGGTACATGTTGTGGTTACATGAAATGTCTGTACTCTGTTTAACGGTTGTGGTCACAGCTGTTTGAGCATGTTGTTTTGTAAGGAAATGATATGCATGAAAACTTGTTACAAGATAATCCACTTGACTGATTTAATATTACAGTATAGTCTGCTTATGTTATTTTTCATTCTAACAGTCTCTTCAGTTCTCCCATTTTAGAGTCTTTAGTAAGAACAATGGTATCCCATTTTAAGGGTAAAACTTTATTTTAAGTACATTTAACTTATGGGGGGCTTTGGTGGCCAATTGTCAACGAACATAAAGACCATTTTCCTGTCAACACTGAGTTCCAACACATTGAATGGTATGTTTGACTTAATTACAAATGGTAGGACTGGTACATGCAATAGGCTGCACCTTATGTTTAAATGTTATATATATGGAAACAGTCCCTGGACAAGATTAAAACCCTTAAAATCCTTATTTTACATTATTGACAGCCGTCATTTTCCAACTTGTATAGCATCAGTATAAATTGGAGGTTATTCTAATGGCAGTTTTAACTGTAAATTTTTGAAATGATGCTCTCAAGAAATTGATTCCTGTCCCAATTTATAAATGATGCCCTCAAGAGATTGATTCCTGTCCCTATTTATAAATGATGCTCTGAAGATATTGATACCTGTCCCTATTTCTAAGTGATGCCCTGAAGAGATTGATACCTGTCCTGATTTATGAATGATGCCCTCGAGAGAGTGATTCCTGTCCCTATTTATAAATGATGCCCTCAAAAGATTGATACCTGTCCCTAGTTATAAATGATGCCCTACAGAGATTGACACCTGTGCCTATTTGTGATTGATACCTTTCCCTAGATCTATTTATAAAATAGTAGTGCATGCTGTGTTACAAGCTACTTCAAGAAAATTATGTACTTTGAAAGTGCATTAAAATTTCGGTCAAGGTTAACATGGTTTGAACGATTTTTTCCAACTGTGTTAAAGTGGTCTCCATTGTAATGCAATTTGAAAAACCTTTTCATATCGAGTTGACTTTATCCCAAATTTTGATGCACTTCGAACAGATTGTTATAAGGGTGTTCGAAATTTGATGGACTTAAAGAATTCAAAGTCCATAATTTTTCCAAAGTGGGTTGTAACACTGCTCCCATTGGGTAAAGTACATGTAGTATACAGTAGTGTACATTATTATACCTTAATATGTATAATCTATATAAAAATGAACTACATATAAATTTACTATTTTTTATCAACATCTCTTGTGAATAAATGAATATTTTCCCTAGTGCACCTTTTCCTGCACTTTTTATACTTTGGATGCCTTTAGTACAATAAAACACCTATTTACTGGCTATTCGAACAGTAGCAAGTTTATTGTGCCCCTTGACACCAACTATTTCCCTCGGCATTGCTTCGGGAAATGGTGTCTAGGGGGATAATAAACTTGCTATTGTCCTCATAGCCAGTAAATAGGTGTATAATGATCAACAGTTGTAGTTTGTAGAAGTGCAGTAAGATTAAGTACTGTAAGATATCAAGCACTAAGGCCATATGTTTAACAATTATTTATTGAGATGAATGAGATCTATTATATAGTGTTATTTATGTGATAAGTTTATCTAAGTACACAGATTTCTGTATAATGTTCTGTATCCTCGTCCTTCCTGTTTGAAGACTTACATTGTTTTGTACATGGTCTGTAAGATTTTGTAAATAAAACTTTGAATGTTTCTGTATTTATATTAAAGTGGTATTATCTCACTGGTATTACAATCCATGCACTTTTATTTGCCTCAGAGTAGCTTTGAAGGTACATGTACTGTTAGTGGATTCCCTTTGTGTCCGATGCCAGATATCAGTATTATTATTTCTTATACCTCAGTATGTTTTTTTCAATTTAAAAATCTAGACATTAATTTTACTATTTTTTTACCAGTGATTAGTTTCCAAAACATATCTCCGGTAAATAGTGACTGTTGATTAGTACTGGAGACTATTGACTGGTAAAGTGGTATAATAAAACAGATATATAACAGTCACTTCGGGATATAGCCATTTTATTTGACCCCTCGACACATTGATTATTTCCCTCCGCTACGCGTTGGGGAAAATAGTCAGTCTCGGCACATAAAATTGCTATATCCCTCAATACTGTTAGATAACTATATAATTTTGTTTACAACTAATGGACTTTATGTTTAGTATTAATACTTTGTGAATTTTGTATAACATAGTTTTGAACGGAATAAGAATGGATGTTGGGAATCTTATAGAGTTAATAGTGTTTTTGCTTCTATTGTGTTTAAGTTTAAAAATTGAAGTGCATGATGTCACAAAGATGTGTGGATTTGGCAGTGAGTGCAAACAAAAATCATTTTGATAGGAAAATGTTTTAAAAACCTTTAAAAATATTTTTTAAAAGGAAAATCTTCAGATTTTCAGAAAATGTTAAGAAGTTTAGATTTGGCAGCTAAATGCTTCCTATTTAAGAAATAAACTGTTAATCCTCCATTTAAAACTATTTAGAGAACTCACTTGATCAGGGCACTAAACAATATCTGATCTATATCAACAGGTTATCCATTCTATAATTGAGGGCAGTTTTGGGGAAATTGATTCCTTTTAGAGATAGGAAGATCTTTACATAGATAATTCTCTTGTTACATATCATCCTTTCATTTAATAATTTTTATGTCTCATTTTATGTTAACTGATGCAGTTTTATGTAACATGTATAATCACATGAATTAACATTACAAAAGGAAATGGGATTCATCTTCCAGTTATAAACTTTCATAAGCACAAACAAATATGATACCATAAAAATAAGATGGATTAATGTTACAATCTTTAATGGGTTGTAACTTAATCTGCATAAAAACACTATAAATTGTAAACTTTGTATTTTTATTGTGCATGAATGGGTCACCTGAGTGTTAAATCTTGTTGTAGTTGACATTGTATAGAAGAGTGTCTTTTGATGACAATTTGTCATGTTCTAGTTACATTGAAAGGATATAATAGAACGTCTTATATGCAACAAAATTGCATTGTTACAATAATAGATTAAAGAATTTCTCTTTTCAATTATAGTATTTGTATAAAAAAAAAATTTTTTAAGAAATTTTCTTTTTCCATTTTTAGCTCACTTGGTCCAAAGAGCTATGGGAGCTTTTGTTATCGCTTGTTGTCTGTCGTCTGAAAACTTTAACATTTTGATCTCCTCCTCTGAAACCTCAAAGCTAACTGAACTGTAACTTGGTATGAAGCATCTGTGGAAGGACCTTTATATAGTTTGCATGTTTCGTTCAGGTTTCCATGATGAATTCTTATTTCTGATTGGTCAACATTTCAAAAATCTTCTTCTCTGAAATTACATAGCCAATTGAACTGTAACTTGGTATGAAGCAACTATGGAAAGTCCCTTTAAAATAAATCATCCCGATAAGACAACTTGTAAGGCTGCCATGAATTATTCTTTTTTTTGATTGGTTAATTTTTTTAAAACTCCTCTTCTCTTAAACCATATATTCAAATTAGTAGATACTTGGTATGAAGGATCTATGGGAGGTCCATTACAATTTTCACTTAATATAAAACAGATTGATTGTGGGACTATACAGGCTCAATTCTCTTTAGCCTCTTGTTTTATTATATTTTATATTTCAAATTGCATATCTTATATATAAAAAAATCTTCTTTTACAATTATAGATTGAAGTACAAAAAAATGTATTTTCTTTAAATGACTAATATTTATGAAAAGTTATTAGAAGTTTCCTTTTCAAATTAATAGTTTTTTTTTTTTTAATATTTTTATCTTTCGAACAGGAAATAATTTTTGATATAACCATTACAGTTATTATAACTGAGTGGTACATTATAAAATTTATTTTAAAGTCACTCTACTTTTCTTATTATGATTAGAAGTTTTTTTGCAATGTTTTATTTTATCTTTCAACATAAATATTATCAAGGTTTATATTTTATTACTTTTACCAGTGATATCATTTTTCTTCTTGAACAACAAATTAAGATAATATTTGACTATGTTTTACCACATCAATTCAGAAATGACCTAGGGACAAAGTAAACAAGGCTTATATGTGTATCTGAATTGGACTTATTTATATATATGTTTATTATTGTCTTTGTACTGATTTTAAAATCACAGTGTTCAAGCTGAGACTAAAGGGCTGAGGGACATATTTTTAGAATTTAAGACACTTAATCATGATTTTACAGGCAAAATCATGTCAATCAGATACTTCAGTAAGAGTTATTTTGGTTTGTTTTCAACCCATTATTGCATTTTCAAAACATTCTTTCTTCTTTAATTGCATATACAAGTGTTGTTACTGTATTTTGTATAGACATGTAATAATTCACTGTATAGTGCCAAATCAGGGTATTTTCTGTACACAAGAGCTGCTTACAATACGAACGATACAGACATATGAGGTTTATATTGAAAGGTGTGCATTCATAATTTTAAGATTGTCAAATCGTTTTTCATGTAAAATTAATAAATTATGCAGTTATCTGATAGAAAATTGTGATAGCATATTATACTCTTCCAAAATATTTTGTAAAAGCCTCATGTGTATCATCTACGTAAACAAATTTTTAAGTACCTATGGAGCCTTCACAAAAAATATCTTTTACACATCTGAACTGCCTCTGCAAAGAAAATTATTTAATTCAAAGAATATTTTTGAGTTATTTCCCTTTGATCAGAAATACATTTATAGTACACAGTTGAAAACAAAAATATATCTATAAACCCCCAAAATATTATGGAATATAGCATCCTAAATATAAAAAGACATTTCCTAGTAAGTAGTTAGTGAAAAAATTTCATATCAATTATTATGCGGTCATGAAAACAGATTCGTAAAAATTAATAAAAACAACAATTTGTTATGTTTATACTCAATTTCATTTCATGGCAGGGATTTAAAAATTCCTTTTAACTATGCTTATTAATTACCATGAGTTGCATTTGACCACAAAATTACACATAAAATATCCAATGAAATCCAAAGCTTTTAATTTATGAAATTTTAATGGTAGGGCCATCACTTAGAGAAAAAAAAAGTTAGAATTTATGAAAACCAGTTCTAAAAGAAATAATTTTTTCTCCATGTAATGAGTAATGAATGTATTTACTTGGAATGCATTGTGCACCACCTGCCACCAATAGACAAACACGGACTTGCAGAGGTTTTTGCTATTTGTAATTTCTGTAATTGTCCAGGATTTTAGATTCAAAATACGGATTATGGATTTACCTAAGGAAATTACGCTTTCAGATTTTGTACCAAAAGTGGTGTAAATGCCTTGTAATTGTGCTTGATTTTCCTGTTATGAAAAGTGTTTTAACGAGATTCTTCATGAAAACTCAGATTGTTAATAGTCTAAACACAATATAATATGCGATGATGGTGGGTCTCTATGGTAGTTTTGATGCTGAAATTTGAGATTACTGACAAAAATCATTAACATTAATGAAAACACCAGAAAGGGGTAAACACCTGGACATTTTTGCTAAATATTGTAATGTAAGAGGGTAGGTATACCTCATCCGTTACTCCTCTTAAACCAGTGAATAGATTTCTGTGAGACTTTCAGGGAATCTTCACTGTACATTGCCATTATGCACTTTTTATTTTTAGCTCACCTGGTCTAAAAGGCCATGTGAGCTATTGCCATCACGTGGCGTCCACTGTCCGTCGTTGTCGTCATAAACTTTCCTTTAAAGATCTTCTCTGATGAAACCACTGGGCCAGTTGGGACAAAATTTGGCAGCAATGGTCCTTAGGTGGTCCTGTTACAGAATTGTATCTGATGACCTGGTTCGTCAACATAGGACCCTATGGGAAATTTAGTTAAAGATCTTCTTGTCTGAAACTACTTGTCCAAGTGGAACAAAACTAAGCAGCAATGGCCATTAGGTGGTCCTCTTTCAGAGTTGTATCCGATGACCTCACCCTTCATCCAAGATGGCCACCAGAGCCAAACATATTTTAAAATAGGACCCTATGGGGAATTTAATTAAAGATCTTCTTGTCTGAAACCACTTGGCCAATTGGAACAAAACTGAGCAGCAATGGTTCTTAGGTGGTCCTCTTTTAGAAATGTGTCTGATGACCCTGTCCACCATCCAAGATGGCCACCAGAGCCAAACAACATAGGACTATATGGAGAATTTACTGAAACCACTTGGCCAATTGTAACAACACCTGACAGGAATGGTCCTTAAGTGGCTCTCTTTCAAATTTGTTTCTGATGATCCCACCCACCATTCAAAATGGCCACCAGAGCCAAACATTGTTAGGTTTCTAGTATGCCAATGGATGTGAGTCAGGCAGTCAATGGCAAACATTGAAGAAGGAAATCCTGTTTTACTGTGAAGTTTGACAGCTCATGTTTTATAAATCTAGTGTGTTGCCAGTTGACTAAAAATATTAGCAAACAGGAATAATATGTTAAATGAATACAAGCTTACTTAAAATATAAATTAAATCTGGGTGTAACGTTGTTGGAAAACAGTGTGTATCTTTGTCATTTGTATATAACTTCAGGGTACAGACGGAATGTGGTCATTTCTTCAAGATTTCCAGTTTATTGTGAAGTTACAGTACTCTTTGAGTTTTGTCCCGAAGTGAATGATTTTGACCATTAAAAGCTCCTTTCTGTTTTTGAACATGTTTTAACAAAGAGGGAATTTGTTTTTAAACACCTTCATTAGGACCCCGCATTGGAGATGCGGGACCCTCTACATTTCACTGCATCTGTCTGTCTGTCTGTCTGTCAACAATTGTCGTTAGGGCTTCCAATTCTACATTTCTCAAAGGATTTCGAACAAATTGATTTGGAAGGTGTATATGGGCAATACCTTGATCAAGTTCGAAAAGGAGCACTATCGAATAATTTTTGTTGGAGTTACTGCCCATGACTTATTTTTCCCTATCAACTTCTTGTTAGCGCTCTCAATTCTACTCTTAACGGATTTCAACTAAATTTATATGGAATGTGTATATGGGCAATACCTTGATCAGGTTTGAAAAGGAACGCTGTCACATAATTTTTGTGGAAGAAACTGCCCTTGACTTAGTTTTTCCCTATCAATTTCTTGTTAGCACTCGCAATTCTACATTTCTCAACAGATTTCAACGAAATTTATTTGGATAGTGTATATGGGCAATACCTTGATCAAGTTCAAAAATGTGTACTATCGGATAATTTTTGTGGGAGTTACTGCCCATGACTTAGTTTTTCCCTATCAACTCCTTGTTAGCGTTCTAAATTCTAAATTTCTGAACAGATTTTACCCAACTTAATATGGAAGATGTATATTGGGGATACCTTGATCATGTTTGAGAGGGCTCTTGGATATTTTTTATGGGAATAATTACCCTTGACATAGTTTTTCCCTATCAACTTCTTGTTAGTGCTCTAGATTCTACATTTTTTTATCCATTTTAACCAAGTTTATGTGGAAGGTGTATATATATTGACAATGTCCTATCAGTCACTTGAAATATTTTTCTGTTTTCTACAACAATATATATTCTATGGGGCCCTTTGTGATGATCACATCACAGTATTCTAGTTAATTTTTAAAGCTGCTGTTGTCGGGTTTTATCCATTTCTTAAACGTGAAATTTTTTGCCCATGAACCCCCACTTTTCCGTCTGTCTGTTTGTCTGTCTGTCTGTCTGTCTGTCCGTCTGTCTGTCCGTCTGTCCATATATCTTGTAAGCGCAACTCCTCCTAGACCGCTCAATGGATTTCAACGAAACTTTACGGAAAGGAAGTACATCATCCAAAGATGTGCATGAAGAAAAATCTTTGCTTTCCGATATCACACAAGGGAGATAATTGGACTTCTATTTTTTTGGCTTATACATTATATATGAACCTCGTAAGCGCAACTCCTCCTAGACCGCTCAATGGATTTCAACGAAACTTTACAGAAAGGAAGTACATCATCCAAAGATGTGCATGAAGAAAAATCTTTGCTTTCTGATATCACACAAGGGAGATAATTGGACTTCTAGTTTTTTTTATATCTCCCGCAAACAAAGTTTGGGGGGGTATATAGGAATCACCTTGTCCGTCCGTCTGTCTGTCTGTCGTGCTGTCTGTCTGTCCGTCTGTCCATATATCTTGTAAGCGCAACTACTCCTAAACCGCTCAATGGATTTCAACGAAACTTTACAGAAAGGAAGTACATCATCCAAAGATGTGCATGAAGAAAAATCTTTGCTTTCCGATATCACACAAGGGAGATAATTGGACTTCTATTTTTTTTGGCTTATACATTATATATGAACCTTGTAAGCGCAACTCCTCCTAGACCGCTCAATGGATTTCAACAAAAGCAAACATGAGTATGCTTAAATTTATGCAAATATCTTATGAAACTTTACCCTGGGCAAGGCAAAGCGGGGGGTATCCTTTGTGAGCTTTGCTCACAGTACATCAAGTTTTTTCATACATTTTTGAAAGACTGAAGTTGTCATATGCAAAGACAATGAAAAATCCAGAGAAAACCCATTTCCTGCAAATTTTCAAGGCCTTATAGCTCTAAAATGAGCACATGAACCTATATTTTTTCTTGCTTATTTGTTTACTATTCATATGTTCTCTCAAACTAAAACACGTATTTCAAATCCTATTTATTTCCTATTAGACCAGCGATCATCCTTAAGTTCACTTTTAAGATGTTATCTCTTTGATATTTACACTATTCCATATTTATGTGATACGATATAACTGCCATCAAAATTTGAGTTCTTACTGTTCCATTATTCACATTGCAATAATGCCCATTATATACAGGTAAACCTGTGTATAAAGGGCAGCCAAGGGAAAAGAAAGAAGTGCCATTTATACAGAGATTAATTTTGCAAGCTTTGTCTAGATTGGGACATTTTTTGTAAAAAGAGGTGTCCTGTAAAGCAGGTTAGATGTGTGATATTTGTTTTCATCAAGTCACTTGTTCATCTACTTTCATCCTTCTGACATCAATTCATTATGGTAATGGTCACTTGTGTTGATCATTATGCTAGGCAGGCATGTTTGAGGGTTAAGTTTTAGTACTCAGAGATAAGTTGTCTGTATTATAATACTTTACACACTTGTGGTTTATTATCATTGAAATATTACAATTTGGATTTATAGATACATGTAATTATGGAGTTTATTATACAGAATATTCTCTTTATTCAAATATCCAAATTGATAAAGAAATGTGACATTTCAAATGATAAAAAATCTCTCATTGTAAAAGTGACTAAAGTGTTTGTACTGTCAACAATAGATAACAGGGGCCAGACACAGGGGATTATCTCCCTTTTATCGGCAGGTGTATTCTTAATGTCTTCTTCATTCAATGGATATGTTAAATACCATTCTGGTTAAATTGAATAATTGAAATAATCTTTTGTCATTTGAAAGAAATCTGTCAATGTAACTTTTAACTTTTTCTATTACCTTTGCACCTCTGTTAAATTTAAAACTTGACTCCAATTTCAGTGAAATGCTAATTCACTAGATACCTGGTCATTGTAAACGTGTAATCTAAAGTATCAGATTTATTACTTTATAAGAACTTGATGATATTAAGGTCAAGTTACAGTTGGACAAATTTAATATTAAGGATCTTGTTGACTGTACCTAAAGGGGATGCCCCTAAGGAGCACCTGTTAAGGGGTGTATCAGATAACAACAGTACATGTGTGGCTAAACACTAAAGGTGTACAATATTACTCATCACAACTTTTTACTTTGTGACATTTTTTGGACCGTAATTTATTGTAACATAAGTTTGTCATTGTGTATAACCTGCATGGTATAATTCTTCTCATTCATCAAAGTCAGAATTCTTAATACATTATTTCAAGGATGTTTTGAGACAAATTTGAACAAATTAAGTGATAAAAAGGATCTATATGTACTTAGATGGATTGTTTACATTGTGCTGTGGCAGGTAATTTTTATTTATCAGTATGAACACAAGACCGAGGACAGGTGGCACCACTACCAGGCCTCCTGCAACGACAAGGACACCAAAGTCTCCTACTTCACCTACAGGAGAAGCAACTAAACGTCCACAGTTTGGAACATCTAAGACATCTTCAAGGGAAGGACCAAAGACTAGAAAGCTTTCTGATGACAAATCTAGTTCAAGTTCTGTTAGATCATCAAATAGTTCTATTGAAACCACAGAACTTCACATAACAGAAGACAAATCAAGGAAGAAGACAACTTTACAAGATCTGGAAAGGAAGCCCAAAGAGACTGATCCTGAAGACAGATCATCGGCATTTCTAATAAAAAAGAGGAATAGTTTAAGGAAGACAGAGGGTCCAGGGGAATGTTCATACATTCCTAGAAAGTCAAATAGTTTTAGGTCAGAAGATTTAAGTAGTGTATCAGACAAGTTGAGAGTTGGCTCATCTGGTCGTAAACCCAGCTCTGAAACTATTAATAAGACAGATTCTTTACCCAGTAAAACTGTAAATGGATCACACGACAAACCAATAATTACTAAGACTGGTACTGGAGCTCACAGTGACCCAGATTCATTATTGAGTAAGACAATCAATGGTGCTCACAGTAAGCCTGTTTTAACAGATAATTTGTCTCCATCAGAAACTGATAGTAAGCAAGTATCAGAGAAACAGAGTACAGTCAGTGATAACCATGCTGCCGTAGTCACACTAGAAATTAACCAGAATTTGTATAGTAAGCCAGAATCGGCAATTAATGTTTTACCAAGTAAACCTTTGGGGAAAACAACCAAAACTGTAGCTCCTGGTTCTCCTACCGAGGATACAGGAACTCAGACTTACCTTTCAGACAAACCCAAGCTGTTTTCTCAGGTTTGTAAATTAAATATGACATAACAGATATAATTGTCAAAGGCATTATGTAATTAGTTTGGTATGCCACAAAAGCCACATTATTCCTGTCAAATATTGATGACTTTGTCAGAAGTTAGGCTAAAACTGTTAGGATTTTTTTCAGTTGTTTTTTTTTCTTTTATGGAAAGTTCTTTACAAATTGTTTTTTTTTTGTACCTGTAGTGGGGTAAATTGTGTAATTAATTTCTTTACAGGGGATTAAATTTTAAAGGAAAATAATGATAGGGAGATCATCATTAATCTTTTGTTTTGATATGAATTCCACAGTAATCAAACTGAGTACTGCCAAGAAATCATGGAGATATATCTGTGATATTTTTACAACTTTTACACTGATGACAAAATGTCAGGAGTTATTTACATTATAATCAAGCAATATCATTGAGTAAAAGACACTCATTTAATTTATTAAAAGCTGTCATTTGTATGGTATCTAAGAAAATTTTAGATATTTAGCAAATATTCTGATCAAATGGTTACTATGGTTTCATTACAATGTCTTAACTTGTCCTCATGTTTGTTGCATAGAGTTTGGATAATGGACTCGATAAAATGGTTTCTTCCTGAAGGTCATTCTGATTTGCCCAAGATGAAATCAATATTTTCCAATTTCAGTCTTATGAGATGGTGTTTCATGTGTTCTCTATATCCTTAAATTTTCATATTTATCAAGAACATTCAAAACACAATTCTTTGTTTGGATTTTTTTCATTCAATGATTTGACACTGCCTTCTACTGTTATACACAGGTTTTTGCCCTTCTCATTGTAGTTTCAGGATAGATTTATGTGTGAAAACCTTTTATTAAAAACATCCCCAGAGTCCTACTTATTATAAAGTGTTAATTTACTGTAAAATATCCAATTTTAAACTTATTTGTCCTTTTAAAGGTCTATTTTGTTACTTATTTAGAAGGTGTTATTAACTTTAAGATTGATGGGGTTAACCTTGTGTTTTTGTATTACAAAACTGTTCAAATGACAACCTAACTCAGAGATAGTAATATTATACTTATGATATAGGTTATTGTGTATAATTACTGACTTTGTAAGAATATACCAGAATCATAGTTAATAGCTGTATGTTTGGCTACTCTCGCTGTCAACAGTGTTTGTTTACTTGATCTTTTATCATTGGAAACACAAAACATGGGAGAAATTCTCAGCAAACCTTGCATTTGTACCTGTACTCGCCACAAAACATGGGAGAAATTCTCAGCAAACCTTGCATTTGTACCTGTACTCGCCACAAAACATGGGAGAAATTCTCAGCAAACCTTGCATTTGTACCTGTACTCGCCACAAAACATGGGAGAAATTCTCAGCAAACCTTGCATTTGTACCTGTACTCGCCACAAAACATGGGAGAAATTCTCAGCAAACCTTGCATTTGTACCTGTACTTGCCACAAAACATGGGAGAAATTCTCAGCAAACCTTGCATTTGTACCTGTACTCGCCACAAAACATGGGAGAAATTCTCAGCAAACCTTGCATTTGTACATGTACCTGTACTTGCCACAAAACATGGGAGAAATTCTCAGCAAACCTTGCTTTGTACATGTACCTGTACTAGCCACAAAACATGGGAGAAATTCTCAGCAAACCTTGCATTTGTACCTGTACTCGCTACAGAACATGGGAGAAATTCTCAGCAAACCTTGCATTTGTACCTGTTTCTAAGGATTGTACAAATAAATCGTACATTTTCTGACATATTTATTTAGTGTCACGTGATTTTAAAAAAAAACTTTTATCTGCCAAAGTTGAATATTTAATTTAATAGTTTTGACCGAAATACGCCCACATAAAAAAATTTGTAAATTACGTGTGGTCCTAGAATATAAGCTAGGTTTTATGCTAACTTGATAGTATATAATATAAAGTTATGTTACTATCAATTAGTATTAAATGGACATATAAAATTACTACATCTGACATGAAAACAGAGTATTTCAACTGTACAAAAATAGAGACATTTACTTTCTGTATAATAAGACATATAACTATTAATTTTGATACATCCTTAGACAAAAACAGGAAAAGAACAATTTTAAAATTGAAATACATTGGCAGTCATCAAACTGTTTTATACCAGAAACTTATTTCCATAATACAAATACATTAATTATTACCGGTATATTAATTTATGAATTGAAGTTGAAGCATTGTCCAGGCTAATGCCTTTAAATAAGCCCTAATGTATATATATGTGTATTATATGTATGTTTGTTTTTGTCTGTTTTGTAATCTCTAGATGTCTTTATCAGTGGGATGGTTTTTTAAACAAATTTCAATTTGATATAAAAAAAAATTTCTGATTTATCTTATTGTAGTTGACATTCTGGTCAGTTGAAAATTTCTCATAAACTGAATGTGAATGGAATCGTAAAAATTTTAAAAAAAAGTAAAAAAAAAAATATTCTATTCTATTCTATTTTATGTGTAGGAGACATACAGCATATTCCTTATCTCAGTCAGCAGGTGACTAAACTCAATGATTCTGGAGATTTTGGCACACAACATCAGTCTTTGATGTATGTTATGATATATTATCATTACTGTATTTATTTACTCTGTAGACTGGTTCTGCAATCTCTGGTACACTCATACTGTAGGATTTTTTGGAGAGTCTGGTTTATGGGTTAATGAACTATTTGAATTTTGGAATTTAAACTTTGTGTATTGGTATACAAGGAGATTTTGTGTATAAACCATGGAGGAAATGGTAAGAATATTTGATTATAGCAATGGAGTTTTCAATTTCTGTATTTCCTATTGTTTGAATCATACAGGAATAATCGTTTAGGGGTTGAACATTTGAAGGACACAATGAAGTTTATCATGGATCATTCAGTTATTTTTACAGCATTCTTGAACATGTATTTTTTAAACTCCATTCCAGTCCTATATTTCTGACTTTAAATTGTAGAGCCAGGATTTTCCTTTTTTGGCTAATTACCCTTGTGGCTTACTCAGCAAAAATCACTTTAATATTTCATAGAAGGTTACAGGCAAGAAATTAAATCTTGAAAAGTTATTGTCAAGTACAATATTTATTTGTTTTCTCTGGTTATTTGGACTATTAATGAGAATTTAGCATGTTTAGACACATTATATGTAGATTCAAGTATCTGATGTTTTTTTGTTCTGAAAGTTGCTTTGTTTCATTTTTCATTTAAGGTTGAGATGTTTGATTATATGTTTTATCTGGGACTCTATCATATTCCTAGTAATTTGTTCTGTCAGCAAAAAATAGTGAATTTTTACAAGGTTTCATTATACAGTGATTATGTCTGTACTTAAGTGAACTATTAATGTACAACCTGCATGTAAATATGCTTCATATAATAATTATATAACGAGGTACACTACAGGGAAACTACAGGTGGTACATACCACTGAGAGGCATGTAAGGTTAAAATTGATTTGAGCACGTCTCTTTAGAAATGCAGAGAACACTTAGTTTGCAGTGTGTTAGAATCCCAATGCTATAATTTACATTACAAATATATATCACGGTAGCCTGTCTACATTGAGCAAGGAAGCCGGAGTTCTTACTGTGGATTCATTTATTTTTGTGGATACCAATTTTCTTGGATAGAGAAAAAAACGCATTTCGTGGGATACGTAAATTCGTGGATTGCTGGCTTAGAAAAAAAATAAAAAAAGTTGTTAAAATACTGAAATTCGTGGGTTGGTACACCACATATCATTAAAATACTGCGACAAAACGTGCTGATCAGACTTTGATATTGTTTATATTTTGAGAAAGAATAATTGACATCCATAAGCAGAAGAAAATATTATATGTACTCTTTACCTATATTTCTGTACCTTCACAGCTGTTGAGGGGAATTCCCAAGTATATATTTTTGTTGTAAACATCTGGACACATTGTTCATTAATTAATGGATATGCACTTGTATACAATATTTCTATAGATGTAATCAGGTTCAATCTGTACATTTCTGTTAGGTACAGACATATAAAAATAATTAGGTATCCATGAAGTTAGTGATGGACTGGTAATGTGGCAAGACTTTTTTTAATTTTTATAGTATGGGATGTATGGAATCAAAGTAGGTATAGATGTGGGAAAAATACACAAGGATCTTGATGGTGGTAAAAAAGAAGGAAGAAAAATCTTGAGAATCAAATGATAATTGATGTATAAGATACTCTTCTGCTTTCACAATAAGACACAACTTTAGGCTGGGTAGACAGTACTGTAGCCAAGAAACTGTCAAATTAGAAAATTTGCATAAAAGAACTTTGTATGTTTTAAGACATTTTTGAACTTAAATGAATAGTTTGAGGGGGAAAGTTGCTTCATTCAAAACTAGGCAAAAGTTAAAGTTTTTAAGGACTATTAATATGCCATTTACTGAAAACTTTTATTCTGGTGGAGTTTTTAGAAGATTGAAGTTTGATAATAATATTTGGAATATTTTCAAAGTTAGGAGTGATGATTTGATAAGAGTATGACTTATCTAGAGAAAATGAAATATAAATAGTTCTTATCAATTTTTACATTTAATTAATACACTTCCTAAGGATGATGATATAATAGACCTACATGATTTAAAATTGAGATGTAGAGTTACAGTTGGGGCATAATGGTGTGTAATGAAGGGTACATCCTTGTGTAAATAGATCTACATAATGCAATATAAATGATGTCAAATTGAGAATCTATCTCCATTGGTATGTTAGGGGATCAAGTCAAAAGCTATTACATAATATCGGGATATGATCTCTGTGTAATAGATCTGTATAATGTTCTATTTAGAACACATCTCCGTTGGTATTTTATGTGTTCAGATGATTGCTTGATTGTTGCTGAACAAATATTTCATGCTTATGATAAGGACTGTACAACAGTCACAGTGCAATTGAATTCATGCAGAATTGTTTGATGGTACAGGACACAATAGGCCAACAAAGTTTAATGGCATTGGAAAAGTGTACTAATCAGCTAAAGGATGATGAGCCTTTTCTTCTTCACACACACAAAACAGGCATTTTACATACAAGGTGTGACATTCTTCAAACATATCAAACTACAGAGTACAGTCTAGCTTTCTGTTTCACAACATTTCTGCCCCCTAACAACAGGATTGCCCTATAAGTCACCTAACAATAGGATTGCCCTACTTCTAACAATAGGATTGCTATATAAGTCGCCTCCTAACAATAGGATTGCCCTATAAGTCGACTCCTAACAATAGGATTGCCCGATAGCCACCTCCTAACAATAGGATTGCCCTATAAGTCGCCTCCTAACAATAGGATTGCCCTATAAGCCACCACCTAACTATAGGATTGCCCTATAAGTCACCTCCTAACAATAGGATTGCCGTATAAGTCGCCTCCTAACAATAGGATTGCCATATAAGTCGCCTCCTAACAATAGGATTGCCGTATAAGTCGCCTCCTAACAATAGGATTGCTGTATAAGTTGCCTCCTAACAATAGGATTACCCTATAGTCACCTCCTAACAATAGGATTGCCATATAAGTCGCCTCCTAACAATAGGATTGGCGTATAAGTTGCCTCCTAACAATAGGATTACCCTATAAGTCACCTCCTAACAATAGGATTGCCGTATAAGTCACCTCCTAACAATAGGATTGCCCTATAAGTCACCTCCTATCAATAGGATTGCCGTATAAGTCGCCTCCTAACAATAGGGATGCCCTACAAGTCGCCTCCTAACAATAGGATTGCCCTATAAGTCACCTATCAATAGGATTGCGGTATAAGACGTCTCCTAACAATGGGATTGCCGTATAAGTTGCCTCCTAACAATAGGATTACCCTATAAGTCGCCTCCCAACAATAGGATTGCCATATAAGTTGCCTCCTAACAATAGGATTACCCTATAAGTCGCCTCCCAACAATAGGATTGCCGTATAAGTTGCCTCCTAACAATAGGATTTCCCTATAAGTCGACTCCTAACAATAGGATTGCCCTATAAGCCACCTCCTATCAATAGGATTGCCATATAAGTTGCCTGCTAACAATAGGATTACCCTATAGTTGTCTGGGTATGTGATAAACAGTTGTGGGTTGACCCATCACATGTACACAATATTGCATAACTATATAGCAGTGTAGGCATATATTATGATGATACAGTTAAGGTTTTATCTTTATGACATTCAGTTTTCATTACCCCATTAGTGTATGTTAGATATAAAGTTACCATATCAAATAAAGAGTGATAAATATTATATTGTACTGAACTTTATTGATCTGTTTCACAGTTGTTACCTCTATGATATTTATCATCTCTATAAGTACAAATGTACAGTAAACTTAAGGGGTATATAAAGTATTATTAAGTTTCCATCTGTTTCCATACAAGTGTATCCTTCAGATAAAGTTATTGGATCAGTTCAAAGGAGTATCATTTACTTGTAATCCTTTTGTTGTGCTGATTCAATCCAGAAACTGGTACACATAAAAGCACCCCATCTTAAAAAGTAGAAAGTCCATTCGGTGTTAGCAAAAATAAGCTATCTTAGAAAGATTCTAAAATCAGGTATAATTAAACTACGTAAATAAACGTAGAAAAAGCATGATGAGATGTTAAAAAATCATGGGTTTTATGTATAATATGTGTTGTTTTGGTCAGTCAGATGTCCAGTGGATAAATTGTTTTCACCTGACACCAGCAGAAAATTGTTAATTTGTAAAAACAAGTAGATCATAATGTATCTGTCATGTAGTTGATATACAACTTTCTCTCCTCAATAAATGACCAACGGTTAATAATTTTCTCTTATACCGATTTGTGACCAAAAACATCTTATAGTTACACTGTATAGGTATTCTATGTGTCAGATGTATTGCTGACAATGTGGGTAAGAAACTACAGCTGGTTTTAAAAAACACACATACACACAAAAACCAGATGCATGTAGTGAGTTTTTTATTTACAATCTTTGTTTATATCTTTCTGATTTAGATTCTAACCCTTATTTCCTTGGTAATGCCATTTGTACTTGTTGTTGAGGGGAAAGTTTCTTGTGTAAAATAATTTGATTGAAGGTGATATTATATAATTAATTTTTGGGTAGTGTTGTTTTTTTAATATATTCAGTAATTTTATTTGTTTTACAGTTCACCTGCCCAGAACAACCTGGATATGTTGGTTTTGCTAATCTTCCAAACCAAGTTCATAGAAAATCTGTGAAAAAAGGATTTGAGTTCACACTTATGGTGGTTGGTAAGTTCATAATTTTCCAAACCAGGTTCATGAAAATTTTGTAAAAAAGGATTTGATTTTACACTTATCATCCGACAGTAGTTGGTAAGTTCACAGAAGATTTGTAAAAAAAAAATTATAAGGTATATCCTGAAAAAGTTTAAACTAATGGTCTAATGGTTTTAAGCTTTAACAATAGCATTGCTTCTAATGCTGGTATGTTATATTTTCTGCATTTAGTAAAGTGAGTAGGCACCCGTCCTGAGTTATTAAAAGTCATGTGACATAAAAACAGTATATAGGAGTTTATTTTAGAAAAGTTCTAGTGGCAGTGAGGGTTTTCTTTATGTGACTTTAAGATGAATGACTGCAATATAGGTAAAAGCACTGTCACTTTGCTTGGACTTTTAATTAATCCATCATATCCTTTCATTTTATAAGAAGGAATATGCTATATAAGTGATAGATTTCTTCGTGACACAGTTTACATGTATAAAAGACAAAAATGATTTATTAGACAGTCGTGTAATAAAATGTTTTCTCACAGCTTTGGGCTGAAAAAAATACTGCTGACAGAATAAATATAGAATTTACAAGTTGACTAATGATATCATAAAGTATATTAGATAATTGTATAAGCTAAACATGTCATAATATCTGATTTTTTGTGTATTTGTCATGTTTTAAATAGTTTACATGATAGTTTTCTTGTTAGATTGTTTGTTCCATTATATATAGATTATAACATGGCATTTTTCATATCACACCTATTATCAGTTCCAGGTCAAGATATCAGCCCGAGAGCAGCCAGGCTTAAGGGATGATCTTGACCATGGGCTGATAATGGGTCTGATATGAATAATGATATGTTATGATATTCTTATTCTATACTTCAACATCGGTGTTTTATAGGTCTCCATGAAAATTCTTATCTCAATGATTTCAGTTTCATTTCCATATTACCAAATATCCTCAAGGGGCTGCAAATCGTCATTGTCTCTCATCCATTTAGTCAAAACGTTTGTCACTTAATGTTTTTATACGACCGCAAAATTTTTGCGGTCGTATATTGGTATGACGTTGGCGTCGTCGTCGTCGTCGTCGTCGTCCGTCGTCCGTCGGAGTCTGTAGACATTTGGTTTTCGCACTATAACTTTAGTATAAGTTAATAGAAATCTATGAAATTTAAACACAAGGTTTATGACCACAAAAGGAAGGTTGGGATTGATTTTGGGAGTTTTGGTCCCAACAGTTTAAGAATCAGGGGCCAAAAAAGGGCCCAATAAGCATTTTTCTTGGTTTTTGCACAATAACTCTAGTATAAGTAAATAGAAATCTATGAAATTTTAACACAAGGTTTATGACCACAAAAGGAAGGTTGGGATTGTTTTTGGGAGTTTTGGTCCCAACAGTTTAGGAATTAGGGGCTAAAAAAGGCCCAAATAAGCATTTGTCTTGGTTTTTGCACAATAACTTTAGTATAAGTAAATAGAAATCTATGAAATTTAAACACAAGGTTTATGACCACAAAAGGAAGGTTGGGATTGATTTTTGGAGTTTTGGTCCCAACAGTTTAGGAATTAGGGGCCAAAAGGGTCCAAAATTAAACTTTGTTTGATTTCATCGAAAATTGAACTATTGGGGTTCTTTGATATGCCGAATCTAACCGTGCATTTAGATTCTTAATTTTTGGTCCCGTTTTCAAATTGGTCTACATTAAGGTCCAAAGGGTCCAAAATTAAACTTAGTTTGATTTTAACAAAAATTGAATTCTTGGGGTTCTTTGATATGCTGAATCTAAACATGTACTTAGTTTTTTTTATTATGGGCCCAGTTTTCAAGTTGGTCCAAATCGGGGTCCAAAATTAAACTTTGTTTGATTTCATCGAAAATTGAACTATTGGGGTTCTTTGATATGCCGAATCTAACCGTGCATTTAGATTCTTAATTTTTGGTCCCGTTTTCAAATTGGTCTACATTAAGGTCCAAAGGGTCCAAAATTAAACTTAGTTTGATTTTAACAAAAATTGAATTCTTGGGGTTCTTTGATATGCTGAATCTAAACATGTACTTAGTTTTTTTATTATGGGCCCAGTTTTCAAGTTGGTCCAAATCGGGGTCCAAAATTAAAGCTAAAAAAGGGGTAAATTATTTTTTTTGGGGGGTGGGGGCAATTCTCCACAGCATATTGTATCGCACAAGAATTCAAAAATTGAATATAAATTCAAATCATATGACCAATTCTAAGTTCTTTATTTCAGTTATTCTGTTTTAGAAACCTATTATGTGTCAAATATTTCAAGAAATTTTCAATTACACAGTATTGTGCAATAGCAAGAATCAGTATAATTTAAACCAATTTACATTATTTACATTACAATTAAAGGATAACTTCAGTAACACCCAACAATGACTTCAATCCAAACATATATATTGAATAAACTTACAAATCAGAAATTTTAAAATTATATGATACTAACATACATACTACTGCTAACAATTAAATATGACTTAGAGCAAATATGACAACATGATTATAAAAATATGTACAAAGAGGGATAACTCTTTTTTTTATCTCAAATTTTGAATATGTGCTGATGAAGCTTTTTTGTTTATCTCATCTAAACTGCTTTTAAATTATGCATATTTAAAATTTGCCATCCATGACTATGATGTCATTTTCTATTTTAATACGTTATGGTGTATTTAAATGGGCTGTTATGGTTGCAAAGTATCAAGAGAAATGGGGGGGGGGGGGGGGGAAAACAAAATTTAGGGGGGGGGGGAATGAGAAATTGGGGAGGGGGCAATTTTTTTCTCATTTCATAATTCATAAATTAAAAAGGAAATTTCAAATTTTTTTTAGCAAAAAAGGGGGGGTTACAATAAATTTTATTGTTTTTTGTTGTTTTTTTTTTTTTGGGAGGGGGAGTCAATGTGCAACTTCATAGTGTATTGCACAAAAGCTAAAAAAGGGGTAAATTTTTTTTTTTTTTTTTTTTTGGGGGGGGGGGGGGGGGCAATTCTCCACAGCATATTGTATTGCACAAGAAGCAAAAAATTGAATATAAATTGAAATCATATGACCAATTCTAAGTTCTTTGGTTTCAGTTATTCTGTGTCAGAAACCTATTATGTGTCAAATATTTGAAGAAATTTTCAATTGCACAGTATTGCGCAATAGCAAGAAATTGATATGTGTGCCCAATTTTAAATTGGTTATTTCTGATTTATATATAAAAACAAAAAATACTGATATGGTTTGAATAGGTAAATTAAAAATTTTTAAGTTCTTAGACAACATTCATTCTGTGTCAGAAACCTATGCTGTGTCAAATATTTATTCACAATCCAAATTCAGTATTGTATCAAGCTTGAATGTTGTGTTCATAATTGCCCCAACTATTCAGGGTTCGACATCTGCGGTCGTATCTAGCTGCGCCCAGCGGAGCATTTTATTCTGTTTGTATTAACATTTTTCAGTGAATTAATATAATCCACACTTTTGTCCCGCTATCGTCTGCCGTGTTTCTATGTGCTAGTAAGTTTAGAATCGATTACGGAAACAACTGATTTATAACGCGTTTATGGATTAGGGGTGTGATATAAAACGGAAGCAGTTGATATTAACTGGAAACAGTTGATAACAAAGTCATATCAGCCTGCTAAGCCAATTATAAGATTTGGGCAGAAATATGTACAATTTCCAATTTTATCGTAGGGTAAAATTTTACCTTCATTTTCTATAAGTATATGATGAAAACCAGAAACAGTTAATAACAGCCCGCTAAGCCATTTCTTATAAAATTTGGGCAGAAATATATACAATTTCCAATTTTATCGTAGGCTAAAAATTTACCTTTATTGTCTATAAATCTATGATAAATACAATTATGGCACTTCACTGAGTGCAATATCATGTTTTATGGACCACTTAACAACTATATTGCCCAAGGCCATTGGCTGCGGGCAATAATGCTTTTAAGGTAGTAGGTATCTAAATCTGCTAAATTATGGATTTTCTTGAAATTTTATGTGCAGCTAGAATATTCAAAACTGCATCTAAATTTAAAAAAAATTCATATTTAGCTTTTATATTTCTTCAATAAGGTTGATGTAAAATCCTTAAAATAAAGTTCTTTTACTGTAAATTTCATATAAAAACGATATGTTATTGCTATGGACTTTTTCGTTTTAAATACACTAAATAAACAAAGGGTCACCAGCTTTGCTTTGGTTGTGGAAATCATTTAAAAAACTAAAAATGTCAATTTTTATCGCGACATCGTCACAACGTTTTTACGCTTATTTTGGCGTTTTGACACTTATTTTCACTCTTCATATAGTAATAAATCTATTATACTAAAAAACAAATCTGGTGGCCCCTAATAAATTTTATATCAATAAAAACGAATCTGGTGACACCTAATAAATTTTATATCAATAAAATGAGAATAATATATCAATATCAATTTAAAAAAAAATTCTAAGGACTGAATTTTGAGGAATCGTGATTTAAAGTCTAAATATTAGACTTTTTGCAGGATATCTACGTGCATTCTATGTATTTACACATCTGTTTGCGAAAACTTGAAACACCATATTTTGGAAAGTTTTAAAGGGACATACATTATTTTTGTCTCGCCTTTGACGAAGAGTCGTGGAGGCAAGATATAGGTATTACTTTCTGGCGGCGGCGGCGGCATTAACTTTTGTAAAACTTTAATAACTTTGCACATGTAATACCTACATTTAAGATTTATAGTCCACAGGGTAGCTTATCGTATAAGGGTTGCTGCAGTATGCTTATCTTGTGACCCTGACCTCATTTTCATGGTTCACTGACTTCATAAACATGGATTTAAAATTTGCATCCAAGTTTCGTCGTTCAGTCCATTTCTCAACAACTGTAATACCTAGGCCAACCATATTTGGTCTATAGATAGTTCGTAGTGGGTACATGCCAGTCTGACACCTGGCTTGGGACATTGACCTAATTTCATGCTCAAGTGACTTTGTCACTTTTTTGTGGTGAAGTCCATTACTGAGAAACTAGAATACCTAGATTCACCATATTTGGTAAATAGATAGTTCTTGGTGGGTACATGTCAGTATGACACCTGGCTTGGGACCTTGACCTCAGTTTCATGCTTGAGTGATTTTGTCACTTTTTCGTGGTAAAGTCCATTTCTCAGAAACTGTACTACCTAGGACAATCATATTTGGTCAATAGATAGTTTTTGGTGGGTACATGTCAGTCTGAAACCTGGTTTGGGACCTTGACCTCAATTTCATGCTTGAGTGATTTGGTCACTTTTTTGTGGTTATGTCCATTTCTCAGAAACTGTAATACCTAGACCCACTGTATTTGGTCGTTTGATAGTTCTTGGTGGGTACATGCCAGTCTGACACTTGTCTTTGACCTTGACCTCAATTTCATGGTTGAGTGATTATCATCCAAGTTTCTTGATTAAGTCCACTTTTCAACAACTGTAATACCTAGACCCATCCATGTTTGGTCTATAGGTAGTTCTTAGTGGGTACATGCAAGTCTGATACCTGCCTCTGGACTTTGACCTCAATTGCATGCTTGAGTGACTTTGTCACATTTTCGAGATTAGGTCCATTTCTCAGCAACTTTAATACCTAGACCCACCATATTTGGTCAATAGATAGTTCTTAGTGGATACATGTCGGTATGACACCTGCCTTTTGACCTTGACCTCAATTTCTTTTAATGCATTTTCCTTTGACTTGCAAAATGTTGGGTATCTGATAATCATTATTCTGTGTCCATGTGCATACTCAGGCAAGACATGTAGTGTGTCCACTCATGTTTTTATATTCAGATGCAGTTGCTTGCTAAATTTTATAAAAATCTGAAATTAGGTGTCTCCTACCTTAAGTGGTTCAAAAAACATGATATTGCACGACCGTGAAGTGCTATAATTGCAATATCACTGTTTGAAAAACATTGTTTCTATATAAATCTAAAAGTACGAAATGTAATAATAGTTTGTACAAATTTAATTTGTTGATGTTATACCACAGACTTGTTGTAGATGTTTTGCCAGAGACACTTCACATGGTTTTTAACATGATATCTTACAAGTTAGCAACCTGCAGCGACATGTTACCTTACCAAGACACATTATTCTCCAAGGACCCGGAAGCCTTCTATTTTCCGGGCATGACTGGTGAAATTTTTATTTGTCCGGTCGTGAAAAGGGTCAAACAGATGTCCAAAAGATCTAGTTTTTAATAAAAAGATGTACTGAAAATTTGCAACGCCAAATTTTCAGGCCATTTCCTCTCGATAAATGACTGATCTTTTCAAACTGTTTTTACACCAATTATCAGTGCAGTAATTTACAAAGGTGTCTGTGACGCTTAATTATAATTAATGTACACCTGTCAACAGTTTCCAAAATTTCAATCAAGGGTCATTCATCAGTGACAATCAATTAGGCGTTTTTCACCCCTTTCTACTTTGAAATTAAAAAATTCCATTACATGGTATGTTGCTGACGATCTAACATTTCACAATCACGAACTTGAGAAGCTAAAACGCCTTGACATTGTTGCCATTTTCTGCATGTTTAGTTTATAGGAAATAATCATTGAATTGTTGTAGTTAAATATGAAAAAGTAATAAAAATTTCATCTTTCGGGAAGACTTTCATATACTGATTTCAAGGTTTTTTAACGTAAATTTATTTTATTACTTTATTTAGTTCATTTCTACTCCATTGTGTAGTCCTTTATTTAGTTCATTTCTACTCCATTGTGTAGTCCATTTCCATATCAATCTATTTATACGTACCAAATGCGTCGAAGAAGACACCTATAACATCGAAATTATCAATACACAAACCATGCCGCACAGAATGTTAAAGAGTTGATACACATGACATTTATAAATCGTGCATAACAATATTTATATGAAATAAGGTCGTGTATTGAGATAGCTAAAAAGAGTATAAACCGACAATTCATTCTATCAAAAAAAATGTCCGGCAAATGCTGATGAAATTTCCGCATCCCTGTTGTTCTCACTCTGAGCCATCTTTGCTCTTACTCCTTATTTCATTGATGTAATAGAGAAGCTTCAGATATCAATTGTAAGGAATGATCTGGCTGTGGATTAGACTCACAACCCTCTGTACTTGCGGCGAGCATGTTACCACAAAGCACATCATAGTGTACCTCATGTTTCAGATTTGTTACTGATTTTTTACTCTTTTTATATTCTAGGTGAATCAGGTTTAGGAAAATCAACCTTAGTCAACAGTTTATTTTTAACAGATTTATATCCTGAAAGAATTATACATTCTGCTGCAGGTAATATAATTTTGACAAAATTTGTTAAAACTTCCTGTTGATGTAATTTGCTGAAGCTTGCCAACATTCCAAAGTTGGCACATTACAATATCTGTATAAATATAATTATTTAAAACATTTGCAAAACTACTAATATTTTACCAGTAATAATTATTTGTGACAGATGAAAATATGCTCGATCAAGCAGTCGTATTCATAGTAGAAATTTGATATAATCCAGTCAGTTGCCACAGCAACCTATAAATAAAAAATACATGATTGAAACAGTACAGATAAAATATATAAAACAGTTTGTTTACCATTGGAAAGTTATATTAATGTTATATGTCCAATTTGTATATCATTGACCATCTGGTCAGTTAATCATTTTGATCGAGAGCTAATTATCACAAAAAAGATGATCTTGATAGAAGATAGATGAGATATCTATGTGGGAGGGATAAACAAATATCAATGGCTATTTTGGTACTATAATTTTAATTGGAAATTTAATACAGCAGACCCAGAAAGTATATCATGCATTGGATATCCCAGTGATAGTTTATAAAACACCAGTAATTTTTTTAATATATTTTAGCGCTGCATTACAGTTGCGGTTATTTTGGGTGCATTTGAATAAAAAATCTGCATTTGAACACTTAATTAGGAGTATATAAGACAATTTTGTTAAATTTTATAACATGAAAAACACTACAGATATGTTTAATTTGGTTTTACAGAGAAAATAAAACAGACAGTAAAAATAGATGCCTCGACAGTAGAGATAGAAGAAAGAGGTGTAAAACTAAGGCTAACAGTTGTTGATACACCAGGATTTGGAGATTCATTAAATTCTATAGACTGGTAATGTCTAAATACAACACCAGTTTTATTGAAGTATATGTATATTTGGAAAATTAACTTCTTGTCAGTGATGCTAAATCCAAACAAAATTTTAAAAAATGAAAAAAGATAAAATGCCACACATTGAAGAGAAAACAGCCAGAAATAACATCAAAAGATATCAATCAATGAAAGACTTATCATTACAATATACATTTTACCACCCCACATTATACATGTTCCTGTCACAAGTTAAGACACCAGTACCTCAGATAGGTATTCAGTGTGTGTCATGTAGTGTGGGATGTTGAAGATTTAATCAAAAGTGTCAATGTTAATTCAGTTGACATACATCCCATATTTTGTAATAAATTGTTAATTTAGTATCATAATTGCAAAGATTTTTACATCAAATTAACCAATATTGTTCCATTGAAACTAGAGAAAATAATTAAATTATTCTGTATTTCTTACTCAGAAATAAAAGATTGTATATTATACAAAATTAATAATAATGCTTTCAGCTTTAAGCCAATCATTCAGTATGTTGACGATCAGTTTGAGAGATATCTGCAAGATGAGAGCGGACTTAATCGAAGACACATCATTGATAACAGGGTCCATTGTTGTTTTTATTTCATCAATCCATCTGGTCATGGGTAAGACATTTCAAATCATTTTTAAAATGGTGAAAATTCGCATTTAGTACATATCATATAAGTATAGTGAATTATTATTTGTCATTTAATGTATACTGAATTTGAACTGTTTAAACATTTTCCTGAGGAAATGAGCACTTATAGCAAAAGATTGATTATTGCACTCGACCATAATATTGCATTTCTCAAAGTGTTTTATATTAAAATGATCCTGAAATTATATCTTACAACTGTATAATGTTGTCTGGGGAGGAGTAGTTATCTTGCCTGCAGGCATGGGCACTGTACATTCCACAGACAAGTAGTTATCTTGCCTGCAGGCATGGGCACTGTACATTCCACAGACAAGCAGTAGTTATCTTGCCTGCAGGCATGGGCACTATAAATTCCACAGACAAAGAGAAGTTATCTTGACTGCAGGGGCACTTTACATTCCACAGACAAGACTATAGCCGAACTATTCACTCCTATAATGAAACAATAGAATGCTGAATATTATTGAACTAAACAAAAATATTTTAACAAGTACATTATGTATTGCAGGAAATGATAGATTTTTTGTACTAGCCAGGAAGAGTTAGTGCCCTTAGAATGTTACTTGGTAAATGAATAGTAAAATTGTAATGACATTTTTTTAGCATTACACAGTCAGTTTCCTAAAGAACTTTGATTAAAATACAAAAGTTTATAATCTAATCTAGTGTTTTGGAAATTAATTTCTATTTTCTATTAGCAAATGTCTGGTTTTTTTTTTAGGTTACGTCCCCTCGACATAGCATTTATGAAGGCAGTTCATCATAAAGTAAACATAGTTCCGGTAATTGCCAAGGCTGACACATTGACCAAACAGGAAGTCCTACGACTAAAAAGACGGGTAAGTGACATATTTACTGATGTAACTTATGATTTTTTTGGCAGGTACACATGCCGCAAAACTCCATTTAACCCCCATTTTCATTTGAAAATGCCTGTACCAAGTTAGGAGTATAACTGTTGCTATCCAGTTGTACTTGGTATTTGCATACCTCCTATCTTTTGCCAGTTTGTCATACTTTGATTGTTTAATTTCCCTTGGAGTACAATGTTTTTCTTATGAAACTTTAGTTCATGTAACCAAGGCTGACACACTGATCAAACAGAAAGGCCTACAACTAAAAATACAGGTAAGTGACATAGTTCTATTAGTAGGTAAAGTGGATATACTGACCATACAGGAAGTCCTTTGACTAGAAAGATGGGTAAATGACATAGTTCTAGTAAAAAGGCAAGGCCAACACACTGACAGACAGCAAGTCAAACGACTAAAAAGATGGGTAAGTAACAGTTCTAGTAATAGGCAAGGCCAACACACTGATCAAACAGCAAGTCAAATGACTAAAAAGATGGGTAAGTGATATAGTTCTAGTAATAGGCAAGGCAACACACTGACCAGACAGCAAGTCAAATGACTAAAAAGATGGGTAAGTGACATAGTTCTAGTAAAAAGGCAAGGCAACACACTGACCAGACAGCAAGTCAAACGACTAAAAAGATGGGTAAGTGACAGGTCTAGTAATAGGCAAGGCTAACACACTGAGCAGACAGTAAGTCAAATGACTAAAAAGATGGGTAAGTGACATAGTTCTAGTAATAGGCAAGGCCAACACACTGACCAAACAGCAAGTCAAATGACTAAAAAGATGGGTAAGTGACATAGTTCTAGTAAAAAGGCAAGGCAACACACTGACCAGACAGCAAGTCAAACGACTAAAAAGATGGGTAAGTGACAGTTCTAGTAATAGGCAAGGCCAACACACTGAGCAGACAGCAAGTCAAACGACTAAAAAGATGGGTAAGTGACATAGTTCTAGTAATAGGCAAGGCCAACACACTGACCAGACAGCAAGTCAAACGACTAAAAAGATGGGTAAGTGACATAGTTCTAGTAATAGCAGAGCACAACACAGGACAACCTATGACTAAAAAGAAGGATAAGTTAAATAGTTCTGTAAATAGCTAAGACTTGCACACTGACCAAGCAAGAAGGTTAGTGGTGAATCTTCTACAAAGGGGGGAGAAATTTAATTTCAGATTCCCAGCTTGGGAAATGTCCTCGAAATTTGAAAAACAGCAAAAAACTGGGATTAACTCTTGAGACTTGTTAACTAGAAGTCATTAGGTAAAATAGATTACACCCATTTGATCATTGTTTTTTCAGTCCTACATAGCTTCAGACAGGTATTAAATGGGACGTATATTGCTTTGTGACTAATGTTAATAAGATGAAACTCTTCATGACTTACTTCATGTCATAAAAACTTTCCTTACTATGCGGAATTACTACGAAGGGTAAACAGACTCTGCTTAGCAGAGTATAGTCCTTTTCATAAGTAGAAAATGACTTAAATTATTTTAATCATCATCCTTGAAAATAGGAAAAAATCCTGAAAACTCCAGGAATTTTTTGTCCAGAACAGTGTAGGAACCCTGATGTACAGTAACACTGTATATCCTCTGCCTGATTGTGATAAATCATGATATTCC
The DNA here is from genome assembly GCA_028015205.1 of Mytilisepta virgata. Taxonomy (NCBI): domain Eukaryota; kingdom Metazoa; phylum Mollusca; class Bivalvia; order Mytilida; family Mytilidae; genus Mytilisepta; species Mytilisepta virgata. The sequence continues at coordinate 700,387 of CM051520.1, read as the reverse complement.
CTTTTAATTTTAGGTATTGGACCAGATGAGTACGATATCAGTATATATCCCCTGCTTATATTGTGATAAATCATATTGCCTTTAATTTTTAGGTATTGGACCAGATAGATGAGTACGGTATTAGTATATATCCCTTGCCTGATTGTGACTCAGATGAAGATGAGGATTACAGGGAACAATGTCGCCAGCTCAAGGTATAGTATCAGTAGATTTTTGGTAGAATTACCAAGAAGTATGGTATAGTTAAAGTAAATTGTTTCTGTTTCATGAGAACTGTATTTTTGGACTAACTGAAGGTCAAATATGCATTTTGTTATTTGTTTTTGTTGGGTTTCTGAAAATAACTTAAAAACTTTGGCTTTGATGTGTATTTATTTTTGGCTAATGCTGATAATTTATTATGTAACCTTGACATCTAATGTTGCTATATCTAACAAAGGTAGAAATGAATGTGAACAGAACATCATGTTGTATATTTTATTATTCAGGAAGCAGTGCCTTTTGCTGTAATTGGTGCAAATACAGTTATAGAGGTGAAAGGTCGTAAGGTCAGAGGTCGTATGTACCCATGGGGTGTAGTAGAAGTAGAAAACCCAGACCACTGTGATTTCATCAAACTTAGAACTATGCTGATGTATGTAGTAATAAAAACAATTCAGATGATTGATCAGTAATACTGACAGACTGGAAACAGTAACTTATTATGGAATAACTTTCAAATTGTTTTGGTATTGTGTAAAACATTTTCTCAGATTTTCAGAAAATTTCATTTTTAATTTTTGAATTGCAGAACTTCAATTTTTAAGGCTACCTAAAATAAATTCTCTGGTTCTCAGACAATTGATTTTACAAAAATGGCAAGGTAGGTAGGGAATTTATTTTTTCAGTTTATTTTCTTGTCAAAAAAGGCAAGGGATTTTCTGTCAAGGTGTTTATTTTAGCGACATACAAATCAAGTTTGAATCCGTTCACTTCTATGACCTTTGTATTATACAAATTGGTTGTCTGTGTCCAATGCCTCGAATTTCCTCCTTTTATTCTGCAAATACTGCTCTGCTGAGATTTTGTAGACTTAGCAGGCAGTATTGTCCATGTAATGACTTGTTTTGAGTAAATATTCAAGTCAAACTTGCTGCCATGATCGTTTATCAGCTGTTTATTTACTTTCGTTTTGACTTGATCAGCGTCACACAATGCTTGAAAATTTAGTCTTGGTCAGCAGATGCTTGAAAAGTACTTTTGGCTCCAAATTTCAAATTTTATTTTTACTGATTTTTGTCCAGAAATCTAATAAATTCGTTCTGTTGGAAACTTTTTTAAGTGAGGCTGCAGTGTCTGAGAACCAGATATTTTAGTTTTGATGGCTTAAGTAAAAATAAAAGTATCAGAAAAATGAGATATCTGGTCTTAGATAATTGTTTGTTATATTAACTGAAATTATCATATTAGCTATTGTTATAAACTAAATGTATGATTTTTACAGAACACATATGCAGGACTTACAGGAAGTCACACAAGAAGTACATTACGAGAATTTCCGAGCAGATAAACTAGCCAGCGGTGGTGGTGGTGGTGCAGCCATGAAAAAAGTCAGGTTGGTATTTATTCTGGAGGTTTACTTTGTTTATAATTTATTGTTTTGTAAAATCTGTAGTTACGGTGATGGTTTCACAAAATTAGAAAAGTTTCGGGAGAACATTTGGAGGCTGTTCTTACCTAAATGATCTTTTGTGAAATAGCTACCTCACACTTTGAAATTTATGATGAACCATTATATATATTATATTCTTTCATGATGGAAATTAATTAAAACAGTTTAAAGCAAGATTTGGTAGTTTAACCTAATCCTTGTTGAAACATACTTTATATTTTGAGTATAAGGTCCTTGAAAATAAGTTCAGCATATAGTTGTTTCAAAGTTTCCTGAAAATGACTGATATTATTGCTATTACTTTGCATGGAATATTAGTGATATTTGGATAAATCAGGTAGTCCATTGTATTTTGGATACCTTTAAAGTTTTCTGGTATAAATGTGTGTGTAGTTTTTTAAAAAGTGTGTTGAAAAATGGATTCATTAAGACTCTTTCGTAGCAAAAAAGAACATGTTTTGCACACTTACATTTGTTTATATTTGTGGGAAAAAGCACACAAATGCCAAATTCAATTCACATATATATATACACAGATCCCCCCTCCCAGAAGGAGAGCAAAGTTCCTCCATTCATAGGATGATTCCAATTATCCATTGGATAAATTCTGCATAATATTTCCTGTTAGTACCAAGTTTAGATCTCTGGTCAGAAATTGATTGATGCAATATCCTTGGTAATATCATTAAGAGGTGTTGTCCTAAAAGATGTATTTCACACTTTATAATAAAATGTCATGGGAGAAACAAAATGTCCTTCGTTTTATTATAGATCTGTGTGGCCTAAAGTGTGGATATTGAAAATCTAAAATTTAACTATCTTAAGTGTCAAAATATCATCATCTACTGACAACAAAAGGAGGATCTTTCGAAACTATGTTGTCATAAAGCTTATCAATTAAATACAAGCAGAACATTTTGTACCATCATCATATATTCATTTTCATAACATGTCCATTCACCATTTACAGAAGACAGCGTGAAGAGGTCGTTGAACAGGAGTAGGTCTCATTTACATATTATGCATATTCACATCATTTTCATGCATGAAATATAAGTTTTCATTTCATACAGTGGTAGACAGGTGGCCATGTATAATATAAATAAAAAAATGTTGCATGAATTAATGAAAACTTATAATAACTTCCCCTTTACATCACCCTCCCCCAAATTCAGCATGGACAATTTTTTTTCTCTAACCCAATTTAGTATGAACAGCAGTTTCACTAATGACCACTTTAAGTTATTTTTAATTCAAAATCATTCAAATTTTTTATTGCTCTGTCACATCCAATAAAGGATCGAAAGGCACAACATAAAACAGTCATTAAGTATAATGCAAATTGAATCAATGGCCTCCTGTCCTCTGTTCTAGCGACTGCTTAAAAAAGGATTTCACTTGTTCAGTAGTAGTAGGAATAAAAATATGTTTAATTTTTGTAGTCATCGAAGTGTTTAAGGCTGTCAGTTTAATGACAAACAATAAAACCAACCATTGATCTAGATCTAAATGAAAACAAAAGAAGTTTTTACAAACTAGGAACTAAGTACCTGTACGACTTTCATACATTTCCTTGGAACATAGGCTTTATTTTTCAAGAGTCTTGGAAAAAAGATGAAATGAAAGCTTTTATCCTTTCTTGTTAGGAGAACAAAAATATTTTTGGAGACAACGTATCTACATTTGTTTCCAGCAGTCTCAGAAAGTTGTTTAAATCTCATTAAGATCATGTAAAAGGAATGAGGAAGAATTTATGTTGCAGCAAACTTCACTATTACATGTCGTCTTGAGCAGCTTCATTGAAATTACACTGTGACATTCTAGAAAAGACTTTGGACTGTGACCAAAATAACATTCATCTCATATGACCTCTTTATCTGGTCCCAAAATTCATTGATTGTAGGTTAAATCTCTAATAAAGTTTCTTTTTATAAGTGGTCGACGCCATATTTGTCCTACATACACGTAACAATATATATATATAAAAAAAAACAACTTATTTTGGCCAACATATAGTGTACTTATAAATAATACCCCCATTATAATAAAGCATTTAGTGTGAGCTTGAGAGAATGTAAATATATTTAGACTACAGTATTTATTTGTTTTTTTTTACTTTTTTGTTCCATTGTGTCCTGTATGTATGTGGTGCCATTATATTATTCTGTTTCGGTAAGCCTAGAAACTTAGTGTGTAGTGTTAACTTTTAGCAGTCTGAATATTTTTGAATGATTTTACAAAGCTGATTCAAGTCATTTAATGAAATATTTAATATTGAAAATGTTTTTCATTCTTGTTCTAGAAATTTGATTCCCTATTTATAATTTTTAAAAAAGATTTGTCTTTGTAATGGCAACATTGTTTAGGAATGTGAATGAATTTTAATATTAGTGAAAAAAATTGTAACTGTTTTTCTAATAAAATTAACTGAGTTTGTAATATTTCAAAGATAACATTATGATACATGTACAGTAAACCAGTGTGATCAGCTTTGTATATATTTCTGAATGTCTTAACATGAACCATGTATATTCTTCAGATCTGTCTTATTTCATACAAAAAATCCAACACTTCCATATCATGTTTGGCAGTGTAAATGTTGGATCTAAAGATGTTGTTGACAGTTTTGTTAATTAGCATCTTGTTGGAAGTATGAATACGTTTTAAATTGTATTATTTGGATTAATGGGGGAAGGATGTTTGAATGGAAAGCTGGGTGGAATATTTTCTGAAAGGAGCTTGTATGACCATATGTGTTTTGAATGGCTGTGTTCAGTTGGTTTGTGTTTGTAAAATTGGAAGTGTCCAATGAAAATTTTGTTTTTATCAATTTTAACATTGGCAGTACATACTTGTATTTGAATCAACATCATTCTAATATACATCTCCCCACAACATTAAGGCATATACTGTGGATTCTGTTATTTTTTCTTTTTGTAATATCAATTTTTTTCATAAATTTATTGAAATTTGTTTTTTTTTAAATTTTACAATAGCATGCCTGAAAGTTTTCCTGCATTTGCCGGATTTCTGGATTTTGACCATTTTAGTCCTTATATATTCCTATATAAAATATTGGATTCTTGCCAATTTCTGGTTTCTGGCACTTTCTGTACTATCACTCATACAATAGTTAAATTCATAGTGTCTTTGTACCAATGAAATCCATCAAAATTTGTGTCCAATAAAATATAATGAATTTGCAGTATATTGTTTGTTGCTAATATCACCAGCTCTGTTATATCACGTCTAACTTGTACAGTAGGACTCTTTGCTAGACATTGTAAAACTGGATTCGTTGTAAGCTTTTTATTTTCAAATGTAAACTGATAATCTGTCTGCACAATTTCTTTACCAATTAACTGTTTTAAAAATCTATTATGCTATGTAAGTACTTATATCAGTATATAAAAATATAGTCAACAGGTGATGTGGAGTAAAATAATAGAAATACTGTTTTATGTAGATAATTTTTTATATATCCAGATGATTTAGTTCTTGATGTTACTTTAGATATTAAAGTATGATATTAGATATATAGGTTAATAATGAGTGATATTTTATATTTACAGTAAAAATCGTCGTCCTGAAAGTATGGTAAATGATGAAAAGGAAAAACAACTAGCAGAAAAAGATGCAGAGGTAAAGGACATCAAAATAAATAGTGGAATTGATCTTCAGTTTCATGCAGAATAAGAACAGTGATGTTCAGTCCTGTTAAAAATCATTTATCATCTCATATAATTTATGTCACAAAAAATATTTTCTAGTTTTTTTGTTTGTAAATATTGAAAATGATAAAACAGTGTAAAAGTTTTATAATAGTTTTAGTCCTCGCTTTATGTGATACAGTTTCATTACAGTCCTTCTTTTGCACCTCATATAAAATGTGCTTTCTTCACTCTTTTATATACCAATGAAACTACAGAAAGAAACATTCAATTCTTAAGCATTAATGTTTATATGTTTGAAAAATAAGGTTAAAAAATCTTTTGTTTTAGTTGAGGAAAATGCAGGAAATGTTGGCTCAGATGCAAGCTCAGATGGAGGCTCAAAAAAGAATGGCTGGAACTCCAGGTAAACAGAATGGTGGACTCAAATCAGAAAATGTTTAGGTAATATTTTACTTGCGTTATCGGATAATCTCAACATGACACCATTGTCAAACAATAAATTTGTAACTGTGATTAAATGATTATCATCCTGTCTTACATATAGTTTACTGAAATGATTATCACCCTGTCTTACATTTAGTTTACTGAAATGATTATCACCCTGTCTTACATATAGTTTATTGAAATGATTATCACCCTGTCTTACATATAGTTTACTGAAATGATTATCACCCTGTCTTACATATAGTTTACTGAAAAGATTTCAATGAATTAATTGTAAATATATTTTTATATGAATAATGAAAATATAATACAGAAGCAATAAATCTGTAGAAAAATTATCAAAGACCAAAATTCAAGGACGAGAGAAAACACAACAAAAACATACAACAAAGACATAGCTAACCAAAGAAAATCAAAACAAGTTGGCTAACAAACTAAAGCACTTGCAATACAAACTCCCACAAAAAACCTAGTGTGACATCAGGTGGCTTCAGAAAGGGTAATAGTGTGACACCAGGGGTTCCAGAAAGGGTAATAGTGTGACATCAGATGGCTCCAGAAAGGATAATAGTGTGACATCAGGGGCTCCAGAAAGGGTAATAGTGTGACATCAGGTGGCTCCAGAAAGGGTAATAGTGTGACATCAGGTGGCTCCAGAAAGTGTAATAGTGTGACATCAGGTGGCTCCAGAAAGGATAATAGTGTGACATCAGGGGCTCCAGAAAGGGTAATAGTGTGACATCAGGTGGCTCCAGAAAGGGAAATAGTGTGACATCAGGTGGCTCCAGAAAGTGTAATAGTGTGACATCAGGTGGCTCCAGAAAGGGTAATAGTGTGACATCAGGGGCTCCAGAAAGGGTAATAGTGTGACATCAGGTGGCTCCAGAAAGGGTAATAGTGTGACATCAGGTGGCTCCAGAAAGGGTAATAGTGTGACATCAGGTGGCTCCAGAAAGGGTAATAGTGTGACATCAGGTGGCTCCAGAAAGGGTAATAGTGTGACATCAGATGGCTCCAGAAAGGGTAATAGTGTGACATCAGATGCTCCAGAAAGGGTAATAGTGTGACATCAGGGGCTCCAGAAAGGGTAATAGTGTGACATCAGGTGGCTCCAGAAAGGGTAATAGTGTGACATCAGATGGCTCCAGAAAGGGTAATAGTGTGACATCAGATGCTCCAGAAAGGGTAATAGTGTGACATCAGGGGCTCCAGAAAGGGTAATAGTGTGACATCAGGTGGCTCCAGAAAGGGTAATAGTGTGACACCAGGGGCTCCAGAAAGGGTAATAGTGTTACATCAGGTGGCTCCAGAAAGGGTAATAGTGTGACATCAGGGGCTCCAGAAAGGGTAATAGTGTGACAACAGGGGCTCCAGAAAGGGTAATAGTGTGACATCAGGTGGCTCCAGAAAGTGTAATAGTGTGACACCAGGGGCTCAAGAAAGGGTAATAGTGTGACATCAGGTGGCTCCAGAAAGGGTAATAGTGTGACATCAGGGGCTCCAGAAAGGGTAATAGTGTGACATCAGGTGGCTCCAGAAAGGGTAATAGTGTGACATCAGATGGCTCCAGAAAGGGTAATAGTGTGATATCAGGTGGCTCCAGAAAGGGTAATAGTGTGACATCAGGTGGCTCCAGAAAGGGAAATAGTGTGACATCAGATGCTCCAGAAAGGGTAAGAATATCCTAACCCTTTAATGACTTCACATTGCAATGAGAACAAAATCTACAAATATACATCCAAAAAGATATATATGTTCCTAAATAATCCTTCGAAAAGCAAAACCTTTTATTATTTTTCAATACAGTATCTGCATAATGAAATATTTACAAAGGAAAATAGTAAACAAAGCTTAAAAATATTCCTTAATTAATGTAGTATATATTATTTTAATGATTGAACAAGACAGGGAGGTAATGTGGCTAAAAATACATGTTTATATGAATTTCCATTTTGTTATTATGTGAGGTGTTAAAGATTAAAAGAGTATTTGATAATTAATTCCTTTTGTTAATCTTTAAATGCTGTTCTTGTTTTGATGAATTTTTTATTTTTTTTTATTGCAGGCCAAAAGAACAATGCACAAAGACTGTTTCCATAGTGACATGGTATTGCTAAGGAAACCTGTTATAACTAACATTGTTTGAATTGACAATTTTGTTTATTTAACATCAGATTGCAACAGTTTATCAATTCAGATCCATTCCCTGTACCAGAGATCAAAGCTATCTTTTATACTTTATGTAAACAGTTGCAATTTATTTTTTATAATGTATTTTAAGTTGCATTTAGCTTTTGTATATTTTGAATTGCATTTATTAGGAGACCTACATGTTTGTGTCTTTAAATTATAGTTAATTAAATGTATGAATTTGCCATCTTAAAAAAATATTCATAAAAGTAAAAATAATGAAAAGGAATTTTGATCTCGGATGACTACTGTACTTATATCTGGCATTTATTATCTCGAAATCAGTCGATAAAATCTAGTCAATTTTCTTGCCAGTTTCAGATTTAATGTAATAACTGCACTATTTTTAATGACAAAAAATTGGCATCCTTCTCAATACTAACATTACTAAAATGTTCAGTGCTTAATAAATAGTGCTTAAAAATTAATATCACACATGATAGTGTTGATTTGAATAGAAATGATTAAAGTAAACATTGTAAAATATGACAACTTTTAAGTGAAGTTAAGCTATATATTTCAGCAATGCAAAATAAAATATGATAACTTTTAAGTGAAATTAAACTATATATTACCAATGTAAAATAAAATGTGACAACTTTTATGTGAAGTTAAGCTCAATATTTCACTAATGACGTAAGTTTCAGAAGTGATTTAACATTACTGTTACCTCTGTATAGATGTTTTATCACACGAAAACATCTAAATCATTATAACAAGATAGTGCAATCATTAGAAAACTTAGAAAACATTCTTTAGAGATAAAGATGGTAAAGTTACAAATCATGACAGAAGAACAAAATTATTTAATAAATACGCAATACATATTTATGTTCATATTTCATATAAGTTAAAATTGTCAACTTTATATCATACAGTATTGACATTGCTATATGTCAGTTAATGTAGGGACCAGTGTTGTCCATATATGTATGACCAGTTCATATCAAGTCACATCTTCTATCTGTGGGTTATAGAAAGAGGAAGAAGTTTAACATAGCATGTTCATAAAACATTGACATAAAACAAGAGATCACATCTATATAGATTTTTTTCAGTACTTAAGTAAAAATCATATGATCTTAACACATACCTAAGTATATTCTTATGACTCATTAATATTTGTTAATAATGATGGTTAATTGGCCCATTTACAGATGTTTCTGCCTTTAATTCAGCTACCTGTTTTCATTACACTTTATTAACCACTTCCAGTCTCCTATAATTTGCTTTTGCTTAAGTTATTTTTAAGTGTCTCTATTCTTTAGACAAATAAAGGCTGGAAAATACCTATTTTTCGCTGAAGAAAATTGTAGTTTAATTCTATTGTCTATACTTGTATAAATTATCTCCCTTTAAGCAAAAACTTGTATTTATAGTTTAAGGGAGATAAGTCAACATTTTAATGTTATTAAACAAAGGAGATCTCTCTAACCAACAAAAAACTAACAAATAACTTGAATCTCATATATTTATATTCAGCAATAATTTTATATTTATTTCATGTAACTATTCCATTTATGTGTCAACTTTATTTTTTTCATTATATATAAGTATTAAATGTTTTATGTATGAAGTAATTGTGTCATGTGGTGTGTACACTGTGGTCAGTCTTAAAATAATATTTCCATGTAAACAAATATTTTGTAGTATTTCTGTAAAATCTTTTATATGAATTAACATTATGTAAAATGATGTTATCATATCATGTGTTTCTATGCATTACAACAATTAGTTCTTTAGATGCTTCTTCAATTTAAAAATTATGATTCACAAAAACATAATATGAGGATATTTAAATAATTGTAGATAAACAACACTTCAGTATATCAGAAATCATTTGCGTTAATTTCTTTGTCTACGTAATAAGGAAGTAAAATAGTGATAAGGTATAGTATTTCCTGTAAAGGAATATATACTGACCCAGTGTTACACCATGTAAAGTAAGATATGTGTTATTACAATCAATTATAAAAACTATTTGCAAATAAATAATTGTATACGAGTCGAAGTTTAATTTAAAAGCCCTATGTTGGAACCTGCAGGAAGTGAAGAAAAAAAACACCATTATTGTACCACTATGTCAGGTTTTAAAATTCAAGATAGGGGTATCAATGTAAAATTTCGAAATTCCCATAAAGAATCTCTTGGGTTAAATTGCTGTTAATTTATATAGTGCAATTCAACAAACCTTCGTTTGAACAAAAGTATTGTTTTTGGAAAATGGAAGTATTAGAGTGATTTACCCTGAGACATCATTATAGTGGATTCAACAATTACTTTCAGGGTCAGAATATGAAGGTAACGATTTAAGGTAGATAACATTCTTAAGTGATTTTTTTCTTCCATTGATATCATTGAAATGACAAATATTAATATTCTAGAAAAACATTACCAGATCTAAGCCAAGGTCAGTATACTATTCTAGCCTCTCTTTGTCTTTACTGTTGTGTTTATTTTGACATTGGAATTTGTTCTTCAATGTTTTGGGTTATTGTTTTGGTTTTCACATTTTTGGCCTTGAACCCAACTGATGAGTTATTAATCAATGTGATGTGCACATCTTGTGCATCAAAATCAAAATAATACTGTATTAGTATTAAAAGTTCAGTTTGTTTTAAAATATGCCACAAAGCATGTGATACTAGACTACAATGAGAAAAAAAAAAAAAAAAAAGCTTGCTGTCATGGTTAGTTCATATTCTGTTTAGACACAGCTAATTTGGAGCTGAAAGATAAAACTGATAACTAATAAGTTATTCAATATTCTGTCTGGAAGCACATCTGATTTGGAGGTAAAGTTCTTAATGGAAAGGTTTAGATTGATCAAGCCCATTTTAAGCTCACATGACCCAAGGTCATGTGAGCTTTTGCCATCACGTGGCGTCCGGTGTCGTCAACTCTTCACATAATGATCTTCTTGAGAACCACTGAACAGAATGAAACCAAATTAGGCAGAGATGTTCGCTATAAGGTCCTTTCCAAGTTTTAAATTTTTGAAAAACATGGCTGCCAGGGCGTTTTCTAATTTCTGATTGGCTGAAGAACGACTTAACTGATTGAGCGCAAGGTAGATTGTGACGTTGCTTTTTCAGGATACAAAAATTGACAGATTATCGCGTTCTATTTCGCGCATTTGGCATATTCCAAAATTGCGTCTCGCGTCAAAGGACGTTTTGTTCAGAAGAGTGAAATATCGTGTCGGAACATAGCCAGTAATCAGCTAAAACAACTTAAAACAACATACGAAACCTTCCTAAAGTTTGGACACCTGGAAAAAGACGAGTTCTTTACTGATGGGATTTCAATATCGGTGACAGTTCATAAGTATGATGAAGGTAGTAAAGGGTTATTGTCGTGCAACGTGTTTTGCTATTTGTATTTCACATGCTTCCTTGCATGAAACTCGTTGTTTACCGTGTTCCGTGAAATAGTTAAAAAAAGCAATGTGCAAGCATTTTTTTTAAATTTTTCGTTTACCATGAAATGGACATTTGATTTCGCATTTATCCATGCACACACTCCTTCCTTTTTACGACTTTCTGTGATAGGTAGTCTCCTTGAATACTTTGAGATACATGTAGTTGTTTTTTGGACTTTCCCTGTGAGTTTAATTGTCTTTCCTTATTACTTATCAATAGAGTTGGGCAGTCATAGTAGTAAAGTATAGCCATATTCACTTTTTTAGCGCGTCAATGCATAGGCGAAGAAGATAATTAAAAAAAAAACCAGAAATCGGTATTGGACATCCACATATAAAGATAAGATAAATTCTATCTGAAGTTGGTTTTGTAGAAAATAGAAAAATGCAAGCTCTCAAAAGCTTAAACCCGAAAAGAGTGACATAATACATGCAAGTGTATTTTATGTCTCTTGTTCGACAGTAAACACATATACACGATCTAAACAAAAGGAAGACTTCAAGTTCCAGCATTATATCAATTTAAGGCCTAAGGGTTCCCTCATTATCCCTTACATCTATTGTAATAGCTAACTATTTTTTTTAACTATTTGGTATTACACTTTTATATGAAAAAGGGGGAACTTCATTTCGCAAATTTTACTATGTAAGTATTACATTGACAATATAATATTCCATTTTAACGGGAAAACACGGCAATTTCAGGCTGCATCATATCCGGCTGTCAAAAAGTGATTTACACAATACCAGTCTCCTGTTTTATTGAATAATAAAGCCCATAGGTATTTTGCTATAATAAAAATAAGAAATTTGGTGCCAAACTTCTTTTCTGTGGTAGTTATGAGAATCTTGAATTTAAGTCCCCGAGGATATTAGCCCAGTAGTAGGAAATACATACAAAAAACTTGTTTTAGAGAACCACTGAATCGATTGAAACCAAACAAAGCAAGAATGTTCCTTATGAGGTGCTTACCAAGTGTTGTTACTTTGTTGCCGATCCTTAATCCAAGATGGCTGCCGGAGTGGGACTTAGTTTAAAGACCAAACCGCCTATTGTTTATGCACATTAGGCAGCGCAACGTAGATTGTGATGTTAAGGCTTTATGACGTTTTGGATTTTGTTTTGGATTTTAATGGTTGTGCTTATTAATTCATCACTATATTTTTAACTGGTTTTCCAACACTTTGACTTAGAGCACTGCTGATGAGTTGTCAGCCAACGAAATGGCCATACAGTGCATCAAATTTATTTTGTGATATGTTTTATTATGACATTGCCAATAAAAAAATACAGGGAAATTGTACTATGACTTCAGATTCATTGTTCCAAGAAGGATAACTCTTTTCTTTTCAATAACCGAAAAAATATCATGAAAATAGTTCATATCTTTTTAAAAAGATCAGTGACATATAATTGTTTTGGTCTTCTTTAAATAACTACATAATTTTTATTCTCTTTAAAAATTTATAGGAAAAAAATCACCTACAGATTTTTTTTAAATACAAGAAAAGTATTTCACTTCGGCCTATTATTTTAGCGGGAATGAAATAAAATTTGATTTTTAAAGTCATAAAACACAAGAGCACACACTTTAGAATCTTATTTTGATACATAAAAATATACTCTTTCTTTTGAAATAAAATTCTGGCTCTATGTCCGATATTTACAGAATAATGGAAATTTGAAGTAAAAACCCAATAATTTACTTTTTTGCAAAATCCTCCGAACTGAGGTTGCTATAGTGACAAAACAAGGTCAGTGACCCCCTATTTTTTTTATCGTATTTTCTTCCCCAATCTTTGAAATACGTAGACACAAAATTTTGAGAAAAAGTCACCTACAGAATTGAATAGGCAGTTTGGTCTTTAACATAGAACCCTTTGGGAAATACATACAAAAATCTTCTTCATGAGAACTGCTGAATGGATTGAAACCAAACATAGCATGAATGTTTCTTATGATGTTCTGACCGCCTCGGTGGTCTTGTGGTAGCGTGCTCGTCTCGAGTGCGGAAGGTCACGCGTTTGATCCCCGGCCAGGTCAAACCAAAGACATTAAAATTGGTATTTGCTGCTTCTCCGCCAAGCACGCAGCATCTCGGAGTAAGAGCAAAGATCTACTGGTCGGCTCGGAGTCAGTATAATGTGTCCGAGTGGGGTGATATGTCTTCCTGCGGACAGTTACCTCGTGAGCTAGCACATTAAAAATCCGGCTTAGCGTGTCGGTCTAGTACAAAGCAGGGATCATATTCATTATCATATCAACATGTTCTCGTCCTGATATGCACCTGGCTGCCACCGGATGTTAAACAACAATTCATCCATCCATCCATATGACATAGTGTTGTTACTTTGGTGCCAATCTGTCATCCATGATGGCCGTCAGCGGACAACTTAGTTTAACAAAGGAGCCTATGGGAATTACATACAAATGGCTTCTTCTTGAAAATTAATAAATGGAATTAAACCAAACATGGCATGGATTTTAATCTCAAGGTCTTTTAGCAATGAACAAATGGAAATATCAGGTGAGCGATACAGGCTCCTGGGAGCCTCTGATTTTTGGTAGAAATGGAAGGAGACTAATACACTTGATATCCAATAAATGAAGAGTTGCTTGTAATATTTATGTGAATGATTTTTTTTATGCCCCACTCACAAATGTGGATGGGGCATATAGAGTTACCCTTGTCCGTCCATTCATCGGTACGTCAGTCCGTATATCCGAATTATGTGGTAAAGTTTTGTTTAGGTTCATTTCTTTGGAACTAAGCACAGTGTTTCAATGAAACTTCAGTGGATGTGCCTTGGGTAGTAGTGAGTAGTCATACAATAATTTGGTCATTATGACCTACATTTTATGCTTGAGGGATTCTGGTGTAAGTTTTGCATTTAGGTTCATTTCTTTGGAACTGAACATATGGAATCAATGAAACTTCATCAGTGGATGTGCCTTGGGTAGTAATTTCCGGAAACATCTTTCTAGAAAAATATAAGAGGGGCAAGCGGGGATAATAAACTAAAACCTAACTTGAATTGGCCTTAGAATAATATCATCTCCCGGGACACTTGTCTTCCAATAAAAGTCTGTAATTCTGATATCATGTTCTCCCTAGATTACACATATAAAATCGTCTTCTTAAAATAGGCTAAAAATTTGCCATTCTCATAACTTTTCCCCAAAAAAGATAACAAGATTTGTATTTTGTTTGAAAATGTACAGGTTATTTGTAATTGCCATGAAGCCTGGTGAGAAATGACTGGTTTCCTGATTTTAAGGCTCGTACAAACATACACATTTTCCGAAAATGTACATATATTGTATATTTATGCCAAAAAGATGAAAAGTTGAAATTTTCTGAATATAATTTTTTCATAGTTTTATTTTTTATAATAATAATTTACTTCCTTACTGAATACTGATTTTAGAATGAGGAAATTTTTGTAATTTACTAAAAACTATTAATTAAACAAGGAAACTAGACATGAATTATTACAAGGAAATAGTGCTTATAGAACAGGACGAGGATAGTTCAATTAGATCTACAATTAGACAGTATAATAAAACAGAGGTAAGTTAAAATGTTATCAGCAGTTTTATACAATGGTTTTTCTATTCTATTATGATCCAATATATCAGAATTTGATTTTGTTTGAAAATCAGAGCTTTACTGAAATTCTGTAAATTTCATATAACAATCTGGGCCAAGTTGTTCAAAAGTTAATCACTTTTTTCACTTTCTATTATTTGGATTAAGTAATATTTCTGTACAGAATTTTGCATAGACAAACAAAGTCGTAGGATTAACCCATCAGAAAATTTTCAGTCCTTAGGCATAATCCAAGAAGCAAAAATTTGAAACTGAAAATTGTAGTTAACTTTTGAACAACTTGGCCCTGATATGTCCTTAAAATCAAAAGGATATGATAGTTGTACTTGTCAAGCAAGGGTTTTATTATCAATGGTAGCAGTATTTTGAGGTCTTGTGTTAGATATCTTGTTTAAAGCTTAGGCCAAAAAAATAAAGGTGCTAGGTTCTCAGGCACTGCCGCATCCGAAAAAACCTCCCGCGTTGGCAGTTTTTACTCTTAGTAAAATCCAGAATTTTTTCAAGTGCGCTCCGGAAACGGTCGATACCTATTATTTCATACAACTACGCTTGTAGAAATAAATAATTATTATAGTGCTCTATCTTGCCCTAAACAGATGGAAGGTTTGGTCACCTTTGATGCCCTTTGAGTCTCATAAATGTATGCTTTCTTTCAAAACATATATTTGTTGTCATTAATTGACAAATTAAGTTCAAAGTTTAAGTATCTTTTGCTGTTACAGAAAAAAAATCTGCAGAGTTGCTCCCCTTTGATAATCAATTTTCTTTTCAATTCAAATTTTTTCTGACAAGAAAAACATAAAATTTATATTTAATTGTTGAATAACAAATAAAAAAATAAATTTTGAAAAAAAATAGTATTCTTCTATCGAAAAAAATGTTTCCCAAACTTTTTGGTACATATAATTTTATGTAAAATCTTTGTAATTCCTTTATGACTTGTGTTATATTCATGCAGTCAGTAAAAAAATGTAATTTCACATTTCATAATTGAAAACAACTTATAAATTGCATTGTGTGCTAAGGCAAACAGCAGTTGTTTTCCTTTGAAATCTGTGATGAAACACAGAAATGATATCACATATATGATGTTTTTCAAAAAATGTTTGCCGAAATAATAATGTCATTTTCCAAAAAAAAAAAAAAAAAGGGATGAGGACTCCCTCCCTCATCCATTTTTTAAAAAAGTGGCCTGAGAACCTAAGCATCTTTTTTGCATGGTCTTATAAGAAGGTTTTATTTATTGGTATCTCGCACCACTTTCAGCTCGGGCATTATCATGGTGGTCAGTTTGGTGGAGGAGGCTTGAATACTTGGACAGAAACTCTTAACCTTGTCGGCAAAACTAGGAATCCTTGTTACTTAAAATCTGGAGTAAATACACCTGATTATGATTTACCATTAGAATTGAACTATTAAACTATTGTTTTTTAATAGGCCAAAATTTTTATTGTATTATTATTGTGAATACTTGAAAAGTATTTTGAAGATCAGCTAGAAATCATACAAACAAAATGAAATTATAAAAGAGAGAAAAAAAAACCCTTAATGACAATAGCAAGAAATGAATTTTAGTGGCCTTTATATGATTGAGAAGTAGATCCATGTCAGTTAATGTAGAAGTACATGTTATTTACAGAGTATTTGACATATCTCTCTGTTATCAAACAGTATAACCATGTTTACTAACAACATAACAGATACATCCTGAACCTTACCTACTTTTTTTAGCTCACCTGGCTAAAGCCAGGGTGAGCTTTTGCCGTCACTTTGCTTCTTTCATCCATCATCCATCATTGTCTGTCCGTCCGTCTGTTAAATTTTAATATTTCAATCTTTTTCTCCAAAACCCTGTTGCCAATTGAACCCAAACTGGTGGGGATGTTCATTGGATGGTTCTCTACAAAGTATATGTTTATGGTTCTGATCCAAAATTCAACACGGCTGCCAAGGCTTGGCAGGAATGGTCATTAGATTGTCCACTTTCATAAATATGTCCATTGACCTGGCTGGCAATCAAGATGGCCACCAAAGCTGAGCTTAGTTTAACATATGGTTCTGTGTGGTAACACTAATATTTTATTTCTCTGGCCTTAGATTTGTAAGATACCACCTGGCTCTGTGTGGTAACACTGATATTCTATTTCTCTGGCCTTAGATTTGTAAGATACCACCTAACTCTGTTTGGTAACACTGATATTTTATTTCTCTGACCTTAGATTTGTAAGATACCACCTGGTTCTGTGTGGTAACACTGGTATTTTATTTATCTGGCCTTAGATTTGTAAGATACCACCTGGTTCTGTGTGGTAACACTGATATTTTATTTCCCTGGCCTCAGATTTGTAAGATACCACCTGGTTCTGTGTGGTAACACTGATATTTTATTTCTCTGGCCTCAGATTTGTAAGATATCACCTGGTTCTATGTGGTATCACTGATATTTTATTTCTCTGGCCTCAGATTTGTAAGATACCACCTGGTTCTGTGTGGTAACACTGATATTTTATTTCAGTGGCCTTAGATTTGTAAGATACCACCTGGTTCTGTGTGGTAACACTGATATTTTATTTCAGTGGCCTTAGATTTGTAAGATACCACCTGGTTCTGTGTGGTATCACTGATATTTTATTTCTCTAGCCTCAGATTTGTAAGATACCACCTGGCACTCTGTGGTAACACTGATATTTTATTTCTCTGGCCTTAGATTTGTAAGATACCACCTGGTTCTGTGTGGTAACACTGATATTTTATTTCAGTGGCCTTAGATTTGTAAGATACCACCTGGTTCTGTGTGGTAAAACTGATATTTTATTTCCCTGGCCTTAGATTTGTAAGATACCACCTGGTTCTTTGTGGTAACACTGATATTTTATTTCAGTGGCCTTAGATTTGTAAGATACCACCATGTTCTGTGTGGTATCACTGATATTTTATTTCTCTGGCCTCAGATTTGTAAGATCCCACCTGGTTCTGTGTAGTATCACTGATATTTTATTTCCCTGGCCTTAGATTTGTAAGTTACCACCTTGTTCTGTGTGGTAACACTGATATTTTATTTCTCTGGCCTCAGATTTGTAAGATACCACCTTGTTCTGTGTTAGGTAACACTGATATTTTATTTCTCTGGCCTCAGATTTGTAAGATACCACCTTGTTCTGTGTGGTAACTCTGATATTTTATTTCTCTGGCCTCAGATTTGTAAGATACCACCTTGTTCTGTGTTAGGTAACACTGATATTTTATTTCTCTGGCCTCAGATTTGTAAGATACCACCTTGTTCTGTGTTAGGTAACACTGATATTTTATTTCTCTGGCCTCAGATTTGTAAGATACCAACTTGTTCTGTGTGGTTACTCTGATATTTTATTTCTCTGGCCTCAGATTTGTAAGATACCACCTGGTTCTGTGTGGTAACACTGATATTTTATTTCAGTGGCCTTAGATTTGTAAGATACCACCTGGTTCTGTGTGGTATCACTGATATTTTATTTCTCTAGCCTCAGATTTGTAAGATACCACCTGGCACTCTGTGGTAACACTGATATTTTATTTCTCTGGCCTTAGATTTGTAAGATACCACCTGGTTCTGTGTGGTAACACTGATATTTTATTTCAGTGGCCTTAGATTTGTAAGATACCACCTGGTTCTGTGTGGTAAAACCGATATTTTATTTCCCTGGCCTTAGATTTGTAAGATACCACCTGGTTCTTTGTGGTAACACTGATATTTTATTTCAGTGGCCTTAGATTTGTAAGATACCACCATGTTCTGTGTGGTATCACTGATATTTTATTTCTCTGGCCTCAGATTTGTAAGATACCACCTGGTTCTGTCTAGTATCACTGATATTTTATTTCCCTGGCCTTAGATTTGTAAGTTACCACCTTGTTCTGTGTGGTAACACTGATATTTTATTTCTCTGGCCTCAGATTTGTAAGATACCACCTTGTTCTGTGTTAGGTAACACTGATATTTTATTTCTCTGGCCTCAGATTTGTAAGATACCACCTTGTTCTGTGTGGTAACTCTGATATTTTATTTCTCTGGCCTCAGATTTGTAAGATACCACCTTGTTCTGTGTTAGGTAACACTGATATTTTATTTCTCTGGCCTCAGATTTGTAAGATACCACCTTGTTCTGTGTTAGGTAACACTGATATTTTATTTCTCTGGCCTCAGATTTGTAAGATACCAACTTGTTCTGTGTGGTTACTCTGATATTTTATTTCTCTGGCCTCAGATTTGTAAGATACCACCTTGTTCTGTGTTAGGTAACACTGATATTTTATTTCTCTGGCCTCAGATTTGTAAAATACCACCTTGTTCTGTTTCAGGTAACACTGATATTTTATTTCTCTGGACTCAGATTTGTAAGATACCACCTTGTTCTGTGTGGTAACACTGATATTTTATTTCAGTGGCCTTAGATTTGTAAGATACCACCTGGTTCTGTGTGGTAACACAGATATTTTATTTCTCTGGCCTCAGATTTGTAAGATACCACCTGGCTCTGTGTGGTTTATATTATAAAGCTAATTAATGGATTACATTACTAAGAAGGTAGGCTTATCCTTCTAAATGTAGAAATATTGATGAAAAACTCATTTTGCAAAAGTGTAATATCTCACACTTTCTGCATGAAATTTGCCTTTATTCTACACCAAAAATTGGATGCAAATATTTCATTTCACTTCATATATTTATCAGGATGTTTCTGTTTTTGCTAATATCTCAAATGTGACATTTTTATGCAGCACAGTCTTTAGCAATTTGTATTAGAGTTCTAATATAAGTTATTCTTGTCACCCATATAAAGTTGAAGACATCTCCTGGTGTTGGTTTTAGTGGTAATTTTATTTTGTATTCTAAAAGAAGAACATGTATTAAATTTTAGTTGCCTTTTTAAAACCATAGTTTAAATAGAAAGATTTAACAGGTAATATCTGTAAAGTTTTGATTATTTTTTTCAAGTTTGAATGGATTATTTGTACATCAATATGGATATGAATTTCTTTCTGTTTATCTGTTTGTCTTGACAGGTTTAATTAAGGTTGGGTTAATGTAAGGATATATCAAGCTGTAAATAAATATTTATGTAAACAGGAGGTTGTGACCTCAATTTCATGGTTCAGTGATCACAGTCATATGAGGTTTAACCCTAAGTGATATTTTTCTTATTTTACGATTTGAAGTTCAGGCAGTATCAGTACTAAGCTTTTCCACATGTCCATCAAGATGTAAATATATTTGTCAAAGGCAGGTTTTTACCCCAATTTCATGGATCGATGGTCATATTTTCATTGTGCTTTATATCTGCTTTATTTTGTACTATCATACTCAGCAACAGTTGTCACACTTGTCTCTTGGTACATAGGTGGGTGAGGGGTATTTAACTAGTATAGGATTAAACAAATACATTCGGTAAAAAAAATTAATGACTTTAAGAAGTGACATTTCATCATATAACTAAAAATCTAAGCATATAACTAAAAATATAAGATAAAATATATGTTTAACAGAATTCAGCTAGTGTGAGCTTAGATCCACATTTATGTTTAACATAATAGAGAATGTGTGGAATTACATCAACATGTATGCTTAACAGTATAGAGAATATGTAGACTTATATCTGTGGCTTGTGATGATGAAACAATCAAAGCATCAATAAATATCTGCTAGATAATTATTGTTTCCACTTGTATCAATATAAATAATAGATAACATCGAATATGGTCACAAAATCCTCCTCTGTAAACAATTGTGTATAATACAAGATCCTCCTTCCTCCTTGGGGATGTTATCTCTGTAAACAATTGTACATAATACAAAATCCTCCTTCCTCCTTAGGGATGTTATCTCTGTAAACAATTGTATATAATACAAAATCCTCCTTCCTCCTTAGGGATGTTATCTCTGTAAACAATTGTATATAATACAAAATCCTCCTTCTTCCTTAGGGATGTTATCTCTGTAAACAATTGTATATAATACAAAATCCTCCTTCCTCCTTAGGGATGTTATCTCTGTAAACAATTGTATATAATACAAAATCCTCCCTCCTCCTTAGGGATGTCATCTCTGTAAACAATTGTATCTAATACAAAATCCTCCTTCCTCCTTAGGGATGTTATCTCTGTAAACAGTTGTATCTAATAAAAAATCCTCCTTCCTCCTTAGGGATGTCATCTCTCTTCCTCCTTAGGGATGTTATCTCTGTAAACAATTGTATATAATACAAAATCCTCCCTCCTCCTTAGGGATGTCATCTCTGTAAACAATTGTATCTAATACAAAATCCTCCTTCCTCCTTAGGGATGTTATCTCTGTAAACAGTTGTATCTAATAAAAAATCCTCCTTCCTCCTTAGGGATGTCATCTCTCTTCCTCCTTAGGGATGTTATCTCTGTAAACAATTGTATATAATACAAAATCCTCCTACCTCCTTACGGATGTTATCTCTGTAAACAATTGTATATAATACAAAATCCTCCCTCCTCCTTAGGGATGTTATCTCTGTAAACAATTGTATATAATACAAAATCCTCCTTCCTCCTTAGGGATGTTATCTCTGTAAACAATTGTATATAATACAAAATCCTCCTTCCTCCTTAGGGATGTTATCTCTGTAAACAATTGTATATAATACAAGATCCTCCTTCCTCCTTTAATATGTTAACTCTGTAAACAATTGTATATAATAAGGAAATGTTTGTGACCTGTATTGTTATAGTATAATTATTTTATGATTCTTTGTAAAGTAACTTATTAAATTTTTAATTGTTCATGGGTTAAAATAGCACAAGCTGAACACTTATTTGTATTGGTGTGCTCTCATATTTTTAGACGTCTAATACAATCTTGATGATAGAGATAATGCTATTGGTCAGTTGCATATACAAGTTTTTGGTTTTCACTTTGACTTATTTGGCTGGTATCTTTTCACTACAGAAATAGTCCAGTCAATCTAGCAGAAATGGACCCTAACCTCAAACTAATTGCAACAGAAGAAATTAATGTTTTTTTGTGTCAGGAAATGTACAAGGATTGGCCAAGAAAAAATCCCCATGAAATGAATGCAAGCAGATAGAATAAAAGCTGAAGAAATTTCCTATGGGAATCTGTAGTGAATAAGGGAGATAACTCTGTAAAAACTGCTTGAAATTTGGCCAAAACCACAACAAAATAATAATTACTGTTTTTCTTGTACAAAATGTTTTGCCAAAGTACATGCTCAGCATTTAAAAAAGGGTAAAACCAATTATTAAACAGATTTAGTATCTTTCTTTACAAGCAGAGGAAGAAAATTGTTGAAAAAAAATACAAAAACATAGTTACCTCCCCTGTTCCATTGAAAATCCCATAGGAGATTTAAAAGTCTAATTTTGAAGTTTCCCATGGTCTGATTTTCATGGACTTTTACCTTTGTATATTTAGGATATACTTAATTAATTTAATATTGGAAGTTTCCCTCTATATCAAACCATAGGATTTCTTATTTGACAATTATATAGGTTATGTATATATCAGATATGAATAACCCTAAAGCCTTTTTAGCTCACCTGGCCATAGGCCATGTGAGCTATTGCCATCACTTGGCGTCCGTCGTCGTCGTCGTCTGTCGTCGTCGTCGTCTGTAAACTTTTTCAAACGTTAACTCGACCTAAACTACTGGACCGACTTCAACCTAACTTTGCAGAATTGTTCTTTAGGGCATCTGGAAAATTTCTATCGTTTAAAATTTTTGAAATGTCGAAAAACATGGCTGTCGTTACTATAAATAGAACATAGGGGTAAATTGCTGTTTTTTGCTAATAACTCAAAAACCGTTACAGATATCGAAAATCTGACATGGGGTAAAATTGATCAGCATGACAAGATCTACCTACCCTGAAATTTTGAAGGAAATTCCAAAACCCATTTAGGAGTTATTGCCCTTTTTTCACATTTTTGGCTTTTTTTTATGTTATTATTTCAAAAATCTTCTTCTCTGAAACTACTA
This sequence comes from Mytilisepta virgata, assembly GCA_028015205.1. Lineage (NCBI taxonomy): Eukaryota > Metazoa > Mollusca > Bivalvia > Mytilida > Mytilidae > Mytilisepta > Mytilisepta virgata. The sequence continues at coordinate 677,393 of CM051520.1, read as the reverse complement.
TTCAAAATCATATGAAACTTGGTAAGATTGTTGCTTAGGGTACCCTGCATAGAACTGATGTGGGGATTTTTGATTCGTCCAAAAACATGGCCGCTGTAACTAAAAATAGAACATAGGGGTAAATTGCTGTTTTTTGCTAATAACTCAAAAACTGTTACAGATATCGAAAATCTGACATGGGGTAAATTTGATCAGCATGACAAGATCTACCTACCCTGAAATTTTGAAGGAAATTCCAAAACCCATTTAGGAGTTATTGTCCTTTTTTCATCAAATTTTCATAATTTAACATTTTTCGTCATTTATCTCCAGAACTATTTGAGATAGAAGTGAAATGTAAATTTGAAAAATGTTTGCCATGTTGAGATCTACATACCCTGAAATTTTAAAGGAAATCCCAAAACCCATTTAGGAGTTATTGCCCTTTTTTGTCAAATTTTTAAAATTTTAACATTTTTGCATTTATCTCCAAAACTATTTGAGATAGAAGTGATATGTAAATTGAAAAATGTTTGCCATGTTGAGATCTACCTACCCTGAAATTTTGAAGGGAATCCCAAATTCTGTTTAGGAGTTATTGGTTTGTGTAATTTGAGGTCTGGTTCTTTTACATTTATTTAAGGTTCACCCTTATTCCTGGTCAATTTTGTCAACTTCCTGCCAGGACTACCACCATCAGGGAACATATTTTAACATTAAACCTTATGAAAAATAAATCTTCAACAAATTTTCCCTGAACAATTGAACCAATTGCAACAAACTTGGTCAAATAGTTGATTAATTGTCCAATGAAAACCAGACTCCAGGTGAGCGATACAGGCTCTGGTGAGCCTCTTGTTTAGAAACAGTTTTAGTGAGTTCATAAATATGATTCTAAAACTATATTTTAAGTAACTTACTCCCTTCATTGGAATTACAAATTAGAGGTAAAAAAACATTCACGCTATTTAGTGAACATAATTTCCTTTATTTATACTTCTTACATAGTTGTTTTAGAACTTGAGGTAAAAGTTAAAAATGTATGTTTATTCAAGGAATATTTTTGTGTCGCCTGTGGAACGCATGGTCGACACATATGGATATCTATCTGTATTCTGCGTCGTCACACTTTTCTTCTATCCACAACTACACGTAAACTGATCAAAGGGATTTGATGAAACTTTATCTGTGCGTTAACCTTAATGCACAGGTGTGCATATATATTTCATTTTTAGATAATTTTTATTTTTTTTGGTAAAAATTGACATTTTTGCAAAAAAAGGAGGGGGGGTCAAAACTTCTATCCTCAACTACATAACCGCTCAAAGGAATTTGATGAAACGTTCTCTGTGCATTAACCTTAAAGCGAAGTTGTGCATATATATTTCATTTTTAAAAAATTTTAATATCTTTTGTAAAAATTGACGTCCGCAGGCAACACGTCTTCCTTGGAAGACTCACACATTTTTTTTTCTATTTCTTCACATCATCTCAATGCTCTGCATTTTTTGCATACCAGTTTATTTTACTTCTGAGGGGAAATAACTCTGTTTTTAATCATAGTTTTAGAGTTGGACGAATAATTAAGGTGTATTGTATTGAAAGAGAAATAGAAAGAGGTTGTATAATGTACTAGGTTAACTTTATAATTTAAGGGAATTTTTTGTGTTTGGGAAAAAAATTTTGGTTAAGTAGATTTTAAGGAAATAATTCAAAGAAGTACCAGTACTATTATTTTCATTTCACAAGGAAATTATTAATACAATAGTTGTATATTATCTCCCTTGACAAAACTTAATATACTTAATAAATACTTAACACTATATAAAAACAGAGGTATTATTTATAATGGGCAATGTGTTTTATTTACTACAATGTAAATTTATTTAGCAGATATGTAACATTTGTTTTATCACTAATTAATGGTCAGATGTGTAATGTACTGAAAATTTGTACAGAATAAAGTAATTGACCAGTTTTTATCACAAGGGACATTCAACAAGAACACAAACTAAATAGTAAACTATTCCATAATAGTCAAGGAAGTATTTAGTGAGCCTGCATGTAGAAACAGTAAGTATATTGGACAGTGAGCCTGCATGTAAAAACAGTAAGTATATTGGACAATGAGCCTGCATGTAAAAACAGTAAGTATATTGGACAGTGAGCCTGCATGTAAAAACTGCAAGTATATTGGACAATGAGCATGCATGTAAAAACAGTAAGTATATTGGACAATGAGCCTGCATGTAAAAACAGTAAGTATATTGGACAGTGAGCCTGCATGTAAAAACAGTAAGTATATTGGACAGTGAGCCTGCATGTAAAAACAGTAAGTATATTGGACAGTGAGCCTGCATGTAAAAACAGTAAGTATATTGGACAGGACATTGATTTCTTTTTAAAGATTGGTCATTATTGGAATTTTTCCTTTGTACAATATTAGTTTGCAACTTTTTTTGTGCATTGATAATTTATAATCTTTGTCAACAGACAATATTTTGTGATTAATTTTTACAATTACTGTCTGGACACTTCAGTTTGTGGAATGGATTTTTCAAAATGTGAATACTTAAACCAATGTTAAATTTATAAAAGTTTTGAGGACATTTATTTTTCAATTGAAGGAAAGTGCTGTTCCTTTGCTGAAACTTTTGTGAATGGTTAGATTTTTTCTTCGCTAGGATCGATCATATTAACAACAGGAATTAATAAAAAGTGAATTTTAATGATAAAGAAGTCTGTGTTTTTTTTTAAAAACAATGACCCTGTTTATCACGACATTGTTGTCCAGAACTGGTTGGTGCAGTAAATGTTAATCTTTGGTAAGTCAGAATGACTTGGATTTAAATTTTTTTAACATTTACAAGTTTTGTAAAAATTTCAGAATTTGTATACAAAGACAGAATGATGAAGGCTTAGATACATTCCATGTAACCTGAACTTCACTAATTATCTTCATTGTTAATAATTCAAGGAAAAAATTGTAAAATGAAGCATGACTCAGGTAAAATTATTGATTGGTTATGTTAATTGCACATGTGAAGGAAAAATGCATTGAGGCATCTTAAAGGTTTGAAGTGGTAATTTGTTTTACAGTACAGCTGTATTTTAGGTAATTTTGGATGTAAATACAGAATGTTTGTATATACAATAATTATAGAATTTGTTTTTTACAGGTGACAAAGCTTCTATAAACTGTATATACTTCAGGTATGTATGTACAATCTCTTGCTATAATTTTTACTTCAACTTCAAATTTACTAGGGGTAAAATTAATAAAACTGTCTAGCATTATACTCACCATGTGAAGAAATGTTTTAGATTCAGAATTTTGTATTACTTGAGAAATAATTCATGGTGGCTTGAAAATATCCTGATTTTACCATGGGTGGCCCTTTATGCCAAATATTTTGTCATTATCGACAGCGAGCACTAAAATATTGGCATAAAGGGCCTTACCCATGGTAAAAATCATGATATTTTCAAGCCACAGTGAATTATTTGTATTCTAATAGGACAGTTTCTACGATATTTTGAAACGCCGCAACATAGGTATTCAGACACGAAGACATCATTACACAATGCAAGTTATAATATGACGTTGGAATCAAAATATCCATATTTTACCACAGATGTAGACTGAAAGTGTTTGAAGCAGGTCATATTAAATTAATCGATATCTGTTGTAGAATTTTGTTGTCAGTCATCATCCTTTGTTTTTTTCTGGTACAAGAAAACTACAATTACTACTAATCCTAATGTTGGTGCAAGTAAAAATATATATTTCATGTGAGTTCTGGTCCTTCAAAAATGTGAAATAGTATGATATATAATTTTCTGTTGAACAATGACACTTAAACCACATTACATACTTTGGAAACTGATTTGTTGATGAAATGTCATTGTTATAGGGGGTGGGGGCAAGGAAGTATTTATTTGTCTGGTTTGCGAGCATCCCACCTTTTCTTAAACAAAATACCTCTCGTGAATCCAGACAATAATTTTATTCTGGCATTTTTCTTTCTTCACATTTTTGAGACTGTTTTTTTTTAAACAATTTTTGGAGCCTCGTAACCTTTTTTCTAATTCCTTGCTTGAAATAAACCTCTGTTCTTTATATACTTACCAAGGAGAGGTAATCTTCTTAAATGTTCAATTTTATCAAAGACAAAACATGTCACTGATTTTATTTAGTTATTGTATTTGTGTATTCATCCTGTATATAAATCATTGTAATATTTTATATTGATTGGATAATAAATATTCTTATTTTTATTATTTATTTTTATTATGATAAAACAGTAGGGATTGTAATATAAGGTAAAATGTAAATACTTAGATTTTTATTTCTATCCACTGTGATTTTCATTTATATATTGGTAAAACAGAAAATGAAGAGTTGTCTCCCCTTTGTTGTACTTCATCTAGACAGTAAAGATATTTGTAAATGATAAATTATTTCTAAATTAAATTTTATGTTTATAATCGTAAAAATTGATAGTGATTACCATACTTATTGTGTTAAAGTGAATTAAAAAAGATATCAAACAAATTTAAATTCATTGTATAATCCTTTTGAATATTCTTCATATATCCTCACTATTGCTAACCGGCCCACTTTCTTCTTGTCTGTAGTGTTTCCTGTGTAAAATCTATTTCCAAATTATTTTTAGCAAAATGTGTTAAATCCCTATTCCCTATGAAATAATTTATAGGCATCAAAATAAGTTAATGGCAAAGTTATGGTATATAATTTCTGTTTATCCTCAATATAAAGTTAAATCTTCTTAGTTTTCTAATTGTGGAAAATATTTGCACTTTTAAAACCAGCCTACGGATCCCTTTTATTTGGTCTAACACCAGTAGCCAATATAAATATCTCACTTTTGTACTAGATTTGTTTATTTTTTGTCAATTCCATGTTGTATAAATATCCTGCACTTTATCCAGTTAATTATCACACGTGAGTTTTCTTTCTTGAAATGTTAAGGAAATGTTCAGACAAATTGTTTAAATCTTGGCTAACCTCTGATAATTCTGTTTGTAGATTGTGTATTTGATCCTGTTGTACTGCAACAATAAATATTAATATTAAAATTAATAATCCAATTAATAAACTTGGCAAATTTTTAGCATTGTGATAAAAAACAAGAGTAATGACTCCCAGTCCAAAAATCATACAAGCCATCTTATTGTATTAATATTTAAATGTCAAACAGTTCAAACTTCTTTGTTTTGCCAACTGACGAAGTATACATAAACATTAAGTTCCAAAATAATGATATACTGTTATAAGTATTGAAGTTTTTAAAAGGATCATGTCATGATATTCCATTCATTGAAATCAAGATTTAAAAATAGAATAATACAAACTAACATATTGAATGACAAAATCATGTCAAAGTACACGAAGAAAAAAAACAATAAAAAAGATTTCTTCATGCACTTTTTTCACTGGTGGGATATCAATAAAAGTGTCACAAAATACCAATTAAATTTGATGCATTGTATGACCATTTCGTTTACTGACAACACATCAGCAGAGCTGAGATCAAAATGTTGGAAATCCGGTTAAAGATAAAATAACGAATTAATAAGCACAACCATCAAAATCCCAAATCAATAAAACATACAGGAATCCAAACTCAGTTAAGGGTTACCTCTGCATCAAAAGGAAGAGCCTTAGAAATTTCTGGTAAATTTTTGTCAAATTAAGAACGGACAATTTAAAGGTATTTAAGTAATGAATCATGCCAGGAAAACATTCTGGCTACTGGGCTGATAATGCCCTCGGGGACTTACAGTCCACCAGCAGTGACATAGACCCAGTGGTACTAATAAAAATTCAAGAAACAGTCACATTTTAAAAATTTCTTGCAAAACTTACAATATATGTCTGTTGATTTCCTCTGTAAAGCAAATAGTGCACAGTTTTACAAACTATCAAATAAAAATGATACCTATTAATGTATTGATGAGTATTTATGCAGTCGAAATATATTTGTTTCTGGTATTTGGACTATACAAAATAACAGATCTGTTTTCATCCAGTTTTGAAATAAAGATAATCTTCTGCAAAATGAACATTTCCGGTTGATGTAAAATTTGATTTGAAGGAAAAATAAATTGGTATAATTGTGTGTAAAGTAAGACACCTTATGATTTAGAGATACATGACTTAGAACAGTTATGGTTAGTTAATTCTGACACCTAGCTGTTTGATCCTGTTGTTTTATATTCCCTAATGAGGCCAAGCATATTGTATTGTTAGGTTCTGTTAGGCTACTAGTGGTAACATTTATGTATTGGATCTAACTATCCTATTCATATCATGATACTCTGAAAAATGCAAATGATAGGTTTTAATAATTTAGTAGGGGGGTCTTTCAGGAATTTCACCTTGTGGAAAGATAAACTATGATAAATGCATGATATCTGGTTACATTTTATGGCATCATGATATATAACTCCTGAAAGACGTCCCTTTTAAATTATTAAAACCTACCATTCACACTTTTTAGAGTATCATCAATATAAATAGAATATACCCCTGTCAGACCAATAACCTCAGGGGTATATCCAGTACTTACACAATAGAATATACCCCTGTCAGACCAACAACCTCAGGGGTATATCCAATACTTACACAATAGGTGTGTCTTTTATCATTAGAATTTGAAAAACCTCATTAAGTGATAAAATCCATACAAGATATTAGTGATGCTGACATGTTATCTGTAGGAGTGTATCACAATACAGTTTAGTCATCTGAACAGGTCGTGTGTGTTGTCAGTTTTTATCAACTTTATTACCATACAATAACACAGGAAATTATCCAACGCAATAAAATGGCATCAGTTACTCAAAACTTACACCAACCAGTATGACTACCAGTGAAATTTGAGTTACGCTGAAGATGGGCAAGGTAAATCCAGGTGAGCAATACAGGCTCTTATATATATATATATACATCTAAAGTAATAACCAACGTTCGAACTTACTAGATGTTGGACCGATAATACATTAACGATACAATGCAAAATAAAAATAAATAAACGTCTAAAGAGTTGTAAAACAACATCAAAATAAAACAAATAAAGTTTTGAATTATAAAACGTGACAGCACTGATGAAGGATCTTAGTGATCCGAAAATTTTGCTAAGTTTGAATTATTTTTATAATTCAAAACTTTATTTGTTTTGTTTTGATGTTGTTTTGCAACTTTTTAGACGTTTATATATATAATATTCTTAGGTTTTATTTCAGAAGATAGTTTGTTAAATTCACTAATGCAGGTTTTGTTTTTTATTTTTTATAGAAAGGAATCTCGCTTAGACCACATACTTGGAAATTGAAAAGATGAATCATGGGTTGAGGCCTACAGCAGTCTCAGCCTCACTGAAGAAAGATTTCCGTAATAGAGGTGATCTACAGAATGTTGATTCTCCATTTTATTCATCTGTTTCATGTATTATACGTATTAGGATTTTAGCTTGTTAATGTATACCCCATATCCTTTCATTTTCATGTAATGATGGCTACTTCTTTATTAGACTAGTTAGTATTTATTTTAAGAACAAAATTCTCAGTTGAGGCAATGAAATAAGTCAAACTGTCCTTTTCAATAAAAATTTTCTCACCAATAAATTAGAATCAATTCATAGTATATTAAATGAGAATTGATCATAAATTAAATTTTTTTTACAATTTTCAGACAAAATAGAAAAAATAAAAGAAGAGCCAGTGAATGGAGATGAGGTAGGTACACTCAGATTATTACATTCAGGCCCGTGAATGGAGATGAGGTAGGTACACTAAGGTTATAGCATTCAGGCCAGTGAATGGAGATGAGGTAGGTACACTCAGATTATTACATTCAGCCAGTGAATGGAGATGAGGTAGGTACACTCAGATTATTACATTCAGGCCAGTGAATGGAGATGAAGTAGGTACACTCAGGTTATTACATTCAGGCCAGTGAATAGAGATGATGTAGGTACACTCAGATTATTACATTCAGGCCAGTGAATGGAGATGAGGTAGGTACACTCAGATTATTACATTCAGGCCAGTGAATGGAGATGAGGTAGGTACACTCAGGTTATTACATTCAGGCCAGTGAATGGAGATGAGGTAGGTACACTCAGATTATTGCATTCAGGCCAGTGAATGGAGATGAGTTAGGTACACTCAGGTTATAACATTCAGGCCAGTGAATGAAGATGAGGTAGGTACACTAAGGTTATAACATTCAGGCCAGTGAATGGAGATGAGGTAGGTACACTCAGGTTATTACATTCAGGCCAGTGAATGGAGATGAGGTAGGTACACTCAGATTATTACATTCAGGCCAGTGAATGGAGATGAGGTAGGTACACTCAGGTTATTACATTCAGGCCAGTGAATGGAGATGAGGTAGGTACACTCAGGTTATAACATTCAGGCCAGTGAATGGAGATGAGGTAGGTACACTCAGGTTATTACATTCAGGCCAGTGAATGGAGATGAGGTAGGTACACTCAGATTATTACATTCAGGCCAGTGAATGGAGATGAGGTAGGTACACTCAGGTTATTACATTCAGGCCAGTGAATGGAGATGAGGTAGGTACACTCAGGTTATAACATTCAGGCCAGTGAATGGAGATGAGGTAGGTACACTCAGGTTATTACATTCAGGCCAGTGAATGGAGATGAGGTAGGTACACTCAGGTTATTACATTCAGGCCCGTGAATGGAGATGAGGTAGGTACACTCAGATTATTACATTCAGGCCAGTGAATGGAGATGAGGTAGATACACTCAGGTTATAACATTCAGGCCAGTGAATGGAGATGAGGTAGGTACACTCAGGTTATTACATTCAGGCCAGTGAATGGAGATGAGGTAGGTACACTCAGGTTATTACATTCAGGCCAGTGAATGGAGATGAGGTAGGTACACTCAGGTTATTACATTCAGGCCAGTGAATGGAGATGAGGTAGGTACACTCAGGTTATTACATTCAGGCCAGTGAATGGAGATGAGGTAGGTACACTCAGGTTATAACATTAGGCAAGTGAATGGAGATGAGGTAGGTACACTCAGGTTATTACATTCCAATGAATGGAGATGAGGTAGGTACACTCAGGTTATTACATTCCAGTGAATGGAGATGAGATAGGTACACTCAGGTTATTACCTTCCAGTGAATGGAGATGAGGTAGGTACACTCAGGTTATTACATTCACTTGAATGGAGATGAGGTAGGTACACTCAGGTTATTACATTCAGGCCAGTGAATGGAGATGAGGTAGGTACACTCAGGTTATTACATTCAGAAATTTAAATATTATTTTTTTATTAATTGGAAAAAGTTACATGTAATAGGATGAACATCACAAGTAGAAAATATCTGAATTTATGGAACTAAGGAATTATTTTCCATGATCATTGGTGTTGAAATTTTCTGGACACTCTCTAGACCAGGGAAACTTTGTGGACAGTCTCTAGACCAGGGAAACTTTGTGGACAGTCTCTAGACCAGGGAAACTATTGAACCAATATTTTTCAAGCTTTGCATAGTGTTTATATACATATTGAAGATGTGCACCTTCTATTTGGGGCAAATTTGACAAATTTTTACTATGAATTTTATGTCATATGAAAGAAGTGAGAGGGTCCATACAGGGTTTATGGCAATCATATATTAGTTAGCTAATTTAAAACTGAATCTTACTTGGCAAGCAGTTGATTAACATATTTATACCGTCCCAATAGTTTAACTATCGAAACTGTAGAAATATGATAATCAACTGCTCACAAAGTAAGATTCTATATGTCTGCTGTACAGTAGATCTTTTGTTACTCAAAACAAAGATACAAAATAATTTTAGGTATGATTTCGTTTTATCACAGGAAAATCTTATGAATAGAAATTTCACTGTAGGGACTTTTTCTACATTTTGGAATCCAGTTTATTATCCTTGCTGTCTCATTGAAAGTTAACGGGGATCTTATTTCATTTGTAATGGTCCATGATAACTGTAGTTATCCTAGTTCAAAACAAGTATACTTTTAGCCTCTGATGAATGTCACATGACTATAACTATTTCTTTTAATGCATTTCCTTTGAGTTACAATGATGGGTGTCAGATGATCTTTATTCTATGTCCATGTGTGTATTCAGGCAAAATACTCTTGTCATAGTTTGTCCATTTTTTACTAAAAATAAGTGTGATCAGTTTATTTTTAAATATAATCGACTCCACTGTATTGACATATATATGTATATTTTAGTTTATGTAAAGTGATATATCTTTACGGTTGATGGAAAATGTTTTACCTACAGTTATCATGAAATCGATACTTTTATTAGAGGGGTTTTAGTGAAAGTTATTAAAAAAATGACACATTCCAAAGTTGACATCAACTAATGAAATAACTTCTCATCCAAAGGGGGTTAATACAGGGGTAAGGTTTTATAAAGATTTCTTTCCCTGTCCCTAGAAGAGAGTACTCTATCTGACCTTATCAGTATGTAATTATAAAAACACTTGACATACAGCGTAATTAATATGTCGGGTTAATTAAGGTTAAAATTACTTTTGTTCATTTAAAGAAAAGTATATAATGGTTTATGATCATTTATATTGAAAAGGTATTCAGTTACCTAAAAAGGAGGTGGTGAAAAGAACGTAAAGAAGTCAGAATTAGTACTTTATTTGAATGGAATTTAAAATCAGTACTCTTTGCTAGAAATTGATTTTTATAAATATAAAATTTTCTGATTATATTAATTAGTAACACAGTAATGGATAAATGAGTTTGAGTTGGGCTGAAATATTTTCAATACAGAAAAATGTGTATTTCCTTGTGATAAATGATCTATAACAATCATCTGATAGAGAGAGAAAAAATGTAGTCAAATAATAACACCAGGAAGATTTTCTTAAAATTTGGTAGAAATTTTCTTCATGTATCCTGAAAAGGATTTTAACAAAAAATGACAAAAATATCTGATAAGGAGTACATTTTAATACATCATAATTCAATAGATGTGCAGTGGATATTAATGGGATAAATTAGGAAGGAGATGTGTATTGGATATTAATTGTGTAAATTAGGAAGACCAATGGATGTGTGTTAGGGAACAGTAATTAAATCTTTATAACCTTAGGCTGATTGTTTGTTATTAAAACATGTGATAAAAATAACACAGGATATTTTTGTATTATGGATCTCCCAAAAGTAATAAAGGTGAGTTTTTATTTAAATTTTTTTTGTTAATGTTTAGCTGACCTGGCCTAAAAGGCCATGTGAACTATTCTCATCACTTTGCGTCTGTTGTCGTCGTAGACGTAAACATTTCACATTTTCATCAACTCCTCTGAAACCACTCAACCAATTTAAACCAAACTTAAGTAGAATAGTCCTTGGATGGTCCCCTTTAAAAATGTGTTAAGTTTTCCGGGGCACCATTCAATATGGCTGCCATGGTCGGACATAGTTTAACCTTGGACCCTATGGGAATTTCAACATTTTCATTATCTTCTCCGAGACCATTAGACCAATTTGAACTAAACTTTGGTGGAATGGTCCTTGAATGGACCCTTTTAAAATATGTGTTCGGTTTCCAAAAACACCATCCAACATGGCAGCCGTGGCTGGACATAGTTTAACATTGAGCCTATGGGAATTTTACTTTTTCGTCACCTCCTATGAAACCACTGAGCCAATTTGAACCAAACTTTGGTGGAATGCTCCTTGGGTGGCTCATTTCCAAATGTCCGGCATCCTTGACTTCCAATCGAATTTCAAAAATCTTCTTCTATGAAACTACAAGGCCAGTTGCAACCAATCTTGGCAGCAATGGTCCTTAGAAGGCTCTCTTACAGAAGTATGTCGATGACCCAAACTGTTAACCAAGATGGCAGCCACAGCCGAATTTAGTTAAACATAGTCCCTATGGGAAAATTCATGAAAAATCTTCTTGTCTGAAACCACTTGACCAATTGAAACCATACTTTGCAGCAATAGTCCTTATATGGTCCTCTTTCAGAATTGTGTCTGATGACCTGGACTGTCAACCAAGATGGCTGCAACAACCAAACTTAGTTTAACATAGGGCCCCATGGGAAAATTAATTGAAAAATGTTCTTGTTTGAAACTACTTGACCAATTTGAACCAGACTTTGCAGCAATGGTCTTTAGAAGGTCCTCTTTCAGACATTTGCCCGATTTCGTGGCCTGTGAACCAAGATGGCCGACACAGACGAACTTAGCTTAACATAGGACCCTATGGGAAATTCACTCAAAAATCTTCATGTCTGAATCCACTAAGCCAATTAGAACTAAACATGGTAGCAATGGTCCTTAGATGGTCCTCTTTTAGATATGTGTCCATTGACCTGGACTTTCAACCATCTTGACTGCCACAGCCAAACTTTGTTTAACATAGAACCCTATAGAAAAACCACCAAATCTTTAGACCTGCTCAAGGTGAAAAGTTCAATCCAGGTGAGTGATACAGGCTCTTTAGAGCCTCTATTTTTATTTTTATTACTGTGCTCCTTTTCGACCAATACTTGGAACTTAAGCAATTTACTTTGCTGTATGTGTAAAGAAGACAGCAGTTCTTTTCATATTGTGACAGATAAAACAATTGTTTCTATACCTCACTGTTAATAGTAAAATTGAATGGTATGGTTATCATGTGATTGTTCCAATGCTCTCTGTATAAGTAAGTAAGTAATGAGTTTATTTCAATTAAAGGGCCCATTAAGAGCATGAAAATTTACATACAATGATTAGATATTTATAAATAAAACAGGGAAAAATAAAAAAAATTGACAACATCAGCAAATGTTATGTATTGAACACAAAGAGAGTCATAGGTCAGGCAAGAGCCACATATTTCATATACTCAATACGTACAACAAATTTCAGCATCAATATTACCAATAGATTATATGTAAAATTTGGTATTAGATACTATACAAATAATTTCAGTTTAAACTAATTAAGACTTCTGCCTAATATCAAGACCTCTTTAAATGAAATCCCCTAATACTTTCAAAAATTCCACATTTTCTTGAGTAAACAGGCATATCAAGGATTTTCATTTAATAATTGAAAAAATATTTGCAAATACTTGATATTTTGTTTCATAATTCTTACATAATGGAAGAGTAAAGAGGACCTTCTAATATAAAATGTTTGTCATCCTCTGTTTTGTATATGATATAATCCTTGTCTAGTCATCTGACCATGTATCTGCTCAACTGCTCTTACAAATTTTAATATAGAATGGTGCCATTGTACATGAAGTTTATTAAAATTATGATCTATTTTAGAGAAAAATGTTTGTAGAAGCAAAGCATATAAGGATTTCTTGGTAAAAATAACTGTATTAATTGTAAAACAATGTTGAGTGCTGATTCTGGAAAGAATTGTCAAATTTCCCATTTTGACATAAGGAGTGTGCTCTAATGTCCCACAGCCCAAATGGGCAATTTAATTTTAGGGGAATCTCACACTATATTCAAATAGATTTTAAAAACAAAATATGAAGTTGCATGGAACATTTGGAACATCTATTTGGTCATAGTTGTAATCAGGATCACTTTGACACTATGCATTATCATGGCCAACAGCATGGAAACATAAGGAAGTTTATAAATGTAGTGACAAATATTGAATAAGATAAAATGTTCGTGTGACAGTCAACAACTTTCTCATCTAATTAATTTACAGATTGGAGGTATACAGAATATGATGTTTGTAAAAGGACTGTGAAATTGATAATCATGAATTAATTTCTATCAAAACATCTATGAATAATTTACACAAAGATACTCTCAATCTCCTACCAAGGGAGATAACTCTAATTTTCATGTGTGACTGTTTTTATTAACATGGTCATGACCATGCATATAATATTATGTACAATGCTGATGGTTTTACATTTTATAATAATAATATTGTATACTGAAATAGAATTCTACCTGTATTAGACATGGAGAAACTCATCAGAATAGATTTTAAATTTCAATAAATACTGTAAATTTAGGTGATTTTGAAAGCAATAAAAAGTAATATTATGAAAGGAAGTTTCTAAAGTATTAAGTACTATTAAAAGTAAAAACCAAGAGGTGAAACAGTGAATTGTGTGATACAATAACAGTAAGTGGAATGAAGTAAACTAACCAATGGAATATAAAATATTGACTTTAAAAAATGGCTAATTTACTAAACAGTACACACTCTGTTAGACATCTGTCTCAGGGATATAAAAGATCAATAATCAATAATCGGATGCTGGATCACTAGAATGTTTATTGTCACATTATAATTAAATTTTACACAAAGCTTCTCTCTATATGTTTGGATCATCATTGTCGACAAATTAGAGATATTTTTTGTAATCTCTGTTAGGTGATATTTTATAAGAGAGGAAATAATTTTACATAAAAACCAGATTTGTTGTGTTTTGTGTGAAGATGAAAATCAATAACTTATGATGGAGGTTGTCTGAGGTGACAAAAATAAAAATAATAAAACAAATACCAAGATGATGTTTTCTTCAGAATGTGTGAGTATAGTAAAAATAAAATCAGCATGTTAGGAGCAAAATTATTTAATGTATGAAGAAATATGAAAATTTTCAGAGAGTTCTTATAAAGCATATCTTTTTGAATGATCATTAAATTTTTCTTGGTCTTAAGTTTTTCATTTTGTTTTCATTCTCTGTTCATTGTATAATACATGCTGTCGTGTGACGTTAATGTGACCTGCCGAACAATATAAAGTTTGTTATCACCTGTCTCACCTGTTCAATGTCCTGTGTTGTTAGCTGACAGTGCACATGGGTCTCCTTTAACATAAATATACCAAATAAGGGTTTTAAAAGTAAATGGGCACTGAAGTCCAATTGTACATATTGTTACAGAGAAATAGTCATCTTTATTTTATCTTAACCTGGAACTATTATAACTAACAGTCCAAGTCTTAACCAACAGGAACATCAGTATCGTTACTTTCACAATTTTGCAGATGAAAAGATGAAACACACATTCTGTGATATTTGTGTGTCAAAAAATATGATTAAAAATTGAGAAAATCATAAAAAAGTCCAATATGTTGGTCATGATGAAAATATAAATAAATGTAAAAAGGAAGCATGACCATCGTGTAAATAGATTTCTCTGAGAGAAGAGACCCAATAGAGCTAAAGAAATATATTTCTATTATTAATTGATCATTACTTATTTTCTTTCATCCAATGATTGATTATGAAATTCCATTTAGTTTCCATCAATGGTGTCAGTCAACTGACCAATTTAAAGTTCAAAAGATTTATGAATTAAATATCATGAATGGGATATTTCATCAGGATTCTTTAAAATCTGGATAAATCTCCATTGTGAATATATCATGTATATTTTACGGGTATATTAAGTATCATATTAACGAGACCATGACACAGTATAGTAGAAATTTTAACAGACTATTATATAGACCCAGTGAAGTGTGAACAAAGATAATCTGATTGCTATGTTGATTATTTATGTAAAATTTGAATTAATATAACCTGTAATGTGACTAATATTTGAAGATGCATGTATCAAGATTATAAGGTTACACTTGGACTAAAACATCTCACAATGAAAAAAGATATGTTTTCAGAAATTTAGCATGATCAGGCCATGTACATGTCTTGCATGAAAAGCTGGTATACATCACAGTTTTGGGGGGAACTGAATGTTCATGTCTGCTCCATTCAGGAACCAACTGAATTGGATTCAGTGATGATCCATGCATTTGTTTTTAACTCACCTGTCCTAAAAGGACATGTGAGCTTTTGCCATCACTTGGCGTCCGTCGTCCGTCTGTAGTCCGTCCGTCTGTAAACTTTTACATTTTCATCTTCTCCTCTGAAACCCCTGGACCTATTGAACTGAAACTTAGCCTAAAGCTTCTATGGAAGGTCCTTTGCAAAGTTTGCATAAATCATCCCGGTCCATGAAATAAAATGGCCGCCATTAGCATTTACATGTTCTGATTGGTCGAAATTTAAAACTTCTTCTCCTCTGAAACCATAAAGCCAAACGAACTGATTTTTGGTGTGGAGCATCTATGTTAGGTCCTTTACAAAGTTTGCATAAATCAAACTGGTCCGTGAAACAAAATGGCCGCCATGACCATTTAAATGTTCTGATTGGTCGAAATTTAAAACTTCTTCTCCCTTGAAACCATAAAGCCACATGAACTGATTTTTGGTATGGAGCATCTATGGAAAGTCCTTTGCAAAGTTTGCATAAATCATCCTGGTCCGTGAAATAAAATGGCTGCCATTAGCATTTACATGTTCTGATTGGTCGAAATTTAAAACTTCTCCTCTGAAACCGTAAAGCCAAATGAACTGATTTTTGGTATGGAGCATCTATGGAAGGTCCTTTACAAAATTTGCATAAATCATCCCGGTCCATGAAACAAAATGGCCGCCATGAGTATTACATGTTCTGATTGGTTGAAATTTAAAACTTCTTCTTCTCTGAAACCGTAAAGCCAAATGAACTTAATTTTGGTATGGAGCATCTATGAAAGGTCCTTTACAAACTTTGCATAAATTATCATAGTCTGAAACAAAATGGCCACCAGAAGCCTTTATTTGTTCTCATTGGTCAAATTTTTAAATTCTTCTCCTCTGAAACCGTTTGGCCAACTTATACTTGGTCATGAAGCATCTATGGAAGGTCTTTTACAAAGTTTCCAGAAATCAATCTAATCCATCAAATCAAATCAAAAGTTTATGTCTCCCAGGTGAGCGATACAGGCTCAGCCCTCTGAGCCTCTTGTTTATATAGTTTGATATTGCCAATTGTTTAATAGATTTCATGATAAAAAATTGATATCTTGCTAAAAAGTATTTCAGCTGTGAATATCTTTTGGAAATTTATTATAAAGGAACTTGGGAATTTTTAATTTGAAAATTTTTCAGAAAAAAAGGGGTGTAATAAACTGAATGCTACCTCATGTACCTGTGATAAAATGAACGGTCATTTAGTAAAAAACTATGTAATATTTAAATAATTTATGTGTGATTTTGTCCTGTAGGGCAGGAATTATAATGAGATGTTGATAAGATATTAGAGGGAGATATTTCATTGTTATTGGTACCTGTTAACAGGTAATACCATTGTTACAGATGGTCCAAACTTTTTGTAGTAAACTAGGTTAATGGTCTAAGTTTTAAAAAAGGGATGACATTAGATGGAAGTATTAATAAATATTTATACAGATTTAATTTTTCCATATGTAGTGTTGAAGGCCAGTATAATGCTTTACATCCTGAAACAAAAGAAAGAAAAAAATCACAATTTAAACTGATTTTGCTTAATGAAAATTTACAAATCGTGTAAAATACTGTACAAATCTAAACTGTACTTCTGTCTAAGATGTCCAAAAGTACAATTATCTGTGAATACAGAATCAAGAGGAATCCATACAGA
Source organism: Mytilisepta virgata (assembly GCA_028015205.1). Classification (NCBI taxonomy): domain Eukaryota; kingdom Metazoa; phylum Mollusca; class Bivalvia; order Mytilida; family Mytilidae; genus Mytilisepta; species Mytilisepta virgata. Next base: position 659,920 of record CM051520.1, on the reverse strand, counting down.
GTTTATATAAAGTTTAAGGTCAATGCCTGATGCAACGATCGTAAGAGGCCCAAACCCATAAAATAATATGGTTTTACATAGTCCAAGAATTAGGCCAGATAAAGTCTGAAATTAATATTTTCAAAGATGGATTCCAAATTTCAAATCTAAGAATATTCTAATGTTTGATAGTAAAGTTTAGATTAACACTTTTTAGAGAGTGATTTAGACTGTCATCTACATGGAACAATTATGAATAACTACTCTGTTTGTTGATGGTCATTTCATGTTAAATTCAGTCTCAAAAGTTCACAGAAACTGGTAGACTTCCATACTACATTGGAAATTTAAAATGAATGTCCTTATAATATCTGTTTTGATTTATGGTCATGATATGTAGCTGATTATGGAGGAGTTTTTATATCTATTTATAAAAGTGCTTTGATAAATTTTTGTTGTGAATATGTATATCTCTTGCTTGCATTTTGTTTCAAGAATTAATTCACCATATACTTTCTCTGATTTGATTGGTCGTCATCTCTTCTCTCTTATTTTTTCATTTGCCAAAACAGCAGAGCTAAATTCAACATAGGATTCTATGCAAAAATTCATTTAAAAATCTTCTTGTCTGAAACCTCTATGCCAACTGGAACCAGATTTAGCAGCAATGGTCCTTAGATGTTCCCCTTTCTGAAATGAGTATGATGAACTGGATTGTTAACCAAATTGGCCATCACAGACAAACTTTGTTAAACATAGGACGCTATGGGAAAATTTATTTCAATTTTTTTTGTCTGAAACCTTTTGGACAATTGGAACCAGACGTGGAAGCAGTGGTTCTAAGGTGGTTCTCTTTCAGAAGTGTTTTCAATGACCATATTGTCAACCAAGATGCATGCCACAACCAAACTTAGTTTAGTGCAGGAAAAATTCTTTGAAGGTCTTCTCCAAAACCACTGCACCAAATGTGACCAAAATGTGGTAGAATGGGCCTTAGGTGATTCCCTTTCAAAAATTTATATGTTCACGTGGCATGCCAAACAATATGGCTGCCATAGTCGATCTTAGTTTAACATAGGACCCTATTAGAAAATTCACTTAAGATCTTTTTTTCTTAAACTACAAAGCTAAATTCAACCAAACTTGACACTTGATATAAAAAGTTATGAGTTCAATAAAATTTTTGTAAATTTGTAATAACAATCAGGTTCTTTCCAATGGTTAATATGGCTCAAACTTTTTTAGATTTTAAGGTATCCGGACCATAAATGACCACGTGATTATTCAAAAGTTCCCGGATGTTCCATACAACGCAATTGAAATGACCTCGGTAATTATCGGCAAACTTCGGAAATGCCAATATAACTAACTTATTTTTACAGACTCTGCATATACATGATATAAGCAACAAAGTGGGTTTCAAGTTCAGAAAAATATATATACAAAATTCCAGCTTTAAATTGTTTGGTTCAGCCATTCACGGTCAAAAAGAAATACAATTTTCGATCATGATCTATTATGGTCCGGATACCTTAAAGAATTTTTTGTGAATTTGAAGTTTTGGTGGGACATATGATATGCATTGCATCGTTTTAACCTTCCATTATTATGATGAATGGTAGAGGAACATTTCCATATGTCATTGTTTTCTGGTCATAATGATCTATATAATACCAAATGTCAGACAAATGATAACAACATTATACTGATTGTAACAATGGATTATACCATTACAAAGTCATGTGTACTATAAACACAAAGGATCTATAGTAAAAGTTTTAAATTATTTTATGTCATTTGTATTGTATATAAGATGTAGATTTTCACAGTGAGTTAGACATATTGTATCATGTACATTCATGTGATCACATTGTTCATAACAGCTGAATATCAAATGTTTTCTGTCATAATTGTACATTCCTTGGTTTAAATCTTTATGCTGATTTTGGTTTCATATGTTCAGTTCTTAAACTACAATCTTATATGCAAGTTATTTCCCTTGACAGAGAATTCTACTGGTTTTTGACAATTAGGTGTCAAGGAAAATCCCTAGCTATATTTGAATAAAATATATGGTTTATATAAATTTGTGAAATTTGGCTTTTTATATTTGACTTTTTAAATAGGTGTAAATATTACATCATTTTTTGTGTCTTTTCATTGGCAACATATTGCCGTCAATTCTGCAATTGATATGTCATAACCAGATATTCATAACTTATGATCCACTGTAAAATATCTTTGTTGCATTGGTAATCTTTTTCCGATATTGAAACCAGACATGTCTTGATTATATCAACAATTAGCACACCATCTACCAGACAACCAAGGTTTGATGAGATGTCACCAAGCAAAGGAATTTTCGTTTCTTGTGTTGTATACTGAATGTGTTCATATGGCTTCATTTTAATGAGGCAATCAAATCAACAATATTTCACTGAATTTTTTGAGTTTGCTCTGTCTTAAAGCTATGCATTAGAATAGAATTAACAGTATTGAATCAGAACTGCCGATGTAAACAGGGGATTTGACTGTCACAACTATCCATTTTACTGGCTGTGTTACATTTCACCAGAAAAACCTAGCACTGCATCTTACAAAGATGTCCTCAGTCTTTTATGTTCATTTCACTTGATAATAATAGGAATTTATACACTATGTTATTGCTATCAGCATACACATAATAATAGGAATTTATACACTATGTTATTGCTATCAGCATACACATAATAATAGGAATTTATACACTATGTTATTGCTATCAGCATACACATAATAATAGGAATTTATACACTATGTTATTGCTATCAGCATACACATCTCTAATAAACTTATGAAAGTACATCCTATGTTTATATTTGATGTTGTTTGTAGAAACACTTGAGGACTCACATTTCTGTAATTACAGTCATTTTTTATAATTGATTGATTAGATAATATACCTGGAGGACAGGTAATAATAAGTTTAGTATGGACATCATTACATGGTTTGTAACCTTACAAACAGCTCATCTGAACCGTACAAGATCTCTTAGATATTTATTACTTACTGTGACGATCTTTTTACCTGTCTCAAAACTTACCTGTCAGAATATATATATGGTTAGCTTAAAAAACATGTTCCCTGCTGAGGACATCTGAAGATGTGAAAAAAACTAGTTTACAAAAAAAAAAACTGGAATTTTAGTGAATTTTATGGATATTAAGATATATCATTTTTTTTCTGTGTGTTTGGAAGTCGCATTTAGGATATATAATTTCTAGACACTTGATTTCACTAAATGTGTAAAATGTATTGTAATAGTATGTAAAATAAGTTTTTATGTGAAATTACAATCTTTATAGTGAAATATAATTCTGTGGAGAAGATAGGATATGTAATTTTAGATACTCAGTATTGTTCTGTTAATTTAAAATTCAGGTAGTAAACTGATGCTCAGGAAGCTTAATATTATGTTGTAACTTACTTACGGGATATAAATATAAGAAACAATTTGGAATACAAATTCCTGGAAATATTCTAGAGGGGAATTAAGGGATTATAAGTCAGAAATAAAGGGATTAAGGAATATACCTGTGTCGATTATAACGAATCCTTGTCATAGAGTGACACGCATACCAATAAGATGTACGAGGCTTGTAGGTTTATTTACATTTTAACGTTTGTTCATCTATCAACATTTTTAATTTGATATACATCTGTTTTGATATTCATGCACATGAGGAAGGTTGTAAAAAAAATTGTGACATTTGACATTTTATGATGAATAACTGATATGGAGGAGAAACGAAGAACGGGATTTAAAACACCTCTGAAATTTCTGTCGTTAACACGTCCATCTAACTCAGAGCCACCACCTAAAGTTCCTGGGAAAAGACTATCCACTCCACTTGTACTGCCATTAATTAACAAGGGAAATTACTCTCAGATAAGGCGAGAAACTAAAGATGACATTGATAATGTTCCACACAGGAATGCACAGGTGACAACACCAACTAGACCTGTATCTGTTTGTATTCCTTTGGGTACTGACCCAAAAACAAGATGGAGGGCTCACACTGCAGATCTGAGGTATCCTTTGTTGGGACCAGTGTCCCCCGAAGGAGCACTGACATCTGACGGGGACCGAGATGTGAACTCAAATATATCAGAAAAACAGAAATCTGAGGACACCACTGATGTTAAAGGTCATCGGAATGTCCTTGACAGCAACTCTAACCCAGTGCAAGAGAGTTTAGTCACTAGACCATTAATTTCAACCAAAGAAGAAAATTCAAATGATACTTACTCATCAAATTTCTCAGATCAGCATACTTCCACTGGAATAGAAAACAGTCCGTCTGAAACAATTAAGCAAGACAGTGACTATACAACTCCGAAAAAATTGGATTTTTGTGATAATATACCAGATAAACCAATATTCTATGGAGTAGTACCTACATGTTCACAGGAAAAAGCAGTAAAATTACATCCTAAAAGGGAGATATCCTTGGAAAAACAGGAAGAAAACGTTTCCATTTCTAAGAGAATATCAGAGACAAATGAGGAGATAACTCTACAAAACAATGTTTTTACAAATACTGGATCAAACTCTAAAGAAGAGTTACCTACCATACCAAGAGAGGAGACGGCTCCCTGTAGATCTTCTCCATTGAGTGCATTGAAAATTATGTCACAAGATTCAGAATATGGTATTGTATTTTCTCCGAGAACCAGAGCTTTGCTGTTACAAAATGAGATGGATAATAGAAACAAATTAAAGGAAAAATCGTTATTAGATACAAATATTTCTTCTAAGCCGAACTCAGATAGATTGCAAAACAATGTTCCCTGTACATCAGAGAAAAAGGGAAAAGATGTCGCAATAAATAATCCAAAATGTTCTAAAATCACAACTGATATTTTTGATAATTATTCTGAAGGCAATGAAGATTTGTATAAAAAGTGTGGTGAAAAATCAAGTGAACCAATCAATGAAGCTTGTCGAAAAGATGATACACTTTCAAATGAAAGCTCAATTTTAGAAAGTGTTTTAGATATAGGAAAATCTACTGTGAAAACTCAAGCTTTGAAAATGAAAACATCATCAGATATAGCTCAGCAAGATAATGTAAGAAAATCAGAGATTAGTTTGACCTTGAACTTGAACAGTCAAGAGAAGTCCAGAAAGGAAGAACCAATGTCACCCATTGACAGTTTACTGACATCACCGACTCCGTTACCAAGACGTCGACATAGCAGACGACATTTCCGTGGACCCAAAACATTGGTAAAAAAATTTTTCTTTCTTTAGTCAGAAAATTAGAAATAAGCAAGAAATCTAGACTTACCTCTTAGCTTATGATAAGTAGCTGAATATTTAGGAAGCTTTATCTGCGGCTAATCCAAGACGTAATATGAAGTAATTCATAAGGAAATACTGTTAATGTTTTCTTTGACAGGGAATATCTGTTATGGATAAATGATAACAATTTACAGATTCAAGAAATGAATGATACTTTAAAATTTACAGTTTTAAAAATTGTTTGGTGAAAACTAAACATAGATCTCCCTCTTGCACAGCTTTGTCCTTAGACGACTTTGGCTTTACACTTTTGATCGTTTTGGCATTTGACCTGGCTCTGCCACATTTTAGGTTATTTTTTCACTTTTCAACACTTTCGGCCATAAGTGCAAAAGATAAGTTGTAAACCAATTAAATGTGCACAAGTTATGTATTAAAATAAGTATCAAAGAATAACATAACATAACATATGTTTTATTGCCAAATCAGGAGCCCAAAAGGGACAAAAGAGCAGTACATATATGTAGAGTGATAGATGATACAAATAGTTAATATACACATAACATAACATTCACATCATACAAAAATACATAAACTTCAGTTAACTGTGGTCTCTAATAATTTTTGCAACAGCTGACAAAACCTGATTAGCTTCATTGCTAAGGGTACATTTGTTTCTGTCCTAAACGATGTGAACAACTACTTGCAGAGTCGTTTAATCCATTTGTTTCTAACATTTTTTTGTCAACGATGCTGTCGTTCACGTATCCTTTACATAAACAATGTAGACGCAAGATAGTTGCGCACTCGTTTAATGTTTGTCGTTGAAAGCTGTAAAATCAATTAAACGATGAATTTGTTTCTACGTCCTCATTTAATTAATCAGTAAACACGTGAATTTTCACGCATCAAAATAAACTATTAAATCATCAACTTACATTATAATCAAAATTCAAATTGATACCCAAAGTACATGCTTTTCAACAATATTTCAAAGTAGAAAAACAAATAAACACAATTTCAGATGGAGTTTATGATTCATGAAACATTTACTACATGTATCATATTTGTAAATGATAAACCAAAAATAACAATGTTTGAGTATAATATGATGAACCTTAATAGGTCAACTATTAGTCAGGTTTTTCAATTTGGTAAAAGTGTTGTGTAGTTGTCCATTTTCCTGCAAGTTCGTTTATATCGCATTTGTTTTGTTCTGTTTTTATCGTGAACCATTGGGTTTTGACAGGTCATTAAATGACTAATACATGACATATTTGTTTTTGCGCTGTCGTCGTTTACTAAACGAGGGATAAAGGATACTCGTTGTTGACATCATTTACTGTAAGAAACAAATGCACCCTAAGTAAATAAGTTTTTCATTACCAAGACTCAAAAAATTTGGACATTTATTTGCTATAGAACTAAATAAGTGATTTCTTTGAGAATCAAATTTTGAACAGACACATAGAAAATGGGTCTCATCTTCAACTAAACCACTGGAACAATTCCTACATAAACTTTCAGACCTTAATGATTTAGAAAAACAGCCAACTTCAATTTGCAACTTGTGTGCTGAAATTCTTAATTTACACAAGGCTTGCCTTTGATCAAAGATTTTCATACAATTGAGATAATTCTCAAAACCAAAGTGATCTTTAATCTTCAAATATGTGCATAGTTTCCATCTAGTTGTTTTTTTTCTAATTTCATACCAATCAGATACAAGTCTTTCTTACAATTTCTCAACCACATTATTAAATTAAAATTTTCTGTAATTTCTAAAAGTTTTTCTGATGTCTAAATCTTCGAGTAACCTAGTAACAAATGAGTACCATGAATGATTTTTCCATTGTTTATGTCCTGACTACAGAAATAAGCATCCTTCAACAATGGAAATTATGGTCTCAAACCTATGACAATATTTAACAACAGACTTAATGATTTCATAGTATAAAGGAAAAAGCCCTAGTTCTGATTATACAGCAAAATTAACACTTTTCTTATGAACACCATGTATACATTTTGATATGGAATCTCTCACAAGGCAGATTCTTAAATATATTTTTGTACAAAGTGAGCTATAACTGCCCCAGATTTCGGAATTGTATAATAGGATAGGCTTCAATGTGTGGTCAAAATATGTCCTCATGCTTAGATTAATTCTGAGAAAATTACTTCTCAGTTTGAAGTATGCTTTAATTGCTTTTCAGAGAATATGCATTGTAAAATTGATTGTTTTGTACAAGGCCTCATTGTGTACATATTACAATTGTTTTGTACTCTTAGGATTCAGTTTTTACATATTTTGTACAAGGAAATAGCCAATAGGGTATCATTGAGAATTCCATGAAATATTAATGGGTAATTCAGCCTAATTCGACTAGAAGATCAGTTAAGTGGTAACATATATTGGATAATCAGAAACTATTCTCTTATATCACAGAACCATAACTGACATTCTGTCATTTTAAAATATATGATAAATCTATAGTATAATGTGTGATGAAAGATTGGTTTGTGGAGATAAAGTATTTGTTTTGATCACAGATTTAAATCGTTACCTTGATCTTTGTACTAATTGGAATATCTGTCACCGTATAGCATGGTTAAATAATCTCCTGATAGATTGGTAAAACAACATTCTGATTAATTCCTTAAAGATTTTTTAACCCAAAGGAGGGTATGAAATTTGACTACAAGCAATAATAGTGTTTAAATTCTTTTTTTTTCAAAAAGTTCATAATTGAATATTTTATGCTAATGCAAGTTTGAAATAAATCATGTTTTAAATGTCCTATATACACATGTATAATAATTATGAGATATATATTATATACCTCATAATTAAGAGGTTATAGCCATGTCATTGCCGATGTCAAAGGTCATCACTTTCAATAATTCTTTTTGGAGTGTGATATTATTCTATCCAAATGTATGATAAATGTGGGATATCTCTTTACATTTTGATCCCATGTTCACTGTATGTTACTTAAAGTAAGGCTTTAACTATGTCAGGCAAGATCACTTTAATAACTACATTTTGGTTTACATTTTTATGTCTTGTGATTTTAATACATACACTTTTGATAGTAATTTTTGGGATTTCCAAAGTTTTAGTCATACCTGCTGATCGAAGGTTAAAACAGAGCAATGTAGGCAAGGAATTTAGTATCAGTTTACTTAAATAAATGTAAACATTTAAAATCTCATCCACTATCCTACAGGGCTAGTTAGAGCTTGTTAAAGGCAATATGATTTAGGTGTCACTTAAGATTATACCTGTACCAAAGGTCCATGTTAGCTATTGCCATCACTTGGCACCTGTTTGTCATCCTTCATTTTCTGTATTAACTTTTAAATTTTAATTTTCTCATCTGAAACAGCAGGAGCAAATAAGATTAAACTTTGATGGAATTGTCCTTCAGTTTTACCCTTTCAAAATAATGTTCAGGGGTCTGGACCTTTCACCAATATGTCCCATGTTACCAAAAATCGCAAATTCAGCAAAATTATATTTGAAAATCTTCTCTGAAACTTAACTTGGCCAGTTGAGAACAAATTTTGATAAAATGATTTGATGTAGACCTCCTTTTAAAATTGTATCCAGTTTAGGGGTCTAGACCTTGGACCAACATGGCCACTGTTACAGAAAACATAGAAAAATCAACATTTTGTACATGTACTATAAGATCTTCTCTTGTAGAATTACTGACGCAATTATAGTCCAGGTGAGCAATACAGGCTTACTAGAATGTTAACACATTTAGAAAGTTTTATTTGTTTATTATAACTCCAGTACATAAGTAATCTTGTAATCGAAGTGTCAAACAATATACTGTACTGATATCTGATGTAAGATGGCTGTACAGATATTGTTATCAGGTCATAAATCTGTCCATGTTAGGTAAGAGACAGGATTAGGTGGTCAAATAAAACATAGGCTGTATTATCTCTAACCCACAATGTAACCTCTGGACATGTTTTTATTAGAATAATCAGACTACATTTTTATACCCCCACTCACAGAGTGGTGGGAATACTGGAATACTCTTGTCTGTTTGTCGGTACAGCCGCAAATCTGGTGTACTCGACTTAGTCACTCAGCTTTTGGCAGATTTTGTGGCTTCATGGTTGGGCATGACCTGAACATACACATATTTTACTAATTTCACATCTGATGAGTTATTGCCTTTTTTGTATCTTTGTCTGAAAACCATGTGTACTCAATTAGTAGTTCAATTTTTGGCAGATTTTTTTTAGTATTTAGTATCATGGGGATGAAAATACTTCTTCAAATAATTTCTCCTAAATAGTATATAATTATCTTTAGCCATTTAATATAATTAAGAAAGACTGGAAAAAATTTATGGATAATTAAAAAAATATTTCATTATAAATATCTACAGATAATCACATAATATTTTGTTGATTCAGACTTTTTATGATGATAAGTCAGGGAACAACATTCAAGTGATATGTGTTAACTGTAGTTATTAAGAATTACAGTAGATCAAAAATGTTTTGATTAATTTTAGACTCATTTTCTGTTGAGTTTCAAGTGTGAAATCATTCATAAAACCAGACTTTTATTGAGGGAAAAGGTTGGTAATTGAAATTTGAAATGATAAAGGTTCTTAAAAAAGAAATCAAGTATGCCTTTCATTTCTCTGCACCATTGGAAATAACGCATTTATGCTTTCTTGAAATGCAAAAATTATAGATCTCTCATTGCTATCAATCGGGGACTGTTAAATCTATGTAAGGTTTCTGCTTGAGATCAGGACTAATCTGTTATTACTATCAATATGGGACTGTTAAATTAGATCTATGTAAGGTTTCTGCCTTAGATCAGGACTGATCTGTTATTACTATCAATATGGGACTGTTAAATTAGATCTATGTAAGGTTTCTGCCTTAGATCAGGACTAATCTGTTATTACTATCAATATGGGACTGTTAAATTAGATCTATGTAAGGTTTCTGCCTTAGATCAGGACTAATCTGTTATTACTATCAATATGGGACTGTTAAATTAGATCTATGTAAGGTTTCTGCCTTAGATCAGGACTAATCTGTTATTACTATCAATATGGGACTGTTAAATTAGATCTATGTAAGGTTTCTGCCTTAGATCAGGACTAATCTGTTATTACTATCAATATGGGACTGTTAAATTAGATCTATGTAAGGTTTCTGCCTTAGATCAGGACTAATCTGTTATTACTATCAATATGGGACTGTTAAATTAGATCTATGTAAGGTTTCTGCCTTAGATCAGGACTAATCTGTTATTACTATCAATATGGGACTGTTAAATTAGATCTATGTAAGGTTTCTGCCTTAGATCAGGACTGATCTGTTATTACTATCAATATGGGACTGTTAAATTAGATCTATGTAAGGTTTCTGCCTTAGATCAGGACTAATCTGTTATTACTATCAATATGGGACTGTTAAATTAGATCTATGTAAGGTTTCTGCCTTAGATCAGGACTAATCTGTTATTACTATCAATATGGGACTGTTAAATTAGATCTATGTAAGGTTTCTGCCTTAGATCAGGACTAATCTGTTATTACTATCAATATGGGACTGTTAAATTAGATCTATGTAAGGTTTCTGCCTTAGATCAGGACTAATCTGTTATTACTATCAATATGGGACTGTTAAATTAGATCTATGTAAGGTTTCTGCCTTAGATCAGGACTAATCTGTTATTACTATCAATATGGGACTGTTAAATTAGATCTATGTAAGGTTTCTGCCTTAGATCAGGTCTAATCTGTTATTACTATCAATATGGGACTGTTAAATTAGATCTATGTAAGGTTTCTGCCTTAGATCAGGACTAATCTGTTATTACTATCAATATGGGACTGTTAAATTAGATCTATGTAAGGTTTCTGCCTTAGATCAGGACTGATCTGTTATTACTATCAATCTGGGACTGTTAAATTAGATCTATGCAAGGTTTCTTATTGAGATCAGGACTGATCATTCTGCAGGCACAAAATCACAATAAACAGAAGAACCTACAAACACTTTAACATCACACAGAGGGACTTTCTAAATAAAGTTCTATATCATAATAAATAACTATATATAATTGAACATCATATGGATTAGTTTTGTAAGTCTCCCCACAGTAGTTATAATGTCTGGTACAGGTCTGATATAAATGTGTAACAGAGTTCTGTATGTATTGGGTATACCTCTGACAGTATAAGTCCGTTGGGGGATATATCCTATTGGATATACCTCTGAGGGTGTAAGTCCATTAGGGGGATACATCCTATTGGATATACCTGTGAGGGTGTAAGTCCGTTAGGGGGATACATCCTATTGGATATACCTGTGAGGGTGTAAGTCTGTTAGGGGGATACATCCTATTGGATATACCTGTGAGGGTGTAAGTCCATTAGGGGGATACATCCTATTGGATATACCTCTGAGGGTGTAAGTCCGTCAGGGGGATATATCCTATTGGATATACCTGTGAGGGTGTAAGTCCGTTAGGGGGATATATCCTATTGAATATACCTCTGACGGTGTAAGTCCGTTAGGGGGGTATATCCTATTGGATATACCTCTGAGGGTGTAAGTCCGTTAGGGGGATATATCCTATTTATATTATGATACTGTGAAAAGTACAAATGATAGGTTATAATAATTTAGAAAGAGGTCTATCAGGAATTTCACCTTGTGTAACGATAAAGTATGATAAATGCAGGATATCTGGTTCTGATATTATAATATACGTAAAGCTATCTCTGGCCAAAGTCTTAACATAAAGTTATATGTCAACTGTCTGTCTAAAGGGGAACTTGGAATGGAGGTGGGAGTTTATTAAGCTGCCTATAAGATACCAGTAGTCACAGTTACAAAATCATATCCATAAAAACCATTGAAATTTCCTTTTTACCCTCCATGAATGATGGAATAAGTAATATAATATTTACATGAAGGGGGTTTGAAATGGAAGTCTTAGCATAACCACAATCTCTTGTTATTATATTGTTACCCTGGTGACAACGAAAAGATTCTCTTTTGTTGTAGGAAAAATTGAAGGTAATATAACAGTTATGCCATCAAAACAGAATATTATTATGGACAAGATAAAGATATTATAATGACCTAAAAATATTTCAAATATGTCCATTATTGGACAGGATTATATGCTACCGGTCTATAAACTGTAATAAGTTAAGTGGAGAAGAAGTAGGTATTGTGGAAATGTTGATCAATATGTCCATATTGGAACTAATGTTTGGCTGTATACTGTAAATTCAGATGTGATGTCTTTGTATTAATGTGAAAAACAACAGGTTGAGGATTTCAATAATTAAACCTTACATTTTTACTTGAAACATTCTATTGTAACATGTTAGGAATTGCATGATTATTTTCAAAAATTGGTAGAAAACCAAATCGATGAACTGAGTGACAGTAATAAAATATATCTTTATAAAAATATCAAAATTAATACAGACAGGGATTTTTACCTATAATTTAATTATAATATTTCGGGTCAGTGAACATTGCTTGGTAATTGAAAGAAAGATATAAAAGATGCCTAGAGATTTGAGACTGTGTAAATTTTGTACCAATACACTTGAAGATAAGAAGCATTTTCTCTTAATTTGCTCTATATATAACGAACCTAGAGAAGACTTTTTTAATAAACTATTAAAACATAATTCTAACTTTTTTGATCTGGATGATATAAACAAATTAAATATAATAATAAATCCTACTTCTTGTTAAAACAACTGTTTCCTTTTTAAAACAGTCATTAGAACTGAGGAGAAGGGACTAGACTTTTAATATTGACCTGTAAATAGTTCATTTTTCGTTTTGTTTATTTGTCACAAACCTTGTTCTTATAGTTTAGATGATAATAAATGATTGAGAATTGAATTAATAAATATTCACATTAGAGTTGAATGTTGAAGTTTTGCAGTAAGACATGGATGACATAATTTCCACATTTACAGGAAAATAAAGAGTATGATCACATGTAATTATTTAAAAATAATCCTTGGCAATGGCAAACTTCTGATGTCTCACACTAGAGGGCAGAGATTCATACTATTCTGTTATAAAATTAACTTAAATTATCATAAAATTTTGAAATCTCATCCCAAATCTTCTCATTGAATTTTTTGTTAATTTTCAAACCTTACCTGATTGATCACATTTATGTCATGGGTGAGATTTTTCTCGTTTAGTCGTGAAATTAAATTGAAAACTAATATTTGACCTTAAAGAATTTTGGTAATTATTAGGATGAGATAAAACAATTTATGATAAATTTATTTTGGACAAAAAGGGGTGAGTCTTACCATAAAAGTGTGAGATGACACACACATGAGATGATAAAATAAGATATTCGATTACTATGTTGTAATGTTTTAATCTAAGTATCTCTGTTGACTGTCACCTTGTAATTTGGTTGCCAAGTTCCAACAGCAGAACATTTTAGTCTAGGTAAAGTATGAAGTTCTTCAAATTCATAAACTATCTTGTGGTGAAAGCAAAAACTATACATTTATAGTAGTTTTGTTTATAATAAGATAAATAACATACCTGTATTTGCTTATGATATATATGCCAATTGTCGTTTAACGAAAATCTTAAATAAATGCCAAATTTTAAATATAATAATACAAAAATTCATTGGTTGGTAGCAATGAGATAGGCATAAAGCAATATGAAGATTTTGAAATAAAATTTAAAGAAATTCAAAGATTAAATAAAAACAAGAAAACAGCAGACCAAATATCGTATAACTATAATATTCCTTGAAAATACAAAACCATAATTACCACATATAATGTCTGTAAAAACAAGTTATTGGCTCTAAGGAACAATACAGAGGAGGGCATAAAAAAATCAGTCAAGTTCCCAAAAAATAAACAGAATAAATACACCCAGTGATGTCGATGATTATATAAAGGGAGGTAATACAATGATGTTTTATGATTATATCGACAGGAAGAAGATGAGTTTATTGGTTTCGCCTCTCTGCCAGAACAAGTTCACAGAAAGGCTGTTAGAAAAGGTTTTGATTTTAGTCTGATGGTTTTAGGTTGGTACCATATATACATATCAAAGACAAGACTTATATGTTTAGCTGCAGATATATTACCGAAATAAAGAAAAGTTTGATGTTACCTGTGAAGATATAAGACTGAATTTAGATTCATATTTACATAGCTTTGAATATTTTCTCAAGTAAGCTGTAAAGTACAACAAAGTTATTAAAGTACAAACACAATATTGCAAAAAATGCTAAACACATATATATATATAATAACTTAAATGACAAAAAGTTAACACACACAGACACAGTTCTGATAAGTTTCTAATATAAAATATATATTTACTTAGGTGATTCTGGGTTAGGAAAATCTACATTGATAAACAGTTTGTTCCTGACAGACCTTTATAAAGACAGACAGATCCCAGATTCAGCTGGTATGTATTGGTATTGGTGAGAGAAAACATGAAAGAAAGAGGTTTTTGGTGATTTCTTTATAAATTTACCCCAAGCCAATAAAATCTCGATATGTTGCTGGATAAGCCAAAGTATTTTGTTATGTAACAAATAACCAGGGAATCAAATATATCACCTTTTTACAGATCTAGTAGAAAGGACAGTCTTTACAGAGAAAAAACAGATCGATATAGAAGAAAAAGGTGTCAAAGTGAGACTAACCATTGTTGATACACCAGGCTTCAATGATGCAGTTAATGCAGATGACAGGTATATTTCCCTGCCTATATTGGACACTCCAGGGGTTAATGATATTGTTTATTCAGATGACAGGTATGATTCCCTGTCTATATTGGACAATACAGGGCTTAATGATATTCAGATGACACATATGTTTCCCTGTCTATATTGGACACTCCAGGGTTTAATGATACTGTTAATACAGATGACAGGTATGTTTTCCTGTCTATATTGGACACTCCTCGGTTTAATGATGCTTTTAATGCAGATTACAGGTTAAAATCTTGTTAGAACTTTAAGACAAGGAACAAAAGTTATATTTTTGTTTTCTT
Organism: Mytilisepta virgata; assembly: GCA_028015205.1. Classification (NCBI taxonomy): domain Eukaryota; kingdom Metazoa; phylum Mollusca; class Bivalvia; order Mytilida; family Mytilidae; genus Mytilisepta; species Mytilisepta virgata. Next base: position 644,585 of record CM051520.1, on the reverse strand, counting down.
TGATTAAACTTTCCACATACTTATTATGTGGATTTTATATAAAGAATTTATTCACCTCGTACTTCTTAACAATTATGGCATTATGTCTTTGTGTTTTGGCCCAGACAATGGGGACATTAGGGTGATATTTAAAAAAGACTGTAGTACAAAGCTTCATTCATTGCTTAGCTTTCACTCAACTTCATAAATACTGGGAAAGATTCTTATATATAAAACCAAAATTATTTCATTTTTAGATACAATATGAATTAATTTTTAGCTCACCTGGCCAAATATGGCCGCAATGGGCAGTTCTTGTTTCTGATTGGCTGATATAAAAGAATCTTCTCCTTTGAAATTGCTTGGCCAAATGAAACTAAACTTGACAGGAAGCATCTATGGGAGGTTCTTTACAAATTTTTGTCCCCCGCCGCAACGCGATGCGGGGGATATGGTAATGCCGGGCGTCCGTATGTCCGTCCATCCATCCGTCCGTGCTTCCGTCCGTCCATCCGTCCACCTTGTAAGCGCTCTAGCAAATTTATTTCTTGACCGATTTGAATAATATTTATACAGTAGCTTTAACTCAATGATACCTCAAGGGAGTTCGAAGATGAGTCATGTCGAAATATTTTTGTAGGAGTTATGCCCCTTAATAACTTAGAAAATTTCCGTCCGTCCGTCCACCTTGTAAGCGCTCTAGCAAATTTATTTCTTGACCGATTTGGATAATATTTATACAGTAGCTTTAACTCAATGATACCTCAAGGGAGTTCGAAGATGAGTCATGTCGAAATATTTTTGTAGGAGTTACGCCCCTTAATAACTTAGAAATTGACAAAATTTCATGTAAGCACTCTAGCAAATTTATTTCTTGACCGATTTGGATAACATTTATACAGTAGCTTTAACTCAATGATACCTCAAGGGAGTTCGAAGATGAGTCATGTCGAAATATTTTTGTAGGAGTTATGCCCGTTAATAACTTAGAAAATTGACAAAATGTTCATCTAAGTGTTCTGAAAAATTTATATTCTCCTTGCATTGGAATAATATTTATACACTTGGACCTAAAGGGAGGTTTTATACATAAACTCCTATCGAAACTTATAAAATTGAAAAATACTGTCTTTAAGAGTTTGTTAGGCGGAATACTTTTGATCAAAGCATTTCTGTTTATTGAAAAGGAGTAAATGTACATTTGTATAAATTCTCAATACACATGGTAAAATAAGATTTCAACACTATACCCATATTGTATAAATGTCTTCATACCACTCATTAACTTGTAAAAAACTTTAGCAATAACCACAAATTATTTGTCCTTCTATTCTCTCTCTTTGAGAAAATTTTGTTATGTTTCACTTGTCCAAGGGTTTCTGATGCTCTAGCGGCGGGGGACTTCAGAACGCTGTTCGATTTTCACATTTCGTCCTGATCAGGCAACAAACATGGCCACTATGGGAAATTCTTGTTTTTCATTGGTTGATTAAATTTTTCTCTGGAACTACTGGGCCAAATGGAACGATACTTGACAGGAAGCATCTATGGGAGGTTCTTTACAAAATTTCCTCATTTTGTCCCGATCGGACTTCAGATATGGCCACCATGGGCAGTTCTTGTTTCTGATTGGCTAATATAAAAAAATCTTCTCCTCTGAGATTGCCTGACCAAATGGAACGAAACTTGATAGGAAGCATATATGGGAGGTCCTTTATAAATTTCCTCATTTTGTCCTGATCGGAATACAAATAAAGCCGCCATTGGCAGTTCTTGTTTCTGATTGGCTGATATAAAAAAATCTTCTCCTCTGAAATCGCTTGGCCAAATTGCACGAAACTTGACAGGAAGCATCTATGGTAGGTTCTTTACAAATTTGTCTCATTTTGTCCTGATCGGGCAACAAACATGGCCACCATGGGAAATTCTTGTTTTTCATTGGTTGATTAAAAAAAAATTTTCTCTGGAATTACTGGGCCAAATGGAACGATACTTGACAGAAAACATCTATGGGAGGTTCTTTACAAAATTTCATCACTTTGTCCTGATCGAACTACAAATATAGCCACCATGGGCAGTTTCTGATTGGCTGATATAAAAAAATCTTCTCTAAAATTGCTTGGCCAAAATGGACCGAAACTTGACTGGAATCATCTATTGAAGGTTCTTTACAAACTTTCCTCATTTCGTCCCGATCAGGAAACAAACATTGCCATCATGGGCAATTCTTGTTTCTTATTGGTTGATTTTTCTCTGGAACTGCTTGGCCAAAACTGTCAGCCAAACTTGACAGGAAGCATCTATGGAAATTCTTATATGAAATTAATTTTTGTCATTCTGACAACAAGCATGGCTGCCATGGGTAAATCTTGTTTAAAGAAATCTTCTTCTCTGAAACCGCTTGGCAAAATGGAATGAAACTTGACAGGAAGCATCTGTGGGAGGTTTTTTTTTACAAAGTTTCCTCATTTTGTCCAGATTAGGGGACAAACATGGCCGCAATGGACAATTCTTGTTTCTAATAGATGGCAACCAGCAGAGGACTTAGGTAAACATAAGACCCTATGGGAAATACATGAAAAAATCTTCTGGATAACTGCCAAATTTTATAATATGTTGACCTGTAAGCAGAAGGGCCTTGATGAAGAAAAATATGGTTCCTACACTTTACTCTCTTTGAGGTACATCAATAAAAAACGGCTTTCATTCCAGGTGAGCGATACAGGCTCAGCCCTCTGAGCCTCTAGTTTCTATTAATTCTGTATATATTTTCAGCTGGAAAAAAGTGTTAGAATATGTGAACCAACAGTTTGATTTATACTATCAAGCAGAGAGTGGTCTGAATCGTAAAAACATACAGGATTCACGTATACACTGCTGTCTGTACTTTATATCACCATACGGTCATGGGTAAGTGTGTTACAGAAAGCGGCCTGATCATAAAAACATACAGGATACACATATACACTGTTGTCTGTATTTTATATCACAGTACAGCCATGGGTAAGTGTGTTACAGAGAGCAGCCTGGTCACAAGAACATACAGGATACAGGTGAACACTGTTGTCTGTATCTTATATCACATTACTGCCACGGGTAAGTGTGTTACAGAGAGCAGCCTGGTCACAAGAACATACAGGATACAGGTGAACACTGTTGTCTGTATCTTATATCACATTACTGCCACGGGTAAGTGTGTTACAGAGAGCAGCCTGGTCACAAGAACATACAGGATACAGGTGAACACTGTTGTCTGTATCTTATATCACATTACTGCCACGGGTAAGTGTGTTACAGAGAGCAGCCTGGTCACAAGAACATACAGTATACACATATACACTGTTGTCTGTATCTTATATCACATTACAGTCATGGGTAAGTGTGTTACAGAGAGCAGCCTGATCAAAAGAACATACAGTATACACATATACACTGTTGTCTGTATCTTATATCACATTACAGTCATGGGTAAGTGTGTTACAGAGAGCAGCCTGATCAAAAGAACATACAGTATACACATATACACTGTTGTCTGTATCTTATATCACATTACAGTCATGGGTAAGTGTGTTACAGAGAGCAGCCTGATCAAAAGAACATACAGTATACACATATACACTGTTGTCTGTATCTTATATCACATTACAGTCATGGGTAAGTGTGTTACAGAGAGCAGACTGATCATAAGAACATACAGTATACACATATACACTGTTGTCTGTATTTTATATCACAGTACAGCCACGGGTAAGTGTGTTACAGAGAGCAGCCTGATCATAAGAACATACAGGATACACATATACACTGTTGTTAGTATTTTATAACACAGTACAGCCATGGGTAAGTGTGTTACAGAGAGCAGCCTGATCACAAGAGCATACAGGATACAGGTGAACACTGTTGTCTGTATTTTATATCATCGAATGTCCATGGGTAAATGTTACGTAGAGTGGTTTGAATCGTAAAAACACACAGGATACACATATACACTGTCTGAATAGTGACTATTGATAATTACAGGAACTACCTAGAAAACTTACCCTATGAAGCCAACACAAAAAAAGTGAGACAATTAACAGCATTAATTAATCTTACCGAAAAACTCAGAAGTTATACAAGAATGAATGCTGTTTTTTTTCATATGTTTGTGTTGGCAATTCTTAAAATGCCCAATAACCTCTGTTTTCTACAAAATTAAAAAAGGGTCTCATTGATCCTCAGAAAGATGAACAATTTATGATTGATCTGTTTTGCAGTTTAAAACCATTAGATGTGATGGTGATGAAAAAACTTCATAACAAAGTCAACATAGTACCTCTTATAGCCAAGGCAGATGTTCTCACACCTAAAGAGGTCAAAAGGTTAAAGGACAAGGTCAGTATACTGTTTGATACATTTTGAACATAAGCAAATTTTGTTCAACATCAGTTGGTTATACCATAAATTGGAATGGTTATTTAAAAAACAATCTGTGTTTTGAAGCAGTATACATTCTTTCATACACAATTTTGATTCAGTGTACATGTATGTTGTACTTGTACATTCAAATTTTAAAAGTTTATACATCATGAGCAGTGCCAAAGACCAAATATTGAAATTTGGAACAATAAACAAAATACTTGTAGAACAGATTCTATTGCCAAAATGACTGAAAAGGATAGAAATAAAACTAAGGAGAATAAGGGAGATAATCCTTAGTTTTCCTCAAATTTAATTATTTTATAATAGTAAAGTTTTTATTTGAGTAGGATGTTCATGACTGAAATCAACTGAACTAGTGATAAATATTAGATATATAAAATAACAGATTTATTATCTTTACAGATATCTGAGAAAATAAACAGATTTATAATCTTTCCAGATATCTGAGAAAATAAACAGATTTATAATCTTAACAGATATCTGAGAAAATAAACAAATTTATAATCTTTACAGATATCTGAAAAATAAACAGATTTATAATCTTTACAGATATCTGAGAAAATAAACAGATTTATAATCTTTACAGATATCTGAGAAAATAAACAAATTTATAATCTTTACAGATATCTGAGAAAATAAACAGATTTATAGTCTTAACAGATATCTGAAAAGATGAACAGATTTATAATCTTAACAGATATTTGAGAAAATAAACAGATTTATAATCTTTACAGATATCTGAAAAAAATAAACAGATTTATAATCTTTACAGATATCTGAAAAATAAACAGATTTATAATCTTTACAGATATTTGAGAAAATAAACAGATTTATAATCTTTACAGATATCTGAAAAAAATAAACAGATTTATAATCTTTACAGATATCTGAAAAATAAACAGATTTATAATCTTTACAGATATCTGAAAAAATAAACAGATTTATAATCTTTACAGATATCTGAAAAAATAAACAGATTTATAATCTTTACAGATATTTGAGAAAATAAACAGATTTATAATCTTTACAGATATCTGAGAAAATAAACAGATTTATAATCTTAACAGATATTTGAGAAAATAAACAGATTTATAGTCTTAACAGATATCTGAAAAAATAAACAGATTTATAATCTTTACAGATATTTGAGAAAATAAACAGATTTATAATCTTTACAGATATCTGAGAAAATAAACAAATTTATTATCTTTACAGATATCTGAGAAAATAAACAGATTTATAGTCTTAATAGATATCTGAAAAAATAAACAGATTTATAATCTTTACAGATATCTGAGAAAATAAACAGATTTATAATCTTTACAGATATCTGAGAAAATAAACAGATTTATAATCTTTACAGATATCTGAGAAAATAAACAAATTTATAATCTTTACAGATATCTGAGAAAATAAACAGATTTATAGTCTTAACAGATATCTGAAAAAATAAACAGATTTTTAATCTTAACAGATATTTGAGAAAATAAACAGATTTATAATCTTTACAGATATCTGAGAAAATAAACAAATTTATAATCTTTACAGATATCTGAGAAAATAAACAGATTTATAATCTTTACAGATATCTGAGAAAATAAACAGATTTATAATCTTAACAGATATTTGAGAAAATAAACAGATTTATAATCTTAACAGATATCTGAAAAAATAAACAGATTTTTAATCTTAACAGATATTTGAGAAAATAAACAGATTTATAATCTTTACAGATATCTGAGAAAATTAAAAGATTTATAATCTTAACAGATATTTGAGAAAATAAACAGATTTATAATCTTCACAGATATCTGAGAAAATAAACAGATTTATAATCTTTACAGATATCTGGGAAAACAAAGATTATGACCACAGCTATTTTTACAGCTAAAATTTGTTGATTGATTGACTTCCTGTACTGACAACTAAGCTTCCAGCCCTTAGTTTTATTGTATTATATTTGTTGATAGGATTAGAATGCCTTTATGTGTAATTTGCTTTTTCACAGAAAAATTAAGTTCTACCCTACATTTTCACAGTCTAATAAGAGTTACAATTGTAAATTAGAAAATTAACTGGTCATGAGGCATAACAAGGTAATAGATATCATTATTTAAACTTTCTTCAGAATTTCCAAATGATAGGGAAAATGAAAGTCACATACCTGTCAGTTATAGATGACACTAATGATTTTGAAATCAACATTTACACATTCCCTGAATGGCTAATTAGTAATGAAGATGAAAATCACATATTTTTATATTGTCAGGTTTTAGATGACATCAAGGATAATGAAATCAACATTTACACTTTCCCTGAATGTGACAGTGATGAAGATGAAGAATTCAAAGAACAAGACAGGGCACTAAAGGTGTGATATTAGGTTTTGTTAAAAAAGGTTCCAAATTAGCAATGATTAGAGAATACGTGAACATAACTACTCAGTTACAGTAGTTATTGTGGTTAAAATAGCTGGACCATATGGTTAGAAATCAGTTTGAATATTACAGTATAATTTAATATTGGATGTAACGTGTCATTTGATTGGTCAATTTTTTTCATCTACCATATCATTGACTAAATTTTCTTTTCTACTATGACGTCATTAAAGGGAATCCCGACAGTTAAGACGTCAAAACAAACATTGAAATTAAATTATAAGGATTGACAGTAATTTTGTTTTCAGTTTATTCGAAATAGCATCATTGCACATGGCACACACTTTCAAATAACCCACTACGCGGATTATTTAGTGTGCGTCACGTGATTAAGGTTATTTCTTCATAGACTGAAAAAAATTTACAGTCAGTCTTTAAATAACTTCTGGTCAGATTGTTTTCATAGTATTTATCATTAATGATTTTAATTTAAAACATTATTAAAAATGATGGAAAAATAAAGTTTGTAGAGTTACATCCCCTTTAACAGTTGTCTTATGGTTAAATTAAATGATGTTATGAATATCTGGTTGTGTTTAATAAACATAGTAGATGTTGATGTAGAGGGTAATATAAACAAGACAATATAAAACATTTATCACATGTATAAGAAAAAGACGTAGTTGTGTACTGCTTACTCTTCCCGATTTTTTTTACCTCTGAGAAAGTGAAATAACTGTGATAAGCACATAATAACATGCTTATCATAACAGAGCAAAAACCCAAATGGGTTATTAATGCAAACAACACAATACAATCATACAGTCTTTATACTTTACTTTATATAATATTGTTAAACAACTTATTGATATTGGATTGATCAATGTGGACCTCATTTTCACATCTCTATTTATTGCTTTATATAGTCTACAACACTGGACAAAATGTCTTTTTCTGGATTTTAATTTTCAAATAGAATCAAGCTTGCTAAAAATTAGGAGAGAGTAAATCAATATGAGTGAGGAGATGTTCTCGAGCACTAATGTTAGATTGACAATGAAGGAAAAAACGTTATTCATCATCCAAGACTTTGCAAGTCTTTGTTCTTTGGGAATATTGCTATAAACACCTCTTTAAAGTTCTACATTATAGTCACTGACCCGAAATTTTGACGCAATTTGGTGGCTATTAAAATTTTCTAAAGCTCATAGGTATTTTGCAATTCCCTCAACCTGTGTCTGCCCATAGCCTGAAGACAGGATACTGTACCATGACATTGGTATCTTGTCCTTACCCTATTTGTGAGAAGCTTTTATGATAATGGACTTTATGACATATTTTATTGTGATATTTTAATTCTGTTTTGATAATGATTTGTAGAAAGCTTATTATATTTGTTTTTTTCTATTCTAGACTGCTGTACCATTTGCTGTTATTGGAAGTAACACAGTTGTCGAAGCTGGAGGTAAAAAAATCCGTGGAAGAATGTATCCTTGGGGTATAGTAGAAGGTTAGTACAGTAGATCCTTGATCATCCAAAAACCCAAGGTAAACCTAAAAAAATTTTCAGTGTTGCATAATTTAAGTAATGGAAGTAAAAAATAAGTTTCAGATATACAAGTTTGGGTAAGAAAGGTTCCACTGTAAATGTCTGGTATTGTGAAATAAGAGAGAATACAGAATTGGCCATATTCTGGCAAAGGGGGATATACTTTACTTACATCTCAGCTAAAAATTAAAATAACATATTTATCAATTTTCAGATTGAATCTTTTGTCAAAATTCGCTACATCTGTTATTGTTTTTTCAGAAAAAGTAATAGTTCATATAAAGCAATAGTATAGGCAAATAACCATGAATACCTGGAAAGTGTGACAAGGGAGATAATTCATTTGATTTCTGTTTCAGTGGACAACCCTAAACATTGTGATTTTATTAAACTTAGACAGATGCTTATCGGGTGAGTTGATTAAAGCATAGGGATAAATTTATCTGATCCAAAATTGATGTACACTTAATTGTCCCAGAGTTGAGAATGAATTTCAGAAAAATTTCCTTATATTTTTATGAAAATTGGAAAATAGATTTCAATTTATTTTGACAAGTAATGTTTTCTTTGTATATTGTGTGGATTTTTGAACAAAAAAGGCCTGGTTAATATTTTGATATACAATCTACAAACAGCGATATGATGGAAAATCCATTTTACCATCAATTTTTGAATTTTTTTTTATCAGTACACATATGCAGGATTTGAAAGATATCACATCAGAGATCCATTATGAGAACTACAGAGCTGAACATCTACTGTCATCAGAAGTATCAAGGACTAACAGAGAAAGAACGTGAGTATTTATTTGTAAAAGGTTAGAAAACATTAAACTTGACAGTGGTAAGTCTACATGCTGAAAGAAGGTGTAAGGTGAAATAATTATTTGCTCAAAACATGAACACACACATGACAAAAGTTTACACAAAATCTACACACACAACAGTAGTTTACACAAAATCTATACATACATAATAACAGTTTACACAAAATCTACACACACAATAAAAGTTTACACAAAATGTATACATACATGATGAAGGTTTACACTATACAAAGACACATGACAAAAGTTTACACAAAACCTGATACACACCACACAAATAACAAAAATTTATACAAAACCTGTACACACACAACAAAGGTTTACACAAAACCTGTACACAAACAGCAAAAGTTTACTCAAAACCTGTTACACACCACACACATAACAAAAGTTAACACAAAATCTGTACACACAACAAAAGTTTACACAAAATCTGTACACACACAACAAAAGTTAACACAAAATCTGTACACACAACAAAAGTTTACACAAAACCTGTACACACACAACAAAAGTTTACATAAAATCTATACAAACACTCATGACAAAAGTTTACACAAAACCTGTACACACACAACAAAAGTTTACACAAAACCTGTACACACAACAAATGTTTACATAAAATCTATTCAAACACACATGGCAAAGGTTTACACAAAATCAGAGTACATGCAAACGACTCAAGTTTACACAAAGTCTATATATATATATATATAAATATGACAAAAGTTCACAAATATCTTTACAAACACATGAAAAATGTTTTAGCAAAAGTAACAATACTTTTACTGGTGTTTTTCTTCTTGAAATCATGGTAGGACTGTCCACACTGCTACTTCAAGTTCTGGAGGGCAACAAGTCCCAGTTTGAGTGGACATATTTGTCACATATTTGTTTATGTCACATCTGTGTTACTGAAGTACACAGCTATACTAATGCTGCAAGTAAAACCAGATGAAGATTGGTTATTCTGTTTTTTTTTAAATAGTTTACAATTTAATTTCTAATACTTTTATAGATAATTAGAAATTCTTACTTTTTCAACAGGAAATTAAAGAGAGATTCCATTGTAAACTTAGAAAATGCCATGGTAACAGAACAATTATTACAGGAAAAAGAGGCAGAGGTACATGTTATTTTTTTTTAATAATTATTTCACTAATGAAGTGAACACTGTATATTCTTTCATGAAGAAAACAGCTGTTCCCAACTTACGATTTTACACATATACATAAAAAACATAATTTCACTATTTTTAAAAAATAAAACCTAGCCAATATCTTTTATAAAAATAAAATGTTATTGCTAAGTATCCATATATTTATATTTCTGAATGCTGAATATACTATATTTTTTTCATAATAAAAATTACAAAAAGCTCTCTTTGTCATAAGATAAAATTCAATGTCTTGCAAACAAAATAGAAAAAAAAATCTGAAGAGCAGTTTGTGAGGGAATCATGGATGTCTGTTACTACTTTGTTATGTCCTATATACTGATCTGAAATCTTGAATTTAATTAATCTTTGCTGCAGTTTTAATTGTCATAAAATTACATTTGATTCTTATATCAGAAATGGTACTTGTAGTGTTAGAGGAGCATTGAGATTTAATATATTGTTTCTCGGTTGTTTTTCTATTGATCAAACCATTTCAAAACTTTTCTATATTTAATCTCCCTTGAATAATTTTCCTAAGTACATGTTGACTTAATTTTTTTAAATCTTCATTTTAAAAGCCCTTAAGAAGGGCATATCTAAATCTATAAGTGCAATTAATATCTGTTAGCTTAGTGAAATAATGTTTTGGAACATTGAGGAGAAATAGTGACAGTTTGTCAATTTTCATAAACAACAAGGGGGAAATTAAGTATAAATAATTTGAACAAAAAAAGAATAAATTGTTGACATATATCTTTAAAAGAATCTAATGCAATTATTTCAGATACAACGAATGCAAGAAATGTTGGCTAAAATGCAGGCTCAATTACAAAATAATCCAAATTCACAGATTAATGGACGTTTAGGAAATGTTCGATGATTAGATTATAGATGTATGTCTGTTACAATGTAAATAATGAAAGGCAATATGAGGATTTATTGGTTACTTAGAGTTGTTTCCCTTTATTCAGAAAGAACATCAAATGTTCTACACTTTTATAATAAGAAAAATTTTGTGTATTTGCCAGTGATATTAGAAGGCCAAAGAAAACATTTAAAATCATGCTTATGAAGCATGGTTTCCCAAAAAGTAATTTTTTCCAGACAAAGTTCTTTTTGTATTTGTGAAAAACTAGCAACAAGGACATCTTAAATGTTTGATTATACAATTATCACTTAATTGTCTTTATTATATCACTTATATCCACAATATATCTGTCACATAAATACCTATAGGGCTGAAACAATGATTACATCAGTTGTATGCTTTCAAAATTTTAGTAAGAAATACTTGTACTTTTGTAGAAGTTATACTTAGTACATCTGTCAGAAGTGTATGGAAGTCTATGTATAATGTAATGTAAAAATATTGAAAGTTTTTACTGTTTGGTTTCTGTTAAAGGTTAAAGGTTGTTTTTTTCCATCAACATTTCTTCCATATCTCTATCATATATATCTTCTATTTTCCTGGTTACAAGTAAGCTGAAATCTATTACCCTAATGATGAAATTAGGGTCAGATATAGAATTATACTGTTTATTTCTTAGAACATGTCACAAGATTTTTAACATGCATATAATTTTAATTTTGAGATTTTAACTTAATAAAAAAACCTTTATATAAGTACACTGGTAATCAGTTTTAAAAGGAGAAATCTAAATATGAGAAAAGTCACAAATATATGGTAGAATCTCATAGACATATGGATTTATGTCGGTTTTTTATTCATATCAAAGTTGTACAGTTTTCTTTATATAATTTGTAAAACACTTAAGTTTAAATTTAATTTTTTATGAATTATTTTAACTTAAAATTAATATAATTATTAACATATTATATTTGTATAAGTTTATTTTACATGTATGTCTTATGGCTTTATTTAATTCTTTAGTTCTTTGTAATTTTTTTGCTTAACTGACTAACATTTTATGGTATTTGAAAAAGCATAATATTTAGATTATGTGTATATTTTTTTCAAAAAATGTTTAAATTTTTTTTTGTATTTTGTTTCTCAACTGGATCTGAAAATCTTTAAAATGTGAATATTTCAAGATAAACATATGTGATATTGTTGGATATGTGTTGAACAAAAACTTGAACAAAAAATAATGTTTATTGTTTGAAATGTACATGATTGTGTTATAATGCCACACGTTTTTCATTAAGTATTTTAAACACACACATAAGCAAGTCTAATATGTAATAATTAGTACAGTAGACTCCATGAAATAGGATATCTAATAAAGGAATATATCGTGAAATGGGATATAATATCAAAACACCAAACCCTTAGTTATTCTATGTTAAATTTATTGGATATTTATATACCTGATAATAGAATACTCCTTCTAATTGGATAGAATTTTCATCTAACATTGATAACAATGTCATTATAAAAGAATATTTGTGTTTCTGTTGGCAGGCAAAAAATGTAATATTTTTTTTATAGCAGGATGTTGTATGAAGCATTAGGTAGAACTTATATGGGACCAAACCTACATTCATTGTAAATTCACAGTGTCTCCATTTTTTTATTTTTGAAAATATCTTTTAATAATAATTTTTAAATACTTGTAATGATTTTGTACACAATTGATCTTGAATTTTAATGAATACCTTTAAAGCTCTATGTTAATACCGCACATGGAATACATTTAAATATTAATGCATGTAAAATGTCTCTAAAATGCCAATAATTTCTATCTGAATTGAGTAATATGTATGTAAAGACAGAACAAAATCATTTTGGGTGCCAAACTTAAGTAAGTTAAATAATTAGTCAAAACACGATGATTGTAACCATTTTGGTGCTTGGAAAATTTCAGCAAATTACAAACTGCCTATACTGTAGGCTGTCAATATATAAACATGTTCTCAGGATTCTCTTATAAAACAAACTTGTACATTATATGTAAGTGCTAAACAGTTAATGTCATTAGAGAGGATATCTAATTGGTGTTCTTTTTATATCTAAATGTGTTCAAACAATTGTAAAAAGAAGTATTTAAATTGAAATAAAATTGTAAAACAGTGGCCTAATCTGTACATTTTCTCAAAGCAGTCCACATGTCACATTGTTTTTTGGTTAAGGTTATCAGGAATTATATTGAATGAGGTAGTTATCAACACTGACAAATTTAGTTAAGATTTATGGAGAGGGTTGATTAATCACAAACTTGTATGTGACTGTTGGTTGGACATAGCAGGGTCAAAGTGTACTTGATTTCAATGTGAAACCAGCAAAGATTCTCATAGCTTCTTGTTAAAAAAACTTTTTAAATCATGTGGGATGTGGTATCATGGAACTTAAATGGTAGCCTTGCATTTTCAGCTTTTATTAAAATGTCATGATCACAAATTATGAATTTTTGCAAACAAACAGTCATCTGGAAGTAGTATGAGAACTAAAAACACATATGTATCTTATAATCTGTATTCCCTTAAGTCATAGAAAAGAAAAATGCCAGTGTGCCTGCAATCCTTAAAATTGTATCGAATAGGTATAGAAAGAGGTTGTAGAGAGTTGTACATCCTTCAAAATGGGGGATTCGCTGACACTGCATAACAGTCTCCCTGATTGATGTGTATAGAAATATGAAGAAATCACGAAAATATTTCAAATAAATGATGCCATGCAAAATATATCAACAAACAAAGGAAGACACATACTACTACTGCAAAAGGCTGCTGACCTTGGACACGAAAACAAAATGAAATAATAAAAACAGAAAAATTTAAAAACTAAAATACACGAATGTAAATAAATTAATAAAATGGTTGGATCAGATTATCATAGAGAGATCTATACATGTATATGATAAACCTTGTTCTCCTGTCGGGAATAATAATTTAATATTGAATGTAACAAGTCATCTATTTGGTTGAATTTTTTGTCTATCATATCATAGACTAAATTTTTATTTTCTACTATGACGTCATAAAGGGGAATTCCTATGTTATTAAAACACTGTTGGAATTAAATTATAAAGATTGACTGTAATTTTGTTTTCAGTCTATTCGAAATAACCTCAATGTGCCTGGTGCACACATTCAAATAACCTGCTCTGCGTGTTATTTAGTGTGCACCACTTTATTGAGGTTCATAGACTGAAAAAAATTTACAGTCAATCCTTAAATGTCTGTCTACATAAGAACACCTTTAATACAGAAGAAAGGGTCATAGCAGTACATTTCTACACTGATTATATGTCAGTAACCTTTTTTTGTGTTAATTACTTGTTTTAATTTTAGTTTTTTTGGGGGTTTTCTGTATTTTACATGGCTTTATGTTAGGCAATTGAATGTTTTGTTTTGAAAAAACTAAGACTATTTCTTTACGTTTTTCTAAACAAGCATACATTTGTATGAAATAAGGCACAAGTAGTGTCTGTTGTCTTTTTTAGCACAGCACAGCTATATCATTTGGTCTACTAAGTGTACAGCATAAGCCATGTCAAAAAGTGTTCAAATGTTCAAATTATGAACTGACTCCATTGAACCCAGAACAACATCTGAAGCAGTTTTTGCTAAATTAAATCAAATCTCTGCATAAATGTATCATTCATTATTGGATCTGTTTATAGACCCCCATCAAGTGAGATCAATTATATGGATCCTTTTTGCGAAACTATAGAAAAACTACAACAAAGCAATAACAATGCTGTATTATGGGGGGACCTAAACCTTCCAGGTATTACCTGGGACTTAACATATATACAAGGTAATAAAGTCAACTCTGGTACCAACAAACGTTTCATAGACGATCAATAACTGTAGTATGGAACAAAAAGTAACATTTCCTACCAGTATTGACAACACATTGGATTTGTTCCTTACAAATGTTTAGAATTCCAACAACCATTTGTAAGTGAACACACCATGCTATCATATATAGAAGATTTGTGGCTAGACACCAGCACACCCCTCACTAACACCCTAGATTCTTCATACCATCAAAGATGACATGTAGCCGATTTAACAAACCCTGAATTATAAAAGAGATAAAAAGCAATATCAAGACGTTAGAAAAAGAGCTTTAATAGGGCAAAATCCTAAAATAAATCATAGGACAAGAAAAAATACCAACACCTTAAATCTGCAACAAGATCAGCATGCAAAAAGGCCTACAATAATTATATAACCAACATAATCTTACCAGACTGTGCAGCCAATCCTAAACGCTTTTGGAGCTTTATGAACAGCAAAAACAAGGATAACAATGGAGTAGTACCACTTAAAGCAACAGATGGACTTATATACTCTGAACCAACAGCAAAAGCCAACATCCTGAATAACAAATTCTCATCTGTGTTCAACTACAACGACCCAGGAGATAATAGAAAATCAATGGATGAATCTAAGTTTCCTGAAATGCTAAAGATACACATAAAAAAATCAGGTGTACTAAAACTACTGCAAGGACTCCAAATTCACAAAGCAACTGGACCAGATGGACTGTCAGCTAGACTGCTGAAGTTTCAAGGCTCTGAAATAGCGCCAGTCTTCACAGTCTTCTTCCAGGCATCCATCAATCAGGGAACTATTCCAAAGGAATGGAAGGAGTCGGATGTTTTACCAATATTCAGGAAAGTTTCTTAGAACCGCCCAGAAAATTATACAGACCAATCTCACTCACATCCATCATCTGTAAAATGCTCGAACATATCGTAACAAGCAGCGTAATGAGACACATGAAAAAACACAACATCCTAACTGATGCACAGCGCGGTTTCCGTAAAAACCGATTCTGTGAATCACAACTGATAATTAGTGTCAAGGATCTTGCCAAAACAGTGGACGACAGCGGACAAACTGATGTCATACCTTTGTACTTTTACAAAACATTCGATAAGGTGCCACATATAGAAGATTAATGCATAAACTACATCATTATGGAGTACGGTGCAATCTTCATGACTAGATAAATGTCTTTTTGAACGAGAGAACACAACACGTCGTTCTTGAAAATGGAAGATCGAACACAGCTCCTGTCCAGTTTGGAGTTTCTCAGGGCAGCGTACTAGGTCCCATACTCTTCCTGAAATATATCAACGACCTGCCTGATTATACAGTCAACAAATCATCAGTCCGACTTTTTGCTGATGATTGCGTCCTCTACAGGCAAATTAAAAACAAAAAAAAACACGGGCCTACTCCGAGATCTGGAGGCCTTACAAACATGAGAGAATGATCGACTTATGGAATTCCATCCCCATAAATGCCAGGCAATACATATTACCAACAAGAGAAAACCAGCCAAAGAACCATATACCATCCTTGACCATGTCTTGGAAGTAGTGGAATCCGCAAAATATCTTGGAGCAAACATTCACCACAAACTTAACTGGAACACATACAAAGACCAAGTGGTGATGAAAGTCAACAACACCAGGGCATTCTTGCACAGAAACATCTACCAAAATCAAGGAAATCTGCTATAAAACACTTGTCAGACCAATGATGGAGCATGACAGCATCACACTGCCAACAACATTCTGGAAATGGTACAACGGAGGGCGGCTCGATTTGTCACTGGTGACTACCATTAAACCAACAGTGTCACAAACTTATTACACAAACTACAATGGCCAACCCTACAGGAACGCAGTGTTAAGAACCAGGTCATAATGCTGTATCCCATTGTCAACCAACTGGTTGCCATACCAACTACCTATTTAATTCCAACAGCATCAACATTGAGAGGACACAACCAATGATACCTTTTTCCTTTTGCAATAATTCAGTTATACCAACAATCGTTCTTTCCAAACACCATCCGATTATAGAACAGTCTGCCGTCAACTACTGTATAGCCTGCAACTAAATCGACACCATCACTCAACAATTCACGTTTTGGGAATTTCTTACCTCTCATCTATCCCAATGAGCTCGAAATTAAAGATACCACAGACACTGCCAAGTCTACATCTTATCTTGACCTTCACCTCGAAATTGACACCAGAGGAAGGTTGAATACAAAACTTTACGACAAACGGGATGACTTTGACTTTCCATTTTTGAGCGGCAATATTCCAGAAGCGCCGGCGTATGAAGTATATATTTCACAACTCATACGTTCTTCCTGAGCTCGATTTTTAATAATACCCCTTTGGTATTTCTTGACTTTACTTAAGTGTGAGTTGTAGAAAACACAGTTGTATTAAGAACTGATTCCGAGATTTTAATTTTACATACTGGTTTTTAACTGCACTGTAAATATTTGGCAGTTCGATAATACACCAGATGGTGAAATGAACTGTCATTGGAGGAAGAAGAAGAAGAGCTGCTGTGATAAAGCTCACTCTACGAATAGTGTAAATGAAATGTGGATTCCGAGATTTTAATTGTACGTACTGGTTTTTAACTGCACTGTAAAATTCGGCAGTTCGATAATACACCAGATGGTAAAATGAACTGTCATTGGAGGAAGAAGAGCTGCTGTGATAAAGCTCACTCTACGAATAGTGTAAATGAAATGTGGATTCCGAGATTTTAATTGTACATACTGGTTTTTAACTGCACTGTAAATATTTGGTAGTTCGATAATACACCAAATGGTGAAATGAACTGTCATATGAGGAAGAAGAAGAAGAGCTGCTGTGATAAAGCTCACTATACGAATAGTGTAAATGAAATGTGGATTCCTAAAAATTTTAAAGAAAAAAAGGGATATCTCCCTTCTAGTAGTCTTTGTCAATTTCAAAGGTATTAAAACTTTTTTACTTCTCTATGTTTTTTTACTGCCATTCCGTGTAATAAACTTATATCTATTTTGCGTAATCTAATCAACCAATGCTGTTGAACTAAACAATAAAGATACAAAAAGATATGCCAACACGTGTGTCTGGTATCAACTAAAGAATTTATAGTCGACTATATATATGTTGAGATTGGAGGACACGTTTTTTAGTGGACTCCTGATACTCATATAGAGGCTATCTATGTACCGCTTTTGTCGACCTGAGCTTATTTTGGTACGAAGCTATAGGTTTCGGGTTACTTCAGAGGAATGAAAAGAAACTATCCCGGTCCTTTAATTTCAGCTTCATCTGTATAGATGATGTGCTCTTTCTCAATAACCCTAACTTAAAGAATTACCTGCACCTTATCTACTCCAGTGCACTTACAATTAAAGATCTACTTCTGATTCTTACATAATTTATATTTGTGTGCGTAGACGATAAATCACAACTTGGAAACATAAATTTTAATTTACACGGTCTTCATCGCGAATTGATTTTCCGATACGAAGTTGGGTTATATTTCACATCTTACTGCATGGAATTGACATATCACTGTCTGTTCTCTTTGGTTTGGTATTCCAGTTACAAAATATCATGAAATCATTGTTTTAGCCGGAAAGTAGTTTGACACAGGGTTGAAATATGCAGGAAAGAATGACACGTTTTGGAGATACAAGTGAGAATACGGCTCTGATTTACGAAGAAGCAAGTACTGACATTGCGGATTAGTGGACACCGAAAATTTTTGACAGAAATAAAACCGAGTTAGCCAACAGCCTTAACATAAACAGCATGAATATAAAATTTATGACACTAAAATGACGATAAATATGAGTTGTTATATTATGACAAAATCTGTTGGTTTGGAAAAAGAATTTTTTGTTGACATTACCAATACACATTCTCTGCTCGAAGGTGTTTATATTCATGTCATAGTATATAATATTTAGGTCAGCTGTCCATGTGGTCAGCCAGGGGGACAAATCAAACTGACATAGTAATAGATAACAAAAATAAAACCTCTAAACTGACATCCACGTAACAATAAACCTTGACCATTGTTCTGTAAATAATTTCAAGGACGCGTTTGTTATTGTTCATTGTGAACATTTATAAAAGAAAGCGAGCATTTTCTAATACTTACTTAAAAAGAGCATCTCATATATATATATATATATATATATATATATGTATTGTCATCTTCATTGCATTTACATGGCAGATGACCGAATGGCTTCTCTCACAGTAAAAAGAGAAAAAGGTAATAATGGCACTAATTTTAGTAGAATCTTACTGACCGATGTGAGGTTAGTTCCCGGGGGTGGGAGTGGGGGGGGGGGGAGGGGGTGGCACATCGTCAAACAGTTGACAGGTGGGTTCTTCCAGCACATTTGAACCCCGAACCCTTTCCAGACAATCTTTGCTCAAATTCAATTTACCTCAGCTTAAAGTGATTAGATAGCAAAATATATCTTAATTAAGTCATTATCTACAAGTCAATCTTGCTGGGGTTGTTTCCTTCAAATTTAAGTTATAACCCCGTTCCAGATGTTCTTGACATAACCCCATTCCAGAAAAGAGAAAAAAGGTATACACCTTTTACGGTCGTTTTGCGAAAATATCCACCCATTTGTGAGAACATACCTAGCACCTCACCCCTAACCCGGGGGTTAGTTTACACAATATAATGTTTTTTTTATTTATAACAGTAAAGTTAAAATCGACTTGATTTCGCGCTAGTATCGAAGCACTTGAACTTGTAATATATCCACATTCTGACCGCAGTACGGAAACACTAACACAAAATGACCAATAAAAAAAGTCATGTGTTTAAATGCGAGAAACTCCTAAGAGATAACCAAACATAAACAAACGATCAAAATACAGAAATGTGGAATGTAATAACAAATGATAAGTTTTTGTAGTTTGTCACTAGTTATCCAATTAATGACACAATTAGTGGATTTATGAACGGTAATAAACATTCCACATGTAACACATGTACCCCAAATATCATATATTTATGTAAAGTCATCTAAAACAAATTAATCTTAGTTTCATCATTTAATAATTAATTATTTTTGAAGTTTGGATACGATTCTGAAAGAGAACCTCTAAGGACCATTGCTGCCAAGTTTGGTTTCTATGGGCTCAGAGGTTTCAAACTCGAATATTTTTAAATAAATTTTCACATAGCCTCCTATGTTAAACTAAGTTCGGCTGTGACAGACATTTTGGTTGGCAATCTGCAGGTTATCGGACACAATTTTGAAAGTTGACCTAACAGGAACCATTTAAGCAAGATTTTTAAAATCCATTTCCCATTTTTTCTATTTTTAGTAAAAATTGGGAGTCCGGGAAACTGGACACAATTTTGGATTGGGTCATCCAAGAACCATTCCACCAAAATTTGGTCCCAATTGGCCTAGTGGTTTAAGGTTAGTTGCCATGACAGGTGTTTATTGTAGATTATCAAACATTTTAAATTCCTAAGGGCCATAACTCAAGAAAAATTCAATGGACTGCAAAATCCTACCGACAATTAATTATCTTCACTTTAGGATCAAACAATATGTATATAAACACCATGTCTAAGGAGTTGCAATGACAAGGCGTGTAGCATAAACCATATACTAGTAGTTCAAAGTGCTTAACATCGTTAGCACATCATGGTCAATTACTCAGTCAAGTTTCATGAGGATTGGGCAAAACTTAGACGGATATCATCAGACAGACAGTCTGATTCCTATATACCCTCATAATAAACTTCGTTTGCGGGAGTTTCTCCCCTATCTTATTGCCTTGGATTGTAGTCTTATGGTTTCTCCCCTATCTAATTGCCTTGTGTTGTATCTTATGGCTTGAGATGTAGTCTTATGGCTTGGATTGTAGTCTTATGGCTTGAATTGTAGTCTTATGGCTTTGATTGTAGTCTTATGGCTTGGATTGTATCTTATGGCTTGGATTGTATCTTATGGCTTGGATTGTAGTCGTATGGCTTGAATTGTATCTTATGGCTTGGATTGTAGTCGTATGGCTTGGATTGTATCTTATAGCTTGGACTGTAGTCTTATGGCTTGGATTGTATCTGAAAGCTTGGAATGTAGTCCTATGGGTTGGAGTGTAGCCTTATGGGTTGGATTGTAGTCTTATGGGTTGGATTGTAGTCATGGCTTGGCTTGTATCTTATGGCTTGGATTGTAGTCGTATGGCTTGAATTGTATCTTATGGCTTGGATTGTAGTCTTATGGCTTGGAGTGTATCTTGTGGCTTGGAGTGTAGTCTTATGGCTTGGATTGTAGTCTTATGGCTTGGATTGTATCTTATGGCTTGGATTGTAGTCGTGTGGCTTGAATTGTATCTTATGGCTTGGATTGTAGTCTTATGGCTTGGATTGTATCTTATGGCTTGGACTGTAGTCTTATGGTTTGGATTGTATCTGATAACTTGGAATGTAGTCCTATGGCTTGGAGTGTAGTCTTATGGCTTGGATTGTAGTCTTATGGGTTGGATTGTAGTCTTATGGCTTGGCTTGTATCTTATGGCTTGGATTGTAGTCGTATGGCTTGGATTGTAGTTTTATGGCTTGGATTGTAGTCGTATGGCTTGAATTGTATCTTATGGCTTGGATTGTAATCTTATGGCTTGAAGTGTAGTCTTATGGTTTGGATTGTAGTCTTATGGGTTGGATTGTAGTCTTATGGCTTGGCTTGTATCTTATGGCTTGAAGTGTAGTCTTATGGCTTGGATGGTAGTCGTATCTTATGGTTTGGATTGTAGTCTTATGGCTTGGATTGTAGTCTTATGGTTTCGGATGTAATGAGACAGCTTTATAGTTATCAAAAATATTTAGTGCATAGGTAGTGTCCTTAATATAACTATTATGTTGGTAGATTTTCCTCATTGGACATATTTCGTGGAGAAAGCTAGAAATATTTTCTGTCGGACATGTACATTCAGAAACTATTAATCTTCCTGGGTTCTCCGTTATCTGAATTTTAGTAACATATAAAATCTTGAAGTACGTGGTTCAGAGGTGATGAGATTTTTTACCAACGGTGGTGATATTCCTTGATCAATAGACAAGGACATAATGCCCTTCACATTTTTATGATTTTCTTTAGTATTGTCAGAAGAGAGTTTTTGATAGAAGTATTAAATAGCTAAAACTATCCCTCTCTACCATAAGTATTGGCGTCCCAGCTGGGAACTACAGATGATGATTGGTCATTTTCGCAATCTTTACAAAACAAATGGTTAGCGCATCGGACTACAAAGCCAAAGGTCCCTGGTTCGATTCGCGTTCGGGATGAAAATTTCAGGGATCAAATTTTCGACGCCCTATCGACACCATTTGCGAGGATGGTCTCGATAAACGATCCTAGTCCGTCGGATGGGGACGAAAAATGGCTATCCCTTGTTAAGGGAGAGCAACACCCTTATCACGTTGAAGACTCCTCTGTAGATGTCGAAAAGGAGTAGGCTAAAATGTAAAATGTCGCTATAGGGGCCGCTCTCGCACCCGCCAAGTGGAGAGGGATTAGTATAAGTTGGTATAATTTGTTTCCCAATCCACTATGAATAAATAAATAAGTTTAAACTAAACTAAACGGCTTTCAGAGAAAGTCGGCTGAAAAATGCCTCTCATCAATGTGGTTGTGAAAGCAGTCGGCAGTAGTTGTAGGTACGAAATTTAAACCTTTCGACAAGAGACTCTTTTCAGCAGGGGAACGATTGACCGAAGATGGTACACACTGGACAGTTTCTTCAGTAAGTGAACTGGATTTTGATGTATTATGAGTAGTTGGCTGGTTAGACACAGAGGACGATGTTTTATGAGAAACCAGGGACTGACATTTTAACTTTTATTTAAATTTCTGAATTTAAAGAGCGGATGTAGGATATAATGTCATTAGCGATGTAGTGAACGCAAGAGGAAAACAATTTCTTTTTGTAAAATAACTTGTTCTGTTGAAATATATTCAACTTGGTTTGTAAAGCCTGAACAGTAAGCTGTAAGGGGAATAAAACGATTTAAATGTACAAATCTTTTTTTTTTACATTTAAGTAGTTTTATGCCCCCTTTGACAGCTTTTATACATTTAAGTCGTTTTATGCCCCTTGACAGCTCACAATTTCCATTTATTTTCCTCGTATTCTATTTTCGTATGAGCTGTTTCGGAACATTCTTAGTTTTTTGTTCAAAATAAGAAATCGATGATCGATACCAATTTTGAAATTTGAAAGTAGATAACAATATTCGATTCCAACCGAAGAGCCAACAAAATAAAAAGTATATAAACATAGTCTATATCAATCAAAGGACAAACCAAAATAAAAAGTATATAAACATAGTCTATATCAATCAAAGGACAAACCAAAATAAAAAGTATATAAACATAGTCTATATCAATCAAAGGACAAACCAAAATAACAATTGAATAAACATAGTCGATAACAAAAAAAAAACCGAGAACAAAAATAAAACATACAGCAATAAACCAAGCAAGAAAATTACGAACATAAATGAAATGGACAAAATGTGTAGAGATAGACTTATATTATAGGGGCAAATGCGATTGAACAAATGATAATAATAAATTTAAATACAGATCACTGCACAATATAAAATGGAATAATATTAAGGGATACAAAAAATATAAAATGATATACTGATGTAAACCTGATGAACAAATTAAATTCAGTTTTGATTCATTAACTCAGTATCAACAAGACATTTCAAAAGTCAACGAACTTTAAACTATTTTATGTTTTTCAAAAATTTCAGTTTTTCAATTTTTTTTAACAAAAAGAGGTCACAAAAGAGTGATTTGAATTGGTCAACAATGCTATTTGCAAATAAAAGGCCAACGACCTAACAGGTATGTCACGATAGCCGGATGTATTTTGAAAATTTGAAAAAATAGAGTTAATCTGTTATGCTAGTAATTTTGAAAGGTTAGCTTGATTAAATTTAAATTTGGAAATGTGATCCAACTACATTTGAATTGATAACAAACTGCGCAATATACTAAATATCACAATGATAAATTCGTTAGAAACTGTTTATAGATAGTAAATAAATAACAATTTATTTAATTTTCATTGAGGCCTTCCGAAAATCTTCCTTTCAGATTTATGTCACATTAGAAAAATTACCATGAAAACATTCATGATATCCAGAGTGACTTTAAGAAACAAAAAAAAACAAAAAAAAAAAATTCCTTTGATTCAGGCAAATTTGTTCAATATTTAACTTTAGTAAAAGTATATATATATATTGGTCTAAGATTTAAACCACGAGGCAGAAGCGTGTTATCTTTTACTTTTTATTATTATTTTTATTTGTTTTCTTTATTTACTTTTCAGCCATTTCGACAGCTCACCAACCCCTTTTTCATTTATTCACAATTTAAGTAATTTAAGTAATTGCTCGATAAGAACTAAAACATCGTCTGTATATAAATTGAAATAGCTTTTCAAAGAATGAAGCTATTTTTGGCCGTGACTCGACCTTTATTTCAATTTGACATGAATTTATTGTGACCAGACAAACAATCATTTTCTCACGCTTATTTTAGCAAGATGCAGGCTTCTTTGTCCATATCTGGAGATCTTGACATTTAAAGAATAGACCACCATTGCAGACTGTAAAAAAGGTTTTAGAAACAAAAATTACATTAAATGACCAAAGATAGAGGCTGCTAACTACATTGAACTAGGGTAATTTAAGTACAGAAATTTAAACAACCGCTTTTAAATTTATAATTAAATCTTGCTTTATTCAATTTGCTTTTTTCATTAAAAATTCTGATACCTTTCTTGATGAATTTAAATTTAATAACGTGAAACAGTTTTCGAAAAATATTGTTCGAGTGGCATTTCACAGTTCTACCCTGCTGTACAAATTTTTGTTCAGTCGAACTTTCAATATTTTTAAAATATTTTCCATAACGTAATGATGTATTTAACACATGATAAAACCAAAATGAGTTACATATTTTAGTTTCGTATCAGCCTGATATTTTGACTCCACACCAGCGAAAGTTATATAACATAATACATGCATGTATTTATTAATATAATTTATAAGTTCGAAATTTCTTTTATAAAAAATAGTATTATAAATTATCCATGTTTCTAAACAAAAAATAAACCTAAAAAGTGTTTTAAGATAAAAATCATCTATGTTAGCTCGTTTTAATCATTTACACGTATATCACACATGTCATATGATAAGTGAAACATTATCCTAATAAATTTGCACAAGTACGGAACATCAGTTTCTTTTTTAGACTAATACAACTTTGATAAATTCTTAAATGGAAATGAATATCTGTGTCACTGGGTATGTGAATACCGACCTATATATTGGTTTTCACGTAACTTTACGCAACTTTAAATATATGTAATCATATATTCGTGTCACTGGGTTTGTAGAACGGTATCAATTTTACAGCTATAAAATAACAATATAAATATTGAAGATTTAAAAATCATAGTTTAATTTTTAGAGTAGTGGCTGTAATCGAATATTTAGTGACAGAATATATATATATATAGTCTATATCCTATTACACAATGGTAAGAAACAACAAACATTCCTTGTGTCCTCTTCTTTCATTACAACCTGTGCATGCAAGTTGAAAAGATGTTTGATTCTA
Organism: Mytilisepta virgata; assembly: GCA_028015205.1. NCBI lineage: Eukaryota > Metazoa > Mollusca > Bivalvia > Mytilida > Mytilidae > Mytilisepta > Mytilisepta virgata. The sequence goes on along the minus strand of CM051520.1, from coordinate 618,866 downwards.
TATATGGATGGTCAAAGTAGTTATAGCACACTTGTATAATTATAGAGATTATATCTCACCTAGAGCTGTCTCTGTTCACAAACGATTTAAAATTTTTCTGAATGAATTGATTTGAGGAAAGAAGAATGAAATTAGATGTCAGTGTCTCAATGTCCCATTCTACATCAGAACAAGAGGTTTTCGCTCTCTTTCTCAGTAAAAACTAGGAACAATACTTAATTTAAAACCAGAAAAGCACAGTTTATATATTTGAATTTAAGGCGTACAATCTTAGATGATGACTATACAACTATCATTAACAAATAACAAAGTAAGGATTTAACTGACCATAAAGAAAAGAATGTAAACCCCCGGTGCAACTGACCATTAACTGAGGATGTAAAATTAATTGTCGTTATATATTGTCCTTGACGTTTTATGTAATCCATTATGTAACATATGGTGACAAATATTATACATGCTTGTACGTTCTCATTTGCTTTATTGAAAACTGCATATTTCTGCAGTTTAACTTAAAATCACACCTTATCATGTAATCAAAAATGTCATGAAGCAATAGTAAACGATGGGCAAAAATTAAAACGTATAAGACAACAGTACCCATTTTAATTTTTTTTTTAGATCTGAATCTTATTGGATAATCATCTTTTCAGTTTCTAAAGATTTTAGATAGACGTGGGGCTTTGGTGTCTGGAGAAAAAAACATCATTCATGACCTATAATTATAAAACTTAAAATTTGTATTATTTTTTTATTTCAATTGTGAAGGAAACTTGGAAAAATTCGAAATACAAACAGTGAAAAATAAATGTATTTTAAAAGTGATGTACCAGTACAATCATTTAAATTTACACATCAGATTTATATCCATGTCACATGTTTTTATTGGTCATCTGGTCAACAGCCCTGACCATATATAAGTCCACTCGAGTGAAAAATTTAACTATCACCTGTCAGGATGTGCACCGTGTGAATACGGCCAGTACAGGTGGACAAAATAAATTTAAAAAATTGACAAAATAACTAAAAAACGTGATGAAGAGAGTTGCTATAATCGGAGCAGGATGCAGCGGATTAACAGCTATAAAATGTTGTCTTGATGAAGGACTAGAACCGGTCTGTTTTGAGAGAGAAGATGATATTGGAGGTCTTTGGAATTATAACGACAGCCCTAGGCAAGGAAAGGGAAGCGTATACAAATCATGTGTGATAAATACTAGTAAAGAAATGATGGCATTCAGTGATTTTCCACCTCCGAAACATTTTCCAACTTTTTTACCACACAAATATGTTCTTGAATATTTTCGAATGTACGCAAATAATTTTGGACTTTTAAACTACGTAAAATTTAGATCTTCTGTAGAAAACGTATTTAAATCCTCTGACTACGATCACACAGGAAAATGGAATGTTACTTATTTGTATGAAAATTCAGAAGAAACGGAAACATTTGACGGTGTGGTTATTTGTACAGGCCATCATACGTATCCATACCTACCAAAGTTTGATGGATTGGACAAATTTAAAGGAACAAACATTCATTCACACAGCTACAGGACCCCTTACCAATTTACAGATAAAAAAGTGTTAGTTGTTGGTAAGTTATTTAAGCATTCACATTGATTTGGAACTTAATTTTAGTTTAATAAATGTATATATCTGTTATCATTACTTATGGTTCAAAGGTCACCGTGTTACATGTATACATAACAGTAAAACAATCACGTGCATTACATAAAAGAAAAGAAAATTATAAAACTGTAACTTATCATAATTGTAGGTATTGGAAATTCAGCTGTTGATATCGCAGTAGACCTCAGCAATACAGCGTCTGAGGTAAATATTCAAGACTGACATAGTCCGTTCGGTAGTTTAACGAAATTACGACACAATATCAATGTAAGCACCAATCATATAGACAATGTTTATATAGCTAATCATGTGATCATCTTGAGATGATCAGCGTTGAGGAAGGTTGTACGTTGTCTCCAAATATCTAAATTTGTTTATGAATCTTTGTCTTAGTTTATGTACACTGGCTAATGGCTAAACAAATATATTAATAAATAATTAAGATTAAAAAAAACAAAATATTTTTCTGCCAGTTGCAATTTTATCAATTTCCGCAAAACATGGTTAATAATTGTCTTTCAGCACAAGAACACTTGGTATAAAACTATACTATCAGGATGCAAGAAAATAATCCTGTGCCATCATTTTGCGTTTATCCGGAATATTTGGTGATAAAACAGTTTTATTTCTAGACATTACAGCTAAAGAATGAATTCCGAATTAAATTTCACTATGACAGATTCAAAGCATTCTACGATTTATGAAAACTGAAAAAATATAGATATCAATACTAGTTTTAAGGGAAAATTTGTACAATATTATGAACAGCATCAAAAGTTCAACGTAGAATAAAAACTTAATTCGTACATTTTTTGCAGATTTAACATGGAAAATGTTGAAATGCAGTGAATAATAAAAGAAAGAAAAAATAAGATTTGGTTTCTGTATTTTACTAAAAAAACATGCTTTGCATGGTGCGTCGGTATCATGAATGTTTATTGTTGATACCTCATTTTTCATTTGTATTCAATAAAATCACTCAACATTTACTTTAGGTATATCTTAGTACCAGACGAGGGGCATGGGTGATAGGTCGCAAAGGATTCTGGGGTTACCCTGCTGACGCCGTAGCAAACTGTCGTCTGTTATTTACCCTACCACGGAACATGTTACAATGGTCAGTGGAGAAAATGGCTAATTTCAATTTTGACCATGAGTCGTATGGCGTGCAACCTAAACACCGGTAAATTAACAAAATAGTTAGACTAAAAAATAATTACAATATACAAAATCAAAATAAAAAAAAAACAAAAAAATTGAATTCCGAAAGCCAATGACACCAGAGTTTCAGAATCAAACGAACAACACTCAATATATAAACCCGGAAACAGTGGTTATATAAAGAGTGCCTCGGGGGACTAAACGTCGGACATAAAATAGAAATTGTGCAAATTTCAAATATTTTCTTCATCGAATGAACATAATTAGTAGGTAAAGAAGTGCAAAGTACAGTTTGATTTAGAATAAATTGGAATCTATAATTCACTCTTTTATTTATTGCTGCCCTCCATTCACATTTGTATTGCTACCAGCCATACACATTTATATTGCTTCCTGCCATCAAAGACATAAAACAATTGTTTTATATGTCTCTGCTGCCATACACATTTATATTGCTACCTGCCATATACATTTCTATAAGCTTCAGCAGAAAATAATTATATATTTTAGATCTCTGGAAGCACACCCGACTATAAACGATGATTTACCTATAAAAATTATGACGGGGAAGGTAAAAATCAAACCAGACATCTATAACTTCGACGATTCTGGAGTTGTATTTGACGATGGGAGTTACGAGAAGATAGACGCTGTCATCTTTGCTACAGGTTACTCCTACCACATCAAATTTCTGGACGATTCCATTTTAAAGATAGATAATAATAAGACCCATCTCTACAAATACATGTTTCCTCCACACCTTATGCACCCAAGTCTTGCAGTCATTGGTTTAGTCCAAGCCATTGGTGCTGTTATGCCGATATCAGAAATGCAGTGTCGGTGGTTTACCCGAATCTTGAAAGGTAAATAACATTTTTTTTAAATTAAAAAATTTAGGGGGAACTATTTGAAAATTGATAACTTAATGTTTTTTCATGTTTTTTATAAACTTTTTACTACTGAGTTTTTTCTATCTGCTATTTGGTATTTATGGTCCGATGGAATACTGACAAACAGTACAAGAGAGCAGGGCCTTTATTGTTGCTGTCAAAAGGTCTTTAATAGAAAACTTAAAACAGAGAGATCAAGATTACTTGGAGAGTCGACTCCTGGCGTCGACTTGAGAGATTGAAGGCTACGTCGCGTTCTCTTTTATGCATGATATTTTAACAGTAAACAATGAAATATAGCTATTGTGAATTGTTTGTGCGTAAACTGACACCCGATTGCCCGACTAAAACATACATGAAGTCAATCAAAGGGTACCATCAAGATAATTGTAGGACGCCTGACAAAAGGGCTTATACTTTTGATACGTTCATGTCGGGATTTTTTTTAGTTTATCCACCATTTCCCTTTTTCATAAAGGGGTATTCACAAAGCTGTTGCACTGCATACAAAATTTGGTAAAAAAAAAACCCGACCTAAAGAAATTTGATGGACATTAACACGACATATTTTCTCATAAGCAATTATTAAGGACTCCACAACTGTAAGAAAGATGGGGAGATTCTGAGCATACAAGTCAAAAGCTTGGAAATATTTTAGATTTCATGCTGCACAAGAAACACACTGCAACGTAAACCCGAATGCGGGGTAAATCTACTTGGGATAGTAACCCATGCAGTATTTTTAACATATGTATGTTTTACAGGTCACTGTACACTTCCACCGTTACCGGAAATGATGGCAGACATACAAGCCAAACAAGATCACAACAATCTGTATATAAAGTCACAGAGACATACCTTGCAGGTAAGTGTACACTTTAAATGTACTGTCGTAGAGACATATATTACAGGTAAGTGTAAACTTTCTATGTATAGTCACAGATATATATACAGTCACAGAGACATACGTTGTAGGTAAGTGTAAACTCTATATAGAAAACTAAGTATGTTGCAAAACAGCTCATACGACAATAGACTTGCTCTGGGTTGCCAAGAGTCAACACCTTTTGATTTTTAATGTCTGGGATCAAGGCCATATTAGTCGAAACGTTGGGTAATTTTAACGTTTTAGTTTGGTTGCTGTTTTATTACGATTTTGTATTTGGTTTATTTTTTACATTTAAGTCGTGTTATGCCCCTTTTGTCAGCTCACCATATCCATTTATTTTCCTTATTTTCTAAACTCTTTTTAAACAGTCACAGAGAAATACATTACAGGTAAGTGTAAATTCTATATATAAAGTCACAGAGATACATTACAGGTAAGTTTAAACTTTATATAAACAGAGATATTCATTCCGGATATGTGTAAACTCTATATATAAAGTCACAGAGATACATTACAGGTAAGTGTAAACTTTATATGTACAGTCACAGAGATATGAGTGTAAACTCTACATATATATATATATATAATCACAGAGATACATTACAGGTAAGTGTAAACTCTATATATACAGTCACAGAGACATACACTACAGATAAGGGTAAACTCTATATATATAGTTCCAGAGACAGGCATTGCAGGTAAGTATAAATTATATATATAATCACAGAGATATTCATTATAGGTAAGTGTAAACGCTATTTATAAAGTCACAGAGATACATTACAGTTAAGTATAAACTTTATATGTACAGTCACAGAGATAGGCATTACAGGTAATTTTAAACTTTATATATACAGTCACACAGATATTCATTCCAGGTAAGTGTAAACGCTATTATATATAGTCACAGTGATACATTACAGGTAAGTATAAACTTTATATATAAAGTCACAGAGACATACATTACATGTAAGTGTAAACTCTATATATACAGTCACAGAGACATACGTTGCATGTAAGTGTAAACTCTATATATAAAGTCACAGAGACATACATTACATGTAAGTGTAAACTCTATATATACAGTCACAGAGACATACGTTGCATGTAAGTGTAAACTCTATATATAAAGTCACAGAGACATACATTACATGTAAGTGTAAACTCTATATATACAGTCACAGAGACATACGTTGCATGTAAGTGTAAACTCTATATATAAAGTCACAGAGACATACATTACATGTAAGTGTAAACTCTATATATACAGTCACAGAGACATACCTTGCATGTAAGTGTAAACTTTATATATAAAGTCACAGAGACATACATTACATGTAAGTGTAAACTCTATATATACAGTCACAGAGACATACATTACATGTAAGTGTAAACTTTATATATAAAGTCACAGAGACATACATTACATGTAAGTGTAAACTCTATATATACAGTCACAGAGACATACATTACATGTAAGTGTAAACTCTATATATACAGTCACAGAGACATACATTACATGTAAGTGTAAACTCTATATATAAAGTCACAGAGACATACGTTGCATGTAAGTGTAAACTTTATATATAAAGTCACAGAGACATACATTACATGTAAGTGTAAACTCTATATATACAGTCACAGAGACATACATTACATGTAAGTGTAAACTCTATATATACAGTCACAGAGACATACGTTGCATGTAAGTGTAAACTTTATATATAAAGTCACAGAGACATACATTACATGTAAGTGTAAACTCTATATATACAGTCACATAGGCATACGTTGCATGTAAGTGTAAACTCTATATATACAGTCACAGAGACATACATTACATGTAAGTGTAAACTCTATTTATCATATTTCCCCATGCCTATATCGACCTGCTGAGGCCTTCACAATTTCCCGTATTTCGGCACTGTGACGTCGTAAAGAGTTGACCCGACCCTAATATGAGCTGACCCGAATATATCAGTGACGTCATAATGTTTGACCCAACGTTGACCCGAATATATCAGGAAAACATCCGGTTATAGGCAGATGGCCATTGAAAAGTAAGAAATTCCATTAAGATTGCTAGTTAACAATACGATAAATTTATCATCAAGTTTTCTTCAAACAAATATTGTAAAATATAAGCCACTCGACACAATATGAAGCTTTTTAGCTCGTTCGCTACGCTCACTCGCCGAAAAAGCTTCACATTGTGTCTCCCGGCTGATATTATTAGTTACACAGTGTGCAATTGTCCTAATACGGGAATTTATCGGGTCAATAAAATTCATATCGGGTGAGGCGAAGCCGAAGCAATTGTCCTAATACGGGAATTTATCGGGTCAATAAAATTCATATCGGGTGAGGCGAAGCCGAACCCGATATGAATTTTATTGACCCGATAAATTCCGTATTAGGACAATTGCACACTGTGTAACGAATTTATCCTGATTTTGTTATCAGACCACTTATTTATTGTTTTTTTTTCCAGGATAAATTCCGTATTAGGACAATTGCACACTGTGTAACGAATTTATCCTGATTTTTTTATGACACCACTTATTTATTGTTTTTCTTCCATATAGGATGGTGAATTTATCACAAGGGAAGCAACTCAAAAAAAAATTTTTTTTATTAAGTCAATGGTATAAGGGAGATAATTCGAATTGACTTAATAAAAAATTGCACTGAAATTTATTAGGACAATATCAGCCAATCAAATTGCGAGAAATTACTCTAAATCAGGATAATTTACGATATACGTTTGCAGAAAACCTGATAATATGTACATATACAGTCACAGAGACATACGTTGCATGTAAGTGTAAACGCTATATATAAAGTCACAGAGATACATTACAGTTAAGTATAAACTTTATATGTACAGTCACAGAGATAGGCATTACAGGTAATTTTAAACTTTATATATACAGTCACACAGATATTCATTCCAGGTAAGTGTAAACGCTATATATAAAGTCACAGAGACACATTACAGATAATTTTAAACTTTACATATACAGTCACACAGATATTCATTCCAGGTAAGTGTAAACGCTATTATATATAGTCACAGTGATACATTACAGGTAAGTATAAACTTTATATATAAAGTCACAGAGACATACATTACATGTAAGTGTAAACTCTATATATACAGTCACAGAGACATACGTTGCATGTAAGTGTAAACTCTATATATAAAGTCACAGAGACATACATTACATGTAAATGTAAACTCTATATATACAGTCACAGAGACATACGTTGCATGTAAGTGTAAACTCTATATATAAAGTCACAGAGACATACATTACATGTAAGTGTAAACTCTATATATACAGTCACAGAGACATACGTTGCATGTAAGTGTAAACTCTATATATAAAGTCACAGAGACATACATTACATGTAAGTGTAAACTCTATATATACAGTCACAGAGACATACGTTGCATGTAAGTGTAAACTCTATATATACAGTCACAGAGACATACATTACATGTAAGTGTAAACTCTATATATAAAGTCACATAGACATACGTTGCATGTAAGAGTAAACGACACAAGTATATTTTTATGTCATTCAATGAGAAAAATGGATAAGAATAAGGAGCAATTCAAAAGATGCTATTTAAAGGGAGAGATAAATTCACCAAATTAACAAATTCAAAGGACAACACTAACTCCTTGAATATTCAGGAGTGCCCAGCAGCTTAAAGGTAATCTAGACTTTATTGAACGTTCTTGTGATGGCAATTTACAATCCTTATCGCATATTGGTAAATTCAGCAAGATTTCTGAATATTATATAAAATTAAAGACGGATCTTGATAAGAATCCTTACTCCCTACAAAATCTGTTTTGGATGAAGTAAACTTAGATAAAATCGGATTAAATTTTGGTTTGCAAATCAGACTTACAATATCAAACAAATATTTTCAGACTTTTTGGATACAATATATGGATGAGATTGCGGAGAAGATAGGCTGTAAACCAGAACTTGGTCGTATTTTCAGAGAGGACCCCAAACTTGCGGTACATTGTTTTTGTGGTCCGTGTTTTCCAGCCCAGTATAGATTACAAGGACCAGGAAGATGGAACGGCGCTCGGACATCAATATTGAACGGAATGGAAAGATCTTTGGCTCCATTAAGGTCAAAAATATTTCCATATAATACCTCAAAAGTGGAAAATACGTCTGTAGCTAAGATACGTGTCCCTAAATGGTTAGCGTCCTATTTTATTTTGTGTTTTCTTTTCCTTGCCCTGTTATGTATGTGTGTTATTTAAAATGAGCTGTTTAGACCAAAAGGTATTTTGTAATAAAAAAGAATTGATACTTGCTGTTAAAAGCTGCTATTATAAAGACAAGGGAAAACTTAGTAGAAATATTATGTAAATTCTTGAGAGAAAAGTCCCATTTTCATATAACGTCAATATATGATCAAGGCATTGGTATATATCTGTAAATATTGTCATATTTACGTGCCATTTATAATATTCATTTATCCATTATGTTGTGCCAAAGTTTTATATATGTTGTGTTAATCTTTGTAATGTTAATCCTTAATAAAAAATTATATGTTTGTATATGACTTATTTAAATGTTAACATCGTGCCATTTCCATATATATACATCAATATTGTGGGATAGGTTTGGGTAGTATAAAGTTAACATCTGTTGCTATAATCAATACTATCATCTATCAACCACTCCTTGTATTCTGTCTAATACAGCTGATCAAAATAAAATGCTTCGCCATACTAGGTTGAACTTCCCTTGTCATGTTTTGGCTACCTCTTGAAGGTCTTAACAACCTAACAGATACACACCCTTACTGATACTCACAACTTATCAGTCTGCACAATTTATACTAGTGTCATGACATGTAAAGAATTGGAAAATTTGGACATGCTTAGAGGCCATATATTCAGGCCTGGGCGCCATAAAGAACTTCTTTGCCGAGGAAAGAAAATTTTACTAAAATTCCCATTCTCAGCCAATCACATTCGAGTATCCCGGTATTTAAGAATATTCTCAGACTGTTTCTATAAGTGTCGTTACAGGTTATAGATTTAAACAAGTGGTTTTATCATTCAGGTTATTCTTTTGAACCAAACTTGGGTGGCTCCTTTCAAAACTGTGTCCGGCACCGGTTGCTGTTACAAATGAATTAAAAAAACAGAATGAAATAGGCCGTGAATTTTTAAAACCTATGAGACTACATGTCAAGATGGATTCTAAATTGGCGGCAATGGTCTCAGGTGGGCCTCTTTAAGAAATTATGTCCTATGATCGGACTGTCGAACAAGATGGCCGCCACAACATGTTTAACGTAGACCTATGCGAAAATTCATTTAAAAATCTTTTTGTCTAAAACAACTTGTTCAATTGCGACTTGAATTGGCAGCAGTGACCCTCATATGGTCCTCTTTCAGGATTATATCCGACCAAAGCTCTATTTTGAAAATCGAACTTATCTAATTATTATCCTTTGTGGACTTTTCCACTGCATCATTACTAGTAACACATTTCAAATCTTAAATAGTCATTACGATCTTGTTTATTCCCTCTGTTTCTTGTTTTGTAAACATATATCAAGATTACAAGCTTAAATCAATTAAGACATTTTGAAGATCGTTAAAGACAGGTTTAGGTTAGTCCAACACATGAAACATTGTATAAGTTTGATTCTTACGAACTGGTCTTTACTAATCTTTACTAATCTTGGCAATATATCTTGTTTTAATCTTCTTATCTTGAATTTATCTGAACTTTCATAAATTAAATCAAACAGAAATTGCATATTAAGATCAAAGATATGTTACTAGTGTACGATACGTGCCATAAACAGAGAAGAACATGTGCACCTGTGTTTGAGTTCACGTTTACAGTGCTTTAGTTCTTGTAATGTTCTATTTGCCGTTTGTTTAAAAGGTGTTGTTTTTAATATTGTTTTGGTTACACATTTGCCGTGTTTAGTCTATGCCTCACTTAATTGCCTTGTCTTTGGGTTTTGTTTTGATGTAATTTCATATTTTTTTTTATGTATCGGTATTGAATTTTAGTTATTATGCCCTCTTTGTGACACTATTCTTTGTTCTTAAATTGTATGCCTGGACTTTAGTTTTTATGCCCTCTTTGTGACACTATTCTTTGTTCTAAAAAAGTATGCCTGGACTTTATTTTTTATGCCCTTTTTGTGGCACTATTCTTTTTCTTAAAATGTTTACCTGGGCTTTAGTTTATGTTGAGGTAGAATATGCCGATGAGACTCTAGGGAGAAAACGACAATATACCCAAACAGTTTTTTTTAATTAATGGAAACCATGTTAGCTTTGATGTGAACAAAATATATATTGTCTTTTATAAAATTTTATTTATTACATTCAAAATGCATAAAAAACATATAAATTATCTATTTTTCTACGTTTGGCACAATATCATAGTGTTGAACATTAAACACAAAATGATAAAAATGTAAACTGTCAAATAACATTTCATTATAAATAATCAAATTTATATTACATCATAAATAGTCATTTATATTACAGTGTTCTCTCAGGCAGTAAACACAATATCTATTGCCATTGAATGTCAATATTTTACATAACACACATACAGAAAAACATCAAAAGCATAAAAAATAAAACAAAATACGAAGTAAGCCACTTTGGCATTCTTATAGATACGTCACACTGGGTGTTTATTTTTAAATTGAAGTTCTTGGGCAATATTTTTGATCCTAAAGGAGCTAGTGATCTTTCCATTCCACCAAGAATGGAGCTTTTAGCACCGTTCCATTTTCCGGGGCCTTGTAAGCGGTATTGAGATGGGAAACATGGACCACACAAACAGTGCAAGGCTAATTTGGGATCTTCAACTAACAACGTGCTAATGTCTGGTTTACATCCGATCTCCTCAGCTATCTCATCCATGTATTCTACCCAAAAAGTCTAAAAATATAAAAAAACATTTCAAGCTCTAATCAATGACAATTCCAACGATGCTTAATTCTAAGTGTTTCATCGAATACATCATTAAAATGCTGAAGTAGGACTTTTTAAGCAGTAACATAATAGTCTTAATTAATAATGATATACATCAGAACTTCATTAGAGATATAACAGTATAAAATTCAAAGAGTAATTGCCAAACCGCTTATCTACAAGAAGTTAGTATTGAAACAATAAAAAACAATGAATATGAAGCGATCTACATCATCTATGCTTTTTATTAAAAAGAAAACTAATAATACAAATTGAAGATGTTGGTCAACGAAGCTAGTAACCAAATTATGTGTAGAAATCTTACCTGTATTGTATGTCTCTGTGAATTGTAATAGAGACTATTCTTGTCTTGTTTTTCCTGTATGTCGTCCATCATATCAGACACCGAGGGCAAGCAATGGTTACCTTTAATAAAGAATTCACGGGTATGAGTAATATGATGATGAAAGACAAAAAATAACGAAAAATTAGGAATTTAATAAATATCTGAAAAAAATTCCAATTAGCATTGAGGTGTTTTATACGTTATGTCTTTTATACTTGGATGCTTATCCTTCCCGGAGCACTGTTGTGTTTTATATCATGTCTTTTATACTTCCATGCTTACCCTTCCCGGGGACCCAATGTCAATTCCGGTTTTGTGGGAGTAAATATGTTTACGTGTAGGCCAACTGTATTAAAATCTGATTAATCAGAGGGATAACTATAAGTTGATATAAAGCTACCTTTAAGCATCCTGGTATACCACCGACATTGCATTTCTGAAATCGGCATAACAGCTCCAATGGCTTGGACAAAACCAATAACTGCAAGACTCGGGTGGCGAAGGTGTGGTGGAAACATGTATTTGTACAGACATGTTTGGTTCTTGTTTATTTTAACAATGGAATCGTCCAGAAATTTGATGTGGTAAGAGTATCCAGTGGCAAAGATGACAGCGTCTATCTTCTCGTAACTCCCATCGTCAAATACAACACCAGAATCGTCAAAGTTATAGATGTTTGGTTTGATCTTCACTTTCCCAGTCATCATTTTTATTGGTAAATCATCATTTATAGTCGGATGTGCATCAAGTGGCCTAAAAATAACCTTAGATGTTAAATTTCTTGTGTAAAAATAATTATCCTCCGTCATTTACTTTCGCTATAACAACTTTGGAAAGAAGAATCAACATCTTTGTGACGATAATATCAAATGGTTCTGAACAAGTTGATAAAAACATACTGGTATATGTTTTAGTTTAAAAATATTTGCAAAATGGACACAAGTTAAACAGACTCGCTAATACAATATATTACAATTCAATAGGTATATGGTAAGTGAACCGATCTGAAGATTGCTAAAGATTATACGTTGAAAATAAATTTATTGAAATAATATTTATTTGATTTTGCATTTAAATCATTTACCTGTGATTTGGCTTGACTCCATATGTGTCATGATCAAAATTGAAATTTGCCATTTTTTCTAGTGACCACTGGAGGACATTTCTAGGAAGCTGAAACAGCAGTCTGTTGTTTGCAACAGCGTCTGCTGGAAGTCCCCAGAATCCTTTGCGACCAATCACCCAAGCTCCTCTTCTTGTACTCAAATAGACCTACAGCATAAAAAAACCCATCATGACCTATAAAAGTACTAGTAATATAAAATCATCATACCATGATACAGTTAATTTATTAAAATTATACTTATACTATAGATTGAATTCGAAAGATGTTAGTAAAAAAAGCAAACCCTATGAGTACAAATGAACAGGTACAAAATCAACTTCAACTAAAACTTCATCAGTAATTGATTCTTTGATCACGCGTAGAGTCTTTATGTAGATCTAAAAGATATTTTACTGGTATTTTGGTAACTATTTACACTTTTGTTTACCTGAGAAGCTGTGTTACTGAGATCCACTGCTATGTCCACAGCAGAATTTCCAAAACCTATAAAAGAAATTAGAAGTAGATATTAAATTTATACTTTTGCACAACAGTGGGTCGTAAATCGGTGAAATGTGCACATCTTGTGCATCAAAATTGGTATTAAAGAATTTTATTATATACATAATACATGTATGTAATATGAAAATGAAAAGATATAGGATATGGTCAGTGAATTAATATATACCTATGTTATGTAATAGTCTGTGATATATTGTTTTCTATTGCAAGATTACATCATGTTTTGAATTTATAAACTACCAAATGTTAACTACGAGCTTGTATAGAACTTACCAACTACTAAAACTTTCTTGTCTGTAAACTGTTGAGGAAGTCTGTAACTATGAGAATGCATCTTTGATCCTTTAAAATGTTCAATTCCATCAAAATTTGGCAAATATGGATACGTATGATGTCCGGAGCATATTAATACACCGTCAAAGATTTCCGAGACCGATTGTCCGCATTGATTAGAAGAGTATGTAACATTCCATCTGCCGGTCTGTTCAAAGTTAGGATTTTGTGTTATGCTTTCTACAGACGTTTTAAATTTTATGTATTTCAAGAGTCCGAAGTTATCTGCATACAGTCTGAAATATTCTAAAACGTATTTATGTGGTAAAAATGTTGGAAAATCTTTTGGAGGTGGAAAGTCGCTAAACGCCATCATTTCTTTACTGGTATTAATCACGCAAGACTTGTAAACGCTCCCTTTACCATACTTTGCGTTGTCCGAATAATTCCACAAACCACCAATATCATCCTCACGTTCAAAGCAGACTGGCTGTAATCCTTCATCAAGGCAGCACTTTATAGCTGCCAAGCCACTACAGCCGGCACCGATAATGGCTACTCTCTTCATTTCAGTAAATCTTTAATGTCTTCAGCAATCGATGGTCACCACGGTGTGGGGACCTTAACTTTCAGTGGTTTGTGGAACTTTTTCGGAGCAGAGCCTTTTATACTCAGAGAATGACCACTTACAGATCGACGTCATTGAAATTTGATACATAGCTTAACGTATTTGTCAGTAATTTAAACCTCTGTATCAGTGTAACCGATCTATTAGCTTAAATTGATGTATTCTATGTTCTATTTTGTCAGATTTATATTAGAACACCTGTAATACATCTTTGACGTAGAATTGTGATTATAAAAATAAACTATTATTTTTTTTGGAGCACGTTTTGGTTTTATAAATGTATTACTGTGTGACCATTCTTTATTTTGTATTGACGTGTAAAACGTTTCCCAGGATCAAACTAAAACTATGTATTGTAAAAGGACGACCCCCTACTAAAATAACAATCCAAAGATACTAATATTAGATACAGTAAATTTATACTATGCTGTATACGACGCATTTCAAGGAGTTACCTCTCATCAGCAGCATTAAAACCGAAACATTTGGAAGACCAAAAACCAAACTTATATTAAACAAGAAGTACTCAGCCAAAAATATCGAAATAGGAAGCCAAATTCAGCTAAGGAGATCTACCATGTGCAATACAAGGAATGAACCCTTAGTATTTCTATTATTTTTGAATTTTGCTAAATACTGGTAATTTCTGTAACAAATCAATGAATAATCATGTCAGACAAGTCTGACGACTGGGTTGGCGAATACCCTCGGGGACCTAGGGTCCACCAGCAGAGGCATCATCCCAGGAGTTTCAAAATAACAATCCAAAGATACTAATATTAGATACAGTAAATTTATACAATGCTGTATACGGCGCATTTCAAGGAGTTACCTCTCATCAGCAGCATTAAAACCGAAACATTTGGAAGACCAAAAACCAAACTTATATCAAACAAGAAGTACTCAGCCAAAAATATCGAAATAGGAAGCCAAATTCAGCTAAGGAGATCTACCATGTGCTAAAGTATATTCACTATATATTATACACAATGCCCAGTTAGGAACTGTTAAAGACCTAATTGGATTTATAAAGTCATTTGAAACATAATTTGGTAAATATATATGTTCCAATGCGAAGGAACAGTACAACGGAAGTTTGTTGCAAAGGAACAACAGATAGATAACAGGAAAGGTAAACAATGACATACATATACTAATCGTTCAACACCACCTAAAAGACAGAAACTCGGACAAAGATAAAAATATAAAACAGCACAAAACACACATATATACACAACAGAGACGCAGGATACTCTGACTTGGTACTGAAACTGAACAGTAGTTAGCTCCCTATCTATCCATACACTCTAGTGTATAAACATACTATAAAAACCATAAAATACAGTATAATTAGTAACAGGTTGACGGCTTGCTAGAATGTAAAAAATTAGTTTCACGGTACATAATTTATATAGCAGGATCAAAATGTGCTTGTTTCAACGGTAAAACTAGCTAAGGTCGGATACAGTCGCTCTATTAAACGGACTAGGTCAGAAATAACACTCCTAGAAAGGGTTTAATGCTACTAGTATATCATCATAGAGTTCAAAATAAATTGACATATTTGTGAGAGGTCAATATAAATTAAAACTTCGGAAGCCGGGTATTTAGCTAAAAGATGTTGAGAGCTGTTAGAAAACTTTTTAAAAGCATTAAGCAGCTTGTTAAATTTATAACTCTGTATTACCAGTTTTTTAGAAATCGTATGGTTTTGCTCGTAATAATCTTCTAACCTTGAGCAAATTCGTGCTAAACATACAATGGTCAAAAGGCAGGTCTCCGTCTAGAACATGTAGTAATTGGAAAATTTAATTTTAGTATATATCTCCCCATTTTCAATATTTTTTGTAAACTCTAAAAACGAACAGCATTTACTATTTGTATTAGCTTTGTTCAGATGTACCTCTTTTGGAATAAATGTCTTTTGCATATTTAAAACATAAAACGAGTTTTATGTTATCAGCAGGCAGTACCTGCAGTTATTGTTAAGAATATCAATAAATTAATCGTGATTCTGTATTTCACTTGTAAGAGTTTTTCTCATAAAAAACTGTCCATAACAATATAAAAATAAAGAAATATGCATTATTTTAAAATACTGGTATCTTAAGAAAATTCTATTATATACACATACCGTACAGTGGTCAAATATCAGATAATAAAGTCAGGAAAATGGAGTGTAATCAGGACATGGAGTCCGATATCAGACAATTGGAGTGAAATGAGGAGGTGGATTCAGATATCAGAGAGAGTTGCAGTCAGGATTTCTACATCAGACAAATAGATTGAGATTGAGATCATGAGGTGGAGTCCGATATCAACCAAATAGATTGAGATCAGGCGTCGGAGTCCGATATCAGAAGAATAGAGTGAAACGAGGAGGCGGAGTTTATCAAATGAATTGAGTAAGATCAGGAGTTGGGGTCTGATATATATATATAAGACAAATGGAGTAAAATTAGGAGATCAGAAGGTGGTGTCCGATATCAGAAAATAGATTGAAAACAGGGGTGGATTCCCATATCAGTCAAATACAATTCTTTGATACAAATTTTGACGCATCGATGAGCACATTTCGTCGATGTACGACTCATAAAATGAAGGCAGGAGGTGGAATAGAATATCAGACAAATCGATCGAAATGAGAGGTCGGAGTTCGATATCAGAAAACAGAAAATTGAAAACAGCAGGTGGGGTGAAATCAGTATGTGGATTCCCATATCAGAAAAGTGGATTGATAATAGGAGGTGGTTTTTTTATATATCAGACACATGGAGTGCAAAAAAGATGGCTCCGACACAGTCAATGAATGGATTCTTATT
Source organism: Mytilisepta virgata (assembly GCA_028015205.1). Classification (NCBI taxonomy): domain Eukaryota; kingdom Metazoa; phylum Mollusca; class Bivalvia; order Mytilida; family Mytilidae; genus Mytilisepta; species Mytilisepta virgata. Next base: position 601,606 of record CM051520.1, on the reverse strand, counting down.
GTGTGTCTCTCCGTGTCTTTCCTCAACAAACCTGACAAAAAATTAATATTGTCATGGTCAAATTGATAAGGCTGTCGTAGATGGTCATCTGAGAAATCCTTGCTTCTGCTTGTTCTAGTTTTGTTTAGTTTATTATAGGTTTTTTAATTCTTTTAGTTAAACATGTAACCTTGTGGCGATTGATCGTTGCATTCCATTTTCCTGACTTTGTCTTTTCCTTGGACTTCGAATTTGTGGACTTTTCCCACTGTTTTGTCGCTTCGGTATTCTTTTGGCGATATTCTGACATATCTCTGTCTTTTCTTAGGTGAAACATGTATTAGTGTAAAGGCAGCCATAATTAACATTACGTTAACTATCTAATCATAATCTAAAATGTTATTGAATTTAACTCCATATTTTTTTCAACAAAATTTTAAAGACTCGTTAAAGAAATTTAAAAGACTGCGTTAGTTCAACGATACTTTTGAACAACTGGGCCTAGGTGGTGGAGTCCGATGTCAGACAAATGGAGTGGAATGAGGAGTTTGAGATGTGTTGTTGTTACAACTTATAAGTATCTCGTGCCAGGAATCCATCACTTGTCAAACGATTTGAAACTCACGTTTAGACAAGGCAAAAGGTCAGATTATAATCAGAAGGTCCTTTGGTGAACACCATGGATTGGGCCTTGTATTAAAATTCGCTGCGGCGGAAGAAAATATAGAAAAAACATTTATGAACTGTTCGGTTTATGTAGTCCGTCCGATTAAAAACCGAATAATATTTAAAGTATAGTACTATTACTACTCCAGACTTATCTCGAATATTTGAGAAAAAGAACCGAAATATATTTGAACAAGGGTACGTTGTTTTAAAGTTAAGGTCATGCAGTCTCATGGTGTAATCAGGATGAGTTTGTACATCGTGTTCTATTTACCTAGTAACATACATATTAACTTACTGATTAATGATCTTTTTAGAGAAACATATACCACTTTGAAATTTAAGACTTAACATTGCAATTAAGTATTCTATTTTTAAGTAAATGCGCTTATATCAGTTACGTTCTACCTAAGTAACATATACTCCCTGGGAACTGATCTAGCACAAATATTTCGTGGATTTTCAGCTCTCAGTGCGTAGTAATAATGTTTCCCAGCTCTCAGTGCTATTGTTTCTCAGCTCTCAGTGCCTAGTAATATTGTTTCTCAGCTCTCAGTGCCTAGTAATATTGTTTCCCAGCTCTCAGTGCTAGTAATATTGTTTCTCAGCTCTCAGTACTTAGTAATATTGTTTCTCAGCTCTCATTGCCTAGTAATATTGTTTCCCAGCTCTCAGTGCCTAGTAATATTGTTTCCCAGCTCTCAGTGCTAGTAATATTGTTTCTCAGCTCTCAGTGCCTAGTAATATTGTTTCTCAGCTCTCAGTGCCTAGTAATATTGTTTCTCAGCTCTCAGTGCCTAGTAATATTGTTTCCCAGTTCTCAGTGCCTAGTAATATTGTTTCCCAGCTCCCAGTGCCTAGTAATATTGTTTCCCAGCTCTCAGTGCCTAGTAATATTGTTTCCCAGCTCTCAGTGCCTAGTAATATTGTTTCCCAGTTCTCAGTGCCTAGTAATATTGTTTCCCAGCTCTCAGTGCCTAGTAATATTGTTTCCCAGCTCTCAGTGCCTAGTTATATTGTTTCCCAGCTCTAAGTGCCTAGTAATATTGTTTCCCCAGCTCTCAGTGCCTAGTAATATTGTTTCTCAGCACTCAGTGCCTAGTAATATTGTTTCCCAGCTCTCAGTGCCTAGTAATATTGTTTCCCAGCTCTCAGTGCTAGTAATATTGTTTCTCAGCTCTCAGTACTTAGTAATATTGTTTCTCAGCTCTCATTGCCTAGTAATATTGTTTCCCAGCTCTCAGTGCCTAGTAATATTGTTTCCCAGCTCTCAGTGCTAGTAATATTGTTTCTCAGCTCTCAGTGCCTAGTAATATTGTTTCTCAGCTCTCAGTGCCTAGTAATATTGTTTCTCAGCTCTCAGTGCCTAGTAATATTGTTTCCCAGTTCTCAGTGCCTAGTAATATTGTTTCCCAGCTCCCAGTGCCTAGTAATATTGTTTCCCAGCTCTCAGTGCCTAGTAATATTGTTTCCCAGCTCTCAGTGCCTAGTAATATTGTTTCCCAGTTCTCAGTGCCTAGTAATATTGTTTCCCAGCTCTCAGTGCCTAGTAATATTGTTTCCCAGCTCTAAGTGCCTAGTTATATTGTTTCCCAGCTCTAAGTGCCTAGTAATATTGTTTCCCCAGCTCTCAGTGCCTAGTAATATTGTTTCTCAGCACTCAGTGCCTAGTAATATTGTTTCCCAGCTATTTTAGATTCAAATACTGTATTATGGGCATGTATATAAACTGTAATACATGCCATTGACTCTAATTAAATTACAGATTTGACAATATAGTGATTGAAATACATGTACTTAGCCTGTAAGAACTACAGAATATTAAGTAAAGATTAATTATTCGTCCATTTTATATTATATTGGGTTAATTAAAAATAAAAAATCTTCCAGTTTAATATACTTACATATAATATTTGGTATTCATCTACATATGAATATACTGAAAAGGCCTCAGATTTTGTGAAGATATAACTTTCCCTAAAAACTCTTTAACGCCAAAAGTAATGTCTCACTGTGTATCGAAGGTCTTCTGGATTCCTATGGGTATATACAGACTGTCCTCCTCTTATTTTTTATTTTGTTATAAAAGTCTTTTATGAAAAAATTTCTTTAAGTTGAAATACAGGACCATAATAAATTAATTGAAATTTCTGTACTTTCTGTTAATAACACTAACCTTTTTAAAATATGCCTCTTAAAAGTTTTTGGTTTTTGTCCCGGTTTTGAACATTTTAGGTCTTTAGCACAACGCATGGAAATGGAAAGATACACCTTATCATAAAAGGGACAATTTTAGTTTTCGAATTATGGTTTTCCCTCTTGACGAAAATTTGCCTGAATCGCAATCGTATGGTGTGTACATATCATAATCAAAGGTTGTACAGATTTGCTATGGGCTAGAAGATTTACAGGGTTACGGATTTTGCAGGCTACTTACTGCATGTTTTCAAAATTTTTAAAATAGTATCAACAGTTTTTAGCTAAATATCCGGCTTCAGGAATAGAACTTTATATGAAAAGGTTTTCACATCCTAGTTTCTATTGTTATATTTTGAATAAAGTACATCATATCAGTTTTGATGTACATCTTAAGATGTGCACAAGTTGTGCCCAAGGTCTACAAGGTTAAATATCAAAACAATAATCCAAAACGTTATAGAATAAACTTATTGCCAATAACTCTTTGGATAACAACAGAATTGTCTTACCAGTAACTCCCGGGATAACAACAGAATTGTCTTACCCAGTAACTGTCGGGATAACAACAGAATTGTCTTACTCAGTAACTTGACTCAATAATGGTATCAATGACCACCAGGATTCCACTAATTATCTCGACTATTAACCTTGAATCAATAATCGTAACAATGACCACCAGGATTCAACTCATTATCTCGACTATTAACCTTGACTCAATAATCGTAACTATGACCACCACGATTCCACTCATTATCTCGACTATTAACCTTGACTCAATAATCGTAACTATGACCACCACGATTCCACTCATTATCTCGACTATTAACCTTGACTCAATAATCGTAACTATGACCACCACGATTCCACTCATTATCTCGACTATTAACCTTGACTCAATAATCGTAACTATGACCACCACGATTCAACTCATTATCTCGACTATTAACCTTGACACAATAATCGTAACTATGACCACCAGGATTCCACTAATTATCTCGACTATTAACCTTGACACAATAATCGTAACTATGACCACCACGATTCCACTCATTATCTCGACTATTCACCATTAGGATTATACCGGAGTTATGTAGACTCAGTAATTTTAACAATGGCCTTCAGAATTACACAGGAATTGTCTTTATTCGATATTAACAAATTAATTAGCAAGATAACGTTTCGTTGTGTTTCCCTGTAATATGAATTAGACAAACAAACTTTATCTAAAAGAAGAATCAAATGTTCTCGTATACAATTGGTTTTCACTGAAGTAAATTATTGAAAGTTTATTTGTATCAAATTAATGATAAACAGCTAATAAATTAATTAGTAATACAAAACTAGAATATCGGGAACAAACCAGTTGACCAGCATTCTTATTGCTGTTCTTCATCTTGACAATTGTGAAAGGGTTAACCAAACCCTCATAGTTATATCAGCTGCCATTTGCTGGGGATGAATTTTGAAGACTCGTTAGATTTTGCAGTCTTCACTTTGAACCCGTGTCAGTTTACGTTTGATATATAAAAATATATATCAGGATTTCAAAGTGATATCGATAGTTAAATGATTCACTTTCTGGAATAAATCACTTAAAAATATCCGTCCTATTTACCTAATGATATGAATATCAATTTACTAATTAATTACTACCTTGTAATATATATTAGCGCAGCAGTATCATATTTGTTCTACTTACCTAGTGACATACATATTGTATTACTGATTAATTATATACCTCCATCTTAAAATACAACCACGTGACAATTATATCATTGAAGCAAATATATCATAAGTGATAGTCAAAATCGGTAAGAAGGCAAATAACGACAAAATATAGACCAAGAAAAAATAAGGTAAAACTCCTCTTAAAGACGCCAAGCGTGTAGTCAAGTCCATGGGGGTTTCTGACTATCCTTTCGGGCAAAACTGTGCCGACAGCACTTGCCAAATCATACCCTGTTCTAACCAGAAAACACTGAAAAACATACCCTGTTCTAAACAGAAATATTGAAAAACATACCGTGTTCTAGACCGTATAAAATAGATGCTGTTCTAGACCCGGGTTCTAGACTGTATTTTAAGCAGTTAAATAAGCGATCCTGTTCTAGACAAATACTTTGTTTAAAAAAGACCCTGTTCTCACCAGCAGGGCATGAAAACGCGACCCTGTTCTAACCAGCAGGACATGAAAAAGGGACCATGTTCTGATCAGCAAGTCATGAAAAAGCGACCCTGTTTTGCGGCACACTCGTACCACTATAAATATAGGAAGTAACCCCCCCCCCCCCCCGGGAGTCAAGTCCAGTGTTAACAAGACGTTACTGACTACGGTTCATCATATAATCTTCAACCAGCGGCAACACCCTACATCACAAACATTTAATACATCACCGAGAAAACAACTGTTTCAAAAAATCTACTAAAGTAACCACAAATCCCAAATATCATAGGGTTCTATATAATTATAACTAGACAAGTCACAATATCTTTGGATCGAAATCCCAAATATCATAGGGGTCTATTATTGATTGAATTGATTCAAGTCGCCCTGATTGTTGAATTGTCAAATTAATAATAATATAAGAACAGATTTTTAAACACATTAATAGATAAATACCCAGATTTTAACCATCTTGGCTAAATTGACAAATTAAAACCTTTTCTTGGCCCTGATGTGTGTGTTTTGCTAAAAGTTGTTGATGTTATAAAGCAGTCTTTGGAATAGCAAAGATAAGGTCCACATTGGCTAAATCATTCATCTCATGTTATTACCGGTTTGGTTGTAAAGATTTTGCGTAACACGCTTTGGTGTTTTATACAAACAAAGTTTACTAAATAAAAAGTACCATCCCCACATCTGAAATTGAATAAAAAATGCTTTGCTGGGTGTTTTTCGTCTCGTGGCTGTAAGAAAACATTTTTGTATAATTAATTTTCTACATTATTCGCGACCCTTATCAACAGAATTTCAGATAAAGTTGAAACCGTTCCAGAAGCAAATCGATGTTAATAAGGTGATTTGTTGATAACTTATATATGTAGGCAATGTCATGAAAAAATGATAATTAATCCTTGCACCACATGAATAGAAAGGCATCATAATTACGCAATAAATGGGTAAGCGATTCAGAAACTTTTTTCTTTAATACACAGAAAACACACGAGAACAATCGCGGAGCCTACTATCCTGTCAATGCATTTGGTTTATGTTGTTAATGTAATTTCATTATTTTTACTGCAATGTTTTTTTCACTCCTATATTGGACTTGATTTAATAATTCCAATGTTAATTTATATTTATTCATGTAGATTCACGTCTTATGTACCATGCATTGAGGGAGTAAAATCTTTTATTAAACAATCATATTTAAGAGAGAAGATGTCCATTGTGTTTTATAAGTCCGATGCGGTTGCAGATAAAATTCAGAGAAAATGGGAGGTTTTGAGTGATGTGCTAAGGTAGATGTTACAGTGTTTTGTTTATAGTTATATATTAGTGCTACTCGTAATTTAAGGCGTTCCAGTTGTGGAGGAGAGGAAGCCGGACATTTCACCATCTGGACACCCTTACTTTGTCATTCTTTTATTACTTGTGTAGCCTCCAATAGTACATGCTGTGTGGGGGGTTAAACTATGCACATCTTTCAATATCTCTTGACAAAAGTACACATTTTGTCCTGTATTAGTGAATATTTGAAAACCTTTAGTGAATAATGAAAATAAAGAAATAGTCTATTTAAATATTTCCCAGTAGTAATATATAAAACAGACATCTACAAATGAGAAATTAAAGCCTGAACCGTGCTTTTCTGTAAGAATGATATTATTAGCGACTCGGTTTCTCCTAGTGTTATGTGTTTTTCTATGTTTTATGACTGTCTTGTGTGTAATGTAGTTTGATTTGTGGAAACCCCAAAAAATTCAAAAATACAAAAAAAAAAAAAAAAAAAAAAAAAAAATTATATTTATTTATTGTGTTTCTATTTGTCAATACCATTAAGGTCGAAAATTGATGAATTCTCCTCAAATCAGTTATTTAGGTTAAATATTCACTTATTTCTTAAAATTATTGAAATCCTAATAAATATTCAAATACTAATTTTGTGGAATTTAGCAATGTCTTAACTCAGCCTTTCATTACCAAACTTTTCTTTGGTCATTATGAGTCGACCAAGTTTACGTATCGATAAATTCCTTCAAATGATAAAATAACACTTAGTACATTACTTTAATACTTCAGCAATCTCTGGTAAGATTTTATATTAAGCTTTCGTCCTACTTAAAACTTTCTAAAAGCATGGCTTATTTACGATTGTTATTGTCGACTAAATTATTTATTTACATTGTGTCACATGTCCATATGACTCTTGGTTTGTTTTGGCTTCGATAACATAGCCTTGAGTGACCAGTCGTCAGCTAGGACCTTGTCTAGTCTAGCTGATGGTCAATAAACTGGTCTTAATACAAAATACATATACACAAAATTGTAGGGTATTTTAAAGTTGTCGTCATGCCATTGTAGGATATATCTGCTCATCTAGTAGGTTTTTTTCCCCACCCCATTACTAAACCTTCAGCAATTATGTCCAAACCAAATTCATTAATCAAACAAAAGATCTTGCTAAATCAGACCAAAATTTAAAATGTTAATACAAGTTCACTTCTATTGAAAATTTACAAAAGATTCGAAAATGAGGTTTGGAGCATCACTTCTTACAATATCGAGGGTATTAGATGCTTTTAATTTGATACCTTACAATTATTTATTCACGCACAAAATATTATACCCATATACTTTTACATAACTTCATTTTGACTATGAGGCGCTGTTTTACTATTTATTCCTTATTTTTTTGATATCAGAACTTCGATTTTTTGATATCAAGAAATCCATTTAATGATATCAAATAATCTATTTTATGATAAAAAAACCCCCAAAAACTGACGACTGTCTGATAAAAGGAAATGTATTTTCTGATATCAAAAATTCGAGATTTTTTGTATTAGAAAATATTCTTTATTGTTTTCTATCAAAGAAATCGATTTCCTGATATCAAAGAATAAAAATTTTTGATATGAAAAAATAGGGAATAAACAGTAAAACGTCGCCTCATATTTGACCCACTCGTATGTAGTGTTTGTAGTCAAGGAGCTAAAAATATATTACTGCCAAAGGTTGAGTGCAGATCGTGAAGTAAATTATGGAAAATAAAACCACATTTGTAATATCGTAATGTAAATTTATCTACAGCTCTAAGAACAAAACCATTTCAGCTTTGTGTCAAGAAAATAAGAAGTGACCTCCGACCATCAGTATATTCAAATTCAAATATCAGCAAAAAGCAAAAAACTAATCTAGATAGGGGCAGGGTGATGTATAAGTGGAATATCATTAGGAACTTGTGCAAATACTCTTTAATATTCGTTAAATTTTTGTCTAGACTTGAAAACTGTACATAATAGGAAGAACTGTTATGTTTTTTTTATCATGTGATATCTTAACCTAAGGCTGATAATGGGGTGATATGAAAAATGCCATGTTATAATATATATATCAGTTGTAATTGCTCTAAATAACGTTTATAAGATATCTTATAAAGAAAATTATATGAGATATCTTATAAATTATATGAGATATCTTATAAACTATATGAGATATCTTATAAAGTTTATTAGATATCTTGAAGTTAGAATAAATAGTAAAACGGCTTGCCATATATCATAACAGACCAAGAGATTCGAAAGCTTAAGTAAAATCAGAATAAACCTATCTGCTAGATTTATGGCATAAAATATATATATGTTTATTACCAAAGTCATATAACTATAGGTACAATAATAGTATACAGAAAAAGATACAGCAGAAGGTTGTGTAACATGATAATGTAATAATACTTTATATTAATTCAGACCTTAACTTCATGGCTCTAAATATGAATTTACCAAGATTACACAAATCTTTAACATTATTTGAACTTAATAATTGAATATATTTAAGCATAGATGGCTTTTTCCAATAATATGGCTTAATGAGACATTTTCTAAATGCTTGAAAAACTGGACATTTGAGAATAAAATGCATCTCGTCCTCTATGTCATTCTTACAAAAAATACAAAATCTATTATCCCTAGATATTCCTGTAAATCTGCCACTCTCTATAGCGAGATTATGACTACTTAGTCGCATTTTAATAATACATGTCTTATATACTTCGGGAATACATTTTTTCAAATAAAATTGTAAACAAAAATTGTCAACTATATACTGATAACTGAAACATTTAACAGAATATCGTATCTGGCTATCCAGATCTTGCTTAAGTTATCAAACAATCTCTGCTTTATAACAGAAAGATACATATCACAAAAATCACCATTTACAAAAAATAATTGGTTACACCACACATCACCCAGACCTAAATGGAACAGTTCATTCTTTATAAAATAAAGCCAGTTTGACTTATTACTTGGACGTCTTTCCAATTCATCATATAGCATATTATAACAATTTTGCAATATACAATTTGAAGTACTGAGTAATTTAAACCAATACTTAATCATTCTACATTTTCTATGATAAATCAAAGGTAATCTACCTAGTTCATAGTACACCATAACGTTATTCGTCGAAGACTTTACATGGAGTATATTTTTGCAATACTGTATTTGTACTCTTTCTATAGCAGGAGCTTTATGTGCACCCCAAACTTCGCACCCATAACTCAAAATACTATTAATGTATGTATCAAAGAATGATAATAGTGTGGTATAATTCAAACATAAAGAATTGATATTACGTCTCAGTGCCAAAACAGCTTTTCGTCCCTGTTCAGACAACTTGTTCTGTAGAATATTATATTTACCATTGTAATTCAATAACACACCAAGATATGAAAAACTATCTACAATCTCTATCTCTTGCCCATTATAAAACCATATCTCATCATTATTTACTCTTCCACCGTTTCTAAATACAACAATTTTAGTTTTGGTGATATTTACACTTAAAGCCCATCTATTTGTATAATCATATAAAGTATCCAACATATCTTGTAATCCAGTAATAGATTCAGAAAAAATGACCATGTCGTCAGCATACATTAATAAAAATAAATTCAATTCTTTCATATCAATGGGAACAGAAGCACTATTTATAAAAGCCATCTCACAATCGTTAACATACAGTGAGAAAAGAATAGGTGACAGCACCTCTCCTTGCATTAAACCAAGCTCATTTGTGAAAAATCTGAATTAAAGCCATTAACTTGTACACATGTAGTTACATTAGAATACATCGATTTAATAACTTTTAAAAGTTTACCACATATACTCACATTGGCAAGTTTATACCATAACATTACTCTTTGAATAGTATCAAAAGCTTTAGTATAGTCAACAAAACAACAGTATAATCGTTTTTTGTATGAAAGTGATTTGAAAATAATGGAAGACAAAGCGAAAATAGCATCTGCAGTTCCAAACCCCGGTCGAAATCCGAATTGTGCATCCGATATAACATCAAAGGTATTAGACCAATCTAATAAACTTTGATTTATAATTGAAGTAAATAACTTTCCAAAATTACTGACAAGACTTTCCCTCTGTAATTATTAGGATCATTAATGTTACCGCGTTTAAAAATAGGCACAAGAATCGCAATAGTCCAAGAAGTTGGAAAAATTCCTGATCTTAGAATACCATTGAAAACTTTAAGCAAAATTGGCATAAAGACGTCTTTAAATTCAATAAAGTACTCATTCAACATTCCGTCAACACCGTGACTTTTATTTCGTTTTAAATTAGATATTGCATTTAGAATCTCCTTTTCTGTTATGGCTTTTTCCAAATCTTCAAACACACAATCATCTAATGTATCTTGACTAAAAGGGTTTTCAAAATTAACTTCATTATCGGGATTCGCAACCCTTTTAAAGTGTTCGAAAAATGATGATATGGTAACATCGTTTTTAACAGTGGTTCTTTTACGAAACTTCGAATAGAACAGCCTCGGGTTAGTTTATCTCAGAGTATCCAACATGTTACCCTCAATGCGCATATATTCACGTTTTGCTCGTCTCTCAAATGTTTTATAATCTTTTTTGGCCTCAATCAATTTTTTATGATTTTCAGAATTTTTCATATGGTTGACAACATATAAACAATTCATATAAGTTGAGTATAGTACCTTACATCGTTCATTAAACCATGGTTTATCGAACTGTTCACGATCCAACATACTGAAAGTCTTATGAGTCTTCTTAAAAAATGGAGACATAATATCTTCGATTGCCTTTGTAAAATCAGTCAATGAGGAGTCTAAACTCTGTTGATTTTCGAAACAAATAGCGTTACTTAATTGACTAATTGTGTCCATATTGACACGGATACACTCGGCACACTGGTCCAGGCCTGGGCGCCATAAATAACTATTTTTGCTGAGTAAAGAAAATTTTACTCAAATTCCCATTCTCAGCCAAAATATTCGAGTATCCCCATATTTAAGAAAATTCTCAGACTTAAGAATATTCTCAACTTTAATGGCGCCCAGGCCAGAACGTCATCCGTCCATCGGTATTTAACAGATTTTACGCCCTCAATCCTTTCACTGCTCGGTGGTATATCCAGATTTTCACGTTCAATGTATAGTTTAAGTTCTAAATGAAGAAAGCGTGGTCGGAGTAGTCTGTAATATTAGACACAATGTACTGGTCGATCATTGGAAACAGTGCGTACGGAACTAATACATAGTCTATAACGCTCAAGCCGTTGGGTCCACAATAAGTATAGTCACTTGAGAAACCGTTTTTATGACGACCATTCATTATACAAAGTCTCGAATTTTTACACAGATTAAGAAGTTTAGGTCCAGACGAATTCGTGTTAGCGTCCGGATTAATCCTTGTTGGAATATTAATGTATACCCTCGTATTAACTGACTTTTAAGAAAAGAACAATCTGCATACGGAACATTTATACCATTCTCTTATCACCACGAACACATCTATATTGCAATCTAAGAAACAGCTTTTGGATTTCAGTCCTGTATATTATTTTTTACTTTTCTACTTCTATTGAAAGTGACCGTGTTATGCTATGTTTATTTGACGTATTTTATTGGATCACTTTTCAATAAACATATTGAAATTGAATTGCACTGCTATCAGATCTGGGCTACTGAACACAAATTTTGAAGAATCTCATACGAACCATTATATCAAATATTATAAAAACTGGCCCATCAGTTTGGAAAAAAAACCAGGAATAAAAACTGTGTTCCCTTACTTGATCTTTGGTCATGCACATTCATTGACTTTTTTGAATTTTTCCACCAAATTCTTTATTACCAATTATATTTCCTTGAACTAACACCAAATGACAACATAAGGACCTTTTTAATGTAAATTCGGAAATTATTGCGAAAAAATGCGGCAGGGTTGTAATCGCAATGATTTTCACTCGCACTTTGGAATTTTTTATATGAATGAACCGCTATTTTTCTCAATATCGCAAAAATTAAAATCGCATTTTAGTCAAAATTGACAAAGTCGCAATAATGAATACATGCAACAATTTCTGAATTTACAGTATTTGGTTTCAATTGACCAAGTGGTTTCAGATGAGATTTATAAACAAAATTTGCTGATGTCCATTCTTAGTAATGGTGGACTGATTAAAAGTCGGGATCCCTAGATACAAATTTGAAAGAAGACTACATGAGGACCATTTAATCAAACCAAGGACCAGAATGGCCTAGTCTTTTTACAAATTATAGACCCTTAACATCAAATTTTGGTCCAATTCTTAGTAGTTGTTTGGCCCGATGTCTGTATTTTTAGGAACGGTAAAATAATTTGTTCAAGGTACAATCTTGAGTGGGGAACATCAAGGTATATCCTTTCAAAGATTTGTCGCAATTAGATCAATAGTTTCAATTGGCATGATGGTTTCAGAGAATTTCTTCTAATTTAATTAATGGTAGGGGGCACTTAACGACTGTTTAGACCAGTAATTTTGTACAATAAAAAATTACAATTTTTGGCGGATTTTTTAGTAACTTGTTCTCGAGTACTATTTTATTAAAAAGGACTACCTTGGCTTAGGACCATCCTAATGGTTTTCATAGATTTTTTAAATAAACTATACCATCGAAATAAATAAAATGGAGGGAAACAACTCACGATGAAATAATTATCAGGTATTACAGGTTTGTCAAGTAATATATTTACCATTATACATCATTTGTATTTGTGAATGAAATGAAATGATTTACATCTATGATGTCAGTTTTGATGTAAACAAAGCACCAGTTGGTGTGACATTTCCTCAGGCCTTTGTCCTTGAATTCTGTATTGTCTATAAACATTCAGTGATGGAATCATAATTTTTAAACGGAAAAAATGAATAATTTCAGATAGTAAATGCATCTGCACTTAAATATAAATCAGCTTTCTATCTGAACTAAATAATGAATGTAACTAGAGTCTCAACTGGCTTCTATTAGCCAATTTGAAAACGTAAGCTCTGTTGTATCCACAAGGGTGTTAAATAAACACAAAATGTCAAGCTGACCTTCACAGTCAACATTTGTTTTATTGTTTTAGTTGGGGTTTTACGCCGTTTTCAGCACATTTGGCTATTTTGCGGCGGTCAGTTTTTATTAGAGGAAGCCGGAGAGAACCACCGACCTTCGGTAGGAAAATTGGCAATCCTTGTCAATGAAGATCGGAGTCGAACACACCCCGCCACAGGTGAGATTAGAACTCACAACCTCAGCATTGACAGGCTAGTGACCATTAGTAGTCATGATGAACTACCTAGACCACTCGACCACCGAGGCCGCCTAGTTTAGACAATTGACCTCAATAACAACACTTCAGATAAAAACAGAATTCACTTCTAAATTGTCTATACACTGGAACACAGAAGTGTGAAATGCTCGGTAACCTGGAGCAGCAGCAGCCACTGGGTGTGCAGCAGCATCTGAACCAAATGAAAATTGTTTGTAGATATTTATATCATCAATTCTGCAAAGTTTCAAAACATTTCATAGTGTAGTTTCAGAGGAGAAAATTAATTAAAATTAGTTAATCAAATTCACGATGGCCTCAGGTGGGAATGTTATTCATCCAACCAGAACCAAAAGTGGATCATTTGTAGAGGTCCTTCATACATCATTCCTACCTGCTTGGTTATAATCACCCAAGTAGTTTCGGATCAAAATGTGAAAAGTTTACTTACAATGGATGCAAAGTGATAACATAAGCTCACATGGTCTATAGGCCAAGTGAGCTAATAACTAGAGGCTCTCAAGAGCCTGTATCGCTCACCTGGATTTAACGTTTCATCTTGAACAGACCTAAAAATTTAAGTGTTGCAGTCAATTTGGCTGTTTTTTCTACAGGATTCTATGTCGAACTAATTTCAGCTGTGGCAGTCATCTTGGTTGACAGTCCAGGTCAACGGGTACATTTCTAAAAGAGAACCATCTAAGGACCATTTTCTTGTTCCAACAGGCTAAGTGGTTTCAGACAAGAAGATTTTTAAATGGATTTTCCTATAGGGTCCAATATTTAACTAAGTTCAATGTGGCAGCCATCTTGGTTGACAATCCAGGTGATTAGACACATTTTTGAAAGAGGAACTCCTAAGGACCAATGCTGGCTCCAATATGTCAAGTGGTTTCAGACAAGAAGATTTTTCAATGAATTTTTCCATAGGGCCTTATGTTAAACTAAGTTAGGGTGTGGCGGCCATCTTGGTTGACAGTCTGGGTCATCGCACAAAATTCTGAAAGAGGAGCATCTAAGGACCATTGCTACCAAGTCCAATTCTAATTGGCTTATTGGTTTCAGACGGGAAGATTTTTGAGTGAATTTCCCATAGGCCCCTATGTTAAACTAAGTTCTGCTGTGGTGGCCATATTGGTTCACAGTCCACAAAATCAGACATATATCTGAAAGAGGACCTTCCTAGGACCAATGCTGCCAAGTCTGGCTCCAATATGTCAAGTGGTTTCAGACAAGATTTTTTTAATTAATTTTCCTATAGGGCATTATGTTAAACTAAGTTCGGTTGTGGCGGCCATCTTGGTTCACAGTCTGGGACATCGGACACACCTGTGTAAGAGGACCATCTAAGGACCATTGCTGCCATGTCTGGTTCCAATTGGTCAAGTGGTTTAAGACAAGATTTTTCAATGAATTTTCCCATAGGGCCCAATGTTAAACTAAGTTCGGCTGTGGCGGCCATCTTGGTTAACAGTCTGAGTCATTGGACATATTTCTGAGAGACCCTCCTAAGAACCATTACTGCCAACTTTGGTTCCAAATGGCCTTGTATTTTCATATAAGAATATTTTGGAAATTCATCCCCCTTTTTTCTATTTTTAGTAACAGCAGCCATGTTGGTTGGAAGTCGGATGAAGGACATAGTTTTGGAAGGGGGCCATCCAAGTACCATTCTACCATAGTTTGGTCTCAATTGGCCCAGGGTTTTTAGAGGAAAAGATCTTTAAAGGAAGTTTACGCTGGATGCGTCTTTAAAGGGCAAAAACTCCTATAAGGGGTCAATCAATGATTTTGGTCATTTTGACTTATTTGTGGATCTTGTAGAAATCATTTTTGCTGTTTACAATTTGTCCTTATCTATAATAATATTCAAGATAATAATCTAAAACTGCAAAATTTCCTTAAAATTAACAATTCAGGGGCAATAACCCATCAAAGGGTTGACCGATTCGTCTGAAAATTTCATGGCAGGTAGATCTTGACCTGATGAACATTTTTACCAGTTTTTGTCAGTTTTGATCTAATTGCTTTAGTTTTTGAGATACAAGACAAAAACTGCAGTTTACCCATATGTTCTATTTTTAGCCATGTTGGCCATGTTGGTTGGGTCAGGTGAGCTAAAAGTTGATATCCTCATTTTAAACAGTTTTAGAGTCCAATTTTGGCAAAGAAGCACAAAGTGAGAAAGGAGAAAGGGATGGATATTATTGTATTCCTTGATTCGTCAATCCAATTATTTATACTCCCAAAATATTAGTCATCAACATAAACTGTTATCACAGAGATATGTCTCGCCTTTTTGTAATTTTGATTATGCAAATGTTGAAATCATAATAGCAATACCTTAACATCTTACACAAGTTATGCAAATATTCAAAGTCAATGAACCATGACTGAGAATCTCCATTTAAATGAGATGTGTGAATGCTAATACAACTGGATACCAAATACCATTGACTTATTATAAGTTGTTCCCAAACCTATATACAAAAATTTTGTGGGAAAAATTTGGTTGATTATATAGAGAATCACTGATGCGTGACTGGAGTGGCCCCCCTTAGGTCAGTCAAGGCCCCCTCCGCCCCCCTTACAAAAAGTTTTGGATCCGCCACTGATAGCAATACTTTAACATGTAAGTTATGCAAATATTCAGTCAATGAATATGCACGAATTAGCATACCTATGTGTAGCTTTTCAACCAAACCTCATCATGGCGAGACAAAAATCTTTTTGCTTGGCTTTGTGTCCAATAAAATATAATTTTGTTTGTTTACTTATAGTTACTTATAGTTACTTATAGTTGATTTCCAGTACAGGATCCCTCAAGGTTCCTCTTCACCAGACTCATAATATATGTAAAGTAAGCAAACCATTCAAAGTCAATAGACCATGGCAATGAGATGTAGCAATGGTAATACATCTGCATACCAATTATCATTGACCTACCACTAGTGGATCCCCATAAACTGACCTAATCACAAACTAATACATGTAAAGTAAGCAAACCATTCCAAGTCAATAGACCATGACTGAGGGGGCGGAGCCAAATAATCTCCATGGCAATGAGATGTGGCAATGATAATACATCTGCATACCAATTATCATTGACCTACCACTAGTGGATCCCCATAAAACTGAGCTAATCACAAACTAATACATTGTTGATGCCATCGCCTTCCCCGCCGACGCTGCCGCTGCCGCCGGAAACAGCATACCTATGTCTCGCTTTTTGACTCCGTCAAGGCGAGACAAAAAACTTGCATGGGAGGATTTGGGTGAAACTGGTCCTAAAATCAGCAAAATATTAATTTTGGTATAGCATTTATTCAGAAAACATTTTCTTTAACTAACTTAAAAAACACATCTGGTGAAGGGTTTGGATGGTGGGTCCCAAACAGATAATCTCTTAAAATTGGTCTTTTGGGTAAATTTGAACCTTTAAACTGGACCTGGTTTGCAGACAGAAATCAAAATCATGCATACTCATTTCTCACAAAAATTCCTGCAAAAAAATACCAGGTTATCTCTTTGGTAACATAATGGGCTAAAGGCTCAGACCCCATGGTTTTTATGTGTTACAAAGAGTCATCTCTAAAAATTAGTCAAATATTATCCTTTTGGGTATATAAGGAGGGCCAGTAGGTCTACCCTTTGATGGTTTTTGGACTGTTGAAACTCTTCTCCAAAATACAGGGTTTTATTGGCTTTCTAAATTTTTGGCATTGAGTACTGCTAAAATGTTTAACAAATAAAAAAACAATATAAATAAATAAATAAAGAAATAAATTCAAATTATTCAATATACTTTTTTTACGTAAATATAAAATATCACTGATATTTAAAAAAAAACATATTAAATGGACGGAATGCACTTTTTACGTTACTGTCTACATTATAATCTCTTGACTAACTAGAACTAAAGTCTGCAACAAAAGCACATGATATCTCTGGCTGGCCTCACTGAATCAAATTTCTGATCTTACAGACAACATATAATCATTATTTAGGCTGCTGACTCGGTAGATTATGGACATCACTGTTTATGCTGCTGATTCCAAAGATCTAGACGTCGTTCTTCCTGTTTTTATTAATTCTTTCTCAGCATTTTCTCTAGCTTGCATCATTCTCTGTCTGGCTTTTTTAAATGCCTCTGTTAATTAAAAAATAATACAGAGTAATTAATCAATGTTTATTTAAACATACTGTACAATTAAAGTTGTATATAAAGTACATCTAAGGGATGCTAAATGATGTGATCTTTAAAGTAGGTTAAAGTACGTTTGACTGTTGTTCTTAAAGATAAGCTTAGAACTTGTCATCTCTGATAATTATAACATTAGCATTCATTTATATTCAAGTTCACACGAACTGTCAATATATGTACTAATGGTACAATATGACTTTAGCTTTTCTTTCAAATTTCTGAAACAAGAGTTGACACACAGAAATGTCTCGCCTGTCGTGCATTTCTAATTAAAGTAAATGCTATCAGACATATTGCACACAGTATGCGAAAAACAGGCAAAAACACAAAAACTTAACTATAACCACTGAACCATGAAAATGAGGTCAAGGTCAGATGACACCTGCCAGTTGGACATGTACACCTTACAATCCTTCCATAAACCAAATACTGTGGATTCATCAATATTCGTTGTATACCAATTTTCATGGTTTTCGTGGGTCCCACTAAACCACGAATTTAAATATCCAACGAAAAATAATATTTTTTTTTCAGCTTAAATGCACTGAAGTTTGAAACCACGGAGTTTTGATGTACCTTTGAACAATTGCGTTTATACAGCATGTACTTGGATACTGACATATATGATGAGTCAGCTATATCCATAGAGGATATAGTGTTTAGTGTAATTTTGTCTTTTGTAACATAAACGCTCAAACAAATTTCTTTAAAAATATCTTGACTGTGTAAATTGTTGCGGAATTCACTTCCGGTTTTTTTATTCAAACATTCAAGAAAAATATTAATCTTAAGTAGGCCTAAACAATACAGACTTTCTCATAAATTACTGTAAAAACAAGTTGTCAAAAGATAATAAAGCAGACATTAATGATCGTACTCGGATTAAAGAGGCTTAATCCCATTTCGCCTTAGCTGTAAAATTTGATATATAAAAGTATTCTAATTTCGCCTTAGTAAGGTCTGAGGTGAATTAAGGCGAAATGGGAACATGTGTTAACATCTAATTAAGTTAAAATATTGTTGAGTTTTCTATTTGTGTTTTCTGATTATTAAAACAACATCTCATCAGTTTACACTTTTGTTTTTACATTTAGGAATTTTTAAAAATTCCCACTTCGCCTTAGTACTTTTTTACCTTTTTTACCTGTATTTTACAGCTAAGGCAAAATGGGAACACACCATTAAAGATATCTATGTATATGCCCGAGGTATTTGGTGACAAGTGATTGCAATTTTGTCAATACATAGTTCACACCTAATCAGCCTAACAAGTAAATAATTACGTTAATCTTGTTAAATTCATGACAAATGTGAAGAATCTGTTTGTTAGAATTTTGTTTTATAAGCGCTTAAAATCAATACTTTACTGTACAATATAAAAGTCTGATCGGCACATTTTGTCGCAGTATTTGTGCCAAGCCACGAATTTCAGTATTTCAACAACTTTTAAATTTTTTTCTAAGCCAGCAATCCACGAATTTACGTATCCCACGAAATGCCTTTTTTTCTCTATCCACGAAAATAAATGAATCCACAGTATAGTAGACCTATTGCATACAGTATTCGAAAAACAGGTCAAAACACAAAAACTTAACTTTAACCACTGAACCATGAAAATGAGGTCAAGGTCAGATGACACCTCCAGTTGGACATGTACACCTTACAATCCCTCCATAGACCAAATATAGTAGACATATTGCATACAGTATTCGAAAAACAGGCCAAAACACAAAAACTTAACTATAACCACTGAACCATGAAAATGAGGTCAAGGTCAGATGACACCTGCCAGTCGGACATGTACACCTTACAATCCTTCCATACACAAAATATATAGTAGACCTATTGCTTATAGTACTGTGGATTCATTAATATTCGTTGTATACCAATTTTCATGGTTTTCGTGGGTCCCAGTAAACCACGAATTTAAATATCCAACGAAAAATAATATTTTTCCTCTTGTTTAAATGCACTGAAATTTGAAACCACGGAGTTTTGAACAATTGCGTTTTTACAGCATGTACTTGAATTCTGACATATGCATGATATGATGAGTTAGCTATATCCACAGAGGATACAGTGTTTCATGTAATTTTGTCTTTGGTAACATATAAACGCTCAAACAATTTTCTTTAAAAAGATTTTGACTGTGTAAATTGTCGCGGAATTCACTTCCAGTTTTTTTTATTCAAACATTCAAGAAAAATCTTAATCCTAAGTAGACCTAAACAATACAGACTTTCTCATAAATTACAGTAAAAACATCTTGTCAAAAGATAATAAAGCAGAAATTATTGATCGTAATCGGATTAAAAATATGTATGTATATGCCCCGAGGTATTTGGTGACAAGTGATTGCAATTTTGTCAATATATATTTCACACCTAATTAATAAGTAAATAATTACGGATTTTGTTAATCTTGTTAAATTCATGACAAGCTTTAATTGTTCCATTACAAATTTATAGAATCTGTTTGTTAGACTTTTGTTTATTGAGCGCTTTAAATCAGTACTTTACTGTACAATATCAAGTCTGATCGGCACGTTTTGTCGCAATATTTTCATGATATCTGATGTGCCAAGACACGAATTAAAGTATTTCAACATCTTTTTATATTTTTTTTCTAGCCAGCAATCCACGAATTTAAGTATCCCACGAAATGCCTTTTTTCCTCTATCCACGAAAATTGGTATCCACGAAAATAAATGAATCCACAGTATCTGAGATATGGACTTGACCACCAAAACTTAACCTTGTTCACTGATCCTTGAAATTGGGTCGAGGACAACTGAAAACTGTCTGACGGGGATGAGGACCTTGTAAGGTACACACATACCAAATATAGTTATCCTATTACTCATAATAAGAGAGAAATTAACATTACAAAAAATCTTAACTTTTTTTTCAAGTAGTCACTGAACCATGAAAATGAGGTCAAGGACAATGCACATATGACAGACGGAAACTTCGTAACATAAGGCATCTATATACAAAGTATAAACCATCTAGGTCTTCCACCTTCTAAAATATAAAGCTTTTAAGAAGTTAGTTAACGCCGCCACCGCCGCCGCCGCCGCCGGATCACCATCCCTATATCGAGCTTCTGCGACTAAAGTCGCAGGCTCGACAAAAATTGGAGGATATGCAACCACATATTTTCATATTTAAGGATTTTGTTTGCAAAAGACAAGGGGCTATGTAACACTACATACCGGTATTTATTTGTCCTAAATTTGAAAATGACTGCATTATTGTGAATGTTAGAAAATCAACATCATAACAAATGTAATTAACACAGTTTCATTATAAGTCATTATATAACAAGGAAGAATTAAATCACAGGTTTAATTACTGGGATCTCATCCTGTTACATATTTAGCATTCATAAAAACATATTTAAACTTTAACAAAACATGACTAATACCTTCACAAGTTACCAATAAAATGCTCCGCTGGGCGCAGCTAGATACGACCGCAGATGTCGAACCCTGAATAGTTGGGGCAATTATGAACACAACATTCAAGCTTGATACAATACTGAATTTGGATTGTGAATAAATATTTGACACAGCATAGGTTTCTGACACAGAATGAATGTTGTCTAAGAACTTAAAATTTTTTAATTTACCTATTCAAACCATATCAGTATTATTTGTTTTTATATATAAATCAGAAATAACCAATTTAAAATTTAAAATTGGGCACACATATCAATTTCATGCTATTGCGCAATACTGTGCAATTGAAGATTTCTTGCTATTGCGCAATACTGTGCAATTGAAAATTTCTTCAAATATTTGACACATAATAGGTTTCTGACACAGAATAACTGAAATCAAAGAACTTAGAATTGGTCATATGATTTGAATTTATATTCAATTTTTTGCTTCTTGTGCAATACAATATGCTGTGGAGAATTGCCTCCCCCCCAAAAAAAATAATAATTTACCCTTTTTTTTAGCTTTTGTGCAATACACTATGAAGTTGCACATTGACCCCCCCCCCCCCCCCCCTCCTAAAAAAAAACAAAAAACAATAAAATTTATTGTAACCCCCCCCCTTTTTTGCTAAAAAAATTTGAAATTTTCTTTTTCATTTATGAAATATGAAATGAGAAAAAAATTACCCCCTCCCCAATTTCTCATTTACCCCCCCCCCCCCCTGAATTTTGTTTTCAACCCCCCCCCCCCCCCCCATTTCTTTATACTTTGCAACCATAACAGCCCATTTAGATACACCATAACATATTAAAATAGAAAATGACATCATAGTCATGGAATTTGTTAATAATAAGGTTTTGATAACAGGGCACACATATCAATTTCTTGCTATTGCACAATACTGTGCAATTGAAAATTTCTTCAAATATTTGACACATAATAGGTTTCTGACACAGAATAACTGAAATAAAGAACTTAGAATTGGTCATATGATTTGAATTTATATTCAATTTTTTGCTTCTTGTGCAATACAATATGCTGTGGAGAATTGCCCCCCCCCCCCCCCCAAAAAAAAATAATTTACCCCTTTTTTAGTTTTAATTTTGGACCCCGATTTGGACCAACTTGAAAACTGGGCCCATAATAAAAAAAATAAGTACATGTTTAGATTCAGCATATCAAAGAACCCCAAGAATTCGATTTTTGTTAAAATCAAACTAAGTTTAATTTTGGACCCTTTGGACCTAAATGTAGACCAATTTGAAAACGGGACCAAAAATTAAGAATCTAAATGCACGGTTAGATTCGGCATATCAAAGAACCCAAATAGTTCAATTTTCGATGAAATCAAACAAAGTTTAATTTTGGACCCCGATTTGGACCAACTTGAAAACTGGGCCCATATTTAAAAAAACTAAGTACATGTTTAGATTCAGCATATCAAAGAACCCCAAGAATTCAATTTTTGTTAAAATCAAACTAAGTTTAATTTTGGACCCTTTGGACCTTAATGTAGACCAATTTGAAAACGGGACCAAAAATTAAGAATCTAAATGCACAATTAGATTCAGCATATCAAAGAACCCCAATAGTTCAATTTTCGATGAAATCAAACAAAGTTTAATTTTGGACCCCGATTTGGACCAACTTGAAAACTGGGCCCATAATAAAAAAACTAAGTACATGTTTAGATTCAGCATAGCAAAGAACCCAAAGAATTCAATTTTTGTTAAAATCAAACTAAGTTTAATTTTGGACCCTTTGGACCTTAATGTAGACCAATTTGAAAACGAGACCAAAAATTAAGAATCTAAAAGCACGGTTAGATTCGGCATATCAAAGAACCCCAATAGTTCAATTTTCCATGAAATCAAACAAAGTTTAATTTTGAACCCTTTTGGCCCCTAATTCCTAAACTGTTGGGACCAAAACTCCAAAAATCAATCCCAACCTTCCTTTTGTGGTCATAAACCTTGTGTTTAAATTTCATAGATTTCTATTTACTTATACTAAAGTTATTGTGCAAAAACCAAGAAAAATGCTTATTTGGGCCCTTTTTTAGCCCCTAATTCCTAAACTGTTGGGACCAAAACTCCCAAAAACAATCCCAACCTTCCTTTTGTGGTCATAAACCTTGTGTTAAAATTTCATAGATTTCTATTTACTTATACTAGAGTTATTGTGCGAAAACCAAGAAAAATGCTAACTGGGCCCTTTTTTGGCCCCTGATTCTTAAACTGTTGGGACCAAAACTCCCAAAATCAATCCCAACCTTCCTTTTGTGGTCATAAACCTTGTGTTTAAATTTCATAGATTTCTATTAACTTATACTAAAGTTATAGTGCGAAAACCAAATGTCTTCGGACGACGCTGACGACGGACGACGACGACGACGACGCCAACATCATACCAATATACGACCGCAAAAATTTTGCGGTCGTATAAAAACTGAAGCTTAATGCCCTGTACAAACTTACCTAGAACTAAACCTATATTGGTCTGTATAAAACTTACCTAGAACTGAAGCTAAATTGGCCTGTACAAAACTTACCTAGAAGTTGAACTAAACCTATACTGGTCTGTATATAACTTACCTAGAACTGAAGCTAAATTGGCCTGTACAAAACTTACCTAGAAGTTGAACTAAACCTATATTGGTCTGTATAAAACTTACCTAGAACTGAAGCTAAATTGACCTGTACAAAACTTACCTAGAAGTTGAACTAAACCTATATTGGTCTGTATATAACTTTAATGTCCGAAAAAAAGATTTCAACAGCTTTTATCTGTGACAAAATTTTGTAATTCAACACAGAATATTGTTTTTCGACTTTTGAAGTTGTCAGATTGACCGTAGCTGAGTGTCTTTGCTAACAAGAATATTGAAAATCTTTTTTAAATTTCGGAAGTAACCAGTTTATGTGTGGCTTTCAAATTTGGAAAATGATAAAGAATATTTCATAAATATAAAACTTACCTAGAACTGAGGCTATATTGGCCTGTACAAAACTTACCTAGAAGTTGAACTAAACCTATATTGGTCTGTATAAAACTTACCTAGAACTGAAGCTAAATTGGCCTGTACAAAACTTACCTAGAACTGAGGCTTTATTGGTCTGTTTAAAACTTACCTAGAACTGAAGCTATATTGGCCTGTACAGCATTTACTCTGTAATTATACAATAAATTTCTTCATAACAGAATTTTTGAACATAAAAAGAAAACAGGAAAATGTGGACTGCATAACAAATCATTTCTTAGCAAGGTGGAAAAGTGACTGTACTATATTTCTCTAATTCAATATCAGATTTTAAGGAATAAACAATTTGTTTTCAGATCTATAGTTATTTAATATTTTTTCACTACTTCTGTATTTTTACATGATACTTGCAAAGGAATCCACAACTTATCAAAAAGAATTCCTTTAAATAGAATTCAAAAGATAGAGATACATATTGTTAAAACAAATTTAGGTGTGTTAGGCATCTTGGATAGAAGTTGGGTCAATAGAGAGGACCATCCCAGGACCATTGCTGTCAACTTCAGTTCCAATCCCAGTCTGTGACATTAGCCACTACTCCGATGCCCCAGACTAGTAAATTCCAGTTCGGACCTAAAATTTTCCAAAGTCACTAGCCTGATCAGACTAGTTAATAATCTTCCTCTCCCATCATGTCCATTAATATTATTTTTGACATATAACAGACATGACCTCCAGAAGAATAAGAATGATTGACAGATTTTATTATTTGTAAACGTTGGAAACATTTTCTGGTAAACTGTTATCCTTCATTTATTTTTAAACGTGAACCAGTCAGTTCAAACGAGATCGCAGTTACCCCAATACATCTTATTACAAAATGAAAGGGTACCAGCACATATTTCTTTAATGGATCATCATTCCTAAAGACAAAAGGACTATTTAACTTTTGCATTCATACGTATTTATTTAAAATACTGATAACAAAACATATCCCACAATATGGCGTACCTATAGAAGGCTTGTGACAAAATATCAAGCAGCTGTGATGCATAGTTGCAGAGAAAAGTATGACGAAAAATTTTGTTACTGACAGACGGATGCCTTGGAACCAGGTAAAATGGGTATACCAACCTCTCCTTCGGAGTTGGGGTATATTATGGAAATTTTTTTTATGGTTTCAGCTTAGAATATCCTAAATTATCAAATAAAAACGTACCCTAAATTATCCAGTAATGATCCTAAAGATTTCTTGTGCGACTTTTTTTCCATAAATGCCCTGAAATTCAAATTAATCTTAATAATTACAAAATAACAAATCATTTAAGTGTACTAATGCTTATTTCTATTGAACTCTATGACAAGATAGTATTGAATCCTTTATGGAAGTGTTATTTTAGATTTTTTGCTTAGTATCCGACCTGCAGATATGAGACCCTTAGTTAGTTTTACAGTTAACCCTGCTATCTAAATTATGTACCATCCACTCTTAATTTTCAGTTCTAGCAAGCAGTCATCTTGTTGGGAATCATACTGTAATAGTTTTTATAGTGTGTTGTATACATAAGAGTGTCAGGATAGATAAGGGGGAGGTTTGGGTACCCTAAAACCAGTTTAACCCTACCACTATTAGTGTCTGTACCAAGTCAGACTACCCTGACTCTCTGTTGTGTTTATGTTTGTATTTTGTACTCTTTTATGTTATATTTTGTCCAGCGTTCTGTCAGTTGGATTGCTTTGATTGATTGGTATGTTATTGTTGACCATTCCTGTTATCCATTTTGCTGTTTATTAATGCAAGGATATTTATTTACTGTGGTCAATGTTTTGGTTATTTACATTCTTCCTCCTACAATTCCTTCTATGGAGGTTAAAGATATGAAAATGCCATTTCTACAAACTGAACTGACAATATATTTGTATACTTTATGCTGTAATTTCTTGCTGTTATCTTCATGATAAGCAGAAATTGTAACATGATAATTTCAGTATAAAACAAGAAGGAATTAACAAACAGTTCTGTACTTTTCAATTAGAATTTGTTGTAAATACTGATAAATATAGATCCTTCCATCAGTGGATTATCAGATTTGTCTACCGGTAATAGAGATAGTTAAATTGTCTAATCTATATGAGGACCTTAAAATTTCATAAGTTAACTATCAAGATTTGATAAATCCAATAATCCTCGATTAACAATGTAAGAATCTATTTCTATCAATGATTGTCAAATAAATTTAACCAAAATCTCCTTCGAGTGCCTCTGCTTTCCCGATTTTTATGTCATAAACTTGCATAATATGTTTATCTGTTGCTATGGTATTATTAATCGATTCCAATACATCTGAAAGTTAAAATCGATCTGGCCGGTTATGACATTTTGTCTCGACCAAATATCGGCAACTGCACGTTAAATTTTGGATAAACAATGGGTTGAGAAAGGGCTAAATTGACAAAGAATTAGATGTTATTCTATTATTACTTTGCTTGCATCATCACATTCAGTTTGACTGTAACTTCCCCTGTTGTTTCTGTACGGAAACCATATTTACTCAAAAGGCTTCCCTGGAATATAAATTTCTCTTTTAGAAAATTTGTTGTAAACTTGAATTCATTTACATGTTCTATAAATAAAGGAGAAGTTTTATTGTTTTAATGGAAAATGTCAAAAGATTTTGTGAAATTTTATTGTGTAAAGCACATTTTGTATTTTATATTAAAACAATTCACATATATTCAAACACTAAATTTTCTTAACTTAATATAGTGGGGTATACACATATTTCACATATTTTCTTTACTTTATATACCGGGGTATATAGAATTTTTAAAACACATTGTAAACATATTAATGTAAATGGAAACGTAAACTTTTTACCAAATATGTATAAAATATGTAACTTTTATTACACACACCTGGAATGTTGATGGTGTAGATGTATAGGTCTGATCTTCAAGTTCTGGTGATCCTCCAATAAAATACCTTCGTAATTCTGATACTACTGACATACCAATAGGGCGCCAACAATCAACTTTTATTTTCTCTGTTCCTAGAAACATAAAAGGGAAAAAACTCTTTCCATGACTGACAGTCAATAATAGTGTAGAATTATTCTATTTTCTTTTTTAAAAATGTCATGGTTTATTTTATTCCAGCATGTTTGTTGTAATGTTTTGTAGGAATCTCATCTTGGTCTGAGTTAATGAGTCAGGTTCTGGTATTATACATACCATTTGAATGAAGTTTGCTCACTGTAATATTTGAATGCATAAACTGATGATCATAAAGATGAATTTTATCATTTTTGTCAAGTTTATGATAAATTAAAATACAGTTCATGAGAACTTAAGATTCTGGTTAAAAGTTTATAATGTAGAAATGTAAGAAAACTTTCTAATAACATTCCTCAAAATTGAGGGAAAAATATTTCCACTGTCTTCAGTGAGCTTTGGTTAACACATAAGCAAACAAAATAAATTTAATGTTCAGATGCAGAAGCCAACAATGGCAGTGGTTAAACCAACATTTTACTAAACTATTTACAAATTTAAACTGGTATTCTATCTGGTTTCCTGCTAATATGAAATGTATCAACTAGGGACTGAACTACAAATAAATCAAGGGTGAGAACTGACCTTTCTATTATAAAACCTACCTGGTTTACTGGGAACAGCTACATATGTGTATCCTTCTGTTCTAAATCTTTTAAATGAGTCAAGGGAGAGAACTTCTATTAATATCAGAGGAAAATGTGGAACCTCATCTGCAAAACAGCACACTAAATATAAGTATATACAATATGTCTATGAAGCATTTTCAAACTGTGTTGAAAGAATGAGGAAGAGAATCATTTCAGGGAGGAACATAGATCAAAACTTTTTTAAATGCCATGATTCTTTTGCGGCTTAAATTTGTTCTATTACTTTAGATTGTAAGACAAAGATTATTACTATGTAATAAATAATTTTAATTATAAATAAATATATCTAAACAACAACGATCATGGGAAAAATCAATACACGTACCTAACCCTAACCCTAACCCTATTTTTTTAACTATCATCTTCAACTTCAGGAATAAATTTTCACCTTTCGAATTCAACATATAAATTTTAAACTTTGTCAAGACTTGAGCAAGATTGACAAAGTTTAAACTGAGCTTTCTATGGCACACCTATTACGATCAGTAGCTAACAAATAACTGTGCAGTCGTGTCTGAGATATTTTAGAATCAAACAAGTGGACGTGTGTTAAACAGTCACGTAAGAGATACCTGTATTTTAGAATCAAATAAATTTGAGATCAAGAGTCAATGAAATGTAAGATTATATATCTTAGGATAACTTTAAGCTACCAGGAGAAATGTTAGATTATATATCTTAGGACCAACAGATAACTTAAAGCTACCAGGAGAAATGTAAGATTATATATCTTAGGACCAACAGATAACTTAAAGCTACCAGGAGAAATGTAAGATTATATATCTTAGGACCAACAGATAACTTAAAGCTACCAGAAGATAAGATTATATATCTTAGGACTAACAGACAGCTTAAAGCTACCAGGAGATAAGATTATATATCTTAGGACTAACAGACAGCTTAAAGCTACCAGGAGATAAGATTATATATCTTAGGACCAACAGACAGCTTAAAGCTACCAGGAGAAATGTAAGATTATATATCTTAGGACCAACAGACAGCTTAAAGCTACCAGAAGATAAGATTATATATCTTAGGACTAACAGACAGCTTAAAGCTACCAGGAGATAAGATTATATATCTTAGGACTAACAGACAGCTTAAAGCTACCAGAAGATAAGATTATATATCTTAGGACCAACAGATAACTTAAAGCTACCAGGAGAAATGTAAGATTATATATCTTAGGACCAACAGACAGCTTAAAGCTACCAGAAGATAAGATTATATATCTTAGGACCAACAGACAGCTTAAAGCTACCAGAAGATAAGATTATATATCTTAGGACTAACAGACAGCTTAAAGCTACCAGGAGATAAGATTATATATCTTAGGACTAACAGACAGCTTAAAGCTACCAGAAGATAAGATTATATATCTTAGGACTAACAGACAGCTTAAAGCTACCAGAAGATAAGATTATATATCTTAGGACCAACAGAGAACTTAAAGCTACCAGGAGAAATGTAAGATTATACATCTTAGGACCAACAGACAGCTTAAAGCTACCAGGAGAAATGTAAGATTATATATCTTAGGAGTAACAGATAACTTAAAGCTATCAGGAGATAAGATTATATATCTTAGGACCAACAGATAACTTAAAGCTACCAGGAGAAATGTATGATTATATATCTTAGGATAACTTTAAACTACCAGGAATATTTAGATGTCTACAATAACAGGGTTATAACTTTAAGCTAGCAGAAATATCTAGATGTCTACAATAACAGGGTTATAACTTTAAGCTAGCAGGAATATTTAGATGTCTACAATAACAGGGTTATAACTTTAAGCTACCAATAATATCTAGATGTTTACGATAACAGGGTTATAACTTTAAGCTAGCAGGAATATCTAGATGTCTACAATAACAGGGTTATAACTTTAAGCTAGCAATAATATCTAGATGTTTACGATAACAGGGTTATAACTTTAAGCTACCAATAATATCTAGATGTTTACGATAACAGGGTTATAACTTTAAGCTAGCAGGAATATTTAGATGTCTACAATAACAGGGCTATAACTTTAAGCGAGCAGGAATATCTAGATGTCTACAATAACAGGGTTATAACTTTAAGCTACCAATAATATCTAGATGTTTACGATAACAGGGTTATAACTTTAAGCTAGCAGGAATATCTAGATGTCTACAATAACAGGGCTATAACTTTAAGCTAGCAGGAATATTTAGATGTCTACAATAACAGGGCTATAACTTTAAGCTAGCAGGAATATTTAGATGTTTACGATAACAGGGTTATAACTTTAAGCTAGCAGGAATATCTAGATGTCTACAATAACAGGGTTATAACTTTAAGCTATCAGGAATATCTAGATGTCTACAATAACAGGGTTATAACTTTAAGCTAGCAGGAATATCTAGATGTCTACAATAACAGTGTTATAACTTTAAGCTACCAATAATATCTAGATGTCTACAATAACAGGGTTATAACTTTAAGCTAGCAGGAATATTTAGATGTCTACAATAACAGGGTTATAACTTTAAGCTAGCAGGAATATTCAGATGTCTACAATAACAGGGTTATAACTTTAAGCTAGCAGGAATATTTAGATGTCTACAATAACAGGGTTATAACTTTAAGCTAGCAGGAATATCTAGATGTCTACAATAACAGAATTATAACTTTAAGCTAGCAGGAATATCTAGATGTTTACGATAACAGGGTTATAACTTTAAGCTAGCAGGAATATTTAGATGTCTACAATAACATGATTATAACTTTAAGCTACCAGGAATATTTAGATGTCTAGGATAACAGGGTTATAACTTTAAGCTACCAATAATATCTAGATGTCTACAATAACAGGGTTATAACTGTTCTATCAAATATTAACCTCTGTCTTCTTCATTCAATGAATCATTTTTGTAGAAAAGTTCAAAGCTAAATGGGAAACTGAAGTGAGCAACATCATCCTGTAAGATAAGACATATACTAAGACATATATTTTACAACAAGAACTAAGTCAAAAATTGAACTGAAGTTATCCTATAATAATCTTCTAACTAGAAGCTCTCTAGGGCCTGTATCGCTCAAATGGATTTCACTTTTCACCTTGAGCAGGACTAAAAAGTTAAGTGTTGCAGTCAATTTGGCTGGTTTTTCTATAGGGTCCAATATTAAACTTAGTTCTGCTGTGGTGGCCATCTTGGTTGACAATCTGAGTGATCAGACACAATTCTGAAAGAGGACCATCTAAGGACCAATGCTGCCAAGTTGAGTTCCAATTGGCTCAGTGAGTGTTTTCAGATGAGAAGATTTTTGTGTTAATTTCCCATAGGGTCCTATGTTAAACTAAGTTTGGAGGCGGCCATCTTGGTTCACAGTCCATGAAATCTGACATATTTTTGAAAGAGGACCTCTTAAGGACCATTGCTGCCAAGTCTAAGATTTTTCAATGAATTTTCCCATAGGGCCCTATGTTAAACTAAGTTCTGCTCTGGCAGCCATCTTGGTTGACAGTCCAGGTCATCAGACACATATCTGAAAGAGGACCATCTAAGGACCATTGCTACCAAGTCTAGTTCTAATTAACTTAGTGGTTTCATTGAGTGAATTTCCCATAGGGTCCTATGTTAAACTAAGTTCTTTTGTGGCGGCCATCTTGGTTGACAGTCCAGGTCATCGGACAAATTTCTGAAAGAGGACCATCTAAGGAACAATGCTGCCAAGTCTGGTTCCAATTGGTCAAGTGGTTTGAGACAAGATTTTCAATAAATTTTCACATAGGGCCCTATGTTAAACTACGTTCGGCTGTGGCAGCCATATTTGTCAAAAGTCTGGGTCATCGGACAAATGTCTGAAAGAGGACCATCTAAGGACCATTCCTGCCAAGTCTGGTTCCAATTGGTTAAGTGGTTTCAGACAAGAAGATTTTCAATGAATTTTTCCATAGGGCCCTATGTTAAACTAAGTTTGGGTGTGGCAGCCATCTTTGTTAAAAATCTGGGTCATCGCACATATTTCTGAAAGAGAACCTCCTAAGGACCATTACTGTCAAGTTTGGTTCCAATTGGCCTTGTAGTTTCATAAAATTTTTTTGAAATTCATCCCCACTTTTTTCTATTTTTAGTAACAGCAGCCATGTCAGTTGGAAGTCGGGGATGGCGGACATAAATTTGGAAGGAGCCCACCCAAGGACCATTCCAACAAATTGGCCCAGTGGTTTCAGAGGAAAAGAATTTTAAAGGAAAGTTTACGCCAGATGCCATCTTTAAAGGGCAGAAACTCCTATAAGGGGTCAATCAATTATTTTTGTCATGTTGACTTATTTGTAGATCTTACTTTAATGAACATTTTTGCTGTTTACAGTTTGTCTTTATCTATAATAATATTCAAGACAATAACCTAAAACTGCAAAATTTCCTTAAAATTAACATTTCATGGGCAATAACACGTCCAAGGGTTGACCGATTCGTCTGAAAATTTCATGGCAGGTATATCTTGACCTGATGAACATTTTTACCCCAGCCAGTTTTACTCTAAATGCTTTAGTTTTTGAGATATGAGCCAAAAACATAAGTTTATCATTTTTAGCCATGTCGGCCATGCTGGTTGACAGGCGGGGTCATTGAACACATTTTAAAAAACTAGATACCCTAATGATGCACCCAGTAGTTTCAGAGAAGATTTTTGTAAAAGTTAACGGATAACGGATGACGGATGCCAAGTGATGAGATTGTGAGGAAAATAATTGTGTGAAATACTGTAGTCATTTCAAGATACAGTTAAAAATATGAATATACTGATGTTTACAGAAAGAATGCCATTTTCTCAAACATTAATACCGTTTTCTGATATTGAGAGATTACTTGGATGTTAGAGGATACTATAGTTTCCCTAATACAAACATACCCTATAATCAAAATACACAAATTACAAATGGTTTTAATGAAGAAAGCTCTGATAGAAAATATTAGTTATACATCATACAATATTACAGGTAATTAAAATAGACCATGAAAAGACAGGGCAAAGGGGGACAACCTGAGTCCAATCATTATATATAGTATAACTAGGTATACAAATTAAAATGAGTTACAGATATTTATAAATTTAGTAATCTTTTTAGTTACAATGCAGCTTTCATTGCATGTGACAATTCAGGATGGGTATGGGCGAAATTTTTGTTCCTATTGGAAAAATGCATTAAAATTTTCCTGTTCTCAACTATCATACAGTGATTAGTTTGAGTAAACTTAATTTCCTCAAAACAATATATGCTTTTAAATATTTATTGATTCAACAGCCAGAATTTCGGCTCATAAAAATTAATAGAATAGAGAATGGAGGCAGAAATGTATCTTTATATTATATATAGACATTCACAATATTCTGTAATTTGGTATTAACTTATTTAAATATTTTTCAAATCTTTTAATTTTACTTCTAAATAGGACAATTGTCATTAAAACAAACAAAACTTGCTTTGATATATTAAATTTATTCAACCTTCTAATAATTTTATATAACAAAAAATATTTATTAACAATTTTGTGAAATGTTGGCAAAACAAGGGAGATAACACAACATTCTTTACGGAAATACTAGGTTATCTGCCAAGTTCACCATAAAGAGCTATTTACATATACTTTCTCAACAGGAATATTCAATATCAAACAACAAACATTGTGCTATCTTACAGACAGTATCAATTGTACACATTGAAAATATCCAGTATAGATTTGAACAAATACAAACAGACACAAATTTTAATAAAAACAAAAAACAGTAAAAATTACCCTGCCTTCCACTTTGGTAGAACATGTTTGTGTAACCCATGATAACTGTTGGTGTTTTTCAGCTGTCCAATCTAAAGTTAAAGAAATAAACTGTAGAACATGTTTGTGTAACCCATGATAACTGTTGGTGTTTTTCAGCTGTCCAATCTAAAGTTAAAGAAATAAACTGTAGAACATGTTTGTGTAACCCATGATAACTGTTGGTGTTTTTCAGCTGTCCAATCTAAAGTTAAAGAAATAAACTGTAGAACATGTTTGTGTAACCCATGATAACTGTTGGTGTTTTTCAGCTGTCCAATCTAAAGTTAAAGAAATAAACTGTAGAACATGTTTGTGTAACCCATGACAACTGTTGGTGTTTTTCAGCTGTCCAATCTAAAGTTAAAGAAATAAACTGTAGAACATGTTTGTGTAACCCATGACAACTGTTGGTATTTTTCAGCTGTCCAATCTAAAGTTAAAGAAATAAACAGGTTCTCAGTTCAAAGTTTTCAATGTACAATATGTAGTTTATTTTTGTAAATATAATCTAATTCATAGTTAGTAAGGGCTCTACCAAATATATTTATGATACAGTAGAAACTCAATTTCTTGAACTCGAAGGGGTCTGTAAAATTAGTTCGGGGCATCGGTAGTTCGAGCAAATGAAGTCCCGAAAAATTCAGGTTCTGAACCAGCAATTTTACAATTTAATTTTTATATTTTTTTCAATCAAATCTTTAAAACAACATAAACTAATCAAATCTTACTGCCGATATAATGATAAATCAATGATAAACATGGATTATAACAATTACCCTTAATTGACAAGTAATCACCTTGTTACGACCTCTGGTTTTTCATACTCATTGATATTTGTCATGTACACCAATTAGAGTTACTAAGAGTAAATTACATTTATATATTATTGTTATATGGACCAGAAAATAAGTTCAAGAATTCCAGACTATAGAAAAGGGTAGAGAAATCAATGGTGTTTGAGCAATCCGAATTCGAGACACCGAGATTCTACTGTATAAAATAAATTTCAAAATTTTAAGTACCTTTAATTTTTACCACATGAACTCACATAAAAATTACTAACCATTTATTTTAATTTCCATTTAATTATTTAATCAGTATGTTTTAAACCTAAAATGAAAAGCTAGCGTATCAGTAAATGTTTGATGTATTTTATCTCATACAGAATAGGCAGAATAAGTGCAAATAGCCTTGAAAATCCAAACCAATTAAGGGTTGGTATGGTAACTATAAAACCAATTATGGGTTGGTATGGTAACTATAAAACTAATTATGGGTTGGTATGGTAACAAACTATATATTTCATATCTAATAATATCATCCCAATAATTCTTTACTTACACTTTGGTAGATCCACAAAGAAATGGCAATATAAATCATCATATTCAAAATTTCTGGCCGATTCTGAAAATAAATATGACATATGTCCTGTTATAATTACAATTAAATCAAGCCATAAGATATGTCCCTAAAATTAATAGCACTCCAATCTTTGAAAACAAAGTTTCCATACATTTAAAATGTCAGATTACTATGAAATGTAATATTTAACAAACCACAAAGCTTCAGATATAATTGATAGAGAATCTGCTCTTGTTGTGAAGTATATGTACAGAAATAATTTATTGCAAATATAGAAGATAAAAGGAAAAATATCAATTTTATTCACATAAATTTATTTTTTAGAAAATTGATCTGCATTAATGAAAAAAAAATTAGAAACGGCAATCCTATGATTTTTTCAATGCACTAAATCATCAATTTAACCCAAAATAATGTTGACTTGTTTTATCATCTTATTTAAAACATTAAAATGATATATACTTACAGATTAAATGTATCAATTGATTATTTTAACAAAGATGAATCTTACATATTCCTCCACAGACAAATACTGTAATTCACTTATTTTGCATTGGCAGATTTGGATCAATAAAGAATACCAAATAATGTTCTGGTTTAAACTTTTGTCACATCCATTAGAATGTTAAATATAGATTCTCCGTCAGGTATGAGTGAGTTATGTAATTTCTTCACCCGAGATAGTTAAATTTTCGATTTTCAACATGTGAGCTTTTGCGAGCATGTTAAAAGCTAACATTTAACTATTGAGGGTGGAGAAATTCCATAACTCACGAATAAATTGAAGGAGAATCTGTTTCTCCTATGATTTTCGACAAAAACCTCAAGAAAATGCCGTTGCTATGTAGTTTGTTTACAGATGTCATTTCGGGACTTCTCTAGTTCCATTAACTAGAAAAAAATGGCGGTACTCCCACATAGAAATTTAATCACCGGAAATGGTTAAAAATATTATGTATTTTTATCTAACCGATTAAACACGTCAAGAACAGTAGAAACTTATTTCTCCTATTCTTGACGTATTTAATCGGTGGGATAAAAATACCTTTTTTTAACCAATTCCTGGTGATGTGGAAAATAGTTGATTACAGATCAATTAATCTGTTTAGCACTCTACAGTATTGGGTGTATAATTCAATACATTGATGTCAATTTTTCTTGATTTAGATGACACCTTAACCATATTCTGAATATCTTACCTATTTCTCCATAGACAAGCAGTCTTAGCATATCTGTAGCGGGCTAAAATATAGGAGAAAATCAGTAAACAGTGTCAATTTATTACCATGTATAATAGAATGAGATGTTGAAGTATACCCCATACCCTTTAATTTTAGAATTAATTATACTCTTCTTAAACAAGATTCATTGCTTACAAATACAAACGTGCCTCAAATATGGATTTGAGGTAAGATTTGGTGGGTTGTTGTCTCATTGACACATTCCCCGTTTCCATTCTCTATTCTATTACCTATTTCACACATGACATGTGGTACATATTGATTATCATGTGTAAATAATGTGTAGTGTTTTTTCTTTGTGTTAATTTTCTAATTAATTCACTTTCTTTTTAGATTCGGTTCTCATTAGAATTCCCCTTGATACTAACACTTTTGTTGAAATTAATATTTATCCATCACCATCTTAGTCAGTGTTTGTGAAAATCATCTGTCCTGTCAGCCAAAATGCAGCTGGGGCCGGTATTTTGATAGCTAGTGGCGGTCCTGATGACCGATGCAAAAACGGCCGTTGCAGTGCCTCTGTCGGTTTATTTTTTACCTCAGTCATCAGATGTATTCGCGACTAGTTGAATTTCTGGTACTGATTTCCAGATTGATTATAAACAAGAGGCTCAGTGGGCTGAGCTTGTATCGCTCACCTGTCAGTCACAAAGATTTGCTTTGATTTGATAGACTAGATTGATTTCTGGAAACTTTGTAAATGATCTTCTATAAATGCTTCAAACCATGTATAAGTTCATTGGCCAAAAGATTTCAGAGAAGAAGTTTTAAATTTCGACCAATCAGAACATATAAGGTTTCTGGAGGCCATTTTGTTCACGAAGCAGAGAGATTTATGCAAAGTTTGTAAAGGAACTTCCATAGATGCTCCATACCAAAAATCAGTTCATTTGGCTTTACGGTTTCAGAGGAGAAGAAGTTTTAACATTCGACCAATCAGAACACGTAAATGCTCATGATTTATGCAAATTTTTTAAAGGACCTTCCATAGATGCTCCATGCCATAAATCAGTTCATTTGGCTTTATGGTTTCAGAGAAGAAGTTTTACATTTCGACCAATCAGAACATGTACATGCTAATGATGGCCATTTTGTTTCACGGACCTGGATGAGTCATGTAAATTTTTTAAAGGACCTTCGATAGATGCTCCATACCAAAAATCAATTCATTTGGCTTTATGGTTTCAGAGAAGAAGTTTTAAATTTCGACCAATCAGAACATGTAAATGCTCATGATGGCCATTTTGTTTCACGGACCGGGATGATTTATGCAAATTTTGTAAAGGACCTTCCATAGATGCTCCATACAAAAAATTAGTTCATTTGGCTTTACAGTTTCAGAGCAGAAGAACATTTAAATTTGGACCAATCAGAACATGTAAATGATCATGGTGGCCATTTTGTTTCACGGACCCAGATGATTTATGCAGACTTTGTAAAAGACCTTCCATAGAAGCTACAGGCCAACTTTCAGTTCAATAGGTCCAGGGGTTTCAGAGGACAAGATGAAAATGTAAAAGTGTATAGATGGACGGCGGACGGACGGACACCAAGTGATGACATAAGCTTTGGCCAGGTGAGCTAACAAACCAGTTCCGAATATTTTTATGGCATGTGGCCACAGGCATTTGTTTTATACAAAAAAAAGCCCCATACACTAATACACAACACAAGGTATCCAACTGAATGTGAGGGCAAATATAGGTCATGTGGTTTTTCCTTAATATTTTTATTAAGATAACGTTTTCCTGATGTTTAACTGACCTATTTCATTAACAGAATTGTTAATCAAGATGATTCAGTTACATTTTGTCCCTAACAGGTTCATCATCGTGTGTATTAGCAATCGTTTTCAGGGCCTATCAACTTCTTTCAAAGATAGAATGAGTAAACTACATTGTACATTCGGTTACTATTCAAACCATGTGTATAAATACCTCAATGAAAATAAATTATTGCATCCTGCTCAATCAGGTTTTAGACCAAACCATTCCTGTCAAACAACACTTATTAATATTGTAGACAAATGGCTACATGAAATGAATAATGGAAACATTAATTTAGCTGTATTTCTTGACTTCAAAAAAGCATTTGATATTGTTGACCACAAATTATTATGTCATAAACTACAACTTTATGGTTTCAGTCATACATGTATTAAATTTTTTGAATCTTATTTAAATGAACGAACTCAACAAGTAAAGATTGGTAGTGCTTATTCTAGTCAAAAGGTTATTGAATATGGTGTTCCACAAGGCTCTATTATTGGCCCTCTTTTATTTGTTATTTATATCAACAACCTTCCATTATCAATAAAAAACTGTAAAACAGATTTATATGCAGATGACACCACCTTGCATAGGTCAGGAAAAGATATTCAAGACATTCAAGCTAAAGTTCAAGATGATTTACAGAATGTTGAACAATGGTGCAAACAAAATAACATGTTTATTAATATTGATAAAACAAAATGTATGACAATTGGAACTAAACAAAGACTTCTGTTAACTAACAATCAACCATCCCTGTTAATAAATTCATCCATTCTACAAAATTCTGAATGTGAAAAACTGCTTGGTGTAAGAATAGATAATAACCTTACTTGGAAGAACCAAATTGATCATTTATGTAAATGCATATCTTCAAGAATACACCTTTTAACTAAAATTAAGAAATTTTTAAACAATAATACTAGAAATGCATATTACAATGGTTATATTCTCCCCTTAATTGATTATTGTTGTATTGTATGGGGCGGTTGTGGAACTGACCAATTGTCTAGGGTAATAAAACTACAAAAGAGAGCTGCGCGAGTCATCCTAGATGCTGACCCATTATCACCATCAGAACCTCTGTTTAAACAACTATGATGGATGACTGTCGACATGAGAACAAAATATCATAAATATTTGCTGATGCATAAAATCATTAACAGTGAAGCACCAACTTATCTCAAAAATATATTTAAGTTTTCTGACAATCCTTACCATTTACGAAATAATGTGATAGAAAAATTATTTGTTCCTAAACCTAATATTGAATTATACAAACACTCATTTTTATATTCGGGTTCAGTATTATGGAATGATTTACCTATGAGTTTGCATAATGTAGCAAACAAAAACCTTTTTAAAACAAAAATAAAGAACTTTTTACATAAATAAGATCATGGCTAGACAGTGTCTGGAACCATACCAATGTTTTGTACAATATATATGTTATTATGATCAAATTGTCTATGGTACTGTAGTATGAATACACATTGTAATTTTCAATTTTATATGTTTTGTTTTGTTTAATATGTTGTGTTCATGAGGGCCTCAGGGAAGATTAGTTTTGTAAACTAACTGTCTTACCCTCTTTAAATAAAGAATTTACTTACTTACTTATTTACTTAAAATGTTCCCCTTTAAAATATCTTATAATTCCAAATTCTTACCCAACAAAAGTTTGTAATAAATCTTACCATTCAAATTCTTCCCTTACACAAGTTTGTAAGAAATCTTACCATTCCAAAGTCTTACCAAACACAAATCTGTGAGAAATCTTACCACTTCAAATTCCTACCCAACACAAGTTTGTAAGAAATCTTACCATTCCAAAGTCTTACCAAACACAAATCTGTGAGAAATCTTACCACTTCAAATTCCTACCCAACACAAGTTTGTAAGAAATCTTACCATTTCAAATTCATCCCCTACACAAGCTTGTAAGAAATCTTTATGTCGATTGTAAACTTCTCTGTACATTTTCGTTTCTTTATCTTGTTCTTGTCTGTAAAAATTGAGCAGCAATAAAAAATCTGTAGAAAAATCTCTATAAGTCATCTTCAGATCTTCTCCGGATGATTATTATAGATAGATAGATTTATTTACCAAATCAAGGCCCCACAAGGGGCATGTTTTACAATAGACAAATACATAAACAAATTGATTATTACATGAAATTACAAGTAACTATAGAGTATAACATAAAAATATTCATTGCATCACATGAGTAAATTTAAGTTATATAGGATCTTACTCTGCAAGCAGCTGAAGATCAAGGTTCTACAGTGGAGATAGTTGTAGTTAAATCTTCAAATTTCCAGATTTGTAGAAAAATAATAATCTAATGCTTGTTAAGAAATATTTTGTTTCTCTAATTCTTTTAAAATATGATATTTCAAGCTCTGACACAAATAAGGTATGTTATCAATAAGTAAAGAATGACTCATGGAAACCTTAACAGCAATCAAATTGGGATACATGTTTCTATTTTTGTCAATGATATTGATATGCTGTTGGCGTGGCCAATGATGCGAGCACAGCAATAGCCCTTTCAAGAAACTCATTTCCGGTATCATGATTCTTATTCTAAAATTAAAATTTGAAGCAAGTTATTTCCCTTACTTCTGTTTCGGGCGAACGAAACTTTTTCTAGCCTTATTATGTAGCACAATATGGCTGCCTCTATTAAACAAAGACTTCTCTAAACGACCCATATGTAAAAAATGCAAATGCTCCTATAGCCCTCACTGCTCTTGCTATTAGTGTCCTAAAATTCATAAAATTTACAGTTTACCTCTGTACACATCACAAATCTTATGTAGAAGCATTATACCAAGTATAGCTTGTTTTGTCAAGGAAAGATTTGTATAAAACCTTTTGACCTGTGAATATAGTAAATTCAAATGTACTGATTGCTGGAAATAATTTACCTACATGATCTTGTTTAGAGGGAAATTTTACCATCTACAATTTACCTTTTCATAAGTCTGGATTTTGGTAAATTTTTGTAAAACTTATCCACTCACAAGAATGGCCTTTGGTATTTTACCAAAAAAACCAACAAATCTACCTGTTAATGGTGATAAATTAATTGATTTTATATGACAACAACATACCTGTTCATAACCTTAGATGCATGCTCTATTGTATACTCAAACACCTCTAAAAAAAAATACAAATTACAATGTACTTTTTTACCATAAAGATAATTCTAAAGCTTTTTTGAATGTCATTTCCTGCATGATTTTTGACAACACCATGGTAGGTCTATTGTACTTGTGTTAAAGTTTTACTATCATATAACCTCAAAATACTAACTGGTTTAAGTAAAATAAAAATTTGAACATATGCAGTTGTGCTTCGAACTATAAACAGAACTTCTTTTACACACATGACCGAAAAGTTTTGCACTTTATTATTATTTATCATTATTATCTTATCTTTATTATTCATTTATCTATAATATTTATTATAATTTTTTCTTGAACACTCTTTTTTTCTTCCCATTAACCTTGTTTTAATAACTTAATAATCAATATTGACAAAATTTACATTTATGCATATTACAAAAATATCACTAAATCTATTTTCAAACAAGGTCTACATATTGATACTGGTCAGTAAAAACTTGGCGGTCTTCGGATGCTATTGATTAAATCTTAATCCTTCCATGATGCATGTACGCACCTTAGCAAGAACCCTGCATGATTAAACTAAACTTGGACTCTTCACACAAAATTTTGTTGTCATGTTAATGAGAAAGTGATGACATATGTGAAATTCATTATGATGAGCTGTTCAAGTTTGAGAGACTGAAATTCCTTTGTAAATGACATAACTTTAAAAGATAAGAAGTAAAACTACAGCCCTCTATGACAAGGTATTCATGGACCCAATTTCAGTTTCCTGTGCAAATGCTTCTCAGTGTCTCCTTACTAATACATGTACTTGCTGCATCTGTTGATAAGTGAGTGGAAATTTTTTCCTGCAGTTTTTAAGGCAAGTGTTACTGAATATAAGTTAAACGGACAATAAGTTTACCTTTCCCAAAACTTGAGGTCTCTACAACATATGGCTTTCTTCCTCTGTTAAAATC
The DNA here is from genome assembly GCA_028015205.1 of Mytilisepta virgata. Taxonomy (NCBI): domain Eukaryota; kingdom Metazoa; phylum Mollusca; class Bivalvia; order Mytilida; family Mytilidae; genus Mytilisepta; species Mytilisepta virgata. The sequence goes on along the minus strand of CM051520.1, from coordinate 559,385 downwards.
TGGTCTCATACACAACACACCATGAGCATCTAAACTAACGATTCCCAATATCACTTCTTCTCCAGGATTGGCTGGTCTTAAGTAATAAAATATTGATATGTCATTAAAACGGACAGTTCTCTGAAATTGGCTGGTCTGAAGTAATAAAATATTGACATGTCATAAAACGGACACTTCTCTGAAATTGGCTGGTCTTAAGTAATAAAATATTGCTATGCTACTTTTTATATGCACCTGTATGTTCATACTGTTGATTTGTGATTACTGCTTGTCTTGTCATATGGCAATTTTTGAAAAGCATGCAAACACCCCAATATGTATCTATTATCAGGTCTACTGCATAATGTTATCATGAAATATCAGCTGCCAGCCACAATATAAAAAATTTTTGGTGAGTGAGTGCAGCGAACGAGCTAAAATGCTTTATATTTTGTTGAGCAGCTGATATTTCAATATGCAGAAAACCTGATAAATAATTTATTGGATTTGATTTAAGGAGATTTTCCTGGCCAAATCATATTGTTTTTTTAATTTTTTTTTATGATTTTCTAGCTGCCCATGTAGTTGCGATAACTCCGTCTGATACATTGTGACGTCCGTGATAACTCCAGCTGAAACATTGTACGTTGCTGATAACTCCAGTTAAGATGTCACAGCCGTGATTTGGGATTTTCCTAAGAACTGAGCAGGGTGAGATCAGCATATGTAAATTTGACAAGTAATCCATCTCTTCCTCAGTACAATCCTGTGGTATGCTTTCTCAAGGATATTTACCCTATTCTTACATTTTCATACAGGTGATAATGCTCACTGTCAGATAAACCTGAGGCTCTCTCTTGGGTATATATCATTGAGCGAGGTAAAAGATTTTATAAAACTAGTTTTTCTGTCCTTCTTTCATTTTAAATATTATAATGTCGTATGACTTATTAAACAATAATTCAAAGGGTTCTGTTCAAAGACATAATTACCTCTCTCTTGGACTTAAATCTGCCATTATATACATAACTTGTGACGGAGCTTCCATTATGTGGTTTCTATTCCGCAGATCTACAGTAGGATCATCGTCAACTATATTTACTTTGGGAACAAATCCTGTATTTCTGATAAAAAAATTAAAATATTTTAGGTAATTCCAGACATGACTGTTTATTATACAGTTTATTATTTTTTGGTAGAAAATAAATTGAATTAATAGTAAAAAGAAGGAAAAGTGTTGATATATCTTTCCCGTATAGAATCTTAATTTGTACTTTGAACGCAGGATCTTTGAAAATATTAGAAATATAGAGTATTTCCATAGTTTGCTGATAATTACCGAGGTCACTGCCATTGCTACGGATGGAATAATTGGGACCAGGAATATCACGTGTTCAAATATAGGTCACACATTTTATAAAGTGGACGCAAAGTTTATTTGACATTTGAAATGACTTGTTTTATTTTTTTTTTATAAATTCAATTCCAGCTACCAGCAAGTACTACTATTTATTTATCACAATATTCTTAACTGGATTATACTGTTTGTGTATAGCTGGATTATACTGTTTGTGTATAGCTGGATTATACTGTTTGTGTATAGCTGGATTATACTGTTTGAGTATAGCTGGATTATACTGTTTGTGTATAGCTGGATTATACTGTTTGTGTATAGCTGGATTATACTGTCTGAGTATAGCTGGATTATACTGTTTGTGTATAGCTGGATTATACGTTTGTGTATAGCTGGATTACAATGTTTGTGTATAGCTGGATTATTCTGTTTGTGTATAGCTGGATTATACTGTTTGTGTATAGCTGGATTATACTGTTTGAGTATAGCTGGATTATACTGTTTGTGTATAGCTGGATTATACTGTTTGTGTATAGCTGGATTATACTGTTTGTGTATAGCTGGATTATACTGTTTGTGTATAGCTGGATTATACTGTTTGAGTATAGCTGGATTATACTGTTTGTGTATAGCTGGATTATACTGTCTGTGTATAGCTGGATTATACTGTTTGTGTATAGCTGGATTATACTGTTTGTGTATAGCTGGATTATACTGTTTGTGTATAGCTGGATTATACTGTTTGTGTATAGCTGGATTATACTGTTTGTGTATAGCTGGATTATACTGTTTGTGTATAGCTGGATTATACTGTTTGTGTATAGCTGGATTATACTGTCTGTGTATAGCTGGATTATACTGTTTGTGTATAGCTGGATTATACTGTTTGTGTATAGCTGGATTATACTGTTTGTGTATAGCTGGATTATACTGTTTGTGTATAGCTGGATTATACTGTTTGTGTATAGCTGGATTATACTGTTTGTGTATAGCTGGATTATACTGTCTGAGTATAGCTGGATTATACTGTTTGTGTATAGCTGGATTATACTGTCTGTGTATAGCTGGATGATACTGTTTGTGTATAGCTGGATTATACTGTTTGTGTATAGCTGGATTATACTGTCTGTGTATAGCTGGATTATACTGTCTGTGTATAGCTGGATTATACTGTTTGTGTATAGCTGGATTATACGTTTGTGTATAGCTGGATTACAATGTTTGTGTATAGCTGGATTATACTGTTTGTGTATGGTTGATTAAATATTTGATAATCAACATGTGATTTAAATGCATATAATATTATTCTACCTCTGTCTCATTTGTTTTCCACCACCAATTCGACGTCTACGGAGGTGTGCCATTTTCTCAGATAAAACAGTTGGTTTCTCTGCAGGTGAATTAGTCATGTAGAATACATTCTATCAATAAAACATATACTGATTAACGACTGTCTGAATCTTAAATTTCTCCACACATATATATTATGTTGCTGTCTTTTCTTTATGTAACATCATTGGGGGAGGGGGGGTAAGGGTATGGGAGACGTAACATTAATGACTAGAGGCTCTCAAGAGCCTGTATCGTTCACCTGGATTTAACTTTTCACCTTGAGCAGACCTAAAAATTTAAGTGTTGCAGTCAATTTGGCTGTTTTTTCTATAGGATTCTGTGTTTAACTAATTTCAGCTGTGGCAGTCATCTTGGTTTAGTCCAGGTCAACGGATACATTTCTAAAAGAGAACCATCTAAGGACCATTTCTGCTAAGTCTTGTTCCAACTGGCTAAGCGGTTTCAGACAAGAAGATTTTTAAACAAATTTTCATATAGGGTCCAATATTTAACAAAGTTCGGTGTGGCAGCCATCTTGGTTGACAATCCAGGTGATCGGACGTATTTCTTGAAAGAGGACCTCCTAAGGACCAATGCTGCCAAGTCTGGCTCCAATATGTCAAGTGGTTTCAGACAAGAAGATTTTTCAATGAATTTTCCCATAGGGCCCTATGTTAAACTTGGACATATTTCTGAAAGAGAACCTCCTAAGAACTATTACTGCCAACTTTGGTTCCAACTGGACTTGTAGTTTCATATAAGAAGATTTTTGAAAGTCACCCCCCTTTTTTTCTATTTTCAGTAACAGCAGCCATCTCGGTTGGAAGTCGGGGATGCCAGACATAATTTGGAAGGGGGCCACCTAAGGACCATTCGACCAAAGTTTGGTCTCAATTGGCCCAGTGGTTCGAGAGGAAAAGGTCTTTAAAGGAAAGTTTACGCTGGATGCCGTCTTTAAAGGGCAAAAACTCCTATAAGGGGACAATCAATGATTTTGGTCATGTTGACTTATTTGTAGATCTTACTTTGTTGAACATTTTTCTTGTTTACAATTTGTCTTTATCTATAATAATATTCAAGATAACCTAAAACTGCAAAATTTCCTTAAAATTAACAATTCAGGGGCAATAACCCAACAATGGGTTGACAGATTCGTCTGAAAATTTCATGACAGGTAGATCTTGACCTGATGAACATTTTTACCCCGTCAGTTTTGCTCTAATTGCTTTAGTTTTTGAGATATAAGACAAAAACGGCAGTTTACCCCTATGTTCTATTTTTAGCCATGTCGGCCATGTTGGTTGGAAGGCGGGGTCATCGGACATATTTTTTAACCTAGATACCCTAATGATGCTTGTGGCCAAGTTTGGTTCAATTTGGCCCAGTAGTTTCAGAGGAGAAGATTTTTGTAAAAGTTAACGGACAACGGATGCCAAGTGATGAGAAAAGCTAAAAATCATAAAAATCATCGTACTTAAATTTAATGTAATTATTCTGCTCAATTTTAGGCACTGTGATTATCAAAAAAATATGTATTTGTATTTCTCTGAAGCCAAATTTATAATAAATGAACAGATAAATATTTGGTCAGAATTATCTAGGTTAAATTCACTTTAAATCTTAAAAATCTATCCTACAAAACTCATTGCTTTCATTACCAAAACTGTTTAACTGACATGATTAATAATAAATCTGAAGAAAGTAACTGAATCTATTTTTCCAGTAAAAATCATTCAATATTATTTGTTCTATGAAAAATGTTGAAAAAGTATAAGCCTCTCAAACTACTACACATATTTTAGCTTTCCTGACAATTGTTACAAAATATACAGTTGTTAATTTGATATACAAAGAAAATGAACACGGTAGAGCAACATTTATATCATAACAAGGAAAACTGTTTAAACAATATATCATTTCAGAGAAAATTAGAACACCAGGATTATAAGATAGAAATTTACAGTAGAGTAAGATAAGTGCTTGATGTAATATAACATCCTTCATATAAAGACATCTATTTACCAATTATACTGTATGCTTCAGTTGGATGCAAAATCCATAAAAATATGATGTACAATTTTATAGCCCATTTAAATACATTCTTCTCTAAAGCTTAGAATAGATGACCGATGAATGAGATTCAAACATCTCAAATTTTACATTGAAGGTTGTTAAGTTCTGGAAGGCTGTTCTTACATGTAATAGTGAAAATAGAAACTGGATTATGTGCCATTCATCATAGAGTGAAAAGTATCATATTCTATTAGTGTGTATCTTTGTATTATCTTTTATATATTATGCACTTACTTCGTCTGCTTGAGAGAAGTTATCATGGTCTACATACGTAAAGATTCTATTGTTAGGTACAGTCCCTCTCGATCTGTCAAAAATATATATATATATATAACTTCATTTTATATTCGTAGGTTTCACAGTGAGTGAGAATTAGGTATCGCTTGATATCAACTTGAGTTATTTTATTTGGATAAAAAAATGAACCAGCATTTGGAAAGTTTATTATAACATTGAAATTAAATACAAGAGTGGGCACACTAAATGTCTCGCCTGAGTATCCACACATGGACACAGAATAAAGATTATCAAATATCCGACATTGCAAGTCAAAGGAAAATGCATTAAAAGAAACAGTAATGGTCAGGTAACATTTATCTGAAAAAATCTCATGCATGTCATTCAAGCCTAAAATTGTGTCCAAGGTCAGCTGACAGGTCTCAGACTATGTTCCCACCAAAAACTATCTATAGACCAAAAATGGTTGGTCTACATACATTTATAAAATTTGTTGAGAATGGACTTATTTGTAAAAATGGGATGAGAGTCACTCAAGCCTAAAATTATGGTCAAGGTTAGGTCTCAGACATCTACTTGCCAAGAAGTTTCTACAGACCACATGCAGTGGATATAGACATTATAGCTACAGAGAAATGGACTTAATCATAAAAATGTGACTCAAGTGTGAAATTCAGATGAAGGTCTCAGACAGCCATGTACCCACCAAGAACTATCTATATATCAAATATGGTTGGTCTAAGTTTGGCAGTTGCTGAGAAATGGACATTATCCCCAAATGTGAAACAAGTCATTCAAGGATGAAAAAGAGGTCAAAAATAAGGTTTCATATGTTAAATTGGTATATACCCACTAAGAACTTCCGTCAACCAAATACTGTGGGTCTAGTTAGTACAGTTGCTGAAAAATAGACAAAATCATGAAAATGTATATTCAGTCACTCAAGCATGAAATGCAGGTCAAGTTCAGCTGAAAGGTGTCAGACTGGCATGTAATCACTAAGAACTATCTACAGACCAAACATGGTGGGTCTAGGTATTACAGATGCTGAGAAATTGACCTAATCACAAAATTGTAATGCAAGTCACTCAAGTATGAAACTGAGGTCAAGGTCCAGAGACAGGTGTTAGACTGGCAAGTGCTTCTAAGAACTATCTATTGACCTAATATGGTGGGTCTATGTATTACACTTGCTGAGAAATTGACTTAATCTCAAAAATGTGACAAAGTCACTCAAGCATGTAATTGACTTCAAGATCCAGAGACAAGTGTCACTGGCATGTACCAATTAAGAACTATCTATAGACCAGATATGGGGGTCTAGGTATTACAGTTGCTAAAACATAGGACTGAAGTGCTGATCTGCAGCTCTGCTGCTAAATTTTTCGTGCTAATCTGATTTTCCTATGCCTTATTGTTGCTTTGAGTCTTAACAGGGTTTCTGATACTGCAGTGTCTTCTTTCATGTATATCTACATACATTGACATATGCTGCCCAACCTTCATATAATTTTTCATCAAAATCAAAAGAACAGTTAAGGAAGAGTTACGCTGACAAGCTTTAAATTTGTAAAACCCTTAAGTTTGATTATCTCACTTTGCAAGCATCCAGCGATAATTATCTTGCTTCATACACATTAATGAATTGAACAGTTTAGGAGGAGTTTGTTCGCTTACAAACTTTAAATATGTCAAAACCCTTAAGATGACTTATCTCCCTTTGCAAGCATCCAGTGATAATTATATTGCTTCATGCACATCTACATATGATGCCCAACCTTCATATAAAGTCTCATCAAAATCAACTGAAATGTTTAGGAGGAGTTGTGCTTACAATGTAAATGGACAGACAGACAGACGGACAGGCAATTCCTATATAACCCCCCCCCCCCCCACAAAAAAAACAAACAAAAACAAAAAAATAAAAAAAACTGTGTTTGCAGGGAGTATAATAAATGGTCCATTCTGACCATTTTCACTTATTCAGTAATTTGCTTAAATAACTCATGTAACTGTTAAGACAGTAAACAGTCACTTTCTGAATTATGAATCATCAGAGATACAATTCTTTTGATACCAATTTTGATGCACAAGATGTGATTTACGACTCATCAGTTGTGTTCAAAGCCTAAAATGTTGAAAGCCAAAATTTCTAAAATTACCAAAAGGGGTTATGCCAAAACGTTTTAATGACATAGCCAAGCACGAGGGAGATACTCCTTAGGTTTTGCAAAATTTTACATTTTTGTAACAGTATATTGTAAGTATTAGTTTCGGGTTAGTATCACAATACTAGTGACTGAGCTGGGAATATCCTCGCAGTGGCATATCTACTCCAATGGTAAAAATACAATTCTTTGATACCAATTTTGATGCACAAGATGAGCACATTTCATCGATTTAAATCACATCAGCTGTATTCAAGGCTTTAAATGTTGAAATCCAATACAATAATCCAAAAGGCTGAAGAGCAATTCAAAATCACCAAAATGACCAAAAGGGGTTATGCCAAAACCATCAAAGGACAGATCACTGCACAGGGGAGATACTCTAATGAAAAGAGTTCATGTAAAACAAAGAAACAAAGATAATTAAATTGATTCAAAAAAAAATTTACAGTTGTATATTTGTTCTGTTTACAAAACTAAAGTTAAAGATAGTAGCAGAAAGTGGCATCCAAAACATCGCATGTGCAAGTAAATAAACCAGAGGCTCCAAGGAATGGATCTTATAATTTACTAGCCTGGCCCTACCTTTTCAGCCCAACCCTAAAAACATTTGGCCAAAATGGGAAAAAAATTCATTAAACTGCAAAAACAATTCATAAGTTCATGCAACTTCTACTACTACTGTCAAAAGTAGCAACAGAACTGACCTCAAACCATATTATTTTATCTTCTACTGTCAAAAGTAGCAACAGAACTGACCTCAATATGCTCAAACCATATTATTTATTTCAGCAAAGTATTAGTACACACATAAAAAGTGGGTCAGGAATGGTGAGATTACTTTTTCTTGGTTTTAGAGACTTATTTTTAAAATCTAACTTTGTTTGGTGTTATTATCTTACAATAATGCTGTTACTTCTTCATGGTATTTTTTCTCCAGACCATCAAAGTTATTATCTATTTTGTACTTTTCTATTTCTCCCTGAAATATATTGTCTATAATATTACTGATGCAACATAGTGCACAAAAATACTACATGTTTTAATGTAAGGTTTGGCAGTGAACTGCACCTGAACAATCATTTCAACTTCTTTTAACTAGAGGCTCACAAGAGCCTGTATCGTTTACCTGGATTTAACTTTTCACCATTAAACAGGACTAAAAATTTAAGTGTTGCAGTCAATTTGGCTAGTTTTTCTATAGGGTTCTATGTTAAACTAAGTTCAGCTGTGGCGGAAATCTTAGTTGACAATCCTGGTGATCTGACACATTTCTGAAAGAGGACCATCTAAGGACCAATGCGACCAATTTTAGTTTCAGTTGGCTCAGTAGTTCAGACGAGAAGATTTTTGAGTGCATTTCCCATAGGGTCCTATTTTAAACTAAGTTTGGCTGTGCCGGCTATCTTGGTTGACACCAGTCATCAGACACAGTTCTTTAAGGGAACCATCTAAGGACCACTGCTACCAAGTATAGTTCTAATTGGCTTAGTGGTTTCTGACAAGAAGATTTTTGAGTGAATTTCCCATAGGGTCCCATGTTAAACTAAGTTCAACTGTGGTGGCCATCTTGGTTCATAGTCCATGAAATTTGACACATTTCTGAAAGAGGACTTCCTATGGACCATTGCTGCCAAGTCCGGGTTCCAACTGGCCAAGTGGTTTTAGACAAGAAGATTTTTCAATGAATCTTCCCATAAGGCCCTATATTACACTAAGTTCGGCTGTGGCGACCATCTTGGTTGACAGTCTGGGTCATCGGACAAAATCTGAAAGAGGACCATCTAAGGATCATTGCTACTAATTGCAAGTCTTGTTCTAATTGGCTTCGTGGTTTCAGATAAGATTTTTAAATGAATTTTCCTATATGGTCCTATGTTAACTAAGTTCAGCTGTGGCGGCCATCTTGGTTAACAGTCTGGGTCATGGGACATACTTCTGAAAGAGAACCACTTAAGGACCATTACTGCCAAGTTTGATTCCAATTGGCTCAGTAGTTTCATATAAGATTTTTGAAATTCATCCCCCCTTTTTTCTATTTTTAGTAACAGCAGCCATGTCAGTTTGAAGTTGGGGATGCCAGACATAATTTTGGAAGCGGGCCACCCAAGGACCCTTCCACCAAAGTTTGGCCCAGTATTTTCCAAGGTGAAGATCTTTAAAGGAAAGTTTATGCCAAATGCCATCTTTAAAGGGCAAAAACTCCTATAAGGGGTCAATCAATGATTTTGGTCATATTGACTTATTTGTAGATCTTACTTTGTTGAACGTTTTTGCTGTTTACATTTGTCTTTATAATAATATTCAAGATAATAACCTAAAACTGCAAAATTTCCTTAACATTAACAATTCAGGGGCAATAACCCAACAAAGGGTTGACTGATTCATCTGAAAATTTCATGGCAGGTTGATCTTGATCTGATGAACATTTTTATCCCATGTCAGATTTGCTCTAAATGCCTTAGTTTTTGAGATATTAGACAAAAACTGCAGTTTACCCCTATGTTCTATTTTTAGCCATACCGGTTGGCAGGCTGGGCCATCGGACATATTTTTTTAACTAGACACCCTAATGATACTTGTGATCAAGTTTGGTTCGATTTGGCCCAGTAGTTTCAGGGGAGAAGATTTTTGTAAAAGTTCAAGGACGACAACGGACGCCAAGTGATGAGAATAGCTCACTTGACCCTTTGGATCAGGTGAACTAATAAAGTGAAACACGTATTATTTGTTGTACACCAATTTTAGTAGATTTCCTGGAAACCTCAATTTAAAAATCCCACAAAATATACACAGTCAATCCCTTTTATTAAGAGGAAACATCAAAAAGTTTGTATATGTTCCTTGCTAATTGGTCTGTAATGAATATGTACATTCAAACAGATAAGGAATTGTGTGTGTTGACAGTAAGAAATGATGCAAGTTTGCAAGAACATGAAATATGTTCGTATATAAATTATTTAAAATAAAGAAATAAATCAGATAATATAAGCATTATGTTAATGTATTCTTAACAATTCTTCACTTATGGTTAGGAACAATTTCGTAGTAAAGTGTTTATTTAAGGTAAGATTTTGCATTATATTTACAAGGCTTTAATTAATTGAAGTACTGAGCAATTTCTTTGGCTGTGTTTCTAGTTTGGGCAGAAAACATCATTCTTACAATATTATTCTTTGATCAAGCTGCTCATGGTCATTAGAACAAAGATATTTCAAGGTACATCTGTTGACTAATAAATTTTTTTTTATTCATCTTTGGATTTCAAAAACTTTTTGAACAATAATGACTGTTGGAATTATTAGTTTAAAAAAAATTTAAAATCAAAGAAACCCATGAATAGGTATTTTCTCTCAATACACGAGAAAATAACTGAATTCACAGTAAGTACCAATGACTTCTTTTTGTTTAAATTTTCCTTGAAAACTTATTTATCTAAAATATTTTCAAAGTCAGTTCCTAATGGAAGAAACAACTGAAAAACATGTACATTCATATATGACAGTTGCTTCAGTATCTGTAGTCTCTTGTGTAGTTTGTATAGATAAACAACAAAATGGATAAAAGGAAAGGTCAACAATGACATACCAATCAATCAAAGCAACCCAGCTGACAGAATGCCAGACAAAAAAATAATTATAAAAGAGTACAAAACACAAACATGAACACAACAGAGTCATCATATACTCTATGAAGTCTATTTGTACACTTATTGTGGGAATTGTGGTTACTTTGTTTACACAATACTTTCTACGGTCATTTAGTGCTCATCTTTTGTATGTTGTTGCTCCTTTGAGATAATAAGACAATGACCCTAAAGCAATAATTTTTTTCCTTTGTTCCATCCTATGGGATTTTATCTCATAGAGTCTTAGTCCATATCCCTAAGCTTTGTAATATTTGTGTCACAAAAGACATGTGTCTGTTGTCCCTGTGCCCTTTATACAGATTTAACTGTGATTTACTTCCTTTTGTTTATGTGTTCCAAATAATAATAATTTTTTTGATACCTGATATAGTTTATTGTGTCATTGGTGCAAATATTGTTCCTTGTTTATAATGAAGCGAAAAACAAAGTTCTTAAGGCATGATTTTTTTTGGGTACTTTTATCCTAAGATAGTAAAAAATACAAGACTTATATGAAAAGTCATGTTTACCTGACTAAATATTTTCTGTTGCCAGGTAATATCAATCCCTTCTGAATCTTTCTGGATTTCGTTGGCCATACTATGCATTTCAGCATTTTGTTCCTCATTTTCAGCCGATGGTACAATATTGGATGAAGTCACTCTGTCTAGCTGTACCCTGTCAATGAGAGAAGAGTATCATTGTACACTATTGGATGAAGTCACTAACTGTACACTGTCAATGAGAGAAATGTACCATTGTACAATATTGGATGAAGTCACTGTCTTACTGTACACTGTCAATGAGGGAAATGTATCATTGTACAATATTGAATGAAGTCACTTTAACAGTACACTATCAATGACAGAGAGAGCATCATTGTACAATATTGGATGAAGTCACTCTGTCTAACTGTACACTGTCAATGAGAGAAGAGTATCATTGCATAATATTGGACAAAGTCACCATGAAGTCTATTTGTACACTTAATATCATATATTCTCATTTTTATGTTTTATTTAAAAAAATCTAAGAATGTGATTTGCTGTAATATTATTACCTGCTTGTGTTGTTGTTGAATTTTAGTAAATTAATTAAAGTATAGCTGCAAAATCCCCTCTGAACTAATTTTCAATCTTTTTCCGAGCCAAATACTAGTATGTATCTAGACGGGGTAATACACTATCAAATGGGAAATATTTCACTGAATCACATTCCCAAAATTTTGAAAGTACTCTGAATATTTTGAAAATTTGACAATAACCAATTGTTATGAATTAGACAGATAAGTGGACATAAAGTCGACTGTTTGCATTTGAGTCTCTACAAAGGTAAGTAACCCAAGAAAAAGTCATAAAAATTACCGTAATTCAATACAGTTTTGTCTGAGGCAAATATGGTTCATTTTATTTCATATTGCGGTCACTTCAGTGTGTTTGAAAGTACCACGTTTTCTTATTGGAATATACAGTGCATCAAGTGTTGAAAAACTTACTAGCCCGATGCCTGGGACTTGCCTTTTTTATGACAGCTACCCAAACAGGCTAGGAAGAGCATACTTGTGATATTTTTACGTCCAATTTTTTCCACAATAAAAATAGTTTGCTGTCAAGATAACCTTTGGATCGAATCACTAACAACCAATCATATTGATTTATATTTGGGATACTCGTATTGATCAGTATCGATACTACGTCTGGATTTGCTCTCATCAGGAACCAAAAAACCATTGCCCTTATTATAATTATAACTTTCCGTACAGCTTTTTGAACCTCAATTTTACTGTGAACAATGAACAGAATCGTAAAATATCGACAAAAGAATACTGCAGCCACAAAACAGTGGAAAAAATCCATAAGACAAGAATAAATGAACTTTTCAAAATGTGTTCGTTTTCCATAGTTGAAATTTGAAGACTTGAAGTTTATTATTATTGTAAGAACTAGTACTTCTCTTACACTTAAAATTGAAGGATACTAGATTGCTGCCACTGACTAGTAGATTTGACATGCAAGTCCTGAGCTAGTAAGCGTGTGAAAAAATTTAGAACCCCTGGTAAATTCGGAACTCAGAATTATTCAGATGGTAGACGTCAATGTTCTGATGTAATATTTATTTTTACCAGTCAGCTAATTGTAAGTAATTAACATCAATAAAGAGCAGGCAAAGCCCTGAGGGTAAAAGTTATAGGTTTAGGTATGTTTAATCACATTATCGACGGAAATAATGTTGTTTTGCGAATCAATTTGTAATAATCAGGGTTCTCACTAAGAATTTTTCATGATGAGTCCTGGGACTCATCATTTTTCAGAATGGTGAGTCCCAGCTGATTTTGATGAGTCCGAGGACTCATCGCCACTATTTTAACGTACACTCCTGCATGATTTTGACCATGGTAGGCCTATTGTACTATTTTTAAAGTTTAATTAAAATCACGTGCTGCCTTAACATACTGATGAATATAATTTGAAATTTCAAAAAAAAAAAATAAAAAATAAAAAAAAAGAAAAAAAAAGAAAAAGAAATGTGGACTTATGCAGTGGTGCTCTGAACTTGGAAGAAAATTTCTGTTACAGGTATGAGCAAAAATCTTTGCACCTTTTGACACAACTTATTTATTATTGCCATTTTATTTTGTAATATTTATTTATCTATAATCCTTACTATTATTTTTTCTCAAACATACTCTTAAAATCCTCCAATTGACATTGTTTGAACACCTTAATAATCAATATTGACAAAATTTCCATCTGTGCATAGATACATCAAAATCCGCTAAATTTATTTTTAAATGAGGTCTACATATTGTTATCGGTTGTAATAAACACTGTGGCCAATAAAAAATCACCAGAATTCCGATTGCCGCCATTTTTTAGCTTACTTTTTGTCGTTTCTTTCCCTTCCCTCCTTTGATCTCCAAGAAAACAAAAAATGGCAGCTCGAGATTTTTAATGAAAATAACGGTCTTCAGACGCAGCTGATTAGATCTACATGCGTCCCAGGGAAGAATGAGTTTGAAGGATGACGCGTCCAGTCCAATTTTAGCACGTCCAGGACACATGTACGCGCCTTAGCGAGAACCCTGAATAATGCAGTAAATGTTATAAAAGATGTGGTTGCAGAAAAGTCTGAGGTCTCGTAAAGAAAAACGCACACTGGCGGAAATGAGTTTTTACGCAGAAATGATGATTCCTACGGCTGTTGAACTAAATGGTTCTGTTTTATTAACTGCACTGAATACTGTACAGGACAGGTTTACTGCATTGAGTATGGCAGCAACAGTTAATACTAAAATGAGAGACTTTTAAACTGATTTTTAACATTTCTTTAACATGACATCACTCTGCACTTTTGCACTATTTCTGTACATTTGTAATAAAATCGTGTTTTCGTTAATATTTTGTTTAAGCAGACATGTCAAGCATAAATCATCTTTGAAGAGACTTCAACATTTTATTTAAAATACAATACATATAGATCTACAATATAAAATAAAATTACATGTAAAATGTAAACTACATTGCTGCCAACATTTATATTGATCAACATATTCAACCTGTGTAGAAAGATCACTTTTCTATACTCCCAAAGGTGACCAGTTATTTTGTTTTCAGTCTATTCAAAATAACGTCAATGCAAATGGGGCACACTTTCAAATTACCAGAGCATTATTTAGTGTTTGAGGTTGTTTCTTCACAGATGAAAAAAAATTACAGTCAATCCTTAACTCACTGTGCAACTTTCTGGTCCGAAGAAGTGTATGGATGAAAAAACGATGAATAAAGGGAAGTAATAATTGTTTCCAATGACCTCTGGTTAAAAAATTTCAAGGGTATATCATGGTTTTTGTCAGTTTTTTTCATTTCAAGGAATTCCTAGTCAGGAAGGGGTGAAATTAAAATTCTCAGGATTTCCCATTTGCATGGAAACCCTGTGGATACCACTTTGATCTCACAACATGAAAGAGATATACATGTACTTGGACAACCACAGGTAAGAAATATACTTGGACAACCACTTAGATCTCATGACAGATTTTCTTTAATTTATAATTATTTGAAGCAGGCATTTGTTTAATACATCAGGAGAAAAACTTTCTCTTTCTTTCTTTAGTTGGGGTTTAACGCCGTTTTCAGCACATTTTGGCCATTTCGCGGCGGCCAGTTTTTTTTTATTGGTGGAGGAAGCCGGAGTACCCGGAGAGAACCACCGACCTTCGGTAGGAAAATTGGCAATCCTTGTCAATTAAGATCGGAGTCGAACACACCCCGCCACAGGTGAGATTCGAACTCGCAACCCCAGCGTTGACAGGCAAGTGATCAGTAGTAGTCATGACAAACTACCTAGACCACTCGGCCACCGAGGCCCCAGAGGAGAAAAACAGTCTAGGGACAAATGTAATGAATCATCTTGTTATTTTTTACCCCCTGGGGTACTCCTGACAACTCATCCTTATAGACATATGATTGGTCATTTGTTTCTTGATTAGACTGAACGGTTGTTTCACATTATTGTTTATGGATAAGACTGAATACACGTTAAGGTATCGAAGAGGCACACTTCCAGTTTGGAGACCGATGCCATTGGAGCGATTTGCAATCTTTCCAAAAACTACAGGAATTTGTATTTATTTTAGCCATGGCGGACACTACTGTCAAGTCGGGTTTCGCTGGTTCCAATGTAATTTTGACGCTATCTTGAAAAAATAACTACCGTGGTACAGTGAGAACCCATATCCATAATATTTTTACTACTACTGTTTACATAAAAGTGGTTTTCAATAGTTTATTGCGTCTAATTTATTAGACATGATTTTGTCATGTGTCTGTGTACATTTACTTTTATTAGTGCCATATTTTGTTGGATACCTTCCACCTAGTGTTGTATTGGACCGTCTTGATTTGAAAAAACAATAGTGTGTTTCACCTAAATTTCTACCTGAAATTTAAATTTTTAACAGGGTCTTTTGATCTATAATATGCAGCACCAAAATCAGGTTCGTACAGGTCGGCCATGGCCGAAAGTATTTGTCTGTGTGAAAAAGTCTCTTACTTTCACAACAAAGCTAACATACTATAAAACGTTTGTGAGATTTGACTACTTAGAAGCTGGATAACTCGGCTCATACAATACTCGGACCATGACTAAATAATATATTAATCATCGGACCTTCTTCTTCTTTTGTAGCTCCCTCCTATTGTAGGAGAACCACCGTCCTTGTGTAACGGCGTAGACTTTTAAACTCCCAACATCATAAGAACACTCACATATTACGAAATAGTTATATATATACACACAGATGTAAATCTTATCACACGCTATTTACATTAAGTCATCAGGTTAAGAAGGATCCCTATAATCGTTTGATATTTACATTGATTAAAGGAATATCTGTCACTACTGTTACATCTTTTAAGTCATTCACAATAGCTCCTGCCCATAATCTGCGGTAATTACGAATTGTCGGCCAATAGAGTCGCTCGCTTTTGGTATAGTTTGTAGCATAAGCCTCTTGAGATTGTTTCTATCCGAGTTTTCTCTGTATTTTTGAGAAAGTGGAAAAACGAACAGTCAATGATCAATCTAGCTAAATACTCGTTGTTATAGAACAATTCATGGAATAATGACTCATCATTCTCTCCTCTCAAGCATGTTCGGACAAAGGTTTTTAACTCCTGCAAAAATGGTGATCTAGTTGTTTTCAGGACTGTGCATTTAATCAAAAAGTGAATCATATCCTCCGTCTCAATATGACATAACTGACAAATTGGTGACACTTCTAACTTTGAATGTTTTGCTTTTGAACTTTGCAGTACAATTGTTCCCACTGCAATTTTGGCTTTTAAGTGTGCCTTAATTATTGCGAACGGTTCATTACCACAGCTTGTCCAGATGTTGTGTGGTTTTCCTGGTACTGTATCACTTAAGTTCAGATATTTTAAATTAGATTTATTCTCTGATTCTTGTTGTAGAGTTAAAATGAAATGACTGCTAATAGTTTGATTGACTAGCTTGTTCCAAGTTTCTTTTATTGGTGGGTTGTCAATGAGATCATGAGGAGAAGGTAAGTTATATTGTTCCGCAATTTCGGCTACTTTTGGAAACCAGCTTCCAGAGCTGATGGACTTCATGGCAAGCTGACGGATCGCAATATCTTTTTCCACTGATTCATCGTTCCTGATGATATTCCCGAATGTTTTAAGGATTTTCTTGTGAATTTCACCTATGATAGGGATTCGTCCTAGTAGAAGGAGAGATGCTGAGTTAGCTGTTCTTATTGGGAGGTGTTGGATTTGTTTGATGAGTTTCATATGGTACACCTCTAGTTTCTCCATGTCATTTCTTGAAATGTTTATTACATCTAGGCCATACAGCAATCTGGGTATCACATAAATCTGAATAAGGTGTGCTGAAACATGAGGATTTACACCGTTTAGCCCGTGGAGCCCTGCACCCATTAGAGAGTAAGCGGTCTTTCTAGCTGTAATCACTCGCTTGCATATCACCTCTTTTGAACCTGATTTCGATGTAGAGTCCCTCTCAATTCCTAGATGCACAGCTGATTCAGAAGTTGATAATTCTTTGTTGTTTAGTGACCATGATCTATTTTCCTTGTCGTTGAGTACTAGAATCGTCGACTTTTGTTCACTTAGTACATATCTCTGTTTATTCGCATAATATGCTTGTACGTCTAACATTGTTTGGAGCTCAGTGGGGCTCTTCGATATAAATGTGACATCGTCGGCCACAGTTGGGATGCCGCAGTAGGTACATCCAATATATGCCCCCAATTGGTTTTTCTCAAATGTCTTTAACAGTTTATTAATAAAAATTTTATAAGCAGTGGGTGACCATACGCCCCCTGTCTCACTCCTTGTTGTTCTTGGATAGGTCTTGAGATGTTTCCATTCCATTTTATTTTTGATGTAACTTCCTCGTACCAGTTTTTGAAGAATAGCCAGTTGTCCCCACATAGTCCAAAATTGTACATTTCTCTCAGTAGACCCAAGTGCCAAAGGATATCAAACGCCTTTTTGGCATCCATAAGTGCTATATACAGGCTTGAGTTTGACTTGTTTGCTTCTGTTATAAGCTCTGTGAGTATTA
Source organism: Mytilisepta virgata (assembly GCA_028015205.1). Classification (NCBI taxonomy): domain Eukaryota; kingdom Metazoa; phylum Mollusca; class Bivalvia; order Mytilida; family Mytilidae; genus Mytilisepta; species Mytilisepta virgata. The sequence goes on along the minus strand of CM051520.1, from coordinate 541,507 downwards.
AGGCAGCAATTGCAGGCATTTGTCCTTTGGTAAATCCTTTCTGAAGTCTGCTTTGTTGTTTGTTTACTGAATCTTGGTTGTTTTGAAGGTGTAGCTTCTCAACAATTTTTCCAATGAACATAGTGATGACAATTTTTCTGTAGGAGTTTGGATCCGTTTTCTTTTTTCCTTTTTTCAAAATTGGATAGGCTATTCCACTCTTTAGTAACGATGGGATATCAAGATTTTGAAAGATGAAGTTGATGATATTTGTCAGGATAGAAATGAGTGTTTGTCCTCCAAACTTAACGTGTTCAGCGGTGATGTTTTCTTCGTCTGGGGATTTTCCATTTTTGAACGATAGCACAGTTTTCTTTACCTCTTCCATTGTAATTACTGGTATGTTATGGTTTTTTTGAATGTTTAAATAGTTCAGAGAGACTTGTGATGTCTCGCTTTACATTTGTAAAGTGATCATTGTCAAAATTCACATTTTCACATGGTGTTGAGAGTTCTTCAAAGTATTGAGCGAATGCCTCTGTAATTTCAATCTGGTCATTCAAAATATTATCTTTAAATATCAAAGATGATCCTGAGGGGTTCGACGGGTCACGTTGTTTCCTCACCAATTTGTAAAACCCTTTGTCGTTCCTTTCGTTTAGTTCCATTAGTTCCTGGTATTTGTTATTTCTATTTATCGCTTCAAGCCTCCTTTGGAGTGACCTTAGTTTTTTCTTAGAGTTCTTATTGTTTTGATAAATCTCGTTTTCTGGATTTGTTGGTTTGCCCGCAGCTTTCCATTTTGCATGGTGTGTCTTGCTTGACTTAGCCGCACTAGCAATCTCTGGCGCCCATGGTTTTTTCCTTGGTTTTCCTGTTCTTTTCCTTCTATTTATAGGAACACAACTATTCTTTACTGCTGATTCTGACAGTATCTTACAGATGGTATTGATATTGTCTGATATATTGTCACATGTCAGTATGAGTTCATTATCATCTATGAGTGATAATCTAGATTCAACTTCTTCTTCATATCCCTTTTTATCTATCTTGTTCCAATTGATCCTTAACTGATATATTTTTCCATCTCTTTGATTTGATAGTTTTATCTCACACGGTATCGTCACAAGAATGGGATTGTGAGTAGATGAGTTAGTTGGTTCCCTGTCGAATGTTATGTATGTTGATATCAGGTCACTGCTCTGTATGAAGTAATCAATCTGGGAAGCATTTCTTCCGTTATAATGATAAAAAGTAAAATCAGAACCACAAGATTTTGGTATATACATTCCATTTTCTTTAATAAAAGTCATAAAAGCTTTTCCTGAGAAGAATTTCTCTTTGTAGATGCGTTCATGTCTCCACCAATCACTATACTTGCAGAGCCACTGTATTTTACGATGATTTCAGATAATTCATCAAGTATTTGTTGATAGTCATCTAAAGTGTTGGAGTTACCCCTACAGGGCATGTAAACGCATAAGAGCACGATCGGCTTTTCCACATTAAATCTAATCCCAACTATTCTGTTACTGCCATCCGGTAGAGGTTCAATGAATTGTTCAAGTTTCTTGTGAGCGCATATAGATACTCCAGCATGCCCCCTACGTCTTTCCGATAGATCTGTTAGCAAGTTGTCGTCGAAACATTTGGTGAAACAAATAAAGTCGCTCAAACATTCTTGAAGTTTAAATTTTTCAAAATTATGTAACCAGTGTTCTTGTAATAAAATAAAGTCTGCTCGATTTGCTAAGGTTTCTAAGTAAAGTTTGTTGCTTGTCAGTCCTTCTATATTCAGAGACACTGCAGTAATTGCTTTTTGTATTAAAAAGTTCGATGAGCAGACAGAGGAGACATCAGGTTGGAGTGGTAAGTCTGTTGGTGGTAGTATTTTGGAAGGATTGGTGCAGGTGTTCTTTCCCAGTTTTGATTGTGATTGTTGTTCGGAGTGGCTATTTGTCTGATGTTCTGATGCCCTGTACAATTTGTGAGGAAAGTCTCCTGGTGTTGGTATTTTGGAAGGCTCACTGCAGGTGCTCTCTCCCAGTTTAAACTCAGATTGTTGTTCGGAGTAGTTGTTTTCCTGGTGTTCTGATGCCTTGTCGGTGTATGCTGTCGACGTGTATTTTGGATATGATGTTTTTCTTTTTTCCGAGTTTTCATCGGTGAGGGTTTGTCTAAAAAATCCTCATCATTAAGCGAATCGAAATTAAGATCTTCAAAACTGTTTGCAATTATGGATGTAGGTGTTCCATGTGGCGTACAGGGTTGTTGCTCGTTATTTGTATTTGGTCGGTACATATGGTTTGGTTTTCTTCTTCTTTTTCTCGGCTTCTGTGAGGCACCAATTGTCTTATGAGTTGAGTTGTTTTTCAACATAAGGAGTTCAGTATTGTTTTTGTGTACGTCTAGTTCGACCTGTCGTAATTTTTGTTCAAGAAACCAGATTTTCATTTCATTTTTTTCGCTTGATTGGGATTGAGAAGTAGTTCCGCTCAGAGGAGCTTTATTAGTTTCATGTTCTAATTGTTCAATTCGTTGCGATGAAATAAGCAGAGATTGTTGCAATTCTTTGTTCTTTTCTTCTATCGTAATCGTATATGAGCGATTTGTGGCTAATTGTTTCTTCAATTGTACTATTTCTGATTCATACTTAATGATTTTATTGTCTTTTGATTTTATTGTTCTATCTCTTTGTTCCACAACAGATTGTAGATGTTTTATTTCTTCTTTTAGCACAGATGACGGATTATCATTATCATCAGTTGGGTGCAGGGGTGGTTGTATTATTGGAGTATTTACGCTCTGAGGTATTACTGGTGTTGGCATAGAGGTCATTGGCTCAGGTTGTGTATTGCTAGCATTACTGTTTATGTTGGTGTGTTCAGATGGTGACGATACATTTGGGCAGATGTTTGCCACTTGAGCTGAGCATACTTTGCAGACATATTGTTCTGTTGATTGTTCAATATCCCATATTTCAGTTGGAGTGAGTTTTTCACAATGATAATGGGCCCATTGATTACATAAATCGCATGCCACAGAATTTGGTTGATCATTACATGGTTGATTACAGACCGGGCAGCTTGGATATCTGTTAGTATTACTCAATGGTGTGATAGGCTGAGATATATCAGAGATCGCAGGGTGTTTATTGGACAACTGTTTAACAGAGTTACCTTTTTTATTAGTCTCAATAGGCCTAATTGGTGTTACCTGTTCTTGATTCGTACGGTCATTTGTGGTTGATGGCTGAAGTTTAGAGTTACTGTCTAGGTAGTGCTCGCAGCATTTACGTATCATTCTATTGACTTCTTCAAAGTCTTTGTTGTGGTCTAATACAACCAAGATATCACCCAGAAAGTCATTGATAAACCTCTTTATATGATCTTTGTTGCCATTTAGTAGGAGTTTAGAGGTAGAATTATAGAAATTCAACACAAAAAGTTTATTGCCATTGTCATTGATTGATACAGATTCAGACACTATAGCACCATCTTTGTCAGTTGTCTCTGTTGTGTGTAACAAAAGATTCTTGCTTTTGAGATAGTTAATTGTAACTGCCTTAAATTCTAAGTATGCAGCTGGGGAGAAGAGCAAAACGATGTTACCTGTTGCAGGTTTGACCGCCACATTGAAGGGTCTTTCTGTTGCGTCCTTTTGTTTTTTAATAGCTTTTGTCTTAACAAGTTTATATTTGACATTATGTGTACTGATATCATTTCTATTGGCCCTCATACCTTGACGACTTCGTGTTAACATTTTTCCTGGTGTGAAGGATACCTTGTTGGTTTTCATTCACTGTATAAAAATATGTGAGTGTATAAAATCATAAAACTTCAGAGCATTCTCTCAAACGTCAACCATGTTTTCTTCACCGGAAGTCTGGCCACTTATGAAACGAACAAGAACTACTGTTTTGTTTTCACTGTAGGGGAGTGTTCATGTTAATTAGACCGCGGGTATTGTCAGGCAGAAATTGAAAACAACATGCATTCAGTTCTGTGCAATAACAGATCGGACTTATTGAAACGAAATGATAAACATAACAACAAGAACATTCCTTTAATTATGGGAACACGGTACAATCCACGATTGAGGAGAATTAAAACTAGAGGCTCTCAAGAGCCTGTATCGCTCACCTGGATTGAACTTTTCATCTTGAGCAGACCTAAAAATGTAAGTGTTGCAGTCAATTTGGCTGGTTTTTCTATAGGATTCTATGTTAAACTAATTGAGGCTGTGGCAGTCATCTTGGTTTAGTCCAGGTCAACGGATACATTTCTAAAAGAGAACCATCTAAGGACCATTTCTGCTAAGTCTTGTTCCAACTGGCTAAGCGGTTTCAGACAAGAAAATTGTTAAATGAATTTTCCTATAGGGTCCAATATATAACAAAGTTCGGTGTGGCAGCCATCTTGGTTGACAATCCGGGTGATCGGACATATTTCTGAAAAAGGACCTCCTAAGGACCAATGCTGCCAAGTCTGGCTCCGATATGTCAAGTGGTTTCAGACAAGAAGATTTTTCAATGAATTTTTCCTATAGGGCCCTATGTTAAACTAAGTTCGGGTGTGGCGACCATCTGGGTTGAAAGTCTGGGTCATCCCACAAAATTCTGAAATAGGACCATCTAAGGACCATTGCTGCCAAGTCTGGTTCCAATTGGTCAAGTGGTTTAAGACAAGAAGATTTTTCAATGGATTTTCCCATAGGGCCCTATGTTAAACTAAGTTTGGCTGTGGCGGCCATCTTGGTTAACAGTCAGGGTCATTGGACATATTTCTGAAAGAGAACCTCCTAAGAACTATTACTGCTAACTTTGGTTCCAACTGGACTTGTAGTTTCATATAAGAAGATTTTTGAAAGTCATCCCCCCTTTTTTTCTATTTTTAGTAACAGCAGCCATCTTGGTTGGAAGTCGGGGATGCCAGACATAATTTTGGAAGGGGACCACCCAAGGACCATTCCACCACAGTTTGGTCTCAATTGGCCCAGTGGTTTGAGAGGAAAAGATCTTTAAAGGAAAGTTTACGCTGGATGCCGTCTTTAAAGGGCAAAAACTCCTATAAGGGATCAATCAATGATTTTGGTCATGTTGACTTATTTGTAGATCTTACTTCGTTGAACATTTTTGCTGTTTACAATTTGTCTTTATCTATAATAATATTCAAGATAATAACCTAAAACTGCAAAATTTCCTTAAAATTAACAATTCAGGGGCAATAACCCAACAAAGGGTTGATCGATTCGTCTGAAAATTTCATGACAGGTAGATCTTGACCTGATGAACATTTTTACCCCTGTCAGTTTTGCTCTAATTGCTTTAGTTTTTGAGATATAAGACAAAAACTGCAGTTTACCCCTATGTTCTATTTTTAGCCATGTCGGCCATGTTGGTTGGCAGGCGGGGTCATCGGACACATTTTTTAAACTAGATACCCTAATGATGCTTGTGGCCAAGTTTGGTTCAATTTGGCCCAGTAGTTTCAGAGGAGAAGATTTTTGTAAAAGTTAACAGACGACGACGACGGACGACGACGGACAACGGACGCCAAGTGATGAGAAAAGCTCACTTGACCCTTTGGGTCAGGTGAGCTAAAAAACTTATTAAAATATTGGAATCTCTTAAATTTCAACGATACGTGTAGACAAATCTTCAATAAAAAACCGATAATAGCCTACAAAAAACATAAAAATATCGGCGAAATGTTAACAAGTGCAAGAATAAAATAATAAAGATATCTAGGAGGACCCCTGACGAGAGCAGACCTAGAATATCTTTAATATAAATTAAAGCTTATGTCAAAAACCATCCCTTCAAATTGTTCTTAAACTGCCGAAACACTAAATTAGTGTCGGGTCCAACAAACAATAGGGATGCGTGGATGTTAAGTGTCATTAATGCACATAAAAGTTAGATACAGGGACGGCTGTCCCATTGACACTTCCCCGTGAATTACGCCATTTAGGGTGTGATCCGCATTTTCCTGTTTGATTGGGCTCATTTAGCTAATTTACGAATTTTGGCATCCGTTTCCGAAGCACCAATCAAAAATATCTCATTATCATATAGCATAAAAATATCTTATTTAAACCTCACAATTTATACATTATTATAACCATTTTTCTTTGAACCGAGATTCAAAGCAAAATATATCCTTGGACATAATATCTGAGTACAATGAATAAATTGGGACTTAGCAAAAGATCGATTCGACTGATGCCAGAAGTTAAAGCCTCTAGTAGCAGTGCCAGTACGGATGAATTTGAACTCCCATCTAATCAACAAGCGCTACTTTTAAATAGTTATGACGAAGATGAAATTGATTTCTCGTTGGATTTAACTAAAACCGTGGATATCATAGATCATGCAGATATCATTTCGGAGACCATGGCAGAATTTCAAAGTAAGATAAGCATCCGCCATCAAATAGCCAAAGCCAGGGAAGGATTATCATATTCAATGTCCGCAGACCGAGATCCGCCATTTCTAAACTTGAATTTAAAATGTGTACCGTCATTTCATGATGATGATTTAAATAATGAATTCTCTGAAATGTGGAAGGAGAAATAAAAAAAAGTGAAGCAAGAACTATTAAGTACCAGTATTTCCTTCCTAGATGAAAAAATTTCAAAAATGAACAAAGAGATGTTCATAATATATGGGCCAATTCAGGACTTAACTCTATTTCTATTATGAAAGCTAATGTTAAAGCTAGATTACTGACAGGAGTGTATGCACTGCAATCAAATCGTAGTAGACTTAATAAGTATGAAGTAAGTGCGATATGTCCGTTGTGTATGGCTGATATTGAAGATACTGAACATTTCCTGCTACATTGTAACAGTACAGATACTGTGAGGAGACCGTTTATTACAAAGCTGAGAGCTCTGCTATGTGACATTGATCATGAAATAGAAAATCTAGTCTTCTCAAACAAGTCAATGCTAATGAGAGTGATTTTGGATGTGTCAAGCCCACAAGTACCAATATTAATACAGTCTACCCTATTTTTGGAGAAAATAGAGGCCATCTCAAGAGGAATGGTATATGCCTTACACCATAAAAGATGTTCAATACTGGATTTAGCTAGCAGTTAGGGTGGCAATGTCATTTAAAACTATTTGATAACATAATATTAAAAATAAAGTTATTAAGTTAAGACCTAAATTGATAGTTGGGTTATTGAGTTAAGACTTAAATTAACAGTTAAGACCTTTATTTCCTATCTAATGTTAGGAATAGGCTTTGCATCCCTACTTTTGCAATATTTAAAGTTGAGTTTGTTAGGTGAAGCTTAAGGTTTATGTAAATGGTTAGGTTGTATAATTTAGTGAGATTAGTTGATCACTTAAATAACTATTTGCAATGATTTTAAATAAGGTATAAGGTTAAAAATTTTATATGCCTAATCGAAATATAGGTATATATATATTGGGTAACTCTTGATATGAGCTATGCACTAAGTTTTTGATAGTTAATTAAATTCTTGTCTCTAATTCAATTTATTGTCTCTCTTTATTAAAGTAGGATTTTTAAGTCTACTGGTGCAGTGTAAGGCGAATTATGAAAAGTACCTATAAAGATGTGTTTGTTGGCTTAGAATGAACAATAGAAAGTAACCTAGATGCTGAGTAACGGATTGTAACAGTAACATTGATATATTGGTGGCATGTGAGACGTTTTTAGATTTTATTAATTGCCACAGTGCACAGACTTTTATAGTGTTGTACATAGATTGGTGTTTTATTGACGTAGTAACATTTGTGCCGTAAATGGACAGTCCAAATGTATATCTAGTATGGTGATAGAACAGATCCCTGCACGTATAATAGTGAATTACATAGTTATTTATTTTAATACTACTTGTGCTTCATGTTTTAAATTGAGCACCCTGCTGGGATAGAATCCCTGGCTTATAATTGGATGTGACAATCTGCCGCTGCGGTTTTAAATTGGTGGTGGGTACGACAGGCAGTGTTGATATCTTTTATACCAGTATCTTGAATGATTTATTGGCGAAATTATACTGGTTTGTGCACCAAATTTTATCTCACTGTAAATTGTTTCCTGCACATGCACACAGTTGCTTACAGTAACAGTTGCTAACTAGTATTACGCTACAAAAGTAGTGGTACTCCAGATAGTGGAGGGAAGAATAAAGAAGAAGAAGATGAAAAATATAGTAGATAATGGAAAAGACCGAATAGGTTATCTGACCAAATCATCAGCAGAGGCCCGATGTGACCTTAATAATAGGCTGAGAGAACAGAAAGAGCGGTTCGACAAGGAATTAATAAAATTTAAAACAGACATTAGGGAACGAAACTTACACAGGAAAATTCCACACCAGAGAGGATATAGACACCAACCATATTGACAATAATTTGGAATCTTATCAGCAATAACTAATGCCGTTTGTGTTTAAAATCAAGTGACTTTATTTCAATTTGAAGAATTTCCAAAGTTTATAATAAAGCGTTATAGGATTATTAACCATGACGATCAAGATCATTCTGACGTTTTCCGGAATAGATATTTTTTTATTAAAAGCAAGTGATTGTATGAAAAATTGATATTTTCACCTAAGACAATCAAGACTTATTATTGTCATTTATTGTTAACCGAATTTGAGAATATTTATTATAAAAATCCGTTAACTTCCTAAGGTTTGTTGTATTATTATTTCCGATGCTGCTGAGTCCCGCCCATATATTGTTTTTGACAGGCATATAGAATCACTCTAATTATAAGGTAATGGCTACAAGTCCCGCCTATACTGATCATGTGATACAGCGAACTGAAGTCGAAATATTTCACTTTTATTGCTAGCGTAGAAATGACTAGACGTTTTAACAGAAAAAGAAAAGCCAAAAAAGCTAAAAACCGACTGAAAAATAGAACTGCAATGCAGTCAACTCGTATAAAGAAAAAACTTTTGAAAGCAAAACAACATGTTTTAAATTTATCAAAAACGAAATTAAATGATCACGATTATATATTATTATCAAAAGGGCTAAAATTTATCCCAAATCCGAGAACAAACATTGTCAAGCAAGAATTATTAAATGACTTCGATGAACTTGCGAGAAAAATGAGATGTCGTTATTTCTTTCATAATAAATCGGACAATATACATCCGTTCTATTTAAAATCAAACCACAACCCAGCCTTTACCTGTAATACTTTAGAAAATTATATCAGTCTTACCAAATTGGAGTTATCTTATATGCCAGTCCGAAAATTTCGTGACAATATGTCCATATCCGAAAGAAAAAGTATAAAAAATCTTAAAAACAACAAAAACATTGTGATTAAGAAAGCCGATAAAAATGGAAACGTCATTGTCTTAGATAAAGAGCGTTATCTCACGGAAGGTTTTCGGCAATTAACACTCCCACATTATGAGGAAATTGAAAAACACGATTTAGAAACACTACAATTAGAAATGAATACATATATTCAAAAAATGTATGTCGATGGTGCTTTGGATGAAATAACTTTTAAATATTTGAAGGATGGTACACAGAAAAAAGCTTGTCCCGGGCGCATTTATTTTCTTCCAAAAGTACATAAATTATGTACAAATGTGGTCAATAACATAATAATTGCTGGTTTTAATCCTGATGGTATAATACCACCTGGTCGCCCCATCATTTCACAGTCGGGATCTTTTTTCGAAAATGTTGGTTATTATATAGATCATTTTTTGGTTCCGATTGTTATGAAACAATACACTTATATAAAAGACAGCTCTGCATTTATTAACACAATTGAATCTCTACAACCTAGAACCAACTGTTTATTAGTTACTTATGATATTACAAATATGTTTACAAATTGTCCGATTGATGAATTATTAATTGCTGTTGAGAAAGCTTATTCAAGTTTCGAAAAATCTGAATACAAATTAAAATCTCCGCCTACCAAAGATATTATGTTCCTTCTAAAATGTATTTTAGAAAACAATGTTTTCGAATTCAATAAAAAAATATACAAACAAAAAATCGGTACAGCAATAGGTGCAGTTCCAAGCCCGGAAATTTGTGATATTTTAATTTTCGAAATTATAGAAAAGATCATGAATCTCTTCCCACACAAAGAAAAAATATTTTATTCCGGGAGATACAGAGACGACGGGATTATAATATTTGACGGAGAAATACGAGAAATGGAATTGTTTTTCGAAATAGCTAATAGCATTCATAAATTTGTAAAATTTACATTTAAAATTACAACGAAAGAAACCGATTTTTTAGATTTGCATATTTTCAAAGGAAATAGATTTGCCGAAACAAATATTTTGGATTTAAAAATCTATTTCAAACCAACAAATTCTTTTTTATACCTTCACCGTGATAGTTGTCACAGCAAACATGTGTTTCGTGGATTCATTAAAGGTGAAACAATACGTTATAAGAGAAATACAAACAACAGTGCCGACCTTAACAACACACTTACAAATTTTAGGGAGAAATTACTCGACCGCGGGTATTGTCAGGCAGAAATTGAAAACAACATGCATTCAGTTCTGTGCAATAACAGATCGGACTTATTGAAACGAAATGATAAACATAACAACAAGAACATTCCTTTAATTATGGGAACACAGTACAATCCACGATTGAGGAGAATTAAAAAAAACTTATTAAAATATTGGAATCTCTTAAATTTCAACGATACGTGTAGACAAATCTTCAATAAAAAACCGATAATAGCCTACAAAAAACATAAAAATATCGGCGAAATGTTAACAAGTGCAAGAATAAAATAATAAAGATATCTAGGAGGACCCCTGACGAGAGCAGACCTAGAATATCTTTAATATAAATTAAAGCTTATGTCAAAAACCATCCCTTCAAATTGTTCTTAAACTGCCGAAACACTAAATTAGTGTCGGGTCCAACAAACAATAGGGATGCGTGGATGTTAAGTGTCATTAATGCACATAAAAGTAGTAGGGGATGGGATCTTTTAGTCCCCCCAAAAACCCGTGGCAAATGTGGCAAACCCAAATATGGTCATGCCCCGCCCCCTTTTCCATATAGGGACATACGCCCCTCCCCCTTTTCTAGACGTGAGTCATCAGATCATCGCGCAGTCCTTATTCGGTCAACAAAGTCTTATGAGTTATCAAGAATCCGATTGGTATACGTTAGTCATCACGCAGTCCTTATTTGGTCAACAGATTCCAATGAGTCATCAAGACACGGATATGAGTCACCGCATGTTTACACATGCCGATATTATTCGAAAGGGTGTTGACCTTATTTGGAGGTAATACAATTGATCTGAAAAGAACCAATGAAAAACCCGAAACGTCATTGTAAAGTAACGCGCACCGATGCCCAATACTTCATTTACCCACTAACCGAGATGGAGAACGCACGTTGCAATATAGAGCTGGGAAACAACAGATTTGTTCAAGCTACGGAGTGGAAAGATCAAATTAGAATTGACATTAGAGAGTGGGGGCATACAGATGGAAAATTAGTGCCTACCAAAAAGGAAATTAGCTTACCCCTTCAGAGGTGGAAAATGTTGGTCGACAGCTTGGAGTTTCTAGATTTGGCCCTGTCGGAAAGAAGAGACTACATGACACACCTGGGAAGAAACGTGTATGCCGCAACTCAAGCAAATAATGACAATATTAATATCCGTCAGTACTGGTTACCATCCCACAACACCGAAGTCGCCCCCACGAAAAAAGGAATAACTTTGCGCAAGGAAGAATACGCTAAGTTGAAAAACATTGTCGTTTTGATTGGAGATGTCGTCCCGGAATTGAGTAGCGTCGTCCCGTGTCCATATAGTTCCGATCATCAGAACCAGCTGGGATTTTTAAGATGTCCAGAATGCAACCCCGACAGCTTTACAGAATGGTGAAACATAGTTCTAGTGACTTAAAAAAGACTGATTAAACCTTACGTAAACCAATGTAGTCTCTCTTTACTAGAATAAAATGTTGAAAATTGCACATCTCTGTTTTCTCTCTTTGTTCACGACACTCCAAGAAGTATTTTTGTGTTTAAGATACAAAAGTATTTTTCGAGGTGTCGAGAGTTAACTGTTTAATAAAGGAGTACCTTAATGTAATTAAAAGCTCCACAACGTTCCAAAAGATTGTGCCCGACCCTTATCGTCGACTCAAATCCAAAGAATCGAATTCCAGTACAGCTTATCTGTCACCTTAAATTAACCCTTCAAGAGCATGCTTTCCTACCTCTGATATTATATAAAGGTTAATTAGTGTATATTAATACTTTTATTTGTGCCCAAGTAGTTTTAGAGCTGACGGTAATTAAGTGATGTACCATAAGTAATTAAAAGCTCCACAAAGTTTCAATAAATTTTGCCCGATCCCTTATCGTCGATTCATTAGAGACGCTCAAAAGATTTCACCATTTGAAAATAAAGAGCATAAAACCATAAGTCCAAAACTTTTATCTCAGCTTATCTATCACCTCAAATCACACCTTCAAGAGCATGCTGACCTATCTCAAACCAGATGTTATACCAAACAAATATTAATTATACCGATGCAATACTTAGTCTGTTAATTAACGAAAACGCAAACTCATATATAAAGGTTAACTTAGTACTTTTATAAATACTTTTATTTGTGCTCAAGTACTTTTAGAGGTGTCGAGAGGAGTACTATAATGTAATAAAGTTCCAATACATTTTGCTATGTCTGACGCATGCTCTTTGACTCATCAAAAGATTACACTCTATAAATCCAAACAATGACATTTTGTTATTATCTCAGTACAGCTTATCTTTCACCTTAAATTACCCCTACAAGAGCTTGCTGACCTATCTCAAACCAGATGTCATACTAGCGAACAAACCAAACAAATATTGATTTCAAAACCGATAATTTAGTGTTAATACAGAGTTTGTCAATTCACTCACGACAAACAAAACCACATCAAATGCTCTTGCATAGTTGCAACACACCCATCTATGAAAAAGGTAATTGAGGATACAATGCTTTACTTTTTACTAAACAATTCTTAAAATATATAACTAACCGGAGATTTACATTTTAACGAAATCTTTAGTTTCGTCTATTATAATCTCATCAGAAGCGCTCTTCCCAAATAGTTTAAATACTAAAATACTTGCATGAGGCTTATCAACCGACGAGTCATACAATGTTACACCACGTCATCATACATAAGATGGCTAAATCATTTGTCTTGGATATGAGTCATATACGTAATGCTTACACCATCACGCATGTTATGACCAAATAAGGTAATTAGTCTTGGGTATGAGTCATACAATGCTGACGCCATGACTCATTCTTATCGAATGCACATGCATTATCAAATATGGTAAACACACTTCTGACTGAATGTGCATGACCAAATACGGAAATGTCAACTTCCGGATTTTTTTAACCCATTATTAAGCTCGTATTATATAACGACCAATAAGAATAAGTGTTACAGTGACACAAGTGTATAAAAACGTTACCAAAAAGATTACATCATTTTCACGATGGAGTTTCAATGTGATATTTGTAATTAGTCTTGAGTATGAGTCTTACAATGCTGACGTGGCTCATTCTTATCGAATGCACATGCATTATCAAATATGTGTTTGCGTTCGTTTTACATCGGTCAAGAACATAGATTTTAATTGGCGACATAGACCTGATTTCTTTGTTCACTTGCAATGGGTGTGTAGGAGTGTGGCACCATGGTCAATATCAGATAAGGCAAATAATTCTAAACATATGTAATCCATGTATTTTATATAACCAATACTTTCATGACATCTCTACAGATGCAATATGAGGTTGATTGACAATCCGAAATAAATAAGAATTTGATAAATAGGAAGCTAATTAAATCCACAGTATTATCTTTACCACAAGTGAAAGAGCATTTAATTAAAGTCAAAAGGTGATAACCTTTAATCAGAAAAATAAAATCTTATCCGATGATAAATTATATCATTAACCACTTGTGAAACTATTATAAGCATATGCCAGATATTTGCTGATGAGAATAGAGCATTTATCAAAAATGATAGAGTTTCATGTCTACTTAGAAAATTGACAGTTTTAACAAATTAGATATTTAACTGGAGCTTTTTAAATCTCTTTGTAACTAATACTAAGTCTAAATGAACACCAAAATAAACAAAATAAATATATATCGGATAATCTTATCAACTTTGATATACACACAGATGGTATACGTTAGAAGGGAAATAATTATTGATAATATGATTTGACCAAGACGAACGGAGTAGTGACTTGATGAATATGTTTATTTATATATTAGAAGTATATCTTTTATATTTGATTTGATCGACAAAATTTTAGGCACACTATCAAATACTTTTTTTATTTTTTAGTCCACTAAACCGACACCGGAACCAACACCGGGTCCTTCTGAAGGATTCCGATGCCGACTATGTACGGCACGTTTCCCTCACACACGTCAACGGGGGAAGCACCGTGGGAAACTGAAGAAGACGACAACAAACAAAACGCATTGATATTTTATTCATGACAAAACATGTTCATGACATGATTATATTCAACGATTTATTGATAATAGTCTTTCAATTCATCTTCGATCTGTTTTGGGTCTCTAGCAGAGAGTTCATTGACGATGTGCTCTATGGTAAAGTTCTAGTGTCTGTCCTGGATAAATCGAACGCAATATAATCCACAGCTGTCTCCGTCCCGAGGTTGCACACGAACCTTGTTGAACATGTATTGAGGACCGTTGACTATCAAAACGTTTCTGAAGCGACGGTGATAGGTTTCGGGTGCCCGTCCAAAGGAATCGAAGAATTCGGCCGGTCCGTCTTTGGGAAAATGAAACGCTACCCAGTGAATGCCTTTTCCGTCGCAATCGTCCGTGTTGACAAAACTCCAAGGTCTGTTCTCGACTTTGGCTGGAAGGTCGTTGGCGCAGCACACATTGACCGGTAAGTCTTCGAGTTAACATTCCAACTCGTACCCGTAGGTTCCTTTGACGTCATTGCTCTCCTTTCTACATCGTTTGCGCGGCGGTTGACAATCTCTCTCTTGATGCTCTCTAAGTCCCCATGCGTGTACAAACACTAGTCCGCAATCTGTGCAAGCCAAGAAGTCTGATTCGTCGCGGACACTGTCTTCTTCGTCAATATCCATATCGTCTTTCGAGTCGGCGGTTTCTTCCTCCTCTCCCTTCCCCAAGATCTTGTCTCGCAGTCTCAAATGATCTGGTGTATCGGCCTTTAAGTCCACTAGAAGATAACTATGGGGACTCTTCGTCGCCTGTTCGAAGACCCTTAGTAGATAATCTCTATTCCGCGGATACATCTGTCTTCCCAATGTGGCAATAGGTTGACGATCGACTGGGTTGTTAAAGAGGACTAGGTAATGGCAGTTTCTTCTCTGAGTCGGATCTTTGCCAAAGTACAGGTTCTGATTAACGGAGACGACCGACAGGTTCCGATGATGCGATCCTTCTGTGAAGAGGTCGTTGATTCGAGGGTCCTTGATGGACATCATGTCGTCCAATACCACCATGTTTCTTTTGCGGGTGTCAAAATAATGGTCGGCGTCCAAGTCCGGAGGTATTCCGCGAACAAACTCCACCCTTGGTTCCACTTCCCGTCGTATTTCGTCATAGAGCGGTTGCCATCGTTTGTACAACCAGACAATTCTCTCTGGTGTGGGAGTCATCGCGCTTTGTGCTCGTCTCAGCATTTCTTTGACAAAGTACGTCTTGCCGCAGGACGAAGGTCCCGACACGATCATGGTGAAAGGATGTCGGAAGCGAAAACGATGCTCAGGCGTCGACGGTGGCGAATGTGGTGGTGGTGGCGGTGGTGGTGCTCCTCTTCCATGCATTTGACGATGATGTCTCAACATGGCATCTCTTCTGGAAAACGGCTTGTGACAGGTAGGACACTTCATCTTTAACGATCCGTATTACTCTCTTCCTCTTATAACTTTTTGGAAGTGGAACAAACAGAACACGTGATCATCCTTACATCGACAGATGTTTAAATGATCGTCTTTTAAGGTAATTTCCATCGTTTTCATGTCGCTGTTACGGACCATTACGTAGCGAGGTCGTTCAAAGACAATATCCGTTATCTCTTCGTTTCGTACGGACACAGACTGTAAGAGAGGTTGGAAGTTGTCTCTAACGTAAGACCAATCCCCAACCACATCGCTGCACACGTAAATCCTTTTCGTCGGTGATTCGAATGCAGGCACGAACGTCAACTCTAGCAAGGCACATTCCCACAATCCATCCATGGAGTAAGTCTTCGGTAGCATTATTCTGAACTGACCTCCGTTATTTTGAGGGAAGTGCTCCAGCGAATCGCTGCTATTGACAAACAGGTAAAACTCTTCCATCGTGTATGAAATGTACATCTTTTCTGTCTCCTCTTATAAACTTTTATCACACCACCACCGCCACCACCACCACCACACTAACCCATGCGTTGTAGAACTCTAGCGTATCGACGCACGCGGAGTCTAGCCTCTTGTATGGATTGACATTTTCCGTTACAGTTAATGGTTCCGTTAGAAAATAACAGACAGTTTCCTCCAATCTTTCGATGTTGCCAGATCAGTCCCGAAAACGAACGAGGATCGTAGCGGACGTTTGACAAACGATAGGTCAACGCACGTAAATCGATGGAACATGACAAACCGGCATGTGCGACGACGTTTGTCAGGTGCATTCCAATAAATCTGCTAAATCTACACACCCGTGGACTCGAAGAGCTTCGATAAAGAGTCTATAGGCACGTGGCCCTCTTCTCGTCAGGGTGAAGATCAATTGTCTGTTTTTACGTCTACTCGAGTTTTGATAGACGATGTCCTCGGCAAGATCTAGGGTCAAAATACGTTGTGCTACCAAATAATTAACGACTTCCTCCGTGGGTGTTTCTTCGACTAATCTTACTAAATGGCTCAGGAGCTTCTTTTGGTCACGTCTGTCCATGTGAACGGATAATGATGAAATGAAAGAGGATCGTTTCTACCCCGCTTTCAAATAAAATTCGATCTTTTTGATTGGATGATTTTCGATCACGTGGTATAGGGTTAACGTGACCAAATAAGGACTGAGCGATGACTCACGTATTTACCATTCGGTGTCTTGATGACTCATAAGACTTTGTTGACCAAATAAGGACTGCGCGATGATCTGATGACTCACGTCGGTGGAGAGGCGGATGTCCATATATAGAAAAGGGGGAGGGGCGTATGTCCCTATATGGAAAAGGGGGCGGAGCATGACCATATTTGGGTTTGCCACATTTGCCACGGGTTTTTGGGGGGGCTAAAAGATCCCATCCCCTACTACTCATAAAACCTTGGACATAATATCTGAGTACAATGAATAAATTGGGACTTAGCAAAAGATCGATTCGACTGATGCCAGAAGTTAAAGCCTCAAGTAGCAGTGCCAGTACGGATGAATTTGAACTCCCATCTAATCAACAAGCGCTACTTTTAAATAGTTATGACGAAGATGAAATTGATTTCTCGTTGGATTTAACTAAAACCGTGGATATCATAGATCATGCAGATATCATTTCGGAGACCATGGCAGAATTTCAAAGTAAGATAAGCATCCACCATCAAATAGCCAAAGCCAGGGAAGGATTATCATATTCAATGTCCGCAGACCGAGATCCGCCATTTCTAAACTTGAATTTAAAATGTGTACCGTCATTTCATGATGATGATTTAAATAATGAATTCTCTGAAATGTGGAAGGAGAAATCAAAAAAAGTGAAGCAAGAACTATTAAGTACCAGTATTTCCTTCCTAGATGAAAAAATTTCAAAAATGAACAAAGAGATGAAAAATATAGTAGATAATGGAAAAGACCGAATAGGTTATCTGACCAAATCATCAGCAGAGGCCCGATGTGACCTTAATAATAGGCTGAGAGAACAGAAAGAGCGGTTCGACAAGGAATTAATAAAATTTAAAACAGACATTAGGGAACGAAACTTACACAGGAAAATTCCACACCAGAGAGGATATAGACACCAACCATATTGACAATAATTTGGAATCTTATCAGCAATAACTAATGCCGTTTGTGTTTAAAATCAAGTGACTTTATTTCAATTTGAAGAATTTCCAAAGTTTATAATAAAGCGTTATAGGATTATTAACCATGACGATCAAGATCATTCTGACGTTTTCCGGAATAGATATTTTTTATTAAAAGCAAGTGATTGTATGAAAAATTGATATTTTCACCTAAGACAATCAAGACTTATTATTGTCATTTATTGTTAACCGAATTTGAGAATATTTATTATAAAAATCCGTTAACTTCCTAAGGTTTGTTGTATTATTATTTCCGATGCTGCTGAGTCCCGCCCATATATTGTTTTTGACAGGCATATAGAATCACTCTAATTATAAGGTAATGGCTACAAGTCCCGCCTATACTGATCATGTGATATAGCGAACTGAAGTCGAAATATTTCAGTTTTATTGCTAGCGTAGAAATAACTAGACGTTTTAACAGAAAAAGAAAAGCCAAAAAAGCTAAAAACCGACTGAAAAATAGAACTGCAATGCAGTCAACTCGTATAAAGAAAAAACTTTTGAAAGCAAAACAACATGTTTTAAATTTATCAAAAACGAAATTAAATGATCACGATTATATATTATTATCAAAAGGGCTAAAATTTATCCCAAATCCGAGAACAAACATTGTCAAGCAAGAATTATTAAATGACTTCGATGAACTTGCGAGAAAAATGAGATGTCGTTATTTCTTTCATAATAAATCGGACAATATACATCCGTCTCTATTTAAAATCAAACCACAACCCAGCCTTTACCTGTAATACTTTAGAAAATTATATCAGTCTTACCAAATTGGAGTTATCTTATATGCCAGTCAGAAAATTTCGTGACAATATGTCCATATCCGAAAGAAAAAGTATAAAAAATCTTAAAAACAACAAAAACATTGTGATTAAGAAAGCCGATAAAGGGTAAAAGGAAGTAAATAAAGATGACTGGCGCCACCTAGTTTTTACATCCAAGATAATAGGTAGAAGTAAATTTATTTTCTGCTGACCTGTTAATTAGAAAAGAAAATTGTAATAGTGAGAAATGAGTGTTGGCTATTGGTGTAGAAATAGCGAGAAATTTGGAGGAAACTCTCTGTGATGAGCAAAATTTTCTGTGCATAATTAAGCAAGGGGTGTTCTTCATTCATACTAATTCGAAAATTCGGAACCATAGAGTACCCTTAAAAAATGCCATTTTTCTATCAAAAAAGCTGCGGCACCATATGTGTTTTGCAGTTTTATTCACACCCAAAGGTGTTGAAAATTCAGAATTTGACAGTTTTTTCAACGGAACTTTTATAGTGAAAACGCAGAACCCCAAAAGGCTACCATTGTCGCCTATGTAAATATTTACTTCATTTTAACCTAAAAATGGAAACGTCATTGTCTTAGATAAAGAGAGTTATCTCACGGAAGGTTTTCGGCAATTAACACTCCCACATTATGAGGAAATTGAAAAACACGATTTAGAAACACTACAATTAGAAATGAATACATATATTCAAAAAATGTATGTCGATGGTGCTTTGGATGAAATAACTTTTAAATATTTGAAGGATGGTACACAGAAAAAAGCTTGTCCCCGGCGCATTTATTTTCTTCCAAAAGTACATAAATTATGTACAAACGTGGTCAATAACATAATAATTGCTGGTTTTAATCCTGATAATACCACCTGGTCGCCCCATCATTTCACAGTCGGGATCTTTTTTCGAAAATGTTGGTTATTATATAGATCATTTTTTGGTTCCGATTGTTATGAAACAATACACTTATATAAAAGACAGCGCTGCATTTATTAACACAATTGAATCTCTACAACCTAGAACCAACTGTTTATTAGTTACTTATGATATTACAAATATGTTTACAAATTGTCCGATTGATGAATTATTAATTGCTGTTGAGAAAGCTTATTCAAGTTTCGAAAAATCTGAATACAAATTAAAATCTCCGCCTACCAAAGATATTATGTTCCTTCTAAAATGTATTTTAGAAAACAATGTTTTCGAATTCAATAAAAAAATATACAAACAAAAAATCGGTACAGCAATAGGTGCAGTTCCAAGCCCGGAAATTTGTGATATTTTAATTTTCGAAATTATAGAAAAGATCATGAATCTCTTCCCACACAAAGAAAAAATATTTTATTCCGGGAGATACAGAGACGACGGGTTTATAATATTTGACGGAGAAATACGAGAAATGGAATTGTTTTCCGAAATAGCTAATAGCATTCATAAATTTGTAAAATTTACATTTAAAATTACAACGAAAGAAACCGATTTTTTAGATTTGCATATTTTCAAAGGAAATAGATTTGCCGAAACAAATATTTTGGATTTAAAAATCTATTTCAAACCAACAAATTCTTTCTTATACCTTCACCGTGATAGTTGTCACAGCAAACATGTGTTTCGTGGATTCATTAAAGGTGAAACAATACGTTATAAGAGAAATACAAACAACAGTGCCGACCTTAACAACACACTTACAAATTTTAGGGAGAAATTACTCGACCGCGGGTATTGTCAGGCAGAAATTGAAAACAACATGCATTCAGTTCTGTGCAATAACAGATCGGACTTATTGAAACGAAATGATAAACATAACAACAAGAACATTCCTTTAATTATGGGAACACAGTACAATCCACGATTGAGGAGAATTAAAAAAAACTTATTAAAATATTGGAATCTCTTAAATTTCAACGATACGTGTAGACAAATCTTCAATAAAAAACCGATAATAGCCTACAAAAAACATAAAAATATCGGCGAAATGTTAACAAGTGCAAGAATAAAATAATAAAGATATCTAGGAGGACCCCTGACGAGAGCAGACCTAGAATATCTTTAATATAAATTAAAGCTTATGTCAAAAACCATCCCTTCAAATTGTTCTTAAACTGCCGAAACACTAAATTAGTGTCGGGTCCAACAAACAATAGGGATGCGTGGATGTTAAGTGTCATTAATGCACATAAAAGTTTAGTTCAAGTATATATACCGATATATAGAAATTTACATTTTAAAAAAGTATTGCAAAAGATTGTGAACGTATATGCTATTCCCATTTGTAACTTGAAAATAAAACTGTGACATGTATACACCTGATACACTTCATCAGTTAAATTACAAAATCTGTAAATACACTAGGGATTCAAGACACGAGGAACATCGCTCGCCAAAGGCCATGTGAGCTATTGCCATCACTTGGCGTCCGTCGTCGTCGTCCGTCGTCGTCGTCCGTCGTCGTAATCGTTAACTATTATATAAAACTCTTCTCCTCTGAAACTGCTTGACTAATTAGAACCAAACTTGGTATGAATGTTGCTTGGGGTACCCTGCATAGAACTGATGTGGGCTTTTTTGATTCGTCGAAAAACATGGCCGCTGTTACTAAAAATAGAACATAGGGGTCAAACAACATTTTTTTTCGCAAATATCTCAATAATCATAGGTTACGCCAAATTCTGGCAGGTTGAAAGTGTTCAGCATGATGAGAGCTACCTGTGTGCTGATTTTCGTGAAAATCTGTCAACTGATGTTAGAGTTATTGCCCCTTTTTGACATTTTTGGCTTTTTTTTATGTCATTATTTCAAAAATCTTCTTCTCTGAAACTACTTATCAAAATCAAATTAAACTTGGTAAGATTGTTCCTTAGGGTATCCTGCAAAAAGTTAATGCTTGGATTTTTGATTGGTTGAAAAACATGTCCGCCCTTACTAAAAATAGAACATAGGGGTCAAAATGCTGTTTTTTGCTATTTTTTCCTGAATTATAGAAAGAAAATGAAGATGAAAGCTACTTTCAAGGTAAACATGGTATCCTGAGTTGAATGGTGATGATGAAAGTTTTTTTCGGACGGCCATTTTTAAAATGGCTGCCACTTTCCCGCCATTTTTTACTGCCATCACTTGGCGTCCGTCGTCGTCATCGTCTGTCGTCGTTGTTAACAATTATACAAAACTCTTCTCCTCTGAAACTCCTTGACTAATTAAAACCAAACTTGGTATGAATGTTCCTTGGGGTACCCTGCATAGAACTGATGTGGGGATTTTTGATTTGTCGAAAAACATGGCCTCTGTTACTAAAAATAGAATATAGGGGTAAATTGCTGTTTTTTGCTAATAACTCAAAAACCGTTACAGATATCGAAAATGTGACATGGGGTAAAATTGATCAGCATGACAAGATCTACCTACCCTTAAATTTTGAAGAAAATTCCAAAACCCATTTAGAAGTAATTGCCCTTTTTTCGTCAAATTTTCAAAATTTTAACATTTTTCGTCATTTATCTCCAAAAATTTGAGATAGAAGTGAAATGTAAATTTTAAAAATGTTTGCCATGTTGAGATCTACATACCCTGAAATTTTAAAGGAAATTCCAAAACCCATTTAGGAGTTATTGTCCTTTTTTTGTCAAATTTTCAAAATTTTAACATTTTTGCATTTATCTCCAAAACTATTTGAGATAGAAGTGAAATATAAATTGAAAAATGTTTGCTATGTTGAGATCTACCTACCCTGAGATTTTGAAGGGAATCCCAAATTCTATTTAGGAGTTATTGGTTTGTGTAATTTGAGGTCGGGTTCTGTTACATTTATTTAAGGTTCACCCTTATTCCTGGTCAATTTTGTCAACTTCCTGCAAGGACTACCACCATCAGGGAACATATTTTAATATTAAACCTTATGAAAAATAAATCTTAAACAAATTTTCCCTGAACAATTGAACCAATTGCAACAAACTTGGTCAAATAGTTGATTAATTGTCCAATGAAAACCAGACTCCAGGTGAGCGATACATGCTCTGGTGAGCCTCTTGTTGATATGTATGGTCATGTATGAGGATCATGAAATTAGACATAGCTTTTTATTGTGTCATCTCTATTTTTCCCTGTCCTCGAGAACACCTTACTTTGTATGGTCAAGTGGATAACGTAAATATTTTAAGGTGACCTGGAAAATTGTTGAAATATGCATGGACTATCCTGACTCTGTGATGTGTTCTGTGCTCTTTTATGCTATTTTTGTTTGGGGTTCTGTCTGTTTGGGTGATGTTGATTGGTTGGAATATATGTCATTGTTGACCTGTCCTATTATCCATTTGTTGTTCATTTATAAATGTGCAGTAGGTCGAAATTGGCCTATACAGAGTCTTCACACATTACCTACTTAAATGCCAAAGTTATATTTTTATCTTTACAAGTATTAAGCCCTCAGAAGTATGGTTTCTGGGACGAAGATGTACTATTACTATGCCTAAGTAGCCCACATCCAACCCACGCGTAAACGTGGAGAATTTAGATTTTTCATGCGTAAAGACTTAAGCATGTTAACAATGGTTTGAAATGTCGATAAAATAATTTGTCTATAGTATCATGTTAGTTTAAGTCAGATTGAACATCAAATTCTTTAATGAAATGATCGGAAATGGCAAAAATGGTTTGGGAAATATAAATGTTGCCTTTTTCAAAGATTTGTCCATTTATTAGAACATTTAGTATCTAGTTTTTTAGTTTTTTTACCTCTTTATTTTTTTTCAAAGTTCGTCTCCCTTTGATAGTTCTCCCTCCTTTCTCCCGCCCCCTTTCTCCTTTCTCCAGCCCCCTTTGTCCCTGTCTCCCAATACCCTTTCCACCCCCTCTATGATGCACTTTAAGCTTGACGAATGCCCAGTGATAGCTCAACTCACTAAACTCAAACCGGTATGCTGTTGATAACTTGTACTCTATATTTTTACTCTGTATTCTTTAAAGGTGTTCTCTATTCGGACTTCTATTTTTATCCTCTATGTTTATTTGTACTCTATCTGGAGCTAAAGAGACTTAATGCTGTTTCAACAATAAACTTTTATTAAAAAAAATACAACAAGGCAAGCAAATTCAACAAGTGTAAAGTAGTATCAAAAAATGTAGACGAAAAATGTATCAAAAGTAAATGGGGAGTATAATTTAGCAATGTAAACTAATATCAAAAATAGAGAGGTATCAAGGAGCAAATTAGACTTCATAAATTTACTCTAAATAAACATGGATCAACCTATAAATTGAGTGTTTAGAACAGACCAGGTTAACTTACCAGCAGAGTGGAAAGCTTCAACATATCAGACAGGAAACCCGTCTTTAGACCAATTTTAACATAACCCGGTAATCGGAATATATATATGTGAAAGTTTATAAATTAAGGTATGATAAGAAATTTGGAAGTACAACAACTTATTAATAAATTATAACAACTTACTTCTGAATAACTAAAAGATTTCAATTATAGACGATCTTATTATATATTAAATGCCAAAGATAAAACTGAACATATGATAAAGTAATTAGTGAAAAGTAAATTAAACATTTGTCATGGAACATAACTCCGTTTTCCTACACGGGTAAGGTTTGGACGGGTTTTCAGCTCGAGAAAAGACCATATTGGTCGAAACGTTGGGTATTTTTAACTTTTCAGTTTGATTGTTGTTGTTTTTTTACGATTTTATATTTGGTTTTGTTCGACTTGTGTATTTTAGTCGTTTTATGCCCCTTTTGACAGCTCACCATTTTCATTTATTTTCTTGTTAAATGTATATAGTCTGAGATTGCTCTAATGTCTGACGGCCCCCTTTTTTTTTATTGATCTGACGTCTGACGGTCTTTGTTTGATTGCTCTGACGCCTGACGGCCGTCAGATTTCAGAGCAATTTCGGACTAAAATGTATAATGCATGAAGTTTCGGCGTTTTAATATTTTTTCCATTTGGTGTTGCCAAATGTAATAACTGAAAAAGTCATATATGTTTAAAAACTATATTTGCATGCATCCTTTACTACCAGGGAGATACTTTAGTTTCCATATTGATGGTATTAATTAACATTTAAATATCAATCAAATAATTATAAATATAATGATTTGTATTAAAGTCATTTAGACCCTTTTCATATGCCAGTATTTGACCATTGGGATATTTTGGGCAAGCTATTTCAGTATGAGAGCGTTTGGTTGGACGTTTGTCACGTAGATATGACTTTTATCAATATTTAATTCACCAAATTCCGTTTTCAAATTAAATATATCTCAAGTAGAAGCCATGATATTATTATTCATTAATATCAATATTACAAAAAGAGTCTCTCGAAGGTTTTTCTTTTCTTGAGGACTATGTAATTTTTAAATCTGTTAAAATATCTATATAAAGTATCCATATCTAAGGATTTTCTTATAAAAATCTATGCAAAACACAACAGAAATCATAAAAAACGAGAACTGTGAGTGATATCTAGGAGTTGCGCTTACAAGGTTTAAACATGTAAAACACTTAAGTTGGATCTTCTCCCTTTGTTAGCATCCGGCAATAATTATATTGCTTCATGCACATCTACATATGATTCCTAACCTTCATATACAGTTTCATCAATATCCATTGATTTAGGAGGAGTTGTGCTTACAAGCTTTAAACATGTAAAACCCTTATATAGATTATTTCCCTTTGAAAGCATCCAACAATAATTATGTTGCTTCATGGACATCAACATAAGATGCCCAACCTTCATATAAAGTTTCATCAAAATCCATTGAACGGTTTAGGAGGAGTTGCGTTTACAAGCTAAAAGCATGTAAAACCCCTAAGTTTGATTATCTCCCTTAGCAAGCATCTGGCGATTATTATCTTGCTTCATGCTCATCTACATATGATGCCCAACCTTCGTATAAAGTTTCATAAAAATCCATTGAACGGTTTAGAGTCCGAGTTTGTTAACTGTATTAATGAAAATCTCATACTGATAGTCAGAGCTTTGGTCCAGTTTACCCATTAAAGCTTAAACGATCTTGGACTTGACCTCCGGAAACATCGACCTTTTCGAAATTCCGAAACACAGTTTTAAATAACCAATAGCAATTTAGAAATTTTAGAAAAACATGACCAAGTACATTTTAAAGTGTTCAGTTGTAACTCTGGAATGCCAGTATCTGTAACTCTGGGATACCAGTATCTGCTAGACTGTACAGTTCTTGAATACCAATATTATACATAATACAAGTAATACCAGTATCGCGTTTGTATTCTCCACTTTATCATTTAATTTATTGCATTTTCATTGTTATTGCATGATTTTCAATTTTTACTTACAAAATGTAATTATAACCACTGGCCTTTTATGTTATGCATTTTTATGCTCCGCTTTAGGTTAAAGTTTGGATTGAAGGTAGTTTAATGGGAAGTAGATGTCATTTCGACATGAAACTTTGTCACTAAATACCTTAGGTTTTGATAAATTCAATATTTAGGTCAAAGGGGTGGTGTGACCTTAATGTCACGGTTGAGTGATTGTGATTAAGGAATTCGCACCGCTTTTGTTTAAGTTTAGATTGAAGGTAGCTTAATGGGAAATTCAATGTAGATGTCATATGCACATGAAACTTTGTCACTAAATACCTTAAGATGAGATCTGTTCAAAATTTAGTTCAAAGGGGTGGTGTGACCTCAATGTCACGATTGCCTGATCATGATTTAGGTGTTTGTACCGCTTTAGGTTAAAGTTATGATTGAAGGTAGTATGATAGGAAGTATATATAGCAAGCCGTTTTATTATTTATTCTAACTTCAAGATATCTCATATAATATATAAGATATCTTATATAATCTAGTTTTTATAAGATATCTAATTATATCATTATAAGACATAACTATATACTTTATAAGTTTATAAGGTTAATATCATAATGAGAAACGTTTTGTTTCTTTTATATATTTATTTACTGTAGAAAATATAACTAAATTGTCATTTAAATCTAAGTTATCATTACCAAACAATAGCAAATCAATTGTAACGGGAATATCTAAGTGGGTCAGCTCATTAAGCATAACATTTCTTTGCACTATAAAATTATTACGAGATAATTGATAGTGTTCGACACTTTCACACATATGACCGCATGTACAATATGCATCTTGTACTAAATTAGCCTTGTTTAAATCAGCACTAAGTGCACTGCACTTGTTGCGAAGCCTTGAATGTAAAATAGAAAATACTCCATAAAAATAATATCTAGGTGATTTAACATTATGATAATACAATTGTTGCAATTTTAACTTGAAAGATAAGAAAGTAGGATTTTGACGAATATCTAAATCTAGTTTATTCCATAAATTAATACATGATGGAAAAACGACTGTTGATAAACTGACAGACGGTGTAATGGTATATTAATATTTTGTCTATTTCGGAGGTTATAATTAGAAGTGTCCGATACATACGGAGAAACCAATTCTTGTAAATAATCCGGTCCCTGGTTATTCACTATTTTATAAAACATCGTTAATTTTTTAACTTCTCTTTTTACACTTAATTTCTCCCATCCCGTCTATCTATAAATGGAGTTAATACTAGCGTAGCATGGTAATCCGGTAACTATGCGTGCCGCTTCTATCTGAATCTTTTCCAACCGTTCGCAATTAATTTGCCCAGAGTTGTCCCAGACTTCAGATGAATATTCCAAAATAGGACGAATAAAAGTCATATAAATCTTTTCAAGATATTCCCTCTTTAGTTTGAATTTGAGTTTCCTCAGTACGTTTACTGATTTTGACGTCCTCTCTATCAAGTTATTAATATGTTTATTCCATTTACAGTAGTTACTAAAAATTATACCTAAATGTTTATGTGTGTCTACAGGAGCTACTGAAACTCCACCAATATCAAAAGAAGGGTTGTTCTATATATTTCTATTACTAAAAATCATTATATCTGTTTTATTAGGATTAAATTTTAGCATCAATTTATCAGACCGTTTTTGTAAATTATCTAAATCAATATTTATTAAAGGTTTTAGATTTGTAACATCTGGTGCTGAATGGCCAATAGATCTGTCATCAGCAAAAAGTCTACTGAATCCACTTAGATCACCCGCTTTGTCATTAATATAGACTAAAAACAATAGCGACCCCTGGGGCACACCAACCTTTAAGTAGCCCAATGTGGATAGTGAATCTTTTAAAACCTACAACCTGAAATTGTACTTTTTTCTGACCAAAGTTCAAAGGGTGCATTCGAAACCTACCCCAAAATAGTCACATGGCTATTTTTCCCCATTAGTCAAAGGGCACGTTCAAAACCTACGTTAAAACCCTTGCCAAATTAGCCACATGGCTATTTCGCCCCTCCTTTCCTTGTGATTTTTATTTTTTTTTTACTGAAGTTAGTTTATCACAGCTACCCATGAAATTGTACTTTTTTCTGATCAAAGATCAAAGGGTACGTTCAAAACCCCCATCAAAATAGTCATATGACTAATTTGCCCCCCCCTCTTTTCCTTGTGATTTTTTATGTTTTTTTACCGAAGTTGGTTTATCACCGTTGTACTTAGAATTGTACTTTTTTTCAGACCAAAGATCATAGGGTACATTTAAAACCTACGCCAAAAATATGGCTATTTGCCCCCTTTTCCTTAATACTATTTGTTACTCCAATATCTTCAATCATAAGAAATTTGTGTGAATGATTGTTTGTATGGTATATGTATGTGTGGGTTGTGCATGTATGCTTGACTTTCATGATTCATGTTGATTCACATGCCCTTTATTGGCCCTTTGATTAGGAATAAAGAATTTAATTGATTTGATTTGATATACAACATTATCCGTGATGATATAATATTTTTCAGGTTATTTACAATTATCGATCGGTTGTAAAGTATAACACCAGCTGTTACATTATTGATTCTAGAATGTTCACATGAACATTATTGTGACGCAATACCACTACGCATACTAGGGGGAGTAGCCATTTTAATATTTGCGTCAAGCGAAACACGGGTGTAAAGGAAGAATTGTAATGTTTAAAGAGGATTTTCTCTTGGAAAGTATCAGAAAAGGAGTGCTACCGTATCAAGGGACAGTGTGTCAGCAAATTTGAATATCCGCCAGGTTCTCACGGCGTTAGAATAAAACGGAAGTTCAGCCATGTTCTTACAGCGTTAAAACAAAACGGAAGTGCAGCCGCCATATTCTAACAGTGTTAGAATAAAATGGAAGTTCCACCATGTTCTAACACTTTAATAATAAAACGGAAATGCAGCCGCCATGTTCTTACAGCGTTAGAATAAAACGGAAGTTCCACCATGTTCTAACACTGTAATAATAAAACGGACTTAAGTTTAGCCATGTTTTTACAGCGTTAGAATAAAACGGAAGTTCTCTACGCACACACACATATACAAATCTTACCGTGACTTGGCTCATTCTAATTTTAAAACATGCTAAATCCGGTTAACTTGGGGCAATTTAATTCATTTTCACTGGATTTAATTTCTGACATACAGGAACTGCAATATCATCTAGTTTTTGACGTTCGTCGTAAAAATTAGTCATAAAATTGATAATCCTATCAAATTCCTCATCTGTAATTTTTCCGTCTTCCAATGCCTTGCTTATTCCATTTTCAATCAGGGACGCCATTCAGTTTGGAATGAAGTGTAAGAGATGTATTCTCCATATCCGCTTTTTCAACTGTATAAAGCAAATTAAAGTAAATAAGCCCATACAGGGACTCAAAATTGCTAAGGGTCAGCATATTTCCACATCATACTCGTCACTAGCATTAGGCTTAAAATTGCAGATATCATCGAAAATTCTAGCGATTTGATCCGAGCTGTATTCAGTTTCCGGGTAATTTATTCCGGTTCCAACTTCTAGTTTGTCTGTCAGGAGCTTACGTTCTGCATTTGCTTTATATACACTGAAAGTATCGAGTAATAAAGGGTTTTCTTTTTGATTAACATGTTTGCCATCTCTTTGCAAGTATGCCATTACGTGTTTCGGGTGCTTTATTCCTGCTGTAATACGATATGCAAGTCCGGCTGATAGACTTGAATCACTTATCACCTTGGTTTCATGTAATTTTGAAGAACGGTGGATAGACCATCAGAATTGAACTGAAGTCTTGGAATACAGAGCTCAAAGTGTGTAATTATGACTCTACTTTCATCAGCACCAGTCCTGAATATCAAGTAATTATCGTTGTTAATCTCTATCTTAATTCCCATCTTAACTGGACGCAATAGATTTTGTTCTAGCGACTGGAAGAAACTGAATCGATTTAGAGGTATTTTTGCTGTTACGTCCACAAGGGCATTTGTTAGTGCAGCTCTTGCTGCAAATCCCGTATTTTCCGCAGCGGCAACTTTCCTATTGTTAGGGTAAAAAAAAACTGTTTTTACCAACATAATTTACATATCCATCGAACAAAGTAAGTAATGTTTTAACGTGATTTGCTAATGGCAGATCGTTACAGTCGTATAATATTTTTCCGTTTTGTCTGTCATGTGACGAGATAAATTTGTGGCATCAGAAATAACAGATACCTCATTATTAGTCGGTGCCGTACCATCTTCTAGCTTTTGTACCCTGAATTTTGTTAGGAAATATCCCTTGTACCAATCATAGAAAGACGTCTTATCGTTTACCGTAAATCTATAGTTCGTTTTTACCTATTGTTGTATGTTGGGAGGAAATTTTAACGGGGTATCTAGTTGGAAGCTACACATCTCGTACCTTTCGACAAACTTTGTTCCCCTAAACGTCTTTTTCTTACAATATTATTTTTGTTTTTATATATATATAAATATGAGCAGTTACTGTGTCAAAGAGCAAAAGATCACGGAGTCTCGCTTCCCAAGGGTGGTAAGAATAAACAACGGAAGATACATGGAACATAGCACGTGTGTTAGCTGCGGAATCACTAAAACCAAGTTTGTCTCAGGAAAAAAAGGGAGGAAAAATGGATATACACTAAGCCATTAGACCTATAGAATTAAAGGTGGTATTACTCTACCAGGAACAAATTATTGCGACCTTATAATAGAATGGATATACCCACCAAGAACAAATTAGATGGGGTATGCAGAAGTCACGATCTTGTTACTCCGATTTTCCAGGAGCAAAACAAGAGTATGACAAAAAAATGTTGTCGGAATTAAAACAAGTAAAACCCTCATCTGTTGGAGAGGCCGTGAACAAAAAAATAGTCCAGGGTGTAATAGAAGCCAAGAGTAAATTGGGACTCGGAGTAAAACAAGAGGCTCTCAAGAGCCTGAATCGCTCACCTGGCAAACAATGCACTATAAACTAAATCTCATCATCACCATTCACTAAGGATACCATGTTAAAATTAAAAACCAAATATTGTTGAAATCCGAGCAAGTGTAAAAAAATGGCGGGAAAATGGCAGCCATTTTAAAAAATTATAATTCAGGAATGAATAGCAAAAAACAGCATTTTGATCCCTATGTTCTATTTTTAGTAAGGGCGGATATGTTTTTCGACCAATCAAAAATCCAAGCATTAACTTTTTGCAGGATACCATAATGAACAATCTTACCAAGTTTCATTTGATTTTGAATAGTAGTTTTAGAGGAGAAGATTTTTGAAATAATAACATAAAAAAAAGCAAAAAATGTCAAAAAAGGGCAATAACTCTAACATCAGTTGACAGATTTTCACGAAAATCAGCACGCAGGTAGCTCTCATTATGCTGAACACTTTCAATCTGCAGAATTTGGCGTAACCTAATGATTTTTGAGATATTTGCGAAAAACTGTTGTTTGACCCCTATGTTCTATTTTTAGTAACAGTGGCCATGTTTTTCGAGGGATCAAAAATCGAAGCATAAACTTTGTGCAGGATATCCTAAGGAACAATTATGCTAAGTTTTATCCAAATCCATTCAGTAGTTTCAGAGGAGAAGATGTTTGAAAAATTGTTAACGACGACAGACGACGACAGACGACAGACGATGACAGACGACGACGGACGCCAAGTGATGAGAAAAGCTCACATGGCCTTTTAGGCCAGGTGAGCTAAAAAACCGCAGGCAGCAAAGCAAAACCCGCAGGCGCGAAGCAAGTGGACAGACAAATTGGCAGAGGAGTTGCATAAACAATGAAGAAAAAAGTTTTCCCTCAGTGGAAGTGTCCCATGCCGATGACACTTGGAGTGCCGATCTTGTAGACATGCAATCTTATTCAAGACATAATAAGGGGTACAAGTATTTACTCAATATAATTGACGTATTTTCTAAATACGCATGGAGTGTGCCACTGAAATCAAAAACAGGACAGGAAGTGAGCGAAGGGTTCAGAAAAATACTAAAGGAGGGTAGGACTCCAGAATTACTATGGGTCGATCAGGGATCTGAGTTCTACAATCAAAAGTTCAAAAAACCCCTGGAGGACCATGATATAGAAGTGTACCTCACGTTCAATCAAGGAAAGGCCGTGATTATAGAGCGCTTCAATCGCACCCTGAAGGGTAAGATGTTCCGCTACTTCAGTGCTAATAACACCTATAATTATATAGCGGTACTACCAAAACTCGTAGAGCAATACAATAATAGGAAACATACTTCTATAAAAATGAAACCAATCGAGGCAAGAAAACTCTCTAATGAAAACACGGTGTACCGTAATTTGTATCCGGATGCGCAGAAAAGACCTCAAAATTTTAAATGGGCCATAAGGTCAGAATAAGCAAAAGCAAGACACGTTCGAAAGGGGTTACACACCCAACTGGACTGAAGAGGTATTCACGATATCCGCCATTCAGTACACGGATCCAATCACGTATAGAATTACAGACTTGAATAATGAGTCTATAGAAGGTAGCCTTTACGAACCCGGACTCCAGAAAACAGATCAAGAGACTACCGCATAGAAAAGATCATCAGACGGGATAAAAAGAATGGGAGAGTATATATCAAATGGAAAGGATATCGAGACAAATTTAAATCCTGGATTCCCATGTCAGACCTGGAGTCCCTCCGTCCTAAATCTTTCAAGTAGAGGCTCTTAATTGTGTTTATGCCACCAAATATAATTTTTGTTCCAGCTATGTGGTAATTTTGGAAAAGTACGGTGTATCCACACCCTTAATTTACTACCGGTAATAGCTCCGTCTACTAGATGTAGAATCTTGCCGTTCTCCTCAAAATCGAGTATTGTATACATTCCACATGGTAATTTTTCTAAAGAAATAGGTTTGCCACACGCTTCCTTTTATATTTTTAAAAACTTTATTTTCTCATCGAGGTATACTGACATCAGATCTTTACCTGAATCTTCGTAGTCAGACTCGTCAATATTCGACTCGTCAACAGTTGGTGGTTTGTAACTCATTTTTCTTTTTGTTTAATTTTTAATCACACAAATGATGGAAAAAAGAGAAGGATTTACGTTCTTCAAGCGTTATTTCATATTACTTGATTCAAACACCCGATATTTTTTTCTCAGGTACATTTACATACAAAAAGGAATAGGGATCTTTGGTAGCCAGTTTTTCTTTTTGAACCTGAAGCTCAGATGAGACAAGA
This sequence comes from Mytilisepta virgata, assembly GCA_028015205.1. Lineage (NCBI taxonomy): Eukaryota > Metazoa > Mollusca > Bivalvia > Mytilida > Mytilidae > Mytilisepta > Mytilisepta virgata. Next base: position 508,091 of record CM051520.1, on the reverse strand, counting down.
CCCCTTCTTTTTTGCTTGGAAAGTCATATACTATATAGAAATTACAGTTTAGTCTACAATCTTTGGGTATCCAAAAAAAAAGATTGATTAAGATAAACATACTTAATTTTTTATGCCTTCCGCCTATGAAGATTGATCTTGCTGCGAGCAACTATAATCATCAAAGATTACAATCTTCTGCCCAGTGTCATCGACAGTATCAATGTCTTCGACGTCTTGATTTGAGACTTGCAGTAAATCCTCCAAGTCCACTTTTAATTTTTTGGCGATTTCCAAATTCTTGGCGTAAAGAATGACCTTGTTAAAATACACTAGCGGTATGAACAAAAGATGCATTAACAAATTAGTCTTACCAGATCGGGGTGGCCCTACAATGAGCATACGGAAAAAATCTCTTGGAATATTGTCGACTCCTTCTATTGTCTTGAAGTTATTATTATTCCCCATTCCAGGGAAGTATTGTGGTACCGACGTCATTTTTATAACCGATAGGAAAAGATTTATTTCTATCTAGGAGAATTCTTCCCTTGTATTCGTTCTTATTTGCGAGTCTCTCAAAGTTCTTGATGTGAAGAATACTGAAATGATCGATCCCTTGCTCCTTCGATGATCTCTTCAGATGTACCTTCTTCATGGAGAAATCTCTCGTGTTCTTCACTTGCTCATCCTGCAAAATCCTTTGAAAGTCTCCTTGTGTTAACTTGGAGTTGTCCAACCCTTTCCCCTTTAATTGTCTTAACGCTAATTACATTATCGCTATCAATTGTAATAGTCATATATAATTTGGGCGCGATATATATGCCCTCTATTATCTTGGCGTCCTTCTTGTAATCATTCACCCAAGTTATTTCCGTTGTAATTATCTGTAAGTTTTTTTATCTCCCAGCACGTGTAACCTATCACTGTCCGTGTAATAGAAGTCCTCTTCCACCTTTTGTTTGGGGTTCATGTTCATCATGTCGTCGTACATGATTTTGTGACTGTAGGCAAGGACGAAAGCATCCAAGTGCGACAGTTTACTAATTTTATTTAACGAATCGATCTCGGATCTGAGATATCTGGAAATGTACCAGGTCTTAGAGACCTACACGTGATCGGTAACCACATACTTGTGGTGAAACTTCCAATAATCGTTGTTATCCTTGATGATCTGAGTATGATTATATATCGGTCTTTGGATCATCTTCCCGTATTATCCGTTCATCAACAGTTTTGCTAACGTGTACTGTACGCTTCCCTTCTGGCTATTCTTCTTGAGTCCGAAGAACTTCTGTATATAATTATACAAAACCTTACTCGTCTCTTCCCAATAGTATCCCTCGATGATTTCGACTTCGTATCCATATTTTGTCATCTGCTCTATATCTATTGAAGTATACCAGACCTCAGAATCTTCTAGGTCCCACATCGTGAAACCCTTTGTATTTTTTCTCGCCACGACGGGGTTCAACAGGGTCTTATTTGCTTTATATCTGACTAAACACCCCCATTTTACCCTTCATGGTCTTAACCTTCGTGTACTGTAGCCACCCGGCAGGAAACTCATTTGGCATGGAAGGGGGGGTAGAGGGACATGAGGGACTCAAACTTCATTTTCTCTTGAACAACATTGAGAGTGTAATGTACCTCGGCCAGCTCTATATTAGAGAGGCATCCCCTGTTCTTGTGTTTTTTTGTTTCAACGCAATATAGACCGAAGGGGATATTATTCCGTTTTATTGTGTCCCACGCTATTGGGGACGGGATCGGTGTCCTAGGCGCTAGATTGTAAATCCTCCTTATCGAATTGCACAATGTAATTGTGGGATTTAAACCCGGTAATAATTTCCCCAGACATCGGAAGAACAATTGTTATTGGTCGATTTCAGATATTTTCTTTTTACCCCATCCGTTATCTTCTCTGACTTTTCTCTGGGCCAACATCCGCCGTCTAGAGGCCTCAGTACTTTAATTCTGATCTCTATTATCTCGTACACGTAGTCCTTGTTCGGTGCAAGATGAATATCGGTGTAACTCTGGTACAGGTCAACAAAATCGGCATTCATACTCTTGGTATATTGCATATATAGCTCGGCCTATTCACTCTGTACGACCTAATCCCGTTCCGATCTGGGTAGTTAATCTTTTGTACCTTTTATCTCATTTACTATTTTAAAATTTGAGTCAGGTATAATTGCCGATGCACGCTTACAATGCTCATTAGATCTATAATGATACCTTTTTTTGCTGTCACACAAACAAGTTTATTACAATATTACAATATTAGAACTTGTGAGAGTGTTAGTACTTCTTTGAGGCTTCTCTGTTGTTAACACTTCTTTTCACGTCATCTGTTTGGTACAACGGTTCATTCTATCTATTCCAACATTTTGATAATTACAGGTAAAAAGGTAAAATTTTGTGTTGGACTAGCAAGAATATTTATGCAAACAGATGATTTAGGGTGATTATATTATAAAAACATATACATATGGGGATAAGTTAATTAAGGCTAATTAAACTAATTGTTGTTTAATAATTAATAGAAAAGATAGTTTGTATGTTCAGAATTTTAAATGAGAATTAAATTCAATATAATTTAAAAAGTGACATATATGAAACAAATATTGCAACAGTAGTTCACGCACTAAAGCATTATACAAGAAAAAAGGATCAATTAAGCATTAAAATATTTTTGAAAAAAGTGACAGCTTTTTCAATTTGCTGTGCCAACCTTCCAGATGATAAACAGTCCTGGGAATAAAAAATAAAAATAAATATTTAATACACATGATACATGCATAACGTTAAATATGGCGAATAAAAATAAATATGTTGTCTTTACAGTAAATATTGCCCTTTTTTCTATATTTTAAAATAGTATGAAGTATTATACTTTGAACGATACATTAAATTGAAATATTCCTGCTTTAAAGCTAAAATATTTCACAGAAACATATTTTAGTTTCATTTAAATTTTTATTATCAGCATGACTTTTATTTATAAATAAAATAAATAGCACGTTGTCGTAGTGGTTCCACAAGAGCCTGTCGTTGCCACCAATCCAGTAGTTGCTGATATAGTTGGTGTATCCAGCTGTTGGTATGTCGATGTTGGCGTTGTCATTCAAAATTCAAAATTATCATGCATAACATTGCATAAGCCATGATAAGCTTGTAGTGTTCAAAATTTATAATTATATTTCTGACACATTATATTTTTTTAAAGAATAAAAAGCATAAAAAATTTAATAATAAATGCATAAAGAAAAAAATATTACACTTCTGAAATAGAAAAAATTATACTATATAGCAAATGAGGATTTTTTTGTTTGGATGCAACAATACTTACAAAATAATAACACAATTAACTATCAAATAATTTAATCCTCAAGACCACCTGTCATCCAAGCTAGCGATAATGTCTAAAACAACATACTTAACTAAAACAACACCTTTTATTCTCACCATGTTGGAATAGATAGAATAGGTAAATTTAAAATTTTGGAATAGCTAGAAGACACCGGTAGAACATTGTCATTCTTATTTTCTTATTACTTGTTACTATTTATACTAATCTATTTATCCTTCTCTGAATTCTTCGCGGAGTGCTTCGCAGGGTGCCCTTGCCCAGTAACCTACCGATTTTTGTCGCAGAATCATACTTTTTTATCTCCTTGATTAACGCACCTGGTTTTGGCGCCTGCGGCACGAGTGCTTCGCGAGGTGCCTCCGGCACGCGTGTTGGGATTGTAATGGTTTTAGGGGACGCCTTGGGTGATTTTTTTCTGCAACGTATTGTCCCACCTTTTCGCCTAGTTTTTTACTCCCGGTGTATAATGCCGCGGTCGGTGATTTCTTTTTATTTTCTCTTTTGCTATTTGTTTACGGTCTGCTTGGCCGCAGCACTAAATGTACTGTCGAATAAACCGGCACCCTGCTGCGCATTCTGTTCTTCCCTTTTATAGGGTCAACATAGAAATATATATTTCAAACTCCTTATTGTACGCTCTCTTCAATTTGTTACTCTATATTTCTCTGAAAATAAAAGTAAAGCTAGTATCAACACCATTCAGATCTATATTTCTCTCATCTGCATCAGTCACCCAAACACGGATAGACCCGATTCTCGTCTCGAATATCCCATTATTTATATTAGGTAATTTACTACTTTATTCTTCTGTCTTTGTCATTATTTCACTACCGTGAATATTGAAGAAGATTCTTCTGGTTCCTTCACTATTTTCTTATCAACGTTTTTTTGATTGCTCCTTGGGTATGTTTGTCCTTTTTCTTATCAAACCCGATTAAATCAGCAAAGTTCGCCTCTCTCAGATCCAGTTGAAATATTGGCGTTTAGTGTAATTAGTACTTTGAAGCTCGTTAAATCAAAGTTTAAAGTAATCTGAATATCTTCGATTTTATCATTTACCGATTGGTACTCAGCTATATATGTGGACATGTCCTCGTAACTATAACTTCCATTGGCGAAAATTATCTCCTTAAATGTTTTCCCAGAGTCAACACTTTCTTATTATTATTGGACTCAGATATATTATACAAACCGTACGTCATAGTATTTATCTGAGATAGACCAAATACGTATTGTTTATTCTTATCTACCAAAATTAGAGGGGATATTATCTCCCCTCGTTTGTCTTGCAGCATAACTAGACAATGTAATTTTCTGTTCCACTTTTTCATTACTCAAAATATTTTCTATATAGTACTCGGGTTGCTCTCCTTTTATCTCCGCATTTTTCAGACGAGTATCTATAATAGACATTTATTCATTCAATATACCAACACTAGTATTAACAGAGGAGTCTATACTCACAATCACGTTCCAATCGATTTAAAAGACTATCGGTATTATTGCACAAAATATGTGTGTATTTACCGCTTGTCTTCAATAGTGGGTATGACGAGAGGGAAATCAGATTTCTGAACGTCCTCTTTGCTGAATCTGAGAATCTGGGTTGTACCTCTTTGTCACTAGATCGATAAAGTCATCATGTACATTTTCATCAAATAATAGATTTCCTGTCTTGTCTAGTCCATTCAACTTATTATATTCGAGGAAGTGCTCTAAATCCAATACTAAATCAGAAAAGACACCAGAAGTATCGATCTTGTAAGACCCTTTCGAGGATAAAGCTTTCCCAGTTTTACCCTGCAATTTCTTATAGTACCTCCTATTTTTCTTTGTCAATTCGTCAGAGGGATGGGTCTTTAGCTACCTGTTTGAGTTTTCCAAGCTCTATATTGTATTTTTTGTGCGTCTTTAATCTTATTGTTAGTATCTGAGAATGTATCGCCTTCATGTTGATGTTCAGCATCAAGATTTTCGAGGATCTATTTCAACGGCTTTAAATCGTTCTGCTTCCTCCTCAGGTCCCTCTATTTGCGGTAGTGCTTCTTCCTGTATTAGTAAGGGTTGTTATACGGGTACTAATTGATTGGCAGCTCCGGTATTTTTTTCCATTGCCTTTGTTACTGGCTCAAAGATCTCTTTATATCTATCTGATTGTACACTTTTTCTTATTTTTTCTTGCTCCTTCCTTAATCTAAACTCGTTTCCTGTTTTTTCTGCTTTGGATTTTTTAAGGCCCCCTCTCTCAATTCATCCAACGTCATTTTTTTCTTTATAAAATAAAAGTTATAAAAATGTGTATCTTTCACACAATATCTCAGGTCTTTATCTCCAGTAGGGCAAACAAACACTAATTTTAATGCGGTACTAAGTAAATATGCAAGAAAAGCACAATTAGTAGGGAGTGCTTACGGAGTGATAAAGATCTCGACATGAGTGGATACAAAATTAAAAACGTTGCAGCCGTGCCAAGGTGGAGATCATGTTGCTACTATCAAACAGATTGCTGATTCTTTCCTGTAAGAGCACAAAAAGATTTGGATATGAACAAGAAATATATTAGGGGATTGGAGACAAATATATGTCGGTATTTTATGATATATTAGGGGATTGGAGACTAATTTATTTCGGTATTTTGTGATACGTTTTATTAAATGACCCAACATATGCGGTTAACAAAAAGTCATTGCAGCAGAAAATAGACATACAGAAACGGGACTTTTTATCTGCAGACGCGGAAATAAGAAAGGAGTTGGTAAGAAAAAGATAAAATTGAGGAAGCAATTGACAGACACTGAGACCAAATTAAGACATGATTTGGCTAGCAAGTCTTTTGTCGCTGCAAGCGAGACGAAATTGAGGAAAGACTTGCATAGTCATTATCTGAGACCAATTCACCTCTCACAGTTTGAGGAAAAATTGGATGCCAAAATCAGCGCACTACCACAGTCTGGAGGATCGACTGGTGGGTCTACTGCAGACGTATATTCCAAGAGTGAAGTTGATGTCAAATTTGATGCACCACCAGAAAACGATGTGTATACTAAGAGCGAATTGGATGCAAAATTGCAGTCTGGCTTATATACCAAGAATGAAGTGGATACAAAAATTCAGGACTTCGTTAATAATGATGATTACAAGAGAGGACTAAGAAGATTTGTCGATAAATCTGCGAGAAAAAAGTACGAAAAGAAGCAAACCGCATCATTTCTCGCTACGGTAAACCCCATTTGGAGTTTCCTATACAATATGAAAGTCGAATGGTTATCGGACGATGTGTAACATAATGATGATAATATTGAAGAGAATTATGATAATTGGACATTGACTTTGAAACCGACTGATCAGGATGAAACCCTTTATTTAATGGGTATACACCTGGTGTTTCATGATATATTAGGAGGAAGACCTATGCCCAGTCAATTCGTGATCAGATTTTAAATAAATCAGCCAGGTGCCTCGAATTTAATATTTTTTAAAAGACTAAGAAAGGATTTAAGAAATGAGATGACACTGTTTCATATGGAAAGAATAAAGAATAACGCGACTTGTTCGTGGAAATTAAATCAGATTGGATATGAGGGAGGAGGTGTTCCCAGTATGAATATAACTGAAAAGAGCAAGATAGCAGTGGTAGAATTAGAAAAACCGACCCACTCCTTGAACCGCTTGAAATCCAGTATTATATCCAGGATTACGGTTCCTAACTAATCTTTCCAAACAGAAATATTAGTTCTTACAGTGACTCCGACTTACATTATGAAATTAAGATACACGAGGAGCGAGATATCATAGGACTCTTTCAGAAAAAATTGACTGCTAGTATCGACTTGATTTGAAAGCTTCAACGTCTTTCCTGTAGTGTTATACTTGGAAGGATTTTGGAAGCGGTAGGTCGGATCACTGGTTCTCTGGTGATGGGGCAAAATAGACACGCATGTTTTCGAAGACTCTTTCTAACGGGACTCAAGATATCGAATTCCGAATGGGTTATATCGCTAAACATGTGACAGTTATTATAAAGGGAGATACTGGTTACGAAGTAAAAAAAAATTACATTAACTCTTTATGAGCAATATCAGCATGTATATCTAAGTCCTGCAATTAGTACTATACCTCCTTTAGATAGATACACATATAGTTACTCTCTAGGTGGTTTATTCGGTATGTCTACATACTCTATTGCTCCTCGTGTTACTCCGATACCGTTTGGACTTCCGGTAAATGATTTAACTAGATATGATAAAAAAATACCTTTTGAAATCAACGGTGAGATTTTACACACTTCCGGTGATAATTTCCAAATTTTAAAATTCAAGGATAAGTGTAAGCCCACATTTAATATTCGCCTATTTGTCGGTGGAGAGGGTGGATCAACTACATACATCTCATGTTATAAAAGGGAAACACCAACTACTAGTGTAACCGTCGATCACTCAGAGGCAACAGTAAAACACAACTGACGTTTAAGGGTTCATTATTTATTACAGTAATCAACAATAAAAAAAGATAGCCCTGCAATACAATAACAATATTTTAATGAATGGAAAGAGAGATAACTCTACCATTACTACAATTACAATCAATGAAAATTAAGTGTTACCCTCTTTTCAAAATATAATAACAGTTATGAAAAATACCTATATATGAGTTATAATTTGCATGCAGGTGTGTAAATACTATGTGTAGACTATATTCATATGAATTCACCAGTAAATATAATATTGGTGAAGAGCAGCAATTAAAGTATGTACAAGGTGAAAATCAGATTTCCAATGTTTTTAGGTGCAATAAAATCATGAAAATATACAAATGTTTCAGTGTTGTTGCTTAACAATATATTAGTCAAAAATAAGCAGAAGCACATTAGTGTTAAGCATAAGTATATTAATAAAGCAAAATAGCATAAAAATATAAGCAACCAAATATGCAGAACAGATGGCCTTACCTCACATGAGGTGCAAAGGCTCATGGATCAGTATATCATCAGTATAAATCATCAACCAGTGAAATCAAATTGATCAGTTGATAGGTGGAATTACCTGTACAACAAAAATGCTGATTATAACCACTATCTGGCTATACATATAGATATTACCCATAATTCATATTTTATGTAAAAACATATATTAATTGAGATTTCAAGTTAACCTGGAAATCTTATACTATTTACACGATAAAATTAAAGCCTTTCATACCTCTCATTCAATCTTCATGTAAAGTCAATATTTACTCAATTAACTAATTAATTAACTTGGTTGGTCTCTCCTTTAACTTCATTGAATGTTATTGAGGTAGATATCAAGTTTAAAGAGGTACCTTAATAATTTTATCACTCTGTCCCAACCGACTAGTAAATACAGCGATGATAAACCAACTTCGGTAAAAAAAATCACAAGAAAGGGGCCAAAATAGTCATATGACTATTTTGACGGGGGTTTTAAACGTGCTCTTTGAACTTTGGTCAGAAAAAGTACAATTTCATGGGTAGCGGTGATAAACCAACTTCAGTAAAAATTAAAAAAAAAAATCACAAGGAAAGGAGAGCGAAATAGCCATGTGGCTAGTTTGGCAAGGGTTTTAACATAGGTTTTAAACGTGCCCTTTGATTAATGAGGCAAAATAGCCGTGTACTATTTTTGGGTGGTTTCCAATGCGCCCTTCGATAATTGGTCAGAAAAATACAATTTTATGCGGTATTAAGAACTAGGATTTTGTGTCTTTCCTTTCATTTTCACCACATTATAATAACAACAAGTATATAGCGGGTCGAACATATCGCCATCTGGTGTGTGATCTAGAAAATTCTACCTACGATTCAAATCGATTCTCTTGTGACCTTGAGAAGAAACAATGAAAATCGTTCACTTCCGACCCACAAAATATGAATGTGTAATGTCAGGGGTTTGTAGGAAAGAACGCGGATACAAAAACCTAACTTCGGAGGATGAATCGAAAATCGATTGATTAAATTTTTTTCTGGACATGATTTGACTCTCTAATAACTGAACCAAATACCAAAATTTCTGCATTTTGTTTAAAAAGTGTGTTGTGACCGATTATCGAGTATTTTTTTCAGCCGATTCTCAACAATACTTTAAATACATTTATTTTGTGAATCAAAATTGGTATTAATGAATATTATTTTTATGTGTGTGTTTAAAAAACATAAGTATTAAAAAAATGTTTCAATCATCAAAATTTATATTTTAAACATTCTAAAATACTAGCGTGAGAATGGCTTTTCCTCGTTTCATTTTTAATCACATTCATGATCTGTATAAGAAAAGGGAAGTGTTGTAGAAAGAGTGAAGATGTGGAAATGACTTTTCAACCAATTCCATTACAATATGTACAAGTAGTTCCCATAAACACCTTTGGACATGAAAAAACCTGCATAACTTTTCAGTGTAGTGACATTAAGAGTGGCCTTTCTTTTTTCAGTTTTGGTAATGGTTTTTGTAATAATTTGGTTTAAAAGAAATCGAGGAAAAAAATCAGGAAAGCTACTCCGGCTCTGAAGAGACAATATTTGAACAGACTAAACTGTGACATGTGGACTTAAAAATATTTTTGTTTGTTTGTATTTTTTTATTTTCCTGAGAACTTGATGATATTAATTGTTGGAATTGTATCCACAATGCTTGTATTAACCCAATTTATTCATTGAGGAAACATTCAGTTTCGAAGACTACATCATGTTCTACTACTGTTACATAGACATTTTCGTATGCAAGCTTTAAATAACATATCTCAAAATCAAGATCTACTACCTCTAAATCTATATCCACATCCTCAGGTTTTACGAAGAACAAGAGTCCGTAGAAGACCTGATAGATTAAACTTATAAATTCATTCATTCAAGAGTATTCATTCATCCATTATCATTAAAACAATTATTCTTGATTAACTGTATTGAATATAGTGCAAAATGATATTTTTGTTGTTGTACTGCCTTTCATTTTCTTTTTTAGTAGTTCTTACAACATGTAGATATGTTTTAATATTATTCGTTTTTGTTGTCAAACGTTTGAACTAATCACCTTATTCACATTCCATAATCAACATTTTCATAACATGTTATATGTCAAAATATCAGTATGTACAATTAGAATCGTATCTATGTAATTGACACTTAGGTTTTTGTAATTTTTATACATGACATATATGAAATCCAAGATTTATTCTTAAATATATACTTATTGTTCAGGGTTGTTAAAAGGTAGTACCATGTACCATGTGTACATATATTTTATATATATTGTTATTGTTGATTGAAGTTTACAAATGTTTTAATCTTTGTTTTCTTTTCTTTTAACTTTGTAAATTAATTACAACTCCCATTTTTGTGTTTGTCAAGAAACAGGATGCAAACAGTAGCTCCAGGATGTTAAAGGAGTTCAATTACATGTAAAATACTTAATGTTCAGTTGACAATCTCATTATTTATACTTAGTGTTAGTGTCCTTCAAATTTAATGCTGCTCCCATTGTATCCTATGTTGACTAGATTTTTAAAATTAGTGTAGCAATTATAATGATTAAATTATTTCCTTTTCACCATATTCTAAACATTAATATATATTTTATATGCTTTAAGCTTTAGCCCAGGGTAGTTCTTAAAACGTGTAAATGTGTTTTATATATTTTGTTATTGTTGATTAAAGTTTACAAATGTTAAAACAGATCACCTTATTTATATTATATAGTCAACGTTTTTAGGTATGTTATCAGTCAAAATATCAGTATTAAAAGAAATGTGCTGACTTAGATCTAATGGTAAAATTTGATTTTTAAAATGTTTCTTTAAATAAAATTGATCCTTTATACTTGTTGTTATTATAATGTGGTGAAAATGAAAGGAAAGACACAAAATCCTAATTTTTATATCTATCACTTGACAAGGACACCAGGGTAAAATCGTGATATATAATTTGATCCATTATCTCCATCAGACATACACTTTTTCAGCATGTTAATGAAAGCTCATATCATCATCAACACCTAGTATTTCTAGAAATATATGTTTCTATGTAAGGATCCAAAATTTTATATGATGTCATCAATAGGTATAGCTTTACACTAGGTTCACCACCCTCTAAAACATGCTATATATCAGACACCAACCTGCACCAGCTGCGCCAGGGCGCCAGCTGTCCACAAGGTTTCACCACTACTAACATACAAACTAAACAGGCAATTAAACAATAAATCACCCAGAGTAATGATTTATAAAACTATAAATCCCATAGAGTAATTATTGATTAAACAGTAAATCCCATAGAATAATGATTGATTAAACAATAAATCCCACAGAGTAATGATTGATTAAACAATAATTAAATCCCACAGAGTAATGATTGATTAAACAATAAATCCCACAGAGTTATGATTGATTTAACAATAAATCCCACAGAGTAATGATTGATTAAACAATAAATCCCACAGTGTAATGATTGAATAAACAATAAATCCCACAGAGTAATGATTGATTAAACAATAAATCCCACAGAGTAATGATTGATAAAACAATAAATCACAGAGTAATGATTGATTAAACAATAAATCCCACAGAGTAATGATTGATTAAACAATAAATCACCCTGACTAATGATTGATTAAACAATAAATCCCACAGAGTAATGATTGATTAAACAATAAATCACACAGAGTAATGATTGATTAAACAATAAATCCCACAGTGAAATGATTGATTAAACAATAAATCCCACAGAGTAATGATTGATAAAACAATAAATCACACAGAGTAATGATTGACTAAACAATAAATTTCACAGAGTAATGATTGATTAAACAATAAATCACCCTGACTAATGATTGATTAAACAATAAATCCCACAGAGTAATGATTGATTAAACAATAAATCACACAGAGTAATGATTGATTAAACAATAAATCCCACAGTGAAATGATTGATTAAACAATAAATCCCACAGTGTAATGATTGATTAAACAATTAATCACCCTGAGTAATGATTGATTAAACAATAAATCCCACAAAGTAATGATTGATTAAACAATAAATCCCACAGTGTAATGATTGATTAAACAATAAATCCCACAGTGTAATGATTGATTAAACAATAAATGCCACAGTGTAATGATTGATTAAACAATAAATCACACAGTGTAATGATCAATTAAACAATAAATCAACAGAGTAATGATTAATTACACAATACATCCCACAGAGTAATGATTGATTAAACAATAAATCACCCAGAGTAATGATTGATTAAAATTAAGGTTCGCTTGAAGACCTCGTGTCAAATATGTGTCAGGAAGAAAAACTTTTACATCAAGAATATCTTTATCTAAATTTGATTATCTTTACATAAAATTATTAAAAAATTCGGCTACACGTGTTGGGCATTTTAGTTATCCTGTGTTCTATGGAAATATTCTTTAAAAGGCACATAAATTACAGAAATGACTTTACAGATCATGGAGTTAATTCATAAGGATACAAATTTAAGATTGTTCACAGAAATTTGGTGAATTTAGTTTTTGTCGTCAGAAAAAGTGATTCACTTATTTTGCCAACTGTATATATATGCCGAGGTATTTTTTAAATAGTCTGGATATATTTCCAGATGAATTTTACATTGTGACATTTAACAATTGGCCACAAATAGGGAGGTCTGGATCTTAACCCAACTCCATTATATACATTATTTGTTCGGAATATTATGGTAACTAGCCTGTGTCGTCTGTTTGAATTCTTTAGTTCCAAGTCCGGAATATTATGGTCACTAGCCTGTGTGGTCTGCTTGAATTCTTTAGTTTCTCAATTTCTCTTATTTGATAATTGAATGTAGTTATGTTTCTGCTGATTTACATTTGATTATTTTGAGGGTGCCATTTACAGTTGTTTTCTCAATCTTTGAGTATCGAGTGTTACCACTGGATGTCTGTGTTTGGTGTATTCTGGTCAGGTCTTGACATGTTACTCCATATCCAGTTTTCTGTTCTGGTCAGATATGTTGTCATCTTGACATGCTACTCCATATCCAGTCTTTCTGTTCTGGTCAGTTATGTTGTTTTCTTGACATGTTACTCCATGTTCAGTCTTTCTGTTCTGGTCAGACATGTTGTCTTCTTGACATGATACTCCATATCCAGTCTTTCTGTTCTGGTAAGATATGTTGTCTTCTTGACATGCTATTCCATATCCAGTCTTTCTGTTTAGGTGAGAGATGTTGTCTTCTTGACATGTCACTCCATATACAGTCTTTCAGTTCAGGTGAGAGATGTTGTCTTCTTGATATGTCATTCCATATCAAGTCTTTCTGTTCTGGTCAGATATGGTGTCTTCTTGACATGTCACTCCCTATCCAGTCTTTCTGTTCTGGTCAGATATGGTGTCTTCTTGACATGTCACTCCATATCCAGTCTTTCTGTTCTGGTCAGATATGTTGTCTTCTTGACAGGCTATTCCATATCCAGTCTTTCTGTTCAGGTGAGAGATGATGTCTTCTTGACATGTCACTCCATATACAGTCTTTCTGTTCAGGTGAGAGATGTTGTCTTCTTGATATATTACTCCATATCCAGTCTTTTTGTTCTGGTCAGATATGTTGTCTTCTTGACATGTTACTCCATATCCAGTCTTTCTGTTCAGGTCAGATATGTTGTCTTCTTGACATGTTACTCCATGTTCAGTCTTCCTGTTCTGGTCAGATATGTTGTCTTCTTGACATGTCACTCCATATCCAGTCTTTCTGTTCAGGTTAGAGATGTTGTCTTCTTGACATGTCACTCCACATCCAGTCTTCTTGTTCAGATAAGACATGTTGTCTTCTTGACAGGCTACTCCATATCCAGTCTTTCTGTTCAGGTCAGATATGTTGTCCTCTTGACATGTCACTCCATATCCAGTCTTCTTGTTCAGATAAGACATGTTGTCTTCTTGACAGGCTACTCCATATCCAGTCTTTCTGTTCTGATCAGTAATGTTGTCTTCTTGACATGTTACTCCATGTTCAGTCTTTCTGTTCTGGTCAGATATGTTGTCTTCTTGACATGTTACTCCATATCCAGTCTTTCTGTTCAGGGCAGAGATGTTGTCTTCTTGACATGTTACTCCATGTTCAGTCTTTCTGTTCTGGTCACATGTTGTCTTCTTGACATGTCACTCCATATCCAGTCTTTCTGTTCAGGTTAGAGATGTTGTCTTCTTGACATGTCACTCCATATCCAGTCTTCTTGTTCAGATAAGACATGTTGTCTTCTTGACAGGCTACTCCATATCCAGTCTTTCTGTTCTGATCAGTAATGTTGTCTTCTTGACATGTTACTCCATGTTCAGTCTTTCTGTTCAGGTGAGAGATGTTGTCTTCTTGATATGTTACTCCATATCCAGTCTTTCTGTTCTGGTCAGATATGTTGTCTTCTTGACATGTTACTCCATATCCAGTCTTTCTGTTCAGGTCAGAGATGTTGTCTTCTTGACATGTTACTCCATGTTCAGTCTTTCTGTTCTGGTCAGATATGTTGTATTCTTGACATGTCACTCCATATCCAGTCTTTCTGTTCAGGTTAGAGATGTTGTCTTCTTGACATGTCACTCCACATCCAGTCTTCTTGTTCAGATAAGACATGTTGTCTTCTTGACAGGCTACTCCATATCCAGTCTTTCTGTTCAGGTCAGATATGTTGTCCTCTTGACATGTCACTCCATATCCAGTCTTCTTGTTCAGATAAGACATGTTGTCTTCTTGACAGGCTACTCCATATCCAGTCTTTCTGTTCTGATCTGTAATGTTGTCTTCTTGACATGTTACTCCATGTTCAGTCTTTCTGTTCAGGTGAGAGATGTTGTCTTCTTGATATGTTACTCCATATCCAGTCTTTCTGTTCTGGTCAGATATGTTGTCTTCTTGACATGTTACTCCATATCCAGTCTTTCTGTTCAGGTCAGAGATGTTGTCTTCTTGACATGTTACTCCATGTTCAGTCTTTCTGTTCTGGTCAGATATGTTGTCTTCTTGACATGTCACTCCATATCCAGTCTTTCTGTTCAGGTTAGAGATGTTGTCTTCTTCACATGTCACTCCACATCCAGTCTTCTTGTTCAGATAAGACATGTTGTCTTCTTGACATGCTATTCCATATCCAGTCTTTCTGTTCAGGTGAGAGATGTTGTCTTCTTGACATGTCACTCCATATACAGTCTTTCTGTTCAGGTGAGAGATGTTGTCTTCTTGATATATTACTCCATATGCAGTCTTTCTGTTCTGGTCAGATATGTTGTCTTCTTGACATGTTACTCCATATCCAGTCTTTCTGTTCAGGTCAGAGATGTTGTCTTCTTGACATGTTACTCCATGTTCAGTCTTTCTGTTCTGGTCAGATATGTTGTCTTCTTGACATGTCACTCCATATCCAGCCTTTCTGTTCAGGTTAGAGATGTTGTCTTCTTGACATGTCACTCCACATCCAGTCTTCTTGTTCAGATAAGACATGTTGTCTTCTTGACAGGCTACTCCATATCCAGTCTTTCTGTTCAGGTCAGATATGTTGTCCTCTTGACATGTCACTCCATATCCAGTCTTCTTGTTCAGATAAGACATGTTGTCTTCTTGACAGGCTACTCCATATCCAGTCTTTCTGTTCTGATCAGTAATGTTGTCTTCTTGACATGTTACTCCATGTTCAGTCTTTCTGTTCAGGTGAGAGATGTTGTCTTCTTGATATGTTACTCCATATCCAGTCTTTCTGTTCTGGTCAGATATGTTGTCTTCTTGACATGTTACTCCATATCCAGTCTTTCTGTTCAGGTCAGAGATGTTGTCTTCTTGACATGTTACTCCATGTTCAGTCTTTATGTTCTGGTCAGATATGTTGTCTTCTTGACATGTCACTCCATATCCAGTCTTTCTGTTCAGGTTAGAGATGTTGTCTTCTTCACATGTCACTCCACATCCAGTCTTCTTGTTCAGATAAGACATGTTGTCTTCTTGACATGCTATTCCATATCCAGTCTTTCTGTTCAGGTCAGAGATGTTGTCTTCTTGACATGTTACTCCATGTTCAGTCTTTCTGTTCTGGTCAGATATGTTGTCTTCTTGACATGTCACTCCATATCCAGTCTTTCTGTTCAGGTTAGAGATGTTGTCTTCTTCACATGTCACTCCACATCCAGTCTTCTTGTTCAGATAAGACATGTTGTCTTCTTGACATGCTATTCCATATCCAGTCTTTCTGTTCAGGTGAGAGATGTTGTCTTCTTGACATGTCACTCCATATACAGTCTTTCTGTTCAGGTGAAAGATGTTGTCTTCTTGATATATTACTCCATATGCAGTCTTTCTGTTCTGGTCAGATATGTTGTCTTCTTGACATGTTACTCCATATCCAGTCTTTCTGTTCAGGTCAGAGATGTTGTCTTCTTGACATGTTACTCCATGTTCAGTCTTTCTGTTCTGGTCAGATATGTTGTCTTCTTGACATGTCACTCCATATCCAGCCTTTCTGTTCAGGTTAGAGATGTTG
Organism: Mytilisepta virgata; assembly: GCA_028015205.1. Taxonomy (NCBI): domain Eukaryota; kingdom Metazoa; phylum Mollusca; class Bivalvia; order Mytilida; family Mytilidae; genus Mytilisepta; species Mytilisepta virgata. The sequence continues at coordinate 491,224 of CM051520.1, read as the reverse complement.
TCTTCTTGACATGTCACTCCACATCCAGTCTTCTTGTTCAGATAAGACATGTTGTCTTCTTGACAGGCTACTCCATATCCAGTCTTTCTGTTCAGGTCAGATATGTTGTCCTCTTGACATGTCACTCCATATCCAGTCTTCTTGTTCAGATAAGACACGTTGTCTTCTTGACAGGCTACTCCATATCCAGTTTTTCTGTTCTGATCAGTAATGTTGTCTTCTTGACATGTTACTCCATGTTCAGTCTTTCTGTTCTGGTCAGATATGTTGTCTTCTTGACATGTTACTCCATATCCAGTCTTTCTGTTCAGGACAGAGATGTTGTCTTCTTGATATGTTACTCCATGTTCAGTCTTTCTGTTCTGGTCAGATATGTTGTCTTCTTGACATGTCACTCCATATCCAGTCTTTCTGTTCAGGTTAGAGATGTTGTCTTCTTGACATGTTACTCCATATCCAGTCTTCTTGTTCAGATAAGACATGTTGTCTTCTTGACAGGCTACTCCATATCCAGTCTTTCTGTTCTGATCAGTAATGTTGTCTTCTTGACATGTTACTCCATGTTCAGTCTTTCTGTTCAGGTGAGAGATGTTGTCTTCTTGATATGTTACTCCATATCCAGTCTTTCTGTTCTGGTCAGATATGTTGTCTTCTTGACATGTTACTCCATATCCAGTCTTTCTGTTCAGGTCAGAGATGTTGTCTTTTTGACATGTTACTCCATGTTCAGTCTTTCTGTTCTGGTCAGATATGTTGTATTCTTGACATGTCACTCCATATCCAGTCTTTCTGTTCAGGTTAGAGATGTTGTCTTCTTCACATGTCACTCCACATCCAGTCTTCTTGTTCAGATAAGACATGTTGTCTTCTTGACAGGCTACTCCATATCCAGTCTTTCTGTTCAGGTCAGATATGTTGTCCTCTTGACATGTCACTCCATGTCCAGTCTTCTTGTTCAGATAAGACATGTTGTCTTCTTGACAGGCTACTCCATATCCAGTCTTTCTGTTCTGATCAGTAATGTTGTCTTCTTGACATGTTACTCCATGTTCAGTCTTTCTGTTCAGGTGAGAGATGTTGTCTTCTTGATATGTTACTCCATATCCAGTCTTTCTGTTCTGGTCAGATATGTTGTCTTCTTGACATGTTACTCCATATCCAGTCTTTCTGTTCAGGTCAGAGATGTTGTCTTCTTGACATGTTACTCCATGTTCAGTCTTTCTGTTCTGGTCAGATATGTTGTATTCTTGACATGTCACTCCATATCCAGTCTTTTTGTTCAGGTTAGAGATGTTGTCTTCTTAACATGTCACTCCACATCCAGTCTTCTTGTTCAGATAAGACATGTTGTCTTCTTGACAGGCTACTCCATATCCAGTCTTTCTGTTCAGGTCAGATATGTTGTCCTCTTCACATGTCACTCTACATCCAGTCTTCTTGTTCAGATAAGACATGTTGTCTTCTTGACAGGCTACTCCATATCCAGTCTTTCTGTTCAGGTCAGATATGTTGTCCTCTTGACATGTCACTCCATATCCAGTCTTTCTGTTCAGGTTAGAGATGTTGTCTTCTTGACATGTTACTCCATGTTCAGTCTTTCTGTTCTGGTCAGATATGTTGTCTTCTTGACATGTCACTCCATATCCAGCCTTTCTGTTCAGGTTAGAGATGTTGTCTTCTTGACATGTCACTCCACATCCAGTCTTCTTGTTCAGATAAGACATGTTGTCTTCTTGACAGGCTACTCCATATCCAGTCTTTCTGTTCAGGTCAGATATGTTGTCCTCTTGACATGTCACTCCATATCCAGTCTTCTTGTTCAGATAAGACATGTTGTCTTCTTGACAGGCTACTCCATATCCAGTCTTTCTGTTCTGATTTTTTTGTTGTCTTCTTGACATGTTACTCCATGTTCAGTCTTTCTGTTCAGGTGAGAGATGTTGTCTTCTTGATATGTTACTCCATATCCAGTCTTTCTGTTCTGGTCAGATATGTTGTCTTCTTGACATGTTACTCCATATCCAGTCTTTCTGTTCAGGTCAGAGATGTTGTCTTCTTGACATGTTACTCCATGTTCAGTCTTTCTGTTCTGGTCAGATATGTTGTCTTCTTGACATGTCACTCCATATCCAGTCTTTCTGTTCAGGTCAGAGATGTTGTCTTCTTGACATGTTACTCCATATCCAGTCTTTATGTTCAGGTCAGACATGTCCTCTTGACATGTCACTCCATATCCAGTCTTTATGTTCAGGTCAGACATGTTGTCCTCTTGACATCTCACTCCATATCAAGTCTTTCTGTTCAGGTCAGACATGTTGTCGTCTTGACATGTTACTCCATATCCGGTCTTTCTGTTAAGGTCAGACATGTTGTCCTCTTGACATGTCACTCCATATCCAGTCTTTCTGTTCAGGTCAGATATGCTATCTTCTTGACATGTCATTCCATATCCAGTCTTTCTGTTCAGGTAAGACATGTTGTCTGCTTGACAGGCTACTCCATAGCCAGTCTTTCTGTTCAGGTAAGATATCTTGTCTTCTTGACATGTTACTAAACAATTCAAATTTTAATCGCGAAGTTGATTACATGTTCCTTATCTGCATAAAGAATAAGAAATTAATCCCCCTTTCGACATGCGAATATGCCCATCAGATCTCGAAATCGGAATCGGCTCAATGACAATCAAACAATTAACTTTTTTAATGCAGACCAAGAAATTGTAAAAAGAATTTGAAGTGCTCGGAAGTTATGACATATTCATAACAAGAGAAATGATTGAAAGTACCTTCAGAAAATCTTGTCTTTTGTGTATTATTATCAATTGTTACATGAAAAGATTTAGTCCCTACTTTGCATAGTTCATTTCACGACCTTGTTTATTTAGAACGAAGATTGACATAAACAGGATATCCTTCTTATTTTCCCCTATAAATACCGATACACGTAACGACAAATATTACCCATTTTACTTGATCTATTCCAATATTCCATACGCCAACCAAATAATGTTTCTCCCGAAAGCTTCCTCTATTTTAACTTTCATGATATTTATAGGGATAATCTATGCCCAGAATATTATATATGATATCAACACACAGGTATGTTTTTCATTTACTACATTAACTTAATTAAACTTACATTATATAATTTTGTGAATAAATTTTAATGACAATGTCGTGATGTCGTGAACTGATTATTTTAAATGAAAACACATTTTTGTAGAAATTGATAACATAATGCTTATATTTCTAAGTTTGATAGAATAATATTTTTGGACATAAATATCGATCAGAACTATTATAAAATCCAATTCAAATTATTTTATTGATATTAAATCCAGAAAATGGATTATCATCAAATACAATAAAAAATAGAGGTAGGGGCTGTCGGAACGACACATTACAGTTTGCATCAAATAACAAATAACCTTTTCACAAATATATCACAACCCACTTTTACTATAATTTAACTATTTGGACCCTTTAAGGGACCTATAGCCCCTTAAACTGAAATTCACAAATTTCTTCAGTTTTTTTCTTTAGATAAAATTTTAGTAATTATGTTCTTTTTCTGTTTTGGCCCTTTTGGGTCCCTCCCACCCCCTTTTAAAAAATTTGGAATTCCAAAACCTTATTGCGCATCTACAGTTGGTAAGCAACAATATGGCAACAAGAAAAACGATTTAAATTCAAAAATGAAATAGGAGTTCGCGTCACAAGGCTCTTTGTTTATTTTGGCCCTTTTGGTCCCTTCCATGCCCCATTTTAGAAATTTGGAATTCCAAAACTTGAAGCATCTGCAGTTAGCAAGCAACAATATGACATAGTTATTTTAGTAATTATGTTTTTTTTCTGTTTCGGCCCTTTTTGGTCCCTCCCACCCCGTTTAAAAAATTTTGGAATTCCAAAACCTTATTACGCATCTACAGTTGGCACGCAAACAATATGGCAACAATAGAAATGATTTAAATTCAGAAATGAAATAGGAGTTCGCGTCACAAGGGTCGTTGTCTATCTTGGCATTTTTTTGTCCCTCCCAGCCCCCATTTTAGAAATTTGGAATTCCAAAATCTTCTGCGCATCTGCAGTTAGCAAGCAACAATATGACATAGTTATTTTAGTAATTACTAGACATTGAACCCGCGCGAGCGCGGGAAAATAAGCATTTTTCATGGTGGCCATATTGACTTTAAAAAGTTGTTGCGGCCGTGTCATTCATAGAGCAGGAACTCCATATGGATGTTGTGGTAGGCTTCCCATAAACTTTCCTGTCAAGTAGGTGGTATCAACCGGTCCCGTATCAACTGATAGTTTCATATATATGCTGTAGTATTCCAGAAATGGATGTTAATGCAAACTTTAACTAAAGTCAATGAAGCGTGAAATGTAGGTCAACGTGACCCAATTGTCATATGGCTGTTCGTTACTACCGAAGATGTATCCACTGATGAAGTAGACTGTATGCCACGTTGAATTACCAAAATGGACCTTAAGGTTCCATCAAAGTCAAAATCTATGACGAAAACACAACCACAAAAATTGTCAATATTTTTATTGTTACAATTTATTCTGAACTGGAACTTTATGAAAAGCTTTCATTAAATACACATTTCATAATGCATTACCTCTTTCCTTCGGAATAAATGTGAAAATGAAATTGTAGATGTAAACATTTCCTTAGTGACGGATGAATTTTTCAAACTGAGATGCCGTGAGTTAGGTAGAGCATATTTTTGGAAAATAATTGTTCCAATTGTTCCACTGTCATCATGGGCAGGGCAAGTGAGGCTTAATTTCACAAATATATCCAATAATCAGACGATAAAAGCATTTTTAGTGTGTGGCTCCGTGTGCTGTCCACGTTTATAAAGATGTCCGAGATAAATTTCGTCATTAATGATAAAGATGACCATTTGTTAAAAATATTTTTATCTAGGGCTTACAGGGAATTCTTTGGTAGAGATATATTTAGACAGGTCACATGACAAATAATGTAAAAATAGATAATGGTTGGTTTTATCACTTTGTGCAAGGTAAATATCCGAGCAATCCAAAAAACAACTAAGTTAGGAATTCCTCTGAACTTTACCTTACTTCTTCATAATCTTCAAAGTTCATAACCTTTACAGTTAGGAGAAATTGCGTTATGTAGAAAAACAATCATGAATACATGAAGCGGAAACATCCGACTCAGAGAATGTTTTTAACTTGTTTTATGCTTCTTCCGTAATTTCAAACAAAAATACATTTAAAATATGTGCATACTTGTTTATTTAAATCAATGTGTTAAAATGATGCATTCGAGAACCTTCTAAGGAATATGTTGGGAGAATTCATACAGGAAAAGTGCATACAAATTCCATTTGCACATAAACAAAACTGCAGTTGAAATTTATAAGTGCAGATTGTCAAATCCGATAATAGCCTTTATAATCTGAACCATACATCGTTTATTTTGAACCATGTGTTTTGCCGCCTATTCGGCTAATTCGTAAATTTAGTATTATAGATGCTTTTTTTCTGTTTCGGCCCTTTTTGGTCCCTCCCACCCCCTTTTATAAAATAAGGAATTCCAAAACCTTATTCCGCATCTACAACAATATGGCACAAACAAATTTTTTAAAAATTCAAAAGTGAAGGAGGAGTTTGCATCACAAGAAAGTGTGATGGACGGACGGATGGACCACCGCAACGACAATATACCCGAAGTGCGGGTATAAATACACAATACAAACACATAAAGCATCAAAACTGACGAGGCAAGCAGGAGTTATCTCCCACAGTACTTAATGTACATAATATATATAGTACTAATGTATATATGTGTAATAACATCCCTTTCAGGGGTTTATTTAAATTTTACATATTAAATACATTGATTAAAAGAATTTTACTTATACCTAAATCTTGAATCCTTAAAATAAAATTGAATTGTTCTGCCTTGTTCATGGCTGAAACGTGAAAAACAACTGAAACAATTTCGCCAAACAATTTGTTTCTCACATCATTTAAATTCCGACATTTCATGATAAAATATATTCATTATATGTTTGCCAGCATATTGTTTGGGTTACAATATTGACAAAAATACAACCGTTCCACACATGTTTTTTCACCTTAGAGGTAAAGGAGGGTGAAACGGTCCTAGTGAACACTTCAATATCAAACACTTGTCGAACGATCCAAGTGTACACCTTAAAAATAAAAAACAAATCGAAAAGTCTCCAACATTTTATTACCAATCAAATGCCGAACGATCCAACCAGTATCTATGAGAGCCTTAGCTATTATAAAAGCTAAAACGAGCACATTTTAACCCTGCTATGTAAATTATGTACCGTTCAACCAATGTTTGCAGTTCAAACGTGTCCAATGCCACATATGGGGACGGTCATAGTGTGCGACTGGGGATACGGATTTGAAGCGGCGATGAAGAGGTTAGTTTTTGATTGCTGATTTCTTCCAGTGAGTACCTATTTGAGACAAAACAATCAATTTAGCGGAACACGGTGGTTATACATGAAGACGTTCGATCCTTTACGCATGCCAAAATTGTCCTGGAAACCATGAATCTTGGAAGGGTTGTCCAAATCTGAAAGTTGTTGTTCTTTGCACGATTACATCTTACCTGTAGCAGTTCATTTATTTCTCTGTTATAACATATATTGTGTGGTATGACACTGACTTATAATCATCACCGCGTGTTGTATTTTATTTTACCTATATATGATCTGATATCAACTGACGTTGTTTCACTATTGTACCATTTTATTAATTATTTAGGTCATTGACGATATTCCTATTAACATTTAGATCTGAATATTAAAATTTATAATTCAATCGCATTGGTTGTCTGTCTTTAAGCACAAGATATGCAAACACTCATTCGTTATGCTCAAAGTTGAAAATGATAAAAACAAACTTGCCGATGAGCAGATAATGTCAAAATAACAAAACGTGGTGCTGAAAATGCCAAAAAAAAAAAATAAAATTAAATAATACAGGTATTGTAAAAGAAAGTGAAACAGTGTCAGTTTAACCGTTTTATTAAAGTCAAGCATAATTAGTATGTTGCAGTGATGATTATAGTAAGTATTTTTATACCTCGGTATTTATATTCTATGAAAAACATTATTTTAGATAATTTGTTTTTTTTTGTAAAGAATACAAAGAGGCTCTTAATAGTTTCATGACTATTTTCCTTAGGGAAATAGTCATATTGGTCCACTAGTTTTATTTCATAGTAAAGTAAAAATCGTGGAACATCGAAAATATCGATTTGTTAGAGGAAAATAGCCGCCTACAGTGGGGAGCGATTTACTTCCATATCTGAGGAGGATTAACAAGATATATTAGAAGACAGCAATGCGAAAAAGCAGAAAATGTAATAATGCATCAGTAATTTTTTTTCGGTATGATAAAAACACTTACTTCCTGCATATTCGTGGAAAAGTTATTCTATTGTCCCATCCTTTGCTACGCCAATTGTTGATATCTCGGGGACAATAAACTTACTATTTAAAGACGTAATTGTGAAAAAAATACCAGTGCTTTAGGATTTTGATATCCCTTCAAAGATAATGCCGGAGTGTTTAATGATTTCCAGGACAGTTTGTTCATGCGTAATAGATTGAACGTCTTCCTGTATAACTACAGTGTTATATCGCTAAATTATTTGTTTTGTTCAAATAAGTAAACATTGGAAGAAAGGAGTAAGCAAACACTAACTTGTACTTTGCCGCTTCAAACCCCTGTCACCTCAATCGCACATGATCACCGTCCCCACATATGGCATTGGACATGATGATTTCTAGCTTGTATCATGCGATTTATAAACCAGAGGGTCAAGAATGATAAGGGGAGGCCTTCGGTACCAATACAAACTGTTTTATCCCACCACGGTTCAGTGTCTGTACCAAGTCAGTTTATTTGGACCCTGTTTCAAATTTTGTGTTTACTACTCTTTTATATAATTTTATGTTACGGTTTCTGTCAATTGGTTGGCGTAAACAAATCTTAGGGTTTCTGTCAATTGATTGGCGTAAACAAATCTAAGTTTCTGTCAGTTGGTTGACGTAAACCAATCTTCTTTCTTGTTATTCATTTTGTTCTTTCCTTTATTATCAACATCACGTCAAACGGCCAAAGTATACAATTTATTATCAAAAATCATGTAGGACGGTCCCAGTGAACACTTTACAAATATATCATCAAACTCCTTTCGGACGGTCGCTATCAAACTCGTGTTGGACGGTGCAGTAAACATTTTATTATCAACACTCACGTCAGACGGTCCCGTTGAACACTTTATTATCAAACTCATGTCGAACGGTCCCAGTGATCACTTTGTTATCAAACTCATGTTGGACGGTCCAGTGAACATTTTATTATCAAACTCCTGTCGGACGGTCCAGTGAACACTTTATTATCAAACTCCTGTCGGACGGTCCCATTGAATATTTTATTATCAAACTCGTGTTGTACGACCAGTGAACATATTATTATTAAACTCCTGTCGGGCGGTCCCTGATAACACTTTATTATCAAACTCATGTTGAACGGTCCCAGTTAACACTTTATTATCAAACAATGTCAAAAGAGCATAGAGGAAATGTTATCACCAAACTCTTGTCGGAAAATCCCAGTGAACACATTATTACCAAACTCATGTTGAAAGGTCACAGTGAACATCTTATCGGACCGTAAAAGAGTACAATTTACTATCAAACACATCTTGAAAAATTCAATTAACTGTCAGACATATGAACATTATTTCATAAATACCAAATACTTATGATATAAAACGCCTACATAGGGAGGGGAAATATAACAAGAAAATAAAGAAATCTCATCTCAATTACCACACTTGGAAAAGTTACAATTAGCAGTAAAACATGTAGGCTTGGGTATTTACGGAATAATTGTTACATGTAGCCATTTATTTCATACATAATATATTTCAGCATATATTGAAACTGATACAATTATATCAATTCAATTATTTGTTTCGGTTCTTTAAAAATAGAATGAAATGATTAATAGGACAGCTAGTTTATATTAAAACGACATTCTTTGATAATTATTTTGTAGATTTTAAAGTTACGTCATACTATTTTCAGGCTAAATGTACAGAAATAGAACGCGGACCAACTTACGATTGCAGATGGCCAGCTGGGTTAGATATGGCGGACCAAATTATAGAGGGAGGCCGGATAGCAGCGTATAAAATAAAGTGGTTTTCTGGTTCATGGTCTGGCTGGTATGTTCCAGGTATTAATGACCTTAGTAATGTCTACAACCCCGATGCCAAATCATGCTCAATACCATACAGAGCTAACACCATGAGAAGAAGATGGGCCGTGTTTTACGATCACACCCATAAATTTGTAATTTGTAAACCTCAGTGATGCAGTTCTTAACTTTGTTTGGTCACCCTATATTAACTGACTTTGAGATCATTTATTACCTAATATTGAAAGCAATTAAACCATTAAAAGAATGGACATTCTCATTATTTGTTTTTATTTTTAGTACAGCTATCGATACTTTGCACTTTAGTTGTTATGTATGGCAAGCCGTTTTACTATTTATTCTAACTTCAAGATATCTCATATAATATATAAGATATCTTATATAATCCAGTTTTTATAAGATATCTTATAAACTTTAGAAGATATCTTATATACTTTATAAGATATCTTATAAACTTTAGAAGATATCTTACAAAGTATATAAGATATGTTATAAAGTTTATAAGATATCTTATAAATATTTTTTATATAAGATATCTTATATACTTTATAAGATATCTCATATAGTTTATAAGATATCTTATATAGTTTATAAGATATCTTATATAGTTTATAAGATATCTTATAAAGAAAATTATATGAGATATCTTATAAATTATATGAGATATCTTATAAACTATATAAGATATCTTATAAAGTATATAAGATATCTTATAAACTATATAAGATATCTTAGAAACTATATGAGATATCTTGAAGTTAGAATAAATAGTAAAATCCATAGTTATGTCTTCCATTTTACTTGACCCTATACCATACTTCTTAGACGTAATTTATTGTATTCTGTCACAAGTTTTGACTTTATTCAGTGTTGTAATGGCAGTGGTACACAGTATATTTCGATTTATAGTATTTAGATTTGGTCGTACTTTTAAATGGTCTTTGCGTAGAAGACAGCTAAATTTTGAAAATAATTTTTCTTGTCAGTTTGTACGTGTCAGAAAATATCTAGATTTCTGCTGACACAATGAGAACGGAAGTATCATGTGTTATGTACAGGATGTGTTGCAAGTCTGGCACCTATAATTATGCCAGATCCGGTAAAATATTAAGTACTGTCTGTGTTGACAATGGCTTCCAATTTATCAATTTTTATAGAATAATATAAAAAAATTATATGTTAGAACACATTTTGTACATAATATAATTGTAAAGTGTAGAAAAATCAAAGGTTTGAATGCTCGTACAAGAAAGAAAGTCTTTGAATTTTCAATACATGTTCTTGAGTATTTCAGAATCCACATTTGATTCACACCGCTTGTGGAATACATTTTGCCACAGTACTTCAGAATTCCTTCTTTAACTGTTGTTAGAATAGACGTCAAGAGTTTAGAAAGAGGCTTAGTAGAACACCTGGCGGACCCAGCGATATACTGTTGTTCGTAAGGAGACTTGAGGAATTTAGGCATCCAATAAATTGAAGGGAGATTATTATCGTCGATCGCTGTAATGTCAAAACAAGAAAAAAGCTTTTGTAGTATTTCCTCTTTAGTTATAGTTGTGAGGGTATATTTTGGGTGTCCAATTGTATTGTCAATGCCCAACTTTTTCATCAAGGAGTCAATGTAGTGTCTTTTGCAGATAAATATCATTGTGCACTGGAACGATAACATATTTATTTTGGAGACAGGACAATGTCTTGCTAATAGCAGGGGCTTTTAAAAGAACTTGGAGCCTTAGTGCTCATTGACCCTTTCGGTCGTCGAATCCTGGCAAATATCAACGATCTCACGGAGTTGATCCAATTGGAAAGGGTTTCAACATACTCTTTCTCTCTTTTTGCCCACTGCCTGACATAGTCCTCCACTTCATCCATCGGTAACTTGATGCTGTATTTCCAGTTGATGGGTTGAGGTTCACTACATTTTTGTTCTTTGGACAAAAATGAACGAAGCTTGTCGTTGTCAATTATGTTCAGGTCCCCAGTAGTAAAATGACCAGCAGGACTATATAAAAATGGAGAAGAAGAGCAGGAACAGTCAGGTGGTTTAATTTTGACATTGTTGATACATACATCATACAATACACGTTTGCAATTGAAAAGTTTGGTTCCAATTGGGTTATTATAGGTGTATGAAATTAAAGGTACTAGTCTTTACCATAAGGAGGCATATGTGTTCTTACATTTTTGTTTGAAGAGTCTGTGCTGAGCAAAATCTAGAATAATAAATGTCAATTTATAAATGTTAGAACTTGGGTTTGTGACAGGATTTTCCAAACAAGTATTTTATAAAGAATTTAATCTGGGTAATGAATAAAGTTTCGTTCGAATTCAATGAATGTAGAGTATCTTATATATCGGATGAACTTTAGTTACTATATGCATTAAATGAATGGATTTAGAATGAAATTTCAAAGACGGTTATCTATGTTATAAAATATTATAAAAATCATAGCATAGCAACAAATACATTTTCTTTAATACAAGTGCTGACATCTTTATCCAAACAGATGTCTGTACTTGGTTAATCCAAGACTGAAGAGCATTTAATATTATGAAATTATGGCCTTCATGAAACGTTAATATCTAAAATTGTTACGTTGTGTTTATATTAATCCCAAAAGTGACTTTTAACAATTGAACAAATGAATGATCAAGTTAGTCTGCCAAGATCATCATGATCATTTGGTGTTGTCGCCATCAGATATAAGAGATATTAGACTTTCCATAAAACTCTATTAAATCAGTCTTTATATTTACTTTGTTTATTGTTTTCTAAAAAGTATGTAATATTCCCACACTTCCGCGATCGTTACCGCCCCCGTCTGATTGTCCCTTCGCACACTTTTCTTGTGACCTAAACTCCTCTTTCATTTTCAAAGTTGTGTAATTTATTTCTATTCAGTATTGTCACGCACTATATATAGATGCACATCTAGGTTTTAGGATTTTGATTTTCAAAACTTGAAGGCCACAGAATATCAAAAACTGAATTCAAGCTTGTGACCTAAACTCCTCTTTTATTTTTCAATTTACGCATTGTATTTCTATGCATACAGTATTGTCACACCCAATATGCAGATGAGCAATGAGGTTTTAGAATCGTAATTATCTCAAATTGATAGCAAAAGTGGTACAGTATTTGATGTTTTGATTTGATTCTCGTGATAATATATTTTTATTTTGTTTATAATTTCCTTTTCTAATGAGTATAAAACAAACGGACGGAAGCTTTATAACTCTGCGAACGGAGGTGTATAATCCAAACAGTAGTCCACCACTCTGCGAACGGAGGTGTATAATACAAACAATAGTCCACCACCCTGCGAACGGAGCTAAAGGAGATCTCTTATATTTTCTAATTGAATACACGTAAAGTACATTATGTATCATTCACGACTATTTAACTTTCATTTCAAAGATATTTCCGCAATGCTGCAATTTATTTTTAATTGAATTTAAGAGGATTTCCAAATGTTGCACAACTTAACTAAAGCTCAACATTATATAAGAATGTACGCCTTATATGGTAGTGTTGTACCTTTATGTCAATACTGTATCAATCTAAACTGAACACAAGATAGAAACAATGCTGTTCAACTCGTTTTTGTTGCTTACCTTTATTGGATTCACTGCTACTCAAAATATCGTCTATGATATTAAAACCCAGGTAAGCATTGTTAATTTGGTGTTATTGTATTCTTTCGATGTCTGTATGATAGATTATTCTTATCGTATTTCCATACCAAACTATCTCACCCTGCAAAGTTCTGAAGAAAACTTTTTTGATGGAGGACAATTCTACTATAATGGTGGATGACCAAAGGCGATCTGATGAGGGAGCTGTTCTCAAAGGTTAAAAGTTCAATTGGTTAAGCATACATAAATAACAATGCACATGCGGTGCACAAGTAATTAAAGGAAGGGTTGGAATATGGAATAGGGGAACTACCAATTATATTTAATTTAAATTTTGCATGCGAATAGATCATGACGATCAATGATTATAAGTTCAAAAGATTATGTGGTCACCGATGTCATTTTAAAAGATATGACATCATCAATTATGTGAAACCTTCAATACACGTTTTAGTACATTAAAATATGAAATAAAGTATAACAATATTAAAATTTTGATTCTAGTACATTAAGAGGATATTGATTAAATCAATATATACTTTCTATCAATTTATTTTGCCCCACAAATCACTTCATAAACTGTCATTTTGTGTTTCCCGACATTTTTTATCTTATATTTTTATAAGCCTTTTTGTGTATAGAAAAAATCTACCAATAATATTTTTTTTAAACTTTCGGAAAATGACCATCTTGGAAGACACTTTCGGACGCAAAAATAAAAAATAGGGCCAACGGCCTACCAAGAGAGTAAATCGCGTGGGTATGCTGAATTACCAAATTTTGGATCGAACCAAGTTATTTTCCCTTCATGAATAACGACATCGCAACATTTTATACAACGCATGTGAAGTTAAACAAATTGAAGTATTTATAGTATAACTAATCTTGAAATTCGAATAATTTAAAATCTACAACGAGTTACCGAACACACGCGCATATCGCGTGAGTGAATTATTAGTGTTTTTCGGTGACGAGTTAAATAAATAAAGAATTTAAAGATTTTAATCTGTTGACGACTACAGACAAATTTAATTGGCTTATGTCATCAGAAGATTACATTGTCTTTAAGGGTCTTCAGCACCTAAATGAAGAATTATATAATAAGAGAAATGAACTTTTGTCAGAGTCTGATTTGCGGGCTTGATCTGGATCACAGTGTGTTAATATACATGTGTTGTAATGTATTGTAATGTACTGAAATATGTAAGTTTTCTTTAGTTATCATTTCCTTTTATTTACAATTTTCAATCATATTAATAGTTTACAATAACATTCATTATCCTTGTTTAATCTTCATTTGTATTTTGTTCAACATTGATTAGATTTGATTGTCATGCCCAGTAATGGGCTCCGTGATTGGAAAATAAAAGATCTGTATTTGTATCTGTAGATCTTTCCTATTCGAATTTCGAGATAAGTTATTCTGTTTATTACATTGAAATATTTCATGTATTCAGAAGATTTAAAAGTGTAACGAAAAAATACAAGGAATTGTGTTTTTATATGACTTCGCGACTAGTTTTGTATAGCAACATCGTTGGCTATTGTTACTCCTCAGAGGGAAATATGACTTTCGATTTTTTGGGGTAATTTTTTATTTCTTCAATTAAACTCAAATATGATTTCGGAACATTACATAACATTTTTCAATACTAAATATTTACTTAATATACTTCGCCAATTTCCCACATCCAATTTGACTAAAATAGTAAATAAATACAAGGATCTAAATGGTATTACTATTTACTACTATCTAAATCCTTGATAAATATAAATGAACAAAAGACAGCATGTAAAATATTTTATGCTGCAATCAAATGGGATTGCAGGATAAAGACAATACAAAATCATTATCGGAAAATACAAAATCTCTCTGGGCTCGCTGCGAAACATGGGGGAAAGGCTCGCTAAAGCTCGCCTTTTCTTATGTTTCAAAAGCTCGCCCAAACAAACTCTATACCTTCCCACAATGACTATGCATTGTATATAAGTGTTACATTTGTAAGTCATTCCTAATAAAATAGAAATTTATAATGACCTCCTTTCATGAGCTATGTTATAACATAAATATTCTTGGATGTACTTTTTTACTGTCCTCTATGTACAGTGTATCCAATCAACTAAGGGACGACATCAAAAGTTTAATGTAGGATAAAAAACTTAATTCACATAGTTTTTTCACTGACCCCCCCCCCCCCCCCACCCCCTTCTTAACTTAATTTGGGAAAAATTGATTGACCAATATGGGCATATGCTTTGAGAGTGTATTTTTTATATCATGGGTCTATTGAATCTGCATTTTTCAATCCGAAAATCGATGTCGGATAACAAAACTTGCAGCGATTTTTACCCCTCCCCCACCCCCAAACTATTTGAATTAAGTTTTTTATCCTACATTTAACTTTTATTCTCGTCCCTAATATGGTCATTATAAAAATGAATAAGAGTTTTTCTCCTTCTATCATATTTTTTAAAATATACATGTACCACTTTTTTTTTTAGATCTTTTCACTAACTGCAGGAGAATGGTAAAAAATTGTTGTCAGTTTATCAATTTTATGAGGTTGTTTAATACTTTCGATAGCACCAATACATCTATGCCGAAATACTTCACTTCAACAGATAAACTGAATATATAGCTAAAGCCAAAATGCACTCTCTATATTACAAGTAAACGTAAATCAACGTACACTGTTCACAATAAACACAAAGCACTGCTGAACCTGCTATTTGAATCAAAAACTTAGTATATTATGCAAATACTTTCTTTTGATAAGGTAAATGTGCGGTAAATGTGTGGGGCGAGGTCAATGATAGTTTTTCAAAAGTCAATAACTCCACACATTTACAGAATCAAAAAAGCAGGGGATTAACATGATTCTGAAAATAAATGTTTTCCCCGATTGCGACAGGTGAATATCCTTTTTTCTCTCTGCAAATTTCGTCTATGCAATTTTTCTATTCAACTATATATAGTATTGAACTAGAAATTGGTGCCATCAGAAACGATGTCAATCCCCGCACTGCACAAGTCAAAAAACAATTAACAGTGAAAATTAGCAATTTAACAATATCAGTCTGAATATTAGAACCCTGAATCAAATTTCAAAATTGAAAACCTTATTGCACATCTACACATAGTGAAGAGCAATATTATACACAAACGAAACCATGAAACAAAAAATGAATGAGTATTTCCAGACACAAAGCAACATTAGCAATTTCACCATTTTCGGTCCAAAAATTTGATCCCTTAATAGATTTTCAAACTTTTCGCATATCTACTGAAAATAAAGAGCAATATTATATACAAATAAATTTGTTAAGTCTAAATGAAAGAGGAGTTTATGGCACAAGCTTAAATTCACTATTTCCAAAATACAACCCCTGTGGGCCTTAAGTTGTCAAAATCAAAATTCTAAAGCCTTATTGCGCATCTACACACAGTATGTGACAATATTGTATAGAAATTAAAAACATAAAAATGAAAAATTGATAAGCAGTTTAGTTTAAATTTCCAGTTTTCAAAATTCGACCCCTGTGGGCCCCAATTTTTGAAAATCAAAATTCTAAAACCTTATGCGGATCTACATATAGTATGTGACAATATTGTATAGAAATTAAATGCATGAAATGAAAAATAAATGAGGGGTTTAGGTCACAAGCTTAAATTCGACCCATGTGGAACCGAATTTTTAAAAATCAAAATTGGAAAACCTTATTGCGCATCTACATACAGTATGTGATAATACTGTATAGAAATTAAAAGCATAAAATAAGAAATAAATGAGGAGTTTAGGCCACAAGTTTAAATTTCTAATTTTCGAAATTCGACCCCTGTGGGCCCTTTTTTTGATAATCAAAATTCTCTAAAAGCTTTTTGCGCATCTACATACAGTTTGCGACAATGCTGTTAAAGAAATTAAATACATGAAGTTAAAAATGAACGAGGAGTTCTGAAGACAAGATTATCTAACGGACGAACAGACGGACCGATTACAAATATCCCCGAATTTCATTCGAAGTGCGGGGATAATAAAAGGTATTATTCTAACACCTCAAATAACTATATCGATTGCACAAGTTCCTCTATGCACGATGAATATGTCAAATTGCACAAGAAGCACTCTGCACCAGAAATTATACACAATATGATACAGCACAATTCATTTATCCAAATCCGAGCGGTTTTAATATCCTCTAGGTTGGTAAGAATAAATAAAAGGCAAATAACCCCATTCATCAACGTTAGAATAACTTTGAGAATTCATTTTCAACTGAAACTATAGCAACTTGCACTACCCACAAGTTTCATCATACTAATTTCAGCCTAAATGTACAGAAGTAGAACGCCCACGAACTAACGATTGCAGATGGCCAGCTGGGTTAGATATGGCGGACCAAATTATAGAGGGAGGCCGGATAGCAGCGTATAAAATAAAGTGGTTTTCTGGTTCATGGTCTGGCTGGTATGTTCCAGGTCTTAATGACCTTAGTAATGTCTACAACCCCGATGCCAAATCATGCTCAATACCATACAGAGCTAACACCATGAGAAGAAGATGGGCCGTGTTTTACGATCACACTCATAGATTTATAATTTGTAAACCTCAGTGATACAGTTGTTTACTTTGTTTGGTCATCGTATATTAATTGACTTTGTGATCATTTATGACCAAATATAGAAAGCAATTAAAACAATAAAAGAATGGACATTCTCATTATTTGTTTTATTTTTAGTACAGCTATCGATACGTTGCACTTTAGTTGTTATGTCTTCCATTTTACTTGACCCTATACCATACTTCTTAGACTTAATTTATTGTATTCTGTCACAAGTTTTGACTTTATTCAGTGTTTGTTTTGTTTGTTTTAGTTGGGGTTTAACGCCGTTTTCAGCACATTTGGCTATTTCGCGGCTGCCAGTTTTTATTGGTGGAGGAAGCCGGAGTACCCGGAGAGAACCACCGACCTTCGGTAGGAAAATTGGCAATCCTTGTCAATTAAGATCGGAGTCGAACACACCCCGCCACAGGTGAGATTCGAACTCACAACCCCAGCGTTGACAGGCTAGTGATCATTAGTATTCATGACAAACTACCTAGACCACTCGGCCACCGAGGCCCCTTATTCAGTGTTGTAATGGCAGTGGTACATAGTATATTTCGATTTATAGTATTTAGATTTGGTCGTAATTTAGAAAATATATAATGGTCTTTGAGTAGAAGACAGCTAAATGTAGAAAATCATTTTTCGTATCAGTTTGTAAGTTTCAGAAAATTTCTTCAGATATATACTGACACAATGAGAACGGAAATATCGTGTGTTCTGTACAGGTTGTGTTGTAAGTCTGGCACCTATTATTATACCAGATCCGGTAATATATTCAGTACTGCCTGTGTTGATCAATTTTTATAGAATAATATTTTAAAGAATTTTTTTTTAGAAATATTGACCCGTCTTGTATATATAAACATACAATTAACTTATCTGAAATCCTCAAAAATAATAGTACATATGAGCTGATACATGTAATATTGAGCTCCCTCTTGTTTGTTATGTTAACAAAAAATCTACCCAGAAATATGTTTTTAATTATAAAGGTGTGTAAAGATGTTAATATCAGTGATAATACACCTACATCATGAAATTGCAGTAATTCCAAAACATTTATGTCCCCAGTTCCCATGTTTTAACAGGAGACCTTAACATAGTCCAGGACCGAGAGTTGAAATAATTCCTTAGAAAGGGACCTAAATATTGTCCCCCGTCAATTATCAAGTGGAATGAGTA
Source organism: Mytilisepta virgata (assembly GCA_028015205.1). Classification (NCBI taxonomy): domain Eukaryota; kingdom Metazoa; phylum Mollusca; class Bivalvia; order Mytilida; family Mytilidae; genus Mytilisepta; species Mytilisepta virgata. The sequence continues at coordinate 472,541 of CM051520.1, read as the reverse complement.
TCGTAACATCATCCACGACCCACACCGTACTTACTGTAAAAATGGATAAAACGAGAAAAAGTTGACAAAAAATCCTTAGATTCTTTTTTCAATTCAGTAATGAAAATATTTGATATTCGTATTAGACATTTTAAAGAACATTTTACTGCCAACAACAACCCTAATAGCCATATTTCTCGTATCAAACATAAGCTAAAAGAACTCGGATGTTTTTGTCCCAGCTGATAAGGCTGCCAGTAATATCGTTATTGTATGACGTAAATTTTATATTGAGGTTCTGCAAAAGAAAATCACAAATTCACCTACATTCCAACTGACTCATTTTTCGGAAAATGACATACACAAATAAACTTATTGCTACCTCTTTACAAGCAGAACCGATTAATGAAAGTTCCAACTATGTACTAGCTTCCGATGCTGCACAAAACACCTTACAGATATAGATTTATTTCGTTCGCAAGCCATTGTTCCACTACTAAACTGTCTATTCTACTTACTAGTACACTTGGTACAATCAAAAACATGGTAATAAATTTTTCAATTAAGGTATACGAAAATAGTGGTATTAATTACTTTTGGAGTGTCACAAATTCGTTAGAAGTAGTTGATAAATTGCATGCTCGTATTGGCGATTTCGAATCTGTTTCGATTTTTCTATCCTATTTAGATACCACTTTGCTTCATAATCTCATTAAGAAAAAAAAATCACATATCTAATTAAATGGGAATTTGAAAAGTCAGAATGTGAATATATATATTCAACATCTTCTAGGTCATTTTTTAGTAACGACAAACAAAAGAACTATGTCAATTAGACCTACTTTTATATGATAACTGCACTTGAATTTTTACTAGGTAACATTTTTGCTCGCTATGGAGTTTCCATATATCGCCAAGGTATCGGAATTCCAATGGGGCCTAACTGTGCACCACTTATTGCGGACCTGTTTCTGCATTGTTATGGATCACAATTTATGTCTAAAATCAACAAAGACCCGACGATACGACATCTGATACCAAAATATAATAAGACTTTTACATAATTATTTGGATGATATTTTGGCTGTCAATAATGACGACTTCAGTATGTACACAAAAGAGATTTATCCTGTTGAATTTACTTGATATAAAGCTAATACTAAAAATGAACACTGCCCTTTTCGGGATCTTGATATCTCTAACGGGAAGTTAAAGATAAGAGAAATAATTTTTCATTTCCTATTGCAAATCATCCATTTTTAGACGGTGACGTTCCCTTGGTGTTTATATATTTCAACTTGTTCGATTGGCTCGTGTATGTAACAACTGTTTTGATTTTAACGAAAGAAATCAGTGTATTACTGAAAATTATTACACCAGGGATATCGAAAACTTTTACTATATTTTATTATCCATACAATGGCATCATTCGTAAATATAAATCAACGTGCAGACACCTTATATGTTCAGGTATTTCACATCCTATTTTTTTATGGTAATATTCTATACAAAGCACAAACATGTCGTCATTCACATGAAAATCTAACCAATCCTTTAAGCAGACTTATCCACAAGGGATATAGTTACGATACATCGGACTCAGACTTCTTTTAAACTAGTTTTACTGTGCATATCGCTGTGGGTTTATTTATTCCACATTGGCTAGAGGTATAGGGCAGGGTTGAGATCTCACAAAACATGTTTAACCCTGCCGCATGTTTGCGCCTGTCCCAAGTCAGGAACATCTAGCCTTTGTTAGTCTTGTGTTTTTAAAAAAATCTTTGTTCATTTGTATTTTTCGGAGTTTAGTGTGGCGTCCATTTCGCTGAACTAGTAAGCATTTTTTTCAGGGGCCATCCGAAGCCCAACTCCGTGTGCGGGATTTTCTTGCCGCGTTGAAGACCCATGGTTGTTTCTATTCTCTTTTTTATATCGGATGAACTTTAGTTACTAAATGCATTAAATGAATGGATTAAGAATGAAATTTCAAAGGCAAATTCATGTATGTATGTTATGAAAAGATCATAAAAACTGTAGCATAGCAACAAATAAAATTTCTTTAATGTAACTGCTGAAACCTTTATGAAAAACAGATGTTTCGTACATTTATAATTTGGTTAATCTATGTTTGAAGAACGTTTAATATTATGAAATTATGGGCTTCATGAAATGTTAATATATAACATGGTTAAGTCATGTTTAGTCCCAAAAGTAACATTTAACGATTTAATAAATGAATGATCAAATTAGTCTGCCAGATCATCATGATAATTTGGTATTGTCGCCATCAGATATTAGAGATTAGACTTTCCATAAAACTCTATTAAACCAGTCTTTATATTTACCTTGTTCATTGTTTTCTAAAAAGTGTGTTATATTCCCACACTTCCGCAATCGTTACCGCCCCCGTCTGTCTGTCCCATCGACCTAAACTTCTCTTTCATTTTCAAAGTTGTGTAATTTATTTCTATTCAGTATTGTCACGCACTATATATAGATGCACATCTAGGTTTTAGGATTTTGATTTTCAAAACTTGAAGGCCACAGAATATCAAAAACTGTGAATTCAAGCTTTTGACCTTTTTTATTTTTCAATTTACGCATTGTATTTCTATGCATACAGTATTGTCACACCCAATATGCAGATGAGCAATGAGGTTTTAGAATCTTAAATATCTCAAATTGATAGCAAAAGTGGTGCAGTATTTGTAAATTTGATTTGTCAAACTTATTAACCTTCTCATCATTCTCGTGATATTATTTTTTTAATTTGTTTATAATTTCCTTTTCTACTGGGCATAAAACAAGTTGAATTAAACCTAAAAAATCATAAACTTTAGAACTTCCAAGGTGTTAAAGTAGTAACATATCATGTGTTTTGATACGGTATTGATAATGTATTATACAAACAGTAGTCCACCACTCTGCGAACTGAGCTGTATAATATAAACAGGAGTCCACCACCCTGCAAACGGAGCTTTATAATACAAACAGTAGTTCACCACCCTGCGAACTGAGCTTTATAATACAAACAGTAGTCCACCACTCTGCGAACTGAGCTGTATAATATAAACAGGAGTCCACTACTCTGCGAACTGAGCTGTATAATATAAACAGGAGTCCACCACCCTGCAAACGGAGCTTTATAATACAAACAGGAGTCCACCACCCTGCGAACTGAGCTTTATAATACAAACAGTAGTCCACCACTCTGCGAACTGAGCTGTATAATATAAACAGGAGTCCACCACTCTGCGAACTGAGCTGTATAATATAAACAGGAGTCCACCACCCTGCAAACGGAGCTTTATAATACAAACAGGAGTCCACCACCCTGCGAACTGAGCTTTATAATACAAACAGGAGTCCACCACCCAGGGAACGGAGCTTTATAATACGATCAGTAGTCCACCACCCTGCGAAATAAGCTGTATAATACAAACAGGAGTCCACCACTCTGCGAACTGAGCTTCATAATACAAACAGGAGTCCACCACCCTGGGAACGGAGCTTTATAATACAAGCAGTAGTCCACCACCCTGCGAACTGAGCTTTATAATACAAACAGGAGTCCACCACCCTGCAAACGGAGCTTTATAATACGATCAGTAGTAAACCACCCTGGGAACTGAGCTTTATAATACAAACAGTAGTAAACCACCCTGGGAACTGAGCTTTATAATACAAACAGAAGTCCACCACCCTCCGAACTGAGCTTTTTAATACAAACAGGAGTCCACCACTCTGCGAAATGAGCTGTATAATACAAACAGTAATCCACCACTCTGCGAACTGAGCTGTATTATACAAACAGTAGTCCAACGCCCTACTAACGGAGCTAAAGGAGATCTCTTATATTTTCTAATTAAATGCACATTTGAAGTATTATTCACGACTATTTAACTTTCATCTCACAGCTATTTCCGCAATGCTGCAATTTATTTTTAATTCAATTTAAGAGGATTTCCAAATGTTGCATAACTTAACTAAAGATCAATATTATATAAGAATGTAGATTATAACGCCTGGTACCTTTATTTCAATACTGTATCAATCTAAGCTAAACACACTAGATAGAAACAATGCTGTTCAACTCGTTTTTGTAACTTACCTTTATTGGATTCACTGATACTCAAAATATCGTCTATGATATTAAAACCCAGGCAAGCATTGTTAATTTGATGTGATTGTATGTCTGTATGATAGATTATTCTTATTGTTTTTCCATACCGAACTATCTCACCCTGTCGTTTTTTTCTGCAGAAAACTATTACGGAGGATAATTCTACTAGAATGGTGGGGACCAAAGGAGATCTTATTAGAGAACTGTTTGCAAATGTTAAACGTTAAATTGGTTAATGTATATATAAATAACCATATACACGCGGTGCACAAGTTATTAAAGGAAAGGTTGCAATATGGACCATTGTCGGCCTATACCAATTTTCCATTTAGGGGGAATTACGGCATTTGAACTACCAATAATATTTCATGACGATCAATGATTATAAGGTCAAAAGATTATGTAGTCACCGATGTCATTTAAAAGATATGACATCATCAATTATGTGAAAGTCGGATAACCTTGAATATTCGTTTTAGTACATTAAAATATGAAATAAAGTATAACAATATTGAAATTTTGATTCTAGTACATCAAGAGGATATTGATTAAATCAATATATACTTTCTATCAATTTATTTTGCCAAAACCACTTCATTTTCTGTTCCATTTTTAGCTCACCTGACCCAAAGGGTCAAGTGAGCTATTCTCATCACTTGGCGTCCGTCGTCCGTTAACTTTTACAAAAATCTTCTCCTCTGAAACTACTGGGCCAAATTGAACCAAACTTGGCCACAAGCATCATTAGGGTATCTAGTTTAAAAAAATGTGTCCGATGACCCTGCCTGCCAACCAACATGGCCGACATGGCTAAAAATAGAACATAGGGGTAAACTGCAGTTTTTGTCGTATATCTCAAAAACTAAAGCAATTAGAGCAAAACTGACATGGGGTAAAAATGTTCATCAGGTCAAGATCTACCTGCCTTGAAATTTTCAGACGAATCGATCAACACTTTGTTGGGTTATTGTCCCTGAATTGTTAATTTTAAGGAAATTTTGCAGTTTTAGGTTATTATCTTGAATATTATTATAGATAAAGACAAATTGTAAACAGCAAAAATGTTCAACAAAGTAAGATCTACAAATAAGTCAACATGACCAAAATCATTGATTGACCCCTTATAGGAGTTTTTGCCCTTTAAAGACGGCATCTAGCGTAAACTTTCCTTTAAAGACCTTTTTTCTCTCAAACCACTGGGCCATTTGAGACCAAACTTTGGTGGAATGGTCTTTGGGTTGCCCCCCTCCAAAATTATGTCCGGCATCCCCGACTTCCAACCGACATGGCTGCTGTTACTAAAAATAGAAAAAAGGGGGGTGAATTTAAAAAATCTTCTTATATGAAACTACAAGGCCAGTTGGAACCAAAGTTGGTAATGGTTCTTAGGAGGTTCTCTTTCAGATATATGTCCAATGACCCGGACTGTTAACCAAGATGGCCGCCACAGCCGAACTTAGTTTAACATAGGGCCCTAATGGAAAATTCATTGAAAAATCTTCTTGTCTTAAACCACTTGACCAATGGAACCAGACTTCGCAGCAATGGACCTTAGATGGTCCTCTTACAGAGGTGTGTCCGATGACCCGGACTGTCAACCAAGATGGCTGCCACAACCGAACCTAACTTAGTTTAACATAGGGCCCTATGGGAAAGTTCATTGAAAAATCTTCTTGTCTGAAACCCCTTGACATATTGGAGCCAGACTTGGCAAAATTGGTCCTTAGGAGGTCCTTTTTCAGAAATGTGTGTGATTTTGTGGACTGTGAACCAAGATGGCCGCCACAGCAGACCTTAGTTTAACATAGGCCCCTGTGGGAAATTCACTCAAAAATCTTCTCGTCTGAAACCACTAAGCCAATTAGAATTAGACTTCGTAGCAATGGTCCTTAGATGGTCCCCTTTCAGAATTTTGTGCGATGACCCAGACTGTCAACCAAGATGGCCGCCAAACCCGAACTTAGTTTAACATAGGGCCCTTGGGAAAAATTCATTGAAAAATCTTCTGGTCTGAAACCACTTGTCATATTGGAGCCAGAATTGGCAGCATTGGTCCTTAAGAGGTCCTCTTTCAGAAATGTGTCCGATCATCCGGAGTTGGAACAAGACTTAGCAGAAATGGTCCTTAGATGGTTCTCTTTTAGAAATGTATTCTTTGACCTGGACTGTCAACCAAGATGACTGCCACAGCTGAAATTAGTTTAACATAGAATCCTATAGAAAAACCAACCAAATTGACTGCAACACTTAAATTTGTAGGTCTGCTCAAGTTGAAAAGTTAAATCCAGGTGAGCGATACAGGCTCTTGAGAGCCTCTAGTTATCTTATATTTTCTGAGACTTTTTGTGCATAGAAAAAATCTACCAATAATAATTTATTTTGTTAAAATCACATAATCATTTCCTCCCAATATTGTAACTTGAATTTGTATGTGACTTTAAGTGTTTACAAAAACATTTAACAATATTTATCTTCTGAAATTTTCGGAAAATGATCATTTTGAAAGACATTTTGAAGTACAAAGTAAAAGATATCGGGTCACAGGCCTTTTTAGAGAGTACATCTACTTCACATGAATAAATAACTGTTACGTGTATTGCGTGTGTCTCGGTTCGTACCAATTAACAGTTGAGATTTCCAGTGCCGAAAAATATTACTTCAACAACTAAACTGAATATATAGCTAAAGTCACAATGCACTCTCTATATTACAAGTAAACGTAAATCAACATACACAGTTCACAATAACTGAAACACAAAGCACTGTCTCAATCCAAAACTTCATATAAAAGGTATTATCCTAACACCTTAATTAACTTTATCAGTTGCACAAATTCCTCTATGCAAAATGAATATGTCAAATTGCACAAGAAGCACTCTACACAAGAAATTATACACAATATGAGACAGCACAATGCATTTATCCAAATCCGAGCAGTTTAAATATCCTCTAGTCTGGTAAGAATAAATAAAAGTCAAATAACCCAATTCGCCAAAGTTAGAATAACTTTGAGAACTCATTTTGCAACTGGAAATATTGCAACTTGCACTACCTTAAAGTATTCACTTTGTGTTGCACTTTGCGTCACAATATAATCCAAAGATTCACAATGAATTATCAAATAACTATCCAGAATGCACTTTGAATCACTTTGAAAACTTTAATTACCAACGAATTTATTTCAATGAAGCGCTCTCTTCAATGGCCCACACAATTCTGACCGACTGACTAACAATGAACTGCTGTTTCAGCGTCTTTATATACTACTTGGACGGACGAGGTATGTAGGTAAGTATTTCCCGCCAATCAAATCGACTAGTTTATTTATCATCATCAGGGATGTTTCTTAGCAGGAGCAATTTACAATATAAAATGAAAAACCCTCCCATGACTACTTTGGATTAACCGTATGAAAGTGAAAGTAGAATTAATATGCACTTGTATGGAATAAATTGATATACTATGGATATGTCAGTAGGATCACAATTATTTCCTCGACCTTCATATCATAAGTAAAGGTATGTAATCTAATTTTCATTACACCACCACAATTTTGAAATCGAGCTGCATTTTGTATTTATCCCTAACGAACAATCGTGTAGCCAGCTAAAATGATCTTCTATCAATATAAATGAAAAATAAAAATCTTCATCTGTCTGTTACGCATGTTCAGGACAAAGCATCAATATAATATTTATTATTAACAATATATATGCTACTTGCGTGGTACCATAAGCAAACATTAAATGTTCAATCAGTTAATGATATTGTTACGGCCGAAATCACCTTTTAGATTGTAGCCAACAAAAGACACAAATCAATAATAAAATTTAACAAGATTTATTATATACAAGTTTACAAAATAATATTACACAAAATAAAATGTCAACTTAACTGTTCAAAATCCTCCGTCTTTTCCTAATCCGGAATTCTTCTCGTCACTGTTGCGGGAATCCAAACGGAATATTATATCCAATCAGTCACAATCTAGTATGATGTAACGTAAATAAAAGTATGTCAAGGATGATGTGTGAAACATATATATACTGTAGAACGGAAACTTCTGGAATACGGTAGAAATTCGAATCACACCAGAATTATTACGTAAGTCAAATAGAAAGTTCTAGTCATTCCATCAGTATCTATTATTGTTCCAATGATTTCTAAATTGCGCAGTTATAACATTATTTGGAAACAACTATAAGTATTATGTAAACATAGTATACATGTTATAAGGCTACGCAAAACAAATTAGGCGAAGATAAATAAATATAATAATTACAATATCATAACAATATATATTGATTATAACAGATTTCTGCGATGCTACAATATTTTAAAAAAAGATATTCGGTTTGAAAATATGTTAAATGCCATACATTTTGCACAGCTTATCAAATGAAATGCTTGATACAAATTTTGATGCAAAAATTGTGTTTAAAACCAAAACATTAATCCAAAAAATCGAGGAGCAAATTCAAATATTCCAAAATGATCAAAAGAGGTAAAGCCTAAACCTTCTAAGGACGGAGCTACGCACAAGGAGATATTCCTTAGTTTTCACTTTAACAATTTTATAACAGTACATGTTAACTATCAATCTCGGGCCACTATATTCAGTGGAAGCTGACAAGATGCGTGTGGAAAGTTATTCGTCATTAAATCACAAATCAAAATGAAACAAATATCTACTGTTTCTCATAAATAAAGAATACGATGCTAAGGTAATGCGACAAACAATTTTTGCAAAAATAGGTTTGAATCGAATTTAACCAAAATTGAATGGAATTTTATTTTTATCAAAGTGAGTTGAAACAAGGCTTCATTTACATTAATACCCTTTTATTAACATTTCTAACATAATATAAATAAAATTTCTGTGCATTTTAAGACATAATTTTTTTTCTTTACAAAAGCGCTTCTTCTCTTTTTATATGAAATAAATCTCACGATTATAAAAGACCAAAAACATTTAAAAACCCTTTAAAAATCCCGGTTAACCTGTATATTTCACTTACATAAGCTCGTTGTTTTGTATATACCGACCTTTACAGTGTGTCAACGTTTTGGACATTCGCAACATTTTCTACGGCGAAGCGCGATGCATGATGCAGAAACGGTATAACAGCGGCGGAAAGAGCGATGCGTATAAACAATACCGTGATTCCACGTTAATGTGTGACAAAATTTATTATGTAGCTTTGGCTTGTAATATTATAAAAGAAAATCTCCATACTACTTCCGGTCACGTGAATGACCTGTTGTAGATGGTTGCCCATTTCTTTGTTTAGTTCAGTCTAAAATAACGCCAATAAAACCTCATAATTTTCACTTGAAAATTGTCATATCTTATAATTAAATTGTATGAACTAAACTTCGCTATAGTACAGATATTTGGACAGTTTTTCGTAGTAAAATTAGTGGTTTACATAAAAATTTAAACTTCAAAGCTAAAAATAGGCGATTTCATATAAAAATTTTCTAACACAAATACGTATTTGTAATTCACCTTATGTTTATTAAATAGGAGGGGGTAGCGTGACGGTTTAATAAACAGGAGGTGAATTACCGATTTATTCTATGTTCGACCTTGTCCTTTAGTTATCAATAGTTGTGAATTTCACCCTTACAATAGAGTGCACCTGGTCGTCTGTTACACAAGGCACATCATAGTAATGAATTCCAGAGGTGTCCTTTAGAAACTAAAATCTTTTATTGCAGATAAATTTGCAAGTTTTGGTTTGCTGATATGAGATAAATATGTAAAATTTTACTATTTTACATTTTTCCCCATATGTGTTCTATGAAAGCATAAATAATAAAAGAACAATGCAATTTATTTCAGGTAATACTATATATTATATGCATATGAAGGTGTACATGGTGTATTTGCATTATCATCTGTAATCAACAGCACAAGCGCTTTTTTGTATTATAAATCATGGTTTTGTGTGTTTAATTCCCCATCTATGTGGACTGTTGGTCACTATTCTCATCTAGCCATTTTTTCATTGGAACAGAATGCATAGTGTTCTGTTCATTCAGAATGAACTTTCCCCGTTTGCTGAATTTGTAGCCTTATGTGCCTTATATAAATATCTTTTTCAATGTGGAAAATTATTAATTCACACTGACTGTCTGTTTTGTACAATTCTTGCAATGAGACAGTTTATATGATAAAATTTCTGCAAATGTTTGTGTGTAAAATGAGTTTTAACAATGATCTAACAGGTCTGTATCATTTTTCTGTCACCATCGTATCAGTCTGTTGATAACAGATATGTTTACAAAACTTAGATGAAAATGAGTTAATAATTTTACTATGAAAAAAATCTGTCAGTTATCTGGGTATGTTCACTGATTGGCTACAAGACAAAATGTCTACCTCATTAATATGTATTACATACAATAACATTAATTACAATGACTGTCTACCCGCTAATAAATTTCTAATGACATACATGTGGTATGATATAAATCAGCTTATTAAAACTAACGAAATTGTTAGATTAATAACGGAGGGGGAACATATTGTTTTTACTAGGTTTCTTCTTCTTATTATTATTCTTTCGTCCGACCATCTCGGTCACAGCACCTTCTAAAAAACGACTCGGTTGATTTGTAAGAAACTTGGCAGACTTATAGATTGTGGTCTGTAGATGTGCACAACTATTTTAGAATTTTCAAAAGAGCCGCCGTCAAATTTGAGGTCTTTGGTGTTCCGAGAAAACGGCTGATCGGATCGAAAAGTTCTTGGGACCGGTGGCAGAGGGTGCGTTTGGGGGAACATTTGTTTCGGTGTCCGAAACAATCAGTACGTGATGTTTAACACGTTTGGTTGAAGCTTTCATATTTTTTAAATTATTAAAGCAATCTAGAAAGATGACGCTTGGTAATTATTTGGAACTTTCATCAGCATCTAACACGTGTTCAATATGTTACTGTTCGGAGACTGTTTGGAGAGTTTGAAGCAGATTCATACCGCTCGAAGCATATATGGTCTTTTTTTTACATATCAAAATAGCATGATTCTCGACACTTATTCATGTGTAATAACATGTACATAATACAGAACCTACACCGAAGTCATGTGACCTAACTTTTTCTCTACAAAAGAACGATTTTTTCATTTTTCTTTGACAATACATAGTGACAACCTGACAAGGCTCTTTTGCCTTTTATACACACAGAACACACAACACCCGAAATGTTTTAGATTTAGAGTCCATAGGTTTTTATTAGAGTGTTTGTCCGTATTCAGAGGGTTGCGTTCCCACTACGACTAAGGCAATTAAAGCCAGGATATCATATCCCCAGTGCTTCCAAAAACTCAATAAAAACCACATGGCGTTCAACGTCTCCTTTTAACCACACATTTTGGGATGTCAGTATATCTATAGCCAAGCTGAAATATGGTCCTTCCCATGGTTACCCATATAGAAGGGGACCCATGGCATCTAGGTCGCTATTCCTGAACCGCATTTCACAAGGAATGTTTTACAACTAAAGCAGTGTGATGTTCCCTAAAACCCGCAGTCTATATTCAGTTCAACAATCAGATGGCACAATATATGTTATAACTAGTACTGCGTGAGTCTAGTGCCAATGCTAGTAGTGAAATGCCTATTAGCCCACTACTAATGTTATACCTAGTACTGCATGTGTTTAGTGCCAATGCTAGTAGTGAAATGCCTATTAGCCCACTACTAATGTTGTACCTAGTACAGCACGAGTTTAGTGCCAATGCTAGTAGTGGAATGCCTATTAGGCCACTACTAATGTTATACCTAGTACTGCATGATTTTAGTGCCAATGGTAGTAGTGGAATGCCTATTAGCCCACTACAAATGTTATACCTAGTACTGGATGATTTTAGTGCCAATGCTAGTAGTGAAATGCCTATTAGCCCACTACTAATGTTATACCTAGTACTGCATGATTTTAGTGCCAATGGTAGTAGTGGAATGCCTATTAGCCCACTACTAATGTTATACCTAGTACTGCATGAGTTTCGTGCCAATGCTAGAAGGGGAATGTCTATAAGCCCACTACTAATGTTATAACTAATACTGCATTAGTTTAGTAAATACATCATTGCCAATGATATACTTAGTACTTCATAAGTATTATAATATATAAACAATTGAAAATCTTCCGCAACCTAAACCATTTCATATTTCAATTTCCGGTAATATTTTAAAAACATCCTATCTACATTTATGGTAATTCAAATGAAAAGTAAAATGGCGATGATGACTCTAATACTTATTGCTTTAAACTTACTTGTGGCAGTAAACTGTGATTCAAAATGGTGTGGAGAAAATAGGTAAAAGGGAACCAACGAGTACTCTTTTATTATCTGATAATCATTTTGTTTATTTTTTTCGAAATCGACCTTTTTTGCTTTTTATTTTGAAAATGTTTTACTAGTTCACTTGAATTATAAAAAATACTATATTTAAAGTGCATTTTATTAATCAAAATATTGCATCAAGAGTATTTAGATTTTCTTAACACAAATTTACATATTAATTTAATATGAAATTTTTCATGTGATTTTTACGCATAAGCTCAATCAAGGTTAATTTCACGTTTATTTTAACGCCAAGCTGAATCAAGATTAAAATGAGGTTTGCATGATATTAACGTGAATATCACGTAAGCATATTTTGCCTGTGTATTTGGATACCACTATCCTATGGTTCTATTGTAAAATGTTGTAATGTTTTTTGGCTTTTCAAAATTTTGGCACGTGCATCTCAGAAGAAAGGTATACCACGAAAAGCGCATTGTACATTGCTAGTTTAGCATCTAAGTTTACGCTTTGAAAGTTTTATCTCTCTGATCAGACTCGTGTATGACGCAAACTGTACAGAGACTGTACAAAAAGTCGAAACAAATTTAAATTAATTTGGCTACAGAGTAAAATTTTTAGCAGTGACTATATAAAATTAGAAACTGGGCCAATGTAGATTTTTTGTATTAATGTGGATATAGAAATCCACACAGAACTTAATCCATAATACACTCCTTCATTCTGCCAATATTGATGTAAATTGGTCCTACTTTAATTTTGATAAATAGCTTTTAATCTTTCATTTTTGCACTTTTTTAGCTCAGCTGACCCAAAGGGTCAAGCGAGCTTTTCTCATCACTTGGCGTCCGTCGTCCGTCGTCCGTGGTTTGATAAGTTTTACAAAAAATCTTCTCCTCTGAAACTATTTGACTAAATTGAACCAAACTAGGATACAATCATTATCAGGGTATCTAGTTTAAAATATTTGACGCCGCCTGCCAACCAACATGACCGACATGGCTAAAAATACAACATAGGGGTTAAATTCAGTTTTTTTGCTTATATCTCAAAAACTAAAGCATTAAGAGCAAAACTAACATGGGGCTGAAAATGTTCATCAGGTCAAGATCTACTTGCTAAGAAATTTTCAGACGAATCGATCAACCTTTTGTTGGGTTATTGCCCTGAATTGTTAATTTTAAGGACATTTTGCAGTTTTAGGTTATTACCCTGAATATTGTTATAGATAAAGGCTAGCTTTAAACAGCAAATATGTTCAACTAAGTAAGATATACAAATAAGTCAACATGACCAAAATCGTTAATTGACCACTTATATGAGTTTTTTGCCCTTTGAAGACAGCGTCTGGCGTAAACTTTCCTTTAAAGATCTTCCCCTCTGAAACCACTCGGCCATTTTGGGTCAAACTTTGGTGGAATGGTTCTTGGGTGGCCACCTTCCGGCATCCCCGACTTCCGATAAATATGGCTGCTGTGACTAAAAATAGAAAAAATGGGGGATGAATTTATAAAAAAATCTTTTATGAAACTACATCAGACTTGGCAGCAATGGTCCTGAGGAGGTCCCCTTTCAGACGTATGTCCGATGACCCAGAGTGTCAACAAAGATGGCCGCCAGAGCAGAACTTTTTTAACACAGGACCCTATGAGAAATGTCATCTCAAATTCTTTTTGTCTGAAACTTTTAAGCCAATTGGAACGAAACTTGGCAGCAATGACCCTTCGCTGGCCATCTTTCATAATTATGTCCGATGAACCAGAATGTTAACCAAATTGGCCGCCACAGCCAAACTTAGTTTAACCTGGGACCCAATGGGAAAATTTGTTTAGATATCTTTTATTTGAAACCACTGAGCCAATTGAAACCAGACTTGGCAGAACTGGTCCTTAGATGGTCTTCATTCCTAATTATGTTTGATGACATGGACTGTTAACCAAAGATGGCTGACACAGCTGAACTTAGTTTAACATAGGACTCAACTTGAAAGTTCATGTAAAAATCATCTTGTCTGAAACCATCGGAGCAATTGCAACCAGACTCGGCAGCAACAGTCCTCGGTAAGAATTGTGTCCGATGACCTGGACTGACAACCAAGATAATTGTCACAGTAGAACTTAAACTGACTGTTACACTTAGATTTTTAGCCATGCATAAGGTGGAAAAATTGGATCCAGGTGAGCGATAAAGGTTCTTATGAGCCTCTAGTTGTAAAGTTATTTCATACAGATTTAGTTTTTTCTTAACTACATAAACTTTTTTCACGGGTGTTTCATTTTAGCAATAAGAGATGTTGCTATAACTATGAAGAGGTTAATAAGACATGCGTACGTAAGTAAAAGATGGGATATAAGATTTAATAACGGTAATATCTTTTTGCATATGCCAAGGGGATTCACAATTTATAAAAGTGAACAATGAGTGTATTAATACATAAGAAAAATACAGAAAAAAGGTGTCCTTGAAAAAATTATATTTCTTTACTATGCTGAATACCTTTTACTGCGTCCTGTTTGATATGCAAATTAGTTGAGTAGTAATTCTAATAAATACTTTTATAAACGTGTGATTTTTACGAGTGGTATTTAATGAAAATTACGGGTGAATTTAGCAATGCGACGTTCGTTACAAGATATGTGAAGGGTATCTACAGTCCGGGTCCAATGTCTCTAGCTCTTCTGTAATTGTTTTTAACCTTTTAGAGGGATTGTTTTGCATTATACACTAAAATTTCTATTAATCCACTTACTCACCAATTGTTTCTTTTTACGACTAAGGGTGTCGTTTGATAGCATTATTTGGTTTGCCTTATTGTATTTTGATATTAAGTTTTAATAAATAGCGATCTTGTAACGAAGGTACAACCCAATAGCTCGTTTTGTGTTTGTGCCGTATACGGAGCAGGAACTGCTTAACATTCCGGAGCACCTGGGTTCACTCTTGGTTTTTATAGGAGTTCGTGTTGTTCATTGTTTTTTCAGTTTTCTGTGTTTATTTGTTGTGCCTGTGGTTCATTTGTCTCCCCGGGTTTGTATGTCCAATGGATTACGTTTTTTGATTGCTCCTTAGGCATATTTGTCCTTTTTATTTACAGCATAGTTCAGAAAAGGTGATGAGAAATTGATCTGCCAAGTCTTTTGTTGGTCTTGTGGGCGTTTCTCTGATTAGCTATTTAAATTATTTGTCAGAATAAATATTAAATGACCACGATAAACAATATAAGAGGTTTTAATGAACGAAATATGGGGTGAAAGTTTTCTTAAGAAGATCAAGCTAATAAGAATAAATTCTGAATCTCTGCGGCATATATGTAAGAACAATTGTATGAAAACGTAATGAATACCAGAACAAGGACAATGTTGATATTCGACTCAAGCAGTAGAAATATTCGTTAACGAGCTCAGTCTACTTGTCAAAAACGAGGTCTAAGTATAACAGAACTTGTGTTAATAACCTCTGTTAGTCGGCACTTCGTTCACGTAAGAGATACAACACATTAAAAGACAATTATTTTCTTTCTTTCTTTACTTATTGTTGAGCATTTGTGTCATGTTTAATGTCATGTTTAATGTCCGACAAGGACATCTTTTGATATTAGAAACAACATTTACACTTGCAGCAAATATATCGAAATATCTAAATTTAAAAAAACACCGATGTTTAAAGTTATTATATTATTATGTATATATCTTATCTTGTGGTGTTAGAAAGATGGGTAGAGCATTCACAGACATTTGATCAAATCATATATGAGTAGAATATACAAGTATAACATAGTTCCCATAAAGTGAATACTAACGCTATTCTCCCTAAGAGGACTGGAAATAAAAGTTAAAGAACCGACCTCATTACACAGATTATGCAATTGTCAATTTCAAGAATTTAAGATAAAAGTAAATATTTAAGTAACAGTTAAAAGACACCATTCACCATTATTCAGTAAACGGAGACACAGTGATATACAAGGAGAGGTAATTATGTCGATATACAAGGAGAGGTAATTATGTCGATATACAAGGAGAGGTAATTATGTCGATATACAAGGAGAGGTAATTATGTCCGAAAAAAGATAGAGAAAGAGAAATTTGACTATTTCGATATTTTGTTTATCAAAACTGTATTTATATTTGCATATTTACAGAATGCAAAACTGGATACACATCGAAACGAGGAGAACCATGCCATCCTTGTATAGATAACACTTACGGTTTTAAATGTCTTACTCCTTGCGTCTGTAGCAATTATCAAAGGTAATTTTTACAAAGGGAAACTTGTAAACAATAACAAATGTGTTTTATAAGGTTTCGAAATTGTTTTGTTTACTTGTTAAAATATGACAATGACCAATTTTATATTCATTATCGTTATATTCTGCAGATTCAATCATAACACTGTGAAGCAATAATATCTGGTCTTGTTTGTAACGTATAACGCTATTCAATATATCAAATGCAAAATCTATTTTTGCCATTTATTTTTTTCAATACAAAGGCGATGGTATGATTTCACCCATTATTTTAGCCCCATCTGACACGCACAAAAAAAAAAAAAAAAAAAAAAGGAAATAAAGATTTCAGATTCCAATTTGTATCATATTTATCTTATAATGATTGAACTTCATAATCTATCACGCATTGTTCAAATTCCTTCTCATGATGCAAAAAGATTTTTTATATAATGTTTGTCTTACATAAAGACAGATTTCATTGAAATATCTTTATGGGCAAGAGTGTTGCTCATACCAACATATTAATTCAAAGGTCCAAAAATGAGTGAAATTTTGTGTTTTTCATTGATTTCTTCAAAATTAGCCATCTTTGACAACATATTTATTCCAGCTATTACATAAATTTCTCGTTGAAAACAAAACATGTTCCTTCAAAAGCAAGTTTAAGAGAATGTAATGATAGCTGAGAGTAAGTATTTTATTACTTTTTGATTTTGGAATTCAAGGGGCCAAATCAGCCCAAAGCATACCATGTCCTTTCTATATTTATTCAAATTCATGTTCACAAGTTTTAAGACTTCCTTTACTTAGATGTGATCCTGTTGTTGGTTGTATCAGCCGGGACCAGAACACCATTACTGCTATAACGTTGTCAGGTATGTTTAATATCTGCGATAAAATTTCACTACGTTTACAGATATTTTTTATTAAAACTAAATAAAAAAATGAAAAGCAATCGAAGTACAGGAATACAACAAAATTCATGCTTTCTATGATTAAGTTAATCTAAGTTTATCCAGAAGTATGTATGAATACAGTTAACTAGAGACATCTGTTCAAATGGTCAGTTGATACTGCACACAACTTAGGAAAGGAAATAATACCAATCAATCAAGGTACAGTTACTAAAAAATTCAATACTAGAGTTTTTAATTTTTACAAAAACTACTCTATTTATAGAAGTATGTTGTATTCCGTTACTTACCTGAATGAACAAGTTCAGTGGTAGTGCAATACATACTCGTCACGGTATTAAAACACCTGAAATACCAATCTTGACGGACGGACAATTATCGTAGAAACCTAATCCTAAAACGTATGAAATAAATATACCACGATATCAGTCTGATTCATACGGAGCCCCGCAAGGGACACGAAAGGAAAAAAATTATATGGTTATCTCGGTTTGTTATATCGTTATGTCGATTTATTATATCGTTATATCAATTTATTATATCGTTATCTGGGTTTATTTTATTGTTATTTCGATGCAATATTGTTAGATACATGTCCACTACCAATCCAAACAAATACCCAATTAAATTCACCATTAACACATAATTTCATAAAATCATTTATAATCTACAATGCATATACTACTAGTCTGGAAAATCATCTCGTAGCTTTTCAGTGTTTCGGTTTAGGTTCTAAGAACCAAGGCATATCTTCATCAGGCACCTCTAGCCTTTTATTTATAAAGAAGACATAAAAAGTTTATTGGCACTTGGTCTACTCCCATTTGGTCTATGATTGTACCATTCCCATTAGGTCTATTCTCATTCCGTCTACCGTGGAATATGAAAAATATCCCATTTGGTCTACTTGTAAAAATTAAAAGTGTGTTTAATAGAGAACAAAGAGGCTATTACCATTTTATCTACACTTTTTTATGAAGGTCCCATTTTGTTTACTCGTTTAAAATAAAAGTGTGTTTACTAGGAAACAAGAGGAATTTCCCATTTTGTCTACTAGTTTAATATAGTTTGTGTCTTTTAGGGAACAAGATGCAATCAATTTTGTCTACTGTGGAATATGAAAATTTCCCATTTTGTCTACTTTGTAACAATTGTTTACAGTTACATAAATTATTTTGATTTTTTGAAACCATCTTCTAAGTTTTGTTTTGTATCAAACACTTTTCAATAAAAATGGTAAGTATTAACTTCAACTTTGAATTGTTGATATAGGCATTATGTTATTCCTACTTTAAAATGAAAGTCTGGCACCTGTTCAGTATTACATTTGATCTCATCAATTGTTAATACAATAAACTACACAATTTGTAAATGAACAAAATCAGTAGTGACACTTCAGATATTTGAATTTAATTAGACAATTGAGGCCATTTAATTAATGTCAATAATGGTGGCAATCCTTTTGTTATCATCTTCACAGAAAATTAATATAAAATTGTGTAAATTTTCTTTTAAAGATTTTTTTTGTATATTTAAACAAGTAGACAAATTAGGAAAATTTTTCAGATTCCATAGTAGACACTCTTATATTAAACTTGTAGACAAAATGGGAAATTCTTCATAAAAAAGTGTAGACAAAATGGGAAATGCCTCTTGTACCTAATAAACACACTCTTATTTTAAACAAGTGGACGGAATGGGAAATTATGCATAAAAAAGTGTAGAAAAAATGGGAAATGACTCTTATTCCCTAGTAAACACGCTTAATATAAACAAGTAGACGAAATGAGAATTTTTTTTATATTACACAGTAGACCAAATGGGAATAGACCATATGGGAATAGGCGAAATGAGAATAGACCAACTCGGAGTAGACCAAGAGGGATGTTATCACGTGAAAATATTCTAATAGAAGAGGAATGGGGTACGTCACTGATGGTCTCTTTCGATAACAATAGTCATGAAATTGTCTTGCATTTATTTCGTTTAAAAAATTTTTACTTTTATATAGATAATTTATTTAAATGTAGCTGATATGAGATATTCTTCTATATTATAAACAAGCAAAAAAAATGGATAATAGGAAAGGTAAACAATAACACACCAATCAATCAAAGCTACCCAACAGACAAAACGCCGTGCAAAAAATAACATAAAATAACACAAACATGTACAGAACATAGAGTCAGGATAGTACAGACACTGAAAAGTGGTGGGGTTAAACCGGTTTCATGGGTAGACCCATTATCTATCCTGACACTCTGGTGTATAAAACACACTATAAAAACCAATACAGTATGATTACCAACAAAATTAGAGTGGACGGTACATAATTTAGATAGCGGGGTAAAAATGTGCTCGTTTTAGCAGTAAAACTAGCTAAGGCTCTCATAGCTGCAGGTCGGATACTGTCACTCTACTAAACGGAAAAAATTGAAATAACACTTCCATAAAAGGTTTAATGCTATCTCGTCATAGAGTTCAATACAAATCGGCAGTATTGATTTAAAGTCTTCAAGTATTGGGAAAAAGTGCAATTTTACAAAATTGCACAAAATTTCATATTTGTAGCCCTTACTCCAAAAAGATCTTAAGAAACAACCAAGTTTCTGTGGGTCACTAGCGAGACTTCTGCATTTATTCACGATATTACAGTGGGTGGAAAAATCCGTTCATCATAAGTGCTTTTCTGAAAGCTGGATATTTAGATAAAAGATGTTGATATCTATTATACAACTTTTTAAAAGCACTAAGCAGCTTGTGAAATCTTGTGAAATCTTTAACCCTGTTCTAAAAGTTTTTTAGTAATCGTATTCGCTCGTTAAAATCGTTTAGCTGAGCGCAAATTTGTGCAAAACGTACCTCTCCAGTTTCGATATTTATATTAAGATCTCAAAAAGAACAGCATTTAATATTCTTTGTTCAAATGTAGCTCTTTTTGATAAATGTCTTTTGCATATTTAAGAAACTCGGGCGGTTTATTTAGGATTTTGTTGCTCTGTTCATCATTTATGATATCATACCAATGCTTCTTAATAACCCTTCCTAATTGCCGAAGAGTAGCTTTATAGTTTGTTTTAAATACAAGTCTGATGTTTCTCTTGCATACATCTTTCGTATTATATTGAAAAATTCTTTTAAACGAAATAAATGCAAGACACTTTTTTTATGGAAAGAGACCACCGGAGTTGTACTCTATTTCTTCCATTTCTCTTCTATTAAAATATAATAGTTATGTGATTGGCGGAAACACATTTTCATGTCTTCTTAACATAAAAGGCTAGGAGTGTCTAATGAGGATATGCCTTAATTCTAAGAACCTAAACTGAAACACTGAACTACTACGAGATGATTTTCTCTAGTAGTAATATTGGAAATATAAATAACAAATGATACAAATGATAATTGACTAAGAAATTATCTATTAATAGTGAATTTAATTAGGTATTTGTTTGGATTGGTAGTATTGCATCGAAATAACAATATACACCGAGATAACGATATAATAAATCGAGATAACGATATAAATAAATATAGATTCTCCTTCAGGTACGAGTGAGTTATGGAATTTCTCCATCCGAGATAGTTAATTTTCTATTTTCAACTCGCGAGCATCTGCAAGCGTGTTAAAACGAGTAATTTGAAGGAGAATCTGTTTCTCCTATGATTTTCGACAAAAACCTCAAGAAAATGTCGTTGCTATGTAGTTTGTTTACATAGACGTCATTTCAGGACTTCTCTAGTTTATCGTTCCAAGAACCGTAGAAAAAAAACGGCGGTAATTCCCACGTAGAAATTTAATCGACGGGAAGTGGTTAAAAATATTATGTATGTTTATCCCACCGATTAAACACGTCTAGAATAGGAGAAATTGAGATAACGATATCCTAAATCTAGATAACGATATAATTTTTGTTGTTGTCGTTTCCCTTGCGGGGCTCCGTAGATTCACAAAGTATGCATAATTCACTAAGTTAACAGTTTTGTTTAAGACCATAAAAGTGTAGAACAGACGTACGCTATTAAATGCTTAAATAATCAATATACAGAATATGATATTTTCAGTTAAAACCGTTTCTGACGCTAGTGACAAAACATTGCAGAAAATAAGACCAACAAGCCATAAATTGTCTTCTGGAATAACGTCTACAATAGGTATGATCAAAATAAATCGAGAAAAAGATTATTAAGTTTACAAAATCATGATTACAGGAGGGAAAATGACAGTAGAAAAAAAAATAGAAGTAGGTCAGGTTCTACAGAACTCAAAATTAAGATAAAAGAATCATTGGCCTGTTTGACATGACAGGTTTATCGACATCAATCAAATAACACAACTTATGATTGATGAATGAAGGAATGGTGCACGTCGATGAAACAACAAAGTCGACTGCAGAGAACTGAGGTATTTCAAACTCTTAATGGCTTCGTATAGAAACGTTTTCAAAACAATACTTTATGTAACCAATATTTGTAATTCGGAATGGTTATTTAAAAAAAGAAATAAAAATCAAATTAATCATTCTTACAGTCAAGCAAGTTTCACCCAAAAAGTTTAGACTAAAGATATAGGAACAAGTGAAATGGAAACTTTACCCTTTATATTTATATCTGAGAATGTAACAGGAAAATAAAAATAAAACCGGAAACCAAAATAGAAAGTGCCATCTATTGAATGTTTTTTACCAATAGATGAATTTCGTCTGCATTTATCTATTCATGTATCTTATATAAAATTTGTATATTGTCAAATATTCCATAATAGATAATTACCGGACACAAGTATCAACACTGATAATTACCGAACACGAGTATCAAAACTGAATCACTTTGGTTAAGTTACCGGAGACTATTTGTTCCCATAAAACATAATATACGAATCTGAAGGTAAATATAAAATTTACTTAGCTTTTACTTTGCTTTTAACTGCAAATATGAATAATAAATTTACTTCCAGCCTTTATAGAAGAAACTACAAGCCGTTACAAATGGGAAGTTTCAACAACGAAGGAAGAGACAATACTTGTCCGTAGGTTAACGTAACTGTAAATGTATATACACGGAATCTATTAATTGAATTCACATTAAAATATAGGGGTATGGAGTAAGCATCATTTCACACATAATTGAAAATAGATTTATTAGATGTTTCGCCTTGAAAGTGGGACAATAGGCCAATCACAAAACAAAACACTGAATGGCCCGACAACAATGGTGTCGCAAATTCAGTTAAAGCAACCACAGGTTCCCAATGAACACAATAGTCCATACAATAAACATATAATAATAAGAAGACAACATTTGAAAACACAGGGTCCTGGTTCGGGATCTGCTTAAAGTGTTTTAGGAGGGATTTTTAGGAACACAGCTACATGGAAACGCTTAAAAACATTTTACTGATTAAAAATGATTTTGTATATTGCTTATCTAATTTATATTTCTCAGCTTATCCGATATTCAAGGGCATGCATGAGTTAGCATGACTTTTGACAAAGACGATCACTGCTCTCACAAAAGCTTCATAACCAGGGTTTTATCAAGGATAAGTTGATGTCATCATTTAGGAAATTGTACGGTCGTCATCATAAATTGATTGACCGTTAAATTGTTCCAATATCTAAGATGATGTTAGACCTGTTCCACTGTCGTAAAATTTGATGTACCATTACCGATGTGTGACTACCACCGGATTGACTTTGATAAACTTCACGAAGGTGCCTTATAAGGAGCAGGAACTGCTTACCCTTTCGGAACACCTGAATTCACTCCTGGTTTTTATAGGAGTTCGTTTTGTTCATTGTTTTTTAGTTTTCAGTGTTGATTTGTTGTGCATGTGGTTGTTCATTTTTCTTCCCGGGTTTGTCTGTCGAATGGATTAAGTTTTTGTATTTGCTCCTTAGGTATATTTGCCCTCTTTATAATTTTTTGTATATATAATTAATTACGTATAACTATGTATTAAGTAATTACTTTCAGAATCTGAGACAAACAGCTGGTTGATGTATACTTTATGTGTAGCTGGTTTTATCGTCCTGATTGGGTTAAGTCATGCTTTTCGGACATACAGACAGAAAACCTCTAGATCTCAAAGACTTGAAGCAATGATTAATGAAGAGCAAGAAAATAATTCAGAAGTACATGAAAATAACATCTACCATGAAATAGATGAGACAGAACTATTAGAAAGTCCTGCAACTTCAGAATCTGCAAGTTATATAGAGCCAAATCCTAATAACGATACAAAGCCAGATATCAGTAATTCACAGCATTTGGAAGATAAAAGTGACACAGATGATGATTATTTACAACCTTATCATTCTAATGGAGAACTTTCTGACGAGAAAAACTCTGATGATTCTTCTGAATCAAACTCAAAATTAAGTGATAAATCTGGCTATATAAACCCTTACCAACCACTGGAGAGCAATTGGCAGAAGGCCTCACATAGCTATGAAGTTCCCGTTGTAGTTCACATGCAGGATCGTTCAAGTTGTGATGAAAACCTTGAAATTGTACGTGAAGTAGCTCATTCAATTTCCGAATCAGATAGTCAAAGCCTAAATCAAAGCATCAATTACCCTCATCAAGAATGCCAAAACCACACAAAGGAGGAATCCAGCAGCCCCGAAAATATGAGCAAAAGTACACACGGGCCTCACCAGGAATGCCAAAACCACACAAAGGAGGAATCCAGCAGCTGCGAAAGTATGAGCAAAAGTACACACGGGCGTCACCAGGAATGCCAAAACCACACAAAGGAGGAATCCAGCAGCTGCGAAAGTATGAGCAAAAGTACACACGGGCCTCACCAGGAATGCCAAAACCATACAAAGGAGGAATCCAGCAGCTGCGAGAGTATAAACAAAGGTTCCCACGGGCCACACAAGGAATGAAAAAAAAACACACAAAGGAGGAATCCAACAACAGTCTATAATCATGTAGACATGTAATCTGAGAAAATGTCGAATGTGTAAAAATAGATCTCAAGTTAGTTTTATGTATCGAATTAATTTCCACAATACTTGCAATAGTCATTTTTAAAATATGATATACAAGCATTCTACCGTAACACCTCGAAAGAACTGGCAACATTTCGGCCAACTTGTTTGATTGTTATGACTTGTGATTTAAAGAGCCATTTATTTCTTTTGATATGGAAAGGGGTGAGTTGAACTTTCATGAGGATGATTTGGGAAAGTGATTTATTGTCAGATATATCATACAAATGCCAAAAGACATTTATGGAAAACAATCTATAAATAAAAATATTGGTTGCTGCTGTATTTTAATTCACAGTTGAGGAGATAAACTTTTATTACAAGATTTGTATGTCTATTTTTTATTTATTATTTGCTAAAAGAATTTTGAAATAGAAGGGAAAAAGTTCTGGTATTGATCTTGTATCTGACTGATATTTGAAAAAAATGAGGACATGTTAAACTTTATTTTTTTGAATCGCTAGCATACATGTATCTATGATGATTTTGTTTAAAATAAATACAGCAATGCATTGCAAATTTTGTTCGAGTAACACTCTTAGATTGTGTAAATGCAATGTGTGTGAGACGAAAATTGACAATTATTAGTGGATTTAACAGCACAGGAACTTTGTGAACAGACCGGGATATGTTAGAGTATATGTTCGATCCCTCGTTAGTGTTATATTCAAACTGTGCATATGCCGTCATATAATTTGCTGTAATATACCCCTCTTTGTTATTCTTTGATACGATTCACTGAAAGTAAGAATGGTATCCCCGTACGTTACAAAAATGCATTTCTACTTGCATTTTTGGCCTCGAATAATACCCGTACATAGTTCCGTGATGAAACTTTTAGTGGTGGTTGGTCGATTTTCCATAGGCGGTTTGTGAAATATTTCTCCCTAGACTAATTTCAATTGTTGTTTATTATAGAATGATATAGCATATAAACCTTCATGTAATAGGAGTACAAATACAACCAGAAAGTCAAGAAATGAAAATGTGATAAATGTTATAAAGACAGACATATCCACATATCTAGAGTTTAGATAAGACGAGTAAACAATAAGTTTTTTTCATGTCACGATCTACATGCAGCAATCTATACTTTGAAAAAGTTTTTATTTGGGGTATCCGATAACTGTTATCTATATTTGTTTTGCAAAACTATTTAGTTGTTTACACAGCCGGGACTTTTCTTGAAAAAACACGTTACATATCTAAACATAAGCACACACAATAAAAAAAGCTCAACAAGTGAACGTTCAATAGTAAGCATCATCGTACCTTTAATTCGAGACAATCCGAAAGGCCAATGAACAATAATAAATTCAGACATAAAGACAAAATCGAGATAAGCAAAAACGAGAACAAACTAGAGAAAAAAGTCTAATTAAACATGGACCCAAACAAAAATATGGAGGTCAACTCAGAAGGTCTGGAAGGGTATGTTGGCTTCTATAAGACATGTTCTTTGTATCTCATTGTTAGGGCCGATGTAAGAGGTTTAAACTACAACACAAAAGGGAGATACAATTGGTTGGCAAAAAGTAAGAGAATCAGTATGTAAATGTTCGTAAGGAGACTACGGTGGTGAAGGTCAATCAGTTTTAATTGAACATGCCCCTTATACGTCTTGACTCTCAGATAAGGCTTAACATGTATTAAAAGTCAATAAAATATAAGATCAAACGTAGTTAGAACAATAAGAACAAGGACTTGATTTAATATAAAAGGACCAAACTTATGAAAAAATACTCTAGGTAAATCATATCTTCTGACTGGTTACTGTTGGACTATTAAACAGTAATCAGAAATATCACCTCGCTTTATGGTTTAATGATATTCCTGGTGTCCATTTAATTGGACAGCATTTGGTTAAAGCCATCAAGAATCGAGTCTGATTGTTACATAACTGCAACCATTCCTGTGAAAATGTCATGTCGGATTATTCAAAAGAAGTCTACATTCGTTTACAAAGTCAAGGAAATGGAAATTAAGATGGAAACATACTTTCTGCCAAATATTT
Organism: Mytilisepta virgata; assembly: GCA_028015205.1. Classification (NCBI taxonomy): domain Eukaryota; kingdom Metazoa; phylum Mollusca; class Bivalvia; order Mytilida; family Mytilidae; genus Mytilisepta; species Mytilisepta virgata. The sequence goes on along the minus strand of CM051520.1, from coordinate 445,971 downwards.
CCTTACTTACTTAAAATAATCCATGTAATATTTTAAAAATATTACGAAACTTGTATAACCGATAAATCTGTGACAAAGATGAATAAGTAGTCTTTAACTTCTGCTCAGCTGTGTGCAAAAAGTAAACATTTCCATAAATCACCATTAAGAAATTGGGAAACATGTGATCGGAAAATTAAAATAAACATTTAATCATAATGTGTTGGGTTAAGATCTAAAAGGGATAACTTTAATTTCTCCTATTCTTGACGTGTGTAATCGGTGGGATAAAAATACGTAATATCTTTAACCACTTCCCGGTGATTAAACATCTACGTGGAAATTACCGCCCCTTTTTCTACAGTTATTGGAACGATAAACTAGAGAAGTCCCGAAATGACGTCTATGTAACGACGTTTTCTTGAGGTTTTTGTCGAAAATTATAGGAGAAACAGATTCTCCTTCAATTTACTCGTGAGTTATGGAATTTCTCTACCCTCAATAGTTAAATTTTAGATTTTAACGTGTTGAAAATCGAAAATTTAACTATCTCGGGTGGAGAAATTCCATAACTCACTCGTACCTGAAGGAGAATTCGATATTTTTGTCTGGAGCACATCATAATTTAATATTGGATGTAACTCAACATGTGATTGGTCAGATTTTTTTAGTTTATTATAACATAACTAAATATTCTTTTCTACCATGACGTTATGAAAGGGAATCCGAACGTTTTAGATGCCGAAACAACCGTTGAAATTGGATTATAAGGATTGACTGTAATTTTGTTTTCGGTCTATTCTAAATAACCTCAATGCTCATTATTCACACTTTCAAATAATTATTTAGTGTTCACCACGTGATTGAGGTTATTTATTCATAGAGTATTTTTTTTAACAGTAAATCCTTATATATTCAACACTCTTTTGTGCTTATATTTGCGTTCTTTTATTCACTTACTGCATGCTGCTGAACCACATGTTTCGAAACTAGAGGGATATTGATAAAATTTACTGTTATTTTGTTATTAAATTTGTAGAAACTAGTGTTTCTATGTTTCTAGGTTATTTTGACGTATGGTGGTCATTTGTAATTTATCGACAACTGCATCAAATCATGTATAATTGAACATTTAATATCATAGGTACTTTTTTAAAACTATAATCCGTGCAAAAAACATTTAAATACAATACATGAACAATATTGATTAAAGCTCCGGATCTTTGATATACAAAGAATCAAGGAACTTAACAGTTAAATATCTGAACACTTCGGAGTAAGAAACCTACTTCCCTTCTAAAGCACCCAAGGTCACTCCTTTTTTTTTTATAGCACTCAAGTTTTTCATCATTTCTGTGTTTTTCACCCATGTCACAGGTTTATATATCTTTTTTAAATATATCTTTTGGATTCCTACTTACGTATAACGTATTTTTGTCCATTTTCTCCAGCAAAAATTAATAAGCCTTATACTTCCACGAGTATGGTTTTTTATGTCGTATAATAAATATCATTTTAATGACAACAAACTGATATTTACTTTTTAGTAAACAAATATGTTACATATGGAACAACATATGTTACATTAATCAATAAACGTATATAGATTTTTCGTCTTTATAGACAGAAAATGACACGTAGTACATAAATCATAAGATAAAGAAATCTTTTCACTGGAAAATTACTATGAAAATTTACCTTATAACTCAGTATGTAAGTATTACTACAAACAAGAACATTTACTCTACATTTTTATTTAACAGTACAATTAAAATATCTCACCCTACACTAACACGCTAACTATTGACAAACATTAAATTTGTTACGTTTATGATTTGTTAAATACATTGATCATCACATGAATTATAAACTGTTTTTCTAGATACTTTTAACTGTGTCCTTAAACCGTAACTGAAAGATCTTTATTGAGACTAAAATTGCTGTTTTCTGTATTTGATTCACGGATTTTGCGTAAAATATGACATCAAAATTCAACATTTTCTTTCCGAAAGTTCATCATCAATTCTTTAATTTCTTTATTTCTTCAAAATTAAGATTACGAAATAAATGAATTATGATGAATGAAAATGCAAACATAAAAAAATACATATACTTTAAAGTATAAATGCATAACAGATGTAAATGAATACAATACAGTATTTATAATGCATGGGTATGTCCTAGTTTGTGAACCATATTTACCTTTATGATACACCTGATTGTTATTCGAAACGAACAGAAACTTCCATCAAGAATCATTTTCTAAAGTTAAGGTTTGACAAAAACAAAGTGTTGAATATTTTAAATCAGTTCTAACAATTAGCATTCAGTTAAAAAAACCTTTGAAACTTAACTGAACGTAAAACTGTATTTTATTTTTTCATGTATGTACCGATCAAGACGACATATTTAGAGTTCTAAGGCCTGATTGAATATCCTGTGTGATAATATTCAGTCTTCATTTTGGAAATGTATTTAAATTTCTGTAAATGTATATACAGTCAACCATTACTGTAAGTACTGGATATCACATCCTCTTGTCTAATCTAAGGGACGTCAGTCAGGCATATTAGTCAAGAGGATGTGATATACGATTTATACAATAGTAATTTATTTTTTCATTTTTGCCTTCTTGTCACCATGATTAAATTGATAAAAGCTTTAAACACACACCTCACCTTTCTAAATTTACAAGACCAGATACAAGTGTTTGAGGTTACATTCATTTTAATTTGGTATTTCAACAACTGTTTTTGATATATAAATATAATAGATAAATTTCTCTATTGTTTCATGATAATCGTTTACACAGTATTTGACTTTTTTATATCTTATTCGTCTCATGGTGACATCCTTTGGTTTAAATGTTTATTAATGTGGGAAAGTTAAGAATCTTTTGTTTTTAAATAACCCAAGTGTTAAGAATTTTAAGGGTTTCTTTATCGATCCAAGTGTTCCTGAAGTTGACTTTCCATTTAGTATTTAGTACTCCCTAGTGTGTTGTGGGTAGGTTTATCACTCACTTTTTGTTAATGTATTGATCATTATGAAACTAAACTTTTCCCTTGATCCACTCTAAATAAGAGGACTGTATATTAACTTCAAGTGGTCAGTTTGTCGAAAGTTTAATTCTGTCACTGTGCGAAATGATTAAAAACAGAAGATCAGTTGTACTTTCCTCAAAATGTTTTATGACCCCTTGTTATAGATAAAATGTCAGCATCGCTCGTTTAATGAGGTTTTATTACCAAAAACAATAGCTGTAAATGTATATATACTCAGCAATTGCTGTAAATGTATATATAGTCAACCATTACTGTAAATGTATATATTGTCAACAATTGCTGTAAATGTATATATAGTCAACAATTGCTGTAAATGTATATACACTCAATCATTTCTGTAAATGTATATATAGTCAACCATTTCTGTAAATGTATAGATAGTCAACAATTGCTGTAAATGTATATACAGTCAACAATTGCTGTAAATGTATATATTGTCAACAATTTCTGTAAATGTATATATAGTTAACAATTGCTGTAAATGTTTATACAATCAACTATGTCTGTAAATGTATACATAGTCAACCATTTCTGTAAATGTATAGATAGTCAACAATTGCTGTAAATATATATACTGGTAACAATTCCTGTAAATATATATATAGCCAACCATTGCTGTAAATGTATATAGTCAACATTTGCTGGAAATGTATATAGTCAAAAACTGCCGTAAATGTATATAGTCATCAATTACTGTAAATTTATATATAGTCAGCAATTGCTGTAAATGTATATATAGTCAACCATTGCTGTAAATGTATATAGTCAAAAACTGCTGTAAATGTATATATAGTCAACAATTGCTGTAAATGTATAAACAGCAACAATTGCTGTAAATGTATATATAGTCAACTATTTCTGTAAATGTATATATAGTCAACTATTTCTGTAAATATATATAGTCAAAAACTGCTGAAAATGTATATATAGTCAACCATTTCTGTAAATGAATATACAGTCAACTATCTCTGTAAATGTACATACAGTCAATCATTTCTGTAAATGTATATATGGTCAACCATTTCTGTAAATGTACATATAGTCAACAATTGCTGTAAATGTATATACAGCCAACAATTGCCAAAATGTATAAATAGTCAACAATTGCTGTAAATGTATATATAGTCAACAATTGCTGTAAATGTATATATAGTCAACAATTGCTGTAAATATATATATAGTCAACAACTGCTGTAAATGTATCTATAGTCAACAATTGCTGTAAATGTATATATAGTCAACAATTGCTGTAAATGTATATAAAGTAAACCATTTATGTAAATGTATATATAATCAAACATTTCTGTAAATGTATTTATAGGCACCAGTTTCTGTAAATGTATTTATAGGCACCAGTTTCTGTAAATTCCGATTTTTGGTCTTGGCTAACTTCCTGCTGATGTTGTGTTAGGCATATGTTTTTGTCGGTCAAAAGGAATACTGTTACTGCTGAAGTGATAGAGCTACAAAGAACAGTTACCATTGGAACCTAATAGTCTAAACGCGGTAGGCAACATCCAGGTTAATTGTAATTGTAAGTTAAAATCATTAAAAAAATCTATATTGATTTTGAGGAAAACGGCAGAGGGTTTGTAGTGGATGATAGTCACTCATTTTTATTTAAAGTTTGTAAATTATAGTTTAGGGCAATATAAATTAACGACGTCTACAACTAAGATTATCATGGGATTGTTGGACTTGATATCCGTATTGTCGTTTATTTGCAAATTATTACTTGAATGTTTTAGTTTATATCTGCAAATATAGAATGTAATTTTAATAAGAATGTGCAGTAATTTTATTATCAACATTATAAATATCATTGTAACATTTGTAATGTTTGGGCTTTTGTTTTCTCTTTCATTTACCTGGCATAATAAGACAATATGCATCTTTTTGCACAACAGGACCCATTGCGAAAAATGTTCTTTAAAAACTTTATCGCTAGTTGTTGTTATTAGTTATTAATTCAAAATATCTAATAATTATAATGTATATCAACATTTATTTAGCGTTTTGTGAAGATAAGTGGTTATTCCTATTAGTAATTTTTTGCACTAATCTTCGTGATTTTTGTGGGAATCTGTTTCGATAATTTGTACGCTAAACCTCTAGAATGCTTGTTTTATATCCAGATATATTTCAGGACACTTGAGCATCGATGAAACGGAATGTCTTCGAAGGATCTGTGCTAAAACACGAAATAAAATACAACTATAAAATGTATAAGCTATAGAATGGAAATAGAATTATGTATCAGAAACAAATTTTGTAACAAGAAAAGTTAGTGTATATTGAAAATTCATGTACTAAGCTCATCAAATGATAAATAAATCTTACTCTATTTTTGCTGCACCAGGATTCTCAGGAACACTGTCACTAGTGAAATAGCACTCGTTAATAGCAGCGTGTTTGTAAAAATATTATCAGCCTTTTTGATTTTCTTAAAATGAAGATTGAATTGCTTTTATAAGCTGTAAATACTATTTTGAAATAGAAGTCGTTTTGCAGTAACTATTTATACGTGCTAGTTGTCTTCATTAGGTATTCACGTTAACGACTTAATAACTATTGCGTGCACCTTTATTAGTGTTTTTATCGGAAGGAAGGTGGAAAAGACCGCTTTACAAAAGTAGGCAATGATATTGTAACCTCTAGCCCTAATCCGTCTTCTATAATGAATGATAGTTTGATAACTAGAAAACAAAGGCAGTAAAAGGTTAGTAAATAAGTAGATTCAGAATTTTCCGAAATTCCACTTAAATCATGTGCAGCAAGATGAAAGATTTCATACCATGTTTAAGGGCTTTGGAATGAAGAACAGTTTACAGGAATATTTTTTGGAAAATGGTGAGTATTAAACCTGCAATTTATAAACAAAATTTAGATAGAATACTGTGCAAAATTTGTTAATACCTTGCACCAGACATACTGATGCTCAAAACAATATAACACCAACAAATAACATTGTTAGAAATAAACATGGTTAATTTAAAGGAGTAATCTTTGGCTGGCAGAAACCCATCTTTAAACAGAATTTTCAAAATAAAATAATGGACAAATAACCAAACACGCCATGGGAAACTGATCAAAAACGCCATGGGCAAATGACCAAACACGCCATGGAAAAAGCATGTTGAGAGTAACAAAAAGAGGACAGATAAAATAAAAAAGGGTTACATAGTAAAAACAAAAATTGATGTGCAACCTGATACAAAAGTCGTTGATGTCATTTGTTATAACCATGGTATTTTCAATATAACTGTATAATCAGACAAAAATCAATTGGTATCAACAATATATTTTTGGACTAATGAAATAGTCTACAATTCTGGACAAAGTCTAAATTCATATTCCCGTACAATATATTATCAACGGTAAGAGACAAACCGAGGTCTTAAAAGCCTTTTAGCAAAGGGGTTCTAGGACCATAAGAAAAATAGACTGTTGGTTTTCCATGTCCTATATAAAGGCTATAAACTACACTTAACCAAACCATGAATGGGAGATTCTCTTACATTAATGGGTAGACTATTCCAAAGTCGAATTATTGCTGGAAAGAATGAGTTTTGGAACGAGCTGAGTCTGCAGTATGGAACTGTGAAGTTGTAAGCATTTCTTAAATTATAAGTATTGCGTTCGTTGACCGTCCAGGGGAAGAGATCATTCAAATATTCTGGAGCATTATGGTGAAAAATATAAAAGAGAGAAAGTTTTCTTTTCTCACGCCTATTAAGAGTTTTTCCCATCCCATCCCATTCCCATTCAGAATAGATAGAATTTGAACTTGCAATGACGGTCAGTCCAGTAACAATTCTACCAGCTTCCAGTTGAAGTTTCTCGAGACTGCTTGAACTGTCCCATACCTCGCAAAAGTATTCAAGGAGTGGTCTGATATACGTCAGATATATATTATCTAAAAAGTTTCTAGAAACCTTAAATTTCAACCAACGTAAAGGCAATTTGCGTATTACCTTTTTCAACAATGATATCAATGTGCTTGGACCATTTGACTTCTGCACTGAGAATACTCCAAGATGTTTATGGCACTCAACGGGGTGTATTCTAAAGCTTCGGCTGAGAACCACAAGTCATCTGGGACACCTCTAGAACTGAAATACATTAGTTCGGTTTTTCCAGGTTTAGTTTGACAAGCCAGCGCTTAGCCCAGCACGAGATATTTTTTAAGTAGATGTTTACCATATCACGTAAGCTGTCGATTTCAAATGATCTTTCCCCCACAGATGTATCATCGGCAAAAAGTGTACACAATCCAAGTATGTCATCGGCAATACCATTAATAAATATAAGGAAAAGGAGAGGCCCAGGATCGATTAATTGAACTTGTAAACGAAATCTTACAGGCGATTGACAAGCACGAGTTGAAATGTCTGATTTTCTGTGATGTAATTAAGGCCTTCGACAGGGTATGGTTATGAGGCTTGCTCTAAAAACTTGAACGATATGGCATCAAAGAAATCTCTTGTTGTGGCTCAAAAGTTATTTATCTGATAGAAAGCAGCAGGTGGTCGTCAAGGATTCAATATCAATTAAAGGTAAGCTTAAAGCTGAAGTTCATGCAACCCTGTCGAAGGCCTTGCTTACGTCACAGAAAATCAGACATATCAACTCGCGCTTGTCAAGCGCCTGTAAGATTTCGTTTACAAGTTCAATTAGTTGATGTTACGTCGACTGACCGGTTATAAAGCCTGACTGATACTTATAGAGAAGCGAGCTATCAATCAAAAAAATTGAAATGTGTTTATATACAATCTTCTCGAAAATCGTACTAATAGCATACCGCAGAGCCATAGGTCTGTAATGTGATCAGGTGATTTGTCGCCACTCTTAATTATCGGTATAACATAAGCGAGTTTCCAGTTTTGTAGATTTTTTTCCTGGAGCGATTTGTTAATTAGCAGAAAAAGTGGAAAAGCAATTTCATCTTTAACTTTCTTTAAAATTCTATTGCTAATGCGATCATGTCCAACAGCCTTAACCGGTTCGAGAATGGATATAACATCAATGATGTCTTGTAAAGGAATATAAATATTCTTAAATGTGTCGGGACCTCTATCATCAAAATCGGGAAGCGGTATATTATCATCATGTAGGTCAGAGATGGAACATAAGTAATCGTTTAGCAGGTTACATGTATCGATATTTTCGTACGCGACAAAATTTGGATCATCGGGTCTTCTTAAAGGGTGTAATACTCTATTACAAGTCTCACCTTTTAGAAGAAGCTTCATGGTCTGCCAATATTGCTTGCAATATGTGTTTTTGAGCTCGGAAAGAGAATCGTTGATACTTACGTAAAAATTAGCCATTGCAATTTTTTTCAGGTTGTTGACTTTGTTGCGTTGTTGTTTATACTTACCTTTGTTAGGAGATGTGTGGAATTTTTTAAAAATATTTTCCATAGACTGTTTCTTAGATAATTTCCCCTCTCCACATTTTTTTTGTGAGGGCGAATCGTTACAGTGTTAGTTTGAATGTATTCACGTGCGATATCCATGAACCTCTCGGTACAATGTTCCCAAGCAATATCAATATTTGGCTGAGCAGATATAATAGAGTGTGAGTCAGTTTGTAGTATACGGTCCTTAAAAGGACATATTATAAAGCCAGACTTCCCTTTTATAAGACACATCACTCTGGTAACCACAGTTAACTATTATATAAGTTGGATCATGATCATTAATAACACGATCAACGGGGATAGTGTCGACTTCAGAAACACTAACAGAATCTGTCACTTAAATAGAATCTAAAAGGGAAAAGGAGTTGTGCCCATATCTTGTGGGATTACATACCTTATTTTCGAGGCCATATAGATTGATAACATCCTGAACCTCAGTTGGTAGTCGATATGGGAGGGGATGTTATAATCGCCAAGCATAATAAGTTTGTTAGTGTAGTCAAGAGCAGTACTTACCATTTGGCCATCAATGTTCCAAAATTTAGGACCGAATTCAATGTGAGATCTGTATATAATGTTCAATAAAAATTTACCTATCTTTGTTTTTTAACTCAAACCACAAGGCCTCTACTCCGTTTACCTGTAGGTCTGGGCGTTGGAAAATACTTTGTAATAAAGGATAATTACTCCTCCTTGTGCTTTTCTATCCAGTCTAAAAGGATTGGGATTAAACCCAGGGAATACAGTGTGTTCATCTAAAAAACTACAGTCAAGCTGACTTTCGGTAAAACAAATGACGTCGAATTCGTCGACAATGTGTAAGATATCGTCAATTTTATTCTTTAAACTCCTAATATTATGGTGGAGTATACTGATGAAGGTCCCAACTTTATTGGAGTATCTGCAAAGGTAGGACCCGGATTTGTCTCTATCTCTCCGGACTCAAGGATACACAATGCAATTAGGCAAGTTAAGAGTCCCAAATTAATGACATTGCCTTGAAAATGAAAAATTAATAGATCGATAAGAAATGCGTTGAATATATCTTAATAATGAACAAAGTTCATCAAATATACCATAAAATCTATTACACACAAATGTTATTAAAACAGGATTTGTCTTTACATAAAACAATCCGATCGCCGCTCTATGACTTACAATATCATTACCCATTGTCAAATATGGCATAAACGTGGTTTGGTGGGTATCTAGAGGTGGCGATCATGAACAAAACATTTATCGTAAAACTGTTGAGATACTCGAACACGGACGACAACGAATTAATTTGGGATATTTTTTCTAAAATGTGGAAGATGTATAACTTTAAAAAATAAAACTGTAAAAGAAACATGAACAAATTTGATATAATGAAAAAGGGTAATGTCATTTTGTGATCCATGAAGATAGTCTGAACTGTAAACTAAATGATTGTGTTTGTATGCAGCCAAGCAAAAAAAAAAACGAAAGAAATAATTTTAATGAAATGAAAAATGCCAAAAGTTAAGGTAGGTTAAATTTGAACTATTTACAATACATGTACTTAAAGGTACACTTAATTAGGAATAATTTGTTTGCGGGGGTCACGGTAAGTATAAGAAAAAATCGCAGATTCCATAATTTCATGTATATACATGTACAACAATAGGTTAAAAATCAAATGTGCATACCAACACTAAAACATGAAAAACCAGTGGCACATAATTTATGTATTGGCATCTTTATTTTATTTTTAAGTTAATTCAACACTATTAAAGGAATTGAATTTATATAGGTTATCAAAATATTAAATGTATGTATATTTACACTATCTGTAATAATCCGAAAATTTTTTAACAAAATAAAGGGCATAAATTGAGAGAAAAGAAATATTTTCCAGCTAGGCATGAAGTGAAATGACAATGATGAATAATAGCTGATATAACGAACCATGTATAATTGGCAGGATTAAAAGACGAAATCGATGTGTAGTTCATACGAATGTATAACGTATACATGTAGTTACAACATTTGCATTTACACTTTAGTTGGTTATCTGCTGTTTTATTGATAAATTATTGAAACGAATAAGTGAAAAAGAAGAAAAATAATCAAGTGAAAATTGTTGCGGAAAGCTTAAAAAAAGTAAGCGAACGTCGTAAATAGTAGTTACAGGTGGGCGGGCAAGTGTGTAACGTTCCAGGTACACGGCGTATTGGTAAACACAACCACGCGGAAGAGCAATTCAATGAGGAAAGTATTTGTACATATATATTTATGATTAAGCTGTTTCATCCATTGTCTTACAAAGTGCTCGGAAAAGAATGTTTGAATTATAACAATTCTGTAACAAAAATTATATACAAATATACAAACTGCTGGAAAAGAATTTTTGAATTGTAACAATTGTGTAACAAAAATTATATAATGACAAAGCAAGTCTAGTCGTTATTTGTAGCAGAGTTCACATTATTAATTTTGTTATCGTGATTGATACTGTAATTTGAGGAGTCAATGTTTTCGTCCAAGGAATGCAATGGGGAAACATGAAGTTTACTGAATATGTCGTCTACACAAGTGATGGTCACGAACTCATGGCGGTCAGATGTTTGGTATAGTTTGACAATTATCCTTCCATCTTGGGTCAAGTAATAATCAATGTCGTTCCTTTTTCTGCAGACATTTAGTTTACGAATTAGTTCAAATCTATTCTTGGTTAGGATTTTTGATAAACCATCATAAATTGTTCCAATGGTTATATGTTGTTTTAGGACATTGGTGTTAATGTTAAGGACTAGAGTGTCAGCATCAATAGGAAAAATTATTTTACCGTTGTCATCTTCTGGTAATTTAACGTTACTAGAATATTAAAAGCTAGACTGGTTCTCATAGAATATTGCTGTTGTTCCAGCAAATCTAGCAGTGATTGTGTTGCTCATAGTTATGGTTAATTGTTGGTAATGATGTTAGTAAGTTTATTCAGAAACGAATTTTCAGTAAAAATTCCTAATACTATTTTCTAGTCTGACGCTGGTTTTGCATAGAGTGTAGAGGATTTTATCAGAGTCACCTAGAAAACCTCTCTTACCCGGGGTAATCAATTCACTATCCGCCATTTGTGGTGTATTGATTGTCGGTGGATTATTATTAACCTTAGAATGTTCACTGGTTTCACCTTTTTTGGCAGTAAAGACGCGTCACTGGTTTGTCTATTTCATATGTCATTGTTAACCTTACGTGCGATATGTACTAATATAGGTCGACTTTGTCAGCTGAGCTAAAGAACTGTTACTTAAACGTCTAAAAAAATTACAGGACTTTCCGAACTGAGCTAAGTTACTGTGATAAATGTCTGAAAAATATATTTGACAATCTCAGCTGAGCTAAGTTACGTAACTTTAACATCTAATAAATGAACGCGGACATTTTCAAATGAACCAAAATATTCCTTAGCTGAGTTTGGATTTCTGTTTGTTTTAATTGTTTTGGTTTTTGATGTTGTGCTTATTAATTCATCATTATATCTTTAACTGGTTTTCCAACATTTTGATCTTGAGCACTGATGCTGTCTGTCAATGAAATCCATACAGTGCATCGAATTTATTTCGTCTTTTTTTATACATTTTACTAAATTACCTACACATAAACATCTAACAAATACGGAGACTTTGTCAACTGAGCTACATAAGTAAACGTGTAACCTGTGTACGGGGATCTTCGCATCTGGTCTAATTTATTAAAAAAATAAAAAAAAAAATTACTGCCAACATCACGATTTAAATGATCTCACTAGTCATTAAATTTCACTTCTTATTGCAATTGACTCTAAGAATGTGACTTTGATAAGTAGCAATCTAGAATGAATCGGCAAATCTCCAGCCAGCCAACTCTTCAAAGGCCTTTTGAGCCATAGCATACTCTATAAAAATGACAATTCTGGTAATAATCCAAATGTGGATAGTAAAGAGAGATAATTATAGACATAATGTGACAATATCCAAAGAGACCTGTTAAAAATTCCAAAAGAAGGTTTTTTCACTTCCGTCACTAGAATGTCTCTCGTCTTGTTTCAATTCTCGTTGGGTTGTTATGTATTTTCATTCTTTTGGTGATCTTTTTAAATCTTTGTTAAATGTGCTGCAAATACCATGTATACAATTTTGATCTTATAGAATATTGCTTCCGTGTTCTTTTGACGATAATTATAAAAAAACAGCTTAAAGGGTCTTATCAACGAACTTCTTTCAGCAAAAAAACAATGTAAAACAATTCGACAAATAATTACACAAGCTGCTACGTACAGCTTTACATGTCAAGATATCCGAGACAAGCAATTTATTAACAGTCGTAATGGTAATTGTTGCCACCTGAATATTCCTGGACTGTTCTAGAAATAGTCCCTAACTGTTACCTCGCAATAAAAACAACAAAACAACAACGACAATGATAATAACGAGATCGAAGAAATATAACCTCCGTTACTATTATTATTAATACTTTTCCTTATTATTTTCATATTTAAAAATTAATAAAAACCAAGAAGATGTTGAACTTCTTTAGAACGATCTGCAATAGCCTGTACTAAACCAAAAAATTCTTCAGATGCAGTTTGGCAAAAATCTAAGCAGATATTGCCGGTATAACGGCATATTTTGGGGAGGGGTTTTTGTATGTCTCCCTTCAAACGATACATCCAATCTCCTCTACACTTGCGAAAATGATGTATTACTGCTTCATTGGTGTATAACCTAAAAAGAGAAGATACAGTCAACATTGTTTCAATGATTTGTATATTCTAAATATCTAAACATAATCTTATTTACGCTACACGCAAAAACTTGATTAAACTGATCTAAAGCCATACACAACAAAATAGACAACAAGAAAGGTCAACAATGACATATCAATCAACACCACTCAACAGACTGATCCAAATACAAAAGTAGCATAAACGAGCACAAAACACAAACATAACAACAGAGAGTCTTGTTAGTCTGACTTGGTATATACACTAAACAATTGTGTGGTTTAACCGGATTTATGAGTTCCCATATCTCCCCTATCTGTCCATACATGTTTCATGATTTCCTCAAATATCATTCACAGTCTCTTTAATTCAAAATTTCTTATAAACGACCAAGATTCCTCCGACTTCAAACCGTCTGCTTTAGTATTTTCTAAAGGCACCGGACAGCAGAGCACTCTGAATAGTAAAAATGTTTGTTTTTTTTATCTTTAATGGCAATACCGGTCTTCTTCATTCTTTACTTTTTCTAGACTACCTGCAACACCATATTTTCAAGCAAAATGAAAATAACAATATCAAATCAAGACATTTTGTCTTGCAGTTGTCGCCTGGAAATTTTCACAGGCGAAAATAAACGTTGATGCTACCGATTTAATTTTATTTCTGCAAATACAAACATGTAATTTCAAATGAATATAATACACTAGTTTAAAACCATTATTTTGAAATTGAATCAAAACAAAACCGCACAGCTAAAATATAAGAAGCACATTTAGCAAACTAGCCTGCAAATACGGAAAGGGTACAACCATCCGTTAATGCTTACGAGGTAAATAACCAGGTACAACCATCTGCTAATGCTAACGAAGTAAATAACCAGGTACAACCGTCTGCTAATGCTAACGACATAAATAACCAGGTACAACCATCTGCTAATGCTAACGAAGTAAATAACCAGGTACAACCATCTGCTAATGCTAACGACATAAATAACCAGGTACAACCATCTGCTAATGCTAACGACATAAATAACCAGGTACAACTATCCGTTAATGCTAACGACATAAATAACCAGGTACAACAGTCCGTTAATGCTAACTACGTAAATAACCAGGTACAACCATCCGTTAATGCTAACGACATAAATATACAGGTACAACCATCCGTTAATGCTAACGACATTAATAACCAGGTACAACCGTCCGTTAATTCTAACGACGTAAATAACCAGGTACAACCACCCGTTAATGCTAACGATGTAAATAGCCAGGTACAACCATCCGTTAATGCTAACTACGCAAATAACCAGGTACAACCATCCGTTAATGCTAACGACATAAATATCCAGGTACAACCATCCGTTAATGCTAACGACATAAATAACCAGGCACAACCGTCCGTTAATGCTAACGACGTAAATAACAAGGTACAACCACACGTTAATGCTAACGACATAAATAACCAGGTACAACAATCCGTTAATGCTAACGACATAAATAACCAGGTACAACAATCCGTTAATGCTAATGACGTAAATAACCAGGTAAATGCAACATGCACATTAAAGTCGTTCAGTGAATAAAGATAAATATGAATATGAAATGAACAAAATGTGAAGATATTTGATGAAACACATATACAAATATTTTTGGCTGTGACACAGTCAATCAAAATCGGTTAAGACAAATTTAGATCAATTAAGCAGAGGAAACATTGCATAATCCATTATTAGAATTTATGAACTGGTTTTAAGCAGTGTTGATTGACTGCAATACAATATATCTTGTTATTATGCTGTAATCTTGATTTTTTTTTTATGAAATTGTTAAAATCAAGACAGTGAAGCTCAAGGTTGAACAAGGCATAATCGGCCGTTTAAAATCAAAAGAAATAAAAAAAATAAAATGACTTCAAATGTAAAACTCGGAAATTTGACAAATTATATTCAGAATCAGCACTTAGCAGTATTTTTCTACTATAAATACTGTGTAAGTTTTACTTTCGTTACCTTACTTCTCTTCAGAAAAAGGATATAATATTTTATTAATGAAGATTGCTTTGTATAAATGAATACTTTGTGGCGCCTGTTTTGTTTTGCCTAGACAAAATGGCAACCTAAAGTTGACCAAATTGTAATTTTCATTCTTCTATTTATTGTTTAAGTTTTATTCCTATCGCTAAACAGTTTCTTTTGATTTTTTTGTCATGTTTAATCCCAAGTGCTAACCCATCCTTTTCATGTTATCTCGGTCTGATGTGATATTTATTTGTATTTCCTTATTACATTGATGTTGTAATTATTCCCTTTATTTTGAAGTTAAGTTAACTAATCTGAGTAGCAATTTTTCTTAAGATTGATGTCTTGAAATTTGTATTACGCATTGATCGATGGGGAGAGAAGAGCAGATGTTTATTATTTATAAGACATGCATTGTTTTTATGGCTAACATATACAATATTATGTTTGCTTATTTATTTGTTCACAATTAATAATAAACTCTGAACCGAGGGATACAAAAGAAGTCCATAAAAAACATTATTATTATACCATAATATATGGACCTACTGTAACAAAACCAACCATGATATATGGACCTACTGTAACAAAACCAACCATGATATATGGACCTACTGTAACAAAACCAACCATAATATATGGACCTACTGTAACAAAACCAACCATAATATATGAACCTACTGTAACAAAACCAACCATAATATATGGACCTACTGTAACAACACCAACCATTATATATGGACCTACTGTAACAAAACCAACCATAATATATGGACCTACTGTAACAAAACCAAGCATAATATATGGACCTACTGTAACAAAACCAACCATAATATATGGACCTACTGTAACAAAACCAACCATGATATATGGACCTACTGTAACAAAACCAACCATTATATATGGACATACTGTAACAAAACCAACCATAATATATGGACCTACTGTAACAAAACCAACCATAATATATGGACCTACTGTAACAAAACCAACCATAATATATGGACCCACTGTAACAAAACCAACCATAATATATGGACCTACTGTAACAACACCAACCATGATATATGGACATACTGTAACAAAACCAACGATTATATATGGACCTACTGTAAAAACACCAACCATAATATATGGACCTACTGTAACAAAACCAACCATAATATATGGACCTACTGTAACAAAACCAACCATAATATATGAACCTACTGTAACAAAACCAACCATAATATATGGACCTACTGTAACAACACCAACCATGATATATGGACCTACTGTAACAAAACCAACCATAATATATGGACCTACTGTAACAAAACCAACCATAATATATGGACCTACTGTAACAAAACCAACCATAATATATGGACCCACTGTAACAAAACCAACCATAATATATGGACCTACTGTAACAACACCAACCATGATATATGGACATACTGTAACAAAACCAACCATTATATATGGACCTACTGTAAAAACACCAACCATGATATATGGACCTACTGTAACAAAACCAACCATAATATATGGACCTACTGTAACAAAACCAACCATAATATATGGACCTACTGTAACAACACCAACCATGATATATGGACCTACTGTAACAAAACCAACCATAATATATGGACCTACTGTAACAAAACCAACCATAATATATGGACCTACTGTAACAAAACCAACCATTATATATGGACCTACTGTAACAAAACCAACCATAATATATAGACCTACTGTAACAAAACCAACCATAATATATAGACCTACTGTAACAAAACCAACCATTATATATGGACCTACTGTAACAAAACCAACCATAATATATGGACCTAATGTAACAAAACCAACCATAATATATGGACCTACTGTAACAAAACCAACCATAATATATGGACCTACTGTAACAACACCAACCATAATATATGGACCTACTGTAACAAAACCAACCATGATAACTGAATAACTAGTGTTGCTTTAAAGATGTCTTTACCTGAGGCATTTGTAATAGAAGTTTGAAAGGATTAAATAAATAAAATCAAGAAATTTGTTATTCTACATGGAGAGCATGAAAGAGGTACATTTTGCTTTGCGGAAGAAGAATTTTTTACCATGGCTCGTGATTTGTAAAATTGCGGAAAAAGTAATCAGACATCAAACCGCTAAATTTTGACTGGATATTTGTCAGTATATGGCGATCGTTTTTAGCGATATCCCATGTCTCAACGAAACTTACAGACTTAATGGCAGCCTATTATTTCATGACTTCTGTAACAGGAAAACAATTGCGCGTCTTGTCCCATATATCGTCATATTTGTGAAAACTAATTAGTATCTCCCTCATTCAAAGCTCTGTCCTTAGGTCGTTTAGGCTTCAGACCTTTTGGTAATTTTGGTATTTTTTTAATTTGCTCTTTAAAATTTGGATTTTAGTTTTTGTTTTCAACATTTTAGGCCTTGAAAACAACTGTTGAGTCGTAAATCGACGAAATGTGCACATCTATATGCACATCTTGTGCATCAGAATTGGTATCAAAGAATTGTATATACATTTATATCGAAATTCAAATGTATTGAGCATTCCCTGCCAGTAATCTCAAAACAAAAGCTTACCTTGTGTATCCTGCTAATGGTTTAAAATCGTGGATATCTGCACTTTCTAAAACAACACGCGATGGCATAAATACATTTTTGAATCTATCAAATAACGGTATCGTATTTTTCATATATTTTCCAATAAAAAGACGACTTTTTGGGTTATCGGCTATCTGTGAAGTGATATGGTAAGCTGTGGGGAACGTCAGACCAGCAATATTTTCTTTAAACTTTTCATCCTGTAGTAAGTATACAAATATGTATGTGTATTGATATTACATGTTTAATTAAGGTCTTTCCTGTTTCCAACGGAAATATCTTTCTGTAATTCGTCTGATTATTTTTATTCTTCTTCCTTTCCGCCAAGTTTCCATGTCAAGAACTTTTTTTTCAATTCTCGACACGACATGATGGTTCGGAATAATAAAACGATTTCAGACTGACCCTGTGAAGCCGAACTCTTTATCGATACAGAGTTATCTGCCCAAACTCTGTAAACCTTAGTACCGCTATATCACAGAAACCGTAACAGATAGAGGGAAACCGAAAGGTGGAAAATGACGACTCCTTATCAGAGTTACTTCCCCTTGAACATTTGACGGAACACTTTAAGGGTCAAACGTCATGAACACTAGTCGAAGAGACTTGGGACTTCCAGCAATGACTATCACATGACAGTGAAATTGACCAAAGGTCAACGGTCAAGGTCAAACTTAACCTCTGACCTTAAACATTGTTAACGGTCTGTCTCGGAAACCGTAAAGGGAAACGGTAGTATTTATTTTCCCATAGGTATAATTATACTCTTTTTCAAATTTTCAACACTTTTTAACAAAAAACCCAGAGGCAACATTTATAGTCAATTAAAGTAGTTTCATAATATTCTGAAATATATTTGAAAATACATGATGACCATCTTCAATATTACAAATCTAGGGTTACCGCCTTTTTCTGTACAGTGAATACAAATTTAAAAAGGTTGTCAAAAATTCTTTCATATTTTTATACACCTAATTCATCCTACAACTTGGAAAGATATGCTAAGTACACACTGACATTTTTGTTCAATCTACAATGTTCTTATATTTTGACCCGTGTAGGGTACACAATTGAGTAGTCTAGTACCTGGAAAGTAAATACTACCATTTTCCCTAAAAGATATCTGATGAAATGTATTGAGAAAAATGTTCTTGTCATCACTTTGTCGTGTTTCGGTCAACTCAGTATATCGACTTTTTATAGGAGTTATTGTCCCTTGAATATATAACAGAACAAACTTGACCTTTGACCTGAAACCTTGTTACCGCCCTGTCTCATAAACCGTAAAAAATAGCTCATGAAATGTATTGAAAAACAAATCAGAATGTCAAGATCTGCATTTGTCTCATTGGAGAATGTAAATACAAAAAATGATTAATCCCAAAAGATCTAAATTTTGGTACCAAGGTCAAAGTTCAAAGATTAAGATCATTGAAAAAGCCCTTAGCAACCGATGAAAAAGTACCTAGCAACCATATATATTTATGTTAAGGACCCTATTTAAGAACTGTAGATGTCAGAATTGAAGGTCAAAGGTCAATATCATAGAAAAAGTCCTTAGCAACCATTGGAAAAGTACCTAGCAACCATATATATGTTCAGGACCCCGTTTTGCAGCTTTACAGGTCAAAATTTAGGGTCAAGGTCATTGAAAAACTCCTTAGCAACCGATGGAAAAGTATCATATATATTTAAATTCAGGAGTCCATATCTTAACTAGAAGTAAAATGAAGGCCTAGAGACAAGATCATTAAAAAAGTCCTTAGCAATCGATGAAAAAGCCCCAAGAAACCATATATAATTATGTTTATTACCCTATATTTTAAGTGAATATAATCCCTGCTTTGTACAAGACCGACACGTTGGGCAGGATTTTTAATGTGCTAGTTCACGAGGTAACTGTCCATAGGAAGACATATCACCCCACTTGGGCACTTTAGGCCTTGAACACAACCAATAAATAGCAAATCGATGAATTTGTAGTAGATTTGTAGATAAATGCTTACAAAATATGTGCAGTCATAGTTAGTATTAAGTATGAAAAGTGAAGAAAACTCGTACAATGAATGTGTTTTTGTCGTTTTTATGAAAATAATTTCTTCACATTTTGGGACATACAGTTACATTCCTGAAGTTCAGTAGTATATTTAGATTGGTTATATAGATTTATATGTATCCCAGTATCTTAATTTATCAATGATAAATTGTCTAAGATGTTTTCCTTAATATGTAAGTAGCTACATGTATCTATGAAAATATATAAATCAGCTTAAAAAAGTTAATATATCTTCCATTTATGACTAATCTGTAAAACGACCATGAAGAATGTAATTTACATTTACTTCTACAAATGTAATTGATTCAATTACATATTGCGATAAAAATTATAAAAACAAGGTTAGACTGTAATTTAAACGACGACTTCATCGGAAGGGTGAGACTGCTGTCGTATAAACTTCTAAGACAGGGTTCTGTTCAGTCTCTCTTAATTTTATCACTCAAAAAGTTTCGGTCGTCATCACGAATTGATTGGCCGATACGAAGTTTTTATCTCACGTATGAAACTAGATATCCTCAGAAAGATTTCATGTCCTTTCGGAATTGACACCTCACCGGACTTGACCCGTCACTGGCTTTTAATCACTGGTAAGTTCACATTGCTAGTGCTCTAGTTCTGTGCTGGTTTATTCTAGTTTTGTTTAGTTTATCATACGTTTTTTTTATTCTTTCAGTTATAAATGTATGATTGTGGCGTTTGATGTTATGTTCCACTCTCCTGACTCTGTCTTTTCCTTGCACATCGAATTGGTGGACTTTTCTCATGGTTTTATCGCTTCGGTAATCTTTTTTCGATATTTAATAAAGAGCCTATTAGCTGGACATATAGCCTCTTGAGGTATTATCATTAAACCTCTAATAATTCAAAGTTAAATATTTTTAATATATTATGGCATTTTAATTTAGATAATTACTTATAATGAATAAATCACTTCGTGGTCATAGTTGATTTTATCATATTTATGCTTTTTTTGTGTGCGGTATCAGGAAATAAAAAATGTTTTCAGTCCAGAAATGTTATCGGAGGCTGGTGTTTTTAAAAGTCTGGAATTCGCATAGACAACATCTTTTTGGGACTCAAAGATACTAAGCTGTGTGCAGCTTTTTGCCGATCTTTTCTTGTTTCGCATGTAGGGAATACATGTCAAAACATGCTTAGCGTTCCGGAGTACTTGAAGTCACCGCTTATTTTGTACAAGTTCCCAATGCTAGTGTTTTAGTCTGTGTGTTGGTTTGCTTTAGTTGTGTTTAGTTTGTTATTTGTTTTCTATTCTTATACATGTATTTATGTATGTATCCTTGTAGTATTTGGCTGTTTTGCATTTCCACGAGTTCGCCATGCTGAAATAGTTACAACGTATTTGATACTTGCAAAAAATCTTTTCAAACTTCCATTATAGCTGTGATACTTTGGTATGAGAAATTCATCAGTATCCAGAATGACAAAATATTTGTACTTTGACAGACTCTTTGCACAATCCATTATCATAACTTGTTGGTCCGTCCAAGCTAGAAGTGTCTTCTCACCTATTTCTCTTTGAAATAAACCTGCAAGTTTTAATTCATTAAAATGTAATCTAGTAGTGATAATAAATCAGTGTAACAAACAAATAATAATAACGTTGTTTAAAAGGGTTTTACCTGTAGTTTAAAAGAAAGCCATAGACTGTTGTAAGCGGTAAATGTGATAAGAATCGTTAAAGGTTTGGCCATTCCTGACGACCATTAATCGACTTTCTAGATCAAGAACAATAATTAACAATAATGTGTGACTACCACCGGATTGACTCTGTTAAATTTCACGACGGGTGCCATATACGGAGCAGGAACTGGTTACCCTGCCGGAGGACATGAGTTCACTCCTGGTGTTTATAGGAGATATTATTTTGTTGTTCATTGTTTTTTTTTAGTTTTCAGTGTTTATTTGTTGTGCTTGTGGTTGTTCATTTGTCTTCCTGGGTTTGTCGGTCTAATGGATTGCTTTTTTTTGGTTTGCTCCTTAGGTATATTTGTCCTCTTTAAGTATATTCCGTTACACGGGCCTTATCAATATGACATCATTTTTAGTTGTCATTGTATATTACATCAAAGTGATTTCCTGTTTTTAAATACCAAAAATCTTACCTTCAGACCGCAGTAAGTATTTTAAATGATGTTAAGGTTAATCAATAAATGTAAAAACTGCCATTGTTGGATTTTCTTTTTTTCTTGTTAATCAGAAGCAGAAATAAAATAGGTACAAATATCGGCAAAGGATTGAAATTTCCAAAATTTATGAAATATAGAATATTATGCTGAGTTATTTTTTCAATGTTGTTATTTAGTTATCATCTATTTAATTTTATGACTGGCGGCTGTCTCTGGTTTTGTCATTCACATAGATCTATATTCATAACAGAGATTCGTATATTTTCTGGATCTCCCAGGGGCTATTGTTAACAGCAGATTTAGTGCAATAAAACCCCGAGTTTCTTAAATATGCAAAAGACATTTATGCAAAAGAGCTGCTCTTGAACAAAGCTAATAAGAATAGTAAATGCTCTTCTTTTTTTTTAGATCTTACTATAACTATAGCATCGATGGCTTTGTATAATGTTCATATGGCTGGATATAAATCAGTACTGTGAGGAGACATACTTTATTCAACCCATTGTTTTTAACAAATCTCATTTCCCGTTTTATCTAATACTTAACAGACGACAATGATATGTCTAAATAACATCACTATACAGAACTTGGCCATAACTGAACCATGTGTATTTATAGCAACATCTCTTCTATTTCTAAGACTAAACTAACTATCAAATATTAATAGACTAGAAAGGTATCCTCTTTTCCTTAACCTAAAAACTTGACTAGAATAAATGAAATTATTGCAAAATTACTTACAACTGAAATATCATTTTCAAAGCAAACTTTAACTTGAACATACTGTTATTAAATCTAGATGAGTAAACCATAAAATCAAAACTATTACGGTATATATCATGAATATAAAACTAATCCTAATGTCTGTACTACATGTACTTATCCTACTCTATACTCCTTACTAAGTCCTACTAAACTCTAAACTTAAAGTCAATTCAAAACATAGTCATTTAACTTTGTTGGTGCTTTTTTTTTTATCTCTAACTGGTCTTGTCACTACATTGTCATTTTTTGGTATCGGATTTGGTGTTTCAGTTTCCTGTTCGGTCTGATTGTCATTGCCGGGCAAGACGGATCCTTTCCAAAATGACCTCTTCCGCACCTATAACATTTAATTCCGGACTCTCCTTGACTCTCCTTGATTTCGCGCAGTAAATTTTCTCTGATGTACTCGATTTACACTCGCGGTGTTGTTTTATTGACTGTAGGCGCCTTCCATTTCACGTGCATGTTTCTCTGCGTCTTCTGATGTTCTTGCGATTGTTCGTACATTATCTAACGTTAAGCCTGGCCCCTTTTCTAGTAGTCGTGTACGTAGTTTGCGCGATCGGCACTTTTCAATCTCTAAATTGGGCGTATCTGTCAGCAAAATCACTCAGAACAATCTGCTGTTTCAATCTTGTTAAGTACTGACCAATTGTTTCTGAGTCATTTTGTTTTATATTTCTAAAATTATATCGTTCAACTGAAAAATTCACCTTAGATTCAAAATGTTTCTTCAAAGTCTTTGTTGCTTCCTCGTAGTCGTTATCACCCAACATGTCAACACTTCGAGTGTGAAGTAAATATCTTGGATACCGAGGCCTGCGCAGTGTAGTAATAAAGCTTTCTTTTGTTTCTTGTCGGATACACCTTTACCGGTTGCGTAAAGGTCGAAACATCTTAGCTATCGTGTCCAACTTGGTCCGAATTTATCTCCGTTTACATCGACATTTCCAACTGGATTTAAATTTATTTTCGCTGCCATTATTTAAAATATCAGCATACCACATTAAAGTTTAGACTTGGTTCTTTCACCTCGTCGCAAAGTATAGCATCGATGGCTTTGTATAATGTTCATATGGCTGGATATAAATCGTTACTGTGAGGAGACATGCTTTATTCAACCCATTGTTTCTAACAAACCTCATTTCCCGTTTTATTTAGTACTTAACAGATGACAGTAATATGTCTAAATAACATCACTATACAGAAATTGGCCATAACTGAATCATGTGTATTTATAGCAAGATCCTACAATAACTATTGAAAATGGAGAGACAGGTACTGAAATTAATGATAAAAGGGACGATTTTAATTTTTCAATCACTAACTTCCCCTTTCCCGCTAGTAACCCACAAAATACTTGTCGCTACATAAGATCTTTTCACAGCAAAGGATACAAATATTAAATTATATGCATTTCTGTAAACATTGTTCTTTCTGCCAATGGCTTGAAGATTTTAAATTCAAACTGGACTCTCACGAATACTGACGATTTCTATTTAACTCTATGACGAGATAGCTTTGGACCCTTTATGAAAGTGATATTTCAGATTTTTTTCGTTTAGTAGAACGGCAGTATCCGACCTGCCGCTATGAAAGCCTTAGCTAGTTTTAAAGTTAAAACGAGCACATTCTGACCCTTCTATCTAAAATATATGCCGTCCACTCTAATTTACAGTTCTAGCAAGCCGTCACCTTGTTGGTTATCATACTGTATTGGTTTTTATAGTGTGTTTTATACACAAGAGTGTCAGGAAAGATAAGGGGGGGGGGGGAATTGGGTACCCATAAAACCGGTTTAACCTCTCCACTATACAACTGCAAAAATTTGTCGGACACAATGTAGAAGTAGGAACATAATACGGTCTTTAAACTGTAAAACTAGCCAAGGCTCTCATAGCTGCTGGTCTGATACCGTCCGAAATTACACTCCCATAAAAGATTTATGTTAACTGGTCATATATTTAAATAAAAATCGGCATTATTTATGAGAGGCTAGTATAAAACTAGTCTCCAAGTCATTGGGAAAATGTCATATTTGTAGCCCTTAATGTGAAAAGTTCTTAAGTATGTAGTAGTTTCCGTGAGTTATTGGCAAGATTTTTGCATTTATTCACGATATTAAAATTATATAAATTAGGATGGGAAAACCAAGACTGGTACATGTTACATTATATTGACCTAACACTATAGACGTGTTTCACTAGTCGGTTTCGCTCTTCTAATCTTGAGGAAAGTCGTGCAAAACGTACAAGCTGTGATATGGAAACACATGACGGCACAGGTGCGTCTCCTTCAATAAGGGGAAAAATAACAATCCAAAGATAATTTAGTAATTGGAAAATTAAAGTCAAATACTTATATCATAAATGTTAATTTGTATCTCCACCTTTTCGATATTTATGGTGAGATCTAAAAATTAACATGATTTACTATTCGTATTAGCTTTGTTCAACTGTAGCTTTCTTGGATAAACGTCTTTTGCATATTTTGCATAATTAAGAAACGTTGGGTTATTAACAGTAAGTACATCATCAAGATACCTGTAGTTGGCCTTAAAAATATCAATTAAATTAACACGAACCTGTTAACGATTTTTTTTCATTAAAGAATGGTATTGCGAAAAAAAAAATGTCTAGAAAGAGGTGTAGGGCCTTGATTATGTCATCGCGTTCCGGCAACAGTAATTTTCATATCTATTATGACTGAAAAGGCTTTGAATTTGCCACAACAAAAACAATTTCAACCATAAAATCGAAAAGACCAGTTAATCACCGTAATCAACTTTCTTTGAAAAGATTGTGAGGAAGGGTTGTATAAAATGTAATGAAAATAATAAATGCCCAGAGAACTTATTAAGATGACAGAGAATTTAGTGAGATTATATTTTCTAAAGGCAGATATAAAACGACCTGTGAGGTTGTTAAAATATGTGTTTTATTAGAAAATGATTCCAAGCAACAATGATAGTAAAATAAACCCAGAAAACTTGGCGTACTATGCACATTTCATTAGGTACGCAAAAGAATTAATATAGTGAAACTTTTATTGTGACCGAAGCCAGAAATTTTAACCAAGATATCCTTAAAGTTTGACAGACATTAACATATTTACCAAATTGTAAGTCCACTCAATCTACCTTTAAAGCAAACAATACCAACTGAAAATTTCAACACATTACACGATTAATCTGACTTCAACGGGCGTTTTTCGTAAAACTGATTTTATGAGAATCCTTGAAAATTTACTACAGCTACTGACCTATTCAAAATTCCCACTCAAACAAAAGGAATAGGAAACGAACACGCAAACGTAACGAACGAAACACGAACGGAACACAAACGGCTGTACACGATTACAATTACCATATTACAAATAATTTCTTTCATGCACGCTATAATCTTGTGTAAGTTCTCAAAACAAAAATCCTTTTTGTAGATTCTATAACATATAGACTTTGATGAATTCTCTATAAACAAAAAACTTTCTTGTTTAAACTGGTCTTTCAGACTTGTTTATAAACAATTTACAACCAACATCTCAACACAAGTTGACGTTCGATAGATAATAATTATTGATTTTTTCTAGATTTTTTTTTCAAACACCACATGGCTTTAATGGCCTGTTCGTTCAGGAATTTTCGTGTATTGAAAAACGAACCGCTTCTCGAGAAAAAAAAATCCAAAATATTTATAACTCTTTACAATTTCTATTTCATTCTGTTGGATATGGAATTGTAATGTTGGTCATTTTGGTATTTTGAATTTCCTCTTCACTCATTTGGATGTTTATTTTTGGCTTTCAACATTTTAGGCCTTGAGCACAACTGATGAGTCGTACATCGTCGAAATTTGAAAATCTTGTCATCAAAATTGGTATCAAAGAGTTATATTTTAACCACTGAGCCAATGCCACTGCTGGTGGACTCCAAGTCTCAGAGGATACCCCAAACTCAGTTGCTAGTATTTCGATACTAGCCCGAAATTGATACTTAAAATTTACTGTTACAAAATTGTACAACTTGAGAATACTAAGGAGTATCTCCCTCGAGCATAGCTCTGTCCGTAGATGGATTTGGCTTTACCCCTTTTGGTCATTTTGGTATTTTGAATTTGCTCTTCACAATTTTGGATTGTTGTTTTGTTCTCAACATTTTAGGCCTAGAACATAACTGATGAGTCGTAAATCGACGAAATGTGCACATCTTGTGCATCAGAATTGGTATCAAAGAATTATATATTAATCTAGTAGGAAATATTTCCTGTGAAAATATTAGAACCTTTGTGTTAGAAATATTGATCTTCAAATTCGATTGATCACAATATTGAGCAAAATGATTCAACATTTTCGGAACGTAGTGCAGTATCATCTGCATATAAAAACACAAAAATTTTCAGATATATAGCTAATTCGTTCTCTAAGATTTGAAACAATTAGCATTAGTTCTTTCAAAGAAATTTTGTACATCATTCAGAAAAATTGAAAACAGGGTATAGGTTTTCTCCTTGCCTCACCCCACCTCGAAACAGAAAACGTCAGATTTCGTAGATTTGGCATTAATATTTTCCCATCTACGTTGCTACGGAGTAATTTATGAAATAACAAATTTCGCTGGATCGAATCAAATGCCTTCTCGAAGTCTATAAAGACACAATTTAACTTTTTTTTCAATCTCAAAATCTTTAAAAAATAGTATAAAGTAAATAAATGATCTATTGTGGAGTATTCTTTTCGAAAACCTGCCCGATTTTCAATCACGACATTAAAATCTTCAATAATCAAATAACCTTGTATTTAAAACAGAAGTAAACAGTTAACCTAAAGTCGAGAAAAGAGTAATTAGTCGATAATTTGTAGGATCCATCTTATCACCTTTAGTTTTGTAATTGGAAAAATATTATCAATCATCCATGTCTACAGAACTGAACAATGCATTCAAAACAATTATGTCAGAAGTCATAAAAGAATTCTACGGCAAGTTAACTTATATCCTCATGAATTAGATAGATTAAAAAATCTGAATTATTGTAACCTCGTGTAATATATTTCCTATAATATTCCTCGATCTGACTGTATTCTACTACATATCTACTACTGTATTCTATGTCGTTTTGCTTGGGATTAATACCATTTTTTCTTTAACAGTAGTAAAAACAAAGAAAGATGAGATAAACTATCCACATTTTTATATATATATATATATATATATATATATATATATATATATATATATATATATATGCATATGCACGAACCAATGTCAAATTTTTCTAGTAGACATTTCCAGTATTTTCGCCGAAAATGAAACCGAAATCGAAACCGAGTCCAAATCCGAAACCAACTGGTAACGACATATATATTTCTGTTTAATTTTACATTTCAATAATCCTTAAGCCATATGTATATTACAGTAATGAAGTATTTGTTTATTGTGTCAACAACATTTATTAAGCGGCTTCGTAGGTCAAAGGAATATATGCTTATTAATAATTTATTTCTAGGTATTGGAAGATCAACTTATAAGTCAACATTTTTTGCATTTGTCGTTTACATTGAACAATGATCTTATCATTTTTTCATTTTTATTTTCGCTTTTCGAAGCAAAATTGAAACAAAATTTGAATATTTCATCATTTCCCTCTAGATATTTTCCATTTTCTTTTTATCTTTTGATTGATTGGTTGGTTGATGCTTGAATGGAGTTTAAAGCCACTTTCAGCAGATTTTATGCTATATCGTGGCGCTCAGTTTTATTGGCGGAGAAAGCCGGAGCGACCGGAGCGAACCGCCGACCTTGAACAGGTTACTGAAAAACCTTATAATTACGGTTGCACGTCGAATGCACCTTTGTTTGTTGTTTGCAAAGCGAGGTACGAACTCACAACGCTGCAGTGATATTGTATAGTTAAACCAACTACCTTATCCACTCCGCCAGCCATGCCCTATGTTCATCTTTTGTTTTGTTGCTATTTCAGTTGGAAGTAAAAGATAGTACAGCTTGTATAGGTAGTTGTGCAGCGATTTTATATTTGCTAACGTCTTTGTCGTAGGGCTTTAAGGTTGCTATATTGCTTGTTTTTAATTTTTTGTGTGTTTTTTTTTCTTCTTTCGATTTGTTTTTGTTTTATTTATGTTATCATATTTTTGTTTACTAAATTATATTTTCTCTTTCATTGTCCCTTATTATGTTTGTGAAAAAAACAAGGGACCAAACAACAATAAAAAAATGTTTATATTATGAAATTCCCTAAAAATTACCAAAAAGAAAGCAAAACATTACAAATTTAAAAGACAAAAGTAGCTATGTATGAAAGAGAAAATATAATTTATTAAAAAAAAGGAAAACGTGTATAGTAAAAAAAGGAAAAGGAAAAAAAAATCAAAAACAAAATCGAAACAAGCAAAATAACAGACTTACGACTAGTTGAAAAATTAAACCGTTCCTCAACGACCTATACAAGCTTTACATTCAATGAATTCAATCAATCATTCAAACAAAAGATAAAAAGAAAATGGAAACGATCGAAAGGGGAAATGATGAAATATTCATGTTTTTCATATTTGCTCCCACAGCGAAAATAATAATGACGTTGATAATAAACGACGAAATATTGCAAAAACATGTTGAATTATAAGTTTATCCTTCAATAACTTCATTATTGTGATATGTAGATTAAGTATTATTAATATATAAGAATTTAAACAGAAATATATATGAAGTTACCAGTTGGATTCGGTTTTGGTCTCGATTTCGGTTTCGGGGCAAATACTGGAAATGTCTAATAGAAGTTGATTGATTATATACTTTATATCGGGTATGCTTACATAAGATTTAGACATGTTTAGTAAACCCTGTAATTCAAAAACCATATGTGATGTCGGAGGAATCTATGAATAAAATTATTTGCAACTGAAGATCGACTTTTGGGTCCATCTAAACACAGCATATCCGGGCTAAGTGCAATTAGCCCTATGAAAAGCACTTAGTCCGTATCGGAATTTAAAATTGTAGTTTAATTATAAATTTTTTGCAATAAGTACATCTGAAAAAAATAATTCAAATATGCATGAGTTTTTATAAATAATGAAGTTATTACACTTTTTCTTGGCATGTGCCGGAATTATGTCAAATTATCACCCGTGTTAATTAATTAATTAACAAATTAACCATCAGACTTATAAGGAATTGCCATCTATTGTAATATTTTCATCCTGGTTTGCCAACATTTAATTAGGGTATATAGTAAACAATGTTGATATTTTGAACTTCACATATTATAATTGTCTATGTATTGTTCGTGTCTTTGGTAGTGAAAAAAAAACAATGTTATAATTTAATATTTTAATATCAGTTTGATAAGATAATTTTACAACAGAATAACATAACAAACATTGCTTGAATTCCAAATTTTCAAAGTTCAACCCATGTGGGACCCTTGTTTTGAAAATCAAAAATTCTAAAACCTTATTGCGCATCTATAGGTGGTATGCAACCATTCTATATAGAAATTAAATTCCTAAACCCAAAAGTGAAGGAGGAGTTAAGGTAACAAGTTGAAATTTACAATTTCAAATTTCGACCTATGTGGACTCCAATTTTAGAAAATTAGAATTCTAAACCATATTGCATGTCTGCATATGGTGTTTGACAATACTGTATAAAAATAAAATGCATAAATTGAAAAAAAGACAAGTTTACATCACAAGCTTAAATTGATAGTTTTTCAAAATTCGACCCCTGTGGGCCCCTTGTTTAGAAAATCAAAATTCTAAAACCTTATTGCCCATCTTCATATATTATATGACAATACCGTATAGAAATAATATGCATAAATTGTAAAATTAAAGAGGAGATTAGGTCACAAGCTTAAATTGACAGTTTTTAGAAATTCGACCCCTGTGGGCCCCAATTTTATAAAGTCAAAATTCCTTAGCTGAAATTTGGCTTCCTATTTCGGTATTTTTGGTTATGAGTACTTCTTGTTTCAAACAAATTTGGTTTTTGGTCTTCTAAATGTTTCGGTTTTAATGCTGCTGATGAGAGGCAACTCCTTGAAATGCGTCGTCTACAGCATAGTATAAATTTACTATATCTAATATTAGTATCTTTGGATTGTTATTCTAAAACCTTATTCCGCATCTACATATGCTGCATGACATTACTGTATAGAAATAAAATAAATAAATTGAAAAATGAAAGACGAGTTCAGGTCACAAGCTTGAATTCAAAATTTTCGAAGTTCAACCCATGTGGGCCTCTTGTTTAGAGAATCAAAATTCTAAAACCTTATTGCGCATCTACAATATAATATGGAATTTATCAGGAAAAATCGCATTTCAACAAATACTTTGCAATTTCAAATAATATGTTATGAAGAATAGCATTTCAGAAAATGTCATTGTACATTTGTTTTATCATTTTTTTTTAATTCTGGACAAAAACAAATGTCTAATGAAATATTCTTATTTTGCAATTTTACATAGTATCATGTGTATAAAATGTATAATTTACAACAAATGATAACTTAGAAAATTACCTCATTTAAGTCTTTGTAAAGGATTCTCAAAGTTTGGAATAATTGGTTTCACTGGACTCTAAGTACAGCACATCTTCATAAATAATAGAATTATAGCAACTTAATATATTCGAAACATAATTAATGATCAGGTAAACATTTTGTTTTGAATTACTCAAACTGGAGAAAAAAAGTGTCACTGCTTTTGTCGGAATAAACCATACGTGTAAATCAGTAAACAAACATTTTAAGCAATAATTTAAAGATGAAAGACCGTTTAAATTCCTAATTTACAATTGATTGGAAATATCAAGGTAATAATTGTTTATTCGTTCAGCTTCATTAGGTAATTAATCAAGGTGATACCTTGACGAAATTCGGAGCGTGTCAAGAAAAAGGGAAATATCTTCGTTATATCTAAAAAAATTCATATACCAAAATTTTACATAGTTTTTTTGTGCTTTATGAATTATAAAAAATGTGAAAAAGATAATGAAAATCAATTCCTATACCGGCTCTGTGATTTTTAGAAGGCTACGTGCACTTAGCTCGGGCTATTCTGTGTTCAGACATACCGTCAACTTTCGGAAAAAACCCCAACTTAATGCACTTTTCAAACAAACATTTTTGGAGTTATTGAAAAATTCTGACATAAGTCGACGTCGATGTAATAAATGACCATTAATTATATAAATTAATTCTGCCACATTGTATACTGCTTCTTCAAACAAATCACTATGGTTACTTGTTAAATGGTAAGACTGTGAAAACTGATAAACGACTGACACCTTCTGAACAGTGTAATCTCTGCATGGTGGCGTTTAGTTTATGGTTTTGATGTACAAATGATATGCGGTCGCGAGAGACGCGTAAACTTTTAAAACTACATTATATTAAATTAATTACAATTAAAGTTTGACAACTTTGTTTTACATTGTTAAAAAAACGAAAAATACAGATTTTAAATAGTTGTCGCTAAAGTTGTAAATAACCATCTAATTTTTCTAAGACTTAAAATATTGAAAAAAAATATTTAAAAAGCAATCACGAAAAAGTTTTTCTCCATTAAAAGATATTGTGAATTGTACCCTAGATGACATGTTACATTTCAAATCAAATCTATCATCAAAACTCACATTTTCAGCTTCTCTATAATATGGTTTAAATATTTAATATTAAGATACCAGATTATATTATAAAATATTTAAATTTAAATGTATCGTCATATTTAAAAACTTAAGTAGTACTTTTATTTTCGCTGTTGATAGGTACTAAATAACGCAGTATTTTACAAAAAATGAACAACTTGATTATTTTACGAATCTGATAGGGAAAAGAATGAACACCAAACTTTCGTGTCCACACGATCGTATTGTTTCAACACGAGACAAGCGTGTACACACCATTTAGTTTGTTTCAACTTTGTTTGATCCCACACGCTAGTTGTCACCTGGATCGTGAAAAAGTGGAATAAACGAGTAGATTAACATGGAATGATACACGGAACGAACGCGAAATATTCGGAATGTTGAATAGGTCAGTTGCTGTATGCTACAACGTTACCCGTCTCAATCTTTTGCTAAAATAAAAGTTGTTACATACTTTTTTCAGGAAAATTGAAGTTTTCGTTCACATCGACAAGTCCGCTCAGTTTGTAAAAAGTAATGACCTTTTCTGCTTCATAGTTCAGATTGTATGTATAAATAAGCACTTTATCTACTCCTACTAATTTCAGGAACTCAAACCAGTCTATTAGTTTGAAGGCATCAATCGATCCATAAACAAATTTACCACATACAGCTATACCTTCTTTATCTTGGCGAGGCAGAGTTTTCGGCCTGGCATAGAACAGTTGACTTTCATCACATGAATCATTTTGTAATTTTAAAGTAACACCTTCGATTGATTGACGTTCACTGTGACATATATATTGTGAAGGCGCCAATTGTCTTACATTCGAATCAGGAAAGTGAAAAGGACAAACTTTTTGTACAGCTTGTAATTCCACTACCGTTTTGTCTGTCAGCATAACACAACATGTCAATTTTTTTCTTGCTATTATCTTATCTATCCATGTGTTTACAACAATATATTGACCTGTCAATCCAAGGTCCAGGATTACTGAATAAATATACAATCGTAGTCTTGACGCTTTAACGAAAGGTCTTAATCTTTCATGTTTTATTAACGAAGAGATCGTGATCTTCGGTGCCTTAAACAAGAAAAATGAATATATTTCAGTTAAATCTGAATTTACTTAAAGAATATATATCTCTATAGGTTTTATATATTCTACCATAAGTGATTTATATATATCTATGCAGCTGTAAATGTCCAACAAATATACCTTAAATGAAACCGAGAGCGAATTAGGAAAATAAATCATGGTTTAAACAGAGAAAATAAAATCCAGTTTTGTCAATCATGCCTAAGAAAATGGAAAAAATTAGAAATTAAAATGTGTTTTTTTGAACATATGTTAAATCGAAATATTCCCTAGTTTTTAAATCAGAAAACACTGATTTTTGGGAAAGTAGCAACATATTAGTAACTGAGCTAAAAGTGAAACTCTAAAAGACTTTTGTCCGTCTGAAGAACCATCTTATCAGTTTTATAAATAAGAGAACTAAAAAGTAAAAAATACCCAAAGTTTCGACCAATATGGTCTTGATCACGAGCATGTAAAAAATAAAAATGAAAAGGTGTTGACTCTTTGAAACCCAGAGCGAGACTGAGTCCGTACATAAAATGTAAACAAAAACAAAAAATTATTTGACGTAGGTGTCGAACAGCAAACGTACTTCATAACAAATACATAAATGACAAGGTAGATAGTAAAACTTTATAGTAAAAATAAATAAAATAATATCTTTGACGTTATGATGTATAGAAAACGTACCATATATAAGATAACTGTACTGCAAAAAGTTAGTGTGCATACTTTTTTTTGTAAATGAATTGAAATTAAGATTTTTTCACATTAATTCCACGGAGTCGGAGTGTCCCCAAGATAAAAATTATTTTCTGCTCAAGGCGTTGTCTGTCTTGTCTTCCTACGTTAACTGTCCTTAAAACGATTACGCGGACGTCTGCCGAGCTGTGGCAAGGCAATCGAAAGTGATTTCCAACTGGACAATCAGTTCCATTCTTTATAGAACGCAAGTGTTCCGCAAAGCGGTCACCAAGGCGACGACATGTCTCTCCGATATATACCTTATCACAATTCGTACAGACGATTGCGTAAACCAAATTTATATCAATACAGATATACCCATTTTGAATTATGTATGTGTTGTCAGGGCCCAAGATCTCTTTAGTATCCATGGTGTAGGGGTATGTCACATAATAAATACAAGGTTAAAATGCTTCACAAAGGAACAACAAAAAAAAAGAAAAAAACAAACAAACAAAATACCACAAAAAATAAAGAGAGATATCATAGTTGAACAAAGATGTAGTTAAGATCAGATAATGTTTTCAGAAATTCCTGATGAATTTTTAGCGCTGCTGATATACTCTAGCATAATGTTAAATTTTAAAGCATTATTTTACATGTTACAGTAATATTTCAAAATCTCAGGAAGCTTTTACGGAGCAGGAACTGCTTACCCTTCAGGAGCAATTGGGTTCACTCCTGGTTTTTATAGGAGGTTATTTTTACCTAATTAGCGAGTGCATATTAACCAAAATTGATATGATAAGAATAAATAAACATTACACCACAGTATTTTATGGCCTCTTTCAAACAAAAGACACCATGACATGGGGGTGTGTTCCACGAACGACTACTGGGCTACTTTTTACATCTACCTCAGAGAAACAATGTTTTATGGATTAATTATAAGTTGAATTGTAACAATATTTTATTTATTTATTTATGATATAATATGTGATATAAAATAATAATATATAGTTGAAACATAAATAATATTCTCTATGTCAAATATTTGTAAATAAAATATTTATATTTAAAATATTTTATCTAAAAATGTAACTCTAAATGCATAAATTTGTATACATGTATACTATTTATTTTGTCAATATATTGTTTTTAGTTATCTATTTCATTTTAAGTCAATAAATATACCTTTAAGAAAAATATTTACTATGTCAGATCTCTTAGGTAAATTAACAGGTTAATATACTTTTTGTCTTTATAGGATTTTTTAATCCCTTGTCTAATTAGATGTTGTCCGGGCAACAAAGCGTTTTGGGAACATAATATTCAAACAATTACTTAAGTAAAGATATACTATGACGATATAAATAAATAAAATTTGTCAAACAACAATAAGAACTTCGCCAGATTTTATGAATAATTTAATTATTTCAACCCCCTTCCCCCCCAAAAAGAATTAACATTATTAATAGAAAAAATGTCAATCTATGCAGGATTATTAATATCAATGTTTTAAATTATTTGACACCGATAAAATTTTATTCCAGCAATACTTTAAATCAAGTTCGAAGTATGCTCCGATTTGAATTCACATAAATTAATATTTGACTCGACAAATGAAATCGCATACATCTTACACGATTCAAATCGGGCGCATGTTACACGCACACGTTTCGCGCATTACACGATTTTTTTTTCAACCAAGTGTATTTCTCATTGGGTCATACCTTAAACTAAGTCCCCTGCTGGCAGCAATCTTGGACGACATATCAACACCAAAGAAACAACCGTTGGTCAGCATTTTATAAGAATCATTCATGCCATGTTTGTAAACATTCACTAAAACCAATAGACTTATAGTCCTGGTATTAACACGGAGAACAGGGTCGCTGTGACATAAATTTTCAAACAAAACACATCATGTCATGGGTGTGTGTTCTACGATCAACTTCTGGGCTAAAACAAAATCTAATTATATAAAGTTAAATTGGTAAAAAAATATATATTTCATATATTCATTAATTTTATAATATATAATATGAAATATTAACTGTTAATATATATTAATATAAAGTTGATATAAATATCATATCTTTATTATTTAATCATTTAAAATATTTTAAACAATCAGTGAATAAAAATATTTTATATTCTCTATGCAAAACATTTGTACATAAGTTTATTTGAAGATTTAATTTATTTTTTTTTCAATATAATGATTATTTTGACAATAGATTATTTTATTGATCTATTTTATTTTCATTAAATACATGTATACTCGATTTTATCAAGAAAAATGTATAACTATGTCAGATTTCTTATGTATTCCTTTCCACAATCAGAAAGTTCATCTCAGGTACATTTATAGGTAAATAGACATTTTCCCTTCATAGGAGCTCTTAATCCCTTGTCTAATTAGACTTTATTTTAGCCCAGCAGTCGTTCGGGGAATAAATCGTCTTTGGAACATAATAACCAAAAAAAAAAAAAAAAACGTGTGGCGTCAAATATTTGACACCGATGAAAGTTCGTTCCAACAATATTTTAATTCTAGTTTGAAATATATTCGGATTTGAATTCACATGTTTTAAAATCTATCTCGACCATATAAAATATCAAACACGCTACACAATTCAAATTGCACGTTTCCTACCACACGCAATTCACACGCACGCGATTCGCACGTTGCACGCAAACGAGTTACACGTTACACACACATGATCCGCACGTTACACGCACATGTTTCTCACGTTTCACGATTTTTTGGTGATCTGTATGTTCAA
Organism: Mytilisepta virgata; assembly: GCA_028015205.1. Taxonomy (NCBI): domain Eukaryota; kingdom Metazoa; phylum Mollusca; class Bivalvia; order Mytilida; family Mytilidae; genus Mytilisepta; species Mytilisepta virgata. The sequence goes on along the minus strand of CM051520.1, from coordinate 408,962 downwards.
CCAAGTGCATTATGTTTGATTTGAACCCATTTAGTGTTTCTCAAGAAATATTTTTTATGCTTTTCCCAAAGGGTCCTATGTAGTTTTTGTATGTGTTTCCAAATGATAATAGAATGTATCACAACATATCAATTAAATCTGATGCACTGTATGGCCATTTCGTTGACTGACAACTCATCAGCAATGCTCGAGATCACAATGTTGGACATCCGGTTAAAGATAGAATGATGAATTAACAATCACAACCATCAAAACCCCAAACAATTAAAACAAACTGGAATCCAAACTAAGCTAAGGGTTACCTCTGCATCAAAAGGAAGAGCCTTAGAAATTTCTGGTAATTTTTTGTAAAATTTTGAGCGGAAAATTTAAAGGTATTCAAGCAATGAATCATGCTAGGAAAAAAATTCTGACTACTGGGCTGATAATGCTCTCGGGGACTTACAGTCCACTAGCAGTGACATAGACCCAGTGGTACTAATAAAATGTATCACAAAATACCGATTAAATTTGATTCATTGTAAGGCCATTTCGTTGAGTGACACCCCATCAGCAGTGCTCGAGATCACAATGTTGGAAATCCGGTTAAAGATATAACGATGAATTAATAAACACAAGATGAAGATTTTTTTTATGTATTTCCCATCGGGTATCTGTTAAACTAAGTCCCAGGCTGGCAGTTATGTTGGATGACGGATCAGCAACAAAGTAACAACACATGGTCAGCACCTTGTAAGGAACATTTGTGCCATGTTTCGTTTTATTCCATTCAGCAGTTCTCTAGAAGAGGTTAAAAATGTGAAATATGAACGGACAGACGGACGACGCAAAGTGATGTCGATGGCTCACCTGACCCTACCTTTCGGGTCAGGTGAGCTAATAAAGCAAAACATTTTTTTCTACATGGTTTATTAATGATAGTTATAAATTTCTTTCCGGTTATTCGTGTTAGGATAGCCAGAGGAGCATCTTACCGTATAATGTTGTTTTTCTGTTTCAATGTATTTCTCCAACGAACGGTCTATATGGATTTTACTTATTTTCAATATGATAAAAATTATATCATGAACGTAATAGATAAACACACAAATAAGTAAAACTGTCAATAGTCTAACTGTCTTCATAATCAATAACTTTTGTTTTATTTCATGCAGTTCATTAACAATGTCGTTAGTGAACGTTCCGCGCTGTTGATTTATTGAAAAATTAATTGAGCATAGTATTATAATATATATATCCTGACAATGAAAGGAAACAGATGTCGATATGGTGAAAAATTTGATGGCTAGATATGTAAAATATTATCATGAGAGCTAAAATATTGTGTTTGGAGCGAGTGTGCAACAAGAACAAGCCTATGACTTTGGGTTATATCTTAAAAATAACAAATTCAGTATCTTACAAAAATATAAATATTGGCATTTTCTGTGGAAACCTGTATACATTTTTGCAAGAAAAGTGATGAATCTTCTTTCATTAAATGCGTCATTCCTCCGTTTAAGTGCCAAAAGTAGAGGTATATGAATGAGGATATTGAAAAACAACTAATATCGTTCATGTTCATATTCAAGTGACATAACCAAATTTATCGTTTTTATTTTCGAGGATAACTTTCTTTATCAGTGGTCCAAATTTGTGATCAACCGGAGGTAAAAAATTGATACGCGACGCCGAGTAAAAATACAAATGATGATTATCCGACAGGATAACAAAGACGTCTGTCTGACTGCAAATAAATGTATTTTGACCTCAAATCTGAAAGCAAGTTTAATCAAACATATAATCACAATTTACCAAAAGCATTTACCTCAGGGAAAGATGTCATTGCCTAAATTTTCAGGGTGAAAGATGTACCAATTTTTGATGAGAAAAAAAGATTGATGTAGGTATTTTAAAAATATTTTGAAATCATTTAAATACATACAGTGAAGAGCGATAAAACTTTAGGTTAGTCGAAACGATATTATTGCGACTTGGTTGCATAAATAGGAGAGAAACACTTTCTATTTTCGACTTGAAAGGCATATTGAATTCATATGAGTTCACTTGGGTCTGATGACAATTACATGTATTGTAATAAAGATATGTACGGCGACAATTTAAAAAAAATCACGATTAAACCTAAGAATTGTTAAGTATAATGTATTGCAATTTTTATGACAAAATTCAACTGGAATATTTAGAACAATCATTTCAATGTTATTTTCATTGATTGAGACAGTATGGAAATCGTAATTAATAAAAATAAATTACGTTTGGAGAAAACAGGATGAACGCTTGTAGACGGTGTTGGGTTTGTGAGAAAAATGGACTGGATTATAATGTTTTCAGACTTTATAACATTTTGTGGTGTACGAATGTTAGCCTCTGCGGATACAAATATGGACATTGGAAATATATTCCTATTTCGGATTCTAATTTGTTACCACTTATGGCTAGACAAATTTCTACCTTAGATTTTTTAGAACGGCAATACGCCTTATCACATATTAAGACCACTGAGCGAACGGAGAACAACAAACATAATTCCAACTTTACCATGGCAATGACCTATATATTATCGACCGTGTGTGGTAACCAAAGTTACCGCCGACTAGCAGATATTAAAGCAAAATAAAATTGTGTGAGAATGTTCATTGAAATTTGGACAGGACTTTAGTTTGGCTATATCTGAAACTTATACAAAAGTGGTTAATTGGGCACAAGACAAAAATCCATTTTAAGCATATTCCAAGAAATCAAAAATAATACTCCATTAAATCTATAGGGGAGAATTAGATCAGACATTATATTAAATCTTCTTCTTCCTCCAGTTTCCGGCCACCTTCAAGTAGTTGAATACTTTACCGGGTTTTTTGGGGCATGATCCCCGCCTATAGAGTTACTTTTTATTTTAGCTTTGATATTTGAAAATCTGAAGCGACGAATCTCCAGCAATGTCCAGGGTAAGACTGTTCCAATCCGACACGGTTTTGAAGAGGAATGAGTATTTCCTGTAATCCTTGGTTGCTATTGGGATTGCAAAACAGTGGGGTTTAATGGTTAAATGGTTAGACTATTCTGAGATTCATTTCTCAAAAGTCCGTTTGACGTGTTTGTTTGTTTATTTATCTATTAATTAATTATTTTTTATTTGTAGGTAGCAATTTTTCCAAGGATTGCTGAATACAAGTGGGGGGGGGGGGGGGGGGGGGCATTGTATTTTTATTTCTCTAGATACACAAGTGACAGTAAAAGTACATTTCTACTATAATGTTTACTTCTATTTTAGGAAGGCTGGATGACGTTGTGTAAGTCACGTGACGTCAATTTATGTATGTCTGGACTTAGGTTATTTCTTTCTTTTCGAGAGAGAACGTCGTTGGGTGAACATAGCACAGGATAATGCATTTTGATGTTTGATGTGGAAATAGTCATAAATAGAAAACGGAGTGTACGTGTACACATTTACTTATGTCAGAATGAAGATTCATGTAGAAATTTGATGTCACGATTTATTTATTTCGATTTCCGGTGCCATTTTCAGCAGACGACATCTCCGTGAATAAAGTGCTGTTAATTTGACGCAAAATTTTGACATTCGGATGCAATAAATTGGTAACTTGTTTTTTCTGGCGGAAAATAGCTTTTTATTACTGCACTGCGCGAACGCTATTTTCAGGAAATTGGTTGGAGTTAGCATCATAATTTTTTCTCATTAAAAAAGCCCTTGATATCCCCTAGCTGTCTACATGTACTTTATATGCATTTACATGTAAATTCAGTCAAATCGAAAGGGGGAGGGGTGGCTGTAATTACACATTAAAAGGTCATTTGTGCTAAAAGTTGAGGTAATTCTAGAAGTACTATAAAATACCAAAATGCTACATCAAACACAAATATGAAATACTGCCTAAACAATTTTGCGCCAAGAAAAAATGTTTTTTTTTCAAATTTTTCAATGTTTAAAAATTTTTCATTTTTTTTTACATTTTTTTGTCTTACGAAAATGGAAAATAACATATTTTAAATGATTCCTGCTAAAAAATAATGCATTTTTGAAAAAAATTCCATGTATTACACTTGAAATATGAAAAAAAATCATGTTCTAGAACATGACCTTGACCTTTGACCTTGACACCATTTTGAAGGTCACTTGTCCCTGGTGTCAAAGCAAATGACCCCACGCCTCTATCTTGTACCATTATTAAGTTATTAACCAAAAACCGTAAATTTAAGCGTTCAAAGGCCAATAACTCATAGAAGATGACGTCATACGACTTGACTTAAGAAAAACTATGCATTGTCTAGACATTTTGCCCATTACATTTTATCAGCTATCTTCTACCGTTTCAGAGGAGATCTGATAACAAGGAAATTTCAAAAATTAGACCATGACCTTGACCTTTGACCTTGACCTAATTTTACTTGGTACAAAAAATGATCCCTAAATATGAAGGCTCGTGCTTGTATCTTATCTCAAACTTAATATTTGTCTGAAAAATCAAAAGTGAAATTTATATAAAGGGAAATAACTCTTTTAAGATGTCGTCAGATCCTTTTTGGCAGATGTGATTAATGTGCGCACAGATAACGGAAGACATTGCAAAAGGTTTCATGTTGATATCTCTTACGGTTTTTGAGGAGATCTGATAACAGTCATAGCTGTAACAGGGGAGGAAACTCTTACAAGGTATAGTATATGGGAACCCTTAGCGGCCTCACCACGTGATAGCTTATGTCTGACTGATAATTAGTGCCAAATTTCATGTCAGTATGTCTAAAAACTTTTCCGACAAATTTAATTGAATTTTGGCGGGAGAAATAATAATAATAATAATCATAAGAAATACAGTAAGGTCTTTTCATGTAAAGGAAAGACCTTCAATATGAGCTGAATACATATACCAACTTGTGTTGAGTGTGATGAATGGTTGGAAAAACGTTTTCCAGAATACAGAATAAAATTGTAAATAAACCTGCAAACATTAGAGAGCATTTGTATATAACATATGTCTGCTGTTGTTTAGACGTGTCGTATATTATTTGACGCTAGCAAAAAAATATCTAGGAGAGCTTCAAATATAAGTTAAGTATCTGAACAAAAGATACAAAACATGTAAGAGGAAACTATTAAGTGTGAATTAAATAGTATGCTATGTAAACGAATTTTGCCTTTGCACTCATTTGGTTATATTTGCCTGCTGCCTGGCAAGTTAAATCCCATAACTTTATATGACAAATGTGGAAAAATTACTTTCTGATCCATATGCCCATGTAATAATGTGATATAACAGTACTGTCAATCTCCGTGGTTTTGTTGGTATCAATCCAATAAATTTTAGTGGAAACATTGGAAAAATGGAAGATCAGAACTTTCTTGTGATCCTGAATTTGACCGCAGAATTCAAGAATGTGAACTTATGAATTTACTTTGCATCAATTTTATTTACACCTCATGCAAAAACTGTAATCTTTGTTATAGAAAAATGTGTGCCAATGGAAAAATTCTGATGAACTGTGAACATTTATGACGCACAGTATTTACTTGACGTTTTACTTTATATGATAATTTTAATTCTTTTCGTAAATATTTCTCATTTATTCTCCATGACAAATATGTAGTTGTCCCAGCTGACAAAGCCCCCAATAACATCGTTTGTTTTAGGTGTCTTAGAAACGAATTGGGAATAGATAACACTGCGGGTAATTCAACTTATACACTGACCACACTTAACAGGAAGTCCTTGATAACCACAGACCGTTCTTCATTCCTTTGGGATTTCTACAAAGGTTGAAGAAATTGACCTTCCTGTTCTTTATTGGATTTCTAAACTACATAAGAATCCATTTAAAAAAAGGTACATTGCTGGGTCAGCTAATTGCTTTACAAAACCTCTTTCAAAGATTTTAACATTCATATTGACATGTATTAAAGAGGGCCTTCAGAATTACTGTGAAACATCATATTCCACCAATGGCGTCAATCAGATGTGGATTCTTAAAAACTCCAAAATTTTACTACAATATCTAAAATCAAAATCTCTGGCTACATGCAACAGCATAAAAACATTCGACTTCTCTACACACTACACTACCATACCACATTCTCAATTAAAAGATCGCTTAAAGCAACTAGTTCATCAATGTTTTTTCAAGAAAAATGGCACACGCAGGTATAAATTTCTGGTTCTAGGTACAGAAAAGGCTTATTTCGTGAAGAACCACTCTGATTCTGACAAAAAGTATTCTGAAGATGAAAGTACAAACATGTTAGATTTTCTCATAGACAACATTCGTTGAATTTGGCGGTCTAATTTTTCAAACAAACAATCGGCATTTCAATAGGAACCAACTGTGCTTCTCTCCTCGCCGATCTGTTTCTGTACTCATATGAAGCGGACTTCATTCAAGGGTTACTACGTGAAAACAAAAAGAAACTAGCCGAATCCTTTAATTTCACTTTTCGTTATATAGATGACGTGTTGTCGTTAAATAACGACAAATTCCAAGACTTTCTACATCTTATCTACCCCAGTGAGCTTGAAATTAAGGATACTACAGATACACAAAAGTCCGCTTCATATTTAGATTTGTTTCTTGAAATAGACTATAAGGGACATTTGAAGACAAAACTTTATGACAAACGTGATGACTTCAACTTTCCTATTGTTAATTTTCCCTTCTTGAGTAGCAACATACCAGCATCGCCTGCATATGGCGTCTAAGTTTCTCAGGTTATCCGATTTTCAAGGCATGCGTGAGGTACCCTGACTTTCGACAAAGAGGATTACTGCTGTCACAAAAGCTTCTTTACCAGGGTTTTATCAGGGATAAGTTGATGCCATCACTTAGGAAAATTTATGGTCATCATCACGAATTGATTGACCACTACAGTGTTCCAATATCTAAGATGATGTTGGACCTGTTCCCACTGTCGTAACCTTTCATGTGCCTCCACCGATTTGTTACTTCCCCCGGATTGACTTTGTTGAACTTCACGACGGGTGCCGTATACGGAGCGGGAACTGCTTACCCTTCCGGAGCACCTGGATTCACTCCTGGTTTTAATAGGAGTTCGTGTTGTTCATTGGTTTTTAGTTTTCTGTGTTTATTTGTTGTGCTTGTGGTTGTTCATTTGTATTCCCGGATTTGTCTGTCCAATGGACTACGTTTTTTTCATCGCTCCTTAGGTATTTGTCCTTTTATTGTACATTAATACTCTGCACATGGGGGAAAATAACATATATACAAGGAAGGTTTGGACTACAAATGAATACACATGTATGGTCAAATTATCTTTTATAACGACTAAAGTCTCAACTTCTAATGCAAAATAGTTCAGAATATTGGGCCGACTACTGAATAACCCAAAGGTACTTTTTCGCTCATAATTCTGGTCACAGGTCAAATTTCAATATTTCGAACGCTTCAGCAATACATTCTGATTGCATAGCAATATTCTCAAAGGTGTATACAAAGTAGTTGAAAAGATGTCATTGATTTATTGAATACGTTTTCGCTTATAACTGCACGTAAGGCGAATATTAAATTTCTGAAACCTTCAACATATTTAACATTCATAATATTAGCACTGTACATAGTATCAAGATTCTGTGATTTATGGTTGCTCAAGGACTATGTACAGAAGTATATACCTACGTAAGGCGAACAGCAAAACAATATCTTTGCAACTTGGTTGAGCGTAGCGATAACAAGATAATTAGAATGATAAATGAAATTTTGGTAGAAATTTTGATGGACTATATCTGTAGCTTATACAACAACTTAATAAAAGGATTAGATAAGTCATTACAGTAATAGGTAGCACAACACAATACTCACAGGGCCAACATGAATTTGCTTAAACGTGCCAGAGAACATATGTATTCTACTTGTAACGAAATGTCATAAAGTTTATTTATTTGGAGCTTACAAAAATGCCTACAGTAGACAGTTAAACAGCGTTAGATAATAATAAAATATCCGCAACGGAGTGTGAAATAAAATTTAACGAAGCGGCGCAATTTCCTCTGCAAAACTGATGAGAGGAAATATATGTAAACTATTTTATAAAATGTTAAAAATGTAATTCAAAACCAGCATCAAAAAGGTAAAAATAACGTATGAGCGTTGTCAAATATTAATTGAATGTCTAAGCATATTTGTAAAGGGATCAACAAACAAAAAATTATGGAAGAGAAATAATACGAATAGTATTCTGTAACAATGACAATGTCAAAATGATTTGAAGGCAATAGTAAAATTCTTTTAATAACTTTCAAAATGTCCAATCTCAGATGAATATCAACACACGAATGAATAAATATAGTTGAATTTGTGTGATATTTTGGTGAATATGACAGTGCTATGATATTGTATTATTATATTTATTTTGATATGATATTGTAATTATTATATTTATTTATCTTGGCCTAATTTGTTTTGTGTGGCCTTATAACATGTATAATATGTTTACATAATACTTATAGTTGTTTACCAAATAATGTTATAACTGCGCAGTTTAGAAATCACTGGAACAATAATAGATACTGATGGAATGACTAGAACTTTCTATTTGACTTACGTAATAATTCTGGTGTGATTCGAACTTCTACCGTATTCCAGAAGTTTCCGTTCTACAGTATATATACGGACAAGAAATTTAGACTTTCAGAGCAGAACGTATTGGACCAGACATTCTTGTGTTCTCAGCTGTTGGATTTATTTACGTTTCACACATCATCCTTGACACACTTTTATTTACGCTAAATCATACTAGATTGTGACTGATTGGATATAATATTCCGTTTGGATTCCCGCAACAGTGACGAGAAGAATTCCGGATTAGGAAAAGACGAAGGATTTTGAACAGTTAAGTTGACATTTTAGTTTTGTGTAATATTTTTTGTAAACTTGTATATAATAAATCTTGTTAAATTTTATTATTGATTTGTGTCTTTTGTTGGCTACAATTTAAAGGTGATTTCGGCTGTAACAACAGGAAACTCTGCATAACAAGTAAGAGGAAACACATGTATACTATTTGTTACCAAAAGGTATTAACAACCAGCAGGAAAATGTCTAAACATCACTTCTGAGAAAAGATGACAAATATACCTTGGAGAAAACCAAAAAAACGCAATCCACTAGACAAACAAACCCGGGAAGACAAATGAACAACCTCAAGCACAACAAATAAACACTGAAAACTAAAAATAAATGAAACTCCTATAAAAACCAGGAATGAAGGGTAAGGAATTCCTGCTCCGTATACTACACCCGCCGTGAAGTTGAACAAATTCAATCCGGTAGTGGAGGTATACGAAATGTTATGACAATGGGAACGGGTCCAACATCTGGAATACTAAAGGTCAATCAATTCGTGATGACGACCGTAAAATTTCCTAAGTGGTGATATCAGTTATTCCCTGATAAAAGCATGGTTAAGAAACTTTTGTGACAACAGTCAACCTCTTTGTCGAAAGTCATGGTAATTCATGAATGCCCTTGAATATCGGATACGTTGAGAAGCGTAGAAAAGAAGGAAAAGTTAACAATAGGACAGTTGAAGTCATCACGTTTGTCATAAAGTAGTCATATGATGCGGACTTCATTCAAGAGCTACTACATGAAAACAAAAAGAGACTATCCCAATCATATGATTTCACTTTTCGCTCTATAGAATACGTGTTGTTGATCCCAAGACTTTCTACATCCAATATACCCCATTGAGCTTGAAATTAAGGATACTACAGACTTCATATTTGGATTTGTTTCTTGAAATATACAATAAGGGACATTTGAAGACAAAAGTTGTTGACAATCGTGATTACAACTTTCCTATTGTTAACAGCATCGCCTGCATATTTTGTCTACGGTTCTCAGCTTATACGATGTTCATTGGCAATACCATTGCTTTCGGTAGGGAGGATTGCTGCTGTCACAGAAGTTTCTTATCCAGGGTTTTATTAAGGATAGGTTGATGTCATCACTTAGGAAATTTTACGGGTGTCATACGAATTGATTGATCTTTACGGTGTTCCAATAACTAAGATGATGTTGGACCTGTTCCCACTGTCGTTACATTTCATGTACCTCCACCGATTTGTAAATACCACCGGATTGACTTTGTTGAACTTCACAACGGGTGCCGTATACGGAGCAGGAACTGCTTACCCTTCCGGAGCACCTGAGTTTACTCCTGCTATTTATAGGAGTTCGTGTTTTTTGATGTTGTTTAGTCTTCAGTGTTTATTTGTTATTGTCTTCTCGGGTTTGTCTATCTAATCAATTGCGGTTTTTGATTTGCTTCGTAGGTACATATGTCCAGTTAAGGAATAAACACGATATCACGAACCTTTTAAGGGAAATATTATGTCCACTTTTCTGTATAAATTGTCAAAAATGATTTGAAGCGAATTGTGCAGGAAGTGTACCTTATATAGCCGTCCAGAAATCTCAGTTGAGTATCAACTCACCTTGAAAAGAAGATGACTCTTAAAGTACTAAAGAATTCAGTGTAATAATGCTAAAAAGGGAAAAAAGAAAAAGAAGCAACAAAAACTACAGAATACGGATAAAACGTATGTATCAAAGTATTAGAAGAGAATAATAAAATTATTCAAAAGAAGCCGTTAGAAAATCTGTGACTGTTTGACAGCTTCAAATATAAGTGAAATGATGACAAAAGGATATTAAGGAATCAGTGAAAATTCTGCAAAAGACGAAACAGGAAACTTATTGAGTCTACCCACAGTTTTTAGTGGGGTCCATGTTGTTCATATGTTTTTACTTTTTAATTGTAATGCATGTATTGTTTTGGTATTGCCTTCTTTGTTCTCTGGAGTTTGTCAGTTGTTTCGATTTTTCCCTCCTTCGAATATCCATTTGGTATTTCTTGACTTTACTTATTAGGAGATTTCAGATTATATACGCATACCTGAAAGCTATAAATTCTTTGATAACAATTTGCTCTCGCCTTGAAAATCAAAACAACAATCCGAAAAATTGAAGAAAAATTTAAAAATTAAAATTCCAAAATGACCATCTGTGAATAACCAACTCTAAACAACCAAAAGGAAAATTGAATAACCAAATGTAAAACGAAAGTTTAAAAGGAAAATCACCTTTTCTGTTTGATATTCAAAATTTGAATAACGAATAACCAATAACAAAAAGGAACATGCTTGATGTACGCAATCTTGTATATTTGAATATTTATTATCATAGGTATTTTGTTTCACTATAATTCGTCCAAAACATATAGATACAATCTATGGACAGTACTTTGGAACAAGAACTTATCGATAAAAGATCTGGATCTGTGGCCACTAAGAAACAAAGTTCTTATCGATTGAATCTCTAAAAACTTCGGAGCAAGAAACCCGCTTCCCGTCAGGAGCACCCAAAATCACTCCTATTTTGATAGGACTCAAGTTTTCCAGCATCTGTCTTGTTCATTCATGTCACATGTTTGTGTATCCTTTTTAAATATGTCTTTTGGATTTCAAGGTACGTAATACGCATTTTTGTCCATTTTCTCCGGGAAAGATAAAGAAGCCTTATACTCCCACAATTATGGTATGTTATGTCGTATAATTAATACATTTTGATAACTACAATCTGATATTTTCTGTTTAGTAAAAATGTATGTTACATATGAAACAACACATGTTACATTCATCAATAAACGTACATTGATTTTTCTTTTTTATAAACAGAAATTGACACGTCGTACATAAATCAAACGATAAAGAAATCTTTTCACTGGAAGACTACTGTGAAAATTTAACATAACTCAGTGTGTAAGTATTAATACAAACAAGAACATTTACTATTGTTTTTTTATTTAACAGTAAAATTTAAATTTCACCTCCTACAGTAACAAGTTAACTATTAAGCAACTTCAGATTTGTTACATTAATGTTTTGTTAACTACATTAATCAACGCATGCGTTGTAATCTGTTTTTAGATACTTATAGCTGTGTCCTTAAACCGTAGCTGAGAGGGCATTGTTGCCTTTACTAATAACCGTTTTCTGTATTAAAGCACGCATTTCGCGTAAAATTTGACGTCAACATTCAACATTTTCCTTCCGAAAGTTTATTCATTCATCCTTTAATTTCTTTATTTCTTCAAAACTGATATTACAAAATAAATGAATTGTAAGGAATAACATGAAGGAAAATGCAAATATAAAAAAAGTTACTTCAAAGTATAAACATAACATATGTAAATGAATAACATACGCTATTTATAATACATAGTTATGTCCTAGTTTGTAAACCATGTTTACATTTTTATTCGAAACGAACAGAATCTTTCACCAAAAAATCATTTCATAAAATAAAGGTGGGACAAAGTGAACGTGTTGAAAATTTTAAATCAGTTCTAACAGTTAGCATTCAGTTAAAAAAAACCTTTGAAACCTAACTAAACTTAAAATTTTACTGCATTTTTTTTTCATGTCTGTACCGACCAAGACGGCAGGTTTACAGTTCTTAGGCCTGATTGAATATTCTGTGTGATAAGATTCAGCCTTCATTTTGGTAATGTATTTTAATTTCTGTAAATGTATATACTGTAAACTATTTCCATATATATATATATATTCAACCAATTCTGTAAATGTATGTAAAAGTAAACCATTTCTGTAAATGTATATACAGTCAAACCTGTCTATAAAGGACACCCAAGGGACCAGAAAAAAGTGCCCTTTATACAGAAGTTAATTTTACATGCTCTGTTCATAAATGGGACTTGTTCACTGTGACCTTCATAGACAGTGATTTGCTATATAGAGGCGCCCTTTAAAGCAGGTTTGACTGTATTGTCAACCATTTCTGTAAATGTATTTATAGTCTACAGTTTCTTTAAATGCCGATTTTTGCTCTTGGATAACTTCATGCTTAGATTCTGTTACGTAAATGTTTTGGTCGGTCAAAAGGAAGACGGTTACTGCTGAAGTTGAGTATAATGTTAGAGCTACAAAGAAAAATAACAATCCAAAGATACTAATATTAGATATAGTAAATTTATACTATGCTGTATACGACGTATTTCAAGGAGTTACCTCTCATCAGCAGCATTAAAACCGAAACATGTGGAAGACCAAAAGCCAAACTATATTAAACAAGAAGTACTCAACCAAAAATACCGAAATAGGAAGCCAAATTTCAGCTAAGGAGATCTACCATGTGCAATACAAGGAATGAACCCTTAATATTTCTATTATTTTTGAATTTTGCTAAATAGTTGTAATTTCTGAACAAATCAATGAATAATCATGTCAGACAAGTCTGACGACTGGGCTGGCGAATACCCTCGGGGACCTAGGGTCCACCAGCAGAGGCATCATCCCAGGAGTTTCAAAATAACAATCCAAAGATACAAATATTAGATATAGTAAATTTATACTATGCTGTATACGACGCATTTCAAGGAGTTACCTCTCATCAGCAGCATTAAAACCGAAACATGTGGAAGACCAAAAACCAAACTATATTAAACAAGAAGTACTCAACCAAAAATACCGAAATATGAAGCCAAATTTCAGCTAAGGAGATCTACCATGTGCAATACAAGGAATGAACCCTTAGTATTTCTATTATTTTTGAATTTTGCAAAATACTGGTAATTTCTGTAACAAATCAATGACGACTGGGTTGGCGAATACCCTCGGGGACCTAGGGTCCAACAGCAGAGGCATCATCCCAGGGGTTTCAAAATAACAATCCAAAGATACTAAAATTTACCATTAAAACCGGATAGCCTAAACAGGGTAGACAACATCAAGATAAATTTTTAATAATTTTATAATGATCTTGAGGAAGACCACATGGGTTTGCGTATTGTATAGGTATTGTAGTGGATAACAGTCACTCATTTTTACTTTGTTAGCTATTGTTTAGGGCAATATAGATTTACGACGTCTACAACTAAGATTATTGTGGGACTGTTGTCGTTTACTTACAAATTATTGCCTGAATGTTTTAGTTTATATCTGCAAATATAGAATCTAATTTTTATAAGAAAGTGCAGGAATTTTATTAATTATAGAAATGTTTTGTTATTATCATCATTGTAAATATCACTGTAACATTTGTAATGTTTGTACTTTTATTTTCTCTTTAGTTACCTGGCAAAATACCTGTCTTTAACAAATGTATCGCTAGTTGCTGTTCTTAGTATAAACATATTTTAGTCAATAAACATACACCCGTTACAAACAGTGCAATAGAAAAATCATAAACACGAATGGGATTCAGAAACAAGCAAACAAATGCTTATATAAATCTGTCTCCCCGTATAAAAAAATTAAACCGATTTTGATAATTTGTTTTTGAGAATAAGCATTATTTTGGTTTTTGATGATGGTTGTTCTTATTTATCCATCATTATATCTGTAACCGAATTTCCAAAATTTTGATCTCGAACACTGCTGATGAGTTGTCAATCGCGCTGTTCTCGTGACAAAAACCAGAGATTTGAAAAATCGTCTCCGCTCAATGTGCACGTGCTGTCTTGGACAAAAAACTTTAACCTTGGGATAAATAAAATTTTATTATTTTATTGTTATTGGTTAATCATGTTAAATGAGTAAATAATATTCCGTGCAAAAATGGTAGAATATTTATATTAATATATTTAGTTTCAATTTCAATATGTTCCAATATACACAAAATCATTACTATTATGAATTCTTTATAATTTAAAGAAAATATACATTTTTACTTTTGAAATATAAAATAAAGTAAAAGTATAAGATTTTATTTCAAGTCAATACTGAAACTTATATCTTAACTTAAAAAAAAAACACTTCAAGTACAACCAAAATATCATTTATCTTATCTCACACAATCTGGTATTGTTAAATGTAACTAATTGTCATCCTTTAAATGTTTGAAAAGCTAAATTTAGTGTTTTTCCACTGTGTAATTGGACTTTTTTTTTTTATCTAACGAGTATTTTGGTAAGTCGCAGAGGAGCTTTTAAAGATACCGTATGAAATGTTTTGAACTATATTCATGTCAAAACTTCATAAAAATGTAAAATAAGTACGTCAAGTTTTTAAACTTGTTTTTTTTTCATTTTAAAAAACACTTCTGTTATAACAAAAATCACTTTTGTCTTATATCGCACACTCTGATAGGGCTTAATTTGACTATGTATGAACTTAATAATGGTTGAAAAGCTATATTTTTTGTTTTCTCACTGTGAAATTGATTTTTTTTTCATCTAACAAGTGTTACAGTAAAATGCAAAGAGGCTTTCTAGGATACTGTAGCAAATTTATGAACAAGATTCCTGTCAAAAATCAATAACAGTAAAAATAAGCATATGACAAGTTAGAAGCTTTTTTTCTTACATTTATCTTATATCACACAATTTTTTTTAGAAATAATCTTATATTGCTCAATTTAAGCATAGTCCTAAAAATGTTTGAAAAGCTACATTGTGTGTCTTTGCACAGTGAAATTGAATTGTTTTTAATGAAAAAAAAGCATTACGGTACGTAACAGACAATTGGCATTCCTATTTGCACTAATTGTGCGCCACTCCTGACCAAATTGTTCCTTTACTCATATGAGGTAGACTTCCTTGACGGGCTTTTTAAGGAAAAACAGAAGATGTTAGCCAGTACCTTTAATATAAGCTTCCACTATATAAATGATGTTTTATCACCCAACAATTCACGTTTTGGGAATTTCTTACATCTATCCCAATGACCTCGAAATTAGGTATATACCACAGACACTGCCACGTCTGCATCTTATCTTGACTTTCACCTCTAAATTGACACCAGGGGAAGGTTGAATACAAAACTTTACGGTAAACTGGATGACTTTGACTTTCCAATAGTCAACTTCCCATTTTTGAGCGGCAATATTCCAGAAGCGCCGGCGTATGGAGTATATATTTTACAACTCATACGTTATTCCAGAGCTTGTACTATATACTTTGACTGCCTGGACAGAGCCCGGCTCTTGACAGAAAAGTTGCTCAGACAGGGTATGTTGCTCCTACGTTTGAGTCATCCTTATTAAAATTTGATGGATGTCATCATAACTTCGTTGATAGGTATGAAAAAACCGTTTCCGAAATGAAAATGGACCTGTTCCATTGATATTATCCCTTCCTCATACCGGATTTGACATGGGCAGCATGGGGAGTGTCCTGCAGGAAGCAGAGACTGCTTAATCTTTCGGAGACCTGAGTCTAATCCGATTTTTTGGTTGGTCCATGTTGTTCATATGTTTTTAGTTTTTAATTGTAGCACATCCATTGCTTTGGTCTTGTCTTCGTTTTTCTACGGAGTTTGACAGTTGTTTTAATTTTCCCCTTCTTCGAATATCTCTCTGGTATTTCTTGTCTTTACTTAAGACACCATATCAAACTATGAACTCAATTCATGTGAAAAATTCATAAAAGTATAAAATAAGTACACGTCAAGTTTGAAACTTGTATTTTTACTTTAAAAACACACCTCTTATAGCAAAAATTACTCTTGAACCCTCTAATAGGTCTTATTTTTATTAAGTATAAACATAATATTGGTTGAAAAGATAAATTTTGTGTTTTTTAACTGTGTAATTGAAATTTTTTTATCTAAAATATATTACGGTAAGTTTCAGAGAAACATTTTAAGATACCATAACAAATGTATGAATTCAATTCATGTCAGAACTTCATAAAATATCGGCAAAAGAATACTGAAGCAACCAACCAGTGGTTAAAGTCAACAAATTCGAAGTCCAAGAAAAGACAAAGTCAGGAGAATGGAACACAACAAACAAACACCACAAGGATACATGTATAACTAAAAGAATAAAAACCTAAAAAAACTAAACAAAACTAAAACAAGACAGCCCAGAAACAAAAGCACTAATGTAAGTGTAAAATAAGCTTATGTCAGGTCTGAAATGTCTTGTATTTTTACTTAAAAAATAATATCAATACAAAAACTCACATATATCTTATATCATACAATCTGAAAGGGGCAAAATATCCAAATAAAATAATGCGAAACAATAATAAAATAAAATAAAAAGGTTTAAAAATAAGTATCTCACGTAACTCAATTCACAAACAACTTTCTCACAATATTTAAACGGTAAACATGATTTTAAAATCTAAAAATATGAGATAATATGAACAAATAAAATAGAAGTTCTGAGATGAGCTAATTACCTCTGAGTTCCTAGAACATTTAAACCAAGGACCACACAAAAATGCCTTTCGCAAGACAAAATAATGGGCAAGTTATAAATGCAGTCGAGAAATACCAAAGGGTTATTCGAAGGAGGGAAAAATCGAAACAACTGACAAACTCCGGAGAACAACGAAGACAAGACCAAAACAATAATGCATTGCAATTAAAAACTAAAAACATGGACCCACCAAAAAACTGAGGGTAGACTCAGGTGCTCCGGAAGAGTAAGCAGGACACCCACAATGCTGACCATGTCATATCCGGTATGAGGAAGGGATAACATCAATGGAACAGGTCGATTTTCATTTGGAAAACAGTTTTTTCATACCTGTCAACCAAGTCATGATCACGTCCATAAAACTTTAATAAAGATGACTCCAACTTGGGAGCAACATACCCCTGTCTGAACAACTTTTCTGTCAGGAGCCGGGTTCTGTCCAGGAAGTCAATGTATATGTAAAAAGCTCTGGAATAACGTAAAATGTGTGAAATATATACTCCATATGCCGGCGCTTCTGGAATATCAAAAATGGGAAGTTGACGATTGGAAAGTCAAATTCATCCCGTTTGTCGTAAAGTTTTGTATTCAGCCCTCCTCTGGTATCAATTCTGAGGTGAAGGTCAAGATAAGATGCAGACTTGGCAGTGTCTGTGATATACTTAATTTCGAGCTCATTGTGATGGATGAGATGCAAGAAATTCCCAAAACGTGAATTGTTGAGTGATAAAACATCATCTATGTAGCGGAAGCTGAAATTGAAGGTACGTGATATCTTCTTCTGTTTTCCTTAAGAAGGCCGTCAAAGACGTCTGCCTCATATGAGTAAAGGAACAAGTTCGCCAGGAGTGGCGCACAATTTGTACCCATAGGAATACCAATTGTCTGTTGGAAAACACGTCCACCAAATTGAACTAATATGTTGTCGTTCAAAAATTCAATCTTTAGAAGAATTTCGTCCTCTGTATATTTTTTGTTAGATTTAGAGTGGTTTTTAACAAAGTATGATTTATCTCTACAAATGAAAAAGTATGTGTATCTGCTTACCATTTATATTCTGAAAGCATCAAAAAGGCTGACACAAAGGCCGACAATAACACAAAAACCCAAAATGACAATACTAATGTCAATATAATAGACAATGTGTCTAATAACGATGAGCTAGAATCTTCAAAAATAATAAAATATCCGGAAAAAGGGGAAATACAATTCTGTTTCAAACCGCCAAACGACCAAACACTTAATATAACCGTGGGTGCCAAGTTAATACTATTCAATGTTAAATAATCAAGCGAAGTCAGCGACGACAAACCATAATATTATAAACAAAACAAAGTCATAAGCTGAATTCACAAGTAATCCCCGAAAGAGACAGAATGATATTCGTAATAATAATAATTGTTGGGAAAATGATGAGTATTAATCCTGCACAGCATAAACAAAATTTAGATAGAATGAAATGTAACTTCTGAACGACAGAAATAGACGGAAATGGAAATTCAAATGCAATTATCTCCCACGTGTGAATGTATTAAAATGTATCACATAATAACTAGCTTTTGTATCCATTGCTAATATGCTGTGTAATAAATTGCAGTTTCCTAGCATACAGTGCACAATTTGTGATTACTTTGCATCAGATACAGAGATGATCAAAACCCTATGACACGAAAAGGTTATCGTCAAAACATTGTTAGAAACAAAATAAAACATTCCTACCAACATGGTTCCTTAAAGGAGTAATCTTTGCCTGGTAGAAACTCATCTTTGGATAGAATTTTCAAAATAGATCTGAAATGGTTTGGAATCTGGGGCAAATCACGAAAACAAACCATCTGAAGTATATGTGTAGTAATCCACAGAAAGTTCAAAATTACTAAAGTACTTAATACAACAGCTGAATATTCTCTGAATATAAATCTCAAAAGAGTGTTGAAAATAATGGAAAACAGAAATACGTATTGAATAAAAGAGAGTAATGTGTGAAGCTAACAACTTTCATACAATTGTAAAGATGCTAATTAGCTGAAGGTAAAGTTCCAAGTAAGGTAAGCTGTTAAAAAAATACAGTATAATTATTATTTTATAAAGTTACATTTTTTTTTAGCAGAAAAGCAAAACCAAGGTAGCACAGGAATACTAAATGATAGTTGTAAAACTGAACGTGAATGGAAATTATCAGATATTGAATAATGACAGAATGCAATCTAATTAAAATTAGTTCTCCACACTTGCTCCTTATTTTCGTTCGGCTGTTTATATTTCGCACGTGTGAGATTTAACTACAGCTGCTTGCGGGTCATGTCTAGGATCAAATTTGCAAAACTTTGAATCAGCGTCTAGAAAGTCATTGACCAATCAATGAGGCGCTCTAATACCTGTCGGGTTCAACTTTAGTTTTTGATTAAAGAGTTTTATTTCTACTCGCTCTCCCGTTGCCTAAATTTCAAACGAGAATCCACACAATACACAGCACTTTGTTCTCATACATATTTTTTTCGTCTTAATAATTCACCTCAGGCCATTGATATTCGTTGGTAGACTTAAAAAAACAATTTTTAACGATTCAGATTATGAAATCAAAATCGCATGGAGGCTGCAATATTTGTTATTTTACATTCGGAATTACTCTGGATTCTACCATAACTTCTATGCCAGTTCAATATCCTAAGATTTCATTGCTGCATCGCTGGCTGGCTACAGCAAATTTGACCTTAAACATCAACCCCAAGCGGCTGTAGTTAGATCTCCAACACGCGACACATAGACAACCGAACGAAAATAAGTAGAAATTGGGGAGAACTAATTTTAATTAGATTGACAGAACTGTGACTCTTTTTTAAATTTTGTGTTTTATATATAAAATGTAAGGATATTTGGCAAAGATCAATAAAACAAAATCTCATTTGATTGAACCGGAATAAGTTATCAAACCGTGGGGTCGTGGTGTGGCATTCAACAAGCGAGAAAATATATCAACAAAAGTACAAAAATAAGCAGAAATCCAAAATAAAAACAGCATTCAATACAACAAACAGCTATATTAGATAATATACTTTCAAAGAATAATCTTTTATATTCGTAAATAGTATTTTAGGAAGCTACAACAAATCCTGACAAAACACACGAAAAATATTCTGTTTTAATTGTTGACAAGTATTAAAGCCAGCAGTACAATGCCTAAAAACAACTTTTCCCCAACTATATATATCATCCTTCGATCAACGAGAATTAGCATTTGAGTAGTAGTGGAATATTAAATAAATCAACTGATGAGAATATCAATATCCGTTTAATAACAACATCATGTAGGTGGAAATTTGTACGCGTACGAAGTCCGCAATGTACAATTTGCCATTGTATAGATTCTTATGATCAGTTTTTTTTCTATTGCAAAATGGTAAGAGATTTTTGGTAGTTTATTACAATTATTTATTAAAAAGTATAGTAATTTCAAGAATATGAATTTATGGAAATATTGTAATTAATAATTAACATATATTTTAAAAAAATAACAGAATTGATTTGTTACAGAAATTACCAGTATTTAGCAAAATTCAAAAATAATAGAAATACTAAGGGTTCATTCCTTGTATTGCATATGGTGGATCTCCTTAGCTGAAATTTGGCTTCCTATTTCGGTATTTTTGGTTGAGTACTTCTTGTTTAATATAAGTTTGGTTTTTGGTCTTCTAAATGTTTCGGTTTTAATGCTGCTGATGAGAGGTAACTCCTTGAAATGCGTCGTATACAGCATAGTATAAATTTAACATATCTAATATTTGTATCTTTGGATTGTTATTTTTTTTTTATATCTTTTAATATGTAAACATGAACCAAATTAAAAAAAACAGACAAGACTAACAAAGGCTAGAGGTTCCTGACTTGGGACAGGCGCAAGAAAATGCGGCTGGGCTAAACTTGGTTTGTGAGATCTCAACCCTCCCCTATACCTCCAGCTAATGTGGAATAAACAAACACACAGCGATTTAAACTCAGTTCAAAAGATATCCGAGTTCTATGTTTAAAAAGGTAACAGAAGAAACTAACCAAAATGACAATGATCAATATAAATTAACAAAGGACTACTAGCAGTTACTGACATACCAGCTCAAGACGTCAAATAAACAGATCGAAAGATTTTGTCTTTATTGTATAGAAAATCAGCCACCATCCCTCACGTAGGGGTTTAGTATCATGCCATCATAAACTATACGAGAAGATTTTGTATTTCGAATCTTTGTTTACAGACAACTTTTGGAGATAGAAATGTGGTTGATTTTTTATTTGTAATATTACTAGCAATTAAAAATGCTTGTTCGACTAGTTAACGGGCAGCGTGAGCTATAACCATAACAATGTGTCCGTCTTTAACTTTGCACATTTTGATCTTCTTGAGAACAACTAAACAGAACAGACCCTCAAAAACCTTTTTGTATAATGACTAAGACTGTCAACGAAGATGGCCACCACAGCCGAGCTTAAATTAATATAGAACCCTATAAGAAACATTTAAAAATCATAAAGTCTGAAACCGATTGGCCAATTGTCTTGTAAAAACCTGTCTTGGTAGCAATGATCTTTAGATGGTCCTATTTCAGAATTATTTTCATCGACCTGGATTGTCAACCAAGATTCTGTCACTTAGTTTAACAGGAATATCTTTGTAGGGCCTCTCCTCTGAAACCACCGTACTAATTAAGACCAGCATGTAGAAGAATGAGCCTTCGATTATTTTCAATATTACGTCCGGTAATGTCCGGTGACCTGGGTTACCAACAAAGCTAACCGCCATAGCCGATCTTAATTTAACATTGGACCCTTTGGGAAAATTCACTTCCAGATCTTCTTGTCTTAAACTGCAAATTGAACCAAACGTGGCAGAAAGTTTCTTAGTGGGTCTGTTCCAAAATTGTGTCCGTCGATTCGGACACAATGGAAAGATGGTTGTTAAAGATAGGACCCTATGGGAAAATGTTTTAAAGTGCTTTTCTTCCGGGACCATTGGGTCAAACTGTAGAATTCCTTATCAAAAGTATCACCGATGACCCAGATCACCAACCAAGATGACTGCAATAGCAATACTTAATTTATTGTAGTTCCCTATGGAAAAATAAAACTTGTTTCTGGCAGCATAATGCAAAATGAAAGCAATCGTAGTTGCAATTGATCGTAACTCACACCATCCACCAAGTGTGTAACTACCTGTCATATTTTGAATTCTGCTGAAGGTGTAATTCCAGGTAAGCGATACAGTCTCCTGGAATTTCTAGTTTTAATTATTGCATTTTTTTTTCGAAATGATATAGATATCGGGAAAAAATACCGAAGCATCAAAGTAATGAAAATGGAACACAACAAACGCCACAAGGATACATATAGAACTAAAGGAATGAAAAACATATAATAAACTAAATGATACAGAAGCTAAAGAAATAGCAATGTGACCTCCGACTGAAAACCGGGAGTGACATCAGGTGGACATCAGGTGGTGCGGAAGGCTAAGCATGTCCTGCTCCGTGGGGTGTTAATACAGAAAGAGGAAAATCTAACGGAAGACATTTAATCTCATACGTGAGATAGAAACCTCGTATCGGCGAATACATTCGTTATTACGGTCCTAATATTTTGGGGGTGATGAAATTAACAGATACTGGAAATCACCCTGTCTTAGAAGTTTATGTGAGAAGCAATATCACCCTGCCTAGAAAGTATTATTTCCTTTTTATGAGATAAATGTGTCAGCTTATAATTTTGAAATGTATTTACATATTTTGATGTTAACATCAAATGATGTTTTTTATTTCAGTTGTTTCCAATTTCAAGGTAGTGTAGCTATTGTTAACTTAGTCTGATATCCGACAGGAAAGAAATAAGCATACATATTTCGAAAAAAAATTATGTCTCATCATGGTATATTTACCCCGTAATTGTAAGAATTGATCTAAGGATCCTGGAAAAATATATAACAAAACAAATATCCCTATAATAGTTTTATTTTAGTTAAACAAAGCAATATCACAATTGAAGGCAATTTGTCCAATCATTAGCGTAGTTAAATTGTAAAAACATGAATATTTTTTCATACAAACAAGAATAGCAATTCTAACTATATTTACTTGCATACAATATCAATATATTGCATTCTCCATAAACTCACTTTTATGTGAATATGAAATAGCCTTCTATTAAAAGTGTAATATTTAGTTTCGTTATGCTGTGTTAGCAAAGTTTTGACATTCTTCTGGCAGACAAAGCCTACAACAATACTTTTTGTCTGCAAAAGCTGTATTGATTGTGTAATTAAGTAGATGGATTTTCCAACTGCACAAGCTCGCACAACCAGGAAAAAGTGAAAATATTATTATTTATGTATTACCGAGTCTTCAAATTGAACTACTATTTTATTCAAAACTAGAGTGATCTCAGTAGGAGTCAGAAACACCAATCAACAAATAATTACCACCCTCTAATAAAAATAATAAGTGTATAATAATAATAATCGAAAACAAACATAGCATGAAATTAAGATACACAAATGACAAAGGGTCAGTGAGCTTTTTAAAGAACTAAAAAATGATAAACGAAACACAAATTGTGACAAAAATATAAAAATTACAATAATTAGCCAAAGGTTTACGGCAATTGGCCTTATCACGAGCACAAAAGGGGATGTTAACAGATGAGCGCTGGATTGAACAAATGAAGAGATGAAATTAGACAGCAGGATCAAAATCTGCTCGTTATTACTGTGTAACGAGTTCAATTACATTTGAATGTCCGACATAATCATAGATAATTTACGTACAGCAGTTGTAATGAATCAAGCGTTACAGCTATAACGTCTACACTCGGACTGAAGTAAACCTGATAAAGACGTAAAGGAATATAACTTTTTTATATTTAGCTATTTCAACAGTATCAATATTTTTGATTTCTATAACCAATTCAAAACCTTTTCACATAATGAACGAAATTCTGCTTTGTGGCCTTGTACTATAAGTATTTACCTGGAAGTTCGTTCATATTTCTCGTATTGCAATCTTTTAGGGAAACCTATGGTAATCAGAATAAAAACATTTCCTTTTGTGCAGTCATGTATTCCCAGAATTTGTTTTGAATTTTCTTATTAGTGGAAATTTTGGTGGAAAAAAATTGTGAGGAGGAAACATACACTCTCGGCCAAAGTTCAATCGGCACGGTTTATTTTTCCAATTTTCTATTTTAACAACAGCTACTGTATGGATCATTAATAACATCATCGTAATGCAGACGTAGGAAACAGAGATTATGACCATCCAAAGTTAACTTGTACCAGAGATTATGACCATCCGAGTTAACTTGTACCACAGATTATGACCATCCGAAGTTAACTTATGACTGGTCTGTTTGGTCATACTCTCTGCATAAAGTTAACGTTGGGACAGAAATGGTCACAATTACTGTTCTTAGGACCACGACTAGGGCCGTGTCTGATTTTGTCCTTAGGACAAAGCATGCGCACTAAGTTTGTTCTGTCGACCATTTTCGTTCTGATGACCAACTCCAAATACAAATGATTTTATTTCCAAATTGTGGAGCTCATATAGAGCAGTATAATCATTTTATAATTAGCAAATACAAACAACCCAAAACACCCCCCAAAAACAATTCAATTATGAAAACTATACATATGCATCTCTGCTTTAGTAGTAAGGATGGTGTGTAAGGATGAGGAATTCTTTAAAGTATTTTCTAGGGCTGGCAATAAAATAAATCAACATAAAATAAATAAATTTATAAAAAAGCATGAAAACAAATGTAACTAAACACATGTACATCAAACACAAAAATGAAACGAAAAAATTTAAAAATGAAAATGAAATAAAACTATACTAAATAAAGTCACAAAAAAACGAAATTATACTACACTAAAAACTCTACACACAAATGTCACATGTTCACAAAATAAAGTTCACCAAATACAACTAAAATAAATTCGATTTCGAATTTCCAACTGTTTTGTCGCTTCGGTATTCTTTTTTCGATATTAAAAAGTGAAGCATAAAATAAAATATAAAATGGTCTGAAAGGAGAATCATGTTCGTATCATTGGGTCTGTTAACAGATTACATCGCCTCGAAGCTATTTCGGTTCTTCTGGAGTAAGTTTAAATGTTTTGTTAACATCGAGTGCATACTTTATGTTTTCTAAATAAAGAGTTTATTCAATTCAATAAATATTCAGCTGATTTTATCTTTAAATTGTTAACAAATTAAAAGACCATTATATTTTCCCCATAATTTCTATGTGAAATAAAGTATTTCTTCACCTGACTCTCTGTCCGCCAATGACAGCGAACGATAATACAAAAAACCATTCAATATGATATATTTTTCATAAAAAATATGCAATTATATATATCAACACACACGTGTAAAAATAATTCAAATATAGCAAAATTTTCGGACCGCTGAGATCCTTCATCAGTGCTGCCGCGTTGCGAAATGACTTATTAATTACATGTAGAAAACATTATGGCTAATCGTGGTCGTGGTCTTCCTCGTGTGTAGCAACGCATGTAAACAAAAATTAAAATTAAAATAAATAATCCTTTAACATAAGGTAGAGAATTATTTTACCCCAGAATTATAACATCATAACAAATGAAAAAGTGCTGGCTGACGGGTAGAAAGTCTTTCTTTGTTATATATCTTCTATGGCCGTCCATTATTTTGTTGAAAGCTTGCTTACTCTCTCCAATGTACTGCAGATTACAAATCCCACACTTATATATATATATGATTTTTGTATAGAGTGTGGTATTTGCTGACCAGATTTTTATTTAAATGATGAAACAATATTAGAATAACACTAATAGTAGAAGAAAATGTTATGAAACATGCATAAAACTTGATATTTCTTCACCGTACTATTTCAGACGTTCTCGTTTTAGAGGAATATATTTTGAATTTCGTGCATAACTCTGTCATCAGATGGTTTTGGCTTCACCGCTTTTGGTCATTTTGGCATTTTAAAATTTGCTCTTGACTTTTATTGGATTAATGTTATGGTTGTTAACAGTTTAAGCCTTAAGCACATCTGATGAGTCGGAAATCGAGAAAATGTGCACATTACGTGCATTAAAATTGGTATCAAAGAATGTATTATAGTAAATCCATTATTATATTTTCCTTAACAGTCTGTTAAATCTTCAAATCTTCAATTATCTATGGAAAGTCATATCGATTTTAAATGAAGTGAGATGCTTATCATGTCTAAATTATTCCTCTAAATATCACCTCACCTTAACATACATATAAGAAAACAGTGTGCCTTGGAACTCTAGTCCTGAGATTTGCACCTGAAGTGTCCATAATTTTTAATGGTTATTTTGATACCTACAATTGTTTTGAATAAATTAATGTCAGCAATTAAAAAATCAAGCCAGACCTAACCTATTTTTATATGCACTATTTTCAGGTACTTTCTTAAAGGGGATTACCGGAAATCGACAATAACGGTGACCATATTAATCAAAGGCCTAATGCCGGATAATATTTCTAAAAGTGCACATTTAAGATATGTTTCAATAAACTTGTACGTTTACGGTGAGATCTTTACTGATGCTTTTTATAATCATGCTAGAATTTAAAATGAACAAAATATTACTCTTTATCGCCAAACGGCCTTACTGAGAATCGGTTAAAGGGCGGGTTTGCAAAAAAAAAAGACAAATATACCTAAGGAGCAATCAAAACAAACATAATCCATTGGACAGACAAACCCGGGAAGACAAATGAACAACCACAAGCACAACAAATAAACACAGAAAACTAAAAAACAATGAACAACACGAACTCCTATAAAAACCAGGAGTGAACCCAGGTGCTCCGGAAGGGTAAGCAGTTCCTGCTCCGTATACTTGCAAAATTTCTCGTAGAACTTTTCAACTAACCGAAAAAAGTTTTTTGCTGGCATATTCTTTATTCTTTATTCTGTTCAGAAAAGTTGTATTCCATTTCTCTCGTAAAATATGTATAAACAAGGAGAAAACTGATGTAATGCATTTTACCCATCTTTTCGTTTTCCTATGAACCTAAGGTTTTACCAGCCGTACAAGAGACAAAACCAAAATATAAGCAAAAACATTTATAAAAATCATTTAAAGAGGATACCATCCAGATACATGTATTAACAACGAGTAGTCCCCCACTGAATGGTTAACTCTCACCCTCCTCCCTAAAAAATAGATAGAGGAGAAACAAAGAGACAAAACTTGTCAGGTACTTTAATTTCAGTTTCCGTTATATACATACGCGGCCATAGGTTGAGCATTACTCACTGTGAAAATAGATTAAATAATTAAAAAGAAAACGAGAAGACAGACGCAATTTTTCATTTTCTAGTACCAAAGTAACATTTTTCATAATTTTTTCTGAGCTTCTGGGCTTAAATTTAGAAAATGGTATCTATTACGAGGTTTTTCAGTCAAAATAAAAGTTTCACGGAAATTCAATTTTTCGTACGGTATTAAACCCTTAAACAATAATTTTCTTCATGAATAAGATAAAAGCATTAAAACTCAAACATTGAATAATATTTCGTAGACACAACTTCCTCCAACTATAATTCTTTGATACCAATTTTGATGCATAAGATTTGCATATTTCGTCGATTTACGACTTATTCAGTTGCTCAGCGCCTAAAATGTTGAAAACTAAAATAGCAATCCAAACGGTTGAAGAGCAAATTCAAAATACGACAATGACCAAAAAGGGTAAAGCCAAAACTATCTAAGGACAGAGCTATAAACGAGCGAGATACTTCTTCGTTTTCACAAATTTGACATTTTTTAACAGGAAATTGAACGAAGCGACAAAACGGTAGAAAAAGTCTGTTAATTCAAAATCCTAGGAAAAGACAAAGTTATCACAATGTAACACAGCAACCAAACTCCACAAGGATACATGTATAACTAAAAGAATAAGTAATTTAGGACAAAGGAAGCCCATTCAAAAGTCTTAGTTTTATTTTTTTACACTATTTCAATATATCTTTCCGTTCAAGTGGTGCAAACATTTTGTGTTGAGGTTCCGCCATCTGTTCTCTGTAACCTCTATTTTTCAGTCGAGTTTTGCTCTTACTCCGCTCCCAAATGTAGTCCTCGTCTTTTGTACAGATTCTCTTTGCTCGAACTTTGTCGTCGTCCATTTTGGGTGGTTAGAAGATTTATGGAGATGCACATATTTATCAGTATTCTTTTCAGACAGATCTGATTTTATAGTGTGTTTTACACACCAGACTGTCAGGATGGATAGGAGGAGGTTCGGGTACCCATAAAACCCGTTTAAACCCACCAATATTCAGTTTTTGTACCAAGTCAGACTATCCTGATTCTCTGTAGTGTTCATTTTTCTGTTTTGTACTATTTTATGTTCTTTTTTGTCCGGGTTGGGTTCCTTTGATTGAATCGTACTTCATTGTTGAATTTTTCTGTTATCCATTTTGTTGTTTATTTACATTGATCATTATAATAATCACACAAAAACATTTGAATAAAAGTGATTATAATTTTAACTAAATCAACTTTTATGTATATGTAAAATAATAAATGATATTCAACATGTCTAAAACGTTTTTGCTAAATCTTTGAATTTATAATCAAAAGAGTTGAGACGTTTTACACAACTTTACATTATTGAAAAGGATAATTTTAGTATATTTCCTTCCATCTTACTTTGGTCCACAATTGGCTTTTAAAAAATACTTTTTTATTTAAAATTATAATATAATGATATTTTACATACTGTGGTGAAGTGCTTGCATGTAATTTTCCTCTCTTTATTGTTAATTGTACTTTTTAATTGTAATATTCAACATAATTACAACACTTGTCGATAATTAAACACCAGGTAGTCTACTTTTCCTTTGCGGGTAAATTGGTAATGCAGGTTATTTTATTATACGGTAAGGATAAAGTTATGCGTGTTTGCCAATTACAATAAACGTGCTATTTAGATTCACCTGTGAGAAGTTAAACATGGTTTACAGAAGTAATTTAATAGCCAAAAAACGATGAACTTGGTGATATATTTGTTGAAATTTTAAAATTATCGACCATTTTCGATATATCATGGACATATGTAAATGGTATGTATGCTGCGAAATAAATCGTCTATAATTTTAGGATAATATGCTACTAAACTTTAAACTTGTGATTAAAACGTGTGGTTTTATGCATTATGTCTATTATATTGTTGACAAAGCATCTACAGATATACAGTGCAAAGATAATTAAAAGTTTGTTATTTTATTGTTATTGGTTAGCCCTGTTAAAATGAGTAAAAAATATTCCGTGCAAAACTTTTGGAATATTTATATTGATATACATGTATTTAGTTTATGATTTTGTAATCAGGTCTAATGTACGCAAAATTAGTCCTATAGGCAAATGAAATAAATTACCATTGTGAATTTTTTTTTAGTATATTCAAAGAAAAAATACATTTTAAGTTTTGAAATATTTTGCATATGAAAGAAGCCTGTTAAAATTCTAATGCATATAACTAAATAAGTAAACATGTCTGAAGTGTGAAATCTGTATTTTTTTTTAAATGGGAATAAAACGAAAAAGTGATTTGGTTAAATATCATTCTGGCGTAAACGTAACTTTTGCGAAGTTCTACTGAACAGGAGTATTTGTGTTCTGACATACATTTCGGTAAGTCTCAGAGCTTTTAAATATTCCGTAATAAATTTAGGAACTAAATTCATGTAAAAAATATACAATTGTATTTCAAGTGAATATTGAAACTTGTATTTTAACTTTTAAAAAATTTCTGGTATATTGCACTGGTACGGCTAAATCTAATTAAGTATAATCCTAAAAATGTTTTAAAAGCTAAATTTGTGTTTTTTTTCACTGTGAAATTGACTTTTTTTCGTCTAACAAGTATTATGGTAAATCGCAAGGAAGCTGTTTAAGATACTGCAAGTACAAGTATTATGGTAAATCGCAGGGAAGCTGTTTAAGATACTGCAATTATGAACTAAATTCATGTCAACAATTCCTCAAAGTATAAAACAGGTACAACTTAAAGTTTGGATTTCAAGTTTAGAAACACTTTTTTTTAACAAAAATACCGTTTGTATATTACACAATCTGATATGGCTAAATTTGACTACAATTCAACCTAAAAATAGCTGAAAGACCATTATTGTTTCATTGTAACAAGTAGTACGGGAAGTCGCACAATTATCAAAATTATTAAAAATAACAATCCAAAGATACTAATATTAGATATAGTAAATTTATACTATGCTGTATACGACGCATTTCAAGGAGTTACCTCTCATCAGCAGCATTAAAACCGAAACATTTGGAAGACCAAAAACCAAACTTATATTAAACAAGAAGTACTCAACCAAAAATACCGAAATAGGAAGCCAAATTTCAGCTAAGGAGATCTACCATGTGCAATACAAGGAATGAACCCTTAGTATTTCTATTATTTTTGAATTTTGCTAAATACTGGTAATTTCTGTAACAAATCAATGAATAATCATGTCAGACAAGTCTGACGACTGGGTTGGCGAATACCCTCGGGGACCTAGGGTCCACCAGCAGAGGCATCATCCCAGGAGGTTCAAAATAACAATCCAAAGATACTAATATTAGATATAGTAAATTTATACTATGCTGTATACGACGCATTTCAAGGAGTTACCTCTCATCAGCAGCATTAAAATACCATTATAAAAAATTTATAAACTAAATTCATATAAACAATTGATAGAAGTAGAAAATAAGCATATGACAAATTTGAAACTTGGTTTTTTCTTTCTTTAAAAAACAGTAGTATTACAAAAATTCATAACAAACATTAATAAAAGTAAAAAATAAGAATATGACAAGTTTGAAACTTTTATTTTTTCTTTAAAAAGAAAGAGTAGCATTAAAACAAATGACACACTTTGATATGGCTAAATTTAACTAAGTATCATCCGAAAAATGTTTGAAAAAGCTAATTGGTTTGTTTTTCTTATGTGAGATGCTTTTTAAGATACCGTAACAAATGTATGAACTCAATCGATAAAATATATAATAAGCATATGTCAAGTTTGAAGTAAAGTCAAGAAATACCAACGGGATATTCGAAGAAGAGAAAAATCGTAAGAACTGAGAACAACGAAGACAAGACCAAAACAATACATGCACTACAATTAAAAACTAAAAACATATAAACAACATGGACCCCACCAAAAAACCGCGGGTAGACCCAGGTGCTTCGGAAACTTGTTTTTTTACTTTAATAAAAATAATAGCAGTATAGCAAAATCACTTTTATTTTATATAACACAATAAACATCATATCTAAAGAACCTAGTTGCTACAATAAAATCAAAAGAAGCAAAATTGAAATACAAGAAAAAAAACATTTAAAAAAAAAATGTGCATATTTGTATTCCCTAAGGGGGATGTAAGGTATGATAAATAAAAAGAATGAATAAATAAAGATAAAGATCATAAAGAAAAAGTTACTTAAACATGATATACCTAAATACTGATAAATTTGTGAAATATTCGGTGATAGTCTGCGTCCTTTTAATTAACAGAAAACCTTTTAACAAAATCAGCTGAACGTCTTTCGAAGCAAATTCTTTGTTTCGATTCAAACAATGTTAACTACGCATGCGCCGTCCCGATGACCAGTTGTAGAATGCAAATACATGTGTTATACCACGAATGTGCCGATCTAACGACTAAGCAGAGACGGATTTGGTTATAAGGACGAAAACGATCGCCCCAACAAATTTTGTGCTCACGTTCTGTCGTAAGGACAAAACCAGACGCAGTTCTTATCGTGGTTCATAGAACAATCATTATGACCATTTCTGTCCTCAAGTTAACAGTATGCAGGCATAATATCTGGTACAAGTTAACTAAGAAAGGCCACGATCTCTGTATCCAATGTCTGCTTGACGGTGAGGTTAATAATGATCTGTACTTTATATTCAAAACTGGATAATTAAACAATTTTAAATCGGCTGACGGTTAACTTCTGTCAATTTTTAGAGTGTTTACTTGAACATAAAGAAATCAGTGATGACAACCACGATGGAAATCAAATCTTATGACAAATAATAATGATCTTTTCTGAACAATTCTTAACAAACCAGGGTATGGTGTGTTCATTTGGTATTTAAGAGGATTAAGGAGCAAAAAAAGGAAGCGCAATCCATTAGACAGACAACCTCTGGAAGACAAATGAGCAACATGAAGCACAACAAATAAACACTGAAAACTAAAAAACAATGAACAACACGAACACCTATAAAAACCAGGAGTGAACTCAGGTGCTCCGGAAGGATAAGCAGTTCCTGCTCCGTATACGGCACCCGTCGTAAAGTTCTACAAAGTCAATTCGGTGGCAGTCAAAAATCGGTGGAGATACATGACATGTTACGACAGTGCGAACAGGTCCAGCGTGATCTTAGATATTGGAACACTGTAACAGTCAATCAATTCGTGAAGACCATACAATTTAATAAGTTACTGCCACATAAACGACTAACAAATGTACGGGACTTTCCGCTCTGAGCTAGGTTACTGTGATAAATGTCTACAAAATATACGTGACAATCTCAGCTAACTAAATTACCATAACTTTAACGTCTGTTAAATAAACGTAGACATTCTCAACTCAAATAAATTACCGTCACATAACATAAACGTCTAATGAATGTACGAATATTTTGTCGGTTGATCTACGTTAGTGTAACATAAACGTATAACCAGTGTACTGTGATCTTCTCAGCTAGGCTAAGTTACGGTAAGGATCATTTAAAACATCACCCTCAAGCATACATTTGAAACAGAGATTATGACTGTTCCATTTGGTAATAATCTCTGTAGTATACCAAATGCACTTGAATTCTGGAACTGGTCATAGATAGTCATAGGACGGTGTATGCGTTAGTTTAACTTCTTTTAATCAAAACAATTAATTTGCTTCCGTCTTGCTGATTTTCTTGTTGACCAGTCGGAAGACTGACCCTAGCTGTTCTACTCTCTGATTTTTGGTCCTAGAGATCTGAAATAGATATTATGGTAATGTGAAGTTAACTTGAGGTGATGTTTTAATTGAGCCGTACTGTAGTTGGTACACCTCTGCAACATTTCTCAAACTACTTTGCTCTTTGCCAGTGGGAAGGTAAATCCACATTCTGGACTATATTTTTCACAGATAAACCACAAAAAGGATAACAGGGAACAACAATCAATTAATGTCACCTAACAGATAGAACCATGGGCAACACAGAAAAAAGAGCACAAAACATAATTATAAACAAGAAAGATAGCTTGACTTGATGCGGATACTGAACAGTGGTAGGATCTGTTAAAACAACACCAATAGTACCATTTCTTTCTAGATGGTGGTAGGCGACGTCTTATTAAATGCAGCATTCATACCACTTAAGTTTTTCTGATAAGCTACTTGTTGCTTGTTCGAAAAATTGTCACGGATGTTGAAAAGCTTTATGTTTATATCAATTTTCAAATAGTGTTGTTCTGCAAGAGACTAACGAATTCATATCTGTGGAACTTTGATTATTACATTTGTGTAGAAGAAAAAATCATGTGCTAATCATTTGAAATAAAATTGTTTATATTTGATACAGTAGCTAATTATGTTCATAAAAATTTTCATTGTGCACAGACGCCTTAGTGCATTTCAAACGGGCATATCCCAGATACCTCCGAAAAGTTCAACATTACTGATTCTGCAGAATTATCTGAGACTGGTGAGTTCCAGATCGCAGCTACTCTCTGTTTTATCTCATTTCCCCTCTTTGCTTACTTCTATTACTGTCTATGAGAAAACTTTACATATATGGTCATACCAATTTTTCTAATGTCCTCTGAGGAATGGTCTATAGATGCTTCTGATCGATATATAAATATGATTCTATCTTTTTAGCGATAGAGCGTTCAAAATCATCATATCCTTTTGCAGATTTTATAGCCCTAGTAATTTATATTTTATTTGTCTTACATTTATTTTATTTTTTACTTTTCCATTATATAATTATACAGATTTATAGACTAACACCGTACCAAGCATATATAACATGTCACATATACAATAAAATATACAAGTTATATGATTGTGGAAAAGAATACATTATCCATATTTAAAAAAAACAAGAGAGGACACACTACATGTCTCCCCTGAGTATGCACATGGACACAGAATAATGAGTATCTGATACCCGACATTTTGCAAGTCAAAGGAAAATGTGTTCAAAGAAATTGAAGTCAAGGTCAAAAAGCAGATGTCATACCGA
The DNA here is from genome assembly GCA_028015205.1 of Mytilisepta virgata. Classification (NCBI taxonomy): domain Eukaryota; kingdom Metazoa; phylum Mollusca; class Bivalvia; order Mytilida; family Mytilidae; genus Mytilisepta; species Mytilisepta virgata. The sequence continues at coordinate 374,438 of CM051520.1, read as the reverse complement.
CATGTATCCAATAAGAACTATCTATTGACGAAATATGGTGGGTCCAAGTATCACAGTTTCTGAGAAATGGAGTTAATCACTAAAAAGTGACAAAAGTCACTCAAGCATGAAATTGAGGTCAAACACCAGGTGTCAGACTGACATCTACCCACCAAGAACTATATATTGACCAAATATGGTTAGCCTAGGTATTACAGTTTCTGAGAAATGGACTTAACCACGAAAATGTGACGCAGGTCACTCAAGCACGAAATTGAGGTCAAGATCCCAAGCCAGGTGTCAGACTGGCATGTACCCGACAAAAACTATCTATAGACCAAATATGGTTGGCCTAAGTATTACAGTTTCTGAGATATGGACTTAACCACGAAAATGTGACGCAGGTCACTCAAGCATGAAATTGAGGTCAAGGTCAAAAGACAGGTGTCAGACTGACATGTACCCACCAAGCACTATCTATTGACCAAATACAGTTGATGTAGCTATTACAATTACTGAGAAATAGACTTAACCACGAAAAAGTGACAAAGTCACTCGAGTATGAAGTTGAGGTCATGGTCCCACGCCATATTTCAGACTTGTATGTACCCACTAAGAACTATCTATGGAGCAAAGATGGTTGGCCTAGGTATTACAGTTGCTGAGAAATGGATTTAACCACGGAACTTGGACCATGAAAATGAGGTAAGGGTTACAAGACATGTATACTGCGGCAAACCTTATATCATAAGCTACCTTGTGGACCATAAATCATAATTGTAGGTATTACATGTGCAAAGTGTGCACCTCCGCCGCCGTAAAGTAAAACCTATTTATCGCCTCCGCCACTTTTCGTCGCAGGCATGACAAAAAGAAGTCAGATATAAGAATTGGTGATACAGTTTTATAAATAATATAAGAAAGAGAAATTAGGTAAAAAAACCAAAAAATTACATTACGAGTTCATTTTAAAGGGTAGGATGAACAGTGTGTATTTGTGATTGGTCAATTCTTTCCAATAAACTCTGTCATGCATATATATTCTATGTACATGTGGTAGAATTGGATTTTACTATCTAGAGTTATCCTTCTTGAAACTCTAAATTTCTGTATTTTGGAAATTTCTTTAGTATTTCCTTTTCAGTTATTATAAAATAGGTTTAATTTGATCAAATATCATAAAGTATTAGTCTCGGTATTGGAGTTTATTTAAATTTCATAGCTTAACTATTTTTGGGAATTTTATTCTAAACCGACAATACCTGAATTGTGATACAACGTAATTTAACTATAGCTTTAGTGAAAGTTTTATTGTTTGTCTGAAGGTGACCGTGTCACCAAGAAGAGAGAACGTGCGTTACGTTCCACGGTTAGTACTTTACCACTTTTCCTTCCTTATTGATTTATTGAATTTATAGGAAGTTTGCTCCATTTATTGTCGCGGCAAATATAATTGTACTTCACATAATAAAGCATTTAACATATACTGAATTTCTTTCATTTCAAATTTCTACGGCTTTTGGCACATTTTGAGCACTTTGTCTACCCCACAAGTCTAGTACACTGACTTCCACATCCCCGAACCACGGCAAGATCCCCGATCCTGCTACATTTGGTCCCGCGAGGCGGATGTGGAAATATTTATCAGTATACTAGCTTGTTTTCATTCATTCATTTTCAAAATTGTTAAATTAAAATGTATAAAAAAGAAATGGAGCATTCTATTGAGTCATTGTTGGGTGCCACAGGTTTCACGAGGACTACTCCTCAGGTGAATGAAGGTGATGAACCATATGACATAGGTAAAAGTGCAAGTCAACGACTTAGTCAAAGTAAATGTATTGATAGATATGATTATGTAGAAAGTCCACTGAATAGTCTTTTTAGTGAAAATGATAGGGTCAGGAACTATCACATTGAAAAACCATACATGCGTACGTCTACACCGTACACAGTTATTAATGAGACAAGTAACATTAAAGTTGCTCATGTAGATGATACGGGTTACAATACTCGAAGGTCAAGTCCTAAACTGACTGGTAGAGAGTCACAAGTACGTTTTTGGGCTGCTTCTGTAGACTCCGATTCAGATATTAATAATGAGATTAAACAAAAGTTTAAACATGTTATTAAGAGTGAAAGTTCACATAATTTCGACGCGAGACCAGTTACGCTAGAAACAAATAGACATGATCACAAGATCAGAACAGGCAATGTAAACGCATGTCACAATAAGACATTTGGCCGTGTAAATCGACATGAGTTTGAAATGCCACAGTTAGGCAAGAGTAACAGCAAAAGCTTTCAGCTAAGACATGGTACTTTAAGTAACAGGTTAGATAATGAACATCAAATAAGACAAGATACATATGTTGAAGGCATGCAAAATTTTCAGAACATTAATTATAGGGAACCAAATTTACAAACACCAATACAAGGTTATGGTACACATATGGCACCTCCTAGGAGAATGACAAAACAATATCAGCACAATGTACATGTACCATTGGTTCGTGACCCTCAGCAATGTTTTGATCAAAATCATCTGTATGCAAATACCCCTCACTACAGACAGGGTTATGAATTTTATCCATAGCCCGAACCATATTATGAGATGCCCAGATTTAGGCACAATGTACCCAACCCATATACAGGGTTACCTTACCAGTCCCAAATGAAACCCCCTTATTTAATGACTCCTCAGGTACAAATGAATCGTGTCGTACCGATGCGTAAAGAGAAAGAGCCGGATACGTTTGACGGTAACAAAACCGAGTGGATCGATTACATAGTTCACTTTGAACAGGTCGCAGCGTGGAACAGATGGACAGACGTTGAAAAAGCACAACAGCTCGCAATGTGTTTGCGCGGAGCTGCACAGAAAATACTTAGCGATTTGACGTTAGGACAGTTATCTGATTATAACGCGGTCAAAAATGCTTTGTCTCAAAGATTTCACCCAAGAGAAAATGAAGTAGCATATCGCTGCGAATTTAGAAATTTAAAGCGTCAAAAAGGCGAAACTGTGGCAGATTACGGATATAATCTTCGCAGACTTGCACAAAAAGCGTATCCCTCTGTAAAATGTTCCGATATTGAGCCCACCATAATAGACCAGTACATCCATGGGTTGAACAACCATGAATTGAAAAAGCATGTACAATTCCATCATCCACAAACTTTGAGTCAAGCTATTGCTTTTGCTAGTGAATTTAAAGCTTTTTTGGGCCCTGCAGATAAAGTTACGAAACTCCATGATCCAGTCCCAGAAGAAAGTACTTTTGCAATGCAAACTTTAAGGTGTAATACTAGAGAGGAAGGGGTTAAGAAAACAGAAAGTTTGACTATAGCTGATATTTCAAAAGTATTAGATGATAAATTAGGAGCCCTTTTCAAAAAGGATAAAGTATCTTTTGACAATAAACCCCCAGTTCGTATTACTGACACTTACGGTCGAAATCAGAACACAAATTATGAGCACCCAGGTAGATTTGCTTATCCTAAAGAAATCAGGTGTTACAATTGTAATGAAATAGGCCATATTCAGACCCCGTGTCCATACTTTAACAATGTACATGTAGGCGGTCAGATGAAACCTACCGATCAGAGGAAACCCGGGGATTTAAACTAGCAGGAGCTGGGTTCAAGGTCGTGAATTCGGCTCAAAATTCACCTGAAAACCGACCTAAAAATTTTGAAGAATTAGTTAGTGTAACTGTAGGTCAGTTAACTGAATTAAAAAAGGGAGATAACCTTTGTGATGCAGCTGTCCAGGGTAGTACAAAATGTGAAAAGTCTGCAAATGAAATTGAACAAAAAGATCAAAACTTAGAAAATTTTGGAAATGAGTCTCTTAATGATCATAGGAGGGACATGTCATCTCAAATAATTTATTTGAATAAAATTACAGGTTCTTGTTTGAATGTAGATGCTGAGATAAATAAGTTCAAGTGCAAACTTTTACTTGACACAGGTTCCCCAGTTTGTATCCTGTCAGATAAAATCTTTTCAAAATTCAAAAATAAAAAGAACATGTTACAAGAAGTAAACATGCATGTACAGACCGCAGATGGGAATGAACTGAATGTGAAAGGGAAAATTAATGCTAAAATGAAAATTGGCTCTCTAAGTTTAGATCAAGACATGATAGTAGCAAAACTTGATGAATTGTCTGGCATATTAGGCATGAACTTTCTTGAACAAAATGAGGCAGAAATACACATTGGCAAAAGTGTCATGAAAATTAAAGGGCATGAATTAAGCTTAAATAAAGAAGCAAGTAATATCTGTGCTTAGGTTAGATTAACAGATAAAACCACCATCCCAGCAAATAGTGAAATTTTGGTAGACAGCTATGTTGAAGGAAAGCTTGCTTGTAAAACAGGTCTAGTTGAAAGTTCAAAATATCTTGAAAGTAAAGGTCTTCTCTTAGCTAAAGCCCTTGTTCAGACTGGTTCAGACAAAAAGTGTTCTTTATTTCTGTTAAATGTCAATCAAAAGTCAGTCAAATTAAATCAGAATAGTGTCATAGGGTTGTTTAGTGATGTGGATAAGGTAGATACAAGTGATGATACTGAGAATGAAACTGAATATAAAACAGATATTCTTGAACATTTAAAGACTCTAGTAGATACTGCGTCCGATCAGCTGACGGAAATTGAAAAGCAAAAGCTGTGTGAGCTCTTAAAAGAATTTTCATGTGTATTTGCAGAGCCCAATACACCGCTTGGTCAAACAGATCTAGCAACACATAAGATAGATACAGGGGATCACAAACCCATCAAACTTCCAGCTCGTAGGGTTCCCCTAGCTAAAAAGGAAATATTAGATAGGGAGTTAGATAAAATGTTAAAAGAAAAAATCATTGAACCTAGCACAAGCCCATGGTCCGCACCAATTTGTTTAGTCACTAAAAAGGATGGTACCCCTAGGTTCTGTGTAGATTTTAGAAATATTAATTCTATAACAACCAAAGATGCTTACCCTTTACCCAAACCTGATGACACATTTGAAGCTTTGGCGGGTGCGACTTGGTTCCACGTGGTCGACATGTTGACCGGGTACTGGCAAATAAAGATGGATCCTAGGGACCAACATAAGACCGCTTTTGCAACCCATCGAGGTCTTTTTGAATTTCGAGTTATGCCCATGGGATTGTCAAATTCTGCAGCTTCTTTCGAAAGATTGATTGAAACGGTATTAGGGTGTTTGAACTGGAAAAAGTGCCTCTGTTATTTGGACGATATTATCATTTTCGGCAAAAATTTTGACGAAGCTCTCCAAAATCTCAGAGAAGTTTTTCAGAAACTAAAGATGGCAAATTTAAAATTAAAAGCCAAAAAATGCTTTCTATTCCAGAAAAAGGTGACTTATTTAGGTCATGTTATCTCAGAAAAGGGTGTTGAGTGTGACCCAGCGAAAACGGAAGTTGTCAAAAATTGGCCTGAACCCACTAATAAAACGGAAATTAAACAATTTGTTGGTTTTACAGGGTATTATAAAAAGTTCATTGGCAATTTTTCAGAATTAGCATTAGTTTGTCTGGGACGAAAAATGTCAGAATTCGTTCGATAAGTTAAAAAGGGCTTTGATTTCGCCTCCTATTCTTAGCTTGCCTAGAGGTAATGGTCAATTTGTTCTAGATACCGACCCGACGCAGTAGCGTAGGAGTAGGCGCCGTTTTGTCACAAGTTCAGGACAACGAAGAACATGTTATTGCTTACTCTAGTCGAACCCTGAACAAATCTCAACAGAACTACTGTACCACGAAGCGAGAACTGTTAGCGGTAGTGATATTTATTGAAAATTTTCGACACTATCTTTGGGGCCACAAATTTCTATTGCGCACAGATCACGCTCCGTTATACTGGATTAAGAATTTTAAACACCCACAAGGAATGTTAGCGCGATGGCTAAGTGTTTTAGATACCTATGATTTCAAAATTCAGCACAGACCTGGCGTCCGACACCAAAATGCTGATGCACTTTCCAGGCATCCAAGATTAAAATGCCCAAATTCGGACTGCGTTGATTGCGGCACGGACGTTTTGAAGGCCGAATCTCAGCCTGACAATTCCGAAACAGTAAAAGTATGTCCTGTTAACATGAACGATGCCGAGCAAGGTACGAGCGGAAATACAAGAAACATAGAACCGAATTGGTTACATGTATGGTCTAATGAAGAATTAATCAAATTTCAACAACACGATCCGGCAATTGGTGCAGTTCGTCAGTTAAAGCTTGATTTCCAAGATAAACCAAATCGAGACGAAGTCCGAGATCTAAACCAGGAAGGGCACACATTATGGACTCAGTGGAATTTGCTAGAAATTCATAACGGTTTACTTTACCGGAAAATTGAAAATAAAGTGGGTCAAAATGTTTTGCAGCTAGTCGCTCCCTTCGAAATTCGAGATCACATTTTAAAAGAATTACATGACAGTAGGATCGCTGGTCACTTTGGTCGCGACAAGACTCTTGAAAACGTAAAACGACGTTTCTATTGGCCAGGAATGACCGAATCTGTACAAAGATGGTGCAAAACTTGTGATGTATGCGCTCGCGGAAAGCCAGGTCCAGGTATTGGAAAATCTCCATTACAACAATTTCGAGTAACCGCTCCTATGCAATGTGTCGCCGTCGATATTGTTGGTCCATTACCCATCAGTCGCGATGGTAATGAATATATTATTGTGTTAGGAGACTATTTTACAAAATGGCAAAAAGCCTTTCCTGTACAAAACCATACAGCTTTAACTGTAGCCGACAAACTGGTTACCGAATTCTTTTGTCGATTTGGTCTAGCAGTACAATTGCACAGCGACCAAGGCCGTGAGTTCGAGTCTGACCTATTTCGGACTGTCTGTGAGAAACTTGGTGTTGAAAAAACTCGGACAACGCCCTATAGACCCCAATCTGACGGCCTAGTAGAGCGATTTAATCGCACTTTAAAACAGATGTTGTCTCTTTTTGCACATGAAAATCCTCAAGACTGGGATGACCATATACCTTACTTACTTATGGCATATAGGGCCACTGAGCACGCTAGCACGAAGTGTAGTCCCAATTTGCTAATGTTGGGTCGTGAAATCACCTGTCCGATCGATTTGATAACAGGTTTACCCCCAGATGAACGAGACGAAACAGGCCCTATTCAATATGTAGAATGGCTTAAGGCTGCTATGACAACCACCTTTCAATTTGCTAATGAACAACTTAAAACTTCAGCTAAACTTCAAAAACGTAACTATGATATAAGGTTAAAAGAACGTGGGTATGCGATTGGCGAATGGGTGTGGCGGTGGTATCCCCCTGCGGCAGCGCAAAAATTAAATTTAGGTTGGACCGGGCCTTTCCTTATCATTAAGAAAGTGTCTCCTTTGACATATACTATACAAAAAGACCCCAACGCCAGAATATTCAATGTCCATGTGGACCATTTAAAACCTTATGAGGGTAGAAATCCACCTGCTAACTGGTTGAATTCGCAAAATGAGCAGTTTGATGTTAGTGAAATTAGTGAATTTAGCATGGTTAGTGAACCAGAGGTATCGATGGAACAAGTTGAAACAGTAGTGACACCCCCTAGAATGACGAGGGCGGGTAGAAGGATTAAACCGAGGGAGATCTATTCACCCTAATAAGTCCCCATAAAATAAGATAAACTCGTGTAAACACGCGTAAAAATTAAGGTTAGGGTCAAGGGTCTGATGGTTTGCTCGAGACCAAATTTTGACTGTCTTGATTTTTAAATTTATAAAAACGCGTAAAAATAAATAAAATAAGCAAAGGAAGGGACTAAGGGGTAGCTCCTAAAATTTTGTACATTTGTATATAAAAAAAGGCAATTTTGATCAACCATTGTTGCATTTTGTTCCTTAAACTTTATATCGTATGTGGTTTATAATAGAATAAGTATTGAAATATAGGTGGTGTTTGCTCATATTGGCTTTATTCATAAGAGAAGTGACAGAAATGAGAACGCCGTTAAAATAGAAGTTCGTAATTATTCTTATAAAGACACGTATGGAGCGCTACCGTTCAGGAGAGGTACACCAGAGGAGAGGCAAGAGATAAGGCAGCAAGAGAAGGAGAAGGATAAGGAGAGGAGGAGACGATTGGCAGAGGAGATAAAGATTGCTCGTGGATTCCAGGATTAATTGACTGTTTAAATTTATTTGATTTTTGAATTTTTTCTATTTGATATTTTCTATTGTTGACCGTTGAGAACATTTTGATAGACTTTTTGCGTTTTTATTGTTGGCAAAGTTAATATACATATTCTTTTGATGGATATTTTGCAAGTTAATTGTTCGCATATTTATTCAATTTTCATTTGATAGACTCTTTTGCTTGTTAATTGTTGCAAAATTTATTTTTTGATAAATATTTTTCAGAAATTTATCGTTTTTAAAGGAGGGAGGAATGTGATAGAATTGGATTTTACTATCTAGAGTTATCCTTCTTGAAACTCTAAATTTCTGTATTTTGGAAATTTCTTTAGTATTTCCTTTTCAGTTATTATAAAATAGGTTTAATTTGATCAAATATCATAAAGTATTAGTCTCGGTATTGGAGTTTATTTAAATTTCATAGCTTAACTATTTTTGGGAATTTTATTCTAAACCGACAATACCTGATATGTGATACAACGTAATTTAACTATAGCTTTAGTGAAAGTTTTATTGTTTGTCTGAAGGTGACCGTGTCACCAAGAAGAGAGAACGTGCGTTACGTTCCACGGTTAGTGCTTTACCACTTTTCCTTCCTTATTGATTTATTGAATTTATAGGAAGTTTGCTCCATTTATTGTCGCGGCAAATATAATTGTACTTCACATAAGAAAGCATTTAACATATACTGAATTTCTTTCATTTCAAATTTCTACGGCTTTTGGCACATTTTGAGCACTTTGTCTACCCCACAAGTCTAGTACACTGACTTCCACATCCCCGAAATACGGCAAGATCCCAGATCCTGCTACATACAAAAAGAAAAACAAAAATAGCAAAAATTGTCAGGGTGCCCTATGATTTTGTTTTTAAAATTTTGTTGTCTAACACATAAACAGACTTAATTAAAAGTATAAATTCTACCCAACTACCACAAATTTGAATTTACTTCTACTGGAGTTAGTAAAAACATGTCAGCCAAACTACTCTGTGAAGAGTATGTGCCATTTATTCCAGATGCTCTGGAATTCTTCTAACTTCTGACTTTTTGTTGAAATTGCTTTTTCCTTCAGATACAAATTTTTCAATGATTGGCAAACCCCAGAAAAAGTAATCCTACTAAGACAACGAAAAGAATAAATATAGTGTTTTATTGTTAAAGTTTCTAAATGTGTGTCCTCTGCAAATCTAGAATCAATAATTCCTAGGAGAAACGTCTTCTTATTGTAGTTTAAAGAAAAAGCACCGGTGCTACTTGTCCAGTGATCAATGTCTTCCAAACGTGTCTGGACTTTCTCACATTCATAAAGTGTCTGTATTATAGTTTCTGTTTCTTTTTTACAAAGGGTACATTGAGGGTTCTGTATTAATTTAATTTTTGTCAAAAAATTATTTGTAGTGAGAACTCAATGGTTTATTTTATACTAAAACTATTGCAGCGTAGGGTTTTTAGTTACGTAAAATGGAAGTTTGTAAATTTTGTTCATTTCCTGCTCTGTAATTTCAAACTTTTTCATTATTTTATCTTTGTTTGTGGGGTTTGAACGCTTTAAATTTAAGACTTTATAAAAATCCTTCATACCTACATTCTGAGGGATGTATGGATATATCATACAATTTGTGATGTTTTCATTTTAAGTGGATAGCTTTGAATATTTCTTAATACTGCTTAATATCCCATTGAATTTCACTATTTCAACATTCATGGTTATATTTTCTACCCACAACTTCAAAAGATACCATTTCCCCATTTTCATTAAGCAAGTCTCCTATTATATGGATCCCTTTTTGATACCAGTCCCTATAAAATATAGGTTTATTGTCGATCTGAATATTTTTATTATTCCACAATGGAGCCTTTAAAAAGTAATCCCAAGAAAAATTGTGTTCGATTTCTAAAACCCTTTTCTATGCCATTAAAACATTTTCCAAAACTCATTTGTACAACTTCTTGCACACTTCTTCTTTTTTGTTCCAGTATTTATTGAATTTTCAAAGTCAATCCCTTAAGAAACTACATGATCTTTAAGCTTATGACTTTGGATCACTCTATGTTAAATTCGACATTTTTAAACCACCATTTAGGTAATCTTTAATCAAGGTTTCTCTCTTTATGCTGTCAATGGCTGAATTTCATGATACCTACCCACACCACTTGGGTTTTGGATAAATTCATTTTTAAACCTGATATGTCAGCAAAACTATTAAGGTCTGTCAAAGATTCTCCCAAAGAGTTTTCTGATCCATCTAGATTATAGCAGTATTATCTGCAAATTGCGACAATATATTTTCTACATGCAGAATTCTGAAACCTTTAACGTTTCTGTTATTTCTAAGTTTAATTGTTAAAATCTCAGCACATAAAATGAATAAATACGGTTATAAAGGGTCACCCTGCCAGCAGCCACGTTCAACGTTAAAAAAAGTTGACAAATTTCCTCCTTGGTTTACTGAAGAATATATATTTGTGTAAAATGCTCTTACCCAATTCTGTATCTCCAAACTGCAAAAATATTTACTTGGTTTTTTCACCTCCAGTAATCCACTTTACGTTTGACCTTAAGAAGTTAACCTGTAATTTTTTTCTTTCTTATAGCTTCTAATTCCATTTTTTTTTACTTCTAAACTTTCTAAAATTGCACTGTCATTTATGAGATTCTCTTCCATATCTTTTATTAGGGAGTTCTCCTTATCTCTATTTCTTTTCTTTCTATAGCTACTATAAGAAATAGTTTAACCTCTAATTTCCATTAGGAGAGTCTCCCAAAATAATTGATGATTAATATTACAATGTATTTCGGAATTTGGTATACTAGAAATGTCACCATTTCGGTTTTGAGGTGAAAGGTATTGGACTTTTACATCACGAATAACATTTCTAACAATATCAAGATACTCCTTTTCATACGAAAGTGAGTTATTAAACTTCCATTATTCTTTCCCTCTTTTAAAATCGTTAAAAGTAATTCAAGGGCAATAAATGAATGATCTGTTCTATATCGGACTCAATATTTGAGTCTTTTAATGACGGTAAAAGATATTCTGTAATTAGAAAAAAAAATCCAGTCTTGACTGTTTTAATGGAGTTTTTTCCTCCATGTGTATCTCTTCTTTCTGGATACAATTCACGAAAGGGGTCTATCATACCTCTTTTTTCAATAATTTCTAATAATTAATCTCTTGCTTTTTCATTATTAATTTTTTTATAATTATGATAATCTGGATTCAATACAAGATTACAAGATTAAAATCTCCACAAATAATGCAGGATGCAGGATGCATTATAAAATTCATCTACTTTATATCTTGTTCATGTTTAGATAATTTTTGGACTTGAAATTCTTCGTGTATGTAACATGAATTTTAAGATTACTTTAAAACATCTTGTTTTGGGATATAAAATATTTGATGAAACATATTTCTGGTTTAATCTCTTATTAACTATAATAAGTTTTTCTATTTATAAAGCATATTATATATCTGAACATGGAACCAAACATTTAAATATTTTTGATATATTTGTTAAGGAATTCAAGACTAGATTTAATTCAGAAAATAGGAATTCAAAATTAGTATTCATCAAAAATTATATATCAAATAACTTTTAGGTGATATTCTAAGTTTAGTTTAGTGAATTTATGTATTTGTATATTTATGTATTTATTATTTACATTGACACTATTTACTACCCTGGGTAATTAGAGATTTTTAAAAGGGAGCACCAGAAGGAGCTTGGACTTCTGATATAAACTGTAACAAGCTTTATTGATAATAAAAGAGATTATTTGTTGTTAAAATTTTTTTTATAAAATTCATCAATCATATCTGTTAGCTTGTCGTAAAAGGGAGGGTAATCTCTGTTTGGGCCATATATTACTGATAATGTTAACCTATGACCCTGTATTGTAATGGCAAGAATTAAATAATCTTTCTTTTCACGATGAACTGAAAATTTAAAATAATTACTAAAATGTATGGAGAATCCCCTCGAATTAGAAGAAAAAGAACTAAAATAATATCTGTAACCCCAAAGAGTTTCAATATTATTTTGCTGTGATTATGTGAAGTGTGTATCTTGCAAGCACATGATATTATATTTTTTACTAGTAATTAAAGACATCTTTTCTTTTATTAATATCTCCAAGACCCTGACAATTAAGCGAAAGAATGTAAAGCCTCTTCACATACGAAATACAAAATCAATAGTGCATGTATTTGAGCAAACAGGAAAAACCAAACCAACCACACGCAAAAAGAAAAAGAAATTTGAAAAAGATACAAGAAGTTTCAGGTGAGAAAAAGTTGCATAAATACAGCACTTGTTCAACATGACAATTGCTTTTCTTACACAGTTTTGACATATCGTAACAATTTTTGTCGCTTCCTCATATTTTAAAATTTTTTGGCAGCCTATGACTAAAGAAATATTTAAATACCTCTGAAAGGTCCAGTGTTTTTAAAATAAGGATATTCATTTAGAAGTTCATTTGTCAAAAAAAAAAAAAAAAAAAAAATTATAAAATTTTACATGAAAAAAGGAAAACCATGAAGTAAATTTTTTGATGGGGATTCACTGTGATATATTTTCCTTCACAATTTATTGTAGTCATTTACTTTTTTAAACTTTGTCTTCAGAGAGATTTTTTCTCTTTCAGAATTTACCATCAATCTATTCTTCATGATAATTAATTCTATGCTAGTCAATTTATAAAAATCATATGCATACTCATACATATAATAAAGTTATTTAAGTATAACTGCAAAGTTTAATTCTCTTATTCAACATATGTCTATTTCCAGTAATATATTATATGGGTGGTTATGCCAAAAATATTAAAAAATACCTTTTTTTTAGCAGAATTTGTTTTTCCAATAGCTAAAAAGTATAACACCTAGCCTACTAGAGCAATAAGCTTAAATGTTGCAATTTACATAATGATCTGGGGACCATTTCACAGGGCACCTGCAAGTCTCACATGCATGTAAATTCCTAACAAACCTATGGGACATACATGGATATAAGTTCCCCGCAAGTCCCCCGAATAGTCGCCAAACATCATCAACCATAATAGTATATGATATATTCATTTACAAATCATATGTCAAGTATATAAAAAAATATATATATTATATGTTATCACTATTAACAAAAAACAACATTCAATATAAAAAATATCCTATATTATTCATCTTAATGGCAACGCTGTAATTTGTCGTACATATAATACTAACCACACTGCAAATATTTAATTATATTTACATGCTCAATCTTGAATTAAGGTATATGTACCTGTAAAAATATAACAATCCAAAGATACTAATATTAGATGTAGTAAATTTATACTATGCTGTATACGACGCATTTCAAGGAGTAACCTCTCATCAGCAGCATTAAAACCGAAACATTTGGAAGACCAAAAACCAAACTTATATTAAATAAGAAGTACTCAACCAAAAATACCGAAATAGGAAGCCAAATAACATATTCTCCTGGAACTCAAATAAGCAAGGTATAAGAAGCAACAAGATTGTGAAATATAATTCAAATTTTTAATTCAATACATGCAGGGTTTATTAAGAAAATTTTCAATTCTTAAGCTTTTCAACTATTACAGAGATTATAAAAAATATTTCAAAAGGTTCATATGAAATAATCCATATTAACACTAAGAAAAATAAGACCCCCCCCCAAAAAAAAAACAACAACAAAAAAAACAACAAACAAACCAAACAAAAAGATTTAAAAAAAAAGAAAAAAAAATTCCCATCCCTTGTAATCCTGATCATGATTTTTATATATTATTAATATATGAACTATCAACACCTATATGAATACTTTTTGTAAATATTTTATATTTTTCTAGTGGAAGACAGATTATAATTTTTATTGCCTCTAATCTTTATTTCCCAAAAATGTAATTCACAATACACATATAGTTTTTTCTCAGTACTTTCAATGAAAAAAAATCACAACAAATACACATCAATAATTACAAGAAACATGTTCATACATAAATCAAATAAGGTAACTAAAATCAATGTTACACTAGAGGCTCAGTGGGCTGACCCTGTATCGCTCACCTGACAAAATGCTTCTACAAACTTCCATCAATTCTTTGGTTGAATTTGCTTCAAAAGTTTCAGAGCAGATGATCAAAATATTTTTTTCTCATAGGGTCCAAAGTTAAAAGTATTTTCCACCTGGCGGCCATGTTTTTCTCAGATTTGAACATAATGAGCCAACTTTGTAAAGGACCTTCCATACATCATTCCAGTACAGTTTTATTCAATTTGCTATTATAGTTTTAGAGGAGATGATCAAAATATGTTTTTTTCCATAGGCATGTATGTTAAATTATGTTCCTGCTGTCAGCCATGATCTTTGTCGCATTCGAACGAAATGAGCAATCCCTCTAAAGGACCTTCCATACATCATTCCAGAACAGTTTGGTTAAATATGCTTCAATAGTTTCAGAGGAGATGATCAAAATATGTTTGTCCCATAGGGTCCAATGTTAAACCATGTTCCTCGTTGGTTGTTATGTGTGTTGTCGAATTGGAACAAAATGAGCAGTCTTTGTTAAGAACCTTCCATGCATCATTCAAGTACAGTTTGATTCAATTTGCTTCAATAGCTTTAGAGCCTATGATCAAAATTTGTTTTTCCCATAGGGTCCAATGAAAAACTATGTCCTGCGCTGGCAGCCATGTTTTATTGCGGATCGGACAAATCTCGGCAAACTTAGAATAGGACCTTACATACATCATTCCTGTAAAGTTTGGTTGAATTTGCTCAAGTAGTTTCAGAGGAGATGAACTTGAACATGTTTTCCCATAGGGTCCAATGTTAAACTATGTCCTGCGCTGGTAGCCATGTTTTATGGCGGATCGGAAAAATTTTGGCAATCTTAGTAAAGAACCTTCCATACATCATTCCTGTAAAGTTTTGTTAAATTTCCTCAAGTAGTTTCAGAGGAGATGAACTTTAACATGTTTTCCCATAGGGTCCAATGTTAAACTATGTCCTGCACTGGCAGCCATGTTTTACAGCGGATCGAAAAAATTTCGGCAGTCTTCGTAAAGGACCTTCCATACATCATTCCTGTAAAGTTGGTTAAATTTGCCCAAGTAGTTTCAGAAAAGATGAACTTGAACATGTTTTCCCATAGGGTCCAATGTTAAACTATGTCCTGCACTGGCAGCCATGTTTTACGGCGGATCGGAAAAATTTCGGCAATCTTAGTAAAGGACCTTTCATACATCATTCCTGTAAAGTGTGGTTAAATTTGCTCAAGTAGTTTCAGAGGAGATAAACTTTAACCTGTTTTCCCATAGGGTCCAATGTTAAACTATGTCCTGCTCTGGCAGCCATCGTTTTTGGCGGATCGGAAAAATTTCGGCAATCTTAGTAACGGACCTTCCGTACATAATTCCTGTAAAGTTTAGTTAAATTTGCTCCATTGGTTTTAGAGGAGATGATCAACATATGAAAGTTTACAGACGACGGACGGACGGACGACGGACGCGAAGTGATGGCAAAAGTTCACATGGCCTTTGGCCAGGTGAGCTAAAAAGGATGAATTTACCAACCTCTATGGTCCTGAGTCTTGGGTTTCAGTGTCATTATTCGCACTTACAGCAGTGTCCATGTTCTCAGGTGTAAACGGCCGAAATCACCTTTTAAATTGTAGCCAACAAAAGACACAAATCAATAATAAAATTTAACAAGATTTATTATATACAAGTTTACAAAAAATATTATACGATTGAAATGTTAACTTAACTGTTAAAATATAAGTCCGATCCTTTTGTCTTTGCTTTATCCGGAATTCTTCTCGTCACTGTTACGGGAATCCAAACGGAATATTATATCCAAACAGTCACTAGTATGATGTGTGTAACGTAAATAAAAGTGTGTCAATCCAACGTCTGAGAACACAAGAATGTTAATGCCTGGTCTGATGCGATCTGTTCTGAAAGTCCAACCTTCGTCCGTATATATAGCCACCACGAAAGTCCATAGAATCCCTCTTGAATACGGTAGAAGTTTGAATTACACATCGCAAATTATGATCATTCCAGAATTATTACGTAAGTCAAATATAAAGTTCTAGTCATTCCATCAGTATCTATTATTGTTCCAGTGATTTCTAAACTGCGCAGTTATAACATTATTTGTATAAGTATTATGTAAGCATATTATACATGTTATAGGGCCACACATAACAAATTAGGCCAAGATAAATAATTTAATAATTACAATATCATAACATCAGGTTTGTCTGTGTATTGAGCTCTACTAAGTTCATTGTCAATCCGTGAGAAAATATCATCACTTACATCAAATCGAATCTGAAGTCGATCTTTGGTTTCACTATAAACGGCACAATTGAAATAGTTAGCAGCTGCAATATATTCTTGTGCCTTTTCAGTCTCTGTATCAGATCTTGATTCGTATAGGTAATATCTTCATATAATCCTACATATACATTGTTTTTCGTTTGTTTTCTTCTTCTCATTATCTGTGTTTTGATATCACTGTTAAGCACTTTCACAATCACTGGTAGGGTGGCAACAGGTTTTTTTGTATTTAACTTGTGTATTGCAACCACACCTCTATCATCAAGTTATAGTTTAAGGTCATCCTTCACCATTTCAGTAAAATTTTCTTTGATGGTTGCATCACTGTCAACATTGAAATGTGTCAACTTTATATTAAACTTTCTCGAACACTGTTCATTATATTTTGCCATAGATATAGCCTCTTCTGCTCTGTTATATACATAGTCTATATCTCTGGCCAGCTTGTCAGTTTCCACATACTCGTCGATACACTTTTTGTTTAGCCTAATAAAATTTTCCTCCAGCTGTTGTTTCAATCTTTCTATCTCCTCTGATTGGTGTTGTAAGGCTTTCGTTGTATGTTCGTCAACTTCTTTTTTAATCTCATTCTTGAAATTGTTGAATAGTTTTTGGACAATGATTGTAACAATTTCCTCGATATCTGCTTGTTTAACAACATCCTTCAGGGCATTTGTTAAATCAACTTTCTTTGTAGTTTCCTTTAAAGAATCTTTAATGTTCTGAAGGTTTTTTGTTAGATTTGTTAAATTTGCACTGGTGTCAAAACTCTAATCACTTTTGTCTACATCTGAATGTGTTCTTTTAGAAACTTTGGTAGGTTTTTCACTAGATTTACTGTCTTTGTCTTTGTCTTTTTTACCTAAATCCAGCCTTGGAGCTATAAGTGTTTGTATAGTTTGAGCTGGCTTATTTCCATTCTTGTTACTTTCAGACTTTGAAATCTCCTCTAAATTTGTGAACTATTTTCATAGAATCAGACTTTAACAGAAACAATTGTTTGTAAACTTAAATCCAGCAAAAAAATCACCGTTTAAATTGTCACAAGTTCAAGTATACACCATAAGCAACATCATGATATAAAAATTTCTCCAAAATATTCAGTAGAAACTATATATCCAAGTCAAAATTGGCAAGCTAAATTATTGTGTGACAACCTGGGCGGCCATGTTGAATCCTCCATTGCAGTATAGTTTGCAAAGTCAGTATAAGGTAGTTTTTCTTTTGCAGATTTTATAGTCGTTAGTACTTTATATTTTATGTTATTAATTGATATTTCATTAAAATCTGGGATTTTACAGCATGCATTGATGTTGCACTAATACTTGAGATTTTACAGTCTTTTACTACAGACTGTAAATAGTATTGTATATTTGATACAGTGTAATAGGTATTCGCTGATACTGTAAGTGCACATTCAACAATCTATAATTTATATTATCAGCGCTGCTCACGTCCGAAATGTCGACAGCCCAAAAATAGCTATATTTTCAAAATACTTTGAAGATTCCTTAAAATTCGCAAACAATTACGAGTATTAATTCGTAATATATCTCTACAAACTTTTTTGTTTTTTTCAAATTCAATATAAGTTAACACTTCAAAGGAAATTTGATATTTCGAACGGGTCTGTTTACATAGTGTGCTGCTGGATTCTAACTTTTTATGCTTGATACAAATAAAGATTTATGTTAAAATGGATCCGTTTTATCAGAATGTATTGTTGTTTACCGACAATTAACAAGAATGACTTGGACTTCTTACAGTGAGAGATAACTGAGATGTAAGATTTCCAAATAATCCATATTTCATATTTTTGCTTTTTTTTTTCTAAAACTTTGCTACATACCTTTTCTCAGTATTCAAGATTTCTTTGCCTTTTTGAAATTAAATCTTTAATATCTTTAAGGCAATGTCTTTTTCATTGTGAGCTGATATTCAACTGAGATTTCTTCCCAGTTATTTAAGGCATCTTACATGTACTATTGCTTAAAATTTTTAACAGAACAGTATATATATTATTGCACTGGAATAATTTTAGGGCATATTTTGTGCCACAGAACTGGTAACAAAGAATTTATCATTACATGTGTTGGTGGACTCTAAGTCCTTGAGAACATCACCAGCTGAGTTGTTAATTTGTCGATACTAGAGCTACCCCGAAAAGAAAAATCTACTGTGACAAATTGTTAAAATTTTGTGAAAACTGATAAGTGTCTCCTACATGTATAGCTCTGTCTTTTGGTTTTTTTAGCTTTAATAGTTTGGTCATTTTGGTATTTCTATTTTTCAGTTTGCTTTTCAACTTTTCGGATTTTTTTTTGGTTATCAACATTACAGACAATTTGTTATCAAAGAATTTATAGCTTACAGGTATGGGTCTGAAATCTTCGTACACCATTCGCTGAAGGAATTCTTGAATCTCAGTATTACATCTTACATCTTTTGCAGAATTTTCATTGATTCCTTCATATCCTTTTCGTCATCATTTCGCATAAATTGAACTTTTATTTGAAGCTGTCAAACAGACGCAGATTTTCTAACGGCTGCTTTTTAATATTTTCACTAATGTCTTCTAATACTTTGATACATACGTTTTCTCTGTATTCTGGAGTTTTTGTTTCTTCTTTTCCATTTGAAAACTATTAGCATTATGAATTCTTCAATACTTTTATAGACATGTCCTTTTTATGGTGAGTTGATAATCAACGGAGATTTCTCGACGGTTATTTAAGCTATCTACTCGAGCACTGCTGATAAGTTGTCAGTCAACAGTGTATCAAATTGATTCGGTATTTTGTGATACATTTTATTACATGTGCAATTGGCCTCGATCGATTTTGACATTGTATACAGAAAAGTAGACATAATACTTCCCTTCAATAATTTCGTAATTTCTTCTTTATTCCTTAAAATTGCAAACAGGTATGCATCGAAAATCTTCGTATTTCAATCTTAGAAGAAATTCTTTAAACTCAGCAGAAGTTAAAAATATGTTCAGACTTTTCCTGCTCGTTGATATCTTTTTGTAAAAAAGAGTATACATGTGTTCCCCAATACTTTTTATTCGGAATTTCCTCTCCTTCCTTTATATCCTTTTGACCAAAATATCGCAAAAATTTAACTAATATTTATTCTTATCATGAGTTCATTCATTCATTCATTCATATCTTTAATTTTTCTTTCAAGAAATACAATAAAATAATAGTATTTTACAAAAAAATAGTTACACAAATTAAAGATAATAATATTTACATAAAAAAGTCACATTTACTTATCTATATGACTAAAAATAGATTAAGTATTATACATCTAGCTGACAACCTGTCGGGCATTGGTGCGACGAATTGATCTATTGTTCTCAGCAATACACTGTACATTATGTACATGGCATAACATTTTAGGGTGGGAAATAACCTAGTAACGACTGATATAGATGTTCATCATCGAGTGAGTCTACTTTTATAAATAAACCCAAAGGAAAGTTTTCAAATAACATATCTTTCCATAATTCTTGTAAGTACTAAGTAGACTGTCAGCTGCAGCATGCATGAACATAAACGTCAGTAAAATATCTGTGGCATATAGCACACTCATCTGTTGTCGAATTTGGAATATCAGTCAGCAGCTGTAGAATAAATAAAGAAGTTCTGCATTTATTGGTTGTATAAGTATCTTTCAAAAATTGAGCAATATGAACTGATTTATGAATCTGCCTAAAGCTGACAAAATCATCATCGATAGACTTTATTGACAATAGATTTCCATGCTTACTTCGACGGAAAATAACATTTATTTAAGAAGTCTGATATATAACATTCAAGTACGTTCATTATATCAGGTATATAGCCACGATGAACTCTCTCAAAATTTATGAAGCATGAAAACAGTCTAGTGAGGAAAATGGACTTTGTAAGATACGATTCATCCAGATTGCATAGTTTCGCTAAGAAAAATAGCTTCCGCTTATAAGATAAAATTGACCATTAACACTCTGATATATCTGATTAATTTCTTTAAATTAAGAATTTGTAAAGTCAAGAAATACCAAAGAGATATTCGAAAGAGAATCGAAAAAACTGAAAAACTCTAGAGAACAACGAAGACAAGACCAAATCTGCACTACAATTAATAACAAAAAACATGGATCCCACCAAAAAACTGGGGGTAGACTCATTTGCTCCGGAAGAGTAAGCAGTCTCTGCTTCCTGCAGGAGACCCACCATGCTGCCCATGTTAAATCCGGTACGAGGAAGGAATAACATTAATGGAACAGGTCCATGTTCATTGGGAAACGGTTTTTTCACGCCTGTCAACCAAGTCATGATGACGTCCATAACACTTTAATAAGTATGACGCCAATGTAGGAGCAAATTCCCCTGTCTGAGCAACTTTTCTGTCAGGAGCCGGGAAGTTAATGTATATGTCACAAGCTCTGAAATAACGTATGTGTTATAAAATATATACTCCATACGCCGCCCCTTCTGGAATATTGCCGCTCAGAATGGTAAGTTGACAACTCTGGTGTCAATTTCAAGGGGAAGGTCAAGATGGCAGTGTCTGTGGTATCCTTAATTTCGAGCTCATTGGGATAGATGAGATGCAAGAAATTCTCAAAACGTGAATTGTTGAGTGATAAAACACCATCTATGTAGCGGAAGCTGAAATTAGATACGGGCTAACTTCCTCTGTTTTTCCTTAAGAAGCCCGTCAAGGAAGTCCGCCTCATATGAGTAGAGGAATAAGTCGGAAAGGAGTGGCGCACAATTAGTACTAATATTTCACAATAAAATGTTGAAATCTACCAAGTGTTGCAATGTAAGTTGATTTTAATCTTGACCAAACTAAACATCCGCTTAAGAAAGTAGAAACTATGACAGATTTATACAACACACGGAATAGTTTTTTTTAGGATCTATGAAGCCCATCGCAATGAACATATTTCTTCATTTCGTACACTTAATATCTATGATATCACCATGACTTAGTTTGAAATTCAACGTAATACCAAATAAAGTCATTACAAAGATACCGTACCCCAAGGTGTATTCAATAGGGGAAAGTCTACAAATACTGACAAAACCGAAAAGAAGCTAGGTGACAGTAACTATCAGATATTGGAATATAAATGACAAATCGTCAGCACTTGTTGGATAATAGCTGTTTACATTCAAAATACTTTTTGACGTTATAGGCTTCAAGTTCATATAATAACTGATCAATAAAGACCAAATACAATGTCCCAGATAAGACCCAATCTTGTCAAACCCCTTCAACTTTTTAATGATAAGACTAACTTCATTTTTCATGATTATTCCATCCGCTAAAATCTTTTCAAAATAACATAAAGATCACAGCATTTCTTCATACCCCTTGTCAATTTTCACTTTCATTTCCCCATCAAAGTTATCTGCTTTACAGTGTTCTTATAGTTTACTGAAATATTCGGCAAATGCATAAGCCACTGTCTCTGGTTTGTCATACGTATTATCATTGTAGAGTATTTTAGGATACACTTTAGTTTTCGTAGGTTTAAATCGTTTAATCATTTTCACAAATAGACGAATGCCACATCCAGCCGCTTCATTTATATCATCATAACACTTATTTAAATATTTTTCATTACAGTCACGTTGAATTTTCCTCAATTAAGACTTCGCTCTTTTAGCTTCTATAGGAATCAAACTGCATTCCTCTGGTGCGACATTTGTCCATCCATATTTTGTGTTCATGATCATGTACGGTTTTAATTTTGGCCTCCCAATATGGTTTGATGTACGGGTTAAATCTACATTTAGGAATTGATATATCAGCAGATTCTTGTAATTTTGTCACAATTTCATTGTTAGCAGAATCAATGTCAGTACTGTCAGTTTCCATTTTATTAATTAATGTCTCTAATGGAGAACCGAATTCTGCCTTATAATTGTCAATATGATCATGATTAAGTTTGTGCCAAGCAGAAAATTTACTGCAAGTGTTCAGACTTAGATCCAAGTTTCCATGTATCGAAAGATTACCTGTTATAGGTAAGTGATCAGAAGTATTAGAAAAACTGCCCTCAGGAAGGATATCGTAAGACCTGGCAATCACACAAAACATAATTTAACATAAATTTCCTTGTTATGAAAGTATTGTTAGGACCAATTACATTGATTTTGTTATCTACATGTATCATATTGGTTTTAATTATTCCCAAATAAAGTCCTGTCAAAGTGTAAATGACCATTCTCATAAAGTTTCATTTTGCTTTAATTTCTGCTAATCGGCGGGTAACTTTAGTTACTATACACGGTCGATATTATATAGGCCATGGCCATGGTAAAGTTGGAATTATGTTTGTTGTTTCCGTTCGCTCAGTGGTCTTGATATATGACATGGCTTATTCTCGCTCTAAAAAATCCAAGGTAGAAATTTGTCTAGCCATAAATGGTAACAAATTAGAATCAGAAAAAGGAATATATTTCACCGTTCATCTTTTAGTCATAGAGGCTAACATTCGTACACCACAGAATGTAATAAAGTTTCAAAACATTACATTCGAATCCATTTTTTGGACAACCCCACACCGTCTACAATCGTTCATCCCGTTTTCTCCAAGCATAAACGTCTCCATTAATTACGATTTCCATACTATCTTACTCAATGAAAATGACACTGAAATGATTGTTTTAAATATTCCAGTTGAATTTTCTCATTAAAATTTCAATTGATTATACTTCCAGATTCATAGGTCTAATCATGTGAATTCAATAGCCCGTCAAGTCGAGAGTAAATAACGTTTCTCTCCTGTTTATGCAAATAAATTGCAATAACATCCTTTCAACTATCCTTAAGTTTAGCCTGTTCCAGTATGTATTTAAATGATTTCAAAATATTTACAAAAGTACCTACATCAACCTTTTCTTCTCACCAAAATTGGTACATCTTTTGGCATTGGTAAAATTTTCTGCAATTAAATCTTTTCCCTGAGGTAAATGATTATGGTAAATGGTTGTTATTACAGCTTTGATTAAAAAAAGGACAAATATACCTAAGGAGCAATCAAAAAAACGTAATCCATTGGACAGACAAAACCGCGAAGACAAATGAACAACCACAAGCACAACAAATAAACACTGAAAACTAAAAAACGATGAACAAAACGAACTCCTATAAAAACCAGGAGTGAAAATGGTGCTCCGGAAGGGTAAGCAGTTCCTGCTCCGTATACGGCACCGGTCGTGAAGTTCAACAAAGTCAATCCTGGGGAAGTCACTAATCGGTGGCGGCACATGAAAGGTTACGACAGTGCGAACAGGTCCAACATCATCTTAGATATTGGAACACTGTAATGGTCAATCAATTCGTGATGACGACCGTAAAATTTTGTGACAGCAGTAATCCTCTTTGTCGAAAGTCAAGGTAACTTACACATGCCCTTGAAAATCGTATAAGCTGAGAAACGTAGACGCCATATATAGGCGATGCTGGTATATTGTTACTCAAGAAGGGAAAATTAAACCTGCTTTCGGATTTGAAGTCAAAATACATTTATTTGCAGTCAGACAGATGTCTTTGTTATCTTGCCGGATATTCATCATTTGTATTATTATTCGAAGTCGCGCATCAAAAAGATATCCTCGAAAATAAAAACGATAATTTTGGTGATGTCACTTGAATATGAACATGAATGGTATTGGTTTTGTTCAATATCCTCATTCATATACCTGTACTTTTGGAATTTATACGAAGGAATGACATATTTAACGAAAGAAGATTCATCACTTTTCTCGCAAACACATTTCAAAGAAAAGGCCAACATTCATTTTTTCTGTATTATGATAAATTTGTTATCTAAAATCTAAATCTAGTGATGTAAGATATCACCCAAGCCATAGGCTTGTTCGTGTTGCAATTCAGCTCCAATCACAATATTCTAGGTCTTAGGATAATACTTTACATATCTAGCGATCATATTTTTCATCATGTAGACATCTGTTTCCTTTCAATGTCAGGAAGGGGCCTTGGTGGCCGAGTGGTCTAGGTAGTTCGTCATGACTACTAATGATCACTAGCCTGTCAACACTGGGATTATGAGTTCGAATCTCACCTGTGGCCGGGTGTAATTGACAAGGATTGCCTATTTTCCTACCGAAGGTCGGTGGTTCTCTCCGGGTACTCCGGCTTCCTCCACCAATAAAAACCGCCGCGAAATAGCCAAAATGTGCTGAAAACGGCGTAAAAACCCAACTAAACAAATCAATATCAGGATATATATATTATGATATTTAAACTCAATTAATGTTTCAAAAAATCAACAGCGCGAAACGTTTACTGACGACATTGTAAATGGACCGCATGAAATAAACACAGTCAAGTTATTGATTATGAAGGCATGTCAATTTGTTGTTGAAAATTACACAATGATTCGTGTGAGGCAAGTTTACTGTTCTTTGCCAGGCCGAAAACGTTGCCGCACCAAGTTAAAGAAGGTATAGATGCATTAGGAAAATTAGTTAATGGATCAATGAATGCCTTCCATATAATTGACCCGTTTGAGTTCCTGAAATTAGTAGGAGTAGATAAAGTGTTAATTTATACATATAACATGAATTATGAAGCAGAAAAGGATGGATGGATGAATTATTGTTTACCGTCCAGTGGTAACCAGGTGCATATCAGGACGAGAACAGGAAGACATATCACCTCACTCGGACACATTATACTGACTCCGAGCCGACCAGTCTTTGCGCTTACTCCTAGATGCCGCGTGCTTGGCGGAGAAGCAGCAAATACCAATTTTAATGTCTTTGGTTTGACCCGGCCGGGAATCGAATCCGCGACCTTCCGCACTCGGGGCGAGCACGCTACCACGAGACCACCGAAGCGGTAAGCAGAAAAGGTTATTATTCGTTATACACTGAGGGGACTTGTCGATGTGAACGAAATCTTCAATGTTCCTGAAAATAGTATTTAAAAACTTCTGTTTTAGCAAAATATTGAGACGGGTAACGTTGTAGCATAGTGAATAGTTAAGGATTCTCCTAAAATCAGTTATACCAAAAACGCCAGTTGAAGTCAGATTAATCGTGGAACGTGTTGAAATTTTCAGTTAGTATATTTTGCTTAAAAGGTAAATTGAGTGGACCTATAATTTGGTAAATATTTTAATGTCTGTCAAACTTTAAGAATATCTTGGTTATCATTTTTGGTTTCTGTCACAATAAACATTTTATGATATCAATTCTTTTGCGTACATGATGAAATGTACATAATACACCAAGAGGTGTTACAATTCGTTAAAAGATTCGTGTTAATTTAATCGATATTTTTAAGATCAACAGCATGCATCATGATGATGTACTTGCTATTGATAAATATGCAAAAGACGTTTATCCAAATAAGCTACAGTTGAAAAAAACTAATACATTAGTAAATGCTGTACATTTTCAGATCTCACCATAAATATTGAATATGTAGATATACAAACTCATATTTATGACAATAAGTTTTCTACTTAAATTTCCCGACTACTACATTTCCTTTTTGAACCTTATATCCTACTTGGGGAATACACAAATTAAAAAAAAATATTTATATGTTTTTTTTTTAAATATTTCATTTTTGTTTCTTTTTATCATATTGTGATATTAGGTCCGATCTTCTTTAGATATGTTGTTCCTATCAGATTGTGTGATATAAGAGAAATGTGATTTTTTATATTGATATTTTTTTCTAAAGTAAAAAAAAAAAAAAACAACACTTCTTAAACCTGACATATGCTTATCTTATGTTTTGATGAAGTTTTGAAATTAATTTAGTTCATACATTTCCTACGGTATCTTAAAAGACGTACCGTAATACATTTTAGATGAAAAAAGTAGTTTCATTTCACAGTGAAAAAACACTAAATTCAACAAATATTATGTTCATACTAAGTAAAAAAAGCTCTATCAGGGTGTGCGATATAAGACAAAAGTGATTTTTTTTATTATAATAGAAGTGAAAATACAGTTTCAAACTTGAAATTTACTTATGTTATACCTTTTGGAATTTTTCAGATGAATTTAGTTCATAAATTTGATTTGGTATCTTAAATAAGTTTGGTTTTTGGTCTTCCAAATGTTTCGGTTTTAATGCTGCTGATGAGAGGTAACTCCTTGAAATGCGTGATGTACAGCATAGTATAAATTAAATAAATCTAATATTAGTATCTTTGGATTGTTATTTTGAAACTCCTGGGACGATTCCTTTGCATGGTGGATCCTAGGTCCCCGAGGGTATTCGCCAACCCAGTCGTCAGACTTGTCTGACATGATTATTCATTGATTTGTTACAGAAATTACCAGTATTTAGCAAAATTCGAAAATAATAGAAATACTAAGGGTTCATTCCTTGTATTGCACATGGTAGATCTCCTTAGCTGAAATTTGGCTTCCTATTTCGGTATTTTTGGGTATGAGTACTTCTTGTTTAAAATAAGTTTGGTTTTTGGTCTTCCAAATGTTTCGGTTTTAATGCTGCTGATGAGAGGTAACTTCTTGAAATGCGTCGTATACAGCATAGTATAAATTTACCTTATCTAATATTAGTATCTTTGGATTGTTATATTAAAAAGCTTCTCTGCCACTCACCGTAATAATTGTTCGATAAGAAAAGTTAAATTTTTAGGATGATACTTAATAAAATTAAGCATAAAAGATTGTGCGATATAGGATAAATATGATTGTTCTTATAATGCTACTGTTTTGTAAAGAAAAAGTGTAAATTCCTGACTTGTCATATGCTTATTTTGACTTTCATTAATTTTGATAGAAATTTAATTGATACATTTGTTACCGAATCCGAAAAAGTCTCTCTGTAACTTGCTTTAAAACATTTTTGATGAAATAAATTTCAATTTCACAGTGAACAAACACAAAAATTAGCTTTTCAAACAATTTTAGGTTGATACTTAATAAAATTCAGCTCTATCAGAGTGTGCGATATATGACAAAAGTGATTTTTGTTAAAACAGATGTGTAAATTTAGGTGAATACACACGTTTCAATCTTGATGGATACATATTTTATACTTTTAGGAATTTTTGACATGAATTTAGCTAAATCAATTTTATACGGTATCTTAAAAATCTTCTCTGCAACTTACCGTGGCACTTGTTTGATAATAATATTAAATTACATAGTGCAAAAGCACAAAATTTGGCTTTTCAAATATTTTTTGGATGGTTCTTAGTTTAATTTAGCCATATAAGAGAAATGTGATTTGTGTTATAATGGTACTTTTTTTTAAAGAAAAAATACTTGTTTCTAACTTGTCATATGCTTATATGCTTATTTTTAACTTTCATTAATTTTTGATAGAAATTTAGTTGATAAATTTGTTAAGATATCAAAAAAGCCTCTTTACGACTTACCGTAAAACGTTTTTGATGAAAATAATTTCAATTTCAATGTGAACAAACACAAAAGTTTTTCAACCAATTTTAGGTTGATATTTAATCAAATTCAGCTCTATGACAGATATATGACAAAAGTGACTTTTGTTAAAACAGATGTACATTTTAAAGTTGAAACACAAATTTCAAGCTGGACGAGCGCATATTTTATACTTCTAGGAATTTTTAACATGAATATAGGTCGAACAATTTGATACGGTATATTAAAAAGCTTCTCTGAAACTTACGTAATACTTGTTTGTTAAAAATTCCATTTTACTGTGAAAAAAAAACAAAACATGTAGCTTTTCAAACATATATAGGATGATACTAAGTTACATTTAGTTATATAAGATTGTGTGATATTAGAGAAATGTGATTTTTGTGATATACATCCTGTAACGTAAAAGGTGATTGGTCGTTTATGGACACCACGCCTCTTCTATTTGAGAAAAAATTTAGCCCCTCCCTTTTCATACATAATATAAAAATGTATAGGTCACAGTATTAAAAATAAAGATAAATAATAATAATAAATAAATAAATTGAAAAATTAAGTCAACAAAAAAAAATATTATAGGTCTCCGAATAATTACTTCACTTTAATGTTCTGCAAATTCAATTCATTATACATTCATTTAAGGTTTTAAATTTCAATAATATTTACAATTGTAAATAATTTTTTTTTTATGTTTCATCACTAGATTTTTTCGATACCGGTTAAAAAAAATTGATTTTAACACTTTTTGCATTATTTATGAAAAAATGTACGGTTGTGTGCGAGTAAGTCATCAAATAAGCACATCTTGTGCATAGAAACGGGCATCGGAGAGCATTTATTGCTTAGAAGGTCCGAATTCTTTTATTATGCGCGTATTCTTCAATAGTGTTTGGGAAAGTGGATTATTAAAAGTGTAAATCCATATGTCATTCTTCTCTTCGTTGCACGTATATTTTAGTTTTAATTTTTACTATACATGTACTTGTATTAATACTTCCCTCACTGTAGGTATTTAGGCATTGTTAAAAAAACTTAATTACTGCCTATCTTCTCAATATACCTATAAATATTTTGCCATTGTCTAAGTTAAATATCCGTTTAAGCACAACTTACACGACGTAAAATGAACAGCGTCCAATTGACTTTAATTCGATAAAAAAATTACTCTTTTTTTCTTTCTAGATATTAATATTATCAATGTATATTAACAAAATTTAAAAAAGACTCTTTTCATCGGTACGTCCAAAAACCGCATAAGCCGGGCTTAATGCACTTAGCCCTTCAAAATGCAATTAGCCAAAATAGGAAGCTGAACCATTTGACTTTGTAACTTTTAAGCTTTTAGGTCCTGCATGAGGTCTGGTGTGTGGTCTGTGAACTTGATTTTATCAGTCATATATATACATATACGGAATTGAAAACAATTCATTCAATGAAATGTACCTGGTACAGACAAAAAAAAAAAAAAAAAAATGATCCAGCATAATTTTAATCACCCCCTCTCTTTCTTTCAATGCAGGTAAAAAACAACTTACTCCCCTTTTTCTCCTTAGCAGAAAGTATGCAAATCAACCACGATTCTAAAAAATTATAAAAAATATGTGTATATTCGAGAATATAAGAATACCAAAAAGGAATCCAAAACCCATAGACGGTTCATCAAAGGACAATGTACGACGGTTTCTTTTTTCTCCATCGGAAAGTCACAAAATTCCTGACCCGTATGATATAGGTTTTTTCTTATATACATATACATATAAATAGCAAAGTTAAAATATTTCGTTAGAAATTTGTTTTTGTCCAGAATAACATTATTTTAATAAATCAAATTTATAAGACATGTTCCTGAAATACGATTATTCATGATCAATTCCATTTTTTTACAATTTTAAAATTGTCCTAAAATAGTCACTATGTCAAAAAATAGTTGGTAGAGCTTCACTTATTATTATATGTTGTAAATAGCTTGATATATGTTCTCTAAATAAACATTATATACACGTATAATTGTTTTATTTCTTGAATCCGTTTTCTTATCGGCATTTAATAGGTGGTAATAAAATTGACAAATCCCTTAACGGACAGATAATTAATTACTCCGAGTGGTAATCTGATAGAATTCGACACACGCTACGAAAAATCGTAAAACTTCATTAAGTAAAGTCAAGAAATACCAAAGGGATATTCGAAGGAGAGAAAAATCGTAACAACTGACAAACTCCGGAGAACAACGAAGACAAGACCAAAACAATACATGCACTACAATTAAAAACTAAAAACATATGAACAACATGGACCCCACCAAAAAACCGGGGGTAGACTCAGGTGTTCCGGAAGAGTAAGCAGTCTCTGCTTCCTGCAGGACACCCGCCATGCTGTCCATATCAAATCCGATATGCGGAAGGGATAATATCAATGGAACAGGTCCATTTTCATTTGGGAAACGGTTTTTTCATACCTGTCAACCAAGTCATGATGACGCCCATAAAACTTTTATAAGGATGACTTCAGCTTAGGAGCAACGTACCCCTGTCTGAGCAACTTTTCTGTCAGAAGCCGGGCTCTGTCTAGGAAGTCAATGTATATGTCACAAGCTCTGGAATAACGTATGAGTTGTGAAATATATACACCATACGCCGGCGCTTCTGGAATATTGCTGCTCAAAAATTGGAAGTTGACGATTGGAAAGTCAAAGTCATCCCGTTTGTAGTAAAGTTTTGTATTTAACCTTCCTCTGGTGTCAATTTCGAGATGAAGGTCAAGATAAGATGCCGACTTGGCAGTGTCTGTTGTATCCTTAATTTGGAGCTCATTGGGATAGATGAGATGTAAGAAATTCCCAAAACGTGAATTGTTGAGTGATAAGACATCATCTATGTAGCGGAAGCTGAAATAAAGGTACGGGCTAATTTCTTCTGTTTTTCCTTAAGAAGCCCGTCAAGGAAGTCTGCCTCATATGAGTAAAGGAACAAGTCGGCCAGTAGTGGCACACAATTAGTACCCATAGGAATGCCAATTGTCTGTTGGAAAACACGTCCACCAAATTGAACAAATATGTTGTCGATCAAAAATTCAATCATTAGGACAATTTCGTCCTCTGTATATTTTTTGTTAGATTTAGAGTGGTTTTGAACAAAGTATGATTTATCTCTACCAATGACAAGGTATGTGTATCTGTTGTTGCCATTTTTATTTTGAAAGCATCGATGGATTAGATCTTTCAACTTTTCCTTCCGTTGTGAATGAGGAATGGTGATATAGAGGGTAGAGAAATCAAATGTTTTTATGCTGTTACAGATTGAAATGGACCGATATCGTAAAATATCCTTTAAGTCTTTGGAGTTCTTTAATATCCACATTTGATTGATACCACTTCTTGAATAGCTTGTCTCACAATAACTTTGGAGGCCCGTTTTGACAGCTGTTAAAATAGAAGTTAGAAGTTGAGACAATGGTTTGGTGGAACACTTGGCAGATCCAGCTATAAAGCGTTGCTTGTATGGACACTTATGTAACTTGGGTATCCAATACAAGTTAGGAAGATCAAGATCATCATCTTTGATGGAAATACCAAATGACGACACGACTGATCTAGATTGTCGGTTATTTCTTCCTTTGAAAGTGTAGTAGCTTTATAGGTAGGGTTGCCAAGTGAACTAGCAATCCCTAGTTCATTAATCAAGCATTGAATATAGTAGCTTTTGCATACAAAAACGATGTTATTAGGGGCCTTGTCTGCAGGAACAACTACATATTTATCATGAATTGCGGACAATGTCTTGGCAGCATCGGGGTTGCTGAAGGCTGATGTTCCTTTTTTACTCATAGACCTTCTAAGTTTATCAATTCGGACTTGATCTCACAGCTTTAATCCACTCTGAAAGTGAATCTAGTGGCTCTTGTTCACGTTTGGTCCATTTTCTGGCATAGTCATCCACAGCATCCATCAGTAGTTTGAAATTATATTTCCAATTTATGGATGAGGGTTCGCGATACTTAGGACCTTTTGCAAGGACATCGCGAAGAGACTCATTGTCTATGATATTTAAATCTCCTGTGATGACATGGCCAGCAGGACTATATTTGAATGGAGAACTGTTGCATGAACATTCCGGTGGCTTAGCTTTGAGATCGTCGATTTTTAGGTCCTGCAATACACGTTTGTGATTGAATATTTTTGATGCAATGGGTGTAGTATAGGTATAAGAAATAATGGGAACGGACTGATCTTTGAAATAAGGCGGAACTGTTAATTTGACCGATTTGTGGTGAAGGATATTGCCAAGATTTATGGCATCTAAACCTTTGTTGGCAAAAAAGAGTGGAAGAAAAGAACGACGGTTGTCTTGTTCAATTTCATGGGTACCAACTGGTTTGAAAAGCCGGAGACGTCCAATATCCAACACAACAGAGGTCAGTTTGTATTCGGGTGAATTGGAATCAGTAGTTCTACTGTCTAAGCTTGATATAAATTGTATAGCTTTTGGAGCGGTAAAGAATATAATTTAGTGCGAATGTGATGAAGACCTAATGGTTGTTGTATGAAAGGGAGAAGGCCTTTGATAGAAACATCATGACATTGAGGTTTTGTATAATGTCTATTGCCATGACTCCGTTTACGTCGTTGATGATTAGGAAATAGCTTCATCACATTCACATCACTACATCTAGGGCTTGATAGAATACCTACACTATCGATTTTGTCATTGCATCCATATGGTATTGCAGTCCCCACGGTGCGAATCCAGTATTCCTCTTTTTGTCTACTTAAATTAGGATTATTGGTTGGATGGTAAATTTTCTCAATAATCCGGACTTTCATTGAAAGAATAGAATGGTCAGGTTGGTTGAAGTG
The DNA here is from genome assembly GCA_028015205.1 of Mytilisepta virgata. Classification (NCBI taxonomy): domain Eukaryota; kingdom Metazoa; phylum Mollusca; class Bivalvia; order Mytilida; family Mytilidae; genus Mytilisepta; species Mytilisepta virgata. The sequence continues at coordinate 341,652 of CM051520.1, read as the reverse complement.
CTGGTAGACCTCAGGAAAATCGCTGCTGTTTATACTCGAGCGATGGCCACTCATGCGTTTGTTAAGTCTACCTTTTGTTTCCCCGACATAAACCAGTCCATATAAATTGCATTCTAAACCGTAGACAACGTTCTCTGATTTACAGCTCAGATCATCAAAGCTTCTGGTGTTATATGTTTTCTTTGTCAAATTACTGGTGAATGTTGTGTCAGTAATTAGAATGTTACATGTTTTACAATTTTTTGCCCTGCATTTAGAGATGGAGCAATGCTGTTCATTGTCATTATAGTTGAAGATATCATGCAACTGAACAGAGCAGGGACGAATTTTGTTGAACAGATCTGAGTTTCTTAAACTTAACTTCACAAACTTATAAACTACTTTGGATTTATTATTATTTTTTATTAAATATATATATATATATACTTTAAAAGGTGTAAAAATGCAGACAAAGGTCATTTCAATTACAGCTAATTGCTTTTCAAAAGACTAAGTGCACTGACACGAGCTATGTGGTGTTTAGATGTCCTGCCTTTTTAAAGTAAAATATCTTTTAAACTAACCTTTCTACTAAATTAGATAAAAAGCAATAATCAGAGTTGTCTCAAAGTTTATATTTTTGGCTAGCTCAATAGAATATTTATTTTCATACAGAATAACGCAATAAAGAATCGGTATAAAGTAACTTGGAGCATAAATATTACTAATAAAATGTTTTTGTGTCCCTTCGATTATATGAAAATCGGTTATTCTTTGCCTTCCATGCTAAGGGACGAGACCAAAAGTTCAATGTAGGATAACAAACTTAATGCACACAGTTTTTTCAGTGACCCCCCCCACACACCCCCCGAATCTTAACTTAATTTGGGAAAAATTGATTGACCAATATGGGCATATGCTTTGAGAGTATACTTTTTGTATCATGGGACCTGTATTTCCTCAACAATGTATGTTTGTTCTGTATATTGACTTGGACTGCACTTGAATCCGTATTTTTCAATCCGAAAATCGATGTCGGATAACAAAACGTGCAGCGACTCCCCCCCCCCCCCCCCCAAAAAAAATAAAAAAATATTTGAATTAAGTTTTTATCCTACATTGAACTTTTGATCTCGTCCCTAAGACATTGCTATGTAAATAAACAAAAATGTCCAAAATATTCGTACTTTAATTTATGGCTTTTGTGGATACAAATGTCACAATTGGTCATCTGTGAGTTACCCTGTCGCTATCGTTCGATATAAAAGGTAGGTAACAGACTACGGCTATTGTAGCAGTAATTACTGTCCATAATATCCTTAGGGTGTAATAAAATGACCCGCATTTAATTGAATTAACCGATATACCTGTGAAGGAAGATCAAGGGACCACCCAGTGTTTCATAATCGACAAATGTGATAATGATGTTGTATATAATTAATAAAATGTACGATAACCAACCACGATGACACGTGTAAGGAAGCACTTCTGGGTGAATTTTAAACTCTACAATATAATAAATATGAAATAGAAATACACGTTCAATAACAAGAAAATATCAAATTTTACAAAGTATTTTGTAGAGTAATATAAGATTAAAAATGGTCTAAAATAATTTGTTTGAACTTTTTTCAATAATAGAAAAGCAGTAAAAGACTCTATTGGCTGACAAACAAGTCATATATTGACAAATTTCAACATTTTGATGTCATTTATTTATATCTTTTTAAAATGAAATTAGCAGGCCAGGCAACAGCAGAAAATTTTTTTTTTAATGTGGTAAGAAATATTTTTAAATATACGAATATTTATTTATTCATTCTTTTAAAATTCTTATCATTTGATTATCATGCATTCATACATGGAATATTCTAACTCATTAAATTTGGATAGTTGAAAATTGTGTGCAAGTGCAAGCTCGTAAATCTTCCTGACTGTGAAATAATTTCACACCTTTTACAGATATAATAATAGTAGGACGTCTGCTGATTAATTAAATTAATTTTAATATTCCCAAAGACATTTCCATGTAATGCAATATGAACCTCTACTATTATTTCAATACACCGAATTATAATTTCACATCTGCTTGTTCTACAGGAAATTGTATATTGTGCTAAATTCACAAAACTTTGCATATGTATACATGAAATTAAATCTTTGTAAGAAAAAATGTATTTAATTTTTGGACCTAGTAAATCAAAATAACAATGAGCGTTAGCTCAAATAAATATAATTATACATACTTGGAGAACATGTATAATGTGATATGCATATAATTTAACACTATTTCAACATCTATTTAATTCACACTAAGCATGATGATACAACAATTGCTAATAATATATTTTAAACAAAAACAAACAAAACACAAAAACCAAAAAAAAAAAAAAAAAAAGAAAAGAAAAGAAAACAGTAAAATATAAATTATTTTAATTAATTCAAAGTTTATTGAATACATTTTTGTACCCCCAAACAACTTCCATATATGGCAAACGCTAAAATTACCATATATGGCAAACGCTCAAAATTACCTTATATGGAAAACGCCAAAATATACCATATACGATAAACGATACCGTGCCATCAAACCATAAGGTAATCAAAACGATCAACGCTAAACGAAACGATTGCCATAAACCATACCATGCACGCTATACGAAACGCTAAACCATACGTTATACGCTAAAAGAGCGTTCATGGTATCGTTTAAAGTATTAGGCCATCGTCCGTACATCGTTCGCTCAGCGTTCGTTCAGCGTCCGTACAGCGTCCGTACATCGTTCGTTCGGCGTCCGTACATCGTTACAGGATGTGTAATGCTACTGTTTTTAAAGAAAAAATACAAGTTTCTAACTTGTCATATGCTTATTTTTACTTTTCTTATTTTTTGATAGAAATTTTGTTGATACATTTTTTACGGTATCCAAAAAAAAACATCTCTGTGACTTACTGTGTTACTTGTTAGATGAACAAATTTCAATTTCAAAGAACAAAAAAGACAAAATTAGCTTTTCAACCAATTTTTGGTTCATACTTAGTCAGATTAAGCCATATCAAAATGTGCGATATAAAACAAAAGTGTTTTTTATACTAAAAATAATTGACATATGCTTGTTTTATACATTTATGAAGTTTTGACATAAATGTTGTTCAGAATAATTCATACGGTATCTTAAAAAGTTTCTCTGCGACTTCATGGACGTAATACCTGTTAGATTAAAAGAAAATAAATTTCACACTGACAAACAAAACTAAATTTAGCTTTCCAAAATTTTAAGAATGATAAATAGTTAAATTTAGCCATAACAGATTGTGCGACATAAGACTAAAGATATTTTGGTTGTATATGAAGACTTAGTCAAAATATAAGTTTCAGTATTGACTTAAAATAAATTTTATACTTTTAATTTATTTTATATTTCAACACTTAAAATTTATATCTTCTTTAAATAGTATCATCAAGAATTCACAACAGTAGCTTATTTCATTTGATAATAACTTTGTGCACATTAGAACTTTGTGAAATTGAAACCAAATATTTTATAATTTTTGCACTGAATTTTATTTACTCATTTTAACATCATTAACATTTTATTTATGCCCGGGTAATCGTTTTCCGTCCTAGGATCGTTTTAGGACGGCGCATGCACTTTTAGCAGAGACGATTATTATTCAAATCTCTGGAAATGGGACCAGATATTTGAAAAATCAATAAATCAGAGATTATGACTGGTCAGACCAGAGATTTTAATTTGTCGTAATCTCTGCTTTCAAATCTCTGGTTGACCAGTCGCAAGACTTGTCCCAGCTGTTTAGTTCACTCAAATTAAAATTTGACCTGAAACTAATTGCAACAGAAGATATTTTGAAGCTAAATTGCTTAAGTATATTCTAAATATAGAGAAAAAACTCCATGAAAATCGGACCTCGGGAAACTTCAAAATTAGACTTTCAAATACCCTATGGACTTTTTAATGGAACAAGGGAGGTAACTCTTGCTAAAAATAGGTTTTTGTCCTTTTTTAGCAATTGTTTTCCTCTGCTTTTTAAGAAAGATAATTTCATGAACTAAATAGTCTTAATATAACTTTGTCATTCATAATTTTATCTGTAGTTTGATTTTATTGACATATTTAATACTGCAGAAAATGATTACTTTGAACTGTGTGTCGATTTTGAAAAAAATAATTAAAATATTTGTTGATGATTATCCGTTTTATTATATATCAATAATTTCTACTTGGTTACAAGAATTTTTAAAACCACAAAAAGTGTAAGTACTACTTATATTTTCATACAAAATAACAATCCAAAGATACTAATATTAGATATAGTAAATTTATACTATGCTGTATACGACGCATTTCAAGTGGTTACCCCTCATCAGCGAATACCCTCGGGGATCTAGGGTCCACCATGCAGAGGAATCGTCCCAGGAGTTTCAAAATAACAATCCGAAGATACTAATATAAGATATAGTAAATTTATACTATGGTTATACGACGCATTTCAAGGAGTTACCTCTGTAACAATAATTTGTTTTACCCTTTTTGATGCTGAACATGAACTTCGCAAAATATTTTGTAAAAGAAAAACAGTAATCATATGTTGTGTTTTTGACCAAATTTCAATCAGTTTTTACAGAGTTATCTCTCTTATTTAATGCAAATTCCCATAAGAAATTTCTTTCAGCAGTAATTTTATCTGCGTGCATTCATTTCATGGGGATTTTTTCTTGGTTAATCCTTTTACATTTCCTGCCACAAAAAACATTAATTTCTTCTGTTGCAATAAGTTTGAGGTTAGGGTCCATTTTTGCTAGATTGAATGGTTTTTGGTCCTAGAGCAGAGATTTGACCAAGAGTTTATGTTAACTTGAAGTTTACTTGACGTGTTAAAAATATTTGAAAAGCTATTTTTTTACGTTTTTTCACTCGGAAATTTGTAGAAAAAGTTACATGGTAAGTCTCAGAAAAACTTTTCAAGATACGGTAACAAATTTACGAACAAAATTCATGTCAAAAATAATTATAAGTATAAAATACGCATTGTAAGTTTGAAATTTTTACTTTAACATCAAAGGCATTATAACAAAAATCCTATTATCTGATACTAAAAACCTAACTAAATATCATCCTAAAAATGTATAAAGGGTAAATTTTGTGTTTTTCCACTGAGAAATTGATTGTTTTTTTCATCGAAATAGTATAACAGAGAAGCTTTCAAAGATACAAAATTCATGTCAAAAATTACTATAAGTATGTGACATTTGCAACTTGTATTTGTACTTTAAAAATTCAACCTTTTTAGGATGATACTTAGTTAGATTCATGTCCAAACGTCGTAAAAGTACAAGTCTAGAGAAGACCGAACCTAGCAGCCGGAATAAAATAAAAAGAAAACCAAACGAAATAATAGAAGAAAATACCAAATAAATACTGTAAATTCGGAAATTTTCGCGTGCACTTATTATTGCGATTCTTCTACCCAACGCAAAATTGCGAGGTTAAATTATTGCGATCGCCGCACGTGTGAAAAAAGTTTTATTATTGCATTCAGATTGAAAATGGAAGTTCTATTAAAGTAATCGTTTTAATTAATCGGATTAAAAATATTAGAATTCAAAATGTTATTATATATATAATAGCAGTGAAAACAATACCTATACAACAAACTGTCTATCAATTAACCTGTCTCCAGATGTCGGCAATCAATGACCAGAAACGTATCTGAGTAAATGAACACAAAGGGGGACAAATCTAGAATAAATCGGACATGAAAATATGGATTAAAATTGCGAGTTTATAATATTGCGATGCTAAACCGATCGCAATTTTCGCAATAATAAAAACATCGCAATAATTTCCATATTTACAGTATGTTTTTGTGAATATTCAAATTTGTATTCCCTAAGGGGAAGTAAGGGGAATATAAGATATGATAAATAAAAATAATGAAAAAAAGATTACAAAGTTAAAGGTTTAAAATTATGTATACTACTTTGTGAAAAATACAGTTAAAGTCTGCGTACTTAAACAATAATTTTAAACAAAATAAACTGAAAGGTTAGAAAGCAAATTATGTTTTGATTTAACAAATGTAAAGTACGCATGCGTCGTACTGATGACCAGTTTCTGAATGCAAGTACATTTGATATACTACGCATGCACCGTCCTTACGTATAAAGCAGAGACGGAGTTAGTTATAAGGACGAAAACCGTCGCCAGAACAAACTTAGTCAGCATGCTTTGTCCATGCCTTAGGACGAAACCAGATGCATCCTAGTCGTTTATGTCCTCAAGTTAACTTGATGCAGAGATTATGAACAAACAGACCAGTCATAATCTCTGCTACAAGTTAACTAAGAACGCTCATAACCTGTGTTTCAAATGTCTGCATGAGGGTTATGTTATTATTGATCTGTACTGTATAAGTAAATTAAAATTTTAAGGAAACAACAAAAAATCAAAATTTTATTCCTGACCAGTGAAATGGTATCAAAACAGTTTGTCGAGAAATTTCAGTTAATTATAAATTGAGAAAATGAATCACGAAGTATAAACATAATTCAATGTAACACATGTTGATATACTAGTTTTCAAAGGGATAAATGCAAAAAAAAAAAATTCAAGAATACGGAGGAAAAACATATACATTGACAATAGCAAGAACATTCAAAAGCAAACTCTGAAAACCATTAAATCTCACTTCAACATCTTATTTTACGTTAAGAATTAAACGAAATGCTTGTAAAAACTTTGTTAATGTCAAGGAAAGGACAAATACGACAAAACGAATAAATGAAATCATTATATATGTACTAATTTATATCAAGCGTAAAACATTTCTAGATCCAGCAGCAAAATACATGTTTGTATCTTAAAGTGACCGCTTAGAAATTTTAAACAGTAATTGAAATATTAACTTAACAACAAAACAGTTAAAAGCAAAGGTCAACAATAACATATCAATTATTGAATGCCCCCAGATCTTCATGCGAAAAATAATGTATAGGAGCACAAAGCACACGAACATAGAAACAACATAGAATCAGAATAGTTTGAATAGGTATAATATTTAATGTGGAAGAACATTTTGGAAAGAACTACTTTACAGAATATATAGTAATACTTGCAGGGGTTCATAAATTTTAAAAGAACAAGAAAATGTCTCTAGAATATGCACGTCAAACCTTTGCCTACCGCTTCGGTTGTCGCCATTTTTGGCCGTGAGAAAGTGCTGATAAATTGTTTTGAATATGTACATAAATCGTTCATATATGTATCAGAGAATGCTTATCCAAAACTGTTACAGCTAATAGTAAAACACTGTAAATATTTAAATATTAAATGGCCCCAAAAATGTTTTTAAAAGTTATAGTGAAAAATTTAAAGATTAAAAAAAAATGAGCCTGTATTAAAAATAGTTTGCAAATTTTTAGAAAGGACGAAAAAACCTCAAACACATACATGTTGAAACATAAGTAATATACATGTATATTCCTGAATTGCGCAGAAGTAATGCACCAAGAAACACAAGAAATAAGCTTGCAACTTTTGTATCATATTTCGCTATTTCCTATCACTTGTCGAATATTTTTCAATTACATCCATAAATAATGAATACCACCATAGTTTTATTGAAAGGTACACATGATAATAAAATCATAACTACAGAATATTCCCATCTTCAGTCATAAAAATCAATTAACCATAAAAATAAATATGTTGTAGGTAAAAATGTAATTGTGACGTTGTAAGTCGTATAAACTTTCGTATATAACAATACGTTCTATATGATATTATACGTAACAGTTCATCTGTAAGTCAAAGAAAGTTACACAATAAGACCATGGTAAAGCGAGCAAAATAAGAATTATATATTCATATATTTGGATCATTGCATATAATACGATACAAAATTTATTGTTCGACAGTTTCTGCACATAAAGGTTGATAGTGACTGGACTGACTGCTTCGTGATGGAAATAAATCCTACTGAAAATCGCTTCAAAACTAACTTAATTAAATTGAAGGCTTCAAAACGACTTTACATGTTCTTGATCTGTTTCATGTGTTATTGTCTTTACTACTTCAATATAACTTATTCCTCACACAAGAAATCTGCAGTTAGAATATTGAAAAAAAAACGACCGAAATAGATTCCACATTTACAATAACTTTGTACAGAGGTCCACCTTGGTATTGGAAGTACTTTAATTTTTCCAATTGTTTGTTCAAAAATTGTGTCTACTCTGTTGATGAAGGTAAACTAAACAAAAGTCAAGCCATTCTATTTATATATAAGTACCTAGAAAAATCGAAACTGTACAAAGCTAAAAACCAAACTTGGATAATTCAGAACTTTGAAAGTCCGATGAATGACAAGCCTTTAAATAGAAATATGAACAGACAATTTGATCTTTTTCATACATATCTGACAGGCAGTGATATTCTTCGAAGGTATTATACAGAGCTACGTCAACAATTGCTTAAGAGAAACTATTCAAAAATTTATGAAAGGAAATCGAAAATGGCGGCATGGGCAGTTAGCAATTGCAATGCAAAAACAAACCGGTTTGACTTTTAGAAAACATTAGGTAAATATATTGAAATAGATGTTTTTGGGAAATGTGGAAAACACAAAGAGCCCTGTGACACGACTACATCGCGCACAAAATGTCATGTTTTATTATCTAAAATATATAAGTTTTATTTAGGGTTTGAAAATAGCCTATGTGAGGATTATGTAACGGAGAAACTTACTGATTCATACCATGATGATCACGACGCTCTTGTAGTATATCGAGGTGCGCCAAATGTCGACACTCTTTTTCCGAATGATAGTTTTATAAATGTTGAAAATTTTGATTCTGTTAAATCGTTGGCCAAATATTTATTAAGGATCGGTTCTAATAAAACAGCGTACATTGAACTTTTAAAATCAAAACAAAAATATTTCATTAATCAATCAAATGATTTTTGTTCACTCTGTGAAGCAATGAACAAATTATCGGTTTTAAAGAACAAATCCCTGCATGGCCGTGACTTCAACGAATGGTACCGAAAAAACAAGTGCATAAACGCTTAGTGAATTTTTTTGGAACATAAAAACTACTCAAGACATCACTATGTATATAATTTAATTAATTGTTGTTACCTACCAATTTTAAGCAGAAGCCAGCTTTTAAGGATGTGGTTTTCATTAGTCGTAGTGGTATTTATATCTTTTCATATATAGTTATAGTAAATCCCGCATGTTCTAGGATACTAATTGTGATGCAGAAAATGTGCACATGTCGGCGAGTTACGACTCATCAATTCGAGGTCTAAGATGTAGAAAACACAAACATAGCAGACAAAGGTAAAAAATACCAAAATGACCAAAAAAGGTTAAGCCAAAACCATCTAAGGACAGAGTTATGCCTTAGTTATGACAAAATTTACCATTTTTGCAACAATTTTTGATGTATCAACTTCGGACTAGTACCAAAATACTTGCAACTGAGCTGGAAATATCGTCAGTGATTTGGAGACAACCAGAAGTGGTATCAACTCATTGGGTGAAGATTGGAAATTATGTTAAAAATAGCAGATATTTATATTATCCTAATGTTCGGTTTTTGCATTCATGTTCCGATTAGGTCTTCACATACTCCTCACATAGTATCTAAATGCATAACTGAAATATTTTTTAGTCTACTGTTTCAACGAATAGTTGATGTTTAAGTTATTTTTAAATTTTTAATTCACAATGTCAGGTTTCATTGGTTTTATTGTTTTTTCTCATCCTATCAATGAACTCAGTACTATGTTTTGATTAAATGTAATATTTTTATTCACCATTTGTAAAGTTCATTTGTGATGCAAACTTATCTTCTGAATGCAAAGATAAAAGTAGGAAGTTGTTGTTTAAATACACACGATAGATTCTACTTATGTTATAAACAATTAAAACTTTAACACTTCCTTCTACTCTTATGTATGCATAATTAAAAACCGGTTGTAGATCTTGATTGTATCAGATAACTGAAGTACGTAGGAAATTTGTTATATAACGAGGTCTTTCAGAAATAGTTTTACTAACTTCGTACATTATTATTGATAAATAAAACAGGATAGTAAATTCTTTGATATAGAAGATGTGCACAGTTTGTCGATTCAGTACGTATTAGTTGTGCTCAACACCGTAGAACAAAAAGGCGGGTTGCGAATAAGTGACAAAATTGAACCCATATATTGTAGTACTTGATTATATTCTTTGGAACCCACAATATATGCAGTGTTTTTTTTTTAATTATATAGAAACATATTTTTCTTTTATTGAAAACATGTATTATCGAGGGAAATACCCCTACCCAAATTAGTTCGGCATAAAATCTATAGAGAAAATTGTTCAACGCATATAATACACTTCAAAATAAATATTTACTATCGCCGCCAAGAAGATATCCTGCTGACATAGGTCTAACATATTGAAACATCTGCACTAAAAACGTCATGGTTAGAAGTGGCAGTGGTAGTAAGATTTATGAATAAACCAAAACATTTTTGATCTGTAAAAATTGCAGCATTGGTTTTTCAGTTTTAAATAATTACAATTTAGATTTTTTTTCTGCCTCATATATAAAGTGATATTTTACTGGACTGTTCCTGGTTGTCTGTAATATAACGAAAACGTATAAATTCTAATTGCTTTGAAGGTTTAGGACGTTACGTAAATTTATTTCGACTTTAAATAACATCGGTCCGATAAAAGAATTCAGTCGTAGGTTTTATTAGTCATTATAAAATAAATATATGTATGCTAAGTAGCATTTATCTGTTTTGTGGTTTGCATTTGACGTTTTCCTTGAAAATCGAATGCTTTATTCTATCGTATTATAATTTGTATTTCAATAATACGCATGTACATTTAGAATTAAATATATATCATATTCAATATTTTAGATAACAATGTAAACGGTTATGGTACGTCTTAAATGAGCTTCCGTAGTACGAATGGAACACATTAGGCATTTCTGTATGTCTTTAAATGAATTTCTCGTTCTAACCTGCCATAGAGACGCCCATTTGACTTCATATGTTTGAATCATCAACAAGGTAGATTAGCGACAAAGATTCCATGTTCCACATGGTTAGCATGTGAATTACCAGATTTTTGCATGTTGTAGACAAGGGGACATGCCAATAATTATGGTTGAAAGAAGATTTTGAAAGCCGTGTGGGTTTCTATGGAGTGCGGCAGGGATATTATTCTATAGCTCAGTATTACTGAGAATGCAACCCAGGCCTGAATAAGGCCAAATAAAAATCTGTAAAATCTAAATTTAAAATCTTTAAAAGTTCTGTTTGTATAAGAAGCAAAGGACGCTTGTAAGGGGTTGTCGCAATGTAATGTCAGAAAAAAATGAAAAGTTCGCTCTTTTGTAGCTGTAAAGGTGGAAGACATGTTATTTGATAAAAAAAAAAATGAAAATAGTGTGTTATGCTATTCTGAAATTAAACACGGCCTTGTGTGCTTTCAGCTTTATAAAGATATGTCTATCTCTGAAACCAGTTCCCACTTTGAACACACCTTAAATGCTTCTGATGATGATAAGTGAAATTTTTATGATGAGCCTTGCGAGGAATTACCAAACGAAACGTTGCTTATATTGTAATACATATGAAACTTTTAATCAAACAGACATCGTGATGTTATCAGATTTAGTAAATATTTTCTACACAGATATTTAGGGTTTATATTCTTATTTTTTAAAATTTTTTATGTAAACATAAATAATAATATAAAAAACTGTTGAAACATCTAAACTATAGCGAATTTTAGTTTTTATTTTAGATGTATGACAATTTCCAAATTATTTGCAGTTATTTTTTCTATTTTTTATAAGGTTTGCATCAATATCTTCCATTATAATGAAAATATTGGAACGATAATTAGCCCTGCATAGATTTTGGAAAGTTTTATCATGAATATATCGATGATTAACGTTTATTTAGCCCTCTAGACTTAGACAAAGGATTAGATTACCATCTTCAACGGGATATTCAAGTGACCTGCAATGATATGAAGAGTTTATTTTAGTATATTTATTATCCAAAGTTATATACTAACTGTTGTTACACATTAAAATTGCCTAAAATAGAAAAATAGAGTTGGCCAAAAGTGGCCGATATCGCAACCCGTCCTTTAATTTAAACGAGACGTTTGACATTTTTTTGAGTAGCTGTTTAATATAGTCAACACTATACATTTATACAGAAACTTGGCAGTACCTTAAAATCTTTTCACAGCATAGGCAACAAATACGAAATTTTGTGTACTTCCTTAAAAATTGCTATTTCTCAAAATGAATGTTGCCGATTTGTATTGAACTCATGGATGAGCTAGTATTAAACCATTTATGGGAGTGTTATTTGTGACTAATTCGTTTAACATAGCAACAGTATCTGACCACAGATATGACAGCCTTAGCTAAGTTTTAAATTTTAAAAGACCACGTTCTAGCTCCGCTATCTAATTTATGTAACGTCCAAACACTGTTTGCAGTTCTAGAAAGCAATCACCTTGTTGGTAATCATACATTATTGTTTTATACACCAGGAGCAAGCTGTTCTACTCTTTTAATCGAGGGTTAAATTTAACCAGAGGTTAAACTCAGTGATTTTCTGTACAATTTAACCTTTGGCTAAATAAGTTGATCAACTGCGCCCAGAGTGTCAGGATAGATAAGGACCGTTTTGGGTACCCATTAAACAAGTTTATTGTGAGCATTCACATGAATAAAACTATTTGATATCACTTTGGATGCACAGGATGTGCACATTTCGTCGATTTACGACTCTTCAGTTGTACTCAAGGCCTAAAATTTTGAAAACCCAAACAGAAATCCAAAACGTTGAAGGGCAATTAAAAACTAAAAAAACCAATAAAAGGGGTAAAACCAAACCCAAAGCTATGCACGAGGTAGCTAATCCTCAGTTTTCACAAATTTTATAATTTTGTAAGAGTAAAATGTATATATCAATCTCGGGCCAGAATTGAAATACTAGCAGGGGATACCCTCGGGGACTTGGAGTCCCCCCCCCAAATATATAAAATGTATTTGTACGAGCCTTAGGAACATTAAGAAATGTGAGATTTATAAAGGACGAGACAATGCTGGCTTGTTATGAATATTTCCTGCTTTGAACTATACCCACTCAACGAAATTCAGCGTTTTGACTTTAAATATAACGAGTTTTACTCTAACTTCTAAATGCCGCCTACTTAGCGGAAAGCAATAACTTTCAAATTCTTTCAATGCAACTTTTGTGAGATTGAACCTCCGATCTCTCACATTCAAGGCTAGCATATTAGAATGAGCCTGTCGGGTTAATTCAATACAAAAGAATAAATACGAAATAGTTCCATAACTTTTTCCCTTTTTAATTTAATTTCAGTTAATTTTTCTATATTTATTTTCTGTCTGTTCATTGATCTGAATTTGGAAATTTTTCTTTAACTTTATACAGTAAGGCTCAATTAAAACATCACCTCAAGTTAACTTCAAGTTAACATAATCTCCTGGTTCAAATCTCTGCTCTCGGACCAAAAACCAGAGAGTAGGACAGCTTCGACTGGTCAACCAGAGATTTTAAAGCAGAGATTAGGACTGGTCCTACGAGATTTGTATAATAATCGACTCTGCTAAAAGCTCACGCGCGACCTAGGACGGTCCTAGGAAGAACAAGGATTATTCGGGGATAAATAAAATGTTATTTTATTATTATTGCTTAATGATGTTAAAATGAGTAAATAATATTCCGTGCAAAAATTATAAAATATTTGGTTTCAATTTTACTAAGTTCTAATGTACACAAAGTTATTATCAAATGAAATAAATTACTCTTATGAATTCTCGATGATACTATTTAAAGAAAATATAAATTTTAAGTTTTGAAATATAAAATAAATTAAAAGTATCAAATTTTATTTCAAGTCAATACTGACACTTATATTTTGACTTTAAAAAACACTTCAGGTACAATCAAAATAACTTTTGTCTTAAGTCTCAGAATCTGGTATGGCTATATTTAACGACGTATCATCGATACAATTTTTGAAGTCACATAGAAAGTTTTAAGATTCGGTATGAAAGTTTTTGAGCTAAATTCATGTAAAAAATTCCGAATGTATAATATGTGTACCCATCAAGTTTGAAAATTGGTTGAAAATTGTGTTTTAACTTTAACATACTTATCTGTTAACAAAAAAAAAAAACACTTTTGTCATATATAACACACTCTGATAGAGCTACATTTGATTAAATATCAACATAAAATTGGTTGAAATTTTGTGTTTTTTCACAGCGAATTGAATTTGTTTTCAACAGATAAGTTTAGTGGCAGAGAGATGTTTTTGGATATCATAACAAATTTGCCGTATACGGAGTAGGAACTGCTTACACTTCCAGAGCATTTGGGTTCAGTCCTGTTTTTTTATAGGGGTTCGTTTTATTCATTGTTTTTTTTTAGTTTTCTGTGTTTATTTGTTGTGCTTGTGGTTGTTCATTTGTCTTCCCGGGGTACTTTCTGTCTAATGGATCACGTTTTCTTGATTGCTCCTTAGGTGTATTAGTCCTTTTGACTAATCTAACGTTTGAACATAAAATTGGTTGAAAAGATAAATTGTATGTATTTGTACAGTTAAATGTAGTTTTTTTTCATCTAACAAGTATTACGGTAAGTCATAGAGATGTGTTTTTGGTTACCGTAATAAACCTATCAAATTAATTTTTATAAAAAATTAATGAAAGTAAAAATAAGCAGATGACAAATTAGAAACTTGTATTTTTTCTTTAAAAACAGTAGCATTTTAACAAATATCACAATTTCTCTTATATCGCACAATCATATATAGCTAAATTTAACTATGGATGATCCTATGCATATGTTTAAAAAGCTAAATGTTTTGTCTTCTTCCTTGTCATAACGAAATAAATATCATTCATACGACCAAAGAGAATTAATTTTATAATTATATAATATATCAAATGTTTAACATATAAAAATGGTTAAAAAAAAGATAAATTATTAATTTAAAAAAATAAATTAAAATGTTATAATGTACTTATCTGACACATTTGAAATCTCTGCATTGAAATTTGGGACCATCTTATACACACCTCTTTATTCAAATGCTGCATTAATTATTTTAAAAAATAGCGTTATAAAAATTTGAAAAACCGCTGATTTTTTCAGCAAAAAGGTTTACCTGTATACATACACATATATGTGTTTACCTTAAAGGTTGGAACAATAAACGTCCTGACAGTGAAGGTACAATATACATGTCAAAACGTTAAGTAGTTATAATTACCCGAAACACACATGTTACGGAGAACAAATTTCTTTACCTGTAAATTTTCTTCAGATAAAAATCACACAAATAATTCGTTTTTCTTATAGGTTAAAAAAATGAAGAAAAAAAAACTTGCACCATAGCTCTTTATATCATGTACATGTATGTACTTTTGCTGTTTTGTATTTATAAATTGGGCATGAATTTAATATTATTAATTATTGTCATAATTTCATATATTGAAATTATAATCGATGTGAAATGTTACTACATATTTAAATAAAAAGTTTTAAAAAGTTTGGAAAAAGCGAAGAAGAGGGGTACGTGCCATAATCAATACAGAGTTATCGGACATGAAAATGGACGGTTCTACCCTAGAACCATTCATGACAGTTTTATCATAAACCATTCTGAATGGTTCTACCCTAGAACCATTTATGACAGTTCTACCGTAGAACCATTCTGGGCGGTTCTACCCTATAACTATTTATGACAATTCTATTCTAGAACTATTCATGACAGTTCTACACTAGAACCATTTGTGACAGTTCTACCTTAGAACCATTTATGAAAGGGTTTGTTCTAGAACCGTCCTCTCTGACAGAATAGTTGAGAGGTTAGAACTGATCTCAACTGTGCGTATTAAAATACATTCTGTAACAGATAAATTATACAGCATAGCAAATATAAAATGACAAACATTGTGTTTTTTTCACTGTAACAGTTATTATTATTATTTATTAGACACACTTGTACTTCAGATTTCCAATACTTTATGTTTATCCTCACAGCTTTATGAAGGGATATTTATTTTACAAACACACAATAATAGCTAAAGAAACCACAAAGCAAAAAACTTGATGTATTATTAAAAATTCATCAATATATGTCCATGAATAACACAGTCACAAAAAATGAATGAGCTCCATTTCTTCATTTCACTGGTTTCAGTAAACAATTAAGATACATTCAAATGTACTTCCATGTAGTTCTGTCTGTTGGGTTGCTTTGATTGATTGGTATGTTGATATTTCCTGTTATCCATTTTGTTGTTTATTCCAAAATAAGTACAAATCATTATCAGAAGGAATTGCATCATAATAATATTCACATCTCTTATGCCACCTTTGAGAACTTCAAGCTTCTTTTCCCTCAAGAATGTTTTGTTAACAATAGCATTTTGAAGTTATTTCTTTCACTATGCATAGTGATTCATTAACCGTCCCTCTGCAGCACATTTATTATTCAAAACTGAAAAAAGAATGGAAATGAACGGTTAAATTAAATGGATTACTGACGAGGGCATGAAATATTGTTTTATTAATTTACTGTTAGAATATTGTAAAATTTGTGAAAACTAAGGAGCATAGCTCTGTTTAAAATGGTTTAGCTTTACCCCTTTTGGTCATTTTGGGATTCTGGATTAGCTCTTTAAATTGTTGGATTGTTGTTTTGGTTTTCAACATTGTAGGCCTTGACCAAAACTGATGAGTCGTAAATCGACATAATGTGCACATCTTGTGCATCAAAATTGGTATCAAAGAATTATATCAAGAAGTTGGAATATTATATCATGTGTTGCAGCTCCCCATCCCCCTCCCGCAAAAACGTTGTTAGACAGAATGCACACAAAACATTTTCACGCACTACAGTATGAAATAACGGATATATGGATTATCTGAAGTCTTGACACGGGATCCTTACATAAATATGACAAAAGTTTAAGCAATGGAAATAGACTTTTGTGCTAGTTCAGCTAAATATACCTTCAGCTTTAAATGTACTTACTGTATGAATTTGTCATGTATGTTGTCACTGTCAAATTGGGGCATAATTACACTGAAATGTTTGTATTTTGGATATGTGGTTACTTTTGTTGACTTTTTAAAGTTTTGCAATAAGGTGTAGACATACAAGTGCGAGGGCCTATATAACTATGGCCATTTTTGTTTCTTTTGGTTTTCAGAAAATTTTATAGGATAATTCTAAGGGAGAGTTGGATTAAACTAAATGCATGTCTATTGATATGTAATAAGGCAAAGCAAACATTTCTAATTACATACCTGTGTATCTGGATGAATGTTACATGAACCAATCTTCCATAAAGTTATGAATTTCTAATTTTTATTGTCTGGTAGTGCATAACATGTACGACCAGTTGTTTTATTGAAGCTTACACTTTATAGTACACTCATAAGAAAACTTAATATATACTTGCTGATAAGACATGATCCAGTCAAACCAAAAGCTCCAACAAACCAATGTCATTTAAGTGTAAAAAGTTAACAGAAACGTTGTAGGAATTTAAAATTTCAATCTTAACATTTAATTTAGGAATAGTATCTTTATAACAATTTGTATGAAATAAAAAAAATGTATATCAAAAGGCGCAAATTATTTACACGTTAAAATATGTAGTAAAATTTAAACATAATCTAGTCAGAATCAAATGAGTGAAGACATATGTATTCCGTATGGCCAACTGAAGTATTCATACAGATCTTCATCAATCTTAACCAATAAATGAGAGGGTAGGATATCATTTATAATTCTTATACCTGAAAAAAATTTATTATCACAAATTTCTGAGATGTAAGCAAGAAAAATATGTTTGAAATTCTAGGTTTTTGAAAAGAAAGTTGAGACAAATTTACTCATATGCTGATAAATTTATTAAAAAAAAACGATCCAAGATCAAAATTAAATTCCTTAAAATTGTGTCCCAAAAAATAAATTGATGTTGAAAGGTTATTCTTTCAGACTCCTATTTTCATTTTTTCCTCTTAGTAAATTATCTACAGAGTAGTGCAAGATATTTTTTTCTGTTGCTTTTCTGTTTTTTTTAATCAAGTTTATATATTAAAATAATATAAGAATGCCTTAACGTTTTTCAATGGTCTTAACTAACTTCTGTAGAATTTTGTTCAACTGTAGAAGCCAATACAGTATGATAAATAAAAAAAATAGTTAGAAATGTGAAATTTCGTTAGACGGTGGAGTTAGATAGCACTACAAAGGCTGCTCAAATTAATGAACAAAATAGAAAGAATTAACCCTGCCATAAAGGGTTAAATCGTATCTAGCCATGGCGTTCGATAATTATTTACTTTTCAAAAGATTTGTAACTGTTTTTGAGGAAGACGCCATAGAACGTCTCCAGAAATAAGATTTTATAGTAAGGTATATTTTAATCTTAGTTTACCATTTATTATTTTGTAGTCGTTTAGATGTGTTCTTGCTGGACTAATCATGTCAGTCGCTGTTATATTCCTAATCGGCCTGGACTTTTATTATCTCTTGAAACAATGGTGGAATACAAAGACTATAGATAAATTCCAAAATAATCAAGAAGATATCAAATGGACATCCCAAAATGATCCTAACAAGGAACAAAGGGATTCTGAACGATGTCAATGGCCGCCTAAAGACCTACGTAAGTATTCATTGCTTGTACCCTCTTACAAAATAAAATAATAAAATCCTTTTTTATTGAAAACCTAATACAAAATAGATAAAGAACAGAAGTTGATAAAGATTTTTGTATTACGTATTGTATGGATTAGTTTCTAATTTAATTTTATATTGGAGTTTGTATTTTATCCAGTATAGAAAAGGCTTCATTCGTCCACTTATTTAGGGCATACACTTTTTTTGACTTACAGATTCGAACGTCTTGTTCTTGAGAGAATATTTGATGATCATCATTTCCTGCAGCATTAATTTTTTAAAGAAGCATAAATGAACTATATAGAGAGGAAATAATATTCCATCGCCACACGAATATTCATATGTACTATGTTCATCCAAAGGTCCACGTCGGTTATGGAACCTATATTTTTATATAGCGAATTTGGCCGAGAGGTCTAGAGCGCTGGACATGGTGCTATGCGAATAGGTACCATAGTGTCTCAACAGCGTGAGGTCGAGACCCCCCACAGACGGACAAAATTTTACAGTAATAAAATCTGATTTTAACAGTGTCGGGGTAGTGTTTAGGCCTATATATATATATATATATATATATATGCATTATCCTGAATTCTAATTTCCCTTGAGGTCCTTATGGTTTATTAAGTTTTATGTCCAAGGTGTGTGTAGTTTACTATTAAATCTGTTTACTGTTTATTTTCCTTAGGTATAATCAAATTCTTTGATACCAATTTTTATGCACACAATGTGCACACTTCGTCGATTTACGACTCATGGTCAAAGCCTAAAATATTGAAAACCAAAACAACAATCCAAATGGGCAAATTCATAAATGCCAAAATGAAAAAAAAAATGGATAAAGCCAAAACCATTTGAGGACAGAGCTATGCACGAGGGAGATGATCCTTAGTTTTCACAGATTTTACAATTTTCTAAGAGTAAATTTTATGCATCAATTTCGGGCTAGTATAATTGATTTGTTTTCATTTTCATTGGTAGTATACACATTTCGTGGTTCCAAACAAAGACTGACACAACTGAAAAATAAACAACTAAAAGATATTAAATGTGCAAGTTTGACATAAAGTGGGAAGGTCTACTCATATATGATGTCACAAATGATGTAATATATCCGTGGAATATAAGATTTGCAATATGAACTTTAATTGGGCAATAAAGAACCAAAACAACATTACGAAAAACTCGATATGAGTTATTGTTAATCAGATTAAACCTTTGACCAGTTATCCCTAAGGAAAAATACAATTATTAAAAAATTTATGAGGGCATGGTATTTTTTCCAAGTGAGGACAATTCCATTCGTTTTGGTCCGAGGCATGTCATCAAAGCAAGACGGAAGGTCTTGACAGATAAGAAAATATTTTGCTTCATTTATCAGTTACCATGCATTAATGGTAATCAAGTTATAAACACCTTTCATCCATAACGTCGCACAATGAAGTGCAATAAACTTGTCAAAAGATAACTTAGTTTGAAAAAAATATCCGCAAAAAATATTGTTGGTAGGTAACTCCCAGGAAATATTTGACATTTGGAATTATAGAGTGCAGCTAAAACATTACCTGGACACATTAAAAAATTATTGATATTGTACTATTGCACCCAGAGTGAAAGGCAGGATGTAGCACCATTCTAAAAATGCTTCGGGAATGCACTAAATACGCTTGTGATATGGAAATATATGATGTTATTGACTCTTGAAAAACTTACATTTACTGGGCCTTTCAGTTTTTCAAAGCTTGAAACATACACTTGGTTGAACGTATACATCACAAAAAAAAAAAAAAAAAAAAAAAAAAAAAAAAAAAAAAAAAAAAGGGGAAACATGTTAATCGTGTGCTTGCAACGTGTGAATCGTGATCGTTTGGATCGATTTGAATCGTGCAACGTGTATGAGATTTCATTGGTCTAGACAAATATAAAAACGTGTGAATTCGAATCAAAGCATTTTTCAAACTCGAATTAAAATATTGAACTTTCATCTGTGTCAAATATTTGAAAATAGTGATATTAATAATCCCGCACAGTTTTTATTTTTGCCCACTACTAATGTAAATCATCCAACGTATTTGGTTTAAAAGAATATATTAAATAAAATTTCTTCTAAATTAAATAATGATATAACTAGCATACCCAATGTGCAACTTAAACACAGATTTGAATGTTTTAAGTAAAGTCGAGAAATACCAAAGGGATATTCGAAGGAGAGAAAAATCATAACAACTGATAAATTCGAACAACGAAGACAAGACCAAAACAATACATGCACTACAATTAAAAACTAAAAACATATGAACAACATGGACCCCACCAAAAAACCGGGGGTAGACTCAGGTGCTCCGGAAGAATAAGCAGTCTCTGCTTCCTGCAGGACACCCGCCATGCTGTTCATGTCAAATCCGATATGAGGAAGGGATTAATTTATATCTTCATAGTACATATTTTACATAAGCAATTGTTTGGTTATTATGTACACAATAAATGTGCTCTTTTGTTTAAAGAAGCCATAAAATATTGTTGCGTAATGATTATTTTACTGAAACATTTATTATTCTCATCATATCAATTTTGGTTAATATGCTATGGTTGATTAGGTAAATATAACATCAGTCATTGATTTTTAATAAATTTAAAATACATTCCAAGTTCTGTCTTTAAAGTTTAGTAAATTTCCCGTTATAAAAAATAATATAATATAATACTTTTATCGTACATATTTTGGTAAAATCAAATGCAATCTTTAATATTTCACAGCTATTTATATCCGGCATGAAATTTTATTAATTCGTTTCGTTATATTATTCTCGTATCTTACAAACAAAATGTTAAGAAATTGCACGATCGAAAATCGTGTAACGTGCCTTCGTGAGGTTTGCATGTGACGTGCGTATCGTGTGCGTGTATTAAACAATTCGTGTGGGTGTAACGTACCAATCGTTAAACGTCTACAGTAAAAGAATAAAAAACAATTATAATATTCAATAAATAACAAACATGTATATTCATTACTATAGAAAATCGTCTTGCAGAATTATTACAGTTATCTTACATAACAATATTGTCAAGTCTCTATAGGGGTGGTTTTAACGTATTTGCACGTATTTATAAGCAAGTTCACAAACAGAGTGGTGGCTTTCTGTGTGTTTATTATACCCCCCCGAAAACGAAGTTTACGGGGTATATAGGTTTCAGTCTGTCTGTCCGTCCGTCTGTCCGAACTACGTGTACATGCTTTGTGTTATCAATTCCCGTTACAGCTTATTCGGACCTGTTTACCGCTACGATTTTAGCGTTACCACTACGATTTTCAGACCCCCAAATTACGCCTTCCGCCCTCTTAAACGTTTTTCTACGTCAACTAAGTAAAACGGTAAAAAAAGAAAAACGCCAAATAGGCTCGGAACCTTTCGCGACATGTCGATATGCCCAGGCATAAAGTTGAAGGACGCTCGAATGAACGTTGACTTATCCTCACGGCGCTTTGACTGATGGTAGAACTTTTGTCTTTGCAAACGCCCATAAGATTTTGACTCGGTATTATTTAATGGCGGCATGATGAAGCCAGTAAAAAACATGCCAGCCAAACGTGAATACACTGATCTTTGGAAATTCCTTCAATCTTCATCAAAAGGCGAACCCTTTTGTCCTGAGGCTAAAAGGGAGACAAATTTATTATCTCCCTTACCCACATTGGTTAGGAAAAGATAACTCACTCTGGTTCCTCATTGAATGCAAATATGTTGACAGGTGCTCTTTTTGTTACTCAAATGTAGAGACATATTAATTGCAAAATTGTTTAAAGTTAAAGCTTAACCTTGCATCAACATTTGTCACTAGGTGGCCGACGACCGTTAAACAGAACTGTCTTCGAAGTATACCAACTAGAAAAGATGCACAAATGGAAATTGATGAATGGAGGTCATTATAAACCACATGGTTGCAGTCCGAAAAAAAAAGGTCGCAATAGTTGTTCCGTATAGAGACCGGGAATCACAGTTCAAGATATTTCTAAATAATGTTATCCCGATGTTGATCAGACAAAAGATAGAGTTTGGGTTATACATTATTGAACAAGTAAGGAAAATTTTTGTTGTTGTTGTAATTATTACTACGAACTACCAAAAGTCTAAATAAAGAAATTATTGTTTGAACTGGATATAAATATTACTTTATATTCTTAATATCTGCCTTCACTTGTATTTTATATGTCACAAGTGTCTTGATTTTACTTAATTTTGTCCGATAGTTGTCTGAATTAGTCCTGTCATATTTTTAGTTATCTAACAAATACATTATTTTGTCTCGGCTTGAAAAATGTCAAAAAGATCTTGACGCATTCACGATATTATTGATATGTGATAAACAATTTGAACTAATCTAATATGTATTATTTGTCTTCATGTATTCTAAACTGTCTAAATATATTGTGTTTGTTTTGAGACATTTTAAACTTTCAGTGATTATGCATAAGCCTTTGTCGACTCACGGGTATAAACAATTTTATAAATTTTTGGATCAATTTCAGCCATCTAATTTCTCTAACTTATTCATTTCCTCAAAACATTTTTCATGAATATACACTTTCTTTCATTTACATATTTACATAGTCAGTTACAATGTAACAATATTGAATAAGAGAAAGTATGAGCTTTCTACTAGGCCAGATTTTTTATTACCATTATATTCATAATGATCTGAATTATATTACTTAGAAAGTCCGTAAGATATGGTACATGCTACTAACAACTTGTACAGATGACTGTATTAATGAAATTAAATACCTGGCATTGGAATAGTGTGCGTGTAACGTGGGAATCGTGTGCGTGTGGTGTGCTTTTGACGAGATTCGTGTAAAGTGTATGAGATTTCATTGATCGATAAAAATATTAAAATTTGCGAATTCAAATCATAAGATATTTCGAACTCGAATTAGACGATTGTCGGAACTTTCAACTTTGACAATTGTCTAAAAAATGTCTTAGTAAATATTTTGCAGTTTCTACTTTTTTCTAATACAAATGTAAATAATTCAATTATTGACCGTTCTTTTGTTTCAAAATAATATATAAAATACTAAATTAAATAGTCACATATCTTACATTCACAGTTGCAAAAAAAAAAAAAAAAAAAAAAAAAAAAAACAGATGTGAACTTTAACTTGCTTGATTGTTAAAAAACATCTCTAGTTATCCTAAAAAGCGAGAGAAATAATATTTTTTCTAATTTTCTGACAAATGTCGTGTCATAAATTATGGCTAAATAGTAAAAATTTATAATGAGCAGGTGTTTGTGATTTTTATTATATACCCACGACATGATGAGTTTTGTTTTAAAGAAGAAATACGCTATTTTTGCGTCATGTTTGTTTCACTGAAATTATTTTTATCATCGGGATATTAATTTTGTTTAATATACTATAGTTAATTAGGTAAAATTAAAATGAAAAGGTCAATTTCAAAAATAAATAAATTAAAAATATTTCACAGTTTTGTCATTAAGAATTGATAAATTTCCCTTAAAAATAACCTTAATAACAATTGCATATGCAAATAAATAGTTTGTATTTATCAAAAAAATTCAATGTAGATGGTATTACATCGGGTTTCTTTTATCACAATACTGTATTTAAAACCATAAGCAATATTTAACATTTCAGTGCTATTCATATCCTCCATGAAATATAATTAACTTGTTTCCTCATATTCGGTTCGTATTTTATCAACACATTTTATAGCAATCGCACGATTGGAAATCGTGTAGTTTGGCATGTGCATCTCGAGTCTTGCATGTAACGTGCAAATCGTGCATGTTTATGGTGTGAATTGGGTGTAACCTGCGAATCGTGTGCCTGCGGTTTGATGCGTTGCACATTCAACTATCTGTACAATAACTACTCTCACAAAATTATCCCATAAAGGTTTTTGGAACTTGTACAAAATGTATCAAAATACTGGTTTTGATTTTTACAAAATAAGCGTAGAATCACTGAAAATTAAATATATGTACACAGATTTGAGACTGGAATTATATACTGTAATTCTTACACTTGATATAATACGAAACTGGTCGGAGAAGCAAAAAAGGAGTATGTAGATGTGATTACGGGCATATACGTTCTCAGTGATTCGATGTGTCACACTACGATGTGGTACCCGGGCCATGCTCTTTGTATAAAATTAACAGATTTACTAACTGCATTGCGGTTACAAACTAATTTTTTGCCATGAAAAGATAAAACTTTAATGAATAACCTTTAAGAAAATGAACTTTATGCCCATATTTATATTTGGCAATTTTGCTTGTAAAGAGAGATTGCTGTTCTTGGTGCGAAAATGAAAAGCGAGAAACAACTGCTGTAATCATAATATTTAAAGAACTCTGAATAGGTTTTTTGAAAAAATGGTTAAAGAATAAGAAATAAAGGTCATTCATT
The DNA here is from genome assembly GCA_028015205.1 of Mytilisepta virgata. Lineage (NCBI taxonomy): Eukaryota > Metazoa > Mollusca > Bivalvia > Mytilida > Mytilidae > Mytilisepta > Mytilisepta virgata. The sequence goes on along the minus strand of CM051520.1, from coordinate 316,442 downwards.
TACTTGTAAAAACCTAAACAAAACCCAATGTTTAAACGCATTTCATATATAAATATGGGCATAAAGTTCATTTTCTTAAAGGCATTGCTTTTTTAATGAATGTTATTCTCAATAATTCAACAATACGTCTATACAAGTTGAAACTACTTTTTTGGAAGAATTTCATTACAAGTTGAAACCTATATCAGTTGGTTTTGTTTACATTTTAATTGTCATCATACTGGTTGCAGGATGTGCAACTGTTTGTACAGGTACAATTTATACAAACTATATAAATCTAAGAATAATCTACATTTGGTTGATTTATTAACATGATGATGATAAATCAAACAGGTATTTAATTCATTAATACAGAACTATTCCTGAGTAAGAAATAAAAACAAATATGTGCTTAAAATCTTCTATCGAAAATATTTAACTTCACTGTATCACACTTTTCAAAGGAGGTCAAAGAATTCAAACATACCACTTTTACAGTATAACATTAATCTTTACGTTAATGTTCTGGACGAATAAATTATTTTCTTAAATATTTCAGTATTCTTTTTATTTTTTATAGAAATAAATTAATTTTTTTTAACAGTAACAGTTAATTACTGTATTTGTTATAGACAAAGGAAGGATCGTTTAATCGTGGAATGCTATCAAATATAGGCTACAAAGAAGCAATGATGGATATGTCGTACGATTGTGTAGTAATACACGACGTTGATGTTATTCCTGAAGACGACAGAAATTTATATATCTGCTCCCACAATCCAATTCATTTGGCAGTTAAAACAGAGCAACATGGATATAGGTATGTTGTAACATATCATAAGATACATATTTAGAAGAAACATACAAACATCTTGTTATTAGTATAAATAAGACTTTCTTTGCCAAAAAACACATTTCATCTAAGGGGAAATGCCTTATTACCCATCTATATATTGTATGCAATCACTCTGTAAGAAATACAATCAAACAATAAACATTCGCTACTGACAGCAAAAATGCCTTCAAAGACCAATGTCAGTCGTTTTGTTAACTACAAAAGAACATGTTTTTACTGTAAATGACTGCAAAAAAGAATTGGAAATGACTGCAAACGATGTGTCAGACAAAATAGTTGGTGCTATGGTTGAAATATGGCTGCCGCAACAATTTTTAGCATTTCATAAGACACGTATTAACTGACACAGCAGCTTTTTTAAGTTATAATAGATTATTTATAGATATTTTATCCATGTCAGTCACTTTTGTACTATTAAAATGTTTTAAGCGTTGTTACAAATGTAATCGGACTTGTACAGCATTTACCTTGGTTGTGATAGTCTGAATATGACTGCATCAACGTTTTACATGTTTTCAAAATCATAAGTCGTTGTATCAAACACCATTCGGGGATCTGTTTTAACTTTGTGGGGTGTTATAATTCAAAGAATTTAATTGAAAAAGAATTATCTGTTGTGAAATAAAATAAAACAACGGAGAAAATTATACGGATAAAATGTAACTTATTTCATGTTTATGTTACTTTTAACGTTATGATTTTGAAATAAATACATGTATGTTTATAAAATATGACTGTTATGACACAATATTATTAACAGACACCTTTCTGTGATTAGAACGGTAGGAGGTGTGAAAGTCTCTCGAAGTTCTGTAGATAAACTAAATTAAAGTACATTAGAGGCGTGCTCTGGGCGATTTTTTTTAACTAATACTATTTCATCGTTTTTTTTTATAGTTCAGTGATTAATGATAATCCATTGGTTAATGAAAAAAATATGGCAAGAACAAATAAATAAAATATCTGCAATAGTTTCTAAAAGTATAATGCAGATATATTTAACATCGAATTTTATAATAAAATAACATTATCTGTCATGTATTTTGCTGTTGATTGTTTTGATTTGATTTGATTGATTTATATTTTCATTTTTTTTTAATTTATTTTATCAATGAAGGGGATTGGTGGATTTATTCCAATTATAAAGTCTGTAAATGCAGACGATAAAATTTCAAGCAAAACACTTTTTTACTGTTTTTCACTAAGTAAAATGTCAAAATTATTGATCCTTTAGATGAAAGAGAAATTATTCGTTAATGTTCAGAATTTTCAATTTTTATGATACCCGTTTTAAATGTACTATTAATAATTCATATTTTTAATATCGGAGTCCAAAAATATTTTACTATTCTTTCATTTCGTAAATGATCTACAACTCAAAGTGAGAATTATTTATTGACATACATAGACCAAGTCTGAATTACTTATTAACAAGATATATTTTTAAGATTTAATATAAATTAAATAAAACAATTACTTATATTGGCTAATCAATATATTTTATTTTAAAAACTGATTCAATAGCTTCAGTCATGTATACATACACAGTGAAATAATATCAAATACATGTATCATGATCACATTACTAGACAAATGTTATTATGCACCTTTTCACAGGATCATTTATTTGACACATGCTGACACGTCACCTTGGTCCTTATAAATTTATTATTGCACGTCAATATGAAAGCCATAAACTTACGCCAGCATTAAGAATTTTTGAAATCTGATAAAATAATAAACTGTTTACCATACATTAAAATAACGTTAGATATTTTATATATAATCAACGCAAATTGTTTTTAAGACGCTCAGAGATAACTATGTTTAATTCAGGATTATATTACATTCTATTATATACAAATTGTATTCCATTACAAAAATATCTTTTATTCAAAAACTGTTGAGTTATTTAAAAAGTAAGATTTAGTAATTATATGACAATTATCCCTTCCTCATATCGGATTTGACATGGACAGCATGGCGGGTGTCCTGCAGGAAGGAGAGACTGCTTACTCTTCCGTAGCACCTAAGTCTACCCCAGTTTTATGGTGGGGTCCATGTTGTTCATATGTTTTTAGTTTTTAATTGTAGTGCATGTATTGTTTTGGTCTTGTCGTCGTTGTTCTCCGGAGTTTGTCAGTTGTTACGATTTTTCTCTCTTTCGAATATCCCTTTGGTATTTCTTGACTTTACTTATTTTTCTTTTATCAAATTAAACGACTCAAGGATACAAGAAATGACACTGCTTAAGTCTTTTAATTTGATAAAAGAAGAATTGATTGTCTTATAATTACAAAGTGTTACTTTTGAATTAATTTAACAGTTTTTAGATAAAATATAATGTGACAAATAAACACCCTGTAAAAGGGTGTAAAGCAGCAGTTAACTGGTAATGTGATAATCTATTTGACATTTATTTCGCTGTGTATACATAACTGAAGGTATTTAACCATCTAAACCTAACACTAGCCCTAACCTAATAAAGAATATTGATAACCCTATTTTAGTTATTATTTTATTTAATGTCAAGAGTATATTATTTCATTAGAAATATATTTTGTTAATAAGTAATTCAGACTTGGTCTTTACATGTCAATAAATAATTCTACCTTCAATTTGTAGATCTTGAGAGAAAAATATCTTTTACGACAAAACATAATAAAATATTTTGCACTCGGACTTTTTAAAAATTTAATAATAATAGTAGTTTTAAAAAACTTATCATAAAAACTGAAAAGTGTCAATATTAATGAGTAATTTTCTCTATAATCTTAAGGAACAACAATTTTTATTTGATCAGTCCAACCCCTTCATTTATAAAATATGTCTATCAAGAAAATAAATAAAATAAAATAAAAATAAATAAAAACTATTAACGGGAAAATACATGAAAGAGAGGACAAAGAAATGCTGTCAATAGACAGAAAAACCAAGGAAGACAAATGGAAAACCACAATCACAAAAACCACATACTGAAAACTTAAACAACAATGAACAACACGAACTCCAATGAAAACCAGGAGTGAAATCAGGTGCTCAGGAAGGGTAAGCAGTTCCTGCTCCGTATACCTCACCCACCATGAAGATCAACACAGTCAATCCGGTGTTAGTTACAAATCGGTAAAGGTACATGAAATTTGACGACAGTAGGAACAGGTCCGACATCATCTTAGGTATTGGAACATTATAACGGCCAATCAATTCGTGATGACAATCGTAAAATTTCGGAACATTTTCTATTATACAATACGTCAAAAAAATTTCTACATAATACTTTAAAGATATATGTATATATTTGTCTATTCATTCCATATTTTTTTAAAATTTATCAATGGGTTATTAATTAATCACGCAACGATTAAAAAATCAATGAGTTCTTAATAGTTGAACATTTCACCCAAACCACGTCTCTTATGTACTGCAATTAAATTTATCTACATAACTGCGAGTTACTTTCACATCTCCTACCGTTCTAACCACAGCAAGGTGTCTGATAAGAACATTGTGCGAGTGGACGTTGTCATAACAACTCATCTATACTACTAAAATTAAGGACTAGATTTTGAAAAAGGTTGTCACAAATATATTTGTACTACCACAACACGCTAAGTGTATTGTATATAAGCAATGAGAAAGTAAGTTCTGTGTCAGTTAAAATGTGCATGACGGAATGAATTGTTGAGGCAGTCATATTTCAAACAAAAGCAGCAAATGTTTGTCTGGCACACCGTTTGCAGCAAATTGCAACTATTTTTGCAGTCATTTACTGTCACAAAATGTTCTTTGCAGCTAAAAAACGACTGACATTGGTCTTTACAGTCATTTTCCTGTCAGTAGTGATTTAACGCTGTAATGAGTTTGATAGCCTGGTAATGTTTTTGAATTTTTGTCAGATGTTCAGAATCATCCCCGAATCGCCACCTTGACAGGAGAGTTCCATTTTAATGTCACATGGGAAAAGAGAGATAGCCCAATGTCACCAACGTTATTGCTGGTCAAGTGGCCATATTTTTTAGCCCAAAAAAACTCGTTCAATACACATTTTACCTTCTCCAAGATATGAATTATGATAATAAAATAGAACAATGGTTTTACCAGATTCGCCCAAAAATCGATATCAGCTGCCTTACGTAAAGAATATAGCGAGTTGAAAAAAGGGGGAGGGGGGGGGGGGGGGGGGGGGGGGTGGACATTGACCGTGAACTCCCTTGCATATAATTAACTGACACGCTGGTATCTTATAACATTTCGTTGGTAAAAAATGTTAGAACTTTGCAGGGAATACCACAAGGAATCTATTAATACCAAATATTACCCATCTATCCTTGCATTATTTACACAAAAGATGTCGACATCAAAGCGAAAATCAATGTTGTTGGAATGTTATTTTAAGTCATACAAATGATTTGAAAGATAGATATTATTGATGGAAAGTATGATAAATTCATGGTTTTACATTTCTTGTCACAAAACATGTTTCTGATAGATATTTCCACGCAGATCTTTATTTTTATTCAGAACAGGGCTTTTCACGGTGTGAAGATGAGATGTTTAGATCCAAATATGAAACCTAATAAGTACTCGACCATCTTAATATATATTAAATGAATAATATAGCAATCATGTAGTAAGGGGTAACATGGAAGTCAGTATTCCCAATTCATCCAAAAAGATGTTTCTTTCTCCAATTATTAAAAAAAAATGCCCCTTTTTCTCCCCATTCCAAAAATACATTCCCAATGTTTTACATATTTCTTTACACTTTTCATTTTTTTCCCATTTTCATATCCTCTTGGCATATATAGTAATTTTCTTCTGAGACAAGAGCCTGTGCCCTCATTGTAGGTGTTTGATGCCTCTGCATGGTGGACCCCAGGTCCCCGAGGGTATTATCCAACCCAGTCGTCAGACTTTTCGGACATGATTATTCATTGATTTGTTATAGAAATTACCAGTATTTAGCAAAATTCAAAGCTAATAGAATTACTAAGGGTTCATTCCTTGTATTGCACATGGTAGATCTCCTTAGCTGAATTTTGGCTTCCTATTTCGGTATTTTTGGTTATGAGTACTTCTTGTTTTAAAATATGTTTGGTTTTTGGTCTTCCAAATGTTTCGGTTTTAATGCTGCTGATGAGAGATAACTCCTTGAAATGCGTCATATACAGCATAGTATAAATTTACTATATCTAAAATCAGTATCTTTGGATTGTTATTTTTTTATGCATAATTTATTGAATAAAGACAAAAAATGACCTTTTATAATTATTTTTTTGAAAATCTGCCCCTCTTTTCCTAACTTGGACTCAAATCAATAGCTTAGTCACTAAGGAAGCTGGTACGGATGCATCAGGGGGCAACATCCCCCAAATGATGAAAAATATGAATTGTTTGTTTGAAATTTATTTTTTTTTGTAAATTTACCTCCTTAGTTTTTGGTCTGAATGGCAGAACATTTGTTATAACCCCCCCCCCCCCCACTTGCCGTTTTCCCTTACCTTTAATCCTGGTCAGTGAGGTTTATAGCTATTTGCTTCTTGCGGTGATTGAGGTGTTACAAAATTAAGGGACCTTTATTTCTGTTTGTTTCTATATTTGATAAGGAGAGTTCCAAGCATGTCCCTAATCAGTTTTCTTATTGCACAACCATGTATATTAAAATCCCATTTAACCTAAACTCTTTGAAATGTAAAGGTTCTTGCAAAATTTTACACTTTTGACGGGCATATACAGTACAGAAAGAGACATACCACGAGGAATCACCAACATTGTGGTGTCCCACTCTTAAAGTGGTACTTAATATTTGCATTCAAAGTGGTACAATTCACCACTTTCAATCCAAAAGAGAGTAAGGAAATATCTAAAACAGAAAAAAAATATTGAACACCATTCTAAGAGTGGGAAACCACTATGACGGTTTGATTGCTGAACTCCAAAAAAGACCAAAGTATAAAATGGAACCAAAGTGATTTGTGAACATATGTACCTCAGCGGTTGGGTCATAAAAGTTGAGTAAGCTTTTGACCATAACCTTTTGACCTACACCATAGACTGGTTTTCTTTCTTGAAGTAAGCTTTTGACCATAACCTTTGACCTACACCATAGACTATGGTTTTCTTTCTTGTACACGAAACACCTTTTACAAAAAGGTAATAGTCATGCTGTTCCAAATTTAATCTTATAGTTATATGGACACGATTTGTGATGGGCGGACAGACAGACATGATTCTGGGTGAATTAATTTTAAAATAAGCATAAGAATTAATTTAACCCAACTTTATCCATATACAGGTTACTGGTACATCTTCAAGATTTTGATTGGAATTGCTTTTACTGGTAAAAAATAAAAATAAAAGAGACAAAATGACCAGCATTTTCATACATGTGTACAAGTACTTGGGTTGCAATAACTCTTTCCATGGGACAGAACAAAATGATCAGCATTTACATATACAGGTACTTGGGTTGCAATTACTCTTTCCCTGGGACAACACAGGCATTTACATATAAGGGTACGTAAGGTGTAATACCGACTTTCCCCTGGACAAAACTCTTTTTACTAGTAAATTCTGAAATTATTGGACAGCCATCACAAAATAACTATAAATATGTTGAAATCTGCTTTATCAATTACATGTTTGTAAAGCTACTATTAACAGCTTTAGCCTCGCCACCATATAGCTGAAATATTGCTGATGTGGCATAATGCAAACATCATTCATTCATTAACAGCTTTAGCAAAATATCTTGCACACATTTGAAAAATATGTTATAAGCCGTGGTCACTATTTCAAAAAAGAAACTCAAATTGATCTGTGTCTGCTAAGCGATTCATAAAGCCCAGCTAATTGCAAAATTAAATAAATATGACACTGTTGGAAATTGTTTAAAAAGAGGAAAATAATATATAAATAAAAAAGTTCAAAATAAATAATAAAACAAAATAAAGAATTAACTTAAAATAAAAGGCAGCTTCATTCAAATTTGTACAGTTCATTCAGTAATTATAAAAATTAAAGTCCTTAAATATCCAGCGACCATCACTGTTCATCAGGACTATTCAGCTTTGCTATCCTTATAGTGTATTACAAATTCATTAAGTTTGTACATTTAAAGTTAAGTTGACAGGATGCAGACACTATTACTGGTAACTGTAACTTTTCTGTCTTTGTAATATATTAAAAAAGTGTGTTTAATCAAATCCAAAGTGACAGCAAAAATTAAAATATCCATGAAACAGTTTATAGATCCATTATTCACTGATCTTATTTTACAGGTTTTCTTTTTTTCATAGGTTTAGCATCCTCAAGGAACTGTTTATATACGTAGCCACGCTAGATCCATATTCTTTGCTATTAGCAAAGGTGTTTACCTTTACAGTATCTGTGTAGTTTTTACGAACCTTGGCTACAAATTACGCTCTTCAGATTTTGAATCGTTCCATAGCACACATATTAAAAATCACAAAGTTCAGGATTTAACTATAAAAATGTGGATTGTTATAATTAGCATAAACAGGTCTGCATTAGTTTTTCCAAATCAAAATCTCGTAAGGAACAGGTGAACGTCTTGATTTATTATTCAGTGGTCATCAGCATTTCTGAAAAAGAAAAACAATCACTAAAAATGTCGTTTTCATGAATGTGCTCATTGTTTTTGGTAGAATTAGAGGTTGAATTAGAGGTTGTTCATTGTAGTTTTTAATTTTACAGTTTTTTTTTATTTGTTTCAGGTTGTCCATGTCCATATTTTATTTGATTTGTTTATGTCACTTTATTTTGAAATTTGACAAATTGCTTTAAAACTGGTTACCCTTCACACTACTGTCTCACATCGAATATATTGATTAGATGTGTTAAGCCTTTTCAGTAACCAAAGCAAGAACCATGTGTTAAGCCTTTTCAGTAACCACAGCAAGAACCACTAGATAGAAATGTTATACCCTAACTTATAGTAAAAGGGTCATATAGGTTAACCATTGTCTGTCTGGATCTTTGTTAAATGTTTGCTTTTTATTATCCCCTCGCCCAACGAAGTTGGGAAGGGAATATAGCATTTCGTCCATTCGTCCGTCCGTCACACATCAGGTTAAGGTCCAGATCTGGGATACCACATGTCATACCTCAATCATATTTGGTCAGTAGACGCATCTTGCAGAGTAATGAAGCTTCCATGGACAATTGGGTCAGTTTGGCCTATATTTTCCGCATGAATGACTGAGGTTATGTTTTTGGTAAGGATCCAGATCTAAGATACTGTATGTCATACATGTACCCCAATGATAAGGGAGGCGAAGGGATTAGCTGTCGTTTTCCATTGCTCCGTCGGTTTATTTTGTCTGTTTCACAGTTTCTACACAAGTACAGTATATGGTATAGCAATGATACATGTATCTGTATTATGATAGATATTGGGTAGTACAACAGTTAATTTTTAATAATTGGTCACTTTGAGCTACATTTTTTGGCTTGGTTGACTTTGTTAAGCGTTTGGCTTTAGGTCCATTTACTAGTTATGAGACATGGCACAATAATGATACTCCACATAGAGCTCACATTCAGCCATAATAGTAACTTAAAAATTTAAATAAATTCACAATACATACCATAAACTATTTTTTAACTACAAGTCTCTGCTCTGAAACTGCATGATCTATTTCTGCAAAAGAGAATAAATATTGAGGTTAAATTATTATCTAAGAATGAAAAAACAATAACATTTATATCAACCTTTAGTAAAACTGAATTATTCACAATATAATTATAAATGTACACATTCAAGCCAACCAAGGATTTAATTTCTAAATGACAACTCATACCAACAGCATCATCTCAAATCAGGGTTCTGAATCAAATTATTTCCTCAAACTCATGTTAACTCTCAGCAATAAATTACTTACATAAAACAACTATATTTGTTTTATATGTCAAAATAAAAAATACACCTGGACATATACAAATAGTCGGAGTGTGTTCTCAAACACAACTACAAAAATTTTTTTATAAATGTGTGCTTTGGTTAATATGTAGCCCCAAAAATCTTATTTAGACCAATTTTTACATATTGTAAACTAAATAGAAGGGATATAGGTCTAAAATTGGTTTTAATATATGATTTATATGCGTGTCTTCTCTGACCGATGACCACTGCTGATTAGAAAATGGCTGGAAAAGGAAAGCCATGTGTCCCAGCCTCGGTTGCAAAAGTTGCGAAAACCGATTGGTCATTATGCTAATTTTTGGAAATTTGGGACATATTTCTTACTATGTTTGGGTAGATTTTGACAACGGAGCAAATAGGATGGAAGTGTGTCAGTCATTTTCGGCATTGTGGGTTAACCCGCCATATTTTTACATGCAAAATATAGTCAACTTACACACTTTCTTTTCTCGAAATTCCGTTGTAAGAAGACATATAAATGGCTCAGTCACGTTGGAACTTCATTAAATATTTTTACATCTGTATTATTTGCAGATAAAACTGGTTCACAGCACAAAATTCTTGTAAATACCCGTGGGCAAATTGTAAACAATGTTTGACGACATGCGATGGCAGCGACACCGCGCTCAAACTAGAGTTACTCCCCTTGAAATTTTGACATTGGATATAGGGATGGAGGCGGGAAACCTTAATGCGGCGATTCAGCTGTCTGGTTTTATCCATTTGAATGCCATAGTTTATTTTTCCCGCTAACACCCATTTTTCTTTTCAAAAATCATTTGCATGCAGAATAATAAACCATTTGTAAAAATCTTATAAAATCCTTGCTATTATTTAATGGTTTTTGAGAAATAAAACGTTTCAATGATAAAGCCATGTAAAATCAAGAGAGCATATTTTTCCCGCCAAATTTTCAATGGCTTATATCTCGAAATCAACCACAAGGACCTATAATTTTTTTTCGCTCTGTTAGTTCCTTTAAAAATCCACTATCAATATTTACTAGTGTTATGAAAAGCTTGTTATTTTGAAACTGAGCAGCCAACATCCTTAAGTATTTAAAATCATGACGTTGCCGTAGTTCTGCATTAACGAGTTCTAACGTAACAATGATTTTATGAATAGAGTTTTCAAAAAAATGTTTTTGTAATGGTAGTTGATGACTTGTCAACTAAATGTCTGTTTTCTAAATGCATGAACACTGGTACTCAAAAATAAATCAACAGTATCATTAATTTACAATACTGAATTTTCCATTCAATTCGAATGGTATGTCTTATATTCCAGATTAATTTATAAAGAAAACGTTGGTGGAATCACGAACTTTTCTAGTAAACAATATGAACAAGTTAATGGACTTCCGAATCGGTTTTTTGCTTGGGGAGGAGAAGACGATGATTTATATGACAGGTATTTGTTCTTGTAGAACTTTTACGTTATTGCTACGATCCATGGTTATACAATCATGCAATTAATTGCTCATTCTGAGCCAACCATATATCTTAAAAAGAATCAATTTTTTTTAAAAAAGTTAGCTTTCTTTGTCACACGAGCTTTGTATGATATAATAAGAGATGGTCTATAAGTATGTCTTTGCTTACGTGTAGTTTTCATATCGGGCACGTTTAATGATCATACCTGTACCTGTGGTTCCAAAAAAAGCATCGGCAACTGTTTTCAATGTGAAAAACTCAAGATATAATATCAAGACGAAACAAAGTCATTTAGCTTTCTCTCTAGAATGTGACAGTGGGAGACAAAAATGTACGATAGACGTGTGGACCTCAACATGTCTTTACACTAAATGAATGAATGGTACAACGCATTATATCCCAGCGATGACCAACTAGTTTTTCAGTACGTTCTTTCAGTGATAGAGTTTAACAGCGCGCCAGTTGGAATATATGGGCAGAACTGCTTACTCACTCAGAAAACTTAGACTCACTCCCGGGATTCACATCAGTTTTTGTTGACCATAATTGCCAGCTGGTTTTTTGATTGTTAATTGGTATTACGGTATTTTTCAAAGCCTTTCAGGTTTTTCTTTCGTTGTCTTTTTTATTTTCTCAAATTACTTCATTTCTGGAATGACTGGTAGTTGTAGGAAAAGATATTCATTTACACGATAAAGCGTAACAAACATATGTATGTATTCAATGCAGTCTGATTTAATTTATTTTCAGAATTACGTACAGTAATTACACATTAATTCGCCCCTTTGCAAAATTTGGATATTGTGGTAGCATAAAGCATGAACTATCCGCCAAGAATAACATCAGGTATACTATATAGATCAATTGTTTACTCTCATAAATGCATTTAATCTTCAATTTTATGCTTCAGTAAAGCACTTAGTCTTATTCTTCACATTAAAAAAGCGTTTACTAAGTAAATGATGATTACTCAAAATAAGTACATTTTAGTAAAAACTCTAGTAATTTATTACTTGGTTTTACTTAACCATGATTGTTTTTACTTATTATCCCCGCACTTCGAATGAAGTTCGGGGATATTTGTAATCGGTCCGTCTGGCCGTCCGTATGTCTGTTACATACACATCCTGTTTCATAAATGTTAACGATGAACGAACGATGTACGGACGTTGAACGGACGATGCACGGACGCTGAACGAACGATGCACGGACGCTGAACGAACGATGTACAGCTACCGACCTATTCAACCTTCCCACTCAAACGAAATGAACACGAAACAAACACCCAAACGAAACGAACGAAACACTAACGATTAATTCGTTCGTGCACGCTATAATCGTGTGTACACGAGAGCTGATCGATTTTTCGTGTTGAAACGCTTGTATCGTGTTCACACGATATTCTCTAATATGGTTAACTAAAAAAGAAGCACAATATTGATAAATTTTGAGAAATATTCGCCGATACGAATAAATTTTAAAGTATATAAAACTTTATAAGTTTTAAAGAATAAATGGAATCAATTACATTTATATATTTATTTGAAACAATGTATTACCATGATTTGCACATGAATCCTTTATTGCATTGTTATAATAAAATAAAAATTATTTAAAACGTTTAAGATTGATAAAGAGAAGTGGCTAATAAATAATGTTGCGTTTGTGTAGATGTTTATAGATACATGTATCGGTCGCTCAAGTTAATGTTCAAGGTTGTATTTTGCCGTAATACTACTATTATATATGTATTTATAGATAATGTGAAATGATCAATTCTTACTCTAATGTATATGAAAATTGAGAACACGAGTTGTACATGTATTTGCAATTGAGATAATATACATGCAAGTTTTTATTGTCGAAAACTAAAAATTTTTAAAAGAAAATCAGTAAAAAAATATTTTAACACGAAAATACACACAAATGTATAAAATTTAGCAGGAAAAATTTTATTCAATTAAGAAAATTAATTAATATTTATTTAAAACAAAACGATTTCATTTGATTAAAAAGAATAAATTCATTAATATTTCTTTAAAACAAAACAAAAAAAAAAAACAAAACAAAACAAAACAAAACAAAACAAAACGAAACAAAACAAAACAAAAAATAAAATAAAATAAAAAATAAATAGTTCATAAAATAAAGATTCCCCAGCAAAATAATTCTACTTCAACATTAATAATGAATCTGTTTGTTCAAAATTATTTCCAATTTTATTTTATTTTTTTTCAGTGGTTGTTCTGATTTGATAAACTTGTCTAAATCCATGTCAATTACATAAAAATATTTCTGTTTTACTTTGATAACCTAATAATTTTCATTTTCACACCTGAGATAAACAGCATCCCTATCCCTGTCATAAAATATTTATAACCCATGTCTGGATTACAGGCGTCATAAAGAAATCATAATGACACTAATTAAAGGGCCTCAAAGCAACTCTGTTTTACTTTCAATACACAATTTAGATTTTCATGGATAGGAACTATGATTACATTATTTCCCGAATTTTTCACAATATCAGATGAAAATTAAATAAACTTTTCAAATTTCTCCCCTCATCTCTGTAACAATTGCTTTTAATTATTTTTTTTAGAATCGACCGGGTAAAATTGGATCTTTTGACACTTCGCCGATCCTTAATTCTGAGCTTTAAATTTTGATAAATGAATAGTTTTTTGTCGCTAATGTTGGTGTTTTTGTGGAATATTTAAAGGGAAGGACAAATGCGGCTCCAGAATTAACATACCTATTGTAAATATACTTAAATATGTTTGTACAAAACTTCATTGCGATATTTACAGTAATAAATGTGTATTTAAAAAAGAAAGGTTTTATGAAATGAAGCACTAGATAGTCGGCCATCTTGCCGACAAAAATGTAGATGGTGACGTCACGACCTAAAATGGATGAGGATTTTTTCACAGCATGCTACCATTTACATACGGGCATAATATGGGGGAACTGGTCGTATAATTACCAAATTATAGCGATTATGTCATAAGTATGTTACTAATTCAGATTCGGTAAAAAATATTTACCCAACATAATATATGTAATTATAATTATGTAAAGACATTAATACGAAAAATTAAGAATTAAATGAATTGTAAAGTAATTCTGAATTTCGTCACATCGGGAAGAACATGGAAAATTATTTGAAAGTTTTCACTGGTAACGCTGAATATTAAGCTTTTAATTAAATGATTGGAATAACATGCCTTTAAGGTGATAATCGCTGTTGAAATTATGATGAAAGTGGTTTATTGGCGTTAATTAACACCATGAATGAGAAATTTAAGTAGATTTTAAACGATACGCCATTTTCAATGGTTATAAAACCATCTCAGTATTGAAATTTTGTGTTTGTTCGTAGGATTAAAATAAATTTGTTTATGTGTAATAAACATGAAAAGTTCGAATTACTTACTAGCATTTTTTAATTTATCACCTGAGATAAAGCAATAATTGAATTAATTAAATTTAAGTACCAACCATGCGAACTTAATAAGCGGCAATTAATCAAAGAATCAATTGGCAATTTCATTTTCTCAAATAAAAATTAATCTTAGTTACAGATAGTATAAAACTGGGGTAAATGACTGCCTCAATGTAACTAGAATATAAATTTCAAAATGGCAACTTCGGGTTCAGATAATGAAAGCTTTTCGCTATACGAATCAAATTTTTATGAACAAGGAATTGAAGCATTCCAATATAGTTGGGATAGTATCTTTCTTCAACATTCTGTTCTTATTCTTCAACCCCAAGATTTTTTCCTGCAGAAGATATGAGCTTGTAACTATATTTCTAGTTCTATATGTGTTTTTAGCAAGACATATTTAGAACATAGAATACTGATTGCAGAATATAACAACTGTACTATGTTTACAAAGTAGAAACAATGTTTTTAAAACATTTATTACTACATATAGCATTGTATAAATCGCAATAAATTCAATGGTTCATTCACCGCTTAAAACATCTTTCAAATCACTTCGGTTTTAACATATAAATATATGATTCTAAAAGATTCCAATTTTTTTAACTGAATCCAAAAAACAAAACAAAATTTAAAACAATTGACGAACATCAACTGAATACACAATATGGGACCATAGTTCCGAATTAACCCGTCATTATATAAATATTTAGAGCCGTTTAGATCTAGTGTTTTTACAAATAATTAAACAATGACTCCTTTTGCCAGGTGTTCATAAATTTTTTTTCGATTTCATGTTGATTATTCTGTTAAAGTTTATTTTACTATAAATGTATAATTAATATGCAAACAAAAACTTAAACGTGGTGATTTAACATGATTTATGATTACCAATGATATACCTGTCGCTCACCTCAGTGAAGCCATAAACTAATTAAACTGATAATGATTGTTTATAATTAACATGCCAACAGATGAAAAATTGCTTGGTTTGGCAAGGTTATACAACAAGAGAAAGGTTAAACCTTGTTAATATACGCATTTTTATGTATAACTCGTAGTCTTTATTCTCACTTTTTTGTAGGAAAAAAAAACTATAATAAATATTGGCTTCAGTATAAAAGTATTGGAGAACAAACTGAAACCTTGAGGTTAGATCGATATACCGATCATCTGCATTTTTATTCAAAATTACTTTCACAGAGTATACAGAGTTGACACATTCTTTTTTCAATTTATTACTATATTATTTAGGAAAAAGAACAAAAAGAAATATCGAATTTCATGTAGTTGTAAGATTTTATAAAATAATCATAATACTTATAAACAATGACAAAAATTTATAATTTACCATTAAATTCTCTTCATGTTCTTAACAATTTAAAAAATCTGAAGATGTCTTTGATACCAAAAATTAAGATTAACAATAACAAAAACGCAGCAACAAAAAAAAAAAAAAAAAAAAAAAACAATACAAAAAAAAAAAAAACCTAACAAGTTTTCAGGTATACTTCGAAGTAAAACTAACAATTAACCTGTTTTCAATATACATGTAAACATTTTTCTTTATTTTTCTATATGTTTCGTATTTTGTTGGAGTACAACTTATTTACTTCTATCTTATATTTTGATACCATTAAAAATACACTAAAAAATAATAGGGAAGTTCTTGAGAAAGTGTAATGCGGTTTTAAACATCTTTAATCACTTGTGTGAAATTAAAGACTATCAAATATGTGTCAATATTTGTTTTTGAAGCGATAACCGGTTACGTATATAAGAAGCATCATGTTTACAACTTTTAAGTTCACCATAGAACAAAAATATAATAACTTTAAATGAAAAATATTACTAAAATTTCAATTGGTTCTCCGTTTTCATATAAATAAGACCAAAATGAATTTACTTATCATCTATGTTAATTGGCTTATTGAGTTGACCAATTGTTTTACTGCATCCAATCAACTAAAGTATTTAAGGCCTAGTCGTTACACATGCAGAACTGAACATTTCATTCGAAACAATTATATACAGAAGTCATAAAAGATGCCTAAGGTAAGTTAACTTATATCCTTAAGAATTAGATAGACAATATGCAAAAATATGAATTATTGTAGCCTCGTGTAATATACGTCCTATAATATTTCTCCAACTGACTGTATTCTACAACATGACGTTTTGTTAGGGATAAATACCATTTTCTCTTTAATAGTAGTAAAAACAAAGACAGGCGAGATTAGCATGTCAAATTCGTTACCGATTTCACAAAACTGTGCAGATTTATTCGTTAAACCAGTTCTTGAATAATGTCATTGGAACCCCCAAACATAAATATGCAATAGAAAAAATTCGATCCAAGATATATTTTCGCTGAACTGGTTGCGACATCATAGTCGCCCTTTTATTAATAACGCGTAAATAATATACCATTATATCCGTATCTATCTATATTTCCATAGTATTATTTTGGTGGTGCTTTGCATTTGGTACCAAGTAACATCCGAGTCGAACACACCTCGCACCTCGAACTCACAACCTCAGTGTTGACAGGGTAGAGACTTGCAATAAGAGTAAAGCGCCGTAAAACGTACGGCCGTATTTGCATAAAATTTACAAATTATGACTGACAAGGTACTTTAATATAAAACCTTAGAATAAGAGAATACAGACAATGTTGTATTTGTGTAGAAACTGACAAATAAGTTTGGTACTTTTTATAAAAAAAGTAAGGCTCATTTGAAGTGAATAGTATTCAATATATGTATGACTGCATGAAAACAAAACAACTTATAATGCATAAATTCCTTTGGGAATACTGTGTATTAATGTGTAAGTAATTGTGTAAGGTAAAGAACAAAATAAAATGTAATAATACACCGGACTGAGGATGCGTTCAATTCAGCTCTAAAGATTTCAAAATGTTGCAAGCTCATACGTAAGTTTTCCAAAAGATTTTAAACATAAGTAACCGGCATAATTAGCAGTTTTGTATATAATTGAAAATAAGGATATATTATTCTTAAAATTGCAGTTAGATTATGTTACGAAAAATGTATTAATTAATTTTCGTCTATTTCCGTCTTGAGTTGTCATCTCGAAGTCATAAATTAAAACTTAATTAAATTTGAAAAATGATAAACAAAAATTATATAACCAAGACTATTCTACCAAATTCAGGAATCAGCGACGGGTCCATGTTTTAAAGAAAGAAGCATAAAATTGCTTGCAGAGCGGAGCGAGTCGGAATAATATTTAGGATGGGGGTCCAAAATATTCAGTTTCTAGTAATTTATTCCCAAAATGTCTTAGTAATACAACTTCTCGGGACATTTTCCAATAAGTGTACTTCTTCAGATACAGGAAATATTTTTTAAAGTGTGAGCATATGCCCCTTATACCCCTGCCTGAATCCGCCACAGTCCCTTTTTAGCTTAAAGGTAAAACATATAATTTTTAGACAAAATTTTTAATTTATTCTTTTCTTAATCTACGTATATTAAAGATTATTTGTAGTCATTAGTGTATCATTCCATTCAAACTTGCATATATAAAACATTATAAGCCCATGTTGTAAGAACGCTGAGATAAACTAATCGGCTTGACATCTGCGTATATTCAAAATTAAGGTATATCATGTGTGTAAATCATGTGCCAAGGTAATTAGACATACATGTAATCAAAACAGTGTACACTATAAATTTATCTTATAATAAACATTGCAAAAAACATTAAGAAAGTATATTTCGACACATTATTTTATATTTCTTCACATAGGCTTGAACCCAGTCACCAGTTCAAATTGTGAACCCGAATAAAGAAGTAAGGGAATTTTTCTAATATTTTGTGTGTGTGTGTGTGCTATTTTTATAAATTGCGAACACTCTTGTTGCAGAAATAAATCGTTTACCGACAGGGAGATTCATTCATTGAGATAAATTCTTCATATTTGAAATATTGACTGAGATTTGAGATTTTTCAGACTGGTAAGGAATTTGCCATCTTATTAAATCTTGATGACAGCATGATATTGAATTTAACATGATAAATCGCATTTCAGTCGGATATCGTTGTACATTTTTACCTCACTTAAGTCTTTCTAAATAATGGATTTCACTGAACAATAAGTACGCCACAGCTTTATAAATGATAGTATAATAGCAACTTAATATATTCGAAACAGAATTAATGTTTCTTTTTTAAATTTTGTTTGTTCGAACATTTTGTTTTTAATTACTCAAACTTACTCAAACAGAAGAAGCCATACGTGTTAATCAGTATCCAAACATTTTAAGCAATAATTCAAAGATGAAAGAAAGTTTGAATTGATTGGAAATATCAAGGTAATAATTGTTTATTCGTTCAGCTTCTTTCGGTAATTAATCCAGGTGATACTTTGACGGAATCCGCCACGTGTCAAGAAAAGTGAATTTCTTCGTTATATATAAACATTCATATATCGAAGGTAACATAGTGTTTTTGTACTTTATTAATTATCAAAATGTGAAAAAAGATAACTTCGTAAGTGTTTTTTTCACAGTGATAAGTGTACTTAGTTCGAGCTATTCGGTGTTCAGACGTACCGTCAACATTCGGGAAAAAAACCTTGCATTTATGTACCGATTAAAGACGGCATATCTTTTTGTATGAATGGGAGTATAGAACAGTTACGTGATTGTGCCATGTCAATTTCATAGAAGTTTGTTTCATTGTCGCATATCCATTATCTTTTCATTTTCATCACAACCAGAGTGCAATTCTTTGCTTATTGTTATGGGTACATATAAATTTATGAATTCATTATACGCTTCATAGTTTATTTATTTTTATTTTAAGAATTGTTAAAAAATTCTGAAATAAGTCGACGTCGATATAAAGATGACCCTTTATAGTTGTAACGGGATTAATTCTTCCAAAGTACTGCTTCTTCAAACAAATCACCATGGTTCACTTGTTAAATGGTAATGTATAAACGATAAACAACTGACACCTTTGTATGTTCTGAACTGGGTAATCTCTGCATGGCGACGTTTATACATGGTTAGTTGTATGATTTTAACGTACAAATGCCATGTAGTCGCAAAAGTCGTGATAACTTTAATAACTACATTATATTAAATGCCTTACAACTTTGTTTTACATTGTTTAAGCATTTTTTTTTTTCAAATAGTTACCGCTGTAGTCGTAATAAATAAGCGTCTAATTTTCCTAAGACTTGGAATATTAAAAAATAAACATTTAAAATCATTCATAAAAAATCTGTTCTCAGTTAAATGATATTTGTGAATTGTACCCTAGATGACATTTTGCATTTAAAATTAAATCATTAAATAAAACATTTTCAGCATCTGTATAATATGGTTTAAATGTGAGTCGTGATAACTTTAATAACTACATTATATTAAATGCCTTACAACTTTGTTTTACATTGTTTAAGCATTTTTTTTCAAATAGTTACCGCTGTAGTCGTAATAAATAAGCGTCTAATTTTTCTAAGACTTGGAATATTAAAAAATAAACATTTAAAATCATTCATGAAAAAGCTATTCTCAGTTAAATGATATTTGTGAATTGTACCCTAGATGACATTTTGCATTTAAAATTAAATCATTAAATAAAACATTTTCAGCATCTGTATAATATGGTTTAAATGTGAGTTATTAAGAGTACCAGATTCTGTTAATAAAATAATAGTTCTTCAAATTTAAATTGATCGTATATTTAGAAACTTAAGTAGTAATTTTATTTTCGATATTTATAGGTACTAAATAACGCAGCATTTTACAAAACATGAACAACGTAATTATTTTACGAATTCGATAAGGAAAATAATTAACACCAAACGTTCGGTCCACACGGTTGTATCGTGTTAACATGATACTAGCTTGTGCACACGCTTCAGTTCGTTTCAACTTCGTGTATACACGATCGTTTGATCCCACCCACACGCTAGTTGTCAATCAAAATCGTGTACAAACGGAATGAACGAGTTTATTCACACGGAACGAACGAAACGTGCACACGAAACAAACGAAACACGAAACGAATACGAAATATTGGGGTGTTGAATAGGTCAATAGCTGTACGGACGATGTACGGATGTTGAACGAACGCTGAACGAACGATGGCCTTATACCAGAGGTCATTCATTTGAAGAAGTATCGCAACCGCATCCGATACGTCAATGTATCTGCATGAAAAATGAGTTACATGTAAATCCAATGCTTTTAACAAAACTCCTTTCGGCATGCATTCCATATAAAACTTTTTTTTACAAAACGGTCCTCTTAAATAGACTTATTTCTGATGTCGAAAACAAGTATAGAAGGAAAAAAGAAACTGTAGTTTTAACCTTTACTGTTTTTTCTGATATTACTAGCTCTAGTTCATCATTTAAAAGCTCCCAGCAGCTGTTAAGATGATGAACATCAATAAAATTGCTGTTAAACAGGATTTTTATATAATTGATTTCATGGACAATTGTCTTATATACATTCCTCTTATATACTGACGATAAGAAAATTACGTAACTCGGTAAAAGGGTCGAGTTCTCGTGAGTGTCAACAAAATGCTTCTGGGAATATTAAAATTAATTTAATTAATGAGTTGTTATGACATTGTCCATCTGGATAAAATAGTCAGCAGAGGTCTATTATTATATCTATAAAAGGTTATTTCACAGTGAGGCAGATTTATGACATTTAAAAAACAAGAACATTACTTTCAGATTTTCTGCTGTAGCCTGGACTTCTAATTTTGTTTTGAAAAGATATAAATAAATGAAACCAAAAGTGTTGAAATTTGTCAATAAATGATAGGTTTTCAGTCTTTTACTGCTTTTTTATTATTGAAAAAAGTTTACAGTGATTATTTTAGCCCATTTTTAATCTTATACTATTCAACAAAAGACTTGTAAAATTTTATATTTTATTTTTATTCAGCATTTATTTCTGTTTGATATTTATTATACTGTAGAGTTTTAAATTCACTCAGAAGTGCTTCCTTAAATGTGTCCTCTTGGTTGGTTATTGTAAATTTTACTTATGATAAAGAACATGATGATCACATTTGTCGCTCATTAAACACTAGGTGGTTCCCTGAACTTCTTTTATAGGTATATTGGTAGAATTTTTTTTATTAAATAAGGGCCATTTTATTACATTACTAAGGATATTATGGACAATTACTGTTACAATAGCCACCTTTTATATCCAACAATAGCGACAGGGTAACTCACAATTGACGAATTATGACATTTGGGTCCTCTAAAGCCATTTTATTTATTTCCATAACAATGTCTTAGCATGGAAAGCAAGGAATAATCGATTTTCAAATAATCGAAGGGTGATAAAAACATTTTATTAGTAATATCTATCCTCCAAGTTACTTTATATTGATTCCTTTTTGGGCTATTCGGTATGAAAATAAATATTCTATTGAGCTAGCAAGAAAAAAACGTTAAGATCGTCCTGCTTATTGCTTTTTATCTAATTTAGTAGAAAAGGTTGATTCAAGATCAATTTTATTTAAAAAGGGGGACGTCAAAACACCGCATAGCTCGGGCTAGTGCACTTAGTCTTTTGAAAAGCATTAGCGGTATTTGAAATGACTTTTGTCTGTAATTTTACACTTTTTAAAAATGTATATATAATAAAAAAAACAATAAATCCAAAGTGGTTTATAAATTTGCAGAAATAATGAGGTTTTACAAGTTTTCCTAGCGTTCTGACCATTAAGGGATTTGTCACCCTTTTTAATCACTTATTAAATGCCGATAAGAAAAAAGATACAAGAAAGAGAACAACTATACATGTATGCAAGGTTTATTTAGAGTACATATATCAAGCTTTTTAGAACATATAATAATAAGTGAAGCTCTATCAACTATTTGTGACATAATGACTATTTTAGGACAATTTATCATGAATAATCGTATTGAAAAACGCGTCGTTATTAATTTGATTTATTGATGTTTTGTTTGTTATTCTGGACAAAAACAACTGTATAACGAAATAGTTTTACTTTGCTATTTATATATATGTATATGTATAGCATACGGGTCAGGAATTTTGTGACTTTCCGATGTTGGAGAAAAAAGAAACCGTCGTACTCATAAAATCAAGTTCAGATCACACACAAGATTATCCGGTAGGACCTAAAAGCTTAACAGTTAAAAAGTCAAATGGTTCAGCTTCCTATTTTGGCTAAGTTTATTATGAAGGGCTAAGTACACTAAGCCCGGCCTATACGGTTTTCAGACGTACCGATGGAAAGAGTCTTTGTTTAAATTTTCTTAATATACATTGATAATATTAATATATAGAAAGAAAAAAGCGTAAGTTTTTTTTATCGAAATAAAGTAAATTAGACGCTGTTCATTTTACGTCTTGAAAGTTGTGCTTAAACTGATATTTACATTTAACCTTAAACAATGGCAAAATACTTATATGTATATAAAGTAGCTTGGCAGTAATTGATTTTTTTTAAATGACTAAATACCTACAATGAGGGAAGTTACACTACCATACCACATTCTCAATAAAAGATCGCTTAAAGCAACTAGTTCATCAATGTTTTTTTTCAAGAAAAATGGGACACGCAGGTATAAATTTCTTGTTCTAGGTAGAGAAAAGGCTTATTTCGTGAAGAGCCACTCTGATTCTGACAAAAAGTATTCTGAAGATGAAATTACAGACATGTTAGATTTTCTCATAGACAACATATTCGTTGAATTTGGCGGTCTAATTTTTCAACAAACAATCGGCATTCCAATGGGAACCAACTGTGCTCCTCTCCTCGCCGATCTGTTTCTGTACTCATATGAAGCGGACTTCATTCAAGGGTTACTACGTGAAAACAAAAAGAGACTAGCCCAATCCTTTAATTTCACTTTTCGTTATATAGATGATGTGTTGTCGTTATATAACGACAAATTCCAAGACTTTCTACATCTTATCTACCTCAGTGAGCTTGAAATTAAGGATACTACAGATACATCAAAGTCCGCTTCATATTTAGATTTGTTTCTTGAAATAGACTATGAGGGACGTTTGAAGACAAAACTTTATGACAAACGTGATGACTTCAACTTTCCTATTGTTAATTTTCCTTTCTTGAGTAGCAATATACCAGCATCGCCTGCATATAGCATCTACGTTTCTCAGCTTATACGATTTGCAATGGCATGCGTGAGTTACCATGACTTTCGACAAAGAGGATTACTGCTGTCACAAAAGCTCTTTAACCAGGGTTTTATCAGGGAAAAGTTGATGTCATCACTTAGGAAATTTTACGGTCGTCATCACGAATTGATTGACTATTACAGTGTTCCAATATCTAAGATGATGTTGGACCTGTTCCCACTTTCGTAACCTTTCATGTGCCTCCATCGATTTGTGACTTCCACCGGATTGACTTTGTTGAACTTCACGACGGGTGCCGTATACGGAGCAGGAACTGCTTACCCTTCCGGAGCACCTGGGTTCACTCCTGGTTTTTATAGGAGTTCGTGTTGTTCATTGTTTTTTAGTTTTCTGTGTTTATTTGTTGTGCTTGTGGTTGTTCGTTTGTCTTCCCGGGTTTGTCTGTCCAATGGATTGCGTTTGGTTTGATTGCTCTTTAGGTATATTTGTCCTTTTTCTTAATACAAGTACATGTATAGCGAAAATTAAAACTAAAATATACGAGCGAAGAAGCGAAGAATGACATATAGCTTTACACTTTTAAATAATCCACTTTACCAAACACTGTTGACGAATACACAACCAGATAATAAAAGAATTCATATAAGCAATAAATACTCTGTGATGCCCGTTTCTAAGCACAAGATGTGATTATTTTGATGACTTACTCGGAAACAATCGTAATTTTATTTTATAAATAATGCAAAAAAGTGTTTAAATCAATTCTTATTTGTTTAACTAGAATATAAAAAATTATAGTGATCAAATATAAAAAGAATATTTACAATTGTAAATTTTCTTGAAATTTACAACCTTAAATTAATGTATAATGAATTTGTTTTACAGAACATTAAGGTGAAGTCATTATTCGTAGGTCTATAATATTTTTTGACATTTTTATAATTTTTATTTATTTATTCAATTATTTTTTTATTCATTATAATAATAATAATAATTATTATTATTATTTATCTTTTTCTATACATTTCTGTATTGTTTATGAAAAGGAAGGGGCTAAAATTTGTTTTCAAATAGAAGAGGCGTGGTCTCCATAAATGACCAATAACCGTAGTATACGCTGAATGTACGCTGAAGCAAACGCTAAACGAAACGATGAACGATATACCATTTACCAAACGATGTACCATATGCTAAATAAAAAGCTAATCGGTACCACTTACCATACGATAAACGATATCATAAACCATACGTTAAACGAAACGCTAAATTTATACTTGTACATAGACAATAAAGCACAATTGAAATCAAATTTTATTGATAAACGGAATGATTCTTACTGTCGAATTGTGATCTTCTCATTTCCTAGCAGACAGTGCATGCGTAATATACCAAATGTACTTGAATTCTGGAACTAGTCATTAGGACGGCTCATGCGTAGTTTAAATTCTTTAAATCAGAACAAATAATTTGCTTCCAAGACGTTCAGCTGATTATTAATTAAAATACGCAGACTATCACAAAATTTTTTGAATTATAATATGTATAATTTTTAAATAACTTTTTTCTTTTAACTGTAATCTTTATATTTATTTTTTCATTGTTTTTATTTATCATACCTTATTATCCGACTTAGGGAATACATATTTGCATTTAAAAACATTTATTTATTTATTTGTTTTTTTTATTATTATTTCATTTTTGTTTCGTTTTATTATATTCTGACTACTAGGTTCGACCATTTTTAGATAATTATTTTGTTTCTATTAGATTGTGTGATATAGGATTAATGTGATCTTTTATATTGATATTTTTTTCTAAAGTAAAAATAAAAGACTTTTCAAACCTGATATATGCTTATCTTATGTTTTTATGAAGTTTTGACATAAATAAAGTCCATACATTTCCTACTGTATCTTAAAAGTCTTCGTAGTAGAAAAACACAAAAGTTAGCTTTTCAAACAATATTATGTTCATACTAAATAAAATTAAGACATATCAGTGTGTGCGATATAAGACACAAGTAATTTTTGTTGTAACAGAAGTGTTTTAAAGCGAAAATACAAATTTTAAACTTGTTTTTACTTTCATTAATTTTGATAAAACTAGTTGATACATTTGTTACTCCGTGACTTACAGTAGTTCTTTTTTGATGAAAATTTCAATTTCACAGTAAAAAAACACCGAATGTAGCTTTTGAACTAATTTTAGATTGATATTTAATCAAATTCAGCTCTATCAGAGTGTGCAGTATATGACAACAGTGATTTTTATTACAAAAAGTAAAGTGAAAGCATAAGTTTCAAATTTGACATTGTACATATTTTATACTTTTAGGAATTTTTGACATGACTTTATGCCAAACATTTCATACAGTATTTTACAAATCTTCTCTGCAACTTACCATGATACCTGTGTGATAATCTTCTCTGCAACTTACCATGATACCTGTGTGATAAAAATATTCATCTTCTCTGCAACTTGCCATGATACCTGTGTGATAAAAATATTTAATTTTACCGAGAAAAAAACTTAGTTCAATTTAGCCATATAAGATTGTGCGTTATAACATGTATAAGAGAAAAGCGATTTTTTTATGCTACTGCTTTTTAAGAAAAGATACAAGTTTCTAACTTGTCATATGCTTATTTTTTCTTTCATTAATTTTTAATAGAAATTTGGTTGATAAAGTTGTTACGATATCCAAAAAAAAAAAAAAAACTTTCTGAGACTTTTTTGATGAAAAAATTTCAATTTCACTATGAAAAAAAAATACAAAATTTAGCTTTTCAACCAATTTAATAAAATTCAGCTCCACAAGAGTGTGTGATATATGACAAAAGTGATTTTTGTTATAACAGAAGTGTTTTTTTTTAAAGTGAAAATACAAGTTTAAAACTTGACATGTACTTATTTTATACCTATAGGAATTTTTTACATGAATTTAGTTTATAAATTTGATTCGGTATCTTAAAAAGTTTCTCTGTAACTTATGTTAATATTTGTTTCATAAAAAAAAAAATTAAATTTCAGAGTGAAAAAAAAACACAAAATTTAGCTTTTCAAACAATTTAAGGATCATACCCAGTTACATTTAGTCATATAAAATTGTGCGATATAGGATAAATATGATTGTGTTTATAATACTACTGTTTTTTAAGAAAAGATACAAGTTTCTAACTTCTCATATGCTTATAAAATTGTTACGATATCCCCAAAAAAAAAAAAACTCTCTGCGACTTTTATTATTCATTATATTAAAAATCTTCTGTGCAACTTACTATAATACTGGTTTGATAAACATAATTCCATTTTACAGTGAAAAAATATCACATTTAGCTTTTCAAACATAAACATAACATGATACAAAGTTAAACTTTGCTATATTAGATTGTGCGATAGAGGAAAAATGTGATTTCTGTTAAAATGCTACTGTTTTGTAGGAAAAAGTACAAATTATTAACTTGTCATATGCTTATCTTTACCTATTCCTTAATGTTTCATAGATATTTATTTGATAAATTTGTTACTGTATCCAACAAAAGCATCTCTGCAACCTACCGCAATATTTGTTAGATGAAAAAAAATTCAATTTCACAGTAAATAAATACAAAATTTAATTTTTCAATCAATTTTAGGTCCACACTTACTCAAATTAAGCCATAGCAGAGTGTGCTATATAAGACAAAAGTGATTTTTGTTAGAACAAAAGTGTTTTTTAAATGAAAATACAAGTTTCAAACTTGACATATGCCTATTTTATACATTAATGAAGTTTTGACATAAATGTAGTTCAGAAAATTTCATACGTATCTTAAAAAGTTTATCTGCGACTAACTGTAATACTCGTTAGATAAAAAAAAACAATTTCACAGTTGAAAAAAAAAACATTTTAAGGATGACACTTAGTTAAATTTAGCCATACCAGGAGTGTGACATAAGACTTGCAATATTTTGATTGTACCTGCAGTGTTTTTTAAAGTCAAAATATAAGTTTCAGTATTACAATAATAATAATAATAATAATAATAATAATAATACATTATTTAAAGAGAGTGACTCAATTAGAGTAAATCTAATTTTCATTGAAGCCCTCAGAGAAACAATAAGTACAATATATATTTATAATATGAACATGCATATTACAATGTATATTATCAAATAATTCCATTTTACAGTTTGTTTTTAAATTAGACTGTAATGTAAATGGTTTCATATTTTGACGGCAGAAAACTGAAACGATTTCTCTAGAAAATTCATATTAGGTCTAAGGTCTAGGTTAAAAAAAATTATTACCCGAAAAAGATCTTAAATTATATCTTTGAACATGTTCACGATTTGATGTTTGTAGAATCATGTATTCTTACATTAATTCATTGTAATAACTTGAAATGAATGTTTATGTATATTATACTGGTCAGGAATTTTGTGACTTACCGAGAGAAAAAAATATTAAACAGCTGTATTTTTTGTCCTTTTTGCATTGCTCTTTGCTTCGATAGGTTTTTGGTTTCTTTTGGCAATTTTATACCCCTGAATCTATACGTTTGTTTTATCATTTTTTATAGAATTGTTATGGATTTGCATAATTTCTGTTAATGAGAAAAAACGGACTTAACATTTTTTAACTGGGTGGATAGTCAGGGGCTGATCAAAATGTAATGCGATCAAGTTTTTTGTGCAATGTACATTTCATTGAACGAATTTGTTTCAATGCCGTTTATATACAATATATATAACTGATAAAATCAATTTCACCGATCATACATCAGTTTATTCCTCAGGACTGAAAGCTTAACAGTTACATAGTCAAATATTTCAGCTTCCTATATCGTCTAAGTGCATTTTGACCTTTCATGTGCCTCCACCGATTTGTGACTTCCCCAGGATTGAGTTTGTTGAACTTAACGACGGGTGCCGTATACGGAGCAGGAACTGCTTACCCTTCCGGAACACCTGGGTTCACTCCTGGTTTTTATAGGAGTTCGTGTTCATTGTTTTTTAGTTTTCTGTGTTTATTTGTCTTCCCGGGTTTGTCTGTCCAATGGATTACGTTGTTCTGATTGCTCCTTAGGTATATTTGTCCGTTTTGAAGGGCTAAGTGCACCATCCCGGGCTATACGGTATTTAGACGTATCTACGAAAAGGGTTTTTGTTTAAATGATGTAAACATATATATACGTTGATAATATTAATACATAGAAAGACAAAAAGAGTAAGTGTTTTACCGAAATAAAGTTAATTAGACGTTGTTTCTTTTACACATCCTGTAACGTAAAAGTTAACACTTTTAGCCGCCGTGCATCGTTTGTAAAGCGAACGTACATCGTTCTTAGCGTCCGTACATCGTTCGTACAACGTCCGGTCAGCGTCTGTACATCGTTTGGTCAGCGTCCGTACATCGTCCAAGCATCGTTTCGTTTGTCGTTTGATTTAATTGTAGATCTCAGCGTTTGGTGTAAAACAACGTTTAGCGTTCGTTTAGCGTATGGTTTATGATATCGTTTATCGTATGGTAAATGGTACCGTTTAGCTTTTTATTTAGTGTACGGTACATCGTTTGGTAAATGGTATATCGTTCATCGTTTCGTTTAGCGTTTGCTTCAGTGTACATCGTTCGTTCAGCGTATCCTACGGTGATTGGTCGTTTATGGAGACCACGCCTCTTCTTTGTGAAAACAAAGTTTAGCCCCTTCCTTTTCATAAATAATACAGAAATGTATAGATCACAGAGTTAAAAAAAAAAAAATAAATGAATAAATATATAAATAAAAAAATAAGAAAAGTCA
The DNA here is from genome assembly GCA_028015205.1 of Mytilisepta virgata. Taxonomy (NCBI): domain Eukaryota; kingdom Metazoa; phylum Mollusca; class Bivalvia; order Mytilida; family Mytilidae; genus Mytilisepta; species Mytilisepta virgata. The sequence goes on along the minus strand of CM051520.1, from coordinate 286,856 downwards.
ACAAAAAATGAATATTATATGCCTACGAATAATGACTTCACCTTAATGTTCTGCAAAATAAATTCACTATACATTAATTTAATCATTAGATTTTTTCGATTCTAGTTAAAAATATAAGAATTGATTTAAACACTTTTTGCAATATTTACGAAAAAAAGGTTGTTTCCGAGTAAGTCATCAAAATAAGCAATCTTGTACTTAGAAACGGGCATCACAGAGTATGTGTTGCTTAAATGTGCGAATTCTTTTATTATATTGTTGCGTATTTTTCAACAGTGTTTATTCGCCGTGGTATGGCTGCAATACTGTCCTTACGGCGTTAAAGAACAATCAATCAATCAACAGTGTTTGAGTAAGTGGATTATCAAACGTGTAAAGCCATATGTCATTCTTCGCTTCTTCGCACGTATATTTTAGTTTTAATTTTCGCTAAACATGTACTTGTTTTAGCAAAACTTCCATCACTGTAGGTATTTAGGTATTGTTAAAAAAACTACTGCCAAGCTACTCAATATACATATAAACATTTTGCCATTGTATAAATGTTAAATGTAAATTTCAGTTTAAGCACAACATACACGAAGTAAAATGAACAGCGTCAAATTGACTTTATTTCGATAAAAAAAATTCTTTTTTCTTTCTAGATATAAATATTATCAATGTATATTAACAAAATTTAGACAAAGACTTTTCAAGACGGTCTCAACGTTTTGTTTTGTTGATAACTCAATAAAATATTAATTTGCATACAGAATAAACCGAAAATGAATCGATATAAAGTAACTTGTAGCATATATATTATTAATAAAATGTTTTTGTCTCCCTTCGATTATTTAAAAATCGTTTATTCTTTGCTTTCCATGCTAAGACATTGCTATGGAAATAAATGAAATGTCCAAAAATATATTTACTTTAATTTATGGCTTTGTTGAACTTCACGACGGGTGTCGTATACGGAGCAAGAACTGCTTACCCTTCTAGGGAACCTGTGTTCACTTCTAATATTTATAGGGGTTTGTATTGATTATTGTATTTAGTTTTCAGTGTTTATTTGTTGTTCTTATAGTTGTTCATTTGTCTTCTCAGGTTTCTCTGTCTAATGGTTTGCGCTTTTTGGTTGCTACCAGGTATATTTGTATTCTTTATATATATATATATATATATATATGTCGAATACCTTAGCAATCATTTATCTTTTTTAACAATGCATAAATACCTACAGTGTGGAAAGTTTTGCTAATACAAATACATGTAAACTGAAAATTATAATTGAAATATATGTGTAAAGAAGGGAAGAATGGAATATGTCTTCAGACTTTAATAACCCTCTTTTCCAAACATTGTTGAAGAACATGCCAACCAATGATAAAAATCGTACATGGAAGCAATGAATACTTTGTGATGCCTGTTTCTATGCACAAGATGTCCTTATTTTGCTGACTTATTCGGACACAATCGTAACTATTTTTCATAAATAATGCAATCTCGTGTAAGTCTATTCTTATTTTTTCAAAACTAGAATCGAAAAATTCTTTTGATGAATATTCACAATTTTAAATATTATTGAAATCAACAACTTTAAATTAATATGTAATTTATTTTACAGAACATTATTAGTAGGCCTATAATGTGTAATTTTTATTAATTATTTTTATTTATTTATTATTATTATTTATCTTTATTTCTAATTCTGCGAGAGATACATTTCTGTAATATTTATGGAAGGGGGGGGGGGGGTGGTAATTTAGTTAATTCGCATAGAAGAAGCGTGGTCTGCTGATACGACCAATCACCGAAGTATACGCAGAACGAACGATTTACGCTTAAGAAAACGCTAAACGAAACTACGAAACGATTTACCATACTTTGAATACAACTCTGAACGGTACCATATACAATACGATACACGATACCATAAAGCAAACGCTAAAGGAAACGCTAAAAGCTGTTTTACACCAAGTTTTGAGATTAACCATTAACTCAAACGACAAATGATACGATGCACAGACGATGGACAATGGTTGAGCGTGTAACGCACCAAACCTCATTCACAGGATTCACACGCTACATGCACGTGATTCGCAATACATACACGCGATTCGCACGTTACACACAAACCACACGTTGTTCATTGCTTTTAAGTTTTCAGTGTTTATTTGTTGTGCTTGCGGTAGTTGTCTTCCCGCGTTTGTTTTTGTAATGGATTGCGTTTTTCGGTTTCCTCCTTAAGCTTATTTGTCCCTTTTATTCAGTACATTGACAATAATTACAATTTTGACATTAGGTTTCACATTATGTTTTGACTCTATAGTTATTATTCTCATATTTTTAATCCCAATAGGGAAAAAAAGGACAAATACACCTAAGGAGCAATGAAAGAAACGTAATCCATTGAACAGACAAACCCGGGAAGACAAATGAACAACCACAAGCACAACAAATAAACAAAGAAAACTAAAATACAATGAACAACACGAACTCCTATCAAAACCAGGAGTGAACCCAGGTGCTCCGGAAGGGTAAGCAGTTCCTGCTCCGTATACGGCACCCGTCGTAAAGTTCAACAAAGTCAATCCTGGGGAAGTCACAAATCGGTGGAGGCACATGAAAGGTTACGACAGTGGGAACAGGTCCAACATCATCTTAGATATTGGAACACTGTTACGGTCAATCAATTCGTGATGACGACCGTAAAATTGATGACATCAACTTATCCCTGATAAAATTATTCAATACAAAAGCTATACATATTTATTTTTCAAAATAGATATTTAAAAGACAAAAATACTATAGATGAATAGTATTTTGTGTGGTGAAGTGTAGATATAATATCAATAAATTCAATTTGTGTAACATTCAATTTGATAAATACGAAAGAAAATTTCTATCAAGGAATTAACACGTGTAAATAGATCATTGTTTTGTACTGGACATTTGGGATGTACTTTTCGTGATTTTTATGACTTTTTTGTAGATTGTCTTTTTGACAGTATTTACTATCTACTGTTCTCTAACAGTAAAAAATAACAATAGTATTGTAACAATGAATACAGTACTGAAAATTCACGACTTAAAAACACATGTATCGTCTATTACTTTTGGCACCAATCTCTTAAAAATATTCTTGGGAAGTCAGCCACTCATTCATAGCAAAATTATTATTTCAGCAACATCGACCATCATAAGCGCTTCGTCGTTGTTGTTTTTTTTTTATCGCCAACCACATTGATAGCGCTTTTATACGATATACAGCACGGCTCAATAAAACAGCACCCCATGTTAACTTCTAGTTAACATAATCTTTGCTCTAGGACCAACAAGAGATTAGAACAGCGAGGACTAGTCCGGCGACTGGTCAACCAGAGCTTTGAAAGCAGAGATTAGGGCAGGTCAAACCAGTCATAATCTCTGATTTATTCAGTTTTCAATCTGTGGTGCAGTTAATTCAACTGCGCACGCGTTGTTCTCGTGACAAAACCAGAGATTTGAACATTCGTTTATGATTTGAAATGCGCATATGCCGTCTTAGGATTACCTGGGAATAAATAAATTATTATTATTTTATTGCTATTGGTTACTCTTGTTAAAATGAGTAAATAATATTCCGTGCAAAAATGATTAAATATTTATAATGATATATTTGGTTTCAATTTAAATAAGTTATTCCAATTGGCAACCTAATATTGGTTAAAAAGCTAGATTTTGTGTTTTTTCCCTTTGAAATTGGAAGTTTATGGTTGATGCCGAAAGGCTTTTTAGGATACTGTAACAAATTTATGAACTAAAATAACAATCCAAAGATACTAATATTAGATACAGTAAATTTATACTATGCTGTATACGACGCATTTCAAGGAGTTACCTCTCATCAGCAGCATTAAAACCGAAACATTTGGAAGACCAAAAACCAAACTTATATTAAACAAGAAGTACTCAACCAAAAATACCGAAATAGGGAGCCAAATTTCAGCCAAGGAGATCTACCATGTGCAATACAAGGAATGAACCCTTAGTATTTCTATTATTTTTGAATTTTGCTAAATACTGGTAATTTCTGTAACAAATCAATGAATAATCATGTCAGACAAGTCTGACGACTGGGTTGGTGAATACCCTCGGGGACCTAGGGTCCACCAGCAGAGGCATCATCCCAGGAGTTTTCAAATAACAATCCAAAGATACTAATATTAGATATAGTAAATTTATACTATGCTGTATACGACGCATTTCAAGGAGTTACCTCTCATCAGCAGCATTAAAACCGAAACATTTGGAAGACCAAAAACCAAACTTATATTAAACAAGAAGTACTCAACCAAAAATACCGAAATAGGAAGCCAAATTTCAGCCAAGGAGATCTACCATGTGCAATACAAGGAATGAACCCTTAGTATTTCTATTATTTTTGAATTTTGCTAAATACTGGTAATTTCTGTAAATTCCTGTAAAAAATTAACAAAGATAAAATTAAGCATATGACAAATGAGAAACTTTCTTTAAAAAGTAGCATTAGAAAAAAACATTTATCTTATATCTTATTTGGCTAAATTTAACTAAGTATCATCCTAGAATTGCGTGAAAAGCTAACTTTTGTGTTTTTCACCGCGAAAAAGTAGATGAGCTTTTTTAGATACCGATGAAATATTTTGAGCTAAATTTATGTAAAAAATGCCTAAAAGTATAAAATAAGTACCTTAAGTGAAAAGTATCAGTTTCTGGATAGACAAAATAAAACTAAAAGACAAAAATACATTATTTTTAACAAGCATTTTATTGTTACATAAAGTCTTTATTATCAAACTAGACATTGAACCCGCGCGAGCGCGGGAAAATAAGCATTTTTTTTTTGATTTTTTTTTGTGGTGGCCAAAAGTTGTTGCGGCCATGTCATTGATGGAACAGAAACTCAATATGGATGTTGTGGCAGGCTTCCCATAAACTTTCCTGTCAAGTAGGTGGTTTCAACTGATAGTTTCATGTCTATATATGATGTAGTATTCCAAAATTGGATGTGAATGCAAACTTTAACCAAGTCAATCAAGCGTGAAATGTAGGTCAACGTGACCCAATTGTCACATGGCTGTTCGTTACTTCCGAAGATGGAAACACTGATGAAGTAGACTATATGCCACGTAGAATTACCAAAATGGACCTTAAGGTTCCATCAAAGTCAAAATCTATGACGAAAACACAACCACATAGATTGTCAATATTTTTATTGCTACAATTAATTCTGAACTGGAACTTGATGAAAAGCTTTCATTAAATACACATTTCATAATGCATTACCTTTTTCCTTCAGAATAAATATGAAAATGAAATTGTAGATGTAAACATTTCCTTAGTGACGGATGAATTTTTCAAACGATGCCGTGAGTTCCGTAGAGCATATTTTTGGAAAATAATTGTTCCAATTGTTCCATTGTCATTATGAGAAGGGCAAGCGAGGCTTAATTTCACAAATATATCCAATAATCAGACGATAAAAGCATTTTTAGTGTGTGGCTGCGTGTGATGTCCACGTTTATATATTTATCAAAAATGTCCGAGATAAATTTCGTCATTAATGATAAAGATGACCATTTGTTAAACATATTTTTATCTAGGGCTTACAGGGAATTGTATGGGAGAGATATATTTAGACAGGCCACATTACAAATGATGTAAAAATAGATAATGGTTGATGTTATCACTTTGTGCAAGGTAAACATCCGAGCAATCCAAAAAACACTAAGTTAGGAATTCCTTTGAACTTTACCTTATTTCTTCATAATCTTCAAAGTTCATAACCTTTACAGTTAGGAGAAATTGCGTTATTGTTGAAAAACAATCCTGAATACATGAAGCGGAAACATCCCACTTGAAGGGGAATGTTTTTAATTTGTTTTATTCTTCTTCCGTAATTTCAAACAGAAATACATTTAAAATATGTGCATACTTGTTTATTTAAATCACTTTGTTAAAATGATGCATTCGAGAACCTTCTAAGGTATGTGTTGGGAGAATTCATATCGGAAAGTGCATACAAATTCCATTTGCAAATAATCAAAACTGTAGTTTAAATTTATAAATGCAGATTGTCAAATCCGATAATAACCGTTATAATCTGAACCATACATCGTTTATTTTGAACCACGCGTTTTGCCGCCTATTCGGCTAATTCGTAAATTTAGTATTATAGATGATTAGATATTTTTTAAGATCTAAATGGATAAAGAAGTGAATTATATAACATTGTTTGTTATGAAAAAACTTCTAGTCGAAAGAGCATTGATAAGCTCCGGTTCTGAACATAATCTGCAGATTTCTAAGTTATATTTTGATTGACCTCTTATGTCTTACGGAATAAGCCAGTACATAAAAAGGCCGTTTGACAGACTCCATGTTTTGTCGATTATTCATTACTTTCCCAACAGTAAGTTACAAGCGTATCTGATAAAGATCAATCCAGAAATTTGCATTGTACTTAGAAATTTTTTAATCAATTTGAACACACTAAATGGACGAAATGATTGGATAAATAATGTTTTCATGACAGTCAAAGTTGTGAAAGTTGTACTTTTAACCTACATTTTGATGTCGTGTTAGAAATCGTTTTTGTCTAAAGTTCTTGTAAGTATGTGAGTAAGTAAGTAAGTAAGTAAGTGCTGTAAAAACCTAGTTGTGAAAGTGTATGATATAAGGCAGTTTAAGAAATCGTTGTTTACGTTGTAGACGCCAACTACTGAAGTATTCAAGGACATTTTGGCAAACAGATGGTCTGAACAGCTTAAAATATAAAGTAGTGAGAAAAAGAGTAACGCAACTTTACACATGGATCTATGTTAAGATTTAAAGGGATATTGTTAAATATATAGTACGTATAACATCTTTTTATTTTGAATGCCCAGAAGCTATTGTAGGAGCGTTATATGAACAAAATACTAAACGCTGTTCCTAGTGACTGCAAACGCTTTCTTTATGCCGACGACAGCACCATAATAATTTTCCATAAAGACCCCGACGTTATCGCACATAAATTAGGAAAGGAACTTGAGTCTTGTAGCAAATTGCTCGTTGACAATAAGCTACCTTTACATTTTGGCAAAACAAAATGCATTATTTATGGTCCGAAACGTAAACTGAAAAAATTAACAAAGTTTAAAATACAGTGTATCGATCATGTTATTGAATCACAATCCAGACTTAAATATTTAGGCATAGACATAGATCAAAACTTATCAGAAGAAATTACAGTTAATTCCATAATCAAAAAGGTAAATTTTAGATTAAAATTTATGAACCGTAAAGCAAGTTGCTTGTCAACAGAAAGTCGCAAAAGGCTTACGACGGCTTTGACCCAATGTCAATTTGACTATTCCTGCTCTTCATGGTATGCCGGAGTATCACAAACCTTAAAAAACAAACTTCAGATTGCCCAGAACAAAACGGTAAGATTTATAAAAATCTTAAGTCCACGATCAAGTATTCGCCAGCCAGATTTATCAAGTGTTGGATTTTTAACTATAGAAAATAGAGTAAAACAATTAGGACACGTACATAAAATATACAACTGTACTGTTCGCTATCAAAAATACAAAGAATACGATTATTCCTTGGCAAACTTTTCATGATCCTGATGATAAGAAATGCAGACCAATATCCTATATGTGGTATAAAAATTGTTACCCAATCAGTAAATGACAAAAACATATTTTGAAACATAAGCTGTTCATGAGTTCATGGCCCTCTCTGTCTGCCTGATATCTACATGATATATTTTTACATTGAGATGCTGATATTAAAGTCCTGTTTATAAAAACTTTTTTCAGCAAATAAAGGAGTAAACTGGTACGTTTTGATCGTAATTCCTCATACCATATGGAAAAGAAGAACAAAGAATCTGACCACTGTTCATAGGCAACTTTAGTATATTGAAGAGCTTACAAAGTTTTCAGGAATTACATGAGAATAATAAATAAGAAAAAATAATTGAGTTGATTTTTCAGCCTAACAAAATATAAGTGTTCTTAGTGGGACCCCAACTTACACCGTGACTCTTCGTTAGACGAAGGATAATAGATGTCAAAGAGACAAATCCGTCATCTAAACCACCCAGTTCTTAATAATTAAGTTCATATTAATACATTTTAGTAGAAAAAATGTATAGCATATTACCGTAAAGCACCGTTCTCAAAGAATCTGCACAATTCTAATACAAACCGTTTGACGTCAAAGGAATCTTGCACTTGGGTGTAATGTAAAGAGCTTCTCTTGGATAATATAGAAGTTATAGTTTAAAACCACCGTCCATTAGCTGAGGTAATGGATTTCTCCTTTCGTTCAGTTTTTTTAACGGTGAAATACTGTAGAAAGGGTTCAGATTTGTGGGATAGCTTTTTTGTTCTGTTGATGAAATAATTAAACATTATTGTTTTGTCGTCGGAGTCTTAGTTTCGTTGTCTTGTAATTACAATTAAGATATGTTTGAAATGTCTGCTAGAATAGATAGTATGAAAGGTTCGCCGTTAATTATATGTTTTTCATGGTGTTAATGGTCTGGCGTTTAAATCGTGGATAGTTTGAAGTTTTTGTAGGTTTCAACAAATTCTTTACAACATTCTAGTAAATGTTGACACGGTCAAAGTACAAAATGGAGTAGCATAGCAGCTTGCTCACCTTAAAAAAAATAAGCCGTAGATTTAGATTTCCAAAGGATTGACACTTCAAAGTTCATGTTACTGTTAGAACTATAATAGAAGTTTTTGTTATTCTCAAGAGTTGTCAATTGTTTCTTTCAATAATTTTTGCAGTGTGTCAAATATTGGCCGCCTGTGTGACAGGAATTCAAGTATCCAATAAAGTCCATTTTAGGTCCATTTTAGAGGCTTGTTGTTAACAATAGCGTGCTAAATACCCCAAAAATGCACTGTATATGTGTGATGGACAAAATAGTTTTTTTTTCTCACATGCTTGTTTTATAAACTGAGAGTTAAACTGAACAATTCATATACTTGAACTTCCGGCTTACCCATGCTACGCGACAGAATAGCCGATTATACATTTGTGTAGGCTTATGTATCTAATGATCAATCTAAATGTTTCACCTCTTTTTTAAAACAAAGAGTTGTTGTGTTTCTTTACTTACAAGAGGGCTTTTCTATTGAGTCTTTTCGTAAGTGCCAGTCGAGTGTTTGTTGCTTCAAACGATTTCTGAAAATAACAATCCAAAGATACTAGTATTAGATATAGTAAATTTATACTATGCTGTATACGACGCATTTCAAGGAGTTACCTCTCATCAGCAGGATTAAAACCCAAACATTTGGAAGACCAAAAACTTATTTTTAAACAAGAAGTACTCATAACCAAAAATACCGAAATAGGAAGCCAAATTTCAGCTAAGGATATCTATTATGTGTAATACAGGGAATGAACCCTTAGAAATTCTATTATTTTTGAATTTTACTAAATACTGGTAATTTCTATAACAAATCAATGAATAATCATGTCACACAAGTCTGACGACTGGGTTGGCGAATACCCTCGGGGACCAAGGGTCCACAATGCAGAGGAATCGTCCTAGGAATTTCAAAATAACTATCCAAAGATACTAATATTAGATATAGTTAATTTATACTATGCTGTATACGACGCATTTCAAGGAGTTACCTCTCATCAGCAGCATTAAAACCGAAACATTTGGAAGACCAAAAACCAAACATATTTTGAAACAAGAAGTACTCATAACCAAAAATACCGAAATAGGAAGCCAAATGTCAGCTTAGGAGATCTACCATGTGTAATACAGGGAATGAACCCTTAGTAATTCTATTATTTTTGAATTTTGCTAAATACTGGTAATTTCTATAACAAATCAATAAATAATCATGTCAGACCAGTCTGACGACTGGGTTGGCGAATATCCTCGGGGAACTAGGGTCCACAATGCAGAGGAATCGTCCTAGGAGTTTCAAAATAACAATCCAAAGATACTAATATTAGATATAGTAAATTTATACTATGCTGTATACGACGCATTTCAAGGAGTTACCTCTCATCAGCAGCATTAAAACCGAAACATATGGAAGACCAAAAACCAAACTTAGTTTTAAACAAGAAGTACTCATAACCAAACATACCGAAATAGGAAGCCAAATTTCAGCTAAGGAGATCTACCATGTGCAATACAGGGAATGAACCCTTAGTAATTCTATTATTTTTGAATTTTGTTATATAGTGGTAATTTCTATAACAAATCAATGAATCTATTTGTTTTTCTCGTTCAGGGAATTGAATCATGCTGCCAATTAAACTGGCTTATTTTGCTGACTAGTATGCATTATTGTTTAGGGGCCAGCTGAAGCCCGCCTCCGGGTGCGGAATTGAAGACCCATTGGTACCCTTGAGTCGGTTTGTTGTCTCTTTGACACATTCCCCGTTTCCATTCTCTGTTTTAATCATTTATTCAGGTTTACCAACTCAGACTATTCTAATTGTCTCTTGATTTCATGTTCTTGTCTCTGTTTTTTTCTTGGAAAGGATGTTGGTTGCGAACCGTTGTCTTTAGTATTATTGCAATGTTTTCTTCATCCACAGTACAGTATTTATATTCCTTGTGGCTGATCGATCGATCAAACGGAAAAAAAAAATAATAACATATATAATAACATTATTAAAACATAAATAAAATCCAAACTATAAGAGACTAGTTTTAAATATTTTATTCAATAATTGTACAGCCATTATTCCATTTTTGGCCAAATCGACGTCTCTTTCTACTTTCACCTCTGCGTTTGACTTTCTACAAATCCTTAAAATCCAGTGTAATTGTACACCATTTGTATGAAAAGGAAATATACAATAGACGACGTACTTCATAGATATAACCCCCTCAATATAGTAATCGTTTCATGTGAACTGTACATTTCAAAACAGTTAGTTTAGAACTGAATATATATTAACCTCTAAATAAAATATTGTCTTTTTTATTCCCAATAACTGAATAGATATAACATCCTCCAACAAAATAAGATACGATCAATATTCTTGATACCATCTTTAATGCATAAGATGTGCACGCTTTCGTCGATTAATGACTCATCAGTTGTGCTCAAGACCTAAAACGTTGAAAACTGAAACTTTTAGGAAGAAATTCCAAAATGCCAAAATGACTAAAAGGAGTAAATCGAAAACAATCTAAGGACAGGGCTATGCACGATGGGGATATTCCAACTAAATAGATATAACCAACGCAACAGCTACAGTTGTAACTGAGCGAAATGATTAATCCACTAGCACAGCTAATGGAGGATGGTTAGAACACATTACAGTGTTATAGCCTCTATATTAATCAACAGACGGATCGATGCTTTGCGGTTATCTAATACATTTATTTTCTACCAAGTGAACCTTATATGCTTCTCTCTAATCTAAATGCATTAGAATTGCCTGCTATAAATGATGAATCTGTGTCTTTGACTTCTATTATTCTTTTTCTAAAACACCAATCACAACTTGATTAAAATTATTCATATGGTCACAGAAGTAACACATGCAAGGCCTTTCCTGGCAGAAAATGTTTTAAATCAAACACAGAATAACTGTATACTGTTGTTCGCAATATTTCCTAGTTTGACTTGCAATGGTTCCGAAATTTTAAAACAGACCGCAACTTACATAAATCCTATCTAATACGAAGAAAATATTCGAAATAGACGACTAGTAAAATTTTGATAATTTCTCAAAAATTTGGATAGATGCTCACGAAAAACAGATGCAAAGATTTTGTATATGATGCCTTGATTTTCATTTATTTCTGATGTTTTTGTCAATAAATGTAGCGTTAACAATTTGCATTCCCCTTTAGAAAATTTAATATAAAGTTGTTATTATTAAAGGTAGTAGCTTCATATACATCCCATATGTTGTTGTTTTCACACGTAACAAAGGACATTTATATGAGATACGTTTTTCAAGTTGTAATAGATTTATTTTATTGATTTCAGAAAACTTTTTACTGATACAACGTTTTATTGCGTTTTATCAAACAAAATCAGTCTGTCACAACTTTTACCTGAGGTAATATGTTCTAACTTTCTTGTCTGTTAAGATTCAACAAATTCAATTGAACAAATATTCTGTTATTAAATATAAATAAACGAATGAAGAACATTTATTTATCTCAAATTGCTGAACAAATATAGACAATAAAGACTTTTTTAAAATTTTAACATAATATGCAATTTTAAAATAAATATGTTTTGGAATACAAACGTAACAACTAAAAAAAATCGAATTAAGAAATAATAATTCATTGCATATTTCCCTTTTTATTTACATTATAACCAAGAGATATTTTATACGGATATAGGTATTAATATAATATAATATATTGCATAGTACATTACAAATAAATGTCTTATAATTTAAAATTATAGTTTATTTAATGAGTTGTTATGACAGTTTCCACCTGGACAAAATGATTAGCAGACACCTTGCTGTGGTTAGCAGGTGTGACAGTATCTTGCCGTTAGGTAGATAAACTGAATCCCACTTCACAAAAGGCGTGGCTTGGACAAAATCATCAACTAATCAGATTTCATGGATTGAAAATTGTTAAATTGTGAATAATAATCTATTAATTAAAAAATGGTACAAAATTAATAGAAGAAACAATCGGTTATTTTATGTTAGTAATAATCTGCTATAAAATAAAATTAAACGAAAAGAGAAAATTATTTATATTAAATTGCTGAAAAAATATAGATGATAAGTAACATTTTAAAATTTTAACGGAATATGTAATTTTGATATAAAAAAAAATTTGCATATCGTTTGAAACAAATATGCCGATTATTATTAAAGAAAATGACATAGCTTTAAGGTATTAAATAAATTATAAGTATGACAGAAGTGTCTGGTTTGGTTAATTCTACATAAAAAGGCTTTACACGCACATGACAAAAGTTGAAGCATACCTGTAATATTAAGCGTTTGTTTCTAAATATACAAGAGCCTTTGTTTTTTTTTGGTAAATATTTATAAACTCCTAAAATTTTCTAAAGTTTCATTTCGTGTATGCTTGAGTCAATTTGAGAAAAGAACAATTATTTTTTATATAATTAGAAAGTTTCATTTTTGTTAAATAACTAAATATATTTTACTGAAATAATATTTCATGCTGGACTACAATTTTTATGTAAAAGAATATACTTAGATCCTAAATTGAATCATAGTAATGACTGAGTGTCTTAAATCAATTTGCTTTGTTTATATATTAAATATTTAATGTTATCATAATATATGGTGAACAGTTAATTAATAAATAAGATTTCAAAAATTCTTGATGCTGAAATAAGTTTATGGCTTTAATACTTACAGGTAACAATTAATTTTAAAATAACAAGCTGACGTGTCAGTATGTGTCAAATAAACATCCTGTAAAAAGGAGTTAAACAGCAGGTGGCCGGTAAGGAAAGCGGACTACTAGACTAAAACAACATCTCAGGTATTAAGAGGTCTTTTGAAGGGGAAATGATTATTTACCTGTTCATATACCTCAATATACCAATAACTAATTAATGATACTTAATGTTAATTTTTTGTGTTTAAATATCTTCTGCTTTTTTAAATATATGTAATGAACTACAATGTCTTTTAAATAATTTTAAGTTAAAATTTAAAAATATACTATATTTATTTATCATATATAAAATAAAATATTAAAGATTAATATATATAGAGTTTATATGTTAATATATAGGTTGATATACAAACACTATTTTATTATTTATTTATCTAAATTATAATCAGCTCAAATTTTTACTCCATTTACTTCATCTTAATGATTACTGCTTATTAATAATCGTTTGCTAAGTAACTCATTCGTTAATTATTATATTTAAAGTAATGGTACCTAAATAGTATATTATATTATAAAATATATATTTTGTAAATAATTAATTGAGAGTTTTTCTCTTTATATGTCAGTAAATTATTCTGCCTTTAATTTGTAGATCTCGAAAAGCTTTAAAGAAAAGTTTACCAACGTACAGAAAAAGGAATATTTTAAAAAGTTCATTAATAATGGTTAATTTTTAAAAATTATCATACAAAAAAAATCTCAAAATTAACAAATAACATTAATTTTGATAGTTACTTTTTGAGAAACACTAAAAAAAAGGTTTTTTAACGTGTACATTTACAGACTTTATAATTGGATTTAATCCATCCAGCTCCTTCATTTAAGAAATATTTGATAAAAAAAGTATGATAAAATAAAGATATTCAACAGCGAAATACATGAAAGATAATATTATTTTCTACAATAAAATGCGAAATAAAATTCATCTGGGTAATACTTTTGAAATTATGCATATATTTATTTATTCATTCCATAATATTTTTCATAAATTAATGGAGTCTTATTAGTTGAAAAATTCACACAAACCGCACCTCTAATGAACTCCAAGTAAGTTTATCTACCAAACTGCCAGGTATTTCACACCTCCTACAGTTCTAATCACAGCAAGTGTCTGCTAATTATTTTGTGCAGGTGGACAAACATATTTATTTCAAAATCATAAAGTCGAAAGTAAAATACACATGAAATATGTTACTTATTTCAATATATTTTTGTCAGCAATCTGAAATAAATACATTCTTTACACAAAAAATTATTTATTTCAAAATTACATAATATGTTAAAATTTAAAAATAAATCTTGTTCTGTATTTTTTTCAGCAATAAGATAAGATAAGATATTTGAGACAAATGTTCTCCATTCGTTTATTTTTTGAACAGACTATTATTCTTCGATTGAATTATTTGAATCTTAACAGAAAAGAAAGTTGAAAAACAGATTATCTCAGTTGTGGCAGACAGATTTTGTTTGATCAAATGCAATAAAATGTTGTATGAGTAAAAAATGGTCTGACATGAACAAAATACATCTGTTACAACTTGAGAAACGTTGTCACGAATAAATTTAAACTGCTAAACCCCAGCTGAGTGTCGTGACAATAGTGTTATGTTTCACACAATGATATAAGTCATTTGCAACTATTTCTTCAGTCATTTACAGTCATATTTTGTCAATTGCAGTTAAAAAACGACTGACATTGGTCTTTTCAGTAATTTTCCCTGTCGGTAGTGATTGTTTAATATATTGCAACAAATAAAGTATCTAAATTTTACAAACTTTGATGTTTTTTTTTATTAAAAACAAAAAATTCTTTCGTTTTTTGTTTAGTACATTTTATTGCTACTTCACACTAAGTAGTTGGGCAACAACGTTTTACTATTTTGATTATAATTCATTCTTACCGCAAATACAATACTTTCAACCTTCTTTGAAATTTGAAAATAAATTTAATCTACCTCTAGAATTTCAAACCTATTGATGCTATTTAACAACTATGTTGTTTTAAATATGAATACCTGTCTATAAGGTTTTATTGACCAGTTTTAATTGAAATAAATAATTTAACTTTCACTGTTTTATTATTATTTTTTATTTGTTTTTCATCGTGCCTCACTCAAAAACAACTTTAGCTTATTAAAAAAATTATTACTGGTTTTACTTAAACTTGATTTTTTGTACTTATTTTAAAAGTAAATTATTGAAGAGGATAAATATACCTACGGAACAATCCACAAAAACGTAATCCATTAGACATACAAAACCCAGGAAGACAAATGAACAACTACAAGCACAACAAATAAACACTTAAAATTAAAAAAAAACAATGAAAAACGCGAACTCCTATAAAATAAAGGAAGGGTAAGCAGTTCCAGCTCCGTATAGGGCACCCGTCGTGAAGTTCAACAGAGTCAATCCAGTGGTAGTCACTAATCGGTAGAGGTACATGAAATGTTACGACAGTGGGAACAGGTCCAACATCATCTTAGATATTGGAACACTGTAACGGTCAACCAATTCGTGATGACGACCGTAAAATTTCCTAAGTGATGACTTCAACGTATCCCTGATAAAACCCTGGTTAAGAAGCTTTTGTGACAGCAGTAATCCTCTTTGTCGAAAGTCATGGTAACTCACGCAATAATATCGGATAAGCTGAGAAACGTAGACTTCATATGGAGGCGATGCTGGTATATTGCTACCCAAGAAGGGAAAGTTAACAATAGGAAAGTTGAAGTCATCACGTTTTGTCTTCAAATATCCCTCATTGTCTATTTCAAGAAACAAATCCAAATATGAAGCGGACTTTGGTGTATCTGTAGTATCCTTAATTTCAAGTTCACTGGGGTAGATGAGATGTAGAAAGTCGGACTTTATCGTTATTTAACGACAACACGTCATCTATATAACGAAAAGAGAAATTAAAGGATTGGCTACTTTCTTTTTTCTTTTTTTTTTATTTTTCTTTTTGTTTTCACGGAGAAGGATGGAACACAACAAAAAAAAAAAAAAAAAACGCAGCAAGGATACATGTATAGCTAAAGAATAGAAACTTATAATAAACTAGTCAAAACTAGAACACGACAGCACAGAAACTAAAGAACTAGCTATGTGAACTCCCATTAAAAAC
Source organism: Mytilisepta virgata (assembly GCA_028015205.1). Classification (NCBI taxonomy): domain Eukaryota; kingdom Metazoa; phylum Mollusca; class Bivalvia; order Mytilida; family Mytilidae; genus Mytilisepta; species Mytilisepta virgata. Next base: position 270,324 of record CM051520.1, on the reverse strand, counting down.
CGGGAGTGACATCAAGTGCTCCAAAAGGGTTCCAAAAGGGTACGCATGTTCTCTACGTTAACGGCACCCGTCAGTGTCAAGTCTTACAAGGTGTCAAGTCCGGTGCGGGGTTAATTCCAGAAGGTCACCAGTAATGACGTGGCCAGCTGGACTATAATTGAATGTAGAAGCGGAGTAGGAGCAATCATGTGGTTTGGATTTAAATTTGTCAATTTTGAGGTCGCACAATACAATTTTTTGGTTGAAAATAATGGTTACAATTGGTTTGGTATATGTTTAAGAAATACGTGGAACTGGCTGGTCTTTAAAATAAGGTGGAAGTTTAGATGTTACGTTTTTGTTTTCCATGTTATTGCCAAACTTGATGGCATTTAGGCGTTTGTTAGCAAAATCAATTTGCAGGAACGAACGACGTTCTTGTTCATTACCATAAGTGCTAACATGCTTAAATAATCTGCGTTGACCAACATCCAGTTCAATGGCAATTATTTTATATAACAGAGGTATGGTCAGTAGCAGGTGTATCCAAACAGGTGTTACAAACGGAATGTAATTTTAAATGAGATAAGGCGTAATGTTTGGTACGAATGTGATGAATACCGAAAGGTTTGTTCATGTTGGAAGAGGGCCATCTATTTAAATGTAATGCACATTGGGGGAGGTTTAGTTTCTATGACCATGACTGTTTGGACGACGCTGGTTTCCCTTACAAATATTCATTACATTCGCATCCGGTGCTGAACAAATTACCAATCTTTTATACTATCATTGCAACCATACGGTAATCGTCTCTTTATAAGCGGTATAATGTACTCAGTGAAGGAGTAATCGCGTGATGATATATTTTCTCAAGGATCCTGACTCATATTAGCATATATATAGGTCAGTCTGGTTGAAATCTTCATAGATATGGCGAGTTTTTTTGTCGTCGATGTCAAATCTATCTCGCACATTCTTTTATTCAACCGATCCGTAGTTTCACCAACATAAATAAGCCCAAACATAGTATACTCCAATGCATACAAGTGAAATTGACCTTGGAACTGATCATCCTAAAAATTTAAAATGTCATGTAATTTCAAAGAACAAGGTCGAATGTTAGAAGAAGAATGTGTAGAACTACCAGAAGATTGAGGATCCGAATCAGACACTTGAGATGTGGTCTATTGAATTGATGTACCTATCATGATAGCTAAGGTAATTGGGCTATAGCTACATTTTCATTGCTGCATAGGCACTTGTTTATTTTTTGTTTTCATTATATAGAATAATACATTAAGGAAAACTTGAGACATCATTATTGGGTTAAGTAAGTATTTACTCTATGTGTGCAGGTTTGAATTTAACAAGATATAATGTTGGCTTATTGACATATGTTCTAATCAGATGAACTGTACATGGACAATTCAAAAATCTATGTTTCAACACTAGTAATCATGGCTGAAAAGTTTGAAAATCGATAAACAAAATTTTGAGAGCAAATTCAAAGATTTAAAAGAAATTGAATAAAATAAAAAGTCCAGGACCAGTATATATGGGTGAACCATTTTTATATACTAAACCATCAACAAACTTAAACCACCAAAATCAACATTTTAGTTTGGTTGAAATTATTGTCAGTTGGAGTTTCAACACTGTTTCGATGTTGAAACAACTCTGTTATTTTGATATTCGAAGAGTGGTTGACAATAAACCTATGAACAAACGAAACATCGACCCCTCAATCATCGATTTGAAGTTGTCATTCTAATGTTAATTTAATATTATAGTAATTAACCAAAATCACATGGAAGATTTAATTCATGCATATACAATACAATACAAATCTTTGATTGTCAATCATGATGCCAAATTCTTTAAAAGGATTTTTGTTTAAAATACACCTAATGGTCAAAATAATATCCATAAGGTTTTAGAATAAACAACTACTAACTCATCAAAAAAAAAAAAAAAAACAAAAAAAACAAACAAACAAACAGTTGATTTTGTATATTTGAATTGTACGTCGGAAAATTATTTTACAAAATAATAGGATAAATCATCCAATACAAAACAATAGTATAAATAAAAATCGTCAAAGCAAGATGCTGACTGAATTCTGTCACAATCTAAAATCTATTGTATTATGACCATAACAAAAAATGTCAGTTTGGACAAGCGAAGCCATGGTAAATGGCGAATGAATTGAGTAATTCTTATTAAATTTTAAGAAAAAAAAATCACTACTTTGAAAACGTTTAATGTAACGATATAAAAAATATACAAAAAAATATTAAAGATATTGACTGAATTTAGTTACCTTCTATACAAAGTAGATGTACAAAGTAAGTCAAGATAAGTGACTGAATTCATTCACTCAGAATTAAATGGGAAAAGAAAAACTTGTTATCATAAAATTGTTTAAAATATGATGGTGACTGAATTCAGTCACTCAGAATTAAATTTGAAAAGAGAAACCTGTTATCATAATTTTTTTTAATATGATAGTAACTGAATTCATTCACTCAGAATTAAAGTCGAGAAGAAAAACATGTTATCATGGAATTGTTCAAAATATGATGGTGACTGAATTCAGTCACTCAGAATAAAATTCGAAAAGAAAAACTTCTTATCATAGAATTGTTTAAAATATGATGGTGGCTCAATTCAGTCACTAAAAGTGTTTACTTGAATAAAAAAAGAGGAATTACTTGAGTTTCTGCTGCTCACCATATACACCCTCCCCCCTTCACCATTCGCCCACATTTTTAGATTATACTTTTGTTGAAAGCGAATCAGACTCTCCCATTGCTATATTGCTAAACTGAATGAAAACTGATAATCAAAGACAATAAAGCAGGAACTAACAGGTTATTAACAGTTATTAAATAAACATTCTTCAAGAGATGTCAGTGCGTAGTTTATTTTTTGTCAAACCAAAACTGGATTCATCCTCTTCGACCTTTTGTGCGGCACTCACGTATAAATTTTCTTCTTTATGTGCAATTGAATTTCCTTTTTACCAACCTAAAGGTACAAACTAAATATTATGATTCATTCTTTATTAACAAAACTTTATAAAGTAAAGAAAAATAAGTGATATTTTAATAAATCCACCATTCCTATAAACGGTTTTATATTTCCGATTTTGCTTATCACTTGCATGATGTAGAAACTTTCAAAAAGGATCAATCAAAACACAAAGGCGACACCCAGGCAAAAAGAAGTAATACGTGATATCCCAAGTAGCACAAAACATTTTCATGATATTTTTAAAAGGTCAGATAAATGGTTTTCAAAAATGTTATCAAAATAATATTTTCAGGATGTCATGTAAATGTTTTTTTGGATAATCTTTATAATGTTCTCTTGAAACATTGATCGGAAACGTTTCAAAAACATTTTAAAAACGTTTCAAATAAATATTACTATAGCACTTTATAAGAACATCTTATTTCAATGTTTTAAAAATATTTTATAATATTTTCCTACTTTTAACATTATATTTTAAGAATATCAATAAAATGTTAGAGGAAAAGGATTTTATATAACATTTTCTATACATGAAATAAACATTCTGTAAAATCATTTTTCAAAAATATCTGAAAAACATCTTTTTAAAAATGTATAATAAATATCATGAAGAAATATTTTTGAAAAATGTCTTTGAAATATTATGTTTCATGTTATGGTAACATTTCTATAAAATATTCTGACGGAAATATTTTTAAAAAGTGAAAATAAATTGCTGTAAAAATATTTTCCCCAAACATTCTAAAAACATTTTGGGAAAATATTTCTTTAATGTTTATGATAAATATTATTGATTCACGCTTTAAGAATATTTCATTTAAAATGTTATTAAAATATTTTCATGATATTTTTCAAATATCAATATAATGTTTCAAAAAATATTTTTATTTAATGTTTTCTATATGTGAAATAAACGTTCTGGTAAAATATTTTTTAAATTCGGAAATAGATTATAATTTATTGTAAAAAGATTTTTTGCAAAACGTTTTCAGAACATTTCTGAAAAATATTCTCTGGATATCAGATAAAAATAGCTTATCATAACGTTAAGATAATGTTTTTAAAGCATTGTTTATGTCTGTCTGCAAAATTGTATCCATTGCCACGTTAAATCGATTTGGTGTACAATAACCGATAAACAACTTTTTTTTAAATATCTGACCTTGGCGTGTCGGTGTAAATGTTCGGATTTCGGTTTTCGGTTTTAAAATGTAACTGGTTCCAGATTGTTATACCAGCTTGCAAACAATCGACAATATTCATTGGAAACCAGTAACCGGAAGTGTATTTGAGCGGTTTGAAACAAAGAAATTTGAAGTTGAAGGCGACGCCTAACTTCTACAAGTATTAGTAAATCAGTCGTGTTTATTATCTTCTGGTGATAACAGTAGGTAAGAAAATAAGCTAAGATAATGAATTCTTTCTGTACACATCGCTTTCTGTGTGTTATTTATTTACTCGACGGTCATGACCAATGACAAAGTCGATGAAATTATATCAACAACTTGAACAGTGACAGAGTGGACATCTTTTGGCCATATATTAAAACAGGAAACAAAACTACCAGTACAGTAAATGTAAAGATGTATCCGTTGAACCCTTGATTGGGCTCTGTTTAAACTTAATTTTATTTTGTCAAGGTGTGAGAAGAATGGGGGGGGGGGGTGTTATTATTGAACTCTTATCTTATTCTAAGTCAGTAAGAGTATTCCAATGTCTATTCATTGAGTTTTCTTACACACCAATAGTATCATCATTTTCTGTTTTTTTTTCTCTTTTCATTTAAAAACATAGGCCTATAAAATAAATCTATATGACTAAATTGTATGAAGGTCATCCGCTGTGTGACCCACACACTTCGGCACGTGTTTTGTTGATGACAGTCTCTGGAGATTATTACAATTATTTACATTTCAAATATAACCGCCTCGGTGGTCTCGTGGTAGCGTGCTCGCCCCGAGTGCGGAAGGTCGCGGGTTCGATCCCCGGCCGGGTCAAACCAAAGACATTAAAATTGGTATTTGCTGCTTTTCCGCCAAGCACGCGTCATCGAGGAGTAAGAGCAAAGACTGGTCGGCTCGGAGTCAGTATAATGTGTCCGAGTGAGGTGATATGTCTTCCTGCGGGCACTTACCTCGTGAACTAGCACATTAAAAATTCGACTTAGCGTGTCGGTCTAGTACAAAGCAGGGATCATATTCATTATCATATCAACATGTTCTCGTCCTGATATGCACCTGGCTGCCACTGGATTTTAAACAATAATTCATCCATCCATACATTTCAAATAACATGTTGGTATATGTTGAAAATCAATATCGTTCAAAGTCTTTGAAACAAAACTTGGGGATATCATACTTTTTTCCAGATTGGAGGTAGATATTACATATGTACATGATGTATGTACATTGTATTTTTGGGGAAGATTTTAATACTTATATTTTCTTTTTCAGACAAACCATGAACAAGTAGAAGAGTAAGAAATAAATTCATCATTTAGAACAATAGAAAGGAGGTTGATAGCTGTTAGAATAGTACTTGGTAATTTGATATTTATTAAATATTTGTAAATTAAAAGGCAATCCTACATGTTATGTTAGAAAAATTTGTTTTATTTTTTTAAATTATTTTACACGGAAGAAATTTTAGACATAAAGTGCTTACTGCAAGTAGGGGAAAAAAATTATTGGTGGTGTCTAAATGATAAAATATTAGAATAAAGACAGGAATTATTTGCCAGCTGATTGTTGTGCTTAAGTTTAAGTTTTAAAACTTCAAAGTATTTACAGTGAAACTTGACTGTTTAAGTGTCAGAGAACTGTAACTTATCCTGTGCTTCAGCTCATTTATATTCAGTCGTACATGTACATACATAATTGAATGCATTTTGATCGTTAACATAAATCATTTAATCATTTTCAGTATTAAAAAGTGTGAAAATAATTTATATTTGACTGTTTTATGAATACTGGTACCTTTGTACTTTGTAATGTTGGAAAAAAAATCACCTGATTTTTTAATAATGAAAATTGCTTTTATCCTATTTTCAGATAATGCTTTATAATACAAGTTAATCTGAAGAAGACTGAGTGTCTATTGCAAGATCAACCAGATGAACACAAAGAAAATGAATAAGTTGTGCATAATACTGGAAAGTGTTTTTATGTAAGTTGATTTTAACGAAATTTTTATTTCAGCTGAACAAATCAGTTATCATCTGTGTGTGAATTATAGTTTTGCCTCCTCCTATCTGAAGTCTTGAGCAGTTATGGTGTATATGGAGGCCTGTTTCATATTTAAAATCAGGCCATCAACCAAGTTGTCTTTCTTGAAGCTTCATAAAATTAATCCTTAAGTAGTCATCATTCAGAATGAAATTTATTTGATATAACCCTACCCAGTTGAGGAGTACAGGCTTTGAAATCCTCATTTCTGTCAAAGTCTGATATCTTTGGAGTTGTTTGAACTGTCTTATAGATTGTTTTCAGTTTGATAATAAATTTTAATTTTGTATTAATAGCCTGCTTATCAATGTAGACATGGACATGTAATAATCTCACATTTTTGTGATCATAGGTCATAACAATTTCTAAGCATGTAATGCATTTGTATTTTTATTTTTAAATGTTTTAATTTAATTTTTGCAGATGCAGACAGGAAGTAAAAGAAATGAACAAGACCTCAATTGAAGGAGGATGTATAAAATTATGAACTTTTTCTGAAATATTGATGAGACTAAATTGTAAATACAGATTTGTAAAATTTGTTTGAATTTCAATATGAACAGAAAAAAATAAATGTTAAATCAAAATATCTTTTCATTTCATTTATATCCCAGAGTAAAATGTAGCTGTTTGAATTTGTTTACATTACATTACAATACATCAATGTATGAGAGAAAATCATTTGCAGAAAGTTGGGAAATGAGACAGATTCTTTCCGAATATAAATATAAACGTTACAGTCTGACAGGAACATTGTAGAACATTTTATTTGAAATGTCCAAATGGTCAGCTGCACACTCAAAGGGTATCTTAAAATGTAAGGAGGATATTTTTCAAACTTTAATGTTATAATGTTTATGATATTAAAAAAACATTGGACTGATGTTTTGAAGTATGAAAATATAATAAAAATATTTTCAGAATGTTATGGGAACATTTTTACAACATTTTAAAAATATTTTGTTGTGCTGACGGGAGAAATGTTTTCAGGATATTTATTAAATGTTTTGGATTTTTTTATGACAAATATTTAAATGATATCAAAATAACATTGACATATAAATATTCTAAGAACATTTTACTGATGTTTTAAAGTACAGAAAATGTTTTTAAAATGTCATCAAAATGTTACCAAATGTTTTAAAAATATTTTTAGAACATTTTTCATAAAATGTCATTCAAAAAGTTCTAGAAAATGTTTTTCAGATGTTTATTGAAAAATTAAGATAAATGTTTACATGATATTATAAAAATATTCACATTTTGATATCCTGAAAACATTTTACTGATGTTTTGAAATACAAAAATGTTATTAAAATGTTGTATGAATGTTATCAAAATGTTTTTCAAATATTTTTAAAACATTTTTCATTAAATGATATTTCAGAAAATGTTTTTATGATATTTATTACACATTTTCAGATCATTATAAAAAATATTGGGACGATGTTTCAAAAATATTTTGGAAAAATGTTTTAAAAAACGTTAAACCGCTGTTTACTGCGCCATACATTTTAACATTTTTTTCACATTTTTCTGCGATATTTTTACAACATTATTGACAACGTTTTAAAAACATTCTAAAAACATCATTGTGTTACCTGGGATGTCTACTTCTCCACGGTCATATTTGTCTGAATACCGAACTAATAAGGTTTTAGATTTTTGATGTTCAAAAATTGGGGCCAACAGGGGTCGAATTTCGAAAATTAGAAATTCCAGCTTGTAACCTAGACTCCTCTTTTATTTTTCATTTTATTATTTAAGTTCTATACAATAGTGTTACATACTGTATGTAGATGTGCAATTAGGTTTTAGAATTTTGATTTTTTCAACTTGGGGCCCACAGGGGTTGTATTTCCGAATAGGTAATTTAAGCTTGTGACTTGAACTCCTCCTCGGCTTCATCAGATTTAGCAAATTTATTTATATATTATATTGTTCCTTATTATCTGTAGATCTGCGAAAAGGTTCTGAATTTTGGTAATCGATTAAGGGTGCCAATTTTGGGACCGAAAATGGTGAAATTGCAGTGCGGGGATGGACATCGTTATTGATGGCAGCAATTTCTAGTTTATTACTTATTTTCCCTTTCACGGGACTTTAAAATCATTTTGGTTATGAATATCCTTCACTGAGACAATTGTGAGAGAAGATACATATAAATTTCACAACGATGACCAGTTCATTACAAGATTTATCAACTCGAGATAATTTTATTTTTATTTGGAGAGAACAATTGTCTTTCTAGTTTAATTTTCATTTTGAAATGAAAATTTAATGATCGAGAGTTGATAAATAAACGCGTAGAGAGTTTTAGAATCTGTTTATCTAATGTCAATGTAAAACTCCGTGAGGTCTTCTGAGCGTTTTTTGACGTGTCTAAATATCTACATTTATCAATCGGGTCAAGAGATGTATAAAATGCGAACCGCATAAAAGAAAAAAAGATTATCAATTGAACTAAACCCCCTCTGATTACTGCATGTAGGCTAAAAAGTTTATTCATTAGATTGGTAATATTAAACTACAGTTGTGAGTAAACGAAATACAAACGGAAGTGTCCCTAGAATGTCTTGTTCTTCATCATTTCAAAGATGTACCAGCAGCAAGAAAAATGTGATGAATACATAATTAATATGAATATTGATAATAATTAAAAATTACAGAAATAAAATAAATATTAGATGTACCAACTGATATGTAGTCAAAAGATACCATTGATAAAGCAGTTGATGTTTTGGGTAAAATATTTCTAGAAAATGCACATAAAACGTTTGGCGAATACAGAAAATCCGTTAAAACTATAAGTAATTAGTTCAGGTAATATTGTTAAAAACAATCCATTGTTTAACAAAATTTGTAAAGAAAAAAGAAATAATTTTCTTAAAGCCATCATAATGTATTTAAAAATGAAGGAACTAAGGCTGATATGAAGTCATTTAGCAGAGAATATAAAAATGCATTAAATGACTCCTATAGCAAGTACCAGAAAGACTTTGCAAATGATATTAGAAAAATGTGTTATAGCAATCAAAAGTATTTTTGGAACTTACTTAACAAGGATACACGCAATAGTGCTGATAAAATCCCCATTCCGATACATGTAATCAAAAAACTTTTGAGGATGAAAACATAAACTTTGATCCTTGGGTAAATAACAGTTTTCTCCAGGATCAAAGCGATGAAATTTTTAACCGAGATAACAGAACAAGAGATTCATACTATTATTTCAAAGTTACAGAATAATAGCGCAGCAGGCCAAGATGGTATTTTAAACGAATATTTAAAATCTACATTGCATGTTTTAATGCCAGTATATCTGAAACTTTTTAATACTGTGTTTGATACAAACATAGTTCCTGAATCTTGAGTAGTTGGTATTATTAAACCATTTTAAAAAAAGGGAAGTGTAAATGATCCAGAAAATTTCAGGGCAATTACAATGATCAGCTGTCTTTGCAAAGTCTTCGCTGCAATTTTGAATATTCTTTGTACAGGGCAGGAGACTGCATCAATATATATATATATATATAAATCAGTTAATAATACCTCTATTCGCAACTATGATCAAATGTGCTGACACAAATCTTGTATAGCAAATTCCAAATTAGGAAAGTGTCAGGCTGCCACGTTTTGCCAAAGGATTCTCTGAAAGATCAAGATGTGAATGTCCGAAGTACTCCTAAAGATTGTAATAGATAAGCTAAAAATTAAATATTAAACACAAAATTGGGCTTTCAACCGTTATGACTTCCGAATAATTCAAAAGAAAGACACTTCCTAAAGAAAGATGTCATATTTATTAGTTGACACCTTTAGTGGTTATATTTAATTAAAGTGAATCATAATTTGGTTAATTGTTGTTCTCGATACGTATTGCAACTGCATGTATTACTACTTTTATCACGACAGTTACTATAGCATTTGCAACGAAACAACAGCCTTATTCACAAAAAATCTTAGACCTAAATTTGGATGTAACTCATCAGGACTTCATTGTAACAAACATTTGTAATAACGTCTTTGAAATTTTGTGAATACGGCTGCACCTCTGCACTTGTTACAGATTTATCTCACGTCATGAACCTTTTATTAAAAAATATTTAGTAGTATAATTGATATTTTCGATATCTTTTGTTTTATCAAATTTCGTCCCTTTTCATAGGGATTCCCTATCTAGATATAGATACGTTATATACACCAACAAGTGTCAAAGAAAGTGCCTTATTTGCTGTCCTGTTACATTTACCAGAACATCTCTTTATTTTCACGTTATTTTCTTGACAGGGAAAATTAGAATCGTCGACTTCCAGGAGATGAGACAAATTAAAGAATATTACTACCTTTAATATCACATATATTTGATAAAAAATAGTGTTATTGTTGAACTGAAGAACAGGGATATAGTCTTAATCAAGAATGAAATATAATGGAAAAATTCATTCTTGATATGAAAATTCAAAGGTAAAAAAGCGCCAGACATGTTAGGATTTTCGTCCATTTTCTGTTGCCTCATTCAATATTCAAATACTGCTGTAAAATAATTCTGTCGTTTAATTCTTACAAAAAACTGCTACAACAAATATCATATACATGTGTGTTGAATGACAAAAAATTATGAACTTTTAACCACAAGTTTCACTATTAGTTTTGATTTTAAGACATTGAAAACAAATTAAGATTTTTCCATACTATATGAAGATGCATTATCATTCATTAAAAGTAGTTTATATATGCTATACAACAGATCATGGTTACTAGTATATGATTTAAAGCTGAAAATATCTTAAAAAACATTCCAGTCGTCAATTAAATGCTGTTTAAAACAATCCTGAAAATGTCAGGAGTGTGACATTTTATGTGTGATGAACTATTACTGTATAAGACTATCAGGATAAGGTGATATAAGCAACCACACACTGAGATAAGGGTGAGATAAGCACACACTACAAACACAAACTTCTCAGAAAGGGGGGGGGGGGGCATTTTCAGATTATATATTAAGGGACGAGTAGCAAATTCTAGTAAGGATTTATAAAATTATTGCAAACATTGACTCAACACTTTGTTCATTTCGAGCGACTTTTTCAACATCTTAATCAAATGCCGGGTCGAATTTTCTGTCTCATAATTTGTTGAATAATTTCAGGCCACAGTCAACGGTTGCGAAATTCAGATGTACCCATACTCTCCTCTCTCAGTTGATAATCATTTGCATCCCCTTACTAAATTCTGCTCTCTTTAACTTGATACTTCCTAACAAAAACTAGAGCTGAGAGCATAATAATTAGATCCTAATCCCAGACTACTGTGTGTCTCATATAATTCGGCAGCTGAATTCTACATGAAATACTCCAGACCTTACTGTTATTCTGTACTTTTAAAATAAAAATTCGGTATGTTTTAATGGTCAACCTGGATCAAACTTTCTTAGACATAACTTGTACATATTCTGCAAGGTCACATCTGTCTGTGGTGACGTCATATGTGATGAAAAAATTCACGAGATGCACATGAAAATCGGAAAATCAGCTGTCGTTAAATATTTTGGACATTTTTTTCAACAGCGGAAAAGGCAATATTTCGTTACGACTATTGCAAACAAAAGGTAGTATAATACTTTTTACTTTCATTTTAAAGAAACTTTTGAGATATTCCCGAAAAACCACTTGCAGGTTGAAAAAGTAGAGCAAACACCACATCAAACAACGAAGATAAACGAATACAAAACACCAAGAGCTCACCACACGGCCTTTGATGAACTATCGGATGTAAACTGTCTCTTGTCACTACGTTTACGGATTTGAGTGCCGTCTGTCGTCATGGAATCTAATGTAAACAATCCGTGTAATCAAGATGCTTGAAACGAAGCTTCTCTTACAAACGCACCAACAATTATATAACGCCAATATATCCTTTACCCCAGGTCTACGCCCTTAAATACTACGAAAATTTTTATTCCTTCTCATTCAAATGTACAATTTAAAATATTCTCTCTAAATTACTGATCCTTAATGATCATACTGTAAAAAAAAGTGTGGAAAAAATTCTCCATGCAATCAGTTTTAGAATTATATTTCTTATTATCGCCAAATGTTGATCCAACACAAAAAATGCTTGTATTTTGCTTGATTTTAGTTACAATGAAGGCTTTTGCCAAGTATTGATGCCCATAGACAAAAAAGTGCAGTCAAATCTTGGTATCCTCGAAACTACTAACCTTTAAATCGTGGAACAAAGTTAATTCAGCCTGAGGCATATTCCGCTCAAGTTGTGGTTTTCGGAATGTTATTGTCATTTGTCCTAAGCATTTCTACTTTCAGAGATTTGATAAATATTTATTTATAATCAGACAGAAATTATTTTCATCAATAAAAATATTATAATTATCAAATGAATATATTAATGTTATTTATCATATAATTATACTAAGTAATAAATGTTACTGACTGTTTGATATAATGTTAAAAATGGTGAGATTGCTTTGCGGGCTGATATAAAAAAAAGACTAAATATTAATTGAGGATTTGCTTTGCGGGCTGATAATAACAATTATTAACCAGGGATTTGCTTTGTGGATTGATATTTATAGATTAATACATGGACTTTTTCATATTGCCCTTGTAATCAGCTCGATACCTTGATATCGGCCCAAAGAATAATTGTATTAATTTTTTTATCGCATATTTTGCCTTTACAGAGAAATACTTTTAACTGTTGAATTAGATTTTACTGTCGTTAGACTGGTGTCTTACGGTTTCTCGATTGTGGTTTCTTCAGGAGCAGATGATTACGTTTTCTCCATGATTAGGAAGGTTGATACTTAATCAAATTCAGCTCTATCAGACTGTGCGATATATGACAAAAGTGATTTTTGTTAAAACAAATTTGTAATTTAAAGTGAAAACATAAGTTTCAAACTTGATGGTACATATTTTATACTTTTGGGAATTTTTGACATGAATTTAGGTAAAAACAAATTCATACGGTATCTTCTCTGCAACTTAGCCTATACTTGTTTGATGATAATATTAAATTTTACAGTGGAAAAAAACCACAAAATTTAGCTTTTAAAACATTTTTAACATTATACTTATTGTGCGTTATAAGAGAAATGTGATTTTTGTTATAATGCAACTGTTTTTAAAAAAAACAAATAACAGTTTCTAACTTGCCACATGCTTATTTTTACTTTCAATAAATTTTTATAGAAATTTAGTTGATACGATATCCAAAGAAACCTCTCTGCGACTTACCGTAGAACTTTTTTTATGAAAAATATTTCAATTTCAATGTGAACAAGCACAAAATGTAATTTTTCAACCAATTTTAGGTTGATATTTAATAAAATTCAGCTCTATCAGAGTGTGCAATATATGACAAAAGTGATTTTTATTAAAACAGATCGTATTTTAAAGTGAAAACACAATTTTCAAGCTAGATGGGTACACATTTTATACTTTTAAGAATTTTTTACATGAATTTAGCTCAAAAACAGTGAAAAAAAAAACAAAACATTTAGTTTTTCAAACATATAAATAGGATGATACTTAGTTAGAATTAGCTATATAAGCTTGTACGATATAAGAGAAATGTGATTTTTGCAAGAATGCTACTGTTTTTAAAGAAAAAACACAAGTTTCAAACTTGATGGGTACATATTTTATACTTTTAGGAATTTTGACATGAATTGGCTCAAAAAATTTTATACGGTATATTAAAAAGCTTCTCTGCAACTTACCGTTATACTTGTTTGATAAAAATAATTCCATCCTACAGTGAAAAACAAAACACTTAGCTTTTCAAACATATAATCTAGGATGATACTTAGTTAGAATTAGCTATATAAGCTTGTACGATATAAGAGAAATGTGATTTTTGCAAGAATGCTACTGTTTTTAAAGAAAAAACACAAGTTTCAAGCTTGATGGGTACATATTTTATACTTTTAGGAATTTTGACATGAATTGGCTCAAAAATTTTCATACGGTATATTAAAAAGCTTCTCTGCAACTTACCGTAATACTTGTTTGATAAAAATAATTTCCATTCTACAGTGAAAAAAAACAAAACATTTAGTTTTTCAACATATACATAGGATGATACTTAGTTAAATTAGCTTTATAAGCTTAGGGCTATGCATTACCAAGTATTACTTGCCAGGATTAAAATACTTACTACAACATTAATTACTAGTACAAATACTTGAAACAAGTAGGCAATTACTTAAGTTGATAAATTGCTTAAATTGGTAATTCGTATTTTGTTTAAAGTGTGGTTGTTATTGATAAACTAGTGTTACAGTACGGCTCAATCAAAACATCACCTCAAGTTAATTTCAAGTTAACATAATCTCTGGTTCAAATCTCTGCTCCATGACCAGAAAAAAAACCCCAACAAAACAGAGATTGAAACTGCTGCAGAGATTTGAAAGCAGAAGTTAGGACAGGTTCAAATCTCTGTCTGGCCAGTCATAATCTCTGCTTTATTGATTTTTCAAATCTCTGGTACGATTTATTCAACTGCGCACGCGCTGTTCTCGTGTCAAAACCAGAGATTTGAATAATTATCGTCTCTGCTAAATGCTCATGCGCCGTCCTAGAACGAAACACGATTACCCGGGGGGTAAATAAAATGTTATTTTTTAAAATTATTATTGGTAAATCATGTTAAATATTCCATGCAAAAATGATAGAATATTTATATTGATATATTTGGTTTCAATTTCAATCAATAAGTTCTAATTGTACAGAAAGTTATTCCTATTGTCAAATGAAATAAATTACAATAATGAATGATACTTTTTAAAGAAATACTAATTTTAAGTTTTGAAGTATGAAATAAAAGTATAGAATTTTATTTCAAGTCCATACCGGAACTTATATTTTGACTTTAAAAAACATTTCAGGTACAACCAAAATATAGTTTACCTTATATCGCACAATCTGGTACATTTGGTACGGCTAAAGTTAATTAAGTACTATCATGAAACTAAATTTTGTGTTTTTCGACTGTGAAATTGAATTTTTTATCTAACAAGTATTACGGTAAGTCGCAGAGAAATTTTTGTAAGATACCGTCTGAAATTTTCTGAACTACATTCATGTCAAAACTTCATAAATGTATGAAGTAAGCGTATGTCAACTTTGAAACTTCTATTTTACTTTAAAAAAAACCACTTTCGTTGTTACAAAAATCACTTTTATCTTATATCGCACACTATGATATGGCTTACTTTGACTTTGTGCGAAGCTGAAATTGGTTGAAAAGCTAATTTATTTTTACTCTGAAATTGACTTTTTTCATTTAACAAGTATCCCGTAGGTTGCAGAGATGTTTTTTTGAATACCGTAACAAATTTATCAACTAAGTTTATATAAAAAATCAATGAATCTAAAAATATATCTTTATATCTTTATTCACCAAAGTCAAGTACAGCTATAGGTTAAACATATAATAACATAAGTAATTAATAATAATATATACTGATAAAGCAGAAGGCATGTGAAAAGTTATTTTACAACATTTCTGTTCTTAATTTCATCGCACGGAAAATGAATTTACCAAGATTACATAATTCTTTGATATTATTTGAACTCAACTACTGAACATATTTGAACATAGCGGGTTTTTTCCAGTAATAAGGTTTGATAAAATATGATCTAAAGCCCTGATACATAGGGCATTTTAATACAAAATGCATTTCGTACTCTATATCATTTTTTACAAAAAATACACAATCTATTGTTTCTAGCTATGGCAGAATAACGACCACATTCAACAGGTAAATTATGACTACTAAACCGTAACTTTGTGATACATTTTTTATAAACATCTGGTATTGGCTTACATAGATAAAATTGTAAACAAAAGTTGTGAACCATAAATTGATAACTAGAACATTTACTTAAAGTTCTCAACTGGCTATCAAATTCTTGTTTAATACAATCAAACATCCGCTGTTTAATCAAAACTAATAAGGTACATGAAGTCTTAAAGTCAGTGTAAGACGCTTGGTTATACCAAGTATCACCAAGACCTAAGGTAAGAAGCTCTTTTTTGACGAAATACAACCAGTTCGCCTTATTATTAGGATATTTTAATAAGTTTTCATATAAGAAATTATAACAATTCTTCAGAATACAGTTTGTGGTACATAGGAGTTTGAACCAATACTTAAAAATCCTACACTTTCTAGTATATAACAAGGGTAACCTGCCTAGCTCATAATATATCAAAACATTGTTTGTAGCACTTTTAACGCTAAGGATATTTTTACAATAATTTAAATGTATTCGCTCAACAGCAGGGGCTTTATGGGCATCCCATATTTCACAACCATAGCACAAAATACTATTTATATAAGTGTCAAAAAGTGACAGCAAAGTTACATAGTTTAAATATACATCTTTTATGTTACGTCGTAAGGCAAAAACCGCCTTTCTACCCTGTTCAGATAACTTCTGTTGTAGAACATTGTATTTACCATTATAATAAAGAAGAACACCAAGGTAGCTAAATCTATCTACTATCTCTATTTCTTGATTATCAAAATACCACTTTTCATCATCACGCACTTTACCACCTTTTCTAAAAACAACAATTTTGGTTTTAGCAATGTTAACACTGAGTGACCATTTAGTAGTATATATAAACAAAGTATCTAGTAGTTCTTGTAAACCAGTTACAGATTCAGAAAAGATTACCATATCATCGGCATACATAAGCAGAAATAAATTTAATTCTTTCACCTCAAACGGGATAGATTCACTATTTATGAATGCCATTTCACAATCATTGACATATATTGAAAATAGTATAGGATATAATACTTCACCCTGCATTAACCCAATTTCATTTGTAAAATATTCAGAGTTAAAACCATCAACACTTACACAAGTGCTTACATTAGAATACATTGAATTAATTACAGATAATAATTTCCCTTTGATGCCTATATTAGATAACTTAAACCATAACATATAACGCGGAACAGTGTCAAAAGCTTTTGTGTAGTCAATAAAACAACAATATAGACGATTATTTTCTGATAAAGATTTAAAAATTAAGGAAGAAAGAGCAAAAATAGCATCGACAGTTCCAAGACCTGGACGAAAGCCGAACTGGGCGTCAGTTATGATGTCAAAAGATTCAGACCATTCTATTAATCGTTGATTCAGGACGGACGTGAAACGTTTTCCAAAATTGCTGACTAAACTAATTCCGCGGTAATTGTTCGGATCATGTGTGCTACCCTTTTTGAAGACAGGTATCAATATGGCTTTTGCCCAATCAGTTGGGAATAATCCCGATTGCAAAACTCCATTAAAAACTGTTAATAGAATAGGCATAAACAAATCTCTGTATTCAATAAAATACTCATTAAGAATTCCATCAGGTCCATGGCTTTTGTCACGTTTTAAATTATTAATTGCCTTTATAATGTCATTTTCCGTAATCTCTCTATCGAGTTCTTCAAATACACATTCGCTGTTATAGTTAGTCGAAAAGTTATCGTCCCATATTGCATCACCATCTGAAGAACATAACGACTTGAAATGATCATAAAAGATATTCAACGGTAATGATTGTTTATTTTTCCAAGTATTCTTTCTGAATTTAGTATAAAATAATTTAGGGTTTGACACTCTCATTAAGTCCATCATATTTCCCTCCGTACGCATATAATCACGTTTAAGTTTACGATCTAGAGCTTTGTATTCTTTTTTAGTTTTAGTCAAATTACGGTGATTTTCCTCTGTTTTATTTCTATTAAAAACGTTTAAACAGTTAATGTAATGACGGTGTAGATCCTTACAACGACGAGAAAACCAAGGTTTATCAATTGCATTAGTCACTGTTTTGCTGACCGGACGCGAACAAGAACTCTTCCTAAAGAATGGCGACATAATACCAATAAGCATATGACAAGTTAGAAACATATATTTTTTCTTTACAAACAGTAGCGGTATAGCAAAAATCACATTTATCTTATATCATTTGTATATCGCACAATCTTATATGGCTAAACATCATCCTATAAATGTTTGGAAAGCTAAATGTTTTGCTTTTTTTCACTGTAAAATTGAATTATTTTTATCAAACAAGTATTATGGTAAGTTGCAGAGAAGCTTCTGTTATAACAAAAACACTTTTTGATCTATCACACACTCTGATAAAGCTGAATTTGATTAAATATCAACCTAAAATAGGTTGAAAAGGTAAATGTTATGTTTTTTTTAATGTGAAACAGGTGAAACTGATTTTTTTTTTATCTTACAAGTATTACGGTAAGTCGCAGATAAACTTTATAAGATACCGTCTGATATGGCTTAATTTGACAAAGGAGGAAGCTAACCTTGGTTGAAAAGCTAAATTTTGTGTTTTTTTACTTTAAAATTGACATTTTTTCCATAAAAAAGTACTAAATGTAAGTCGCAGAGAGACTTTTTTTGATACGGTAAAAAATTTATTAACTTCTTTAGATACCGTATGAAATTTTCTTAAATACATTCATGTAAAAACTTCATAAATGTAGGATATAAGCATATGTCAATTTTGAAACTTGTATTCCTACTTTAAAAAACACTTTTGTTGTAGCAAAAATCATTTTTGTCATATATCACACACTCTGTTAGAGCTGAATTTAATTAAATATCAACCTAAAATTGGTTGAAAAGCTAAATTTTGTGTTTTTTCACAGTGAAATTGAGATAAAAAAAAAAAGGTAAGTCGCAGAGAGACCTTTTTGGATACGGTAACAAATTTATTAACTAAATTTCTATGAAAATTAATAAAAGTAAAACTAAGCCAGTGGCAAGTTAGAAACTTGTATTTTTTTTCTTTAAAAACAGTAGCAATATAACAAAAATCATATTTAATGTTTGAAACGTCTTGTATTTTTTACAAAAAAATCAAATTTATCTTATATCACACAATTACAGACAAAACATATAAAGAAGATCGAACCTTTTAGTATAGGATTAAACACTATTTTGTTTGAGCTTATCGAAGCTTTCGTCAAGATTTGGTCACTCATCTGTAAAGTATTTTACTACGAGAAGAAAATAGTATACAGCACGTGCTACAAATTGCGACAAACAAAACTTTTTAGTTTAAACATTAAAAATACGACGTAATGCGTGCTCAACTTAAACCTTTTTTGTTCAAATTATATTTAAAAATGTTTGAAACAAAATTATAGCTAGAAGTTGAAAAGAAATACATATACATTGTGATTGTCTTGTTTGGCTGAATATGAAATTTCATTCACATAGTTTGTAGAAAGATTAGGAATAATACCCGAAATAAGTTTTGGAAATGGTTAGAATTTTTAAAAGTTCAGTGCCAAATATTTCTCTTGATTACCTTCTGTGCCCCTATCTATTCATTCATGGCATCAATTTTATATTTTCTGATAATGACTATGTATTATATATAAATTGTTTTGCGTAACTATATTCGTTTCATTGCAAAAATTTAAAGAAATTGGCCTTTGCCATTGAGAAATTCTGAAATTCTACTTTTACGATAAATAAAATGACTACAAAAGGTATCGGAAAATGGTATGCCCTGCGTTTTATAATTCTATTTTCTGAACGGTAAAAAATTAATTCGTGGCGAGATATGACAGTATAATCTGTGTCCGTGATGTAGACCAACCCTACTTCCATGCATAGTAGTAGGGTTGCATATGTATCGCGGAAACAGGTTGCACTGTCGAATGTCGGCCTGAAATAATTTTTGATCATGCCGAAAAGAAAACTCAATCCAGTCGTCTAATGCCAGTGCATATGACTGCACGGTGAAGTATTACGCTACTACAATGCGAATTCAAAATAAATATATATTCGTAGTTGCAGTGTTATACGTAACTCCACGGAAAAATATTAAACAGTCGCAGAAATGGGGAAAAAAGGCCTAGATTTCTTCATATTTTTTTATGAACTGTGGATGTGCACTTTTAATATATGTATTAATGGACAGTAAATCGATGGATTTTTTTATTTCAAATTTAACTTAGGGGTTATTTCCACTTTCTTGTCATTATTAAATGTATACTGCATTTTACTTCAGCAGCTGTTGAATACATGTCTGTATCTCAGTCGACTTACATCAGTAATTTTATTGTTACGCCACTTTCACAGGTGAACAATACGGAAAATCACGTGAAAATACAAGCCTTTTGTGATTGCCATTACCCATATTTGGATACGTCACTAAGGCGGGGCTTTGCAGCATTTATTGGCACGACCATAATAATTTTAAAGGATTAATTGGAATTATTTGCATTAATAGGTGCATGTTCAGCAAATGAAAGGTTTTCGACAGTTTCACGAGAGAGGCGAATTTGTATTCAGTAGAATACTTCTTTCTAGTTCCATTTCAAATATCGAAAAGTTTTCCTAACCGAAAAAAAAAAATAAATCTGCCCTTTTCAGGCGACATTCATCTTGAATCTGGTATTTTTTTTTATGACAAATACAAACACTGTAATTTAATTAAGATAAAAATTTTAATAAAATTAGCTGAACGTCTTGTTGTTGTTTCTTTGTTTTTATTCACTTGAATGCAAATTTCAATACATTTAATATAATTCATCATGAACAACACCAGAGTTGCTTTTTCATCCCATTGGAACAATAATAACTGTATATCGAAGCTAACTAAATATTGTGTTCCCCTTTCAATGACTATATAAACAAACATCGTACATATTTGATGTGTATAATTATATACATATGTATAATTAGGTCAGGATTACTGAATTATATTAGAAATTGTAGACAAATATTTATTATATAAATTCATGGAAATTTAATAAGATAAAATCACTTTGTATTAACTTTAAAAATTTAACTGACCTTATCATTATATTGTGCTTTATTATTCTGATTTAAAAGTCGAAATTAACATTACGAACTATTATTTATATCCTTGTTGTTCTTTATGATTATTTTAAGCCACAGACTTCCGGTATGAAATCACTTAAGCGATTCCCAATAAACAATTGTTACTGTAAATATTTTACTGTCTTACATACTGACTAATCAGTTCAACATATATAAATAAATTCATACAATGATAAAAAATATGTTTCATTAATCAAAATTATCCGAAAACTATTGTAATTGTTTTTGTCACATTGAACAATTAACATGTACAGGTACTTTAGATATGTTGTGTTACTCTCTGTTATATTTTGTCTAAGTACTTTACTGACGACATTAAGTTATAAAAGCATTGAAAATTTTAATCCATTCCGTTATGTAAGTCAACGGGATGAAAAACTTATAAAACTTACGTGGTTCATACGGCCATATTGGGTTCCAAAATATTTCGATTTTACTAACTGTGAATATACAAACTGTATTTATTCTGAAAATGCATCCCATTTTAATGACAGTGAAATTTTGTTATTCGCTTATAGACATTTAAGTGTAAATATTCCATTCAAGCCAAAAAATCAGAGGTGGATCATATTTCATGATGAAAGTCCAGTTCATGATAAACCTTTGCCCACCATGTGGAAAACACAATTTGATCTGTTTCATACATATCTAACAAATAGTGATATTCCAAGAAGAAAATCTTTGCAATTACGCACTAAAAAACTGAATAAGAACTATTCACGGATTTGGTCGGAAAAAACAAGGTTTGCAGCATGGGTTGTAAGTAATTGCAGACCGAAATCAAATCGAAATCAATTCGTAATGCAATTAAAGAGGTACATAGACATAGATATTTATGGAGGGTGTGGGCAAAATGAAACATTGTGTAGCTCCATTAACAATACAGAGTGTCACGTTTTACTATCAAAGGCTTACAAATTTTATTTAGGACTGGAGAACAGTATGTGCATAGATTACGTCACGGAAAAACTTACAAACGGTTATGACAAGAGACACGATGCGATTGTTGTTTACAGTGGGGCACCGAATGTAGAAGCGCTTTATGCTAAAGAAACTTTTATCAATGTTGAAAATTTTAAGACTGTGAAGGAGTTAGCTGAAGCATTAATTCAAATAGGTTCTAATGAAACTGAATATCGGTCAATTCTGCAGAAAAAACATAAATACGAACTAGAAAACATAGATTATTTGTGTAAAACATGTGAAGCAGCAAATGATATTAGGTATAAGGATGCTTCACGAAAGAAGCGGGATTTCAACATCTGGTATTTTAAAGACAAATGTAAAAGTTACAAAACTGTCGCACTAAAAATCTAAACTGGCGAAATGCACCGTTTTTAATCTGCTAACTTACTTGAAGAAAACTCAGATGAGCATTTCAGTTTAATTGAAATAATGCACAGCTATCTAATACTCTAACAAAAAGTAAACATATAACGATTCTAACACGAAATTAATACTTTAACTTTAATGTTTAAAAATGTTAAACTTATGCCAAAAATAAGGAATTTCTCCCCGGTATATAGCTCTTTCCCTAGATGGTTTTGATCTAAATCCTTTTATCATTTCAGGGTGTTTTATTCATGTGCTTGTCAACGGTTTGGATATTTGTTTTGGTTTTTAGCATTTTAGACGTTGGGCACAACTGATGAGTCGTTAATCGACAAAATGTGCACACCTTGTGCATAAAAATATTTATTCCATTGAGTTTTCTATTGTTCAAAGTAAATTGTGAGGAAATACATTATTTTTGTTTATAACTGAATTCAAATTAAACAACTGCCTTGTTACCTTCTTTTATATTCAAGTTATATCAATTTGTATATTTGCCCGTATGTATATCTTGTTCATTTCAAAGATGTATTTTCTGAGTTGAATATTCATACAGATACACTTGGCTAAATATGTAAAGTGCGTGTAACGTGCGGATCGTGTGCATGCAACATGCGAATCGTGTACGTGTGGTTTTCGTGTCGTTAGAAACGTGCGATATAAATCCTGTAACGTGTATCAGATTTCACTGGTCGGTACTAAAATTAAAACGTCTGAATTCAAGTCGGAGGATGCTTCGAAATCGAATTAAAATATTGTTGGAATGAACTTTTATCCGTGTCAAATGTTGATATCAATAATATCGCACAGCTTATATTTTTTCAACTACTAATGGAAATTATCCAATGAATTTGGTTCAAAAAGAATATATAAAATAAAATGTTTTCTTAACTAGATTATAATATAACTTGTATACAACATTTGCAAATTGAACATAGATTTAAATTTTTCTAAACATTTTGCAAATAATATCTTAAGTTATGCTTAAAATGCGGCGATTTTAAAAATATTTTGACAAATTTATACCTTCATAGTACATTTTTTACAAGAGCAATGGTTTGGTTATCATCTACCGTAAACATATTATCTTTTGTTTAAAGAGGCCATAAAATATTGTGGCATACTGATTATTTTACACCTTTATTATTATCATCATATCAATTTTGGTTAATATACTATAGTTAATTAGGTAAAAATAACATTTATTTTTAATATATTTAAAATCTAATTCCACAGTTCTGTCATTAAGGTTTTATAAATTTCCTATTAAAAAATAACATATGCAAATTTATATTTTGTGTTTATAGACAATTTTTTTTATCTCGACCGTATTACAGAGGATTCCTTTTATCGTATCTGATATTTTTAAAATCAAATGCAATATTGAATTTTTCACTGCTATTTATATCCGGCATACAATTTAAGTTATTTGTTTCGTTATATTCCGTTCGTATCTTACAAAAAATAATTTATAGGTAAAGACAAAAATTCGAAATAGGAAAATCGAAACAACTGACAAAGTCCGGAAAAGAACGAAGACAAGATAAAAACAATACATACACTAAAATTAAAAAGTAACAACATGTACCCCTCCAAAAAAACGGGGGTAGACTAAGGTGCTCCGGAAGAGTAAGCAGTCTCTGCCTGCTGCAGGACACCAGCTATGCTGTCCATGTCAAATCCGGTATGAAATTATGGCATAGAAATCGCACGATCAGAAATCGTGTAACTTGCAACGTGCATGTGTTGTTTGCCTTTCCCAAATAAAAATGGACCTGTTCCATTGAAATTATCCTTTTCTCACACCGGATTTGGCATGATATTTCTTGACTTTACTTTATCCTATGTAAAAAGATAACAATGCACTTTGGGTACATTTTTTATAGAACTATCTTCGTGTCCCACGAATCTATTTTTGGAATAATTAGGACCCCTTGACAATATTGAGTAACTTTTATCACCCAGATTCCCCGGTTTTAGATTCAGTATGATTTTTATACAGTTTTCCAAGTTGTGTTCAATTTTCAGTATCTACCTCCAAATACACTGAAATTCTGGCATCATTTACAACGTCATACTCCTTCATTGAATTTCTTTCAAATTTTAACATTTTCATTGACAAATTCTTTAACAAGTTTTTTTTAAACAAACTGATCATTTTCAATATTTTGTTGGTCTCATATAGTGTTATATGATAATTCATTGGTGAAAGTTTTAAAGTTAAAATTTAACCAAATCTGAAAAAAATCATCAGTCTAGGAGAGATAACTCAAGTGTTTTACAGTTGATTCTTGTCTGAATATAATTTGGTAAAATAGAAAAAAATAATGAAAAATAAAAAATAAAGAAGTTAATAATGGTTAAATAAATATGTGTGATGCTACAAACCAGAAAAGTGTATCATGCATGTCGGTTCATGCAGACCAGTGCATGTTCCTGTCTGGAAGCATGCGACCCTGCCATTATTGAGTGTGCGCTTTGAGTACAAGGGGCTCATATTTAATGTATGTTATGTTACTGATGAAATGAGACCTATCTATGGTGGTATATCAAAGCTATCAAGCTTGAGCTTGAGCACTGTTGTTTTACGTGTAACATTCAATTTTCTAAATTTTTGTACATGACATTTATTTCACCATACTGTTGTCTAGCTCTGGGTGGTCTGTTCCACAAAATGCACTGCTCATTTGGTACCAAGTGATTTATGACACTTAAAATATGTGTATATTTAGCTTTTTTTTTGCTTCAGACTTCATGTAAAACATGTGTTATGTATGTCAACAATGACAACTTTTACCTTTAAGTCATGAGAGTTAAAATAATGAGGCTCTCAATATGGTTGCGGGCTCCTAGTTTTTGTTCTATAATATTTCAACCAAACTGGCTCAAACTGGACGTCATATTGCTCTAACCCTATGTTTTGTTGGCTCTAATGACAATATATTCCTTAAAAGTGAATTTTATGGGTACTCTGTCAGATCAAATTTTTCACAAAATCTACCCAACTGGAACCAATGAATTCACATAGAGATTTCCTGTAATGATTTCTCCTTGATGACCAATTCAAACAATGTATCATTATTCAGCATCTACTAGCTTTTTAATTTAACATTTTTGTTTCTACATAGGAAATGTGGCTAATTATCAGAACTAAAAACCACTTTATCCTAAGTAAAAAGATAAAATGCACAAACTTTGAGTACATTTTTTTTTTATAGAACTATCTTCACGTCCCAAGAATCTATTTTTAGAATAATTATGAATCCTGAACGAACATTTTAAAGTCTGTTTTGTTCGGCCCACGTTTTTGTCCAGATCAAAGGGGGATAATCAATTAAGAAAACTTGCTAAAAGATGTGTCATATTTTTCTGATAATATGAACTGAACTATCAAACGATAAAATATCAAATTAATAGTC
The DNA here is from genome assembly GCA_028015205.1 of Mytilisepta virgata. Lineage (NCBI taxonomy): Eukaryota > Metazoa > Mollusca > Bivalvia > Mytilida > Mytilidae > Mytilisepta > Mytilisepta virgata. The sequence goes on along the minus strand of CM051520.1, from coordinate 244,422 downwards.
AATACAGAAAGTATTTTCACAGTTATACAAAATAATCTCTCGTTCTTCACGACTCTCCCAGGGAACAGAATGTAAAATGCAAAGTCAATGTACAACATCAGATGTCCACTCCTGGATCTTCTTTTTCGCATGTTCAGCAGCACGTCTTTGAGGTCGGATGGAAAAAGTTTGCGTCTAACACTTTGAGTTCTGGTTTAAATTACCACCATTGTCATTTTGTTCAACACTGTCATCATGACATTCCAATGAAAGTTCAAAGTTAAATTTGTAGTTTTCCTCGATGGCAATAATACCTTTACTGATCTACATTGTTCATCCCTACTTTTTGATAAGTTTATAATTTTACCAGTTTTCCACATTCTTCTCAGGAGATCATCTTTGATCAAAATAATGTCAACAATCTGAGGATATTGATTTGAAAGCACTATCTTCTTTTTAAGTTTAACGGTGGATCGTTCACGAAGGCTGAGGAGATAAATTTCTCGCCACACTTTCCAGAATCTGTTTAAATGTTTTTGACCCATTTTCCAAAGTTCAAAAAGATTTTTGGCTTAACGTAGCCGTGATTTATATTCTGGATCCTCACCATTATCAATTCGCTCTGGTATTGCGGTGTGTTTGTCAAAAGGACGGATCAAATCGGCTCCAGGATTAAACTTGCTATTTTGAATTTACTTAAATATGTTTGTAAAAAACGTCATTCCGATATTTACAGAAATAAATGTGTATTTTAACAAATTAATTTATGAAATGAAGCATTCGATGGTCGGCCATCTTGCCGCCAAAAATGTAGATGGTGAAATTACGACCTACAAAATATATCCTAAAATTAATGAGGAATTTTCCATAGCATGCTACCATTTACATACGGGCATTATATGAGGAAACTGGTCGATAATTATAAAGTTATAACGATTATATCACAAGTTAATCCGTGTCTGTTATTATTTCAAATTCGGTAAAATATATTTACCAAATATAATTCATGTAATTATAATTATGTAAAGAAGAACTTAATTCGATAAAATAAAGAATCAAAATAGTTATAATGCAATGCTGAATTTCATCACATAGGGAAAAAAATTCGAAAACATTTTGTAACTTCTCACAGGTAATGCTGAATATTTTTTAACAACAAATTCTATATTCATTCGAAAATTCTTGCTTGTTACAAATCTAATCAAGAGTCCAAGCTTCTCTTGATGTACCCTGTTACACTCCACTGTCTATCCATGGAAATAAACACCCGATTATAGCATAATAAATACAATATCATATTCAAATAAATATATTCCAGATAGACTATTATTAATATTCTTTTTAAGTGTTAATACAATTTTGTTTTCTGTCTTACATTTAATGTTATCCACCCTTTTAATATATTCTTTAACACAAATTCTAGAATTGTAATGAAATAATTAAAAAAATAGTAATTATCATCAGACATTTTATATCCAAATACAATATGTTGAAGTTTTATTACCCCAAAATATATTTTATTTCTTTTTAGCAGATCATAAATTTTCTGCCAAAAGATATTCAAATAAGGACATTCCAAAAAATAATGTGTGTAGTCTTCTACAGTCTTACAAAAACTACACATGCTGCCGTTGGTAAATTTTCATTGTAATAAGAGTTTCTTTGTTGGAATTATATATTGTAATAATTTCCAACTAAATATTCTTAATTTATTTTCATTCAAATATTTAAAGACAAAGTTATATAATGAATTCATATTTGGTTTTTCTTGTATCTCTAATACTCGGAGCCATTTTATTAGTCCTATCGATGAATCTATTCTATTAAATAAAAGTGAATTATACACCATTTTATTTGACAAGCTGGAAGTTTCCATAAAGACATTTTTCAATATGATCCTATTTCGTTGAATATTAACTTGACCTTTTACTGTATTCTCTTTTGTAATTACATTTGTCCATTTTTTAGGGATAGAATTTTTGAGTTTATTTTACACTTCAGTTTTCTTAGAATATATTTTTCAGACAATAACAATAATAAATGTTGTCGTCTAAAATATCATTAATATAAATCATATCACTTTTGATCCAATTTTCAAAGATCATCGGTTTATTATGACATGTAATAAATGTATTTCCCCATATTACTTGTTTCCTTATGTCTACAAATGTGACTGGTTCTTCTGTTTGTCCTCCTCCAGTCAAAATTCATGATTTTATTACTTGCTTATAAAATTCTGGCATATATTTAAAACAATCTAAGTTTTTGATATCGTTCAAATTCATATTAAACATAGGTACCATCTTTTCATATGAATATATATATATATGAATGAAATAATTTTCCAGCCTGCAAATTCACCAGTTACTAATCTATAAACCCATGAAGTATTAAAAGCCATCAAATAACTTTTAAAATCGATCATGTTTAACCCACATTTTTCATATGGACTTATCAATATGTTTGACTCTGTCTGGTTTCCCCTCCCACAATATACTTAAAAAAACTATTTTCGATTTCTTTTATATATATATCTCTGGAACTGCATATACGCTTCCGATAAATATAAACAAAGGCACTATCAATGTTCAATATTTTCCCTATAATAGAAAGTTTTCTTTTCTCCCATGTCATAAATAATTTTTTCATCTTTTCTTTCTTACAATCCCAATTCAGTTTTTGACATTCCTCTTTATTGTGCCCAAAATAAATACCAAGATTCTTGATAGGATTATCTCCCCAATTTATCCCGGCAATTTTATCTTTGCATGATTTCAATTTACCTATCCACAACCCCTCTGTTTTATTCCTGTTTAAGTTTAAGCCTGAAAAAGAACCCAAAATTTCTATTTCATTCATTGAAGCTAAAACATCTTCTCTATTTTTACAAAAAAAGTGTTATGTCATCACCTTGTTAGGAAACTTTAATACTGTGATTTTTATTGTCTATTTTAATACTAATTCCTTTTACATTTTTATTGGTTCTCAATCTCTGAGCCATGATTTCGACAGCCAAAACAAACAATAAGGCAGACAAAGGACATCCCCGTGAATTGTGAATGTTTCTGATACCCATCCATTGTTTATAACGCATGTTTGTATATCTGTATACATGGTTTCAACCAATCTAATAAATGAATCATTGAAACCAAAATGTCATAACGTCCCAAATATAAAATTCCATTCCAGAGTATCAAAAGCTTTTGTAAAATCTACAAAAACTATTGCCCACTCTATTTATATTTTTCTGTGTAATCTATAATGTCTTCAATTTGTCTAAGATTAAACCCAATAAATCTGTTTTTAACATACCCAGTCTGATCTACATTTATAATTTAATGAAGTACTATTTTAAGCCGCTGTGCAAGCACGTATGACAAGAGTTTAAAGTCTACATTTATAAGCGATATTGGTCGATAATTTTCTAAGAGAAAATGATCCCCTTTTTAAATATCAAAGTTAATATGCTAGTGCGTTGAGTATATCATAGACATTGTTTATCATATCTGTATTAAGGACTTTAAATAGTACTTGTTTAAGTTTTTCCCAAAATAGTCTGTAAAATTCTACCGTTAGACCATCTAAGCCTGGAGATTTGTTTATTTTCATTTTAAAAATTCCTTGTGTACATTCATCCACATAATTTTTCCATCACACGCTAATTTGTCATTTTAGTTTCTAATTCTGTGTCAGTGATATATTCTTCGGTTAAGTTTTTATCTGTCAAGTTCTTTTCATTATACAAATTTTCATAAAATGCTTTAATTTCATTCAATATTTTCTCTTGATTAGATATAATTTCCCCCCTTTTCCCTTTAACTTTATTTATAGCTTTGTTTCTAACCATTTTTCTCTAGATCTAACTTGCGCCCCTTTTGCCTTGTTTTCGTATATATTATTCAGCTCTCCTTCAATTTCATCATTTTTTTTTTTGTAATTGAGAATTATTTAAATTAGACTCGTTTAATAGTTTAAGTTGCTCTAATATACACCGTTCTTTTCTAGTTGACTTTCCTTTATTTTTACAGTAGATCATAGTTACTTCCCTTACTTCAGTTTTAAAACGGTCCCATAATAACCTACAATCAAGCGAGTCTTTTTCAATAAGGTATTTATCGATCAAATTATTGATTAGTTCTTTGTATTCTTTATCTTGTAAAATTGAATTGTTGATTTTCCAATACCCATTCCCTCGTTCTGTTAACTCAGTCTAAATTTCATAAATACACACTGGTGATCGGTAGATTGTATAATAGCATGTTTAATTTTGTAACGTTGAATATTTACATTTCAATTAAATTATAGGAACAACATACCCATTAGGTGATAATTGCAGGTAAATGATCTCCGCTTATGAAATTATGATTAAAGTTGTTTATTGACGCTAATTAATACCATGAATGAGAAATTTAAGAAGGCTCGTGGGTATGAAATTGAAATTACAGTTTTCCCTTATAATTTGTGGATTGAAACCTTTTAATATATGGATTAAACAAATGCAATAAAAAAGGGGGGTCACTGACCATCTAAGCTACTGAATGACTGCTAAAAAAATAGGATTTTTCCTCATAATTCATACAATTTTCACAAAGATTAATCGAAAATTGCACCTTCATTATCTTTATCCTAAACCATGGCAATGACAGAAAGGGGACAAATCAAATATACCTACTTTAATCTGTTATAGAAGCAACACTAAATATAATATTTGGCTTAAATTCTGTAAATAAACAACTTAACTATCGAATTTCATAAAACGTAGAAAAAAATGGGTTCACAGTCAATATAAGAAAAATACGAGTGCATTTTCCCGCCATTTTGCAATGAAATTATACGGAAAAATCGCATATATGCCTACTTTAATCTGTTATAGAAGCAAAACTAAATATAAGATTTGGCTTAAATCATGTATATTAACAACTTAAATACCGAATGTCATAAAAATAAAAAAAATAAAAATTGAGACACTGTTAATATATGCAGTTTTCCAGAATCACTAATTCTTGCTAATATGTATAGCATACATTACACAAAGGTGAATGTTATGGTGACACATGCGGTTTTAGCTTCCTAAATGTATAAAGATATTTATTTTAAAGCATAACCATGGAAAGGAAAAAAGTACCATTAATCAACGACCATAACCTCAGAGCAGTAAAAGTGAAAATGGCCAATATCGAACTTGACCTCAATTTTATCATCAGGAACATCGTATTATAATTTAAAAAAGCTTTGGTTGAAGAGTCCATCAGTTATTGCGGGGAAACTGTTGGTAGCCGCTCGCTCGCTCGCCCGCCTGCCCACTCACTATACTTAGCCTGGTAAAAAATAGCCTTAATATGGCAAATTTTACACGACCAATACTTTTATGTTGCACTGTTCTTAATAATTTAATACATATTTGCGGCCAGATACAATACAGAAAGTCATAATGCCCCGTAATAAAGTCAATATGGAAACAGGGCAATATGTTATTCCATTTTGACTGGTTTTACAAAATATTTTGTTATACGAACTGATCATACAGACCAGCTGTATAGTCAGGCTCTTGTAATACGGACTGGCCATAGATTATTTAATACGTTTCTCAGCTTATCCAATTTTCAAGGGCTGAGTAACCCTGACTTTCAACAAAGAGGATTACTGCTGACACAAAAGCTTCTTATGATGTCATCACTTAGGAAATTTTACGGTCCTCATCACGAATTGATTGACCATTACAGTGTTCCGATATCTAAGATGATGTTGGACCTGTTCCCAATGTCGTAACATTTCATGTGCCCCCACCGCTTTGTGACTTCCACCGGATTTTTTGAACTTCACGACGGGTGCCGTATACGGATCAGGAACTGCTGACCCTTTCGGAGCACCTGGGTTCGCTCCTGGTTTTTATAGGAGTTCGTGTTGTACATTGTTTTTTAGTTTTCAGTGTTTATTTGATGTGCTTGTGGTTGCTCATTTGTCTTCCCGGGTTTGTAAGTCATTGGCTTACGCTTTTTTATTGCTCCTTAGGTATATTTGTCCTTTTTAATAAAAGTGTTACGAACTTTCTGATTCTGTATAGATTCTCAGTCAGCTGTATTATATTATAGTATTTGATGAAATAATTAAAATCACATTCTTGGAAAATATTGATAAACAGTCTCAAAACCATAACCCAGAAAGTCATATAAAGGCCTTAAAGTAGCAACTTAAAATCACCTCACAAGCTGACAAGTATAATTTGATTAGTCAAGTGATTCTAGATATAAATAGAATAGAGAATGGAAACGGGGAATGTGTCAAAGAGACCACGACCCGACCAAAGAGACAATGTTTTACATATTATCATTGTTTCTTTATCCCATATGACTCATCAGTTCTGTTCAATGCCAAAACTGTTTAAAAATGTGCAAATGAACCTCTAGTTCAATGTTATTTATGCATAGAAAGTTGAAAATAGAACTTAAGCAACCTTATGATGCTTTTAATGATAAAATATTTTTGGGAAATTTCCCGAAAAGTTGTTTCCTGTAAAAAAACATACACAATAATTTCAACTAAAATTTTTCGGGAAATTTCTCGAATACATTAAGCTGATGTTACAAATAATGTAATGTAATGCGTAATACTGCATCATATTTATTTTTTTAATATCACAACCTGCTGATGAGGAAAATGTTTCGGGAAATTTCCCGAAACTTATTAGAATTTTTTTTCAGAAAGTTTCCCGAAATACTTAGAGCGAAGCATATATTTTAAAGAAATGTACATATAATATCATTAAAATAGCCATGTTTATAATGCAAATAGTAGAAATGGTACCTGTTTTTAATTAAAAACTAATCAAATTGCTATCATATTTTGTTTTTTCCATATATCAAGCAAACGATTTTTTTCAAGCTTTTCTATTATATCATTATGACATTTATTTGTGATGACCATGCAATATTTTTCATAAACAAAAGTTTTGACTCTAAGATATTATGTGGAAATGTCCAGTTTTATATTTCATTTAATAATTTTCGGCATTAAATTTAGATACATTTCCATAGTAATTATCATCCTTGCTATATTTTAATTCTTCTGTAACATTACTATTCCTCATACAATTTATTTAAATGACAATTACTTACATTTTTTAATATTGAAAGAAAATGTTTTAAAAATGACTAGGGTTCAACAAAAATGTCTCCGTACACATCTGATACAGCCGTTTTGGTACGTCTAATATGAAAATAAAGTAACTTTGAAAAAAGGAAATGTCCTAGTTTTTCATTGAAACTATCATTAAAAAATGTTATTAATTTTTTCCATACGTTGGGTGTTCCTCACAAAATCTATTATAGGCAAGTTTGTAATTGCAAATTTCTACATTTTTTAAGGATTCGTTGACCATTCCCGATGTTGCTAAGTGGAGCTTGTTATCTCTAAATTGAGAGGGGGTCAACTGTGAGTGGTGCAAGTTGACTTTGATTCTATTCATCTTGATTTTAGTTTTTGCTAGATGTGCAAGTGTAACATTTAATACTTTCCTCTGTGAAATTGTTTCCACAGGAAAATATTTGCCGTTAATTTTTTTCCACGGAAAAAGTTTAATAGTGAAATCATTTCCATAGCCATATTTTTCTTTCCGTTAAGTAATTTTGCTAAACAAAACATGCAAAAGTGAAAAGGGTTTACCTTTGGGGAACAGTTAAAACAATTGGGTTGGATCTTTGTCTTACAAGAAAGAAAATAGGTACAAGAAAGTTTGTTTGTTTGTTTAGTTGGGGTTTAACGCCGTTTTCAGCACATTTGGCCATTTCGCGGCGGCCATTTCTTATTGGTGGAGGAAGCCGGAGTACCCGGACAGAACCACCGACCTTCGGTAGGAAAATTGGCAATCCTTGTCAATTCAGATCGGAGTCGAACACACCCCGCTACATGTGAGATTCGAACTAACAACCCCAGCGTTGACAGGCTAGCGATCATTAGTAGTCATGACGAACTACGTAGACCACACGGCCACCGAGGCCCCGGTACAAGAAAGTAAAAGGAAACATATTTCAAATGGAATATTTATGAATGTTTCAAATAAATACAAATGTAGTTGATATTTAATTCAATAATATTCATAAATACTCTTCCATTTTGACGGATTTATAAGGAACATTTTTTATTACAACAGTGAAAACAACTCGCTTGCATTAACATTAACCTGTAATGATGTGGAAATTATTTAATAATTATATACTGTAATATTTTATCCTGGCTAACACCTACCTAATTATAATGAAAATTAAATACTGAAAACCACTGACAATCCTTCAGGAAACTATTTGATATAGTAAGACATTAAATTATTATCCTGAAATTGTTTGGAATGATATGAAATCATTGTACACAAAAGGAAAACATTTCATAAAGAAGGAATGGATTTAATAGTTACATAATATCTCTTGGAAACAATTTCATATTCAATATTTTCCTCCGAAAAAAATTTCATCCGGAAAGAATTATGGCTTACACAAGCAATGCATCTTTTAAAAAAACTATCCGGCTGCTATTTATTTGTTGTTAAACTCACCCATTCCAACGAAAGCCACGCAAATGGAGTACATAAATGATTTCGGGTTACTTTTAACACAAAAGTTAAAACGAAAGTACTTTCTGTATTCACCGAAATATTTTCTTCGATACACGATTGATGAACTGCTTAAACACGTAACAAAAAGAACATCGCTGACTTTGTATGTCAATTTTCATCCAGGTACTTCACAAAAGCAGTCTGATTAGCAGAATTTCTCTCAGAAAATATGACTTATATTAATCATGATTTTACCGACATTCAATTTTTTCCTTGATAACAAAGACTGCACCTTCAATATTCTTGTGAGCTAACCTAACAGTTAATTTAAGATATACTGTGTTTCACAATAAATTTATATTTAATTTTAATATAATTTTAAACAAAATCACAGGATTCAGTCTACTTTCCGTCCTAGATACCGTTACTATGCTCAGCATATTGCGCAATAGTTGCGAAAATGTAACCACGCGAGCCTCCTTAAGTAGATTTTTAAAATGATACGCCATTCCTCAATTGAAATATAATAAGAATAAAATAATGACGCTATAAAACCATCTCAGTATTTGATTTTTGGGCTTGTTCATAGTATTGAAATAATTTTTGTATGTGTGATTAACACTAAATGTTCGAATTATTTACTAGCAACTTTTATCACCTTTGATAAAGCAATAATTGAATTAATTAAATTTAAATACCAACGATGCAAACTTAACTCGCGGTCACTAACTGAAGAATTATATAATACAAGACATTGAACACGCGCGAGCGCGGGAAAATAAGCATTTTTTTTGTGGTGGCCATGTTGACTATAAAAAGTTGTTGCGGCCATGTCATTCATGGAACAGTGACTCAATATGGATGTTGTAGCAGGCTTTCCATAAACTTCCCTGTCAAGTAGGTGGTATCAACTGATAGTTTCATGTCTATATATGCTGTAGTATTCCAGAAATGGATGTTAATGCAAACTTTAACCAAAGTCAATGAAGCGTGAAATGTAGGTCAACGTGACCCAATTGTCATATGGCTGTTCGTTACTACCGAAGATGTATCCACTGATGAAGTAGACTGTATGCCACGTCAAAATCTATGAGGAAAACACAACCATATAAATTGTCAATATTTTTATTGTTACAATTAATTCTGAACTGGAACTTGATGAAAAGCTTTCATTAAATACACATTTCATAATGCATAACATTTTTCCTTCAGAATAAATATGAAAATGAAATTGTAGATGTAACCATTTCCTTAGTGACGGATGAATTTTTCAAAAGATGCCATGAGTTAGGTAGAGCATATGTTTGGACAATAATTGTTCCAATTGTTTCATTGTCATCATGGGCAGGGCATGCGATGCTTAATTTCACAAATATATCCAATAATCAGACGATAAAAGCATTTTTAGTGTGTGGATGCGTGTGCTGTCCACGTTTATATTTATCAAAGATGTCCGAGATAAATTTCGTCATTAATGATAAAGATGACCATTTGTTAAAAATAGTTTTATCTAGGGCTTACAGGGAATTGTATGGTAGAGATATATTTAGACAGGTCACATGACAAATAATGTAAAAATAGATAATTGTTGGTTTAATCACTTCGTGCAATGTAAACATCCGAGCAATCCAAAAAAAAAAAAAAAAAAAAAAACAACTAAGTTAGGAATTCCTCTGAACTTTACCTTACTTCTTCATATAATCTTGAAAGTTCATAGCCTTTACAGTTAGGAGAAATTGCGTTATTGTAGAAAAACAATCCTGAATACATGAAGCGGAAACATCCCATTCGAAGGAGAATGTTTTTAATTAGTTTTATTCTTCTTCCGTAATTTCAAACAGAAATACATTTAAAATATGTGCATACTTGTTTATTTAAATCAATGTGTTAAAATGATGCATTCGAGAACCTTCTAACGGATATGTTGGGAGAATTCATATCAGAAAAGTGCATACAAATTCCATTTGCACATAAACAAAACTGCAGTTGAAATTTATAAATGCAGATTGTCAAATCCGATAATAACCTTAAAGTTTATAATCTGAACCATACATCGTTTATTTTGAACCACGCGTTTTGCCGCCTATTCGGCAAATTCGTAAATTTAGTATTATAGATACCGATAATTAGCAGTATCCTTTTCTCAAATTATATTTACGTTTGATCACAAATAGTATAAAATTGGGGTAAATGACTGCCTCAGTGTTACCAGAAGATACATTTCAAAATTTCAACTTCGGGTTTAGATAACGAAACAGACTTTATGAACAAGGAATTCTGGCATTCCAATATGAACCTGAATATACCGAAAAACTGGCTGAAATTGAACAGTCAAATTAAATTAGACAACGTGAAATAGCAGACCATCCACGTTGAATTAATATACACCGGTGAAAATGCTCTAAGTGCATAAGCATGCCTTTATATGTTGCCACTAGTCTAGTTTGATTTGTAAAAATCGATATGGATAATGGTACATGTTTAAGAGTTCAAGACTGAAAGTTTGATTCAGTATTAAACAAAATGCATTTCATGTTGATTAATCTGTTAAAGTGTGTTTTACTATAAACATGATAAATGTATAATTGGAACAGGTAAGAAACCTTTGAGTGGCCCCATTATAATTGTAGAAACAACATTGTATAATGATCATGTTGTTATAAAAATGTTGGCGTGCAGGGAACACACCATTTATGATTACCAATGACACACCTGTCAATCACCTCAGCACTTGAAGCCATACCCTTATTAAACTAATAAATGATTGTTTATAATACATGTAACCATGTCAAGCAGGTGACAAATTGTTTGGCATATCAATTTATTTAAGAAGAAAAAGGTTAGACCTTGTTTGCTTTTTTGCTTAACTCCTTGAAGTATTTATTCTGGCTTATTGTGAAAAACATTATAATATATATAAGCATCAGTATAGATTTTTTTTTTTTTTTTTTTAGAAAACTCACTCTTCGATCGATTGTCTGCAGCGAGCTATATCGATTTTCTGCAATCCTTTTCAAAATTACTTTCACGACGTATATACAATTGACACATTTTTCTAATCCTGTTGAGAAAAAACTTGGAATGACCGAAATGTAATAAAATCGACTGCCTTTTACGTGAACAATTTTTAAAAAATCTTTTTACTATTTTATTAAGGAAAAAGGACGCAAAAACATTGAATTCCAGGTAGTTGTAAGATTAAACAAAAACATAATACTTATAACCGTTGAAGTAAAGTTAAAATTTACCATTAAATTCTCATCAAAACAAGACTCTTTCATTCCCGAATCGCTCTGCAAGTCATTTTGAAAATGTATGCCGATGACATGCCACTTTTGATTTACGACTTTGTGGTTTTAGGACTCCACCCACATCCAGTGTGACTCCACCTATACAAAAATTGCTGGCCTCCACAAAACGCTTATATCAAATTATATTTCGATCCCTGGTAAATACCTTATTGAATTAATCAATAAAAAACACCAAACCTTTCTTATATAGGGATAATGTTCACAATATGTTTTGGAAATTTTCTATAAAACTTAGACTTTAAGAGTGAGAAAACAAGACGGTGTTAACGCAATATGAGAGGCAATAACCTCAACAATGAATACCAACACTTTACGATTTACAACGGCTTCTTCTTCTGTCAAAAGTCTTCGTAATTGCTCAATGCTCAAACAAACCTTTCCTATGGTTTTTTTCTCCATGAACGCTTTGCAAGTCTTAAAATCCACCCATTCAAGGAGCTAATTCCACAACGACAAAGTTTTGAACGTCCGGATCGGTAATTACATCATTCCATTCCGCTTGTACTACATTACTTGCAGCTTTAAACTATAGAACATTATCTGAAATCACTTGTTTCGGAGTACCGCAACGGGTAAAAAGTAAAAATTGATCGGTAGCCATAAGTTCCTAGTGAATTGCACACACAACTAAGCAGATGTATAAACAGACGCACACCTTTTCAGATTCATTCACAGTTTTGACATCAAGTGGACCAAGGTAATCAATTTCGGTGTATGTGTATTGACTAGATTAAGTAATTCTTTCTTCGGAACTGGAGGGATAAACGGCATCTTATAGGGCCCTCCTTCATAACGAAAACAGTTCCCATAATTCTGTAAAACATTTCGGACCTAACTGGTGTATAATATTGCTTGAATTGTTTTGTTTTGTAATAGCGTATATCTTCTTCGCAAAATGATTCCTTTGCATGTGAACAGCCCATTTCCATTTTGCATCTCAAGTTCCGTTGCCAGTCAACGGTCCCAGAATAGTGTCCTTTTTCAGTTTTCTAATGCATCGTACTATCCAAGCAGTTATTCTTAAAAATCTCATCAAGGTCGAATAATGATCACAATTCAGACCGAACGGCGGTTGTACTTAATTTTCTGATTTTTCCTGACAAATATCTCCTATAGGGGGCTCCCCAACAAGGAGTTCAGTCTGTCGGTTCCTATTGCACGGTTTGATCTCTGGTTACCACATGCTAACCGTTTTCAATGGAAAAATCATATGACCATTTATCATGTGAAAGCAGGAGCCAAAAAGGTCTATTCCACCATAGACTGTTGGACTTTATTTCACTAAAACGCATTCCATAGCTTGCAACATCTGCTGGATTTACATCAGTTGATACAGTGTCGGTGCATTGTCTGATTTCCTTTAAACGATTTTCAACAAACGTTGACATTTGTTAATTCGACGCTATCCAATGAATGACACACTGTGAATCGGTCCATGAAGGTATCTTCTGTACAGTGATTTTAAGTTTGCTTTCAACAACTGCTAAGCATCTCAATCCAATAATAACGCCAAGAAGGTCTAATCTCGCTATGCTCATTTTCTGAATCGTAGCATGGCAGGTTTTGGAATAAATGAAGTCGACTCCGCATGATTCAGCAAATGAATTGTACAATCATAAGCCTTTGTAGATGCATCACAAACACAAAGTAGCTGATAATTACACTGGCCTTCTAATCCAATGTAACAATCAAAAATATGTGTGGGTATTTGTTGAATGTCAATGGCAATTTCTTTCCATAATTCACAGTTTTTATCGGACAAACTTATAATCACATTTAACCTTGTTGTTCCACAAAGTCTACAAAAACAGTTTTCAAATCAAAGTAACAGGTAAAAAAAACCTAACGGGTCGAACACTGATGCAATCGATTGTAACATTTCTCTCTTCGTACTCGACGATTCTAAAGTTCCTAGTTTCGGTCCAGACATTGAAAGTTTATCATCTTTGATAGTCCATGTGATGCCAAGCACTTTCAACCTCTGTCTGTTTGCATGGTCCTGCTTGGGTATCTCGGACATGAACTGAGCTGAGTTCGAACAACAATCCCTAAGATTCATTGACGCTTCTCGAAAATTTTTTTGATTCACTATACAGTTCTTTCAATTTATCGTAAGTATTGAGTCATGTGAGCAAATTATCCGCATAGATCTGTGTAGCAACTGGTGTTTTATACTTCCGCAGATGCAAGTCAATCGCTGTATCCCAGAGAATAGGGCTCGGAATAACCCCAAACGGGATACGACACAATCGATATATCTGGACGTTGTTGATATTGAATATCGACATCGTTCGGTCTTTCACCCAGAAAAATCTTGTCACATCTCGGTCTGGGTTTTGTATTCCATTTTGCAAAAACGCGTTTCCTATGTCAGCAACAATGACATTTTCAAACAAACGAACACGGACTAATAATCCACAAAGATCTTCTAACATCACTGTTCCTCTGTAAATCACCTTTGAATTGTAGCCAACAAAAGACACAAATCAATAATAAAATTTAACAAGATTTATTATACACAAGTTTATAAGAAATATTATACAAATTGAAATGTCAACTTAACTGTTTAAATATTTGTCCGATCCTTTTGTCTGTTCTTTATCCGGAATTCTTCTCTTCACTGTTGCGGCAATCCAACGTCTAACTTTAGTTCTGTATATATATAGTTGTCATGGAAATCTCTAGAAAACTGTAGAACGGAAACTTCTAGAATACGGTTGAAGTTTGGATTACACATCGTATATTATGATCAATCCAGAATTATTATGTAAGTCAAATAGAAAGTTCTAATCATTCCATCAGTATCTATGATTGTTCCAGTGATTTCTAAACTGCACAGTTATAACATTATTTAGTAAACAACTATAAGTATTATGTAAGCATATTATACATGTTATAAGGCCATACAAAACAAATTAGGCCAAGATAAATAAATATAATAATAACAATATCATAACAAGTTATTCAAACTTTTATTATCATCTTAAGTTTTCGCGGAAGCATCAGAAACTATTCTAACCTTTGTTGTTGCCTTTGTTAAATCAATAACTGCATGATGAAGTAAGTAGTGAGCAATATGATCCTAATGTTTATTGTTCATATCAACTCTTTCAATAATCCCTTTTTCACATTGCTCATCGGTAATTTTATTGTAATTTTCAAACAGTTGGTTTTACAATTCAAGGTTTAAATCTAGATTGCAGTATGACAAAGGTTGTGGTTTAACATCGTTTGTTTTTTCCTTTCAATGAATTTCTATGGATTCACGAACTGATATAATTTTTTATAAGATTTATGTAAATCGCCCAGTTTCTCGACTGTCCATTTATCGGTACCTTTCTGGATTTCAAGTTGAACTAATACGGGAAGTATTTGGGAAGTTTAGTTGTAATCATCGAAATAAAAACCTCTTGATCCATATTATGATGTAAGGCTTCTAGACTTCGCAGGTTACGCTCAAATTTATTGTACATTAATCGGAGGTCTGTTGTTCGCTTGTCGCGCACAATAAATGAATAAGTTCAACATAATGTGCATTAATTGCGTTCTGTACATTACCAAATCTATCTTTAAGAACGTCAAATTGCAACGTCATATTTTTCATTCGACAACTGTAACACGGATATTGCACCTTGAGCTGAACCATGTAGTTTACATTTCAAGTATGTGAATTTTTCAGCATTTGATAGTTTAGTGTTTTTATGAACAGTTATTTCGAATTGGTCCCAAAATTCTTTGATCTTCTGTTTATCCCCATAATAACCCATTATTTCAAGTTTTACAGCTGCCTACTTTGGTTGATCATGTTTAGTATTTTGTAATTGCATCTGTTGCAGCATTTGCATCTGTAATTCAATTAATTGTTCTGTTATGATATTGCAATTATTATATTTATTTATCTTGGCCTAATTTGTTTTGCGTAGACTTATAACATGTATACTATGTTTAGATAATACTTATAGTTGTTTACCAAATAATGTTATAACTGCGCAGTTTAGAAATCACTGGAACAATAATGGATACTGGTGGAATGACTAGAACTTTCTATTTGACTTACGTAATAATTATGGTGTGATTCGAACTTCTACCGTATTCCAGAAGTTTCCGTTCTACAGTATATATATGGACACGAAAGTTAAACTTGCAGATCAGAACTTATTGGACTAGACATTCTTGTGTTCTCAGCTGTTGGATTTATTTACGTTTCACACATCGTACTTGACAGACTTTCATTTTCGTTACATCATACTAGATTGTGACTGATTGGATATAATATTCCGTTTGGATTCCCGCAACAGGAACGAGAAGAATTCCGGATTAGGAAAAGACGAAGGATTTTGAACAGTTAAGTTGACATTTTAGTTTTTTTGTAATATTTTTTGTAAACTTGTATATAATAAATCTTGTTAAATTTTATTATTGATTTGTGTCTTTTGTTGGCTACAATTTAAAGGTGATTTCGGCCGTAACAGAAATTGGGGGCTCGTCTCGGGAGAACGTTCATATCTTATTAAATTTTTTCAGTATTTTCATTAGAATTAGCCAACAAAATTCTACAAAATGGAATTTGATGCTGGTAAATTTTTGAAAACGCCAGACCTGGAAGGGTTTGATAAATTAAAGAAAGAAGAATTAGTGTTGCTTGCTAAACATCTAAAAATAGATTTTAGAACATCTATGAGAAAACAAATTATAAAAAATTTGGTAATAGACAATTTAGTTGATTTAGAAATTTTTGGTGAAGAGGCTCTTGACCTCAAGGTCGAAAATGTTGATGCTTTAAAATTAAAACAGCTTGAATTAGAACATGAACTTAAATTAAAACAACTTGAATTAGAAAAGGAAGATAGATTTAAATTAAAACAATTGGAAAACGAAGTTAAATTAAAACAATTAGAAAAAGAAGAAAAACAATTACAGGCAGAACTTGAAATGAAGGAAAGGTTAGAGATGGAGAAAATAAAAATAGAAATGGCTAAAGTAGAAAGCAACACTAAGTCAAAATCAGAACATTTTGAGGCAGCAAAAAATATACGTTTGGTTCCTAAATTTTGTGAAAAAACAGTGGATAAATTTTTTTCACAATTTGAGAAAATTGCTCAAAATCTGAAATGGCCAAAGCCTTATTGGACTACTATGCTGCAAAGTGTTTTTGTGGGCAAGGCCGCTGAAATTTACTCAGCACTTTCTTCAGAAAAAAGTTCTGATTATGACACTGTTAAACAGGAAGTTTTGAAAGATTATGAGCTAGTGCCAGAAGCATATAGACAGAAATTTAGGTCTTATAAAAAGTTTGAAACACAAACCTATGTTGAATTTGCTAGGGAAAAAGAAGATTTATTTGATAAATGGCTTACGTCAAAGAAAATAGATAAAAATTTTGACACATTAAGACAATTAATGTTATTAGAAGAGTTCAAGCAGTGTGTTAATTTAGACTTAAAAACGCATTTAGATGACAAAACTGTTGAGACATTGCAAGATGCAGCTGTTGTTTCCGATAATTATACCATTTCACATAAAAGAAGTTTCAAAGGTCAAAATTTTACTTCAAGCGGAAACTACAAAAATCAAAGCACTGAGCGTACTGATAGTAAGCCTGTTACACAGAATAAGAGTCCGTCTAGTTATAATATGTCTGGTCCAAAGTTTGATACTTTTGAGAAGAAGTCACTAACTTGTGCTTATTGTAAGAAAAATGGTCACCTGATGGCTGATTGTTTTAGACTCCAGAAGAAGAATGAAAGAGATCATAAGCCCAAGTCCAGTGCTTGTACGACACCCGTTGTTACCAATAAGTTGGAATGTCCTGCGAGTCAGGCTTTTAAGTCCAGTTTTTGTGATTACATGGAGGATTATAAGCCCTTTATGTCTGATGGGTTTGTTTCTATTGTTGATAATACTACTCCTCAGTCTATTAAGATTTTACGGGACACTGGAGCTTCTTAGTCTTTGTTGTTAGAAGGTGTGTTGCCTTTGTCCGAGAAGACGTCCGTTGATGCCTCCGTTTTGTTACGAGGTGTGGAGTTAGGTTGTATAGATGTTCCCCTCCATCGTATTTATTTGAAGTCAGATTTAATTACTGGACCAGTTGTTGTGGGTGTTCGTCCTACTCTCCCTGTTGAGGGTGTTTCATTATTGCTAGGAAATGATCTAGCTAGGAACAAAGTGGTTGCTGAACCAATTGTTACAAGTGAACCGGTGGTGGATGTTAAATCACCTGAAGATGATGCTGAACTGTATCCAGCTTGTGTTGTTACTAGGGCAATGGCAAGAAAACAACAAGATGAGGATTTGCAAGAAGGCCAGTATGATTATATGGACCTTTCTGACACTTTCCTCGCCGACATTGAAGGTCCCGGTAGCTCAAAAAAGGCCATAATAAGACCACCTGGTAATAACAAAAGTGTAATTATGCCATGGCCAGACGTGAACAGCCATTCATTAGACAAAAGAACATTTAGGGAAGAACAGAATAAAGACCCTGAGGTTCTTCAGCTCGGCAAGAGGGCTCTACCCCAAGAAGAAGCAGACAAAGTGGCCGAATGTTACTATTATCAAGACGGAATTTTAATGAGGAAGTGGAGGCCCCCTGATGCTATCCCAGAGGAGGAATGGAGAGTGGTATACCAAGTGGTGGTGCCTAAAGTCTATAGGCAAGAAATTATTGGTCTTGCCCATGACACCCCCTTGGCTGGACATTTAGGTATAAGGAAGACTTGCCTTAAGATCTTGCAACATTTCTACTGGCCCAGACTTAGAAATGATGTCGCAGAATACTGCAAATCATGCCATATATGCCAGGTTGTTGGCAAGCCTAACCAGAAAATACCACCAGCACCACTTCTGCCAATTCCAGCCTTTGAAGAACCTTTCAGCCGAGTACTTATTGATTGCGTTGGACCTTTACCAAAGACCAAGACTGGAAATGCTTATTTACTGACGATCATGTGTACATCCACTCGCTTTCCTGAGGCTATTCCCTTAAGGAATATCAAGACACCCACTATTGTCAAAGCTCTTATCAAATTTTTCACATTAGTAGGGCTTCCTAAGTCTATACAGTCCGACCATGGTTCAAATTTTATGTCAGGTTTATTTCATCAGGTCGTTTACCAGTTGGGGATTGCTCAGTATAGATCAAGTGCTTATCATCCAGAATCTCAAGGTGCCTTAGAACGTTTTCATCAAACATTGAAGAACATGATTAGGACTTTTTGTCTTCAATTTGATAGGGACTGGGATGATGGTGTTCACTTTCTACTTTTTGCGGTCCGAGAGGCTGTTCAAGAATCCCTTGGTTTTAGCCCCTTTGAGTTAGTGTTTGGTCATACTGTAAGGGGACCTTTGAAATTGATTAAGGAAAAATGGCTTACTGAACACACTGACTTGAATCTTCTAGACTATGTATCTAGATTTAAAGAAAAATTGTATACTGCTAGTCAAATTAGTCAGAAAAACTTAAAAAATGTACAGAATAAGATGAAAATATGGTATGATAAAGATGCCAGGGACAGAGTTTTTGAGCCTGGTGATAAGGTACTTGTATATTTGCCAGTCCCTGGGCATCCTTTACAGGCTAAATACTGTGGTCCTTATACAATCGACAGTAAAATCAATGATTTGAATTATATTGTAAAACCTCCAGGTCGGCGTAAACAAAACAGAGTGTGTCACATTAATATGTTAAAACCATATTTTGAGCATACTAATGAAGGTGAGAGTAAACCAGTTGCCACTTTAGCCATGGTTAAATTGGAGAACGATCATGACAAACCAGACATAACTGAACCATCTTTTGATTCCAAGACTGTG
This sequence comes from Mytilisepta virgata, assembly GCA_028015205.1. Classification (NCBI taxonomy): domain Eukaryota; kingdom Metazoa; phylum Mollusca; class Bivalvia; order Mytilida; family Mytilidae; genus Mytilisepta; species Mytilisepta virgata. Next base: position 224,769 of record CM051520.1, on the reverse strand, counting down.
GAACAAACTGTTAGATTGGAAAATTCTGAAATTTTGTCAAATTTAGACTCAAAACTTGCACATCTGACTTTCGATCGCAGAGAAAAATTGAAAACTTTGGTATTTTCTTTTAAAAATCTTTTTCCAGATGTGCCAAACAAAACCACTGCTGTTTGTCATGATGTTGATGTAGGCGATGCTTCTCCAATTAAGCAACATCCTTACCGGCTCAATCCACTTAAACTTGATGTTATGAGACAAGAAATTAGATATATGCTTGACAATGATATTATTGAGCCGAGTAACAGTGAATGGAGCTCTCCTTGTCTTCTTGTACCCAAACCAGATAAAACCTTTCTTTTCGTTACTGATTTCAGAAAAGTAAACTCAGTCTCAAAATCTGATTCCTATCCGATTCCAAGGATAGACGATTGCATTGATAACATTGGACAATCAAAATTCGTAAGCAAATTTGATTTATTAAAAGGTTACTGGCAGGTCCCCCTGACACCGAGAGCTCGTGAAATATCAGCTTTTGTCACACCAGACGGCTTATTTCAATATACTGTCATGCCGTTTGGTATGAAAAATGCTCCAGCTACATTTCAAAGAATGATTAATAATGTTATAAAAGATTTAGACTGTTGTTATGCTTATATTGATGATCTTATTGTATGTAGTGATAGCTGGGAAGAGCATTTAACACATTTATATGATACTTTTGATAGATTGTCACAATCAAATTTGACTGTTAATCTTGCTAAAAGTGAATTTTGCAAGGCCGCTGTTGATTATTTAGGGCACACAGTTGGCCAAGGTCAAGTGAAACCTATTATGGCTAAAGTGGATGCAATTACCAATTTTCCTCCTCCTACAAATAAAAAACAACTTATGAGATATTTAGGCATGATTGGATTTTACAGAAAATTTTGTTCAAATTTTGCTACTGTTGTTCAACCATTGACTCATCTTTTACGGAAAGATTCTAAATTCATCTGGAGTGATAATTGTCAAAACGCTTTTGAAAAAAGCAAATCACTTTTAATTAACAGTCCCGTTCTTATCACTCCAGACTTTAAAAAGCAATTCAAACTTGCCGTTGATGCAAGTGATGTAGGAGTTGGAACAGTTTTATATCAAGAAACAGATGATAATGTTGAGAAACCTATATCATATTTTTCCAAGAAATTAGATAAACATCAGAAAAATTATTCCACTATTGAAAAGGAATGTTTTGCACTGTTGTCTGCACTTCAAAATTTTGATGTATATTTAAATCCCACTATGCATCCTATTCTGGTTTATACTGATCATAATCCTCTCACCTTCATACATAAAATGAGAAACAAAAACCAAAGGTTGACTAGGTGGAGTTTATTGTTACAGGAATATGATATTATTGTAAAACATATTAAAGGTAAAGATAATGTAATAGCAGATGCTTTATCTAGATTTTATTAAAACACTGTATACATACTATATATTTTTGTATATATTGTTCATGAAGTTCTCGTTACACTCAAACTTCTTTTAAGGGGGGAGGTGTTATGATATTGCAATTATTATATTTATTTATCTTGGCCTAATTTGTTTTGCGTAGCCTTATAACATGTATACTATGTTTACATAATACTTATAGTTGTTTACCAAATAATGTTATAACTGCGCAGTTTAGAAATCACTGGAACAATAATGGATACTGGTGGAATGACTAGAACTTTCTATTTGACTTACGTAATAATTATGGTGTGATTCGAACTTCTACCGTATTCCAGAAGTTTCCGTTCTACAGTATATATATGGACACGAAAGTTAAACTTGCAGATCAGAACTTATTGGACTAGACATTCTTGTGTTCTCAGCTGTTGGATTTATTTACGTTTCACACATCGTACTTGACAGACTTTCATTTTCGTTACATCATACTAGATTGTGACTGATTGGATATAATATTCCGTTTGGATTCCCGCAACAGGAACGAGAAGAATTCCGGATTAGGAAAAGACGAAGGATTTTGAACAGTTAAGTTGACATTTTAGTTTTTTTGTAATATTTTTTGTAAACTTGTATATAATAAATCTTGTTAAATTTTATTATTGATTTGTGTCTTTTGTTGGCTACAATTTAAAGGTGATTTCGGCCGTAACAGTTCATGTTGGGTATTTGATTCTGGCTGATTTTTTTTGGTATTTTTGCTGTAGGAAATTATCAAATAATTTGGGTTCTTCCTTGCGACTAGTTACTTCTGCGATTAAATTAAAGTACAATTCAATTTCTGATTGGAATTTCTGCAGATCTTCTTCAGCTTTAGCACCTTCGAGTGCCAGAGATAATCGTTCAATTGTCTCTTCAAATTTAGGACCAAATTCATTGAGTCTGCCATATGATGTGTTTACTATACGGATAAGTGATTCAACATCGAAATCTTAGACTTCTTTTGTCAATAAATGTTCAGATTTACCTAACTCTGTCCCTTATAAATTTTTGTTTCGGATATACGGGAGACATTTTGAAAGATTACGTTTATGTATATCAGAAAATATTGTCAGTTTTTTGCAGTTTTTATTACTTGCTCCCAGGTCCCCGCACCATTAAACGTGGCGAAAGAATCAAACATTTGTTTTAAATCAATTTTCTATTAATAATAATAACAACAATACAAGAGTTCGGTCCACATTAATACAGTTTCATCTCATTTTATCCTCCGTTTTAATCGGCCAACGTGTTTGTCCAGATCAAAGGGGGATAATTAGTTAAGAAAACTTGCTAAAAGATAGGTCATATTTTTTTTTCCGATAACATGAACTGAACTATCAAACGATAAAAATCAAATTAATAGTCAATACAGTTAATAAAAATAATCTCGCGTTCTTTGCGACAAAAAGTAAATTACGCAATGAATTGCTAAATTTCGTAAACACATGAATTAAATAGAATGTATTGTGAAATTCAGGGAAGACATTCCATTTCCATTGCATTGATAAAATTTGCATGTTTTTACATTTTACGTTGGATGAAATATCATAAGAATGTTTTCAGTGTTAGTTTGATTGCAGTTCTTTTTATTATTATTCTATATTTTTGAAATGTTCGATGATTGGTGACCTGGGGTCTTAAATCCTTCTTCAGCAAAATAGAAAGAATAGATATCTTTGCCGGAAAATGTGGAAATTATCAAATAACCCTAACCATTGTGCTCATCAGATACGAACAGAAAATAACGAAAAGAATGAATTAAATGTTATGCTGGATGTGAACAGCTGTTACATATATTGAACTTTTTAAAATAAAAATGCTTTTTTTAAAATGGGAAATGTATTAATCTTTAATGACTGTGAAATTATAATTTAAATTTATTAAAATCCATAAACCTTTTCTTATATGACAATAATAAATTTGTCAGTAAAATAAACATTTCGCCACAATACTTTATGCCTTGTCTAAAACAAAAGACAGCATGTCTTCAGTCTATAATAACCAGACAACTGCTTATGTAAAAGATATACTATGAAGATATAAATGAATATATGACATTTGTCAAAAATTAAAACTTTCGCCAGAATTCAAGAATCAATAAAGATATTTTTTACAAACTAGTGTAAGTTCAAATCTTTCCAAATGTTGCATGGAGGTTAGATGATCATTTAATTTAGAAAACATTTTATTTAATATATTCTTTTTCTAACCAAAGTAATTGAATAATTTACATTAGTTAAACAAAAGAATAAGAAACTGCACGGATTTATAAATATCAACATTTTCAAATATTTGGCACCGATGAAAGTTTGTTCCAACAATCTTTTAATTCAAGTTCGAAATATGCTCTGATTTGTTTTCACACGTTTTAATATTTTTCTCGGCCAAAGAAATCTAATACCCGATTCAACTTGTGCGTTTTAAACCACACGCAAACCACACGTACACGATTTGCATGTTGTATGCACACGGTCCGTACGTTGCAAGCACTCGATCCGAACGTTACACACACACACATACGATAGGCACGTAACACGGACACGTGTCGCACGTTACAAGATTTGTTTGGTGATTTGCAGGTTCAAGCAAGTGTACCTCAGAACGGTAATATTGTGTCATTTGTGTTTCGTTCGAAAATTTAATGGCAAGGAAAATACAGAAAAATGGATGACAGAACATTTTAACAATCATTTTAACATACCAATCAGTCAATGCTAACCAAACAGACAGAACCCCGACAAAAAATAACATAAAAGAGTACAAAACAAAAACATAAACATAAAAGAGTAAGAATAGTCTGAATTGGTAGAAGCACTGAACTGTGGTGAGATTGAACCGATATAATGGGTACCAAACCTCTACTTTATCTATCCTGACATTCTGGTGGATAAAACATACTATAAAAACCAATAAGGTATGCTAACCAAAAAGATGATCGCTTGCTAGAACTGAAAAAAAAGGTCGACCGATACATAATTGAGGTTGAATGTGCTCGTTTTAACTGGAAAAACTAGCCAGGGCTCGCATAGCTGTAGCTCGGATACTGTCTCTCTTTTAAATGAAAAATTCAGAAATACACTACCATAAAGGGTTTAATGTTATATCGTCATTGATTTCAACAGAAATCGGCAGTATTCGAGAGAGACCGGTATAAATTGAAAGTCTTTGAGTCATTGGGAGAAAGAACAATTCTTGCAGAATTACACACAATTTCATATTTGCATCCCTTACTGTGAATCTACTGAGTTTCCGTGGGTGTGAGATTTATTAAACTATAATACAAGTTTGTTGTTATCGTATGGTTTTGGTCGTTTACAAGTTGTTATATGTACACACCATACAATGGTGCCACGGGCACGTCTGTGTCTAGAAACGGGAAGCTGTTAATTGGAATATTAATGCTGTCCATTTCACAAGAAATTTTAGTATGTACGAATAAACAAGACCAAAGAACAATGCTGGTACATGTAACTAATATAAAAAAATCAAATTGTTCAATAAAATTCGATTTTGTATTTCATTTGTGTAGCATTGTTATATATTTAGATTTCTTCCAGGGAATTCTTTGTCGTTTTCTGATTACAATTATATCATGATGAAGCCTGTACAAGGCGATCATTTTGTAACATTTATTACTTATGCTGTAAAATTTATTTTCTATGACAGAAGCTAATAACATTGACATTAAAAGAAAATAACCTTTAATACTTTTTTTTCTAATTGGATAGGGAAAGATACAAGTAAAAAGGACAAATATACCTAAGGAGCAATCAAAAAAACGTAATCCATTGGACAGACAAACCCGGGAAGACAAACGAACAACCACAAGAACAACAAATAAACACAGAAAACTGAAAACAATGAACAACACGAACTCCTATAAAAACCAGGAGTGAACCCAGGTGCTCCGGAAGGGTAAGCAGTTCCTGCTCCGTATACGGCACCCGTCGTGAAGTTCAACAAAGTCAATCCGGTGGAAGTCACAAATCGTAGGAGGCACATGAAAGGTTACGACAGTGGGAACAGGTCCAACATCATCTTAGATATTGGAACACTGTAATGGTCAATCAATTCATGATGACGACCGTAAAATTTCTTAAGTGATGACATCAACTTATCCCTGATAAAACCCTGGTTAAGAAGCTTTTGTGACAGCAGTAATCCTCTTTGTCGAAAGTCAGGGTAACTCACGCATGCCCTTGAAAATCGGATAAGCTGAGAAACGTAGACGCCATATGCAGGCGATGCTGGTATATTGCTACTTAAGAAGGGAAAATTAACAATAGGAAAGTTGAAGTCATCACGTTTGTCATAAAGTTTTGTCTTCAATCGTCCCTCATAGTCTATTTCAAGAAATAAATCCAAATATGAAGCGGACTTTGGTGTATCTGTAGTATCCTTAATTTCAAGCTCACTGGGGTAGATAAGATGTAGAAAGTCTTGGAATTTGTCGTTATTTAACGACAACACATCATCTATATAACGAAAAGTGAAATTAAAGGATTGGGATAGTTTCTTTTTATTTTCACGTAGTAACCCTTGAATGAAGTCCGCTTCATATGAGTACAGAAACAGATCGGCGAGGAGAGGAGCACAGTTGGTTCCCATTGGAATGCCGATTGTTTGTTGAAAAATTAGACCGCCAAATTCAACGAATATGTTGTCTATGAGAAAATCTAACATGTTTGTAATTTCATCTTCAGAATATTTTTTGTCAGAATCGGAGTGGTTCTTCACGAAATAAGACTTTTCTCTACCTAGAACAAGGAATTTATACCTGCGTGTCCCATTTAAAACATGTTATGTCTACTGATTTTTAATATTTCTTGTTCAGATCTGCAGATCTTACAGAAATTTATTTCTTGCATATGCAAATAACTTGTAGTATAATGTTATTCATGCAGTCTGCCTGTCCTCTGTATGCATTTATCCTACTAAAATTACCAGTCACGAAATAATTTCTAAATGTTTTGTCATGTCGTAACGTTGCCTCAATTATACCTCCACCCGGTGAAGTCTTAATCACAATTCTAAAGTCGTCAGTATATAATTCTGTGGAATATAGTTTAACACAATAAAGAACCGATGCCAATGTTAATTTTTCACACAAATGTTTGTATTTATGAAGTATATTGTTCAGATGTATCGTCAAGACATTTCCCAATTCAAATTGAGTTGTACTATCAACAACTGAAGCTTGGTGAAAATTGCAAGTGCACAAATGAGGAAATATGCTAGCTTCTTTGCATGTTCTTTCCCGTGGAATTTCGTTTAAAAGTGAAATTCCCTTTCCTGGTGATCCCATAAAGGAGCTATCATCAAGGTTAAGTAAATGTAACAATGTCTGATACATGTCAAAATGTGTGGTAAGTTTCCCTGCATTTGCTTCTAAATTATTCATATATGTTTGATATGTAGATCTGAACCATTGAGGTATATATATTATCATCATTGGACGTCTGTCTTCTAGCTGACCAATCAACGTCTGCCTAAACTTACCATATCGCATACCATGATCGCCAAATATAGCCAGGAATGTATTATTAAGCAAATTATTTTCATACATTTTCGAGAGTGTTCTAACAGTTAAAATGTCAAGGCTTGAAAGACCTTCGATATCATCATGTGTAAAATTTGCATGGCTAGAAAAAGAAAAGTAATAATCGTCTTTTAAATTATATGCTAAGTCAAACATTCTTTCATACAGCCTTTTGGAGGACAATTTACAAACACCTGATTTTAAAGTCCAATTTTCCTCATTGACCAAATGAAATGGATGATCGTAATAATCAGTTGGTTTGTACTGAAATCCAGGAAAATAATAATTAAACATTCCGGTTTTAGCCCAATCTTCCGCAAAATGTGTAATATAATTTTGTTTAGAATAATCTTTCCAAATAAAAGGGCACTCATCTACACCGTCTGCCTTCTGTAAACAGGTTAGATCATGATGAAAATGACCAGTAAGAAGAGGAATCATATTCATTATTGTGCTTTCGCCAACTTTATTGTATCCACGCATTTCAATAGCCCCCAGAGTTTTAACTAAAAATTGACGAGTTTTTGTTAAATAACGGAAAGAATTGAGACGTGACGTTGCGTCAAACAGTAATAGTAAAACGTTTAACCGAGTTGGTTTCTGATTCACACCAACGTTTGCGTTTCTATTTGTAAGGGCCTTTATATAATCTGAAAACCCAGTGTGTCCTCTCATACCGTTTGGTTTTCTTTTAATGAAGTTGAAATGTACGTTTTCGCTTATTATTTTTCCATAGTAATTGTAACATTCCACTTTAAGATATTCGTCGTTGATTTGAATAGACTTTGAAAATGGTTTGCTTCTTGGACCAAATTTAAATGTATTTTTTAAACCAAAAATTGGCCTGTAATCACAATAAGCTATCTTTCCGCTGGTATTATTTACATGAAGTACGCCTTTCAGTACATACGTTAAAGCATCATGATCATCGCAGATACGTATACGTGGCTTAGTTTTAATCAAATGTTCAATAGTAGAATCAAATGGTTCAACATCAGGTACTTTGCATACACCTGTATCAATCAGATATTCCCCTCCACATGATATATTGTTCTGCACAATATTTTTGACGGTGTTGGACACATTAAAGTTTTGCAAAATAATCGTTTTTGCTAACTTTAGTGGCACAAAGGTACATGCATACAAAGCATACCCAAAGTATAAAATCCCAAGTAGAGTCATATATCTATAAACAAACCATGGTGTAATTTTCATTTTATGTTTATACATATTTTTTATATAAAATATACGATTTGCAAGACATACACTTTAAGTAATATATGACGTATTAATAAAGTTACATAAAGCTACATTTACGTTAACGAGTTATGATTTAGCACATCAGTAATATAATACATGTAAATATAAATAGTATTCAAAGTTAAATCAATCGACCGCGACTCATTGCCTCTTTTAAAAAATTATGCTTGCGTGATGAAAAAAGTTCGTGGCACAAAGTATCGTGGTGTACCAGCTGAAATAAAGGTATTGATTAAAGACAAATGGAAACGGAAGATGAAATAGATAATAACATATAAAATTGCAATACGTTATTCATCTATTTAAATTGAAAAAAAAACACAATAATGGTTGATGAACGAATTGGACTGTTGCATTTACAATTTTGAGATTTACCGACTTGTTTTTCAGTCTCAATGCATTTTAATTCTACTACTCTGAGAATGCAGGCGTAGAAAAAACATGAAGGTACAAAAATGAGATAAGGTATTGACTGTTTACCAATTCCATGTCTGTACAACGAAGATTTTTTAACATTTTAGATGGGAAACTCCAGCATTAATTGATTGTGTCATCATATTATCGGGGCATTGCATGTATATTTTCTGTTAATTAGTCGGGATGGTCCTTTATGGACTTGTTTTGCAGGTTACATTTTGTGAACGGTATAATGTAGAATCGTTTCTTTCTTATGTAAAGGGAAGGACAAATGCGGCTCCAGAATTAACATACCTATTGCAAATATACTCAAATATATTTGTCCAAAACGTCATTTCGATTTTTACAGTTATAAATGTGTATTTAAAAAAATTGTTTTATGAAATGAAGCACTAGGTAGTCGGCCATCTTGCCGACGAAAATGTAGGTGGTGACGTCACGACCTACAAACTCTATCCTAAAATTGAGGAGGAATTTTCCACAGCATGCTAACATTTACATACGAGCATTATATGTGTGAAACTGGTCGATAATTATCACAAGTTAAACCGTGTCTGCTACTAATTGAAATTCGGTAAAAAATATTTACCAAACATAATATATGTAATTATAATTATGTAAAGAAATTAATTCGAAAAATTAAGAATTAAAACAATTTTAATTGAATTCTGAATTTCATCACATCTGGAAAAACATGGGAAACTTCTCACAGGTAACGCGGAATAAAATTTACCTTTTAATTAAATTATAGGAACAACATGCACTTAAGGTGATAACTGCAGGTAAATGACCCCCGATGATGAAATTATGATGGAACTGGTTTATTAACGTTAATTAAGGTAAGGTTTGCGCTCTCCTTGGATTTTTATCATTATAATATTGTAGTAATGTGATATATTTATTTGTTCATTGGGGGATCCTCTCTTATTTTGTGGCGTTTTTAAGAAAATCGCCCGTCCATTTTTTTTTAAGATCAGCTCAAAATTTGGATTTTTGGTAGTTTTGTCACAATGTATTTATTTTACTATTTTCAAGAAAAAAAATTATCTAAGTATTAAAACTGTTTTTAATGAAAATTGTAAAAATCGTTATGTTCTAGATATTATTTATGAAATATGTATGAAAAGTTTAGAAAAAATCACGAAAACACAACATTTTAACATTTCCTTGAAAAAATATAAACGTTGGCATGGCAACAAAAAGGTGAAATCGTTCTGTTTCCGGATCCCACGATTTCATAAAAAATTGAGAACTCATAGATTTAGATATTTCCATTAAAATAAAATAATAAAATTCATATGTTCCCGATCTCGTTTCGATGGAAACGGATGCTATATTAACCCCTCTTAAACACATAAATAAAGTATTTTTCGTGTTTTTTTATGAAAATCAATCACTGAAAGCCGTTTTCAAAGCATAAGTTTTGTCCCCGTCGGAACGCAATGCGGGGAAATAGAAATTCCGGGTGTCCGTCCATCTGTCCGTTCGTCCCCATTGTAAGCGCTCTCATGGCTATATTCGTTTGCAGATTTTTCATGAAATTCATACGGAAGACTTGTTTTGATAGTATCTAGATCAAGTTTAAATCTGAGTGCAGTAAAACAAAGTACTAAGCAACTATTGTGTTGGATCTGTTTAACTTGCATCGTGTATATTCAACAAGAAAACATGCCTCGTGCATGGGATGTGTTTTTTGTTTTTGTTTTTTGTTTTGTTTTGTTTTTTTTTTTTTTTTTGTTATGTATGGAAAATACTGCATAGTTTTCCCTTTTTATATTCTAAATAGAAATAAGAAAAAAACATCAAATTATAAATGTAATAGGCTCTGACCTGCATGAAGGAACCCATCCCTCAGCTAACCATATCCCTATCAAATCATAGCTATACAGTGAAAGAATGGGCCCTAAAGTAGATGAAGACCAGACAGTCAATCGACATTTTTATTGAACTTATGAAGTCAAAATACACGTAGCTATCTCTTCTTGGACTGTTAGAGGTTAGATTTTCAGTGGAAAGATCAGGATTTATGACATCCTTGAGTTCGTTGTTTGAATCGTGTCGCAAGTTGCGACTCTAATAATGATTTATTCACTGTATCCTCATAATATCTGACCATGTTAAAGACGACCAGTTTCTGAAATATCTAATAATTCAAAGCATCGGCAACGATGAAGTCGCTCAAAAACATGAGACTTTGTCGTTTGAAAAAATATTCTCCCAAATCAACGTTTGTCAATATTCAACACATAGATACACGCTTCGGCAGTTGCGTAGACTTTCAACTGTTTCTGGCAGAAATCTTTGCTGAAATTGACATCGATATAGTTCCCGAATGCATTCCAATCAATAGAGCAATGTTTTGATTCCTAATCGTTAAACATGTGATTCAATTCACTGCAAGGATGTGTTGACATTTTGTCAGACGATAATTGTACGCAACGCGCTTTTTCGACAGATTAAACGCTCAGGTGATCAGAACGTTTTAATTCGAGTTATCTCCCTGTGACCGCAAACCTTACCTTAACACCATGAATGAGAAATATAATTAGATGTTAAACGATATGCCATTGTCAATGGAAATATAATGACGTTATAAAACCATCTCAGTATTTAATTTTTGGGCTTGTTCGTAGTATAAGAATAATACTTTGTATATGTAATAAACATGAAAAGTTCGAATTAATTACTATTTAATTTATCATCGTTGATAAAGCAATAATTGAATTAATTAAATTTAAGTACCAACGATGCGAACTTAATAAGCGGCACTGAACGGAGAAACGATTAATATGCCGTCAATTAGCAATTTCATTTTCTCAAATAATATTTAAAGTTGGTCACGGATAGTTTAAAATTGGGGTAATTAAGATAACGGACAGTATGAGGATTCCAGAATTGTGGGATTGACTTTGCTGACTCGTCTTGAAAAAGAAATTCCATTTGTGTTTATTAAAAAAAAAAGATTGAAAAACAAAAGATTGAAAAAACTAAAATCTTAACAACTCGCATGTTTATTTCTTATTTTCTTTCTTCAAATGACTAATTAACACATACAAAATAGCTTGTTAAATTAAAATATCATATTTCAAGTCACCCATTAACTGCACTGGTATCAAAATAAATTTTTATATTATACAAATATTGCCCATTATATAAATATTTAGAGCAGTTTAGATCTAGTGTTTTTACAAATAATTGAACAATTACTCCTTTTGCCAGGTGTTTATAAATTTTTTATTGGATTTCATATTGATTATTCTGTTAAAGTTTATTTTATTATAAATGTATAATTAATATGCAAACAAAAACTTAAACGTGGTGATTTAACATGATTCATGATTACCAATGATATACCTGTCACTCACCTCAATGAAGCCATAAACTAATTAAACTGATAATGATTGTTTATAATTAATATGCCAACAGGTGAGAAATTGTTTGGTTTAGCAGGTAATACAACAAGAGCAGGGTTATATCTTGTTACAATACGCATTTTCATGTATAACTCGTAGTCTTTATTCTCACTTTTTTGTAGAAAAAAAACTATAATAAATATTGGCTTCAGTATAGAAGTTTTGAAGATATTACTTCCATACAGAGTTGACACATTTTTGTAATACTATTGAGAAAAATGGAATACAATGCCCTTCTACAGTTTTTTTCTAGATTAACTCGTCAAGAAAACTATTCTTTTTTTTTCAATTTATTACTATATTATTATATTATTTAGGAAAAAGAACAAAAAAATATCGAATTTCAGGTAGTTGTAAGATCGTAAAAAATAATAATAATACTTATAAATAGTGAAGAAAATTTAAAATTTACCATTAAATTCTCCTCAAAACACGGGTCTCAGAAATGGTCGTCGCAAACTACTTGGTTCCTCGTGTGCACAGTCAGCAACTGGAATCCTTAAATTGAGAAGCCATTTCTCACATAACTCTGATTTCTTTTCTGGGTTTGGAATGTTAAAAAGACTTTTCCCATTCCCGAAACGCGTTGAACACCCTGTCGCTCTGCACGTCATTTTGAAAATGTATGCCCATGATATGCCACTTTTGATTTACGACTTTGTGGCTTTAGGACATAACCCACATCAATTGTGGCTACACTTATACAAAAATGGCTGGCCTCCACAGATCGCTCATTTCAAATTATTGTTTGATCCCTGATGAATACCTTATTGAATTGATTAATAAAACACAAAAAAACATGTTTATTTAGAGGTAATATTTACAATATGCTTGGGAAATTTTCCCTAAATCTATCACTTTAAACACACTGGTACATACTGGTATATTCTGTTACATTTTGTATTTCGAGTAATGAAAAGTCTTAGTTTCTTATGTATGCCGCTATGAATAACCTTTAAAGTTTAAGGTGATAAAATGGCAGTTTTTTCCTTCAGAAGATATATACTAAAAAAGCAGAGACATACTCAGTAATATAAAGCAGAGACAACTACAATAACTTCTTTACAAATCATCAGTTGTGCTTTAGTAAAAAAATGTTGAAAACAAAATCAACAATCCAAAATGTCGAAGAGAAAGTCTGAAGATTGCTCAAATGGCCAAAAGGTTAAAGCCAAACTGTAGTTTTATGTAACTTTATTAATACATTATATATTACTAAAAGAGAAAATCTGAAAACGAATGAAGCAAAAACAATCTACATACAGATCTACAGTACGGATCATTTAAAACATCACCCTCAAGCAGACAATGGAAACAGAGATTATGACTGTCCCAAGTTAACTTAGACCAGATATAATGACTGGTCCGTAATGCTTGTTTGATTAAAAAAATTAAATTTTACAGTAAAAAAACACAAAATATAGCTTTCGAAACGTTTTTGGGATGATACTTAGTTAAATTTAGCCATATAATTATTATCATTATTATTATCATTATAATTATTATTATATTGTTTTTTATAGCGCATTATCTAATATTAAAATTACCCTAAGCGCTTTACATTAAATAAGATTGTGCTATCCAAGATAAATATAATACATTCCACTGCAACCTGTCCATTTTCAAGTTGGCCAAAACTTCGAGGATTTTTGTTTAAAATCCCCTATTGGTCAAAATAATACCCATAAGGTTTTAGAATAAACAACTACCAACTCATCAACAAAAACAAACAGTTTATTTTGTATATTTGAATTGTACGGCGGAAAATTATTTTACAAAATAACGGGATAAGTCTTCTAATACAAAAAATAGTAATGGATAAAAATTGTCAAAGCAAGATGCTGACTGATTTCTGTCACAATCTATAATCTATTGTACTATGACCTTAACAAGAAATGACAGTTTGGACAAGCGAAGCCATGGTAAATGGTGAATGAATTCAGTCATTCAGATTAAATTTCAAGACAAACAATTTCACTTTTTTAAAAATGTTTAATGTAAAGATAGAAAAAATGTATAAAAGAAATGTTAAAGATATTGACTGAATTTAGTCACTTCTATACAAATTAGATGTACAAAGTAAGTCAAGAAAAAGTCAAGAATTCATTCACTCAGAATTAAATTCGAAAAAAACAAAATTGTTATCATAAAGTTGTTTAAAATATGATGGTGACTTAATTCATTCACTCAGAATTTCATTTGAAAAGAAAAACTTGTTATCATTAAATTGTTTCAAATATGATGATGACTGATTTCAGTCACTCAGAATTAAATACGAAAAGAAAAACTTGTTATCATAAAATTGTTTAAAACATTATGGTGACTGTATTCACTCACTAAAAGTTATTACTGGAATAAAAAATTATTTGAGCTTCTTCTGCTCATCATACACCCCCGTTTCACCATTCATCCAAATATTTATATTATACTTTTGTTGAAAGCGAATCAAATTCTCCCATTGCTATATTGCTAAACTGAATGAAAACTGACAATCAAAGACAATAAAGCAGGAACTAACATGTGATTATAGCAGCTATTAAACAAACTGTCTTCAAGAGATGTCAGTTCTTAGTTAATTTTTTGTCAAACCACAACTGGATTCATCATCTTCGAACTTTTGTGTGCGTTTCTTCTTTATGTGCAATTGAATTTCCTTTTTACCAACCTAAAGGTACAACATAAATATCATGATTAATTTTTTTATTAACAAAACTGTATAAACTAAAGAAATAATAAGTGATATTTTTATAAATCTACCATTCCTATAAATAGTTTTCTTTCCGATTTTTATGATAAGTGACATTATGTAGAAACGCCCAAAAAGGACCAAGCAAAACACAAAGGCGACACCCAGAGGCGACAAGAAGTAATTATCTCCTCCCCGTTCAGATTTTTCTGAATATCTAACTAATCCGAAAAACAAAAACTGAAGATGCAACCTATGTGACAAATACATGTAACTCTGTAATATGTAATACGTGAAGATGCAACCTATGTGACAAATACATGAATATGTAATATGAGGTACTGATATATAAATTCAGAAAGATATCCAAGCGGCAAGAAGAAATATGTTGTTAAAAATAGTACCCCCCCCCACACACACATTTATAAAAAAAAAAAAAAAAACTCAGATCGGGATAGGGTTCACTGTTTCACCATGTGTATTTTGTTTACTATTGTATATATGGTTTTTTGTCAAAAGTCAATTGATCGTGATTATAAGGCAATAAAATAAATATCACTGATTAAAGGGGATATTAAACTCTAGCTGCGTCCTCGTATGCAATTTTACCAAATATTAAACCCCTTCCTTGAGTGTTGCCTGATATGTGAATTCAAGGACAACCATACTAAAAATAATTTTAAGGGTTTGATTACTTGTTTTCCCTTTCACAGGCAAACAGGATACGAACCAAAATCAGTATTTTTAAGAGTTGTATGATATACGACAATACTCTAATTAACGCTCGGTTGTAATACAATTAAAATTGTTAAAAAAGATACATATAGATTTTACTACGATGACCAGTTGATTGCGAGATTTATCAACTCGAGATAATTTTATTTTCATTTATTGAGAGTGAATAAATTTCCCAATTAACACGTCAAAACTTTTAGAATCTTTTTCTCTAATGACAATTTAAAACTCTTAGAGGTCTTTCGAACGTCTTTGGAGGGAAATTTCACGAGCATTTGACGTATGGAAACAACATTTATAAATCGGGTCAAGAGATGTATAAAATGCGAACCGAATTAGAGAAAATCAATTGAACTCTTTTTTCATTAGATTCTCTTAGGTAACGTGAGTAAAATAAAAACAAAGGAAAGTGTCCCTAGAATGTCTTGTTCTTCATCATTTCAAAGATGTACCCGCAGACTTATGAACAGTTCAGGTCAGTTAGAAAGTTTATTCCATGAGCAGTTTTATACGGTTGTAATAACGTCTTTTAAAATAATTTACCATAAATATAATTAACAAGTACCTTTTTCGTGAGTAGTGATGATTGGATCTTTTGGCAAATCTTCAAACTGTATAAGTTGTGTATATTCTGGAAAAATATTCGCGGTTAAAAATTTCAATCTTCTTATCCAAGTCATGGTCTTGGGTATCGGTTGTGCCCCGGCATCAACCGTAGCTTTTTTGTGAGGACGTATTAGCATATGAAGCACGTTTGTATGTTTTACGTCAGTAAATATCTGAACATCAAACAAGTTGGCTTAAAGAAATCCAGCATTGTATAAAATTAATGAAATCACTTCAATCCAGAGATTAAATCTAAAGAACAAAATGCAGAACAATATTTTAAAATAAAATATAAAAAACCATATACGCGTTAATATAAAAATTAAAAAAAAAATATTCCGAAAGAGTGTGAATCCATTCATTATTTAACAATGTTCCTTTCCAAGCTCCTTTAACACATCACGGAAACATTTTAAGAATTAAAATAAAACAATTATTTTGGTTTAATATGAAACATAAGTTTAGTGAAAACTCTATTTTTGTCTCACTTCGAATCATAGCTCATTAAAAAAAAATTGTTTCGGTATACTCCAATGTGATAAAATTCAATCCCATAATTATGTAAACATAATTTAAAATTAAAAAAAAAAACAAAAAAACTACCCACCAATTTCCGCAAAATAAAATAGGGCCATCCTCACTGTAGCCTGACTGCATGTCATTGCTTGACAGCTCCATTACCAGTAATGTAATGTTTGTGAATGTAGCCGACCAGCTGAGATATCTAGCATATTCACAGGTGCTGAAAATGGAATGTGTAAATTAACTGGCCGATCTAATGGAGCTTAGCATATTTGTCCCAGAACATGTTATAACGGTTATAAATCTGTTAATTGGGTTAACCATTTCTACTATACGTAGAACATGATCTTTTTATATCAATTTTTTATTATAAAATAATAGGTGTATCGAAAAGTCAGATATATATTATTTGCATGGTGACCATTCGAGTTTGGTAATGGATAAATTCGAAAATTTTATGATCAATAGGATGCAAAAAATAACGAATATTATGCATATTATTATAAAAGTAAGGGAAGAGGATGTAATAGATGCAGATCATGTCTGAAAATACACATAGATCAAATACACATAGATTACAGATGCCCCGCTTCCTGCTTAGTATCTCCATTCCGGTAATCTTCAGGAACACCCAACTCATGATTAAGTTTAAACATAATATACGGTCGGCAAATAAGAAATTGGTTCACTCCTTTTACCTCTCGTTATCAGTATTTATCAATAAACAAGAAAACAACCAATCCTTTCGGATGTTATGTACTTATGAACGATGTAACGCGCTTACGTGTACTGAGGTCACAGTCTTAATTTCATTTATTTGCTGGTAATTGTCTTTTGAAATAGGTCCTTGTAACATTTATTTGCCGTTTGTACTTGTATGGGATTTTATAGACATTTATATTAACATCATCGTTAGCAACAATGTGAGCTTTTAGCTTTTTGTAACTGGTCTAACAATATGCACGGAGCCCTGGATGTAAAGTGAGGTATATTTAAGTCCAACACTATATAGAGATTTAAACTCAAGCGCTGTGTATATAGACTAGCGCTAGACACTACATACACAGCGCTGTTTTTTCTTACGTCTCCAGCACTGGACATATTTTTCTGTGCATAATACATGTGAATGACAATATTGTGTCAACGACTATAGGCTATATTTCAGATTTGTATATAAAATTTTGCATGCAACCAGAGCATGTTGGAACTGCATCCATATTTAGAACTGGAAATTTTTTTCTAATATGCTGTTGGCATAGCCAACGATGCGAGCACAGCAATAGACCTCTCCAAAAACTTATTTCCCGTATAATTTGAACCAAGTTATTTTCCTTACTTTATTTTCCGGCGAACGTAACCTTTTCTAGCCTTAGTATGCAGCACAAAATGGCTGCCCCCATCAAACAAATACTTTTCTAAATGACCCATATGTAGAAAATGCATATGTTCCTTAGGCACTTGCTGCGCTCGCTAATAAACATTTTTTAAAAAAGAAAACATATTTTAGAAGTAAAGCAGTTGATGTTTTTTCTGGACGAAAATATGTGTAAGTCGTCAAACACCGACTAGTTTTATTTAAGGAGTGCGCTTTGAAGTCCAACAGCCCACACTAATTACAAAACAGAACGTTTGACGTCAGGCACTCGCTCTGAGCTCCATAATAAAACTGTTAGATATGAATGATACCATATTCTTACCTCAAGTCTCTTTTTGTCAATAATAAGGAGACATGGCTTAAACCTATACACTATTTAAGAGAAAATATCTAACTTTTAGAAGTGAAGCACGTGATGTTTTCTTGGTAGGAAAAAAATGTATTTGTCACAAAACACTGCTGAGTGTTGTACATAATCCACAAAGTTCCTAGTTTTAGTTAAGGAGTGTGCCATGATGTCCAAAGGTTCAGTAAAACGAATCGTTTGACGTCAATGAAATCTCGGAATAAGCTCAATTCTAAAATTGTAAAATAGGCACGCTTTCATCATGATCATAGATATTTCTCTGTTTTTTTTGTTCTTTTCATTAATAAAACTGGTACTTTTAAAGAGTGCAAGCTTAGTTAAATGAGAATTCCGATAAAACCTTACAGTAAAATTAGGATATAAAGAGAGTTAATGTGAAAATAGTTCATGTCGAGCGCCTACAAAATCAAAATAATGAAAAATATACGTGGACTAATTGACTATCATACTCCCGCGGAATTTAAATCATGCTATTTTTGACACGTTTGGGGCAAAAAAAAATTATGTCGTACAAAAATATCCATATCAAAAATTGCCAATTGTGAGATTTCATAAAGAAAAAATAAAATTAAATTAAATAAATAATAATAAAATTATTTGAAGTAGCCAGCGCATTACCATAAATTTCTTTCCTTCAGTTCTCATGATTGTAGGCTTTTGATTTTAATTTATTTGAATCTATTTTACTAGTAAAACTTTTCGAGCGGGAAAAATGACAATCAAATTTACATGATCTGTATAAGACGTACATACGCCGAAGGTACATTGTATGCATGTAAATATTTTTTGTCAAAAATTAAAGCGGTGTTGGATACAGTTTAATTAATTTGATATTGACACACCTCAAACTTTTTAAAATTTTAAATGAAATGTTTATAGAATTTTCATATAAATATATATAAAGTAATATACATTTATTTTTCCGACATAAAAAAGTCTTACGTAACCTCAGAATAATGGTGGTTATATTCAAAGAGCAAAACGTGTATGACAAAGTGTGACTGAATGAATTTCAGTTGAAGCGGGCTATCACAAGTTATTTGAGGACTCGTGTTGAAATTTTTTTAAATGTTTAATACCATAAAGGAAAAAGCTATTTACTTATATGTTTATTTTGTAGGGATCGTTTATTTTAACATAATTGGACAAGACTAGATTTTAAAATATGTTTTCCTTTGTTTCTTATTTTCAGTTGGTAAGAAAAGTAGCTATATTGTTAGTGTTCGGTCAGGACCAACGATCACATCTTCTAAAATGGACAATTCAGAAAAAACTCTACAGTTATTTATTTTATCTGAATAATATTTCTTAATATACTTTCGGAAAAGGAGATCCATGGTTCTTATTTGAATACTCACTAAAAAACAATACCAAATTTTCTTCATAGGCTTTTCGGTGTTATGTATAAATTTCACCTATTTTGAAAGAAACATGTATTAGATTAGTAAAAATCAAACGCAAATCTTCAGAATTCTTCAGAAAAATCAATGTTCTTAAAGTAAGAGGAAATCCATTTTATCAAAGTTTTTACTTTCATTTTTGAAAATTCACTGAATTGCTCATTTCAGGTCATTTTTTTTAAAAGTTCACTTCTTGAAGAAATTATTATTCTTGGTGGATGGATGGAAGATGGATTATCGTTTAACGCCTATTGGCAATTATTTCATACATTTCAGGATTAGAACATATTGATGTGATATGAATATCACAATATGAATATTATATCTGGGCAGGATTTTTAAAAGTGCAAGCTCACGAGGTCGACAGGAAAACATGTCACAACACCCGGACACGTTATACTGACTCCGAGTCGACCAGTCTTTGCCCTTGCTCCTAGATACCACGGGCTTGGCGCTAAACCGGCAAATATGCCAATTATTAATGTCTTTGGTTCTACCCGGTCATCGTATGTAGTTTTCCCATAGGGTCCTATGTTAAACTAAGAACAGCTACGGTGGTCATCTTATATAGTTGACATATATAGTCCAGGTCATCAAAGTTTCTCAAATAGGACCATCTAAGGATCATTGCTGGCAACTCTGATTCCACCTGGCCAAGTGATTTCAGACAAGAAGATATTGAAATTAAATTTCCCATAGGGTCCTACTGTGTATGTTAAAATAAGTTCGGCTGTTGCAGTCGTATTACTTCACAGACCTAGTCATTGGACATAATTCTGAAAGAGTACCATGTAAGGACCATTGCTGCTAAGCCTGGTTGAAATTGGCCTGGTGGTTTCAGACATGATTTTAAATGTTTTTCCCATCGATAGGGTCCTACATGTATGTTAAATTAAGTTCGGCTGTGGCTGACGTTTTGGTTCATAGTCCTAGTCATTGGACGTAGTTCTCAAAGAGGACAATGTAAGGACCTGTAAAGCCTGGTTGCAATTGGGACGGTGGTTTTAGGCAAGATGACTAAATTATTGTTGCCTATACAGCCCTATGTTAAATTTAATTCGGCTATAGGGGGATCTTGGTATACAGCCGGGGTCATCAGGACCGCTTGGATTTCAATGATGACAACTTGGCCTGGTTCAATAATCAATCCGGTTGCTAGGACCGTTCCACTTTTTGTGTTAGACGCAAATCTGTGGCAAAAGGTATGACATAAAACAATTATTATAACATTATTAAATGGGTGGTTTGATATTGATCTTACATTGTCTGAGTATACAATCGTATTGGGCCGAGTATAGCTGTATTACAATAGTAACATCCCCACTACACCGTTCAAGGACATAATACAATATAAGCCTTACGAGACTATAACCCACGATGTTTTACAGGGGCATTCAATTATACCTCTATTCGCAAATGTGCTGACACAAATCTTGAAGAGCAAATTCTAAATTAGGAACGTGTCAGGCTGCCATGGAATCAGTTTTAGAATTATATTTTTTTACCCCTAAATTTTGATCCAATGCAAAAAATGTTTGCATTTTACTTGATTTTAGTTATAATGAAGGGTTTTGTCCAGTATTGACGCCCATGTACAATATATTGCAATTAAATTAATGTTATTTACCATATAACTATACTAAATAAGTAGTAAATTTTACTGTTTGATATAATGCTAAAAATGGAGAAATTGCTTTGCGGGCTGATATTAAAAAAGAACAAATATTAATCGAGGATTTGCTTTTGGGGCTGACATTAAAACTTATCACATATTTTATTGAAATAACGCCGCTTTTTCATATGTAATAAAAGCATAATTTGATGCATGTTATTTGCATTATACGTCGTAACATAATATGTTATCTGCCCTCTCGTGAGTCTCACCGACGTCAGTTCCGCTCAGCTGTAAATAATCGTCTGATCATTATTTATGATGAATTAACCTTTCATAAATATTCTAAACAGTTTCAAATAGGGGCTTATAAAATATATTTGTAGATCTCGGGAAAGTCACAAGAACAGAAGTTGTATTCATTTGTTTGACTCTATACTCTAAGTGAAAGAAATAACACTGTTAAATAGGTGTAGCATTGTGAATGTGCACATTATATTCAGGGATTTCAAAAACCTGAGAAACTTGCTTGAAGACTGGAAAATCTAATTCAACAGTAGTGGCAAAATATGTGATAAATAGATTAATACATTTTGTTTTCATATTGCCATGTTGTCAGTCCTTTTTTATTACCTAATAGTATATTAATTACCTTTCTATTGGGCATATTTTAGTTTTAACAATATTTCACTTTAAATTTGTCTATCGTGCAATTGAACGACGTTTTATTCCCCGGTGTAGCGTTCAATTTCCGTGACCTTTTGACCAGCTTTGTGATTGGTCAATTACATCTATTGGGTAATAGAACGACGTTCTATTGCCCGCAGCCTTTTGACATTTTAAATATCTGTATATTGTTATCATTTAATTTCTTTATGCTTATCTCTCAATCTCACAACTTTGAAAATACAAAAATGTGCATCCCAAAATTACTATTGGGTAATAAAACAGCTATTGAATGTGTAGCCAGGCAATATACCAGACAATTTTCCGCTCGGTACTAGGAACAGCCCAAGTGTTCTTTTGCCTTCAGTCGTTGGCTTCGGGCAATAGAACACTAATCTGTTCCCAGTACCTTGGGCAAAAACTATTCTGGTGTATTGCATGGCTACAATTAAATAACTGTATAATAATACATGCAAAATTGGGGTTATTTCAATATAATGATATGTGATAAGAAAAATGTTTAACTGCTTCCGAGATATATATGATAGAAAGATCATGGCATGACATTTTTCATATCAGATACATTATCAGCCCTTGGTCTTGATATCAAACCTCGAGCTAAAGCTGTCAGGTTGACATGAAAGCCTAGGGCTGTAATGTATCGGATATATTGATAAATGACGAAATGATTGATGTTTATATATTGCAAATTTTAAATCGTTAATAGAATTCACCTCGCTTATTCGACAAATGCTTCTTACCTGAGTCGCCGAATGTGGAAGCAGGTTTAAGTGTCGGGTCACTCTGTCCATCCGCCTGTCTGTTGTACCGTCTGTCCGCCACAGAATAGGGTACCTACTTTGTATAATAAAGATGTGCACCTCCCGTTTTGGAGTGATTTGAGAAACATTTCCAATTTATCATTCGTTGAACTTATTCATGTTTATGCACATTTGGTACGAAGGAACTCCAAGACCTTTAACCTGGCATTTATGAAATTTTTCACATTTATTCTGATTTTATTGTAAATCTGCACCACCTCTTTTTGGGTTATTTAATAAATTTAAACTGTATTTTTGCTGATCAATATAGAATAACCTGCTACATTCAAAGATAAAACTTACAATGGTAGATAAATAAGTCTTATTGAAACTGAGAATATCACAGGCTAAAAATTCTCTTGTGTGCATGCAACGCAGGTCCAGAAATCTAACAGGTCTTGTCAATAATAGGTTAGTTAGGATATGGAGGATAAGTTCTTGAAACATTCATCAACGTGACAAGCGGCTTTATTTGTGTACAATTACAAGGTTGTCAAATAAGGTTTTCAAATGTGTTCCATTTTTAGTTCTAGAAGAGGCAGCTGCTTAATGTTTTGTCAGAAGACAAAATAAAAATAATAAAAAAGTAATAATACTATTATTATAAGTAAGTATAGATTTTAAAACTGCCACACACGTATTAATCTTGGGAAATCATTTATCACTTTGTTCGATTATTAACGAATCTGTTGGAACTCCTGTATTACTTTCTTTAAAATTGATGTGAACTGTCAGTTTAATAAATCTTTCACCAGTACGGTCATAATACCACAATTAACTCCGGTCAATTAACATACTGCCAATCCACTCGTATCTACATGTACTTAATGTTTAATCGTATTCTGAAGTGATTAATTGATGTACTGCTGTGAAGTATTTGAAACTGGTCAACACAGATCGGTACCATACAAGACGAGGGGGTGTTACTAAAAGGCGGAAACGGAGCGGAAACGGAAACGGAATACGGAAACGGAAACGGAAAACTTCAGGATTTTTATTTAAAAATATCATAAATACATTGTGACGTAATAACATGCTTCTTAACCAATAACATTGCGACACGTAGTTAACAAGCTGTCTTTTATGTCTAAATGAAAATCAGCAGCACGAAACACCTCTGTACTAATCAAATACATATTATTGAGCGAAATTGATTATTACCGCGTGCATTACTTAATATTATCAGATTAAAGTATTTTTGCACTAAAATGTAATTATAAAAACTGAATGCATCTTTTTGTAGCTTCATGTGCATGTCAAAGTGTGGACCGAAGGCACCGTGATTTTTTGTATGAAGCGCTTCCGCGCTTCATACAAAATGTGCTTCGGTCCACACTTTTACATTCCAATGAAGCTACAAAAAGGTGCATTCAATTCTTAATTAATGAATGTTACATGGTTACATGTATATACTCTTAATGCTAAGAAGCCGGGTATAATCGACATAATATGGGACTTGGTTTGCATTGTCTGTTGTTACGTATAATCTACACATTTGGTTTATAGTAAAATTAACAGTCAATTTATGCTGTATTGTATTGAACAACTTGAATTATCATAGATCGCTTATGCATATCTTTATACCACGTGGTCCTCTGTACTGCAATTTCATTTTTAAAGAACTGTTCCGACTTAAGCCGAAAAACTAGCTCCGCCCGCGATATCCTCTTAATACAAGCAAAGTACACGTGGTATGCTTCTAGGTATTTGCCACCGAAAGTCTTTTGATGCTTTAATATATTTTTAACAAGGATTTGCTTGCCGTGATAAATATCTGGTCTTATCTAAATCCTTTAAAGGGACTGAAGTCGAAATGTGTTAATTGAGAATCCAATAAATCATTTATATCCCCCATGGCATAACGGTCCTAAGATAATTTTAAACTAGAAGCGGTGTTAGAGTAATATATAATAAATGAAGATAATCCATTAAAACTGTCAGATGACATGTATGTTTGAGAATTTTTTATCATTGTTACTCTAAAGATTTTTAAATAACCAATCATTCGAGACATTTTTTAAATAAAATAGCCCTCTAAGACAACGGTACTTCATTCTGCTCATATCTGCCACCGACCCCATATAGGCATGTGGGAAGAACAATTTAAAAAGTTCTTGCAAGGGTAAATGTTAATTTGTTTTTAAAGTAGCGGCACATATCGACATACGAAGTTAGAACTCGATGGAAAATACACAAAACTTCCTATTATTTTTTGAAATCTAAGTTATTCCAAGTTATGATCGTACAACATGGTCAGTTGTCAAATTAAAAATGTATTTCACAAGTAATCATAAGATAATTACACATATATTATATTAAGCATTCAAAAGTCAAGAGTAAAATTGTGGTTTTTATATAAAAAAGGCATTTTTCTAAAATACCACGTTAAAACTATAACTGTGACAAAACTAACTGTTATTGTTTTATTGTTTTCGGAAAATATGCATAAAAATCAATTTTTTGCTGGAGTTTTCCAAAAATTTAAAATGCAGGTTTAGGGCCCTATAATAAAAGTACTCATCCCATGCCTTTTTAGACTTTGGGAAACTGTGTCAACTTTCTGCTTTTTCTTTAATACCAATCGTTACTAATAACAATTTTGTCAGACAGTTTTTGTTTTAAGAAAGCAGTTTGAGCTCACCTGGCCAAAAGCCCATGAGCATTGCCATCATTTGGCATCCGCCGTCGTCTGCAGTTCGTTCGGTCTGATGCCATTGGTATTTGGTTTCTGGCTACAAATGTAGATCAGTATAATGTCAAATTATGAGCTATATACAAGTGTGAAAATGTGGATTTTAAAACTTGGTTAAACAATTTGTCAAAAATCTTCCCTGAAACTACTGGGCATAATTCAATGAAAGTTTGCATGCATGGTTGTTCTTTAGGTATACCTGCAAAACAATAACAATCAATTTTATTGCCATGAAACATATATAAACAGTTTGTGACAAAGACATGTCAATGATCTGTCGACCTAGGTCAGACCCTGAAATAAATTTTTGACGTTTATCTGCCAGAGCGCAAAATATTCAATAAAGAAAATTAATTTATATATGCATGCAGCTCTTTTCAAGGTTATTGTATTTGTGGTGAGTTTGATGTTCAAGGTGAGTGATTTAGGCTCTTTCATAGCTTCTTGTTGGTTTTTTAGCTCACCTGGCCATGGATCAAGATTTAATGCCATCATAATGCATCCGTCTGCGATCACCCGTCGCCGTCGTCGTCAGTTAAGTCTTAAAAAAGAAAACAAACCTTCTCTGAAACCACTGAAACTTGTTAGACATTGTCTCTCAATCATGGGATGCTGGCTACATGTAAAATCATTGAAAAAATAGTCAACCTTTTCTGCAAATAATTTGAAAACGTAGGCAACTATCAAAGTTTTCACATAGACATTTTTATTTTTTATTTTTTTTTTTTTACAAATTATATATTTATTCGACAATCCTTGCTTGTTACATATCTAATCAAGAGTCCAAGCTTCTCTTGATGTACCCTGTTACACTCCACTGTCTATCCAGGGAAATAAACAGCTGATTATAACATAAATACAATATCATATTCAAATAAATATGATCAAGATAGACTATTATTAATATTCTTTTTAATTGTTAATAAAATTTTGTTTTCTGTCTTACATTTAATGTTATCCACCCTTTTAATATATTCTTTAACAAAAATTCTATAAACATCAATGTATTTTGTTTTCTGTTCTGATAAGTAATAAGACTTATATATGGAAAAACTAAGAATTGTAATAAAATAATTCAAAAATAGTAATTATCATCAGACATTTTATATCCAAATACAATATGTTGAAGTTTTATTACCCCAAAATATATTTTACTTCTTTTCAGCAGATCATAAATTTTCTGCC
Organism: Mytilisepta virgata; assembly: GCA_028015205.1. Lineage (NCBI taxonomy): Eukaryota > Metazoa > Mollusca > Bivalvia > Mytilida > Mytilidae > Mytilisepta > Mytilisepta virgata. The sequence goes on along the minus strand of CM051520.1, from coordinate 198,018 downwards.
AAAAGATATTTAAATAAGAACATTCCAAAATATAATGTGTGTAATCTTCTACAGTCTTACAAAAATTACACATGCTGTCGTTGGTAATTTTCCACTGTAATAATAGTTTCTTTGTTGGAATTATATATTGTAATAATTTCCATCTAAAAATTCTTAATTTATTTTCAGTCAAATATTTAAAAACAAAGTTATATAGTGAATTCATATTTGGTGTTTCTGTATCTCTAATTCTCTGAGCCATTTTATAACTCCTATCGATGAATCTATTCTTTTAGATAAAAGTGAGTTATACAACATTTTACTTGACAAGCTGGAAGTTTCTATAAAGACATTTTTCCATATGATGCTATTTCGTTGAATATTAACTTGACTTTTTACTGAATTCTCTTTTGTAATTATATTTGTCCATTTTTTAGGGATAGAATTTTTCAGTTTATGAAATTCAGAAATCCAATTTATTTTACGCTTCAGTTTACTTAGAATATATTTTTCAGACAATAACATCTTGTCGTCTAAAGTATCATTTATATAAATCATATCACTTTTGATTCAATTTTCAAAGATCATCGGTTTATTATGACATGTAATAAATTTATTTCCCCATATTACTTGTTTCCTTATGTCTACAAATGTGACTGGTTCTTCTGTTTGCCCTCCCCCAGTCAAAATCCATGACTTTATTACTTGCTTATAAAATTCTGGCATATATTTAAAATAATCTAATTTTTTGATATCGTTCAAATTCATATTAAATACAGGTACCATCTTTCCATATGAATATATATTTGAATGGAATAATTTTCCAGTTGGCAAATTCACCAGTTACTAATCTATAAACCCATGAAGCATTTAAAGCCATAAAATAACTTTTAAAATCGATCATGTTTAACCCACCTTTTTCATATGGACTTATCAATATGTTTCGTTTGACTCTGTCTGGTTTCCCATCCCAAATATACTTAAAACAACTATTTTCTATTTCTTTTATATATATCTCTGGAACTACAGATACGCTTCCGATAAATGTAAATAAAGGTACTATCAAAGTTTTGATAATCAATATTTTCCATATAATATAAAGATTTCTTTTCTCCCATGTCATGAATAATTTTTTCATCTTTTCTATCTTACTATCCCAATTCAGTTTTTGACATTCTTCTTTATTGTGCCCAAAATAAATACCAAGAGTCTTGATAGGTTTATCTCCCCATTTTATCCCGGCAATTTTGTCTTTGCATGATTTCAATTTACCTATCCACAACCCCTCTGTTTTATTCCTGTTTAAGTTTAAGCCTGAAAAAGAACCAAAAATTTCTATTTCATTCATTGAAGCTATAACATCTTCTCTATTTTTACAAAAAAGTGTTGTGTCATCAGCTAGTTGTGAAACTTTAATATTGTGATTTTTATTGTCTAGTTTAATACTAATTCCTTTTACATTTTTATTGGTTCTCAATCTCTGAGCCATGATTTCGACAGCCAAAACAAACAATAAGGCAGATAAAGGACATCCTTGTCTAATTCCCCGTGAATTTTGAAATGTTTCTGATACCCATCCATTGTTTATAACACATGTTTGTATATCTGTATACATGGTTTCAACCCATCTAATAAATGAATCATTAAAACCAAAATGTTTTAACGTCCCATATATAAAATCCCAGAGTATCAAAAGCTTTTGTAAAATCTACAAAAACTATTGCTCCCTCTATTTTATATTTTTCTGTGTAATCTATAATGTCTTGAATTTGTCTCAAATTTAACCCAATAAAACTGTTTTTAACATAAACAGTCTAATCTACATTTATAATTTTAGGAAGTACTATTTTAAGCCGCTGTGCAAGCACGTATGACAAGAGTTTAAAGTCTACATTTAGAAGCGATATTGGACGATAATTTTCTGAGAGAAGAGGATCCCCCTTTTTGAATATCAAAGTTAATATGCTAGTGCGTTGAGTATATGATAAACATTGTTTATCATATCCTGTATTGAGGACTTTAACTAGTACTTGTTTAAGTTTTTCCCAAAATAGTCTGTAAAATTCTACCGTTAGACCATCTAAACCTGGAGATTTGTTTATTTTCATTTTAAAAATTCCTTGCGTACATTCATCCACCGTAATTTTTCAATCACACGCTAATTTGTCATTTTCGTTAATTTTATTTTTTAATTCTGTGTTAATGATATATTCTTCGGTTAAATTTTTATCTGTCAAGTTCTTTTCATTATACAAATTTTCATAAAATGCTTTAATTTCAGCCAATATTTTCTCTTGATTAGATATAATTTCCCCTTTTTTCCCTTTAACTTCATTTATAGCTTTTTTAACTTGTCTCTTTTTTTCTAGCCCAAAAAAATAAGAATTATTTTTTTTCCCAAATTCTATCCATTTTTCTCTAGATCTAACTTGAGCCCCTTTTGCTTTATTTTCGTATATATTATTCAGCTCTTTTTCAATTTCATCAATTTCTTTTTGTAAATGAGAATTATTTAAATTAGACTCGTCTAATAGTTTAAGTTTTTGTTCTAAATATCGCTCTAATATACATCGTTCTTTTCTAGTTAACTTTGCTTTATTTTTACAATAAATCATAGTTACTTCCCTTACTTCAGTTTTAAAACTGTCCCATAATAACCTACAATCAAGCGAGTCTTTTTCAATATATTTATCGATCAAATTATCGATTAGTTCTTTGTATTCTTTATCTTGTAAAATTGAATTGTTGATTTTCCAATACCCATTCCCTCGTTCTGTTAGCCCTGGTCTAAATTTCATAAATACACACTGGTGATCGGTAGATTGTATAATAGCAGGTTTAATTTTGCAAGTTTCTATAAGTGGTAAAAAATCTGTTTCTATAAAGATCATATCTATCCTACTAGCCTGTAACCTATCTTTTCTTCTCCATGTAAATTGTTGTTTATTTTCATTTAAATTTCTCCAAACATCTGATAGTTTGTTAGATTTTATCATAGATTTGAAACTGTTAACAGGTTGAATGAATTGTCCTGTCGAAGTAGATTTTCTATCAATAGGTTTAAGTGTGTCATTAAAATCTTCCCCAAGTATTGGTATTCCAAGCCCATGTTCTTTTATGTCATCACTTATCTTTTTGAAAAAAGAATTTCTGAAAGTTTTACTGTTTGGTGCATATATGTTAATAAATGTAAAAATAGTATTATTTATATGTGTATTAAATAGAACCATTCTCCCGTCAGTATCACTAAATTTACTAATGAATTCATACTCCAATGATTTTTTAATCAAAATAGCCACTCCCTTACTGGCCGATGTTCCGTTACTACAAAAAGTGTCATACTCTGTATTGTTATTAATTTCTTTTTCGATATTTTCGTCAAAATGAGTTTCTTGTAAAAAACTTATCAAACTTTTTTGTGCTTTAATCTATTCGATAACTCTATATATTTTTTCCTTCGAATTTATACCGTTTACATTAAGACTACATAAATTAATTGCGTTGGATTTTAACATAACAAATCGTTTTGTTAATAATTAAAGTACACATATATTTTAACATACTCAATTGAATATTTGTACACCACTTATTTGTCACATGACATAGATCTACAATCTTTATTTTCTTTAAGGCATATATTAAACACATAGTTCTATAAAATGTGTGATATTTGTTAACCTTTTTCACCTGGCTTGACCTCAACTTAATTAAGTTTTCACTATACCACGTGTATCTATTAAAACGAATTGAAAAATCGTTTTGATATTGTAATAACATGTCAAATAAAGTAAACATAAACAATAAGACAAACGTTAATATACATATATCTATTGTATTAAAAATTACAAATAATATATTTACTACTTCAACAATGTGTACTCGATTTAACTGTACACTGTAGTGTTCTACAGAAATTGAACACTCAGTATGTGAAGAGTGATATTTTATAAGTTCTTCATAATATATTTCATTTAATTGGATTAATTTGGTTGGAACAAAACACTTCAGCATGTAAACTTAATTTAATTTTTCATTACGGTATTCCAAACTACCTGTTCGTTTTTCGACGAAATTTATACAGCTTTTGACATGTGTTTGTTTAACTACAATTATATTTTCTATGTAAGCTGGAGATTTTGTAGCTGATTGCAATATCAGATTAATTCTGTTTACACTTCCGATATCATAATTTAACAGTGAAGGTAAGTAACTTATTCTGCTATATATTTTAGTATAACAGGTGTTGATCTGTGGATGTTTTAACCTAAATATAGCGCTAAGACAAATAATAATCCACATGCAGAGTGTTACTATAAATAGAACAGGTAAAAACCTATTAGCCTGAATTACAACATAAACATGATGAATATAGATCATATAATTTTTAGTATTTTGAATAAGAGCTACTACGAAAATATACTTTGACCTAGTATAACCCACAAATATATAATTGAACATTTGTTGAAATACATATATGAATTTTATGTTAACTACATATATAGAAAATTTTAATATTTTATTTCTTTTCATTCTAGTCTTTGTTTTCAATAAAATTTTATACAATCTTGCAACCATAAACTTGCATGACACACAAAATGGTGCTTTATTCACGATTTTGCTGGGTATTCTAGCTTTTCTAATCAGCTCATATTTACATTTTATATAATGAATTCTGTTTAGAAATCTTGCTACTTGCACAATCTTCAATTTTTTTTTTACCTTCTTAATTTGTTTGGTCAAAAATTGAAATTTAAATGCAATTTATCTACAATAAAACACTATATTGATACACATTAGCCATATACATATACAAATAATCTTCACATATGGTCTATATACTCTGAAATTGAGCTTGAATTTATTTGTAATTATTATTTTATTTTTTTTAATATTTTATGTTTGATAAAAATTTGTACAAGTCATTTTTAACTTTATTTTTTGGTTACGTGGATCTGTCATTGTGCAATTGGACATCCAGATTGATTTATTGCCATTGAAATAACAATTTTTGTAAATTTTAATTGCCTTAAACATTTCAATGCAAACAAATGAAGATAAATAATCAATGTAAGGATAAAAGTTGCTCAGCTAAGAAACGGTCGTCATTGTGCAAAATTTCATTATATTGTACTAGTAGGAGCGACTCAATTCTTAACTGTTTATATATGGTACTCTGGGATAAATCGTGGTTCTTATGCCCTGCCTTTAATTAAAAAGAATAGCCTTCGGGTCTCTGTCTCTGTTCGTCCGTCCGTCCGTTCTTCCTTCCCAAGTCCGGTTTACCTACGGGTTTAAGTTTCGTTTCCGCAAAGAAAGTATGTTATGATCAACAAGCTTTATCATACTTGTGCATCAAGATATGAACAAATAAAAATTTTAGGGATGGCAACGATTACCCGAATACTCGAGTATCGCGCGGAAGGTCCGAGTATCGAGTGCCAATTTTAGTACTACGATCTTTCTTTTTTTAAATATTTCTTTCTGAAAACTGTTATGAAATTTGTTACGTAACAATAAACAGATCATACTGACTTTTTGTGCGTCTAATTGTCCAGATAATTAACTGTTTTACTGTGTACACATCACAAGTTAAATAAACAAAACTAATCAGTGTGCTGTTTATTCTTTAAATTCTTGAAATAATTTTGAGCAATATTTAATCAAATGGTCATTAATTTCTTGTGATTCTAATTAGTAATAATTTACATTTTCAACGTTATAGACCACTGACGTTTGGTCACTGTACGTTTTCATAACACATTTGTTCGAAATGTTGAAATTGTTTCAATGTTTAAATTTCTGTCGCAGTTTTCTCGGCAACTACTCATCGAAATTTTGACACAATCTCTCTGAAGGATGCCAGGGAACAACCAGGTCTTCGTGTTTCTAAAGGATCTTCAATACAGGAAAATGTGAAGGCAAAATCAAGACAGTCCCTCATATCTCAGTCTACATTGATACATATATATAGATAAATAATCAAACCTTTCTTGTTGAGCAAATAAGTCTGGGATATCATTGAACATGCAAGCAAAATTTGCTACCTTCTGCCCGAGATTATAGCTTCCTTAAATGGCTGACGTAAATACAGAAGGTAGGTTAATATTAGTTTTAAAATATGGTGGTACGTCTGCATTCGTTCTGAGAATTCACCAAGATCCATCATGACAATGTCGTAATCTTGTAGTGCATGATGAGCATCAATGTATTCTATATTAGAGTATTACACTTCACCCAGTTAATCCTAAATAATCTACCCTAGTTTTATGTATGAGGGTGTAATTCCCTTAAGAACCGACTACTATGTAAAATCGGCTTTAAGTACCATGCAAGTTTATTTTATCAGCATTTTCGATTTTCTGAGTGCCGAGTATTAAAATTTCGGCTTCTCGAGTACCATGCTACCAAGTGCTGCCTAAAAATTAGCCAAAGGGCAAAGTAACAAAAAGTGGGTTATATCCTCGAGTATCATGTATTAGTGTAAGCCCGTGAAGGTACAGGTACTCATTAACTCAAGCAAGTTAGCCTGATTGATTTCAGATGAGGTGGTTTTACTTCAGTCCTTAGTTACGCTCAACCACATGGTTTTACGTGTACTTTAAAATATATATATAAGACAAGTGGCGAATATATTAATTTCTCATAACACTGCAGATGTCGCCCTCGTGCATTCTAGTTTCATGTGATGTATAATCTCGAAAGAGTATCATTGTTTACTGATTACTTCACGCCAAACAACCTTTATTCCATTTTGAAGACGTGTGGAATTTTAACACGCCTAGTTTGAAGACGTGCGGATACGAAAAATGTAGGTAAACTAAGGAAGCAAATTGCACATCTGCAGTTGCAAATATTTTGCCCATCAATAGTCGAAGTAAAAAGAAAAAGTAGCAATCGAAAGTGAAAATAAAACCAAGTGACTGACACTTGAGGCTATAACCCCTCTTTTCGTACGCAGGATTCGGGGGCCTCGCTTGCAATTCGTTGATAAATAATCTTAAATGGTCATTTTTAATTCTCTTGTCCGACGATGATGTTCGTTAACATCGACTCACTGTCCGACTGTTGTTCGTTAACATCGACTGTTTTTGATATATAACTAGGTGGCCTTATTTTTTTATATTACAATTGAAGAACAACTGAAGGTTGCACGTTTTTTTTTTATGGAAATAATGCAATTTTTCCGTTCCGTATTCCGTTTCCGTTTCCGTTCCGTTTCCGCCTTTTAGTAACACCCAAGACGAGGATAACTGTGTATAGCAAGGTAAGTGACACTATATATATACCTGATAAATATTTTAATTATACATACAAATTTCATACTGCAACATATTCATGATATTTTTTTATTGTAAATTAGTTTATCATCATATCAAAACTTTGCATTTAGAAAATAAAAGTTTTGAATTTGAATAGAAATGTAAACGTGTAGTCTTAATCGTTTGTAACTTTATTGCTATAAACCTAGTTCTGTGTATTTTTATTATTGTCATATACCCATTTTATATGTCTGCATTTCCTTGAGCCCTATGGGCGACATTTTTGCAAATACTATCATTATCAACCGTATGTGATGCTCTCATTACTTTTTGCGCGTTCATCACCACTTAAATGTCACCTCAGTGGGTAGATCCTTAATTTTTTGTCCCATCTTTAAATTTGGTTCAAGGTTTCCTCCGAATATTATAAGGTAGGGGAGGGTATATTTTCGGGAGAGAACTTTAAAAATAACAAATATTCCTTGTCAGTTGAATATATTAAGCGCCTTCATTTGTCCGATCCTTTTCAAATTTGATTCAAAATTTACCCTCAAATGGTTTAGTTATCAGAAAAATCTGAAAGGCAGGTCTTTTTCATAAAAAGAGGGGGGGGGAATACTTTTAATCACATATTCCTTCTTATCGCTTTAATAATTTCTTTCTGTATTAATATAAATATTCATTTTTAGCTTTCAATTCATCAGTATCTCATATATTACATATTACATAGTAACATGTATTTGTTACCTATGTTGCATCTTCAGTTTTTGTTTTTCGGATTAGTTCGATTTTCAGAAAAAATCTGACCGGGGAGGGGATGTAAAATATCACGTATTGCTTTTTGTCGCCTGGGTATCGCCTATATGTTTTGTTTGATCCTTTTTAAAGGCTTCTACACCATGCAAGTCTCCAGAAAAATTAGACATATAAATCCAGTTTTAGGGTATGTTTGATTTCTACAAATATCACTTTGATTATAATATTTCTGTAGTTTTATAAAGTTTTTGTCAATAAAAAAATTGAATCATGCTGTTTATTTTGTACTTTTAGGTTGGTAAAAAGGAAATTCAATTGCGCATAAAGAAGAAACATTAAACGCAAGTACCGCACAAAAGGTCGAATAGGGTGAATCCAGTTTTGGTTTGACAAAACAATAAACTAAAAACTGATATCTCTTTAATAAAGTTTGTTTAATAACTGCTAAATCTCCTTTAGTTCCTCCTTTATTGTCTTTGATTGTCAGCTTTCATTCAGTTCAACAATATAGTAATAGGACAATCTGATTCGCTTTTAACAAAAGTGTAATCTAAATATTTGGATGAATGGTGAGGGGTGGGAAAGGGTGTATGATGAGCAGGAGAAGCTCAAATGATTCCTTTTTTAATTCCAGTAATAACTTTTAGTGAACCTGTCCTAATCTCTGCTTTCAAATCTCTGGTTGACCAGTCGCAGGACTGGTTCTAGCTGTTCTTATCTCTATTTTTTTTTCCTAGAGCAGATATTTGAACCACAGATTTAATTAACTAGAGGTGATGTTTTAATTGAGCCGTACTGTATGCACGAGAGAGGCACTCCTTACTTTTAATAAACATCTATCCTAGCACTCCGTGGATGTTACCTCATTAGAATTTTAATCGAATTTTGGAGTACTCCTACAATTTTAAATCCTATTTGCAGTATACAATGTGTTACAATACTATATAGAAATGAAATGCATAAAGTTAAGAATTAAACATGAACAAGAAAAGTGTGAAGGACAGGCAGACAGATAGCAGACAGACGGGAGTATTAATAATATCCCAGACTTTCTTCAAATGGAAGTGGTTATAAGGGGTACTGTAAATTTGACCGCTGGCATCGTAATTTCTAGATCATATTATTTATCACCTTACAATGTCAAGATAGGGGTATCCGCAAAAGCAAATTTAATTAGATCGTTACAAGAACCTTGTTGGATGAAATGTTTTGGACTTTCCCAAGTACGGCGTTTAATAAAAGGGAAGAGCCTTAAAAACTTTTGGTCAAATAATTGATTCAACAGTGGGTAAAGGTCTGGCAAAATTTTAATAATTACAAACATGGGTAAAAAATGAAAGCCCGTTTTGATACGAATAATTCTGTAAATATCAAAAAGTATTTGTCTAGTAGATTTAACAAGAAAATTAATAAAGTAGAAAAAATATTAAAAAAAAAAAATAAAACGTCTGTATAACGAATTTTTTTTTAACATTTTAGATGTGAAACTCCAGTTTTAATTGATTGTCTCATCATATTATCGGGGCATTGAATGTGTATTTTCTGTCAACTAGTCGGAATGGTCCTTTATTGACTTGTCTCGCAGGTTACATGTTTTGGACGGTATAATGTAGAATCGATACTTTCTTCTTTAAACCACTGGTACATACTGGTATATTCTGTTACATTTTGTATTTCGAGTAATGAAAAGTCTTAGTTTCTTATGTATGCCCTATGAATAACCTTTAAAGTTTAAGGTGATAAAATGGCAATTTTTTCCTTCAGATGATATACTTATAAAAAGTATCAGGAGTATCCTCAAAAGCAAATTTAATTAGATCGTTTAAAGAACTTGTTGTTGGGTGATATCTTTTCGACTTTCCCAAGTACGGCTTTTGATAAAGGGGAAGAGCCTGAAAAACTTTTGGTCAAATAACTGATTCAACATTGAGTACAGTCTGGCAAAAGTTTAAAAATAACAAAAAATGCGTAAAAAATGAAAGCCCGTTTTGATACGAATAATTCTGTAAATATCAAAAAGTATTTGTCTTGTAGATTTAACAAGAAAATTAATAAAATAGAAAAATATTTAAAGAAAAATAATAAAATGTAAAATTTTGAAAAAAAAAATAATAAAAATAAAAAATGTCTAATTACTCCAAGTTAATTAAAACAAATACTCGGTAATATTCCAATTCACACAGATGTACGATAACCTTGTTACCGGAAACTTTGAAAGTCTTGGTAAAAATGTATGTGAACAGTTTTGGTTATTATATGAAGGATTATAAATTTTTTTGTCTGTTGGTTTGGTTTCTATTTTAATACTGATACCTCTCCAATGTACAAGCCAAATGTGTAAGACTCCTCAAATTTTGTGTGTTAGAAAGTATTTGAATTTTCCTGCTTTAACAATGTAACTCTGATGAGAAACTGAGGATTCCCTGACATCAGAGGAGGAATAGAGACTAGTACAATAGTATGTTCTATGTTAGATCTACAAAAAGATTATTTTAATAACTTATTACATTCCAATATTGGAGTGAGAAAGACTTACAACAAAATTTTGACATATGTTATTCGCCTTGAATCAATACTACATGACATGCCATTGGCTTTTATAGTACTTTTTACATGTCTATTGTTTTCGCGTATCTAGCAGCGCAACGGTATTATGCCGTCTGTGCCTTGTGAGGTCGCGATTTCCGAAAACTTCTAAAGTTTCATAAAATTGTTCGTCGTTGATCAGCAGAAAGAAAAAGACTATTCGAATCAATGGGAGGTTGTCAAAAGTTAACATAAAACGATTTGTAACAAAGAAATGCGCTTTATTTATTCAAATATCAGCTGGAGTGCCAATGACGCAGAAGAGTTCCACTTGACGTTTTTAGTCACGTGATTTTAGACGTTAACATTTGACGTTTTGGGAGTGCAAACCTAACCGCATATTTTTCGTTAATTACACGTGAAAGATTTCTTATCTAATATTTTTTATAAATGGGAAGGCTAATTGAGGTTATAATGCAACAGGATTTTATTTATATATTGTAAAAATATCGTAGAATATGCGAAAATTCTTATTCTGAAATATGTCGGTCATTGCAGATAGACACTGCCTGTCCCCTTGCAATCGCTTGTAATTTTCATAAATCGACATATGCTGATCATATTTCCATTTTTTTCTATGAGATAATCCCTAACGATCATGTAGATAGTCATTGAGTTACTTCTTATTATGGGGATGCAATTTTGTCAATTGTTTGTTTCAGGTCAAAAGACCGGGAAGTTTGACGTTCGTGGTCTCGGACGTTTTATGTGTAATATCGGGTAATTATTGGCTAAATTTGAAAATCAATTCTTCCATTGAAGAATAAAATAAAACTGTTGCCTTTAACATAGTGCAAAACGGCTATGGTACATGGTCATTACCCGGCCATCCCCCTTTTCCTGAGAAACAAGGGTCTAATCTATTTTCATGTGCAAAACGGTTTGTAGTATGAGTATATCGTAAATCCCCTTATTTCAACATTATGAAACATTTTTAAGTTAGATTTCAATTAGAAGGAACTTCATTTGCTGTAAAAATTATCACACATTGGAATCTTTTTACTTGTTACCACTGACCATTTATACCAGTTGTACTCCTTTTTTTCTCTGTAAGAATAGGAAGGAGATAACAGCTTTTGATTTTGTGACCCATACATCACTGGTGTCATGCTTCCATTTTTTTAATATCATAGTAAAGTGTTATATCACTAAGACACATGTAAGAGACTGTTGAACTAGAACAAGTGTGTAGGTGTTATTTGCTAATTTATTTCTGCTCTTGTCCCTACCTGCTGACATAATTTACAACTTTCAAGGAATTACAATCCACCATACATGCAAACTGTACATGTATCAGATCAATTAGGTTTTATAGTATGATCATTGAGCAAGTTCATCAACAGAGTTTCAACACTGTTATTAAATTAATACACTGAATTCATAGGCCTAATTGCCATAACATATATAAAAACATGCAGCATGATAACCAATAAGACATGTAAGATGACCGCTTGCTACAACTGCAAAAAGTTGTTGGACATAACAAAGAAGCAGGTTCATAATATGGTCGCTTAAACTGTAAAAATACGGCTCTCATGGCTGCTAGTCTGATATGTTATCTGGTCATATATTTTAATAGAAATCGGCAGTATCTGTGAGAGGTCAATATAAAACTAGTCTTCAAGTCAATGGGAGAAATGTCATATTTGTAGCCCTTAAAGTGAAAAGTTTTTAAGTAACTAACAAGATTTTTGCATTTATTCACGATATTACAATTGTAAAATCTGGGGCAAGAAAACCAAGACTGGTACATTTTACATTATATCGACCATACAATATAGACTTTTCATATTAATCATATGGTTTCACTCTTTCAAATCTTCTAATCTTGAGTAAAGGCGTGCAAAAGGTACAAGCTGCAATATGGAAACACCATACGATGGTGACACAGTCACGACTCCGTCGAAAAGAGTAAATGTCTACATCGTCAATATTTATAGTGAGATCTGAAAATGTACAGCATTTACTAATGTACTAGCTTCGGTCAACTGTAGCTTTCTTGGATAAACGTCTTTTGCATATTTAAGAACTTTGTGTTATCAACAGCATCATCAAGATACATGCTGTTGATCTTAAAAATATCGATTAAATTAACACGAATCTTTTAACAAATTGTTTTATAAAAGACTGTTCATAACAATGTAAAATAAATCTGCAATAAAAGGTACCTATATGAATGCCAATACACGGTATTGCCAAAGAAAGAAAGAAAAAAGCCTCCATTGTGTCATCCCTTGTCTAACAACTGCTATTGGCATATCTTTTATGGCTGATAAAGGCTTTAAATTTATCACAACAAATATAATTTAAACCAGAAGATTGAAAGGAAGGGCTGTCTAAATTGTAGCAAAATCATAACTTCCATAGTAGAAACATTATGGTGTTGTTTAGGAGCTTTCAGTGGCTTTAATATGATTTTCGGATCTTTTATTAAAAAATGATTCCAAACCAACTCTTTGTGTACTATGTACATTTAATCATGTACGCAAAAGAAATGATATCATAAAATTTTTATTGTGACAGAAGCAAAAAATGATAATCAAGATATTCTCAAAGTTTGACAGACATTAAAATATTTACCAAATTGTAGGTCCACTCAATCTACCTTTTAAGGAAAATATACCAACTGACCAACTGGCGTTTTTTGTATACCTGATTCTATGAGAATCCTTAACTATTTATCTGTCTCAATATTTTGCTAAAACAAAAGTTGTTACATACTCTTTTTAGGAAAATTGAAGTTTTCGTTCACATCGACAAATCCTCTCAGTTTATAATGAATAATAACTTTTTGTGCTTCATAATTCAGGTAATATATATAAATTAGCACTTTATCTACTCCTACTAATGTCATGAACTCAAACCGGTCTATTTATTTGAAGGCATCAATCGACCCATAAACAATTTTTTCACATACATCTATACCTTCTTTCGGGCTGCCATAGAACAGTGGACTTGCATCACACGAATCATTGTTTAATTTTCAACAACATATTCACATGTCAATCCAGGATCCAGGATTACTGAATAAATATACAAACGTAGTCTGAACAAAAGGTCTTGCTTTTTCATGTGTTATTAAGGAAGAAATAGTGATTGTAGGTGCCTTAAACAAATAAAATGAATAGTTTTATAGTGAATTTTAGTTGATAGGTAAAAGTGAGTTTACTAAAAAATATATATATATGGCTATATTTTTTATATCTTCTACCACGAGTTATTTATATAACTGTGTGGGCTATGCGATAGAGTTGTTTTTACCATAACTGGCTTATGTTTGCCTGCCGATGGCTATGCAGCTGTAATTGTCCAACAAATTAAATGAAATGGTATGTTTATCGAATCATTTCGAATCGTTACAGTGTTCCAATGTCTAAAATGATGTTGGACCGGTTCCCACTGTCAGCATCTCGCAGGGAACTTTCATGCTTGGATACAAACTATTTAGCGGTTCTCTAGAAGAAGATTTTTGTATGTATTTCTCACAGTTGGATGACGGATCGGCACTGTCGGATAATTCGTGGTAGGATACACATTAGTAAAATCTTACCATATAAAGTTGTTGTTCTGTTTCAATGTACTTCTCCAACGAACGATCTATTTGGATTTTCCTTCTTTTCAATATAAAAAAATCTATCATGAACATAATAAAAACTGTCCATCGTATAACTGCCTTCATAATCAATAATTTGTGTTTTATTTCATGCAGTTCATTAAGAATGTCGTCAGTGAACGTTTCGCACTGTTGATTTTTTGAAACATGAATGAAGTATAAATATCATAATATATATATCCTGACACAGATGTCTACATGACGAAAAATATGATCGCTAGATATGTAAAATATTATCCTGAGACCTAGAATATTGTGATGAGCTATTTTGCAACACGAACAAGCCTTTGGCTTGGGTGATATCTTACATTACTAGATTTCAGAGTTTAGATAACAAATTTATCACAATACAGAAAAAATGAATGTTGACCTTTTCTGTGAAAAGTTGTTGCGAGAAATTTGACGAATCTTCTTTCGTTAAGTATGTCGTTCCTTCGTTTAAATTCCAAAGGTACAGGTATATGAATGAGGATATTGAATAAAACCAATATCGCCCATGTTCATATTCAAGTGACCAAAGATCACCAAAATTATCGTTTTTATTTTCGATGATATCTTTCTTATATCCGCTTTCGAATTATGTGATCATCCGGAAAACAAATTGATACGCGAATTCAAATAATAATACAAATGATGAATATCCGACAGGATAACAAAGACATCTGTCTGACTGCAATTAAATGTATTTTGACTTCAAATCCGAAAGCAGGTTTAATCAAAGCTGTAATAGCCATTTACCAAAATCATTTACCTCATGGAAAGGATGTCATTGCAGAAAAATGAGACAATGCCAAAAGATGTAATTTTTTATGAGAAAAAAAGGTTGATGTAGGTACTTTTTTTTAAATATTTTGAACTCATTTAAATACATACAGTAACAGGCGATACAAACTTTAGGATAGTTGAAACGATGTTATTGCGACTTGTTTGCATAAACAGGAGAGAAACGCCTTTTACTTTCGACTTGACAAGCTATAATCAATCGAACATTTTGACAAAATTTAACTGCAATATTTCGAACAATCATTTCAGTGTTATTTTTATTGATTGATATAGTATGAAAATTGTAATTAATGGAAACATTTATGCTTGGAGAAAAGATTGTAGATGGTGTGGGGTTTGTGCAAAAAAATAGATTCGAATGTAATGTTTTGAAACTTTATTACATTCTGGGGTGTACGAATATTAGCCTCTGTGGATAAAAAAGAACAGTGAAATATATTCCTATTTCTGATTCTAATTTGTTACAATTTATGGCTAGACAAATTTCTACCTTGGATGTTTTGGAGCGACAATAAGCCATGTCATATATCAAGACCACTGAGAGAACGGAGAACAACAAACATAATTCCAGCTTCATAATGGCCATGTCCTATGTATTATCGACCGTGTATGGTGACCAAAGTTACCCGTTTAGCAGAAATTAAAGCAAAATAAAACTTTATGAGAATGGTCATTAACACTTTGACAGGACATTATTTGGAATAATTAAAACCAATATGATACATGTAGATAACAAAATCAATATAATTGGTCCTAACAATACTTTTATAACAAGCCAAACTATGTTAGATTATATTTTTGTGTGATTGCCAGGTCTTACGAAATCCTTGCTGAGGGCAGTTTTTTCTAATACTTCTGATCACTTACCTATGACAGGTAATCTTTCGATTCATGGAAACTTGGATCTAAGTCTGAACACTTGCAGTAAATTTCCTGCTTGACACAAACTTAATCATGATCACATTGACAATGATAAGGCAGAATTCGGTTCTGCGTTAGAGACATTAATTAATAAAATGGAAACTGACAGTCACATGGTATTGACATTGATTCTGCTAAAAATGAAATTGTGACAAAATTACAAGAATCTGCTGATATATCAATTCCTAAATGTGGATTTAATCCGTACATCAAACCATATTGGGAGGCCAACGTTAAAACCGCACATGATCATGAACACGAATGACGGAAAATATGGATGGTAGAAATATGGATAAATGATGTGGCTGAATGTGACATTTGTATATTTTTGAAAATGATTAAACGATTCAAACCTACGAAAAATAAAATATATCATAAAATACTCTACAATGATAATACGTATGACAAACCAGAGACAGTGGCTAATGCATTTGCCGAATACTTTCGTAAACTATATGAACACTTTAAAGCAGATAACTTTAATGCGGACACGAAAGTAAAAATTGACAAGGCGTCTGAAGTAAAGTCAAGAAATACAAAAGGGATATTCGAAGGAGAGAAAAATCGTAACAACTGAAAAAACTCCGGAGAACAACGAAGACAAGACCAAAACAATACATGCACTACAATTAAAAACTAAAAACATATGAACAACATGGACCCCACCAAAAAACCGGGGGTAGACTCAGGTGCTCCGGAAGAGTAAGCAGTCTCTGGTTCCTGCAGCACACCCTCCATGCTGTCCATGTCAAATCCGGTATGAGGAAGGGATAATATCGTTGTTCTCCGGAGTTTGTCAGATGTTTCTAATTTTTCCTCCTTCGAATATCCCTTTTGGCATTTCGTGATTTTACCTAAAGATATTTGAGCATATTGTTAGATATCGCTTATGAAAGCATGTATTGATTGGATCGGAATTACCAAATCGCCAAAAGCAAGGTTTTCAAAAGTATTTAAGTTATATAACAAGATCATTCAATTTACAGGAATCTATACTATTTAGAAATGTTTTTCAAAAGTTTATGCTGCTTTTTTAGGTAGTAAAAAACCGTTCGATACTGTATGGTGGTTTAATGTATAAATTATATAAACTTTGGATAAAGGGTAAAATATGGAAATTATAAATGATTATAATGTTGAAACAGAGAGTGATAGTGTGGTAAATCAAACACAGACTAACGTCTTCCCGTACTTTATTGACCAGTTATTATATGAACTCGAAGCATGTAACGTCAAAACAGGTATTATAAATGTAAGAAGTTCGTGTGTTGTATAAATCTGATATATGGATCGATGTGAACTTTGGTCAAGACTGAAATCAATGGACATTGCAACACTTGATAGATTTCAACATTTTATTGTGAAATATATTCTTAATTTAAAGAAATCAATCAGATCAGATATGTCTGAGTGTTATTGGTCTTGAGTCTATTCTATCTTATAAGCGGAAGCTATTGTTCTTAGAGAAACTTTGTAATCAGGATAAATCGTATCATACAAAGTCTTTTTTCCTCACTAGACTGTTTTCATGCTTAATATACTTGATGAACGTACTTGAGAAATACAGACTTGAATGATATCTATCAGACTTCTTAAATAATTGTTATTTTCCGTCGAATTTAGCATGGAAATGTATTGTCACTAAAGTCGATCAAATTCAGAATAATGAATGGTTAAACAGAACTAACAATGATAATGACTTTGTCAGATTTATGCAGATTTATATTGCTCAATTTATGGAAGATGCTTATACAACCAATAAATGCAGAACTTCTTTATTTATTCTACAGCTGCTGATTGATATTCTAATTCGTCAAAAGATGAGTGTGCTATATGCAACATCTATTTTACTGTTCATGCGTGTTGCAGCTGTCAGTCTACTTAGTACTTACAAGAATTATGGAAAGATATGTTATTTCAAAATATTCCTTTGGGTTTATTTATAAAATTAGTCTCACTCGATGATGAACATCTATATCAGTCGTTACTAGGTTATTTCCCACCCTAAAATGTTATGCCATGTACATATTGTATAGTGTATTGCTGAGTACAATAGATCAATTCGTCGCACCAATGCACGACAGGTTGTCTGCTAGATGTATGATACTTATTAAATTTGTGTAACTATGTTTTTGTAAAATACTATTATTTCATTGTATTTCTTGAAAGAAGAATTAAAGATATGAAAGAATGGCTGAATGAATTCACGATAATAATAAATATTAGTTAAATTTTTGCAATATTTTGGTCAAAAGGATATAAAGGAAGGAGAGGAAATTCCGGATAACAAGTATTCGGGAACACATGTATACTCTTTTTTTTTACAAAAAGGTATTAACAAGCAGGAAAAATCTGAACATATTTTTAAATTCTGCTTTAAAGAATTTCTTTTAAGAATGAAATACGAAGATTTTCGATGCATATCTGTTTGCAATAATAAGGAATAAAGAAGAAATAACGAAATTATTGAAGGGAAATTTTATTAGACTCACTCGATGAGGAACATCTATATCAGTTGTTATTAGGTAATTTCCCACCCATTGATGACGTTACAGCTACTGCCTTATTCAACATCCACAATATTTCGTGTTCGTTTCATGTTTCGTTCGTTTCGTGTGCGTATTTCGTTCGTTTCGTATGCGTATTTCGTTCCTTCCGTGTGAATAAACTCGTTCATACAGTTTGTACACGATTAGCGTGAGGGATCAAACGATCGTGCATACACGAAGTTGAAACGAACTGAAGCGTATGCACACGCTTGTATCGTGTTGACACGATACAATCGTGTGGATACGAACGTTTGGTGTTAATTCTTTTCCCTATCGAACTGGTAAAATAATCAAGTTGTTTATTTCTTATAAAACATTGCGTTATTTAGTACCTCTGGGATTGACATTAAAAAATCGCGTAAATGTTCCACACTCCCATCCATACGAAAAGATATGCCGTCTTTAAACGGTACATGTAGAGTTTCAAAAGTGCCAGTTTTTTCCCCGAAAGTTGACGGTAGGTCTGAACACCGCATAGCTCAAACAAAGTACACTTATTAATCTGAAAAAAATTTTGCCTGTATAGGAAGTGATTTTCATTATCTTTTTTTCACATTTTTATAATTAATAAAGCACAAAGAAACACTATGTTACCTTTCGGTATATGAATGTTTAGATATAACGAACAAATTTCACTTTTTTTGACACGTGGCGAATTACGTCCAACCTGGATTAATTACAAAGCTGAACGAATAACCAATTATTACCTTGGTATTTCCAATCAAATCAAACATCTTTAAATTATTGCTTAAAATGTTTGGTTACTGATTTACACGTATGATTTCTTCGGATGAAAACAGTGAAAAGAATTTTCTTAAGTTTGAGTAATTAAAAACAAAATGTTCGAACACTCAAAAAATTTACAAGACTTCGAATATATTAAGTTGCTATAATACTATCATTATGAAACTGTGGCGTACTTACAAAAATGAAGGGTTTAGCGAAACCCACTATTCCAAACTTTAAGATGCCTCTAGAAACACTTTAGTGAGATAATTATTTAAGTTATCTTTTGTTATAAAGTATACGTTTTATACACACGATATTATGTAAAATTAAAATAAAACTATTTCGTTCAACATTTAATTGTTTTTGTCCAGAATAAAATAAATTGATAACACAAAAATGTTCAATGACATGTTTCTGAAATTCGATTCTTCATAAAATATTTTTTAAAATTGGAAAGTATTTTGTTAGAAATTCTTTTTTCTTCCAGAATGACGATATGAGACTGAAATGCGATTTCTCATGATAAATTCAATATAATTCTGTCATCAGCGTTTAATATAAATGACTACAATAGATGGCAAATTCCTTACCAGTCTGATGGTTAATAAATTAATTAATTTGCCAGGTTGATAATCTGACAGAAAATCGCATAGAAACACTGATGAAAAATAAAAGGAAAAAGAAAAAAAATTAAATATGAAAACATGTAAAATGATGGAAAAATCTCAAATCGCAGTCAATATTTCAAATATGAAGAATTTATCTCAATGTATTAAACTCCCTGTTTTTCTTGTAATGTGTATTATAAAAAAAATTTATAGTGTAAACTTGTTTTGATTATGTCTAATTACCACGGTACATGACTTACACACAGGATATACATAAGGGGCGTACGCTCACACTTTAAAAAAATGTTATATGTCCTGTATTTGAAGAACTACACTTTTTGGAAATGTCCCTAGACTTTGTATTACTAAGACATTTTGGGATGACATTACTAGTAACTGAATATTTTGGACCCCATCCTAACCAATTATTCCGACTCGCTCCGCTCGGCAAACAAGTTTTGGAAAACCTGGTTCCGCCCCTGATTCCTGAATTTGGTATAATAGTCTTGGTTATATAATTTTCGTTTATCACTTTTCAAATTTAATTAAGTTTTATTTTATGACTTTGAGATGACGACTCGTTCAAGACGGAAGTAGGCGAAAATTCTTTAATACATTTTTGTAACATAATCTAACTGCAAATTTAAGAATAATATGTATCCTTATTTTCAATTCTATACAAAATTGCTAATTATGCTGATTATTGATGTTTAAAATCTTTTGGAAAACTTACTTATGTGCCTGTTACATTTTGTAATCTTTAGATTATGACATTTTTTTGTTCTTTATCTTACACAATTACTTACACATTTATACACATTATATCCAAATGAATTTAAGCATTATAAGTTGTTTTGTTTTCATGCAGTCATACATTTATCATTTTTATTGAGTACTATTCACTTCAAATAAGTCTTTAATTTTATCATAAAAGTACCAAACTTATTAATGAGTTTCTACACAAATAAAACATGGCCTGTATTCTCTTATACTAAGGTTTCTTATCAAAGTACCTTGTCAGTAATAATTTGTAAATTTTATGCAAATACGGTCGTACTTTTTACGGCGCTTTACTTTTATTGCAAGTCAACGCCGAGGTTGCGAGTTCGAATTGCGAGGTGTGTTCGACTCGTATGTTACTTGTTATCAAATTCAAAGTACCTCTAAAATAATACAATTGAAATATAAATAGATATGGATATAATTGTATATTATATATAAAAAGGCGCCTATGATGTTGCAACCAGTTCAACAATCTTGGATCGAGTTTTTTCTGTTTCATAGTTTTGTGAAATCGGTAACAAAATTTGACATGTTAATCTGACTTGTCTTTGTTTTTACTACTAGTAAAGAGAAAATGGTATCCATCCCTAACAAAACGTCATGTTGTAGCTTAGAGTCAGTTCAAGAAATATTATATGACATATATTACACAATAATTAAGATTTTGTTAGTTTAACTTCGAAGTATACTTCTAAAACTTGTTAGTTTTTTTTTAATCTTTTAATTTTTTTTTGTTGCTTTTTTTTGTTTATCTTAATTTTTGGTATCAAAGACATCTTTAGATGTTTTAAATAAGTCTTGATCTTTAAGAACATGCACACATGAATTATTTTAATTCTGGCAAGTTAATATGTTGTGACTTATTTTTTATGACTTTGTAACATACATGTGTTTAACATGCCGTTTCTTTTTCTTTCAAGAGAACAATTGATTGATGACATTGTGTTGAAGGGTGTGCCTAACAGACATGCTTTATAGTTTAATTTAAACAAAATAGAAAACACACGTCAATGTAATTATAATCCGCCTTTTTGTATATAAATTTATTTAAAGATTCCACACCGACATTTAAAAATTCCACACCGACATTAGCGACAAAAAATATTCATTTATTAAAATTTAAAGCTAAGTCATTTTCTGTTTAAAAAGAAATTCTAAAAAAATCTACGGCGCGGTGAAATGTGGAAATCTCCAATTGTACTGGGTCGATGCTAAAAAAATTAATAAAAAATTGCTAAATTGTTACAGGGATGAGGGGAGAAATTAAAAGTAAAGTTTTAAAAGTATATTTTATTTTCATCTGATTTTATGAAAAATTCGGGAAATAATGTAAACATAGCACCTGTCTATGAAAATCTGAATGCAATTTTATTACAAGCTGTGTATTGAGAGTACAACACGGTTGCTTCGAGGCCCTATAATTAGTGTCATTATAATTTCTTTATGACGCCTGTAATCCAGACTTGGGTTAAAAATATTTTATGACATTGACGCTGTTTATCTCAGGTGCGAAAATGAAAATTATAACGATTATCAAAATATAACAGGAATATTGTTATGTAATTTACATGGATTTAGACAAATTTATCAAACCAGAACAACCAATGAATAAATTAAAATAAAATTGGAAATAATTTTCAGCAACAAGATACATTATTAATGTTGAAGTACAATTATTTTGCTGGAGAATATATATTTAATGAACAATTTATTCATTTTAATAAAATGAATTTTTTTTGTTTTAAAGAAATATTAATTATTCTTTTTAATCAAATGAAAGCTTTTTGTTGTAAAGAAATATTAATTAATTTTCTTAATTGAGGGGAATTTTTGCGGCCAAATTTTATATATTTGTGTGTATTTTCGTGTGTTTTTCTCTTTATAAATCTTAACGTTTTATGTAATTTTTGAGAATATCGTGTGAACACGATACAAGCGTATCCACACGAAACAATCGACCAGGCTATCGTGTGCACGAACGAATTGATCTGTTACAGGGTAATTGTAATCGTGTACACACGATGTTGATCTATTATAATCGTTCGTGTTCCGTTGATGTTTCGTTCGTTCTGTTTGCGTGTTCATTTCGTTGAGTGGGAAGGTGAACAGTGTCATAATCAAAACTTTTTTCTGAAGAAAATGCACAGTAAATTTCAGCGGCCTTGCCAACAAAACACTTTGCAGCATTGTAGTCCAATAAGACTTTGGCCATTTCAAATATTCGAACAACTTTCTCAGACTGTGGAAAAAAATGTATCCACCATTTTTTCACAAAATTTGGAAACCAAACGTATATTTTTTGCTGCATCCAAATTTTTGACTCATATTTTGTGTTGCTTTCTAGTTTGACCATTTCTATTTTTATTTTCTCCATCTCTAACCTTTCCCTCATTTCAAGTTCTGCCTGTTTTAATTTAAATTCATCTTTTTTCTAATTGTTTTAATTTAAATTCATATTTTTTCTAATTGTTTTAATTTAAATTCATCTTCTTTTTCTAATTGTTTTAATTTAACTTCGTTTTTAGTTGTTTTTCCAATTGTTTTAATTTAAGTTCATGTTCTAATTCAAGCTGTTTTAATTAAAAGCATCAACATTTTCGACCTTGAGTTCAGGAGCCTCTTCACCAAACATTTCTGAGTCAACTAAATTGTCTATTACCAATTTTTGATAATTCGTTTTCTCATAGATCCTCTAAAATCAATTTGAAAATATTCAGCAAGCAACACTAATTCTTCTTTCGTTAGTTTATCAAACACTTTCAGGTCTGGCGTTTTTTTCAAAAATTTACCAGTATCAACTGCCATTTTTTTAATTTTGTTGGTTAATTCTAATAAAAAATACTGAAAATATTTTTATAAGATATTACCATTATCCCTCAGACGAGCCCCCAATTTCTGTTATGGCCAGAAATCACCTTTGAATTGTAGCCAAAAAAAGACACAAATCTATAATAAAATTTAATTAGAATTATTATACACAAGTTTACAAGAAATATTATACAAATTAAAATGTCAACTTAACTGTTTAAATATATCTCCGATCCTTTTATCTTTTATTTATCCGGAATTCTTCTCTTCACTGCTGTGGTAATCCAAACAGAATATTATGCCCAATAAATCTAGTATGATGTAGTTAACGTGAATAAGTGTGTCAATCCAACATCTGAGAACACAAGAATGTTAATGTCTGATCTGAAAGTCTAACTTTAGTGTCCGTATATATATAGTTGTAACGGAAATCTCTAGACGACTGTAGAACGGAAACTTCTAGAATACGGTAGAAGTTTGAATTACACATCGTATATTATGATCATTCCAGAATTATTATGTAAGTCAAATAGAAAGTTCTAACCATTCCATCAGTATCTATTATTGTTCCAGTGATTTCTAAACTGCAAAATTATAACATTATTTGGTCGCACCAATATGCCATGGCAATCGAGTATAACAATCATTTAGGCCAGGGTGGATAAGGACACGAAAGATCCAGTAATGGGGCTGTAATCCTTAATTGTCACAAAATACACATAAGTACAATTATGATATTTTTTGTCTACATAATCCAAGCATATTTAGAAGCAAATTCTATGTACAAAATGATTTAGATATTAATAAAATGTAGGTTTAACTCCAATCGTAGTAAAGTGGCTACTTAAATATATTATAACCAAAACAACCAGGCACCTAATACTTCAAAACATCATCATCATATTAACATACGCTTCCGGTTACGATTAGCTACAATATATGTCCCACAACAACACAAAAACGAACATTCACTTCCAGTTACGGTAAGGTATGTCTTAAAACTATCAATGACGTTTCCGGTTAAGGCAAGCTAACAACAAATAACCACAAATTACGTCGACGACTAATAAAATTCCCCTCACAATATAACAGTTCCTACTTAAATCCCAAACTCCATATTCCTATCATATCTCTTTCTATTCGTCCATATATCTATCTAACTCACTATTAGTACTAACTCAACCACCAACTGTAGAACTCTGGCCTTTATATACCTTTTGCCACAACATATTCACCAAGAATCCACCAAAACACTAAACCTACATTTTATCAATAAACTGTAACCTACTTTCCCACCAAATATGCACCAACCTCTTACACAAAGAAAATTAATAAAAATTGACATAATTAAAACAAAACACATGCTGATACTATACAACGACAATGTGACATAATATACTACTTAATCTTACTAAAGAAAAGCATGATTTAATGACAACACAGATAAAAGATAAGATTTCATTTAAAACAATATCGTATTTTACACTCTTACAAATGCACGAAAGGTTGTCAGCTAGATGTATGATACTTATTCTATTTTTAGTCATAAGTAAATGTAACTTTTTTATGTAAATATTATTATCTTCTATTTGTCTAACTATGTATTCGGAAAATGCTATTATTTCATTGTATCTCTTGAAGGAAGAATAAAATATATGAATATATGAACTCACGATAATAATAAATATTAGTTACATTTTTGCGATATTTTGGTGAAAAGGATATAAAGGAACAAGAGGAAATTCTGCAAAACAAGAAAGAGGAAACACATGTATACTCTTTTTTACAAAAAGGTATCAACAAGCAGGGAATGTCTGAACATCATTTCTGAGAAAAAATATTTTTAACTTCTTCTCAGTTTAAAGAATTTCTTCTAAAAACGAAATACGAAGATTTTCGATGCATACCTGTTTGCAATTTTAAGGAATAAAAAAGAAATAACGTTTGACAGCTTTAAATATAAGTTCAATCTATGCGAAATGATGACGAAAAGGATATTAAGGAATCAGTGAAAATTCTGCAAATGATGTAAGAGAAAACTTATACTGAGATTAAAGAGTTTCTTCGGCGAATGGTGTACGCAGAGTTCAGGCGCATACCTGTAAGCTATAAATTATTTGATAACAATTTGCCTCTAATGTTGAAAAGCAAAACAACAATCCGAAAAGTTAAAGAGCAAATTTAAAAATAAAGATGCCAAAATCACCAAACTATTTAAGCTTAAACAACAAAAAGAGAGAGCTATACACGAGGGAGACACTTATCATTTTTCACAAAATTTAAACATTTGGTAACAGTAGATTTTTCTTTCCGGCCTAGGGCTAGTATGGAAATATTAACAACTAAGCCAGTGATACCCTCAAGGACTTAGAGTCCACCAACACCGGTAATCATAAATTCGTTGATACCAGTTCTGTTGCACAAAATGTGCCCTAAAATTATTCCAGTGCAATAATACATATACTATTCTGTTAAAAATTTAAAAACCGATTTGAAGGCAATAGTACATGTAAGATGCCTTAATAACTGTGGGGAAATTTCAGTTGGATATCAACTCAAAATGAAAAGGACATGGCCTTAAAGATATCAAAGATTTAATTTCAAAAGGGCAACAAATCTAGAATACGGAGAAAAAGTATGTAGCAAAGTTTTAGAAAACAAAAGCAAAAATATTGAGACAGGATTATTTGGAAATCTTACATCTCAGTTCAAAAAATTATCTCTCACTGTAAGAAGTCCAAGTTATGCTTGGTAGTTGTCGGTAAACAACAATACATTCTGATAAAATGGATCTATGTTAACATAAATCTTTATTTGTATCAAGCATAAAATTATGTTTGAACCCAGCCACACAATATCAAATTTCCTTTGAAATAATAACTTTTATTAATTAACTACTGTGTTATTTGCTTAAATAACAGTTAATCTGTCTATACAATACAGATAATCGAACAAGGCCAATATAAAAAAACTCGGCCAATACGAACTTCCGGTCTGTATTGGCCGAGTTTTCCCGTATTGGCCGACATCCGGGGATTTTCACACATGCAAATCTATAGGGACGTCGCACTGTTGGAAAGATTGTGCAAAAAGCTACTTAAATTTTTTTAACTATTCATTTTTTACCCCACTTGTGACCATTCATTTTACTTGTCTCAAAAAGTTTAACTAGAAAATAGATGATTTTTTTTCATTCTTTACAAAAAGGCCAATACAGCAAGCCTCGGACCAATAACTAAGCCAATACGGAAATTGTTAATTAATAATATCATAATATTGAATTTGAAAAAAAAAACAAAACGTTTGTAGAGATATATTACAAATTAATACTTGTAATGATTTGCGAATTTTAAGGAATCATCAAAATATTTTAAAAATATAGCTATTTTTCGGTTGTCGACATTTCGGACGTGAGCAGCGCTGATAATATAAATTATAGATTGTTGAATGTGCACTTACAGTATCAGCGAATACCTATTACATTGTGTCAAATACACAATACTATTTACAGTCAGTAGTAAAAGACTGTAAAATCTCAAGTGTTAGCGGAAAATCAATGCATGCTGTAATATCCCAAGTTTCTAATATCAATTGATACTGAAAAATCACAATTATTAGCTGAAAATCTATTCGTACAGTAAAATCCCAGATTTTAATGAAATATCAATTAATAACATAAAATATAAAATATTAGCGGCTATAAAATCTGCAAAAGAAAAACTACCTTATATTGATTTTGCAAACTAAACTGTAATGGGGAATTGACAATTTTGCTTAATAATATGCTAGTAGAACTTTTCCAGTAGAAACTAAATTGTAATTATCACGATCTTGTTCGTCATTGATTTTTAAACTACAAAACTACAAAATTTGAATTCCGGTTCATATGATGATTATGAACGCTCTGTGGGTAGAAAGATAGAATCAGATTTACATATCGATTAGAAGCATCTATTGACCATTCCTCAGAGGAAACCTTCCGTATGTATTGATTTCGATAGCAATGGTAAGATCTAGAAAAGTTCTGATACATTAGCAAAAGTTGGTATGACCATATTTGTAATGCTTTCTCATGGACGGTATAGAAGTAAGCACAAAGGAAAAATGAGATAAAACAGAGAGTAAATGCGATCTTGAAAACACTAGTCTCAGACAATTTCTACAGACTCAGTAATGTTGAACTTTTCGGAGGTCTCTGAGATATGCCCGTTTGAAATGCACTAAGGCGTCTGTGCAAAATGAAAATTTCTATGAACATAATTAGATACTGTAGTAAATATAAACAGTTTTATTCCAAATGATTGGTACATGAGTTTTTCTTCTACACAAATGTAATAATCAAAGTTCCACAGATATGAATTCGTTAGTCTCTTGCAGAACTACGCTATTTGAAAATTGATAAACATAATGCTTTTCAACATCGATGACGATTTTTCGAACAAGCAACAAGTAGCTTATCAGAAAAAAGTAGTATGAATGCTGCATTCAATAAGTAGTCGCCTACCACCATCCAAAAAGAAATGGTACTATTAGTGTTGTTTTAACAGATCCTAACACCACAACAAGTCAAACTATCTTGTTTTGTTTATGCTTGTGTTTTGTGCTCTTTTTTATATGTTGTCCATGGTTCTGTCTGTATGGTGGCGTTGATTGTTTGATATTTCCTATTATACATTTTGTGGTTTATCTGTGAGAAATACAGTGCAGAATGTGGATTGACTTTCTCACTAGGAAAAACCAAAATAGTTTGAGAAATGTCACAGAGGTGTACCAGAGGTGTACCAATTACAGTACGGCTAAATTAAAACATCACCTCAAGTTAACTTCACGTTAACAAAATCTCTATTTCAGATATCTTCGGTAGGACAAAAGAAACAGAGATTAGAATAGATCTGGTTTTTGGCCCTAGAGAAGAGATCTGAAATAGAGATTTGAAAGCAGATTAGGAAGGTCATAATCTCTGCTGTATTGATTGTTCAAATGTCTGGTCCGATTTATTCAACTGCACATGAGCAAACCCAGAGATGTCGTCTCTGCTAACTGTGCATGCGCCGTCATATGACGAAAAACGATAACCTGAGGATAAAGAAAGTGTTATCATTTTATTGTTTTTGGTTAATTATGTCAAAATGGGTACATAATATTCCGTGCAAAAATGATAAAATATTGATATTGATATATTTGGTTTCAATTTGAAAAAGTTATAATGTACACAACATTATTCCTATTGTCAAATAAAATACATGAATTTGAATTCTAAACGACTTATTGATACTATTTTAAAAATAGACATTAAAAGTTTTGATATATAAAAAAAATAAAAGTATAAAATTTTATTTCAAGCCAATACTGAAACCTATATTTTAAATTTTAAAACCACTCAGGTACAACCAAAGTCTCTTTATATTATATCGCACAATCTGGTGTGGCTACATTTAAGTACTTATCATCCTAAAAATGTTTGAAAAGCTAAATTTTTTGTTTTCCACTGTGATTTTAATTTTTTTCTGTCTGAAAAGTATTATGCTAAGTCGCAGAGAAGCTTTTCATGATAGCGTAAGAAATTTTCTGAACTAAATTAATGTCAAAAATTCATAAAAGTATAAAAAGAAACGTACATCTCAAGATTGAAACTTTTATTTTCACCTTAGAAAACACTTCTGTTATAATAAAAATCACTTTTGTCTTATATCACACACTCTTATAGGGCTTAATTCAATCAATTATGAACCTTAAATTGGTTGAAATGCTAATTTTGTGTTTCTTACTGTGAAATTGAATCTTTTCATATAACAAGTATTACTGTAAGTCGCAAAGAGGATGTTTTGGATACCGTAACAAATTTATCAACTAAATTTCAAATAAAACATTAATGAAAGTAAAAATAAGCACATAAAAAGTTAGAAACTTGCATTCAATTTGTCTCTTTCAAAAACATATAAAAAATCATGTATCGCACAATCTTATATGGCTAAAATTAACTAAGTACAACCCTAAAAATGTTTGAAAAGCTAAATCTTGTGTTTTTTCACTGTGAAAGTGATTTTTTTTTTATCAAACAAGTATTATGGTATGTTGCAGAGAAGCTTTGGAAGATACCGTATGAAATGTCTGAACAACATTCACTTCAAAGCTTCATAAAAGTATAAATTAAGTACATTTAGAGTTTAACACTTGTATTTTCACTTTAAAAGACACTCCAGGTACAACCAAAATCTCTTTGGTCTTATATCGTACAATCTTTTATAGCTAAAATTAACAAAGAAACATCCTAAAAATGTTTGAAAAGCTAACTATTCTGTTTTTACACCGTGAAATTAAATTTTTTTTTATTGGAATTTAATTCAGTAATAATTAAATTCAGTTATTGTAATTATAAAACTTGGTATGATTTTAATTCACGGTCTGTTCGATTCATATATTTTACTGGTCACTTTCATATGCTAATTAGTCTAGCAAGCGAAATTTTTGTCCGTGCATTTTACCTTAGGTTAATTCGTCATTTGGATTCAAACCTTACACGGAGCTTGACCAAAACTATAGAATTTAAAACTAAATTGCATACGGAAGAAAAGATGAGTATTCTTTTTCAGTTTTAAAATTAAGCAATGTTTTACAAAAATAGTGGTTCAATATAATTTAAACTGTTAAACTTGTATTTCAATTGTATGAATATTGTTAAACTTTGTTAATTGCTTAAATGGTCGATAACTTTTTCTTTGGTTTAATATAATAGAATTTAAACTTTGTATTGCTTAAATTGTCGCTAACCTTTTCTTTGGTTTTTATTTTATATTTTTATTTGTTAATTGAGTAAATAGTTATAACAAATTGTTCAACTATCTTATGTTACATTTCCCATGATATTTATTTTATTTTTAATTCAAATCGTGCAGTACTAAGTAACAGGTGAGTAAGCCATATATCATTTTCAACATACAATGTACATGTATATATAATTTCATTAAATGTTCGTAAACTATTGCCAGTCATCAAGGATGTCTCAAATGTTGCGAACAAGTAGTTGATAATTTTAAATAGATATACTTCTCGATTGAATTGTTTCATAGTTTTCATGTTTTATAGCCGACTATACGGTATGAATTTTTCTCATTGTTGAAGGCCATACTGTTGCCTATAATTGCTTTCATCCACTTCATTTGAACTTTGGTGGATAGTTGTCTCATTGTTAATCATATCTCATCTCCTTCTTTTTATATCTTTCGTTAATATATGTTTGATATTATCACTGTGAATATACTTGAAAATATATGCCACTGGACATTGAAAAAGCAATAATCAAGTTTTTGCGCTTTCGTTTTTCTACTGATTAGTTATTGACAGTGTATCTAAATAGTAATTAGTCAACGAAAAAATGGAAATATTTCCTTTTTCATATTAATGCAGTCTCCAAATTTAGGTATGTAACAATGTCAAATGATATAATTTTTTACTAATGAATTGACTAAAATTGTAATTATTTTGTTTAAGCCATTATGCCGAGAGGAAAAGGGAAGAGGGTGTTGCCAAATCGCGGGGCACGTAGGCAGGAAAATCCTGTACAACCACCGGAAAACAGAAGGCGTCGCCTAAGAAGAGCTGCACCTATTGTACAAAATGAAGCCAACCAAATTCCACAACAGCCGTTATTGCCACCACAACAGCCGTTATTGCCACCACAACGGCCGTTATTGCCACCACAACAGCCGTTATTGCCACCATAACAGCCGTTATTGCAACCACAACAGCAAATACTGCCACCACAATAGCCAATACTGCCACCACAACAGATTGGAATGCCACATGTCCCACAACAGCCCCCTGAACAAGTTCCTGGTCAGGGATTTGTTCAGGCTCTTCAACCAGCCCAGCCCACAGCACATAATACTGTTCAAAATGGTGAGGTTTTAATTATACCTACTAGTAATGATGTTGATGTGTTTGTACCACAAACAATTATAAATCAAATTTGGAATTTAGAATATGTTGATTTGGCTCAATTACTGTACAAAAATTTTGTTTCTAATATTGATCAACCGAAGAAAGTGCTAGGTGTTGATGAAGATGGGGACATTTTAATCGAAAGAAACAAATATTCAAAAGTAAAATCATTATCTAACATTGGTGAGTGGACTGAAGGTTTTTTAAATTATATAAAAATTTTATTACAAAGATTTCCTAATTTGGCAAATGATTTGATTAGCTACATGACTATTATTAGGGGGGCTAATGTACCTTTTGAGAACATTTACTAATATGACAAGCAATTTCGACTTAGAAAAGCTCGAGATCATACGCGTGCATGGAACGTCATTGATGGGCAGCTATGGCTTCAGTTTGTTGCAGTAGGCATAAATCATGTTCAACAGACAACTTCTTATACATCTCACACTGTTAACAGACCTTGCTATGATTATAATTTTAAAAGTGTTTGTACTCGTATGAATTGTGTATATAGCCATTCATGTATAAGATGTAGTCAGTTCCATCCGTTGATGTACTGTACAAATTTTTCATATAACAAGAGTCCTCGAAGTTCTGTAACTTCGCAATATTCTGCTCCTAGGTACCAAAATTTCCCTAGGGCACCTGTTTCGAATTCACAAAATTTTGCACCAAGGTCCAGTGCTAGAGCTACAAACCAGTCAACTAGGTTTTCGAATTCACATAGAAATTTTAACCAAAATACTCGTTTTTCGATTAATAATTATAGATTTCCAGGTCAGCAGACCAACCTTCCACGGTTGCAATATTAATTTCAAATTTTATAATTTTTTACAGCTTGCAATCAACAGTATGATATTTGGTGTTTGGGTTTTACCCCTATTAAGACTACAGTTTTAGAGAATATGTTGAAAGACTACCCCGATAAAGCATCGGCTAATATATTATATAATGGTTTTAAATATGGTTTTCGAACATATTATACAGGCCCAAGGGTTGGTTATGAAAGCAAAAATTTAAAGTCGGTTTTACAAGATCCAAATTTAGCTTGGGAAAAAGTCATGTGTGAAGTGGAAAATGGCAGGACTGCGGGCCCCTTTTATAATCGACCTATTTCAAATCTACGAGTTTCTCCCATAGGCATTGTGCCAAAGAAAACGGGTGGTTTTCGTTTAATAACTCATTTGTCTTCACCAGCTAATGGCGGCGTCAATGATTTTATCGATGATTTTTATACTTCAGTAAAATATTCAACTTTTGACAATGCAGTTAACATGATAAAAAAGTTAGGTTTTAAAGTGGAAATTGCCAAAATGGATATTAAGTCTGCCTTCAGATTATTGCCCATGTTTCCTGGCGAGTTTGATTTATTGGGCTTTAAAATTGAAGATTGGTATTTCATAGAAAAAACATTGCCCATGGGGTTATCGGTCTCCTGTAGTCATTTTAATAGATTTTCTTCATTTTTGCACTGGGCTGTAGAAAGAAAATCGGGACTAAATGATATTGATCACTATCTAGATGATTTTTTATTTGTTGGAGCGGAAAATACCGACAACTGTCGGAAATTAATGAGCACATTTTGCAATATATGTTTTGAATTAGGGGTTCCTTTAGCTGAGGACAAGACCGAAGGTCCAAGCACGAGAATAACATATTTAGGTATAACAATTGACACAGAAAAAATGCAAATTAAAATTCCAGAAAACAAAATAATTGAATTGCTTCAAAAATTGATAGATACAAGTAGATAGAAATGATCCCTATCGCATTATCTATTTATTTGTGGGGTAGTTTGTGGCAAAGAAAGAAAATAATATTTCATTCAGATAACCAGTCTGTTTTAAAAATTATTAATTCCTGCTCATCAAAATCACCTCGTGTTATGTCAATTGTTAGACATATCGTATTGTGGTCCTTGCTGGGTAGTTTTCACATAAAAACTGTTCATATTCCTGGTTATAAAAATATTTTTGCTGATTTAATCTCTCGTGGAAAATTTCAGAAATACAAGAAATTGGCTCCATATGCAGAACCACATCCCACTTTAGTTCCAGCGGACTTTTGGACAATTTTAAACCAGAAGTGCTGAGCCTAATAAAAGCTTCAAACTCTTCCAATACTTGGCTTACGTATCAAAATTGACTAAATTCATTTCAAAATTTTAAATATAAATTAAATGTGAATGACGTATGGCCGTGCCCTGTTTCACATTTAGTTAATTATATAGCTTACATGTTTAAGGAAGAATATTCATATTCTACTGTGAAAGCGTACCTTTCAGGCATTAGTTTTTATCATAAAATTAATGGGTTATTGGACAACACTCATTGTTTTATAGTTCAAAAGATGCTCAGTGGCATGCTTCGTTTAGATAAGCGACACGACTGTCGTAAGCCTATTAATATTGATATATTAACTAGACTTTTAGATGCACTGAAATTAGTTTGTTATTCAGTATATGAAACATGTTTATTTAAAGCTTCATTTTCAGTGGTATTTTTTGGATTTCTTCGTGTTGGAGAAATTGCTAAATCAAATTTTAATGAGAACCATATTGTAAAACGATCCAATATAACAATTGATACAAATTCAGGGTCACTTAATATTACAATTCCTTCTTCTAAGACTGATCAGCTGGGTAATTCAGTCACGATCATTTTGGAAAGGAATAAATCTAGTTCGGTTTGTCCTGTTCAGTTGATGTCAGACTACCTTGCCATGAGACACAAACGTGATGGCATTATTTTGTCATGCGAATGAAAAAACTCTAACTAGGTACCAGTTTTCTAATATTTTAAAGAAAACCCTTGCCTTTTTAGGTTACAATCCTTCTGAATTTAATACACATTCTTTACGTATTGGAGCTGCAACACAGTCTTTTCTTGATGGTTTAGATGAAAATAGTATTAAAATGAAAGGTCGATGGAAATCAGCTGCTTACAAAGGTTATATAAGAACAAACCTCGTATAGTATTAAACAACTTAATTTCAGGGTACCTGAAAGATATTTGGGTAATTGGCTCTTCAATTGTCACAAGAACAAGTGATCACGCTCAAATTAAGCATGTAGGTGCATCGCTCGGATTAGAGAAAATTGGATGTCAGTTAGTTTGGATCGGTATGTCGGGTATGAAATGGCAGAATTTGGTTAGTTTGGTACAATGTATTATTAATTGGAGAAGTATTCCGTTTGCTGTTATTATTCACTGTGGGGGTAATGACATTGGGGACACACCTTGTGGAGAACTACTCTATCATATGAAGTTTGCAATAGCCATTCTCTCAAAGATGTTACCTGGCACTGCATTAGTGTGGTCAAGTATTTTACCTAGATTTAAATGCAGGTTCTCCAATAACACTGGAGCTATGGAAACTACTAGACGGAGAATAAATAGGGGGTGCGTTCATATTTGCTTAAAATAGGAGGTAACGTGATTAAACATACAGATTTTGAGGATAAGCATGTTGGCCTTTTTAGTGAAGATGGGGTACATCTTTCCTTCATCGGCAATGATATTTTCCTAAATCAGATTCAAGGTGCACTGGAAATGTTTTTAAAATTTCCTCATTGGTTGGTTTTCCCTAATGATGAATAGAATAGCTTCAAATGTTGAGTTTAATTATTCAGTTTATCAATTAAAATTTGAATGATGTTGATTGTATTGAATTTAACTTGTTGTTGATGTTGATGTTGATGTTGCTTTGATATTGTTGATTCTTGCTGTTAAATTTGTCATGCGGTAAATTTTATGGCGGATTTCCAGTTGCGCAACTAGTTACTCAACTGGTAATTTTGGCCGAATTT
The DNA here is from genome assembly GCA_028015205.1 of Mytilisepta virgata. Classification (NCBI taxonomy): domain Eukaryota; kingdom Metazoa; phylum Mollusca; class Bivalvia; order Mytilida; family Mytilidae; genus Mytilisepta; species Mytilisepta virgata. The sequence continues at coordinate 162,892 of CM051520.1, read as the reverse complement.
ACTTTATGCTGCTATGGATTACCCAGTGACTCCTGATATAACTTTGTTACTGCTGGATGGCCCTTCAGTAATTTAATCGTCATCAAGTTTTGATTGACAAGTTGGTTGTGTTTCTTTGTTGCAATAAATGCCATGACAAATTTACAGCCAAATAAATCTTATTTTCTTTAAAGCCTTTGATTCATGGATTATTTGTTAGATTCAGTACATCATGACGTTGATAAATGAGAATACAGATGTAAACAATACAATTACAGTTACAATTTATCCAACCCCCTTTCAATCTATATATATATATATACACAATAACTAACAAGTATTACGATAAGTCGCAGAGAAGCTTTTTAAGATATCATATGAAAGTTTCTAACTACATTCATGTCAAAACTTCATACAAGGGCTTAATTTGAATAAGTATGAACCTAATAATGGTTGAAAACCTAACATTTCTTTTTTTCACTGTGAAATTGAAGTTTGTTCATCTAACAAGAGTTAGAATAATATGCAGGGAGAATTTTTAGGATACTGTAACATGAAATGAATTCCTGTCAAATAATTAATAAAAGTAAAAATAAGCATATGACAAGCTTTTTAAGATACCGTATGAAATTGTCTGAGCTACATTCATGTCAAAACTTCATAAACTAAGTACATTTCAAGTTTGACATTTGTATTTTCACTTTAAAAGAACACTTTTTAGGATACTGTAACAAATTCATGAACTCAATTCCTGTCAAAAAATTAATAAAAGTAAAAATAAGCATATGACAAGTTAGAAACTTGCATTTTCCTTTTAAAAAAACTGTAGCGCTGTTACAAAAATCACATTTATCTTATATGGCTAATTTTAACTAAGTACCATTCTAAAAATGTTTGAAAAGCTCGATTTTGTGTTTTTCCATTTTGAAATAGATCCTTTTTTATCAAACAAGTCTTACGGCTAGTTTCAGAGATGCTTTTTAAGATACTGTATGAAATTGTCTGAACTACATTCATGTCAAAACTTTATAAACTAAGTACATTTCAAGTTTAAAACTTGTCGTTTCCATTAAAGAGAACACTTGAGATACAACCAAAATCTCTTTCGTCTTATATCGCACGATCTGGTATGGCTAAATTTAACTAAATATCATCCTAAAAATGTTTGAAAAGCTAACTTTGGTGTTTTTCCACTGTGAAACTGAACTCCTTTTTTACCTAAAAAGTATTACGGTAAGTCGCAGAGTAGCTTTTTAAGATATCATATGAAAGTTTTCTAACTACATTCATGTCAAAACTTCATAAAAGTATAAAATAAGTTCATGTCAAATTTGAAACTTGTATTTTCACTGTAAGAACACTTCTGTTCTGATAGGGCTTAATTTTAATATGTTTGAGCCTAATATTAGTTGAAAAGCTAAATTTTGTTTTTTTTCAGTGTAAAATTGAATTTTGTTCATCTAACACGATTTACAATAAGCTGCATAGAGGCTTTTTAGGATACTGTAACAAATTCATGAACTTAATTCCTGTTCAAAAAACAGTAGCACTAATACAAAAATCACATTTACCTTATGTCGCAGAATCTTATATGGCTAAATTTAACTAAGTACCAACCTAGAAATGTTTGAAAAGCTAGATTTTGTGTTTTTCCGTAGTGAAATATATCCTTTTTTATCAAACAAGTCTTACGGCTAGTTGCAGAGTAGCTTTTTAAGATACTGTATGAAATTGTCTGAACTACATTCATGTCAAAACATAAAGGTATAAAATATGTACACGTTAAGTAGGGCTTAATTTGATTAAGGATGAAACTTATTTTTTTGGAGGAAAAGCTAAATTGTTTTTTTTTTCACCTGATATTTAAGTTTTTTAGTCTAACAAGTAATACGGTAAGTCGCAGAAAGGCTTTTTGGATACCGTGACAAATTTATCAACTAAATTTAAAAAAAAAATAATGAAAGTAAAAATAAGCATATAACCTGTTAAAAATTTGTAATTTTTTTTAAAACAGTAGCATTATTGCAAAAAGCATAGATATCTTGTATCGCACAATCTTGGGTAAACTTAAATAAGTATCATCCAAAAAATATTTGAAAAGCAGAATTTTGTGTTTTTTCCACTGTGAAATGGTATTTTTTTTTATCAAACGAGCATTATGGTGAGTGACAGAGAAGCTTTTTGAGATACCGTATCAAATTTATGAAATAAATTCAAGCAAAAAATTCCTAAAAGTATAAAATAAGTAAATGTTAAGTTTGAAACTTGTATTTGCACTTTAAAAAACACATCTGTTATGACAAAAATTTCTTTTGTCTTTGATCGCACACTCTGTTAAGGCTTTTTTTTACTAAGTTTGAACCTAATATTGGTTGAATAGTTAAATTTGGTTCTTTTTCACTGTAAAAGTAAAATTGTTTCATATAAAATGTATTACGGTAAGTCGCAGAAGCTTTGTAAGATACTGTATCAAATGTGTGAATTAACTTCATGTCAGAACTTCATAAAGGTATAAAATAAGCCTATGCCAGGTTTGAAAAGTCTTGTATTTTTTATTTTCCAAGCAAATAACATCAATATAAAAAGTCACATTTATCTTATATCACACAATCTGATAGGGATAAAATATCTAAAGAATACCAAACCTAGTAGTCATAATACAATAAAAAGAAATGAAAGACAAAAACATATATTCCGTACGTGGGATATAAGATATGATAAATAAAAACAATAAAAAATAATGATGAAGATTACAGTTGAAAGAAAAATGTTATTCAAAGTTATATCTGTATCTCTGTACACTTGGTTGAACGCGTAAATCACCACCAAAGTCGTGTAACGATCGAAACGTGCGGATCGTGTGCGTGTAACGTGTGAATCGTGGGCGTGCAATGTGCGAATCGTGAACGTGTGGTAAGAAACGTACGATTTGAATCGTGTAACGTGTATGAGATTTCATTGGTCGAGACAAATTCTAAAACGTGTCAATTCAAATCCGAGCATATTTCAAACTCAAATTAAAATTTTGCAGGAACAAACTTTCACCGGTGTGAAATATTTGAAAACGTTGATATTAATACTCCAGCACAGCTTTTGAATTTATTTGGTTTAAAAAGAATAAATTAAATCAAAATGCTCCTAAATTAAACCATCAGATAACGTGTATGTAACATTTGTAAATGAAATATATATTTGAAATTTAACTTGTGTGTAAAACGTATCTTAAAGTATTATTATTAAAAATCTGGCGATTTTTATATTTTCTCGACAAATATCATTTATTAATTTATATCTTCATAGTACATTTTACATAAGTAATTATTTGGTTATTATGTTCCCAAGAAAGTCCATTCCCCGTACGACTACTGGGCTAAAATAACATCTGATTACACAAGGGATTAAGAGGTCACATCAATGGGGAAATGTATATTTACCTGTAAATTTACCTTAGATAAACTTTCTGATTGTAGAAAGGAATACATAAGAAATCTGACAAAGTTAAACATTTCTAGATAAAATCAAGTATACATGCATTTACTGAAAGTAGAAAAAGTCACTAAAAACAAGATATTGACACAATAAATATTTATTTTTCAAATTTATACATTCAGAGTTACATTTTCAGATAAAATTTTTCAAATATTTTATAAACAAATGTTTTAAAAAGAGAAAATTAAATATTTTTATTCCCTGATGGTTAATAATATGTTACATGAATTATAAATAAATAAAGATATCATATTTATAGCAACTATATATTAATATATATTAACAGTTAATATTTTATATTATACATTATATTATTAATAAACATTTAAAATACTATTACAATTAAACTTATAATTAAACCATTAAACATTGTATATCTGAGGTAGATGTACAGGTAAATACGTATTTGTCACTTCAGAGGAACTCCTAATCTCTTGTCTAACTAGATGTTGTTTTAGCCCAGTAGACACCCCAATGACATGATGTCTTTGATTTTAAAGAAGCCATAATTGTGGCGTAGTGTAATAACTTTATTATTGTCATATCAATGTTTGTTAGTATGCCATAGCTAATTAAATTGATATAAAATGAAAAGGTTAATTGATTTTAAATAAATGTAAGATTTTATTTTACAGTTCTGTCATAAAGTTTAATAAATGTCCCCTTAATAACATAAGCATATGCAAATAAATAATTGTATTTATGAAAAAGGTTTAATGTTGACTGTTTAATTAAACCGGATTCCTTTTATCGCACTTACATGTATTTATTTAAATCAAATAATTTTAAATATTTCAACCTTACTAATATCTGCCATAACATTTAATTATTTCGTTTCGTTATATGCCGTTCGTATCTAACAAACATAATTTTTAGAAATCACACGATCGGAAATCGTGTATAGTGTAACGTGCAATGTGTAGTTTACGTGTAACGTGCATCGTGTTGTTTGCGTGTAACGTGCACCGTGTTGTTTGCGTGTAACGTGCATCGTGTTGTTTGCGTGTTACGTGCATCTTGTGCGTGTATCGTGCTAATCGTGTGCTTGTAACTCGTGAATCGTGGGATTGTGTTTGGTGCGTTACCCTCTCAACCATGTGTATCTGTATCTGTATATTACACAGCACAGGATCCGATCGCGGATATATGTGCACTGGAAGGAGAGCTAGTTGGTTAATCTAAATGTTGGAGGGCAGCCGCGAAACCCTCAACTATTTTAGAGCACATGATATTCTCTTCCAGATGGTTCCAATGCACCATAGTATTCGGCAAAAAAGATTTTTTACGGATTTCTATTTTATGATCAATTAATTTAAATGATGTGCTGTTTTTTTTTCTCGTCTTTCCACAATGTTTGCGTGTTGGAAGTCACCATAGTTTTTTCCCTGAAATTGACGCTTTTTTCTTTTCGTCGTTAGATAATCAGTTGGTTCAATAGCCGGTACCAATCGTTCAACCACTTTGTAGAACATGATCAGCCTCTGATGTTTCATTCGTTCCTCGAGAGGTGTTCTAACTTAGAGAGCATATCATTTACGCATCCTGTTTCTTTGGACTTACAGATTTCGAGATTTTGCCCGTCGTCACTGTATGCTTTTGATCATGACGGCAGCATATTCCAATATGGATGGTACCATGGCTAGGTCGGCTAGTTTTTGCACTCTTGGGGGCATGATCGGAGGTTTTTTCTTAGAAACACTAGCGTACATCTTGGTTTGCCGGTGATTTTTTCTATATGCTAGTCCACTTTAGGTCCTCTGACATGTTTAGACCAGTTTTTTTTTAATTGCTGTAATACGTGGTTATCTATCTGATAGAAGTGTGTTGGTTTTTGTTTCATTATATAACATATATGGCGTTGAATTTCATTCCCCAATTTGCTGCCCATACTTCTAGAGCTTTCAGATCTTCTTGGAGAATTTAGTAGTCTTGCATGGTTTTGACTTAGCGGTATGGTAGGCAGTCATTTGCAAATAGCCGAACCTAAGATTTTACACATTCCGGTAAGTCGTTTATGTGGCAGAGGAAGGGCAGTGGTCCTAGTACCGTGCCTTGTGGGACGCAAGAGTCTACGTGGGCATATCCTGAATGCTCACCTTCAACAACCATCCGCATTGATCGCTTTTGCAGAAATGACACTTACCATTTGCTTAGATTTTCATAAATCTTCCGTTGTGACCAAAAGCTGAGATGTGAAGGAGTAATCTGATCTGAATCCATAATTTAATTTTGTCAGAATTTTGTACTTAACCAGATGTTTTAGGATATGTTTGCAAATTATGTGTTCCAATAGCTTGCAAGATTCATAGCAATGAAACTGGCCTGTAATTTTCAGCTGTGTGGACATCTTTCTTTAATAATGGGCTATTTGCACTCAACCAATCTTCTGGTAGGTTGCCCTTGTCTTTTGATTTTTGAAAGACGGTGATAAGACAGGAGGTAAGTTCTTCTGTACAGTTCTTAAAGACAGTGTTTGGAATTCCGTCTGGTCCCATGGATTTTTATTTATAATGTGTTATGACCAATTTTGTTATACTTGTAGTTTTTCTATTTTTCAGCGTTGGTATTTGTGAATATGGGTCTAATTATGTAAATACGGATTTGAACTGGTTGTTTAAGATTTCTGCTTTTTTCTTGAAGTCGTTTGTAAGGCCTCTATTAGAATTGAGCGGAACTATTCCAATGTTGTGTTGTTTCTTTGATTTCATATATTTCCAGAGATTTTTTTTTAAATCCATCATTTATGGTGTCTTTTATGTAAATCCATTCTGCTGTGTAGTTTCCAGTTTGTTTTGCATGTTTGTGTTGTCTTGCTTTTCTTTCAGCATTCTACTTAACTGTCTGTTTAGCCAGGGTACTAAGTGCCTTTTCTTGATCATTTTGGATGGTACATTTAGATTTATTGATGCTTATACTCCATTTTTGAAGGTTTGCTAGGCTTTGTTGTATATATATATATATATATATATATATATATATATATATATATATATATATATATATATATATATATATATATATATATATATATATATATATACACTCTAAACTATGATTATTTTGATAAAATATACGATGACATTCTGCGTATTTGATTTAAAATGAAACATTTAAACATAATCAGCTAACGTCTCAGAGGCCAATTATATGTTTTGATTTGATGAATGTAAAATACGGATGCGACGTCCTGGTGACCATTTCCAGAATGCAAGTACATTTGATATACTACGCACGCGCCGTCCTTATGACAAAAGCATAGATGGATTTGGTCATTAGGACGAAAACGGTTGCTAGAACAAACTCAGTTCCCATGCTCTGTCCTAACGAGGAAAACAGACGCAGATAGTGGTGGTCCTAAGAACAGTCATTAGACAATTTCTGTCACTTTAAGCAGAGCTTATGACCAAACACACTAATCATACTCTCTGGTCTAAGTTTACAATCATAATCTCTTTTTCAAAAGTCTGCTTGAGGTGACGTTTTAAATAATTCGTACTGTATTTTTTGTTTCTTTAATTGGGGTTTTACGCCATTTTCGGCACATTCGGCTATTTCGCGGCAGCCAGCTTTTATTGGTGGAGGAAGCCGGAGTACCCGGAGAGAACCACCGATCTTCGGTTAGAAAATTAGCAATCCTTGTCAATTAAGATCGAAGTCGAACACACCCCGCCACAGGTGAGATTAGAACTCAGAACCTCAGTGTTAACAGGCTATTGATCAATAATAATCATGACGAACTACCTAGACCGTTCGGCCAATGAGCCCCCGTCCGTACTGTAAGTATCATTCTAAATAAGTTTGAAAAGCTAATTTCTGTGTTTTTTGTCCCTGAGAATTTGATTCATCTTAAAAGTATTACGGTAACTCCCAGAGAAGCTTTTAAAGATACCATAACATATTTATGAACAAAATTCATGTCAAAAAATGATATGTAGAAAATAAGCATTTGGCAAGTTTGAAACTTGTGCTTTTACTTTAAAAAAACAATAGCATTAAAACAAAAATTATATTTATCTGATATAGGACTATTTTTTGCAAAATCTCTCAGTATCATCCTAAAATGTTTTGCTAAATTTTATGTTTTTTCACTGAGAAATTAATTTTTTTTTCAACAGAAACGTACTACGGTAAGTCTCAGAGAAAATATTTAAGCTACAGTTACAAATTTTTGAACAAAATTCATATCGAAAATTATTATCAGTATACAATAAGCAATTTGCAAGTTTAAAACTTGTCTATTTACAAAATGTACCTTAAAAAACAACAGCATTAAAACAAAAATCATAATTATCTTATATCGTACAACTGAAATGGCAAAATGTAATTAAATATGATCCTTAATATGTTTGGAAAGCTAAATTTTGTGTTTTTTCACTGCGAAATTGAAACTTTGCTTTCACCGAGTCTCATAGAAACGTTTTAAGATACGATAGCAAATTTATAAACAAAATTCATGTCAAAAATGATTATAAGTATAAATAAGCATATTTCATTTTAAACTTGTATTTTAACTTTGATGCCAGCAGCATTGTAACAAAAATCTTATTACAGTACGGATCATTCAAAACATCACCCTCATGTAGACATTTGAAACAGAGATTATGACCGTTTAATGTTAACTTAGACAAGAGATGGTTCGTTTGGTCATAATCGCCGTATAAAGTTAACTTGGGGAAAGAAATGGTCTTGACGACTTGTTCTGGAGACCGTTTTCGTCATTATGACAAAACCCGTCTCTGCTTTAGGACGGCGCATGCGTAGTATAACAATTGAACATGCATTCTAGAAATGGTCACCAGGACGGCGCATGCGTAGTTTAAGCTTATTAAATCAAACAAATAATTTGTTTCCAAGACGTTCAGCTGATTTGTTAAAATGTTTCATGTTAATTAAAGAACGTAGACTTTCAAAACATTATTCGTATTTTAACATTTTTAAGTAACTTTTTTCTTTTAACTGTAATCTTTATCTTTATTTTTTCATCGTGTTCATCTATTATATCCTACTTGGGGAATACACAAATTTGCATTTAAAAAAAAATTATTTACTTATTTGTATTTTTTTTTAATGTTTCATTTTTGTTTCTTTTTATCATATTGTGATATTAGGTTCGATTTTCTTTAGATATGTTGTTCCTATCAGATTGTGTGATATAAGAGAAATGTGATTTTTTTTATATTGATATTTTTTTCTAAAGTAAAAAAAGACAAGATTTCTTAAACCTGACATATGCTTATCTTATGTTTTGATGACGTTTTGAAATGAATTAAGTTTATACATTTCCTACGGTATCTTAAAAGGCTGAGACGTACCGTGATACATTTTAGATGAAGAAAAATTTAATTTCAAAGTAAAAAAACACCAATTTCAGCTTTTCAACATATATTATGTTCATACTAAGTAAAATAAGCTCTATCAGGGTGTGCGATATAAGACAAAAGTGATTTTTATTATAACAGAAGTGTTTTGTAAAGTGAAAATACAGTTTCAAACTTGACATGTACTTATTTTATACCTTTTGGAATTTTTCACATGGATTTAGTTCATAAATTTGATTTGGTATCTTCAAAAGCTTCTCTGCTACTTACCGTAATATTTGTTTGATAAAAAAGTTCAATTTTTAGGATGATGCTTAATAAAATTTAGCCATAAAAGATTGTGCGATATAGGATAAATATGATTTTTCTTATAATGCTACTGGTTTTTTTAAGTAACAGTGTAAATTCCTGAATTGTCATATGCTTATTTTACTTTCATTAATTTTGATAGAAATTTAATTGATACATTTGTTACCGTATCCCAAAAAGGTCTCTCTGTGACTTGCTTTAGTACATTTTTGATGAAAACAATTTTTTTCAATTTCACAGTGAAAAAAACACAAAATTTAGCTTTTCAAACAATTTTAGGTTGATACTTAATCAAATTCAGCTGTATCAGAGTGTGCGATATATGACAAAAGTGATTTTTGTTAAAACAGATGTGTAAATTTAGGTGAATATACAAGTTTCAAACTTGATGGATACATGTTTTATACTTTTTGGAATTGTTTATAAATTTAGCTAAGTCATTTTCATACGGTATCTTAAAAAGCTTCTCTGCAACTACCGTGACACTTGTTTGATAAAAATATTAAATTATATAGTGCAAAAGCACAAAATGTAGCATTTGAAATATTTTTTGGATGGTACTTAGTTCAATTCAGCCATATAAGAGAAATGTGATTTGTGTTATAATGCTACTTTTTTAAAAGAAAAAATACAAGTTTCTAACTTGTCATATGCTTATTTTTTAATTTCATTAATTTTTGATAGAAATTTAGTTGATACATTTGTTAAGATATCAAAAAAGCCTCTTTACGACTTGCCGTAAAACTTTTTGATTTTTTGATGAAAATAATTTCAATTTCACTGTAAACAAACATTTAAACAAATTTAAGGTTGATATTTAATCAAATTCACCGCTATGAGAGATATATGACAAAATTGATTTTTGTTAAAACAGATGTATATTTTAAACTTGAAATACAAATTTCAAGCTGGATGAGTGCATATTTTATACTTCTATAAATTTTAAACATGAATATAGGTCGAAAAATTTGATACAGTATATTAAAAAGCTTCTCTGAAACTTACCATAATACTTGTTTGTTAAAAATAATTCCATTTTACAGTGAAAAAAAAACACACACACAAAACATATAGCTTTTCAAACATATATAGGATGATACTTAGTTACATTAAGCTATATAAGATTGTGTGATATAAGAGAAATGTGATTTTTGTGATAATGGTACTGTTTTTAAAGACAAAATACAAGTTTCTAACATGTCATATGCTAATTTTTACTTTTCGTATATTTTGATAGAAAATTTGTTGATACATTTGTTACGGTATCCAAAAAGCATCTCTGCGACTTACTGTAATACTTCTTAGATGAACAAATTTCAATTTCAAAGTACAAAAAGACAAAATTAGCTTTTCAACCAATTTTAGGTTAATACGTAGTCAGATTAAGCCATATCAAAGAGTGCGATATAAAACAAAAGTGTTTTTTTATAGTAAAAATATATTTTTTTTTAATTTATTTATATTTCAACACTTAAAATTAATATTTTCTTTAAATAGTATCATCAAGAATTCACAATAGTAGTTTATTTCATTTGATAATAACTTTGTGTACATTAGAACTTTGTGAAATTGAAACCAAATATTTTATAATTTTTGCACGAAATATTATTTACTCATTTAACATCATTAACATTTTATTTATGCCCGGGTAATCGTTTTTCGTCCTAGGACCGTTTTAGTACGGCGCATGCACTTTTAGCAGAGACGATTAGTATTCAAATCTCTGGTTTTGTCACGAGAACAGCACGTGCGCAGTTAAATAAATGGGACCAGAGATTTGAAAAATCAATACATCAGAGATTATGACTGGTCAGACCAGAGATTTTAATCTGTCCTAATCTCTGCTTTCAAATCTCTGGTTGACCAGTCGCAAGACTGGTGCTAGCTGTTTAGTCCAGTCAAATTAAAATTTGACCTGAAACTAATTGCAAAAGAACGTATTTTGAATCTAAATTGCTTAAGTATATCCTAAATATACAGAGAAAAAAGTCCATGAAAATTGGACCTCGGGAAACTTCAAAATTAGACTTTCAAATATCCTATGGGATTTTCAATGGAACTAGGGAGGTAACTCTTGCTAAAACTAGTTTTTGTCCTTTTTTAGCAATTTTTGTCCTCTGCTTTTTAAGAAAGATACTTTCATTGACCGAATAGGCTTAATTTAACTTAGTTATAGATTTTGATTTTTATGATACAAGAATATTCATAATTTTATTTGTAGTTTGATTTTATTGACATGTTTCATACAGCAGAAAATGAATACTTTGAATTGTGTGTCGATTTTGAAAAAAATAATTAAAATATTTGTTGATGATTATCCGTTTTATTATGTATCAATAATTTCTACTTGGTTACAAGAATTTTTAAAACCACAAAAAGTGTAAGTACTACTTAAATTTTCATAAAAATTTGACTTCATAAACTTGATATCCTAATTCATTTTTGGAAATGAGGGATCTTAGGAAGAGAAAATCTAATTCAAAACTTGAATTAAAATATCAAAACTCTGTTACAATAATTGGTTTTACCCTTTTTTGACGCTGAACATGTACTTTGGCGAAACATTTTGTACAAGAAAAACAGTAATTATATGTTGTGGTTTTGACAAAATTTCAATCATTTTTACAGAGATATCTCTCTTATTCAATGCAAATTCCAATGATAAATTTCTTTCATCTGTAATTTTATTTGCTTGCATTCTTTTCATGGGGATTTTTTCTTGGTTAATCTCTTTTTACAGTTCCTGACACAAAAAACATTAATTTCTTCTGTTGCAGTTAGTTTGATGTTAGGGTCCATTTTTGCTAGATTGACTAGACTAGTTCTAATCTATGGTTTTTGTTCTAAGAGATTTGAACCAGAGTTTATGTTAACTTGAAGTTAACTTGAGGCGATGTCTTATTTGAGCCGTACGCACAATCAGATTTAAGTATTATCCTTCAAATGATTGAAAAGCTATTTTTTTATGTTTTTTTTTCACGGGGAAATTTGTCGAAAAAGTTATACGGTAAGTCTCAGAAAAACTTTTCAAGATACGGTAACAAATTTATGTACAAAACATCATGTCAAAAATAATTATAAGTATAAAATACGCATTTGTAAGTTTGAAAATTCTACTTTTACTTTAAAACCAAAGGCATTATAACAAAAATCATATTATCTGATAACAAAACCTAACTAAATATCATCCTAAAAATGTTTAAAAGGGTAAATTTTGTGTTTTTTCACTGAGAAATTGATTTTTTTTTCATCGAAATAGTATATTAGTAAACCGGAGAGAAGCTTTCAAAGATAACAAAATGAACAAAATTCATGCCAAATATTACTATAAGTACACGAAGTATGTCAAGTTTAAAACTTGTATTTGTACTTTAAAAATTCAAACTTTTTAGGATGATACTTCGTTAGATTCATGTCAAAACGTCGTAAAAGTACAATTTCTAGAGAAGACCGAACCTAGCAGCCAGGATACAATAAAAAGAAAACCAAACGAAATAATAGAAAAAAATACCAACTAAGTATATTTTTTTGAAAATTCAAATTTGTATTCCCTAAGGGGGGTATAAGGTATGATAAATAAAAATAATGAAAAAAGAAGGTTACAAAGTTAAAGGTTTAAAATTATGTATACTACTTTGTGAAAAATACGGTTATAGTCTGCGTACTTTAACAATAAAATTTGAACAAAATAAGCCTGAGGGTTAGTAAGCAAATTATGTTTTGATTTAACAAATGTAAAGTACGCATGCGTCGTACTGATGACCAGTTTCTGAATGCAAGTACATTTGATATACTACGCGTGCACCGTCCTTACGAATAAAGCAGAGACGGAGTTGGTCATAAGGACGAAAACCGTCGACAGAACAAACTTAGTGAGCAGGCTTTGTCCATGCTGTCCTTAGTACGAAACCAGACGAATCCTAGTCGTTTATGTCCTCAAATTGATGCAGAGATTATGACAAAACAGACCAGTCATAATCTCTGCTACATGTTAACTTAGAACAATAATAATCTGTTTCAAATGTCTGCATGAGGGTGATGTTATTAATGATCTGTACTGTATAAGTAAATTAAAATTTATAGGAAACAACAAAAATCTAAATTTTATTCCTGACCAGTGAAATGGTATCAAAACAATTTGTCGAGAAATTTCAGTTAAATATAAATTGAGAAAATGAATCACGAAGTATTACATAATTCAATGTAACAAAAATTCAAGAATACGGAGGAAAAACATATATATTGACAAGAGCAAGAACATTCAAAAGCAAACGCTGAAAACCGTTAAATCTCACTTCAAAATCTTATTTTACGTTAAGAATTAAACGAAATGCTTGTAAATACTTTGTAAATGTCAACGAAAGAACAAATATGACAAAACGGATAAATGAAATCATATATATATTTATTTATACCAAACGTAAAACATTTCTAAATTCAGCAGCAAAATACATGTTTGTATCTTAAAGTGACCGGTTAGAAATTTTAAACAGTAATTGAAATATTAACTTAACAACAAAACAGTTAAAAGGAAAAGTCAACAATAACATATCAATTAATGAATGACCCTGGATCTTCAAGCGAAAAATAATGTATAGGAGCACAAAGCACACAAACATAGAAACAACAGAGAATCAGAATAGTCTGAATTGGATGGATGGATGAATTATTGTTTAACGTCCAGTGGCAACCAGGTGCATATCAGGACGAGAACATGTTGATATGATAATGAATATGATCCCTGCTTTGTACTAGACCGACACGATAAGTCGCATTTTTAATGTGCTAGCCCATGAGGTAACTGTCCGCAGGAAGACATATCACCTCACTCGGACACATTATATTGACTCCGAGCTGACCAGTCTTTGTTCTTACTCCTAAATGCCGCGTGTTTGGCGGAGAAGCAGCAAATGCCAATTTTCATGTCTTTGGTTTGACCCGCGACCTTCCGCACTCGGGGAGAGAACGCTACCACAAGACCACCGAGGCGGTCACAGTCTGAATTGGTACAATATTCAATGTGGAAAAACGTTTTGGAAAGGACTGCTTTACAGATACACCAAAGTCCGCTTCATATTTGGATTTGTTTCTTGAAATAGACTATGAGGGACATTTGAAGACAAAACTTTATGACAAACGTGATGATTTCAACTTTCCTATTGTTAATTTTCCCTTCTTGAGTAGCAATATACCAGCATCGCCTGCATATGGCGTCTACGTTTTCTCAGCTTATCCGATTTTCAAGGGCATGCGTGAGTTACCCTGACTTTCGACAAAGAGGATTACTGCTGTCACAAAAGCTTCTTAACCAGGGTTTTATCAGGAATAAGTTGATGTCATCACTTAGGAAATTTTACGGTCGTCATCACGAATTGATTGACCATTACAGTGTCTAAGATGATGTTGGACCTGTTAACACTGTCGTAACCTTTCATGTGCTTCCACCGATTTCCCGGATGGACTTTGTTGAACTTCACGACGGGTGCCGTATACGGAGCAAGAACTGCTAACCCTTCCGCAGCACCTGGGTTCACTCCTTGTTTTTATACAAGTTCGTGTTGTTCATGTTTTTTAGTTTTCTGTGTTTATTTGTTGTGTTTGTGGTTGTTCATTTGTCTTCCTGGGTTTGTCTGTCCAATGGATTATGATTTTTTTATTGCTCCTTATGTATATCTGTCCTTTTTTAAAAAGAATATATAGTAATACTTGCAAGGGCTCATAAATGTTAAAAGAACACGAAAATGTCTCGAGAATATGCACGTCAAACCTATGCCTATCGCTTCGGTTGTCGACATTTTTGGCCGTGAGAAGGCTAATAAATTGTAACGTTTTGTATATGTACATGAATCGTATGTATCAGAGAATGCTTATCCAAAACTGTTACAGCTAATAGTAAATCACTGTAAATATTTAAATATTAAAAGGCCCCAAAACGTGTTTTTAAAAGTCAGAAGTTATAGTGATAAAAATCTGAAAAATTTAAAGATAAAAAAAAGATGAGCCTGTATTCAAAATAGTTTGCAAATGTTTAGAAAGTACGAAAAAACCTCAAACACATACATGATGAAACATAAGTAATATACATGTATATTCCCGAATTGCGCAGAAGTAATGCACCAAGAAACACAAGAAATAAGCTTGCAACTTTTGTATCATATTTCGCTATTTCCTCCCATTTATCTAATATTTTTCAATTACACCCATAAATAACGAATACCACCATAGTTTTATTGAAAGGTATACATAATAAAATCATAACTACAGAATATTCTCATCTTCAGTCATAAAAATCAATTAACCATCAAAATAAATATGTTGTAAGTAAAAATGTAATTGTGACGTTGTACGTTGTATAAACTTTCGTGTATAAAAATACGTTCTATATCATATTATACGTAACAGTTCATCTGTAAGTCAAAGAAAGGTACACCATAAGACCATGGTAAAGCGATCAAAATAAGAATTATATATACATGTAATTTGATCATTGCATACGATACGATACAAAATTTATTGTTCGACAGTTTCTGCACATAAAGGTTGATAGTGACAGGACTGATTGCTTCGTGATGGAAATAAATCCTACTCAAGATCGCTTCAAAACTAACTTAATTGAATTGAAGACTTCAAAACGATGTTTCATGTTCTTGACCTGTTTCGTGTGTTATAGTCTTTACTACTTCAATGCCACTTATTCATCACACAAGAAATCTCCAGTTAGAATTTTGAAAAAAAACCGACCGAAATAGATTCCACATTTACAATAACTTTGTACAGAGGTGCACCTTGGTATCCGAAGTACTTTAATTTTTCCAATTGTTTGTTCAAAAATTGTGTCTATTCTGTTGATGAAGGTAAACTAAACAAAAGTCAAGCCATTCTATTTAATTATAGGTTCCTAGGGAAATCGAAACTGTACAAAGCTAAAAACCAAACTTGGATAATTGAGAACTTTGAAAGTCCGATGAATGACAAGCCTTTAAATAGAAATATGAACAGAAAATTTGATCTTTTTCATACATATCTGACAGGCAGTGACATTCTTAGAAGGTATAAAACAGAGCTACGTCAACAATTGCTAAAGAAAAACTATTCAAAAATTTATGAAAGTAAATCGAAAATGGCGGTATGGGCAGTTAGCAATTGCAATACAAAAACAAACCGGTTTGACTTTTACAAAAAATTAGGTAAATATATTGAAATAGATGTTTTTGGGAAATGTGGAAAACACAAAGAGGTCTGTGACACGACTCAATCGGACTTAGAATGTCATATTTTATTATCTAAAAAATATAAGTTTTATTTAGGGTTTGAGAATAGCCTATGTGAGGATTATGTAACGGAGAAACTTTCTAATTCATACCATGATGATCACGATGCTCTAGTGGTATATCGAGGTGCGCCAAATGTCGACACTCTTTTTCCGAATGATAGTTTTATAAATGTAGACAATTTTGATTCTGTTAAATCGTTGGCCAAATATTTATTAAGGATCGGTTCTAATAAAACAGCGTACATTGAACTTTTAAAATCAAAACAAAAATATTTCATTAACCAACCAAATCAATTTTGTTCACTCTGTGAAGCAATGAACAAATTATCGGTTTTAAAGAAAAAATCCCTGCATGGCCGTGACTTCAACGAATGGTACCGACAAAACAAGTGCATAAACGCTTAGTGAATTAATTTGGAACATAAAAACTACTCAAGACATGAGTGTGTATAATTTAATTAATTGTTGTTACCTACCAATTTTAAACAGAAACCAGCTTTTAAGGATGCGGTTTTCATTAGTTGTAGTCATATTTATATCTTTTCATCTATAGTTATAGTAAAAAGAAAGGACAAATATACCTAAGGAGCAATCATTAGACAGACAAACCCGCGAAGACAAATGAACAACCACAAGCACAACAAATAAACACAGAAAACTAAAAAACAATGAACAACACGAACTCCTATAAAAACCAGGAGTGAACCCAGGTGCTCCGGAAGGGTAAGCAGTTCTTGCTCCGTATACGGCACCCGTCGTGAAGTTCAACAAAGTCAATCCGAGGGAAGTCACAAATCGGTGGAGGCACATGAAAAGCTACGACAGTGGGAACAGGTCCAACATCATCTTAGATATTGGAACACTGTAATTGTCAATCAATTCGTGATGACGATCGTAAAATTTCCTAAGTGATGACGTCAACTTATTCCTGATAAAACCCTGGTTAAGTAGCTTTTGTAACAGCCGCAATCCTCTTTGTCGAACGTCAGGGTAACTCAGCATGCCTTTGAAAATCGGATAAGCTGAGAAACATAGACGCCATATGCAGGCGATGCTGGTATATTGCAACTCAAGAAGGGAAAATTAACAATAGGAAAGTTGAAGTCGTCATGTTTGTCATAAAGTTTTGTTTTCAAATGTCCCGCATAGTCTATTTCAAGAAAAAAAATCCAAATATGAAGCGGACTTTGGTGTATCTGTAGTATCCTCAATTTCAAGCTCACTGGGGTAGATAAGATGTAGAAAGTCTTGGAATTTGTACTTATTTAATATACTGAACCGCAAAAGAAACGTCGCACAAAATGACATGTTCACATACATTTATTTCAAAGTGACATTTATATATTTTAAATTAATTTTTACAAAATTTAATGAATGATTTACAGTCTTTTGGTTACAATGTTCACAAAAACGTCACAATTGTCGCAACGTCACATGTTTTCAATGCTGTGCTCCCACGTCCGTTAATAACGTGTATGTCCTCCACCGGCACCAATTACTGCGGCACATCTTCGGTACATGGAGTTGATGAGCCGATTAATAAACGCCATCGGAATACGTGCCCATACTCCCTGAAACGCTTGTGAAAGTTCAGCTGCAGTTGTCGGACTTGGCTGCTCATTATTCAACCGTCTTTGAACTTCGTCCCATAAATGTTCAATAGGGTTTAAATCTGGACTCAAAGCCGGCCAATCCATAACATTAATGTTATTCTGCTGTAGGAAGTCTCTTGTGGCTCTTGCGGTATGCGCACGTGCATTGTCCTGTTGGAAAGTCTTGTTTTGATGACGTGCGAAATGGGGCTGAACATGGGGTGTCAAGACTTGGTCGATGTAACGGGCAGCTGTTACGCCATTTCCTCTGCCTTGGCCAAGGTTCTGAAAGATGACTGGACCAAGTTTAACGTTAAGGCCGATTCCACCCCATACCATGATGCTAGGTCCTCCCCACGCGTCTGTTTCCAGAATGCAGCTGTCTTCGTAACGTTCCCCGCGTCTTCTCCACACTCTGGTTCTGCCATCGGCTTTTGAAATGCAGTAACGGCTTTCGTCAGAGAAGATGATGTTACACCATTGTCGATTTCGCCAATTCTGTCGCTGAGTGGCCCACTGAAGACGAGCTTGACGGTGTCGAGGAGTAAGAATAGGTCCTCTTGCTGGACGGCGACATCTCGTTTCTAGCAGCTAATCGCCGACGAACCGTATCATCACTTATGGGTCGTCCATGTGTTCCAACAGTGTTTCTGGCAGTTTCGGCAGCTGGGGTAAACCGATTCATCAAATGGTGACAACAATGCCTCTATTCTGTCTAGGGGTAGTGACTTGGGGTCTACCACTCCGTGGACGGTCATTTGTGCTGTTTGTTGCATTGTACCGTGTCCGTAGACGTTCAATTGTTCGAACAGCACAGTTGAAGTCGTTGGCAATAACTCTGGCAGATTGCCCAGCATCCAATCGACCAATGGCCTGTTCTCTCTGTTGTGGAGTCAGACGTGGCATAGCTTCTGTGTCAACACTGATACTAACACTCTTTAATTTTCTCCGGCCTTTTATACCCATAAAGGAGCATGAATTTCACGAACATTTAAGATTTAAGAAAAATTACCGCCAAGTGTGTCCCACGAGCGGTTTTAGGTACGGTCGCTCTACGATATCAACTGAAAATTATTCAACCGAAAATTTAATTCACAGGTAATTTAATCTTACCTGGTGATGTAATCGTAATACTGATTATATAAAAATCATTAATTAATATTTATTTTGAATTTTGCTAACATTTTGAAAAAGCGACGTTTCTTTTGCGGTTCAGTATATATATTTCATCTATATAACGGAAAGTGAAATTAAAGGATTGGGCTAGTTTCTTTTTGTTTTCACGTTGTAACGCTTGAATGAAGTCCGGTTCATATGAGTACAGTAACAGATCCGCGAGGAGAGGAGCACAGTTGGTTCCCATTGGAATGCCGATTGTTTGTTGAAAAATTAGACCTCCAAATTCAACGAATATGTTGTAAATCCCGCATGTTCTAGGATACTAATTGTAATGCAGAAAATGTGCACATGTCGGCGAATTATGACTCATCAATTCGAGGTCTAAGATGTAGAAAACACAAACATAGCTGACAAAGATGAAAAATACCAAAATGACCAAAAGGGTTAGGCCAAAATCATCAAAGGACAGAGTTATGCCTTAGTTATGGCAACATTTATCATTTTTACAACTGTAATTTTTGAAGTATCAACTTCGGGCTAGTACCAAAATACTAGCAACTGAGCTGGAAATATCGTCAGTGATTTGGAGACAACCAGAAGTGGTATCAACTCACTGGGTGAAGATTGGAAGTTATGTTAAAAGTAGCAGATATTTATATCATCCAAATATTCGGTTTTTTCATTCATGATCCGATTAGGTCTTCACATACTCCTCACATAGCATCTAAATGCAAAACTGAAATATTTTTTAGTCTAATGTTTGAACATATAGTTGATATTTTAATTATTTTTAAGTTTTTAATTCACAATTTCAGGTTTCATTGGTTTTATTGTGTTTTTTCTAATCCTGTCAATGAACTCAATACTATGTTTTCATTAAATGTAATATTTTTATTCACCATTTGTTAAGTTCATTTGTGATGCAAACTTATCTTCTGAATGCAAAGATGAAAGTAGTAAGTTATAAACACTATAGATTCTACTTATGTTATAAACAATTAAATCTTTAACACTTCCTTCTACTCTTATGTATGCATAATTAAAAACTTGTTGTAGATCTTGAATGTATTGGATAAATGAAGTACTTAGGCAATTTGTCATATAACGAAGTCTTTCAGATATCGTTTAACTAACTTCAGACATTGTTATTGATAAATAAAACAGGATAGTAAATTCTTTGATATAGAAGATGTGCAGAGTTTGTCGATTCAGTACGTATCAGTTGTGCTCAACACCGGAGAACAAAAAGACGGGCTATTAATAAGTGAAAATTGAGCCCATATATTGTAGTTCTTGATTATATTCTTTGGAATCCTCAATATATGCAGTTTTTTTTAAATATATAGAAACACATTCTCCATTTATTGATAACATGTATTATCGAGGGAAATAACCCTACCCAAATTAGTTTGGCATAAAGTCTATAGAGAAAATTGTTCAACGCATATAATGCACTTCAAAATAAATATTTACTATCGCCGCCACCTCTCACCAGGAAGATATCCTGCTTACATAGGTCTAACACATTGAAACACCTGAACTAAAAACCGTCATGGTTAGAGGTGGCGGTGGTAGTAAGAATTATGAATAAACCAAAACATTTTTTATCTGTAAACATTGCAGCGTTGATTTTTCAGTTTTAAATAAATACAATTTTGAATTTTTTCTGCCTCATATTTAAAGTGATATTTTATTCGACTATTCCTGGTTGTCTGTAATATAACAAACATATATAAATTCTAATTGCTTTGATGTTTTCTGACGTTACGTAAATTTATTTCGACTTTAAATAACATCGGTCCGATAAAGAATTCAGTCTTAGGTTTTATAAGTCATTATAAAATGAAAATGTATGTATGCTAAGTAGCTTTTATCTGTTTTGTGGTTTGCATCTGACGTTTTCCTTGAAAATAGAATGCTTTATTCTAACGTATTATATTTTGTATTTCAATAATACGCATGTAAATTTAGAATAAAATATATATCATATTCAATATTTTAGATAACAATGTAAACGGTTATGGTACGTCTTAAATGAGCTTCCGTAGTACGAATGGTACATATTAGGCATTTTTGTATATCTTTAAATGAATTTCTCGTTCTAACCTGCCATAGAGACGCCCATTTGACTTCATATGTTTGAAAATCAACAAGGTAGATTAGAGGCCAAGATTCCATGTTCCACCCTGGTTAGCCCTGTGAAGTAGCAGATTTTCGCATGTTGTAGACATGAGGACATGCCAAAAATTATGGTTGAAAGAAGATTTTGAAGGCCGTGTAGGTTTCTATGGAGTGCGAGAGGGATATGATACTATAGCTCAGTATTACTGAGAATGCAACCCAGGCCTGAATAAGGCCAAATAAAAATATGTAAAATTTAAATCTAAAACCCTTTGGTGAAAGGACGCTTGTAAGGGTGTCACAATGTAATGTCAGAGAAAAATAAAATGTTCGCTCTTTTGAAGCTGAAAAGGTAGAAGACATGTCATTTGATGAAAAAAATAAAAATATCGTGTTATACTATTCTGAAATTAAACACGGCCCTATGTGCTTTCAGCTTTATAAAGATATGTCAACCTCTGGAACCAGTTCCCACTTTGAACACATGTGAAATGCTTCTGATGATAAGTGAAATTCTTATGATGAGGCTTGCGAGGAATTACCAAACGAAAAGTTGCTTATATTGTAATACATATGAAACGTTTAACCAAACAGACACTGTGATGTTATTATATTTATTAAATATTTTCTACACAGATATTTAGGGTTTATATTCTTATTACTTTTTTTTTATTTAAACATAAATATTAATATAAAAAACATCTAAACTATAGCGAATTTTAGTTCGCAAGTTTTTATTTAAGATGTATGACAATTTTCAAATTATTTTGCAGTTATTTTTATAAGGTTTGCATTAATATCTTCCATTATAATGAAAATATCGTAACGATAATTAGCCCTATACAGATAATTGAAAGTTTTATCATGAATTCATCGATGATTAACGTTTCGTTTAGGCCTTTAGACTTAGACAAAGGAATAGGTTACCATCTTCAAGATATTGCAACCCATCCTTTAATTTAAACGAGACGTTTGACATTGTTTTGAGTAGCTGTTAAATATCGTCAACACTATACATTTATACAGAAACTTGGCAGTACCTTAAGATCTTTTCACAGCATGGGCAACAAATATGAAATTTTGTGTTCTTCCTTAAAAATTGCAATTTCTCAAAATGAATATTGCCGATTTCTATTGAACTTATAGATGAGCTAGTATTAAACAATTTATGGGAGTGTTATTTGTGACTATTTAGTTTAACAGAGCAACAATATCTGACCACAGATATGAGAGCCTTAGCTAAGTTTTAAATTTTAAAACACACGTTCTACTTCTGCTATCTAATTTATGTAACGTCCAAACATGTTTTGCTGTTCTAGAAAGCAATCACCTTGTTGGTAATCATACTTTATTGTTTTATAGACCAGGAGCAAGCTGTTCAACTCTTTTTATCGAGGATTAAATTTAACCGCAGGTTTAACTCAGTGATTTTCTGTACAATTCAACCCTTGGTTAAATTTTACTTTTGGTCAACTGGGCCCAGAGTGTCAGGGAAGATAAGTAGCGTTTTGGGTACCCATTAAACCAGTTTAATGTGAGCATTCACATGACTAAAACTATTTGATACCAATTTGGATACACAAGATGTGCACATTTCGTCGATTGACGACTCATCAGTTGTGCTCAAGACCTAAAATTTTGAAAACCGAAACAAAAATCCAAAATCTTGAACGACAATTAAAAACTCTAAAACCAACAAAAGGGGTAAAACCAAAACCATATAAGGACTAACTATGCACGATGTAGCTACTCCTGAGTTTTCACAAATTTTATAATTTTGTAACAGTAAAAGTTATGTATCAATCTCGGACCAATATTGAAATACTAGCAACTGAGCAGGGGATACCCTCGGTGACTTGGAGTCCACCAGCAAAAAAAAAAGATATAAAATTTATTTGTACGAGCCTTAGAAACATTAAGAAATGTGAGATTTATAAAGGACGAGAAAATGCTGGCTTGATATGAATATGTCCTGCTTTGAACTATACCCACACACCGCAATTCAGCGTTTTGACTTTAAATATAACGAGTTTAACTCAAACTTCTAAAGGCTGCCTACTTAGCGGAAAGCAACAAATTTCAATTTCTTTCAATGTAACTGTTGTGAGATTGAACCCCCGATCTCTCACATTCAAGGCTAGCATATTACAATGAGCCTGTCGGGTTAATTCAATACAAAAAAAATAAATACGAAATAGTTCCTGAACTTTTTCCCTTTTTAATTTAATTTCAGTTAATTTTTCTATATTTCTTTTCTGTCTTTTCATTTGATCTGAATTTGACAATTTTTCTTTAACTTTATACAGTTATATGTTAACATAATCTCTGGTTCAAATCTCTGCTCTAGGACCAAAAACCAGAGATTAGAACAGCTATGACTGGTCAACCAGAGATTTTAAAGCAGAGATTAGGACTGGTCCAAATCTCTTGTCTGACCAGTCATAATCTCTGCTTTACTGATTTTTCAAATCTTTAATACGATTTATTCAACTG
This sequence comes from Mytilisepta virgata, assembly GCA_028015205.1. Taxonomy (NCBI): domain Eukaryota; kingdom Metazoa; phylum Mollusca; class Bivalvia; order Mytilida; family Mytilidae; genus Mytilisepta; species Mytilisepta virgata. Next base: position 139,199 of record CM051520.1, on the reverse strand, counting down.
CGCACACGCTGTTTTCGTGACAAAACCATGAGAAATTTGAAATATAATCGACTCTACTAAAAGCGCATGCGCCGTCCAAGGGCGGTCCTTGGACGAACAACGATTATCCGGTGATAAATAAAATGTTATTTTATTAGTATTGGTTAATGATGTTAAAATGAGTAAATAATGTTCCGTGCAAAAATTATAAAATATTTGGTTTAAATTTCACTAAGTTCTAATTTGCACAAAGTTATTATCAAATGAAATAAATTACAATTATGAATTCTCGATGATACGATTTAAAGAAAATATAAATTTTAAGTTTTGAAATATAAAATAAATTAAAAGTATAATATTGTATTTCAAGTCAATACTGACACTTAAAAAACATTTCAAGTACAATCAAACTATCTTTAGTCTTAAGTCTCAGAATCTGGTATGGCTAAATTTAACTAAGTATCATCGATACAATTTTTGAAGTCACATAGAAAGTTTTTAAGATACCGTATGAAAGTTTTGGACCTAAATTCATGTAAAAAATTCCTAATGTATGATATATGTACCCATCAATTTTGAAAATTGTTTGAAAATTATTGTGTTTTCACTTTAATATACTCATCTGTTATAACAAAAAAGCACTGTTGTCATATATCGCACACTCTGATAGACCTAAATTTGATTAAATATCAATATAAACTTGGTTGAAAAGCTATATTTTGTGTTTTTTTCACAGCGAAATTGATTTGTTTTCATCAGATGAGTTCTACGGTTAGTGGCAGAGATGTGTTTTGGGTATCATAACAAATTTATCAACTAAAAAATTCATTAAAGTAAAAATATCATATGACAATTTAGAAACTTGTATTTTTTCTTTAAAAACAGTAGTATTCTAACAAAAATCACATTTCTCTTATATCGCACAATCTTATATAGCTAAATTTAACTATGCATCATCCTATGTATATGTTTGAAAAGATAAATGTTTTGTTTTTTCACTGTAAAATGGAATTATTTTGATCAAACTAGTACTAGTATTACAGTAAGTTGTAGAGAAGCTTTTTAATATAACGTATGAAAGTTTGTGAGCAAAATTCATGTCAAAACTTTATAATTGTATAAAATATGCATATTTCAAGTTTAAAACTTGTATTTTTACTTTAAAAACACCATTGTTGTAACAAAAATCACTTTTGTCTTATATCGCACAGTCACTCTGATATGGCTTAATCACGAATTCATTGACCGTTACAGTATTCCAATATCTAAGATGATTTTGGACCTGTTCCCACTGTCGTAACATGTCATGTGCCTCCACCGATTTGTGACTTCCACCGGATTGACTTTGTTGAACTTCACGACGGGTGCAGTATACGGAGCGAGAGCTGCTTACCCTTCCGGAGCACTTGGGTTCACTCCAGGTTTTTATAGGAGTTCGTGTCGTTCATGATTGTTTTAGTTTTATGTGTTTATTTGTTGTGCTTATGGTCGTTCATTTTTCTTCCCGGGTTTGGCTGTCTATTGGATTACGTTTTCTTGATTGCTCCTTAGGTATATTAGTCCTTTTGACTAACCTAAAGTATGAACATAAAATTGGTTGAAAAGATAAATTGTATGTATTTGTACTGAGAAATTTAAGTATTACGGTAAGTCACAGAGTTGTTTTTTTTGGACACCGTAACAAATCTATCAAATTAATTTCTATAAAAAATTAATGAAAGTAAAAATAAGCAGATGACAAGTTAGAAATTTGTATTTTTTCTTTAAAAACAATAGCATTTTAACAAAAATCACAATTTCTCTTATATCGCACAATCATATATAGCTAAATTTAACTATGTATGATCCTATGTATATGTTTCTAAAGCTAAATGTTTTGTTTTTTCACTGTAAAATGGAATTATTTTGCTCAAAGAAGTATTACGGCAAGTTGCAGAGAAACTTTTTACCTTTATACCTTATGAGAGTTTTTGTGCTAACTTCATGTAAAAAAACTCCTAAAAGTGTAAAATATGTACCCATCAAGTTTGAAACCTGTGTTTATACTTTAAAATACTATATTATAACAAAAATCACTGCTGTCATATATCACACACACTGATACAGCTGTATTTGATAAAATATCAACCTAAAATTGGTTAAATATCTAAATTTCATACTGAAATTGAACTTTTTTCATCAAAAAAGTTCTATGGTAAGTCGTATAAAAGATTAATGAAAGTAAAAATAAGCATACGAAAAGGTAGAAATTTGTATTTTTTTTAAAAAACAGTAACATTATAACAAAAATCACATTTCTCGTATAATGCACAATCTTATATGGTTCAATTGAATTAAGTATCATCCTAAAAATGTTTGAAAAGCTAACTTTTGTGTTTTGTACTCTAAAATTGAATATTTTTATCAAACAAGTATTACGGTAATTTGCAGAGAAGCTTGTAAAAGATGCTGTATGAAATTTTTTGACTAAATTGATGTCAAAAATTCCTAAAAGTATAAAATATATACCCATCAGGTTTGAAACTTATGTTTTCACTTTGAATTACACATCCGTTGTAACGAAAATCACTTTTTGTCATATATGGCACACTATGATGGAGCTGAATTTGATTAAGAATCAACCTAAAATTGGTTGAAAAGCTAAATTTTGTGTTGTTTTCACTGTGAAATTGAAATTATTTTTCATCAAAAGAGTACTACAATAAATCACAGAGAGACTTTTCGGATACCGTATGTTTGAAAAACAAAATTTTGTCCTTTTTCACCATGAACTTTTTTTTATCACATAATATTACAATAAGTGACAGAGAAACTTTTTAATATACCCAATCCAATTTATGAACTAAATAATGTGAAAAATTCCTAAAGGGATAAAATACGTACAAGTCTGAAACATGTATTTTCACTTAAAAAAACACTTTTGTTAAAACAAATATTACTTTTGTCTTAATGTTACTTAGTATAAACATAATATTGGTTGAAAAGCTAAATTTTGTATCCTTTCACTGTGAAATTGAATTTTTTTCATGTAAAATATATTACGGGAAGTCACAGAGAAGCCTTTTATGTTATCGTAAGAAATGTATGAATTAAATTCATGTCACAACTTCATAAAAACATAAGATAAACAGAAGTCAGGTTTGAAAAGTCATGATTTTTACTTAAGAAAAAATATCAGTATAAAAAATCACATTAATATAATATTACACAATATGATAGGAACAAAATATCACAAAAATATCCAACCTAGTATAGTACAGGTCTTTTTCCATTCGGGAAACGGTTTTGTCATACCTGTCAACCAAGTAATGATGACGTCCATAAAAATGTAATAAGGATGAATCCAACTTAGGAGCAACATAAACCTGTCTGAGCAACTTTTCTGTCAGGAGCCGGACTCACTCCAGGAAGTCAATGTATATGCCACAAGCTCTGGAATAATGTAAGAGTTGTGAAATATATAATCCATACGCCGGCGCTTCTGGAATATTGCCGCTCAAAAATGGGAAGTTGACGATTGGAAAGTCAGTCATCCTGTTTGTCGTAAAGTTTTGTATTCAACCTTCTTCTGGTGTCAATCTGGAAGTGAAGGTCAAGATAAGATGCAGACTTGGCAGTGTTTATGGTATCCTTAATGTTGAGATCATTGGGATAGATGAGATGTAAGAAATTCCAAAACGTGAATTGTTGAGGGATAAAACATCATCTATGTAGAAAGTTGAAATTAAAAGTACAGGCTGACTTCTTCTGGTTTTTCTAAAGAAGTCCGTCAAGGAAGTCTGCCTCATATGTGTAAAGGAAGAAGTTGGCTAGGAGTGGCGCACAATAAGGACCCATAGGAATACCAATTGTCTGTTGGAAAACACGTCCACCAAATTGAACAAATATGTTGTCGATCAAAAATTCAATCATCAGGACAATGACGTTCTCTGTATATTTTTTGTTAGATTTAGAGTGGTTTTTAACAAAGTATGATTCATCTCTACCAATGACAAAGTATGTGTATCTGCTGTTGCAAGTTTTATTTTGAAAGCATAGATGAATCAGATCTTACAACTTCTCCTTCAGTTGTGAATGAGGAATGGTGGTATAGAGGGTAGAGAAATCAAAGGTTTTTATGCTGTTACAGACTGAAATGAACCGAGATCGTAAAATATCCTTTAAGTCTTGAAGTTCTTTAATATCCACATTTGATTGATACCATTTCTTGAATAGCTTGTCTCACAATAACTTTGGAGGCCCGTTTTGACAGTTGTTAAAATAGAAGTTAGAAGTTGATACAATAGTTTGGTGGAACACTAGTCTTGCCAGATCCAGCAATAAAGCCTTGTTTGTATGGACAATTATGTAACTTGGGTATCCAGTACAAGGTAGGAAGATCAAAATCATCATCCTTGAGGAAATAACAAATGACGATCAGACCGATCTATGATTGTCGGTTATTTCTTCCTTAGTATATATAATACGAATAATTTTGTGGTAGTCTGCGTACTTTGATTAACATGAAACATTTTAACAAAATCAGCTGAACGTCTTAGAAGGAAATTAATTGTTTTGATTTAAACATGTTAAAGAATTTCAACTACGCATGCGCCGTCCTGATGACCAGTTCCAGAATTAAACTGGTATACAGGCATGCGCCGTCCTAAAGCAGAGACGGATTTGTTCATTAGAACAAACTTAGTGCGCATGCCCCGTCCTAAGGACGAAACTAGACGCGGTCCTAGTCTTGGTCCTAAGAACAGTCATAAGGACCATTTCTGTCCTCAAGTTAACTTTATGCAGAGATTATGACCAAACGGACCAGTCAGAATCTCTGGTCTAAAGTAACTTGGAACGGTCATAATCTCTGTTTCAAATGTCTGCTTGAGGGTGGAGTTTTAAATGATCCGTACTGTATGTAAACCTGGGTTTAAATCCGTGTAAGACGAATATAATTATCTATGGCCATGTTTATATTATTAATAATGACACCTATAATAAACAAATACAGTACGGATCATTTAAAACATCAACCTCAAGCAGACATTTGAAACAGAGATTATGATCGTTTTTTGTTAAAACAGATGAGCATTTTAAACTGAAAACTGAAGTTTCAAACTTGACGGGTATCTTTTATACTTTTAGGAATTTTTTACATGAATTAGGCTCAAAAACTTTCATATGGTATATTAAAAGCTTCTCTGCAACTTTCCGTAATACCTGTTTGATAGAAATAATTCCATTTTACAGTGAAAAAACAAAATATTTAGCTTTTCAAACATATACATAGGATAATAAATATTTAAATTTAGCTATATAAGCTGGTGCGATATAAGAGAAATGTGATTTTTGTAAGAATGATACTGTTTTTAAAGAAATATTACAAGTTTCAAACTTGATGGGTACATATGTTATACTTTTAGGAATTTTGTACATGAATTTAGCTCAAAAACTTTCATCAGTACATTAAAAAGCTTCTCTGAAACTTACCGTAATACTTGTTAGCTTTTCACACATATACATAGGATGATACTTAGTTACAATTAGCTATATAAGCTTTTGCGATATAAGAAAAATGTGATTTTTGTTAAAATGCTACTGTTTTTAAAGAAAAAAAAAGTTTCTGACTTGTCATATTTGATTATTTTTACTTTCATTAAATTTCTAGTGGCCTCGGTGGCCGAGTGGTCTAGGTAGTTTGTCATGACTACTAATGATCACAAGCCTGTCAACGCTGAGGCTGTGAGTTCGAACCCCTACTGTGGCGGGGTGTGTTCGACTCCGATCTTAATTGACAAGGATAGTCAATTTTCCTACCGAAGGTCGGTGGTTCTTTCCGGATACTCCGGCTTCCTCCACCAATAAAAACTGGCCGCCGTGAAATAGCCAAATGTGCTGAAAACGGCGTAAAACCCCAACTAAACAAATCAATTTTGTATAGAAATTTATTTCATAAATTTGTTACAATATCCAAAAAGCATCTCTGCAGCTTACCACAATACTTCTTAGATGCAAAAATTTAAACTTCAAAGTAAAAAAACACAAAATTTAGATTTTCAACAAATTTTAGGTTCACACGTAGTCAATTAAGCCATATCAGGTGTGATTTTTGTTACAACAAAAGTGTTTTTTAAAGTAAAAATTCAAGTTTTAAACTTGACATATGGTTATTTTATACATTTATGAAGTTTTGACATGAATTTTATTCAGAAAATTTCATGCGGTATCTTAAAAAGTTTCTCTGCGACTAACCAAAATACTTGTTAGATAAAAGAAATTCAATTTCACAGTGGAAAAAACATGATGATACTTATAGTTAAATTTAGCCATACCAGGAGTGCAACATAAGACTTTAAAAGATATTTTGATTGTACCTGAAATGTTTTTCAAAGTCAAAATAAAGTTTCACATGTTTCAATATTGACTTGAAATAAAATTATATATATACTTTTTATTTTATTTTATATTTCAAAACTTATAATTTATATTTTCTTTAAATATTAATAATAAGTATCATCAAGAATTCATATTATTTATTTCATTTGACAATAGGAATACGACTTTGTGTACATTATAACTTAATGAAATTGAAACCAAACATATCATTGACAATATAAATATTTTATAATTTTTGCACGGAATATTATTTATTCATTATAACATTTTATTTATCCCCGGGCAATCTTTTTTCGTCCTAGAACGGCGCATGCGCATTTAGCAGAGACAATTATTATTCAAATCTCTGGTTTTGCCACAAGAACAGCGCGTTCGCAGTTGACTAAATCGGACCATAGATTTGAAAAATCAATAGAGCAGAGATTATGACTGGTCCTAATCTCTGCTTTCAAATCTCTGGTTGACCAGTTGCAGAACTGGTCCCAGTTGTTCTAATGTTTGGTTTTTGGTCCTGGAGCAGGGATTTGAACCATAGATTATGTTAACAAGAAGTTAACCTGAGGTGATGTTTTAAATACACCGTACTTTTCCGTGTGGACGAATCAAGGAAGGATAAGTACAATTTGATAATTCAATATGTACAGGTTTAGCTGAGAAACTTACTAGAACATGTTTCACAGCATACACCAGTACACATGCAATTTTTATTTTAACGCTTTATATAAAGAATACAATGTACATTCTTATTTCAACTTTCGAGTTTTTTTTAAGGTCTTTCAGATAATTTTACCCTTCTAAAATTCACAAAACATCTTAAAAAATGAAGTGTTTTGGTGTTAAGGTTGTTCAATATTCAATGATTTATACAAATGAGGTATATTGAGGCGGCAACCGTGTTCACAATTTATTATTCAGTGACTGATCTGGTTTATAAAAACATATTTTTTCTTTTGATCTTCAGGTAATCAGGTCTTAATTACAATAATGAAATAGTTTTACTTATTTAATTACAAATATTTTCGAATAATGTCAAAAAATTACAAACAGTGCAACAACATCATCATATAACCTTTGTGAAAAAGGATTATCTTGCAACCGATCTAACATTTTTGTTCGAATTATTATCATGATTATTATTATTACAAATGAATTATCAGTTTATGTTCTTTACATAATTTAAACATATTAAGGCTGTGAAGAAATGTATTGCAAAACTAGCTATTATCTTCAGATGAGTTTTATATCATCACTCTTGTTTAATGCCATAACTTTTCCTTAGTAAAAATTTAAGGTTCCCCACCACTAAACTGTAAAAAAACGGATGGAACATTTATAATAATAAATAAAAAACACATTTACCTGGGATTTGATATCATCATCATCACAAGATGTTTTGTTTTCACTTTATATATACATAATAGTACAAGTAAATATGTGCATTTTAAAAACCCTCTTTTCTATTTTAAACTAACTTGCATGCCATAAACAAAATTTAGCCACAGAGAAAAATATTTCAATTATCTATTATAAAATTTGTTTCAGGTCACAAATGTTTATGTGTTTAAAACTGAGATTACACTTATTTTTTTAAAATACAATGTATTGTAGCGAAAGGAATTTTACAAGTACATTTTAAAATTTGCCCCTTCTATTTGGGTTTTGGTAAAAGGTTAATTTACAAGTGAAGGAAACGTTTTGAAAATTTAAGCCATCGATGGATCCCCCCTTAAATTTTAAGACATGGGGCATTAATTTGACAAAAAAGCCTAAAAATTTTAAGTTTATTTTCTCAAAATAAAATAATGCATTATTCGGTTTAGCATGGGAGATATACAGAATTTTATTTTGCTTTTCATTTGGAGACTAAATAAAATTTCGTTTTTGATTTACTTTTTAATAAAGAGCGTGAAGTGTGGAAGGGGGAAGAGCGACTTCTTATCGCAAAAATATCGACGTTTTCGGTAATCACTGCTAACGTTTCAACTGCGGTCAAATATTTATTGATAAGACTTTTAGTTAAATATATTTTATCAACGTTAAGAGCAGAATCTTTGGTTTCATGTGATATATAATATATATAAAAGTCAATAAAGAAAAAAGATGTCATGAACATTTATTTCAACTCAATTGCAAGAACAAAAACCATAATAGCAGGTATGGCGTTCTTAACGTGAGAGAGTCTCTACATTATAATTTTTAAATAGTCATACTGGACACCTTTTATGTTATTGTAAGGAATGTTCTAATACAATATACAGTACTGGTCATTTAAAACATCATCCTCAGCAGACAATTTAAACAGAGATTATGACCGTTCCAAGTTAACTTAGACCAGAGATTAAGACTGGTCCGTTTGGCCATAATCTCTGCATAAAGTTAACTTGAGGAGAGAAATGGTCCTAATGACTGTTTTTAGGACCACGACTAGAAGCGCATCTGGTTTCGTCCTTAGGACGGGGCATGCGCACTAAGTTTGTTTTGGTGAACCTTTCCGTCCTAATGACCAAATCTGTGTCTGATTTAGGACGGCACACGTGTATTATACAAAATATACTTTAATTCTGGAACTGGTCATCAGGACGGCGCATGCGTAGTTTAAATTCTTTAAATCAAAAAAATAAATTTGCTTCAAGAACGTTCAGCTGATTTTGCTAGGGTTACCACAAATTATTCGTATTCGTATATATATACTAAGGAACCGGCTTACATATTCGTATTTTAGTATATATAAGTTTTAAGTAACTTTTTTCCTTTAACTGTAATCTTTATCTTTATTTTTTTCATTGTTTTTATTTATCTTTTTTAGATAAGTTGTTCCTATCAGATTAATGTGTGTGATATAAGATTAATGTGACTTTTTATATTGATATTTTTTTTCTAAGGTAAAAATACAAGACTTTTCAAACCTGACATATGCTTATCTTATGTTTTATGAAATTTTTTTATGAATTTAGTTTATAATTTTTACAGTATCTTAAAAGCTCATCTGTGACTTAACGTCATACATTTGAGATGAAACATTTCAATTTAACAATGAAAAAACACAAAGTTTAGCTTTTAAACCAACTTAAGGTTGATTCTTCATCAAATTCAGCTCTATCAGAGTGTGCAATATATGATAAAAGTGATCTTTGTTCAAACAGATATGTAACTTAAAGTGAAAACATAATTTTCAAACTTGATGGATACATATTATATACGTTTAGGAATTTTTGACATGTAGTTAGGGTCAACAAATTTCATACGGTATCTTAAAAAGCTTCTCTGCAATTTACTGTAAAACCTGTTTCATCAAAATATTCAATTTTACAGTGAAAATACACAGAAGCTAGCTTTTCAAACATTTTTGGTTGATACTTAGTTCAATTAGTCAATAAGATTGTGCATTACAACTCTTAGAACACTTGTGCTTTTTGTTATAATGCTACTGTTTTTACAGAAAAAAATTTGCTTATTTTAACTTTTATTTATTTTTCATAGAAATTTAGTTGATAAATCTGTTACAGTATTAAAAAATCATCTCTTCAACTTACTGTAATACTTATTAGATGAAAAAATTTCAATTTCACAGTAAAAAAAACAGATAACTTGTATTTTTACTTAGCTTTTCAACCAATTTTAAATTATTACTTAGTCAAATTACACAAAATAAGTAATAAATACGACTCGTCAAATGCACCAACATGTACGTTAAGCCGGAACAATAAGACTAAACGTTAGAGTTGATTTAAATAGTAAATAGTATAAACTTAAGAAATATCTACATGTACAGAGAAACCATTTAAGATACTTGTAAAAGGCCTTCAATAATACCGAATCATAACAGATGCAGATTTCAAACGACCGTTATATTTTTTTATAAATTAAAATCGTGCAAAAACTTAAGAAGGTTGTAAAATACCTAAACACAATAAATCAATTGAAAATAGCAATCACGTTTGAATATCAACTTAATAACTGTATTACAAACTGTCATGACTGACGGATTATTTGCGTGTGTTTGAAGTGTAAAAAACTAACAAATATGATTATTTTATTGATCAAGTAATTCTTACATGTATTTGTTGTTGAACTACTATTTATAATACAAATGAAGTTCTTATTAAGCGTTCGAACAAGACATCATTGTAAGGTAATTAATTTCTTTTATCGAGCAAGACGTCATAGGAAGGTAATTTATTTTTGTTATCGAACAAGACGTCATACTAAAATAATTTATTGATGTTATCGAGCAAGACGTCATAGTAAGGTAATTTATTTCTGTTTTCGATTACTGTTTGATTTTTATGCATTGATCAAACAAATGTACATCTAAATGATGTGTCTATAAGACAAAGTTGCCAATCTTTTTAGCAAATCGTACGGAATGGACTTAATTTTATTAACGTTAATTAAGTGTAAATAGTATTACTGGGTGACCACGTTGATGATCGGATATTTGTTCCATCATTATAACAGTAAATATCTTCATCCTGGAAGGGGACCTAAGCACATAAATAGGGGCATATGCAGGGACGGACAAGGGTAAATATTTGTGGCCAGTGCATAGAAATCTACATACTTGGGAGTCAACATTCTTGGTAATATCTTTGAAGTTGATGGTTTTCCATGAGTCTCATCAAGAAGTCTCTTTCCTTTTGTGATCGTTTCAAATTCTTGTAAGTCATCATCTTCAGAACTAGAAATTTCCTCGGCGCTTTTCCCACTATCATTTAGTGACATATTCACTCAAGGTCATCAATGTCCTTCAGCTGAATTTCATGGAGAGAGACATCACGCGGAGAAAGTTGGGAAATTTGAGGCAAGGAAGGTTGAATAGCTTGTGTTCTCTTTTGAGTGAGATTCAAGCTTTTGACACAAATGTTTGAATTTCATCGTCTTCTATTGTGAAAAATTTTTCTATCATCAACGTGCATTTCATTGCCAATATCATAGACTCTGCATAAATTGTTAGTAAAGATCGGTAAGACATGGAATTTGGTCAATTTGGCACTGGATCAGAGCCGCAAAATGAGAAATGCATCTATTGTTGCGGATTCCTGAAAGCTTTGTTTTGTGGCTTAATTGACAGTTGTCGAACTTGTTCAAAGGAAAGCTCACTGTAATTCAAATCTGATGGACAGTACAAACGCTTAACGAGATCAATGTAATATTCTTCTCTGATATGAATGAGACCTTTTGTTGTCCTTTATGTCAAACTTGAAGAGGTTATTGAGTAGAGTTGTGTCACCAATGACTTCAGGCAACAGTTTGCTGTGGGATATGCCGTGGAAGTTCGGTAAAAAGTTGTTACCATCCATGCTAAACAACAATGTAATAATATACTGAACCGCAAAAGAAACGTCGCTTTTTCAAAATGTTAGCAAAATTCAAAATAAATATTAATTAATGATTTTTATATAATCAGTATTACGATTACATCACCAGGTAAGATTAAATTACCTGTGAATTAAATTTTCGGTTGAATAATTTTCAAATGATATCGTAGAGCGACCGTACCTAAAACCGCTCGTGGGACACACTTGGCGGTAATTTTTCTTAAATCTTAAATGTTCGTGAAATTCATGCTCCTTTATGGGTATAAAAGGCCGGAGAAAATTAGAGTGTTAGTATCAGTGTTGACACAGAAGCTATGCCACGTCTGACTCCACAACAGAGAGAACAGGCCATTGGTCGATTGGATGCTGGGCAATCTGCCAGAGTTATTGCCAACGACTTCAACTGTGCTGTTCGAACAATTGAACGTCTACGGACACGGTACAATGCAACAAACAGCACAAATGACCGTCCATGGAGTGGTAGACCCCAAGTCACTACCCCTAGACAGAATAGAGGCATTGTTCGTCACCATTTGATGAATCGGTTCACCCCAGCTGCCGAAACTGCCAGAAACACTGTTGGAACACATGGACGACCCATAAGTGATGATACGGTTCGTCGGCGATTAGCTGCTAGAAACATGAGATGTCGCCGTCCAGCAAGAGGACCTATTCTTACTCCTCGACACCGTCAAGCTCGTCTTCAGTGGGCCACTCAGCGACAGAATTGGCGTAACATCATCTTCTCTGACGAAAGCCGTTACTGCATTTCAACAGCCGATGGCAAAACCAGAGTGTGGAGAAGACGCGGGGAACGTTACGAAGACAGCTGCATTCTGGAAACAGACGCGTGGGGAGGACCTAGCATCATTGTATGGGGTGGAATCAGCCTTAACGTTAAACTTGGTCCAGTCATCTTTCAGAACCTTGGCCCAGACAGAGGAAATGGCGTAACAGCTGCTCGTTACATCGACCAAGTCTTGACACCCCATGTTCAGCCCCATTTCGCACATCATCAAAACAAGACTTTCCAACAGGACAATGCACGTGCGTATCGCAAGAGTCACAAGAGACTTCCTACAGCAGAATAACATTAATGTTATGGATTGGCCGGCTTTGAGTCCAGATATAAACCCTATTGAACATTTATGGGACGAAGTTCAAAGACGGCTGAATAATGAGCAGCCAAGTCCGACAACTGCAGCTGAACTTTCACAAGCGTTTCAGAGAGTATGGGCACGTATTCCGATGGTTTTTATTAATCGGCTCATCAACTCCATGTACCGAAGATGTGCCGCAGTAATTGGTGCCGGTGGAAGACATACACGTTATTAACGGACGTGAGAGCACAGCATTGAAAACATGTGACGTTGCGACAATTGTGACGTTTTTGTGAACATTGTAACCAAAAGACTGTAAATCATTCATTAAATTTTGTAAAAATTAATTTAAAATATATAAATGTCACTTTGAAATAAATGTATGTGAACATGTCATTTTGTGCGACGTTTCTTTTGCGGTTCAGTATAGTTGCAACATTGTCCAATTTCAATGATTAATCGGTGATGTTGTAGAGGTCAGGCCTTTTCTTTTGTTATCAAACATACACAGATCGTTTGAAGAATTTTTCATATCATCTCTCCCAATTTAGAGAAGATATGAATTACAACTGCGTCAACGTCAGCTGATGTAACCAAATTTACAATAGTATCATTCTCTTTAAGCTAAGTTTTAAGTGACCAAGGACATTTCAGCGTCGCCTTTTCGTTGTTTAATTTCGTGCGGGTATTTTTAGCTTTCAGTCCGCTGTCTGCATGGTGTACAGAAGGCTGATCAGGAACAGCTGCTTTCATTTCAACAGGAACAGGTACATGTTGCAGTCTCACTATCACTGTCAAGTGTCAGGTTAGCTTTAATATTCAAATGTTATACATTTTTTGCCAGGTACAGTACAGATCATTTAAAACATCACCCTGAAGCAGACATTTTAAACAGAGATTATGACCGTTCAAAGTTAACTTAGACCAGAGATTATGACTGCTCCGTTTAGTCTTAATCTCTGCATAAAGTTAACTTGAGGACATAAATGGTCCTAATGACTGTTCTTAGGACCACAACGTCTAGTTTCGTCCTTAGGACGGGGCATGAGCACCGTTTACCTCCTTATGACCAACACCGTCTCTGATTTAGGACTGCGCATGCGTAGTATATCAAATGTTCTTGCAGTCTGGAACTGGTCATCAGCGCATGCGTTGTTTAAATTCTTTTAAAGTCAAAACAAATACTTTGCTTCCAGGACCTAATTTTGTTAAAATGTTTATGTTAATTAAAGCGCGCAGACTATCACAAATTATTCGTAGTTTAGTATATATATTTTTTAAGTAACTTTTTTCTTTAACTGTAATCTTTATCTTTATTTTTTCGTTGTTTTTATTTATCAACCTACTTAGCGAATATAAATTGGTATTTAAAAAATAAATGTATTTATTGTTGCTTTTTTGTTATTTCATTTTTGTTTCTTTTTATTATATTTTGATATTTTGTCCCCATGAGATTGTGTGATATAAGATAAACGTGATTTTTTATATTGATATTGTTTTCTGAAGTAAAAATACAAGACTTTTCAAACCTGAAATATGCTTATCTTATGTTTTCATGAAGTTTTGCATGATTTTTTAGTTCATAAATTTCTTACGTATCTTAAAAGGCTTCTCTGACACTTACGTGATATAAAATGTATCGCAAAATACCTCAATAAATTTGATGCATTGTATGGCAATATTGACAGACAACTCATCAGCAATGCTTGAGATCAAAATGTTTGAAATTAGGTTAAAGATATAATGATGAATTCATAAGCACAACCATTAGAAACACAAACAAATAAATCAAACAGGAATCAAAACTCAGCTAAGGGTTACCTCTGCAACAAAAGGAAGAGCCTTAGAAATTTATGAATTTTGAACAGAAAATTTAAAGGGATTTAAGTAATAAATCATGTCAGGATAAGAATTCTGGCTTTTTCAAGACATAATGGTAAAATACCCCGTGTCGAATTTTCATTAAACTTCTTGCAGGAGTCCTGTTCTTGTAGCTTTCAATTCTAACAAGCATTCATCTACATGATCTTTGGTTAGAACAGGGTCTGACATAAATTCATAATGATTATAAAGCAGCTGGTATCTATATGCCGACTTGCCACCAATGAAGAGTTCCTTGTGTTAAAGGCAAGCAGAACATTGATTTGTCCTGCTCTCGCCTGGCAAAGGGTAGGTCCGGATTGACAGATTGTTACGATCTGACAAATAATCAAAGTGCTGGAAAGCATTGCCGGAAAGATTGCAACTGTAGTTGTGTATAATTTCAAATTGAATTTTATCACAGATTTGTTCTTTGTTATGTGAGATCAATTACAGTGAATGTATACCTTTTTTCCTGAAATATATAGATTTTTTTTTTCAAAATCGATGTACATGTTCATTCCGTAGTATGGAAACCAGGATATAAGTTTCAGTAAAAGTTCAATGTGTATTAAGGCTCAGCTTTTAGCAACAGTCAAGTTTTAGTGTCAACATTCAAAATCAGAGTGGAGGTGTTTGAATGTGACTCAAGTGTGAAATTCAGGTGAAGGTCTCAGACAATCATATACCCACCAAGGACTATCTTTAGACCAAACACAGTGGGTCTATGTATTGCAATTGCTAAGAAGTGGACATTATCCCAAAACATGAAACAATTCACTAAAGCATGAAATTGCGATCAAGGTCGAAAGGCAGGTGTCATTTCGACATGTACCCATTAAGAACAATCTATTGACAAATATGGTGGGTCTAGGTATTACATGCTGAGAAATGGGCATAATCTCGAACATTTGACAAAGTCAACCAAGCATGAAATTGAAGTCAAGTCCAGAGATAAGTGTCAGACTGCTATATGATTACTAATAATTATCTATTGACAAGGCATGGTAGGCTTAGGTACTATAGTTGAAATGGACTTAATCACGAAATGTTACGGAGGTCACTCAACCATGAACTTGAGGTCAAGGTCAAAAGGCAGGTGCCAGACTGACATGTTCCGACCAAGAACTATCTATTGATTAAATGTGGTGGGTCTAGGTATTATAGTTGCTAAGAAATTGATTTAACCATGAAAATGTGACAATCTGGATTTTAGATGACCACAACTGACAAAGCGCTTCTAGATAAGATCTTTAAGGAATTATTCTACAGTGTCCAGCACTTCTAGATGAGATGTGTAAAGAATTCTTCCAATGTCCAATGTTAAAAATGTTAAACTTAGTTCAGCTGTGGCAGCTAGCTTGGATTCCGATCGGCACGAAAACATAACGTGTGTAGCAGACATTTATCCAAGGATCTATGTGCAACAAAAACATTTCAATTGGCTTAGTATTTTCCTACAAGAAGACCTTTGTACAAATTTCCCCATAGGGTCCAAAGTAAAACTAATCATGCTGTGGCGACCTTCTTGAATTTCAGATCGGCATAAAAAAAACATAACTTTTATAGAGACTCATCTAATGCTTGTTCATACATAAACAATATTTCAATTGTCTTGGTAGTTTCTGACAAGAAGACTTTTGCACAAATTTCCCATAGCCTTCAATGTTAAATAAAGGCTGTCTGTTGGCAGCCATATTGAATTTCCGATCGGCACAAAAAACATAAAATTTGTACAGGTTCATCCAATGCTTGTTCTTACATAAAAATATTGCAATTGTCTTGGTAGTTTCTGACAGAAAGACATTTGTACAAATTTCCCCATAGGAACCAATGTTAAACTAAGTACAGTTGTGGCAACAATCTTGAATTTCCCCTGGTAGCCATATTAAATATCCAATCGGAACAAAAAACATACTTCTTGTACAGAACCATCCAATTAACATTTCTGCCAAGTTTGGTTGAATTTTGACTGTTAGTTTCAAAGAAGAAGATGAAAATATTAAATGTGGACGGACGACGGAATAATCATTCCGGTAGCTAGGACCATTCCACTTTTTGTGTTAGACGCAAATCTGTGGCAAAAGGTATGACATAAAACAATTATTATAACATTATTAAATGGGTGTTTTGATATTGAACTTACATTGTCTGAATATATAATCGTATTGGGTCGAGTGTAGCTGTATTACATAGTAACATCCCCACTACACCGTTCAAGGACATAATACAATATAAGCCGTACGAGACTATAACCCACGATGTTTTACAGGGGCAGAAGACCCATTCAATAATACCTCTATTCGCAAATGTGCTGACACAAATCTTGAAGAGCAAATTCTAAATTAGGAACGTGTAAGGCTGCCACGTTTGGTCAATACATTCTCTAAAAGATCAAGATGTGAATGTCCGAAGTACTCCTAGAGATTGTAATTAATCATAAAACTGCGCTAACTTTCAACAGTTATGACTTCCGAATAATTCAAAACCAAGACCCTTCCTATAAAATGTAGGATGTCATTTAAGAGCAATATTTATGAGTTGACACCTTTAGTGGTTATATTTAATTCAAGTGAATTATAAATGGGTTAATTGTAGTTATTGCAACTACATGTATTAGTACTTTTATCACGACAGTTATAACTATGGCATTCTCTCTAAATTACTGATCCTTAATGATTATGCTGTAAAAAAAAGTGTGGAAAAAATTCCCCATGGAATCAGTTTTAAAATTTTGATCCAACGCAAAAAATGCTTGCATTTTACTTGATTTTAGTTGCAATGAAGGCTTTTGTCCAGTATTGACGCCCATGTACAATAACTTGCAATTAAATTAATGTTATTTACCATATAACTATACTAAATAAGTAGTATATTTTACTGTTTGATATAATGCTAAAAATGGAGAAATTGCTTTGCGGGCTGATATTAAAAAAGAACAAATATTTATTGAAGATTTGCTTTGGAGGCTGACATTAAAACTTATCACATATTTTATTGAAATAACCTCGCTTTTTCATATGTAATAAAAGCATAATTTGATGAATGTTATTTGCCCCTCGGGCAATAACATCATACGTCGTAATATAACATGTTATCTGCCCTCTCCTGAGGCTCACTGACGTCACTTCCGCTCAGCTTTAAATAATCGTCTTATCATTATTTATGGTGAATTATCCTTTCATAAATGTTCTAAGCAGTTTCAAATAAGGGCTTATAAAATCTATTTGTAGATCTCGGGAAAGACACAAGAACAGAAGTTGTATTCATTTGTTTGACTCTATACTCTAAGTGAAAGAAATAACACTGTTAAAATAAAGGGTAGCATTGTGAATTTGCACATTATATTCTGGGATTTCAAAAACCTGATAAACTTGTTTGAAGATTGGAAAATCTAATTCAACAGTAGTGACAAAATATGTGATAAATAGATTAATACATTTTTTTTCATATGTCCATGTTGTCAGCCCTTTTTTATTACCTAATAGTATATTAATTACCTTTCTATTGGGCATATTTTAGTTTTAACCATATTTCACTTTAAATTTGTCTATCATGCAATTGAAAATGTTTTATTGTCCGGTGTAGCGTTCTATTTCCCGTGACCTTTTGACCAGCTTTGTGATTGGTAAATTACATCTATCGGGTAATAGAACGATGTTCTATTGCCCGCAACTTTTTAACATTTTAAATATCTGTATATTGTTATCATTTAATTTCTTTATGCTTATCCCTCTAGCCAACAATTTTGAAAATACAAAAATGTGCACCCCAAAACTACTATTAGGTAATAAAACAGTTATTGAATTTGTAGCCAGGCAATATACCAGACAATTTTCCGCTAGTACTGGGAAGCCGTTGGCTTCGGCCAATAGAACACTAAGCTGTTCCCAGTACCTTGGGCAAAAACTATTCTGGTCTATTGCATGGCTACACATTAAATAATTGTATAAAACACATGCAAAATTGGCGTTATTTCAATTTAATGATATGTGATAAGAAAAATTTTTAACTGCTTCCGAGATATATATGATAGAAAGATCATGACATGACATTTTTCATATCAGATACATTATCAGCCCTCGGTCTTGATATCAACCCTCGAGCTAAAGCTGTCAGGTTGACATGAAAACCTAGGGCTGATAATGTATCTGATATATTGATAAATGACGAAATGACGGATTTTTATATATTGCAAACTTTAAATCGTTAATAGAATTCACCTCGCTTATTCGAAAAATGCTTCTTACCTGAGTCGCCGAATGTGGAAGCAGGTTTAAGTGTCGGGTCACTCTGTCCATCCGCCTGTCTGTTGTACCGTCTGTCCGTCACACAATAGGGTACCTATTTTGTATAATAAAGATGTGCACCTCCCGTTTTGGAGTGATTTGAGAAACATTTCCAATTTATCATTCGTTGAACTTATTCATGTTTATGCACATTTGGTACGAAGGAACTCCAAGACCTTTAACCTGGCATTTACGAAATTTTTCACATTTATTCTGATTTTATTGTAAATCTGCACCACCCTTTTTTGGGTGATTTAATAAATTTAAACTGTATTTTTGCTGATTAGATCAATATAGAATAACCTGCTACATTCAAAGATAAAACTTACAATGGTAGATAAATAAGTCTTATTGAAACTGAGAATATCACAGGCTAAAAATTCTCTTGTGTGCATGCAACGCAGGTCCAGAAATCTAACTGGTCTTGTCAATAATAGGTAAGTTAGGATATGGAGGATAAGTTCTTGAAACATTCATCAACGTGCCAAGCGGCTTTATTTGTTTACAATTACAAGATTGTAAAATAAGGTTTTCAAATGTGTTCCACTTTTAGTTCTAGAAGAGGCAGCTGCTTAATTTTTTGTCAGAAGACAAAATAAAAATAACATAAAAAGTAATAATACTATTAATATAAGTAAGTAATAGGTTTTAAAACTGCCATACACGTATAATTCTTGGGAAATCATTTATCACTTTGTTCGATTATTAACGAATCTGTTGGAACTCCTGTATTACTTTCCTTAAAATAGATGTGAACTGTCAGTGTAATAAATCTTTTACCAGTACGGTCGTACTGTCACAATTAACTCCGGTCAATTAACATACTGCCAATCCACACGTACAAGTATCTACATGTACTTAATGTTTAATCGTATTGTGCATTGATTAATTGACCTACTGCTGTGAAGTATTTGAAGAAACTGGTAAGCACAGATCGGTACAAGACGAGGATATATGTGTATATCAAGGTAAGTGACTATATATTCCTCATAAATATTTTAATCTATATATACAAATTTCATACTGCATCATATTCATGATATTTTTTTATTATAAAATTAGTTGATCATCATATCCAAACTTTGCATTTAGAAAATAAAAGTTTTAAATTTGAACAGAAATGTAAACGTGTAGTCTTAATCGTTTGTAACTTTATTGTTATAAACCTAGTTGTGTATTTTTATTATTGCCATATACCCATTTTATATGTCTGCATTTCTTTGAGCCCTATGGGCGACATTTTTGCAAATACTATCATTATCAACCGTATGTGATGCTCTCATTACTTTTTTCGCGTTCATCATCACTCAAATTTCACCTCAGTGGGTAGATCCTTAATTTTTTGTCGCATCTTTAATTTTGGTTTAAGGTTTCCTCCGAATATGATAAGGTCGGGGAGGGTGTATTTTCGGGAGAGAACTTTAAAAATAACAAATATTCCTTGTCATTTGAATACATTAAGCTCCTTCATTTCTCCGGTCCTTTTCAAATTTGATTCAAAATTTAATCTCAAGTGGTTTAGTTAGCACTAAAATCTGAAAGACAGGTCTTTTTTATAAAAAGAGGAAACATCTTCAGTTTTTGTTTTTCGGATTAGTGCGATGAGCAGAAGAAGCTCAAATAATTCCTCTTTTTTAATTCCAGTAATAACTTTTAGTGACTGAATTCAGTCACCATCACATTTTAAACAATTTTATGATAAGTTTTTTTTTTCTCGAATTTACTTCTGAGTGAATGAATTCAGTCACCATCCTATTTCAAACGATTGTATGATAACAAGTTTTTCTTTTCGAATTTAATTCTGAGTAACTGAATTCAGTCATCATCATATTTTAAACAATTCTATGATAAGTTTTTCTTTTTGAATTGAATTCTGAGTGATTGAATTGAGTCACCATCATATTTTAAACAATTTTATAAAAACAAGTTTTACTTTTCGAATTTAATTCTGATTGAATGAATTCAGTCACTTATCTTGAATTCCTTTGTATAGAGGTGGACTAAATTCAGTCAATATCTTTAAAAATTTTGTATATTTTTTTATATCGTTACATTAAACATTTTGAAAATAGTGATTTTTTTTCCTGAAATTTAATCTGAATGACTGAATTCATTCACCATTTACCATGGCTTCCCTTGTCCAAACATTTAATTCTTGTTAATTTCTTAGTACAATGAATTTTATTTTAGATAATGACAGAATTCAGTCAGCATCTTGCTTTGACGATTTTTATTCATTATTATTTTTTTGTATTGGATGTCTTATCCCATTATTTTGTAAAATAATTTTTGGATGTACAATTCAAATATACAAAATAAATTAATAAGTAAATTAAATGGACAAGTTGCAGTGGAATGTGTTAAATGAATAAATACAATAGTACAAAAAAAGAACTACAAGTGATTCACCTTTAATATAATTATAGTATACATATAGTATGTTTATGAATAGTATTTTATTATGTTATTAATATTCTATTATTATTATTTTTTAAGTCAATCCTAGTTTCTTTTGAGAGCTAAATGTCGTTCTTAAATAAAGAACATAGTAGTGAACTAGTCTTCTTAATTATAAAATTATCTTCTGATGACATCACACATAACAATTCTGATTTATTTGACAAATCATTGAAATTTGTATTCACCTTTTTGATATCATTGATAATTTGGGTTCTCTTGTTTTCTAAAACAGGACACTGAATAAGAAAATGGGTTTCATCTTCAGTGTTACATAATTTACAAATTATATCTTCTGTTTTTTCTCCTATGTATCTTCCTTTTTCGATTTCTAGATTATGAGCACTTACTCTGAATTTAATAAGTACTCGCCTTTCTTCCTCATTTAGTTTTTGTAAATATTTTTCTAAGGAAATATTATCTTTAAATAGTCTGTAAGTTCTTAATTTATTACCCCCCTGTTTATTATTTCTGTCATCAAAAATTTCAGATCTCCATAGCAAATTATATTTGTATCTTAATTTGCTGTAGATTTAAAATTTCAAATCAATTTTCGTGTTTTGAATCTTTTTAACATCTATATTGAGGTACTAGAAAATGGACAAGTTGCAGTGGAAGGTGTTATATGATTTCTGTTATAATACTACTTTTTTTAAAGAAACAAATATAAGTTTCTAACTTGTCATATGCTCATTTTTACTTTCATTAATTTTTTATTGAAATTTAGTTGATAAATTTGTTGCCGTATCCAAAATAGCCTCTCTGCGACTTACCGTCATACTAATTAGATAAAAAGTTTCAATTTCCCATAAAAAACCCCCACAAAATTCAGCTTTTCAACCAATTTAAGGATAATACTTAGTCAAATTAAGAGTCTGCGATATAATAAAAAAGTATTCACTTGACATATTTGTCCCCAGGTAATCGTTTATCGTCCTAGGACGGCGCATGCGCAGTTAGCAGAGAAGATTATTATAATATTTGGTTTTGTCGCGAGAACAACGCACGCGCAGTTGAATAAATCGGACCAGAGATTTGACAAATGAATACTAGTAAAGCAGATATTATGACTGGTCAGACCAGAGATTTCAACCTGTTCTAATCTCTGCTTTCAAATCTCTGGTTGACCAGTCGCAGTCTAGCTGTTCTTATCTCTGGTATATTTTTCCTAGAGCAGATATTTGAACCAGAGATTAAGTTAACTAGAGGTGATGTTTTAATTGAGCCGTTCTGTATGCATGAGGGAGGCACTCCTTACTTTTAATAAACACCTATCCTAGCACTCCGTAGATGTTTCCTCGTTAGTGTTTCAATCGAATTTTGGAGTACTCTCACAATTTTAAATCCTATTTGCAGTACCTGTTTTAAGGACCTGTTGTTGGATGATATCTTTTGAAATTTCCCAAGTACGGCGTTTAACAAAAGGGAAGAGCCTTAAAAACGTTTGGTCAAATAATTGATTCAACCGTCAGTACAGGTCTGGCAAAATTTTAACAATTACAAATATGCGTAATAAATGAAAGCTCGTTTTGATACGAATAATTCTGTAGATATCAAAAAGTATTTGTCTTGTAGATTTAACAAGAAAATTAAAAAAGTAGAAAAATATTTTTAAAAAGAATAATAAAATGTAAAATTTTGAAAAAAAATCGAAAATAAAATAAAGTCTAATTACTCGCAGTTAATTAAAACAAATACTCGGCAATATTCTAATTTACACAGATGTACGATAACCTTGTTACCGAAAATTTTGAAAGTCTTGGTAAAAATGTATGTGAACAGTTTTGGTTATTATATGAAGGATTATAAATTCTCTTGTCTGATGGTTTGGTTTCTATTTTAATACTGATACCGCTTCAATGTACAAGCCAAATGTGTAAGACTCCTCAGATTTTGTTGTTAGAAGGTATGTGAATTTGCCTGCTTTAACGATGTTACTCTGGTGAGAAACTGAGGATTACCTGACATCAGAGGAGGAATAGAGACTAGTACAATGGTATGTTCTATGTGATATCCACAAAAATATTATTTTCATAACTTATTACATTCCAATATTGGTGTGAGAAAGACTTACAACAAAATTTTGAAACATGTTATTGGCCTCGAATCAATACTACATGACATGCCATTGGCTTTTATAGTATTTTTTACATTTCTATTTTTTTCGCGTATTTAGCAGCGCAACGGTATTATGCCGTCGGTGGCTTGTGATGTCGCGCGAAAATTTTCAGAAAATTATCCGTCGTTGATCAGCAGAAAGAGAAAGACTATTCGAATCAATGGAAAATTGTCAAAAGTTAACATTTGTAACAAAGAAATGCGCCTTATTTATTTAAATATGACTTAGTTAAACTTTCAAAATAAAATTAAGAGTAACATACACAAAAAATTATCCTATCTGAAGTACATTGAAATAATGTTCATATATCACAGGTCATAACGTAGAATTACTGTTCGTTTGAGAAGGTCAGTAGCTGTAATAAACGTTTCTGCCGACCTCTATTTACTGTATTTTTTAAAACTATTATTATCATTATTTTATTATGCAACCGTTAGCTTCATTTTAACTAATTTTATTTTTCGGTAATCTTAAGCTAATGTTAAGATTTTAATCATATTGATAAAAATTTAATTTACAGTTTCATATTTTATTCTCCTTACCATTCTATTACAATTTTTTGGTTTTTGGTTTTAGTATCAATAACATTTTATTATTTTTCATTACAAAAGAAAGAAAGAAAAATGGTGGTAAATTGATTCAATCGAAATCATTCAAAGAACTGAACACAAGTAATTCTTATATGACTGACAAATACATGTATCTAGAATCAATACTACGCTTACGATATCTTTGTTTAGAGTTAAGATTATATTCCGTTCATTTTGTATGTTTATTTATGATCATTCTTGAGTTTTACATGTTTTACTCAGTACATTTTCTAAGCCGCGAATTTATGAATGGCAACATCTTATGGGAACTACAAATATGACGTAACGTCAAACAACGTTTTTTTTTCGAGGAGAAGATAACTCTAACATCATGACAATTATTGCAAAATGGTTTAAAAGTATTTTTTCTTTCTTAAGAGGCCGATGACTTATATTTTTTAAATCTACTTCTTCCATGCCAACAAAATTCCTAACTTCAGAATTTTCTATTATGAAAAGGATACGACTTATTTATTGGCGGGAAATTGAATATTGTACTTTTTCCAAATTAGCGCCAAGAACAATATTAAATCAAAAACAAAATCTTGCAATATAAGAAATTCTGGAAATTTTGGTATCAAAATGTAAAATCTGTGTTGTCTTTAATAATTCTCTGAAAATTACACCTTATTTTTAATGATTTCTTAAAAAGAGAAAGGTTCGAGACATAAAAACAAGAAAATGAGTCCGGTGATCTCATGTTTATAAAATCTCACTTTGATCAGTCTTACTTGAAATACCTTAGGGTCGCTTTTAAAGAAATTCATAATGTCAGAAGTATTTGTCTTTAAGAAGGAGATTTAAACAGTTTTACCCCACCAGTGTCAAGTGCCTGTACCACGTCAGACTATCCTCAGTCTCTGCTGTGTCAATGTATATGTTTTATACTCTTTCATATAATTTTCGTGTCCAGGGTTTTGTCTATTGGGTAGAGTTGATAGATAGGTTGTCATTGTTGACATTTTCTGTTATAAATTTCTTCCTTATTCCATGTTAGTGATGTTGCAGACAAGAGTAACCAGAAATAAACCACTACCAACACTACTGCTAGTTCTATATGTGAATCTATGCAATTTTGGATGACCCATAATTTTCACGTACACTATCCTTACGTTACTAGCAACACTATCGCTAGTTACAGCACCTGAAGAGCCTTTTAGAATCGTCAAGATTGATTGTATTGGATCTCTGCTGGATATTTAAATTGATGATTGTTCGTAGAACTCACAAACTATACGATACTAACACAGGATTACAGTACGTCATCAAAAATGGTTTATCGTTTTCAAAAATTAATCAGGCGTGACGGGAAAATATCGTGTTTTGCTATAATGACAAAGCGATACATATATATTTTAGAAAATTATTTCCTTAAACAGGACCAGGAAGTCATTTTTAAATTAGTTGTAATTGTGATACAATGAGATTTTTATTGAATCTTCTAAGAAGGCGTTTTAGAAAGGTATAGTACAATTGTTGTCAATTTAAAAAAAAAACAACGCTTCATTTTTGTATACGACATTGAATTGTTTGCTGAAGAACAATGTAACATCTATCAAACATTATAATTTGTAGGCGTATAGTAGAGCGACAGTATCCAAAATGCAGCTACGAGATCCTTAGCTTGTTTTACAGTGATAACGAGCCCATTATGACCTTGCTTTCTAAATTATGTACAGTCTAGTCTAATTTTGCATTTCTAGTAAGCGGTCAACTTGTTGGTAATCATAATTTATTGGTGTGTATAATAAGCCTTCTATATTAGAGTGTCAGGATAGATAAGGAGGTGGTTTAATCCCACCAATGTTCAGTGTCTTTACAAAGTCAGACTACGATGACTCTGTTGTATTTATGTTTATGTTTGTGTTTTGTGCTTGTGGATGTATTTTGGTCCGGAGTTATGTCTGTTGGTTTGCTTTGATTAAGTAATATGTCATTGTTGACCATTCCTGTTGTTTGTTTAAATTTCACAAAAAATGACAAAAAAAGAGAGAAATGATTGTCTTAATGGTAGTATTAAAAATGAACACTGATTTCTTTTAATAAATGAATCAAAATACGTTCAAGCAACAGTATTATTCGTTTAGACGTTGAGATAGTGGCAAACTCATCAGACCTGGAAAAGATTAAAGAACTAGCTTGATCAACCTTGGATTGAAACCTTAGATTTATTCTTATTAAAATGGGACAAATATACCTAACGAGCAAATCAAAAAACGCAATCCACTGGACAGAAAAATCCGGGAAGACAAATGAACAACCACAAGCACAACAAATAACACTGAAAACTAAAAACCAATGAACAACACAAACTCCTATAAAAACCAGAAGTGAACTCAGATGCTCCGGAAGGGTTAGCAGTTCCTTCTCTGTATACGTCACCCGTTTAACATTTAAGTCATTCCGGTGGACGTCACAAATCAGTGGAGGTATAATAAATGTTACGACAGTGGGAACAGGTCCGACATCATCTGGGATATTGGAACACTGTAATGGTCAATCACCTAGCTGTTTCTTGATGAAAAATATAAAACAATATAATGCCTAACCATGCTAAAATAAACATAGAATATGACATCAAGGAATTATTTATTACATTAGACATGCCTTACCTATTTTATTCCAAATAGAATGATATTTAGATATATATGGCATTATTATATGTTATATGTTACGAAATAAGGCAAAAGTTATTTTTGTTATACTTTTGCTGTCTTTTTAAGAAATAAATGTTTATATTTCTCATTTTCTTCTTGGATACATACATAGATACATCTTTGAGGACAAAAATTAAAAATATACTTGAAAGTTAACAAGAGGTGCCTTCCAGACCCTATTTCTGATACTCAGTCAATGTAGCAATATTAGATGTTGCTTTTTTACTGCAAATGTTGTGTCAGAGAAAATATTTGCTGCTATGTTTTTTTTTACTGCATAAACGTTTTACATGTTGTCACAGACATTTTGTTGTATCAAACATCTGTTTTAACTTTCTTGCGTGTATTCGACTCCGATCTTAATCGACAAGGATTGCCAATTTTCTACCGCAGGTCGGTGGTTCTCTCCGGGTACTCCGGCTTTCTCCACCAATAAAACTGGCCGCCACGGAATAGCCAAATGTGCTGAAAACGACGTAAAACTAAAAAAAAAAACAAACAAACAATCTTTTTTCATCTGTTTTCACTTGGAAATTAATTACTTGTACTAGATTAATAGTAAATTATGCAGAGTAATTGTTGAAACGTGCATGCATTTCACGGGTCTAAAGGCAGCACTTCGTAATAATCTGAAAACCGATTTCCGTCTCCGTAAAGATATTCACTCTGCATACTGCAAATTCTAACAATCATGTAGTGCATGTAGCTTTATTTAATATTATTTAATATGAATCCATTGAATGACATTGTTTATAATTATTCAACAAACTATTAACCGGAATACAATAGAGAATGGAAACATGGAATGTGCCAAAGAGACAACAACTCGACCAAAGAGCAGAACACAGCTCGATGTTTGCTTGAATTTCAACATTTAAATTTTATTCTTACTTCGTCATTTTTATTTTCTAATAGATTCGATGTTTTTTTGCTGGAATAATCATATTAGCTGGTATAATATGTATAACCAACCTGCAGTTTTATTACCTCATGAAACGATTGCTGAATACAAAACTTACAAATAAATTCCAAAATAAAGAGAATTTCAAATGGATACCCCAAAAGAAGCCTGTTTGGAGCAAAGGGAATTCTGGACAATGTGAATGGCCGCCTCAATATCTACGTAAGTGTGCATCACTAATAAAATTATGAGTCCTCTCTAATGAATGAAAAAAAGGAGTTCAACTGTTAGACAAGACTTTATAGATGATGTTTTGTCACTTAATAATCCTACAGTACGGTTCAATTAAAATATCACCTCAGGTTAACGTCATGTTAACATAACCTCTGGTTCAAATCTCTGCCCGAGGACCAAAAAAACCAGAGATTAGAACAGTTAGGACCGGTCCTTCGACTGGTCATCTAAAGATTTGAAAGCAGAGACTAGGACATGTCCAAATCTCTGGATTGACCAGTCATAATTCTGTTTTTTTGTTTTTATTTTTCAAATCTCTGGTCCGATTTATACAACTGAAATCGCGCTGTCTCTCGACAAAAGAGATTTGAATAATTGTCTCCGCTAAATGCGCATGCGCCGTACTAGGACGAAAAACGATTACTAAGGATAAATTGAATGCTATTATTCTATTATTATTGGTTAATTATGTTAAAATAATATTCCGTTAAAAAATGACAAAATATTTATGTTGATATATTTGGTTTCAATTTGAATTAAGTTCTAATGTACACAAAATTATTCCTATTGTCATAAAACTGTTATAAATTCTCGATGAAACCATTCTAAGAAAATAGAAATTTTAAGTTTTTAATATAAGATAAAATAAATGTATAACATTTTATTTGAAGTCAATACTGAAACTTATATTTTTACTTTAAAAACTACTTCACGTACAACCAAAATCTCGTTATTCTTATATCCTTAGACTACTATAACACAAATGTTTTATAGTAGTCTCATTTATTCCCACTATTTCCTTTAAATTGTTGAAAGGCTAAATTTGTGTTTTTCCACCGTGACATTCATTTTTTTTGCCTAACAAGTATAACGGTAAGTCGCAGAGAAACTTTTTAAGATACCGTATGAAATTTTCTGAACAACATTCATGTAAAAACTTAATAAAAGTATAACATAAGTATATTTCAAGTGTGAAACTTGTATTTCTAATTTAAAATGTTTCGGTTTGATGCTTCTGATGAGAGGTAACTCCTTGAAATGCGTCGTATACAGCATAGAATAAATTTACTATATCTAATATTAGAATCTTTGGATGTTAATTTAATTTTGTGTTTTTTTACCTTGAAATTATTTTTTTTTTCATCTTACAAGTATTACGGTAAGTCGCAGAAAAACGTTTTCAGATACCGTATAATTTTTTTAACTACATTCATGTTAAAACTTCATATAAGTTTAAATAAGCATATATCAAGTCTGAAACTTGAATTTTGACATTTGTCTTATATCGCACACTATTTTAGGGCTTAATTTGTCGAAGTAAAGAACTTAAAATTGGTTGAAAAGCTAAATTTTGTGCTTTTTTTACTGTGAAATTCAACTTTTTCATCTAACAAGTATTACGGTAAATCGCAGAGAGGCTTTTTTTTCGATACCGTACCAAATTTATCAACTAAATTTCTATAAAAAATTAATGAATGTAGAAAAATAACAAGGTTTGTATTTTTTACTTTAAAAACATTAGAATTATAACAAAAATCACATGTCTCTTCTATCGCAGAAGCTTATATTGCTAAATTTAACTAATTGTCAAGTTTGGTCAGTAATATCAGTAGCTTTGGATTGTTATTTTTTAACTAATTATAAACCTGAAAGTGTTTGAAAAGATAAATTGTGTGTTGTTTCGCTGTAAAATTGAATTCTTTTTATCAAACAAGTATTACAGTAAGTTGCAAAACAGCTTTTAAAGGTATCGTATGAATTTTTTTTAGCTAAATTCGTTTAAAAAAGTCCTAAAGGTAAAAAAATATGTACCCATCAAGTTTTAAAACTGGGGTTTTCACTTTTAATTACGCATCTAGCAAAAATCACTTTTGATAGAATTGTATTTGATTAATTATCAACCTAAAATAGGTTGAAAAAAGTAAATTTTGTGATTTTTTACTGTGAAATTGAAATTTTGTTCATCAAAAAAGTACTACGGTAAGTCTCAGAGAAGCCTATTAAGATACCATAAGAAATGTATGAACTAAATTCATTTCAAAACTTCCAAACAAACATAAGATACGGATATGTCCTTAGGTATATTTTTCCTTTTTGAAAATTGTATTATTTAGTTTGTTTTTGTTCGTTTAGTTGGGGTTTAACGCCGTTTTCAGCACATTTTGGCCATTTCGCGGAGGCCAGTTTTTATTGGTGGAGGAAGCCGGAGTACCCGGAGAGAACCACCGACCTTCGGTAGGAAAATTGGCAATCCTTGTCAATTAAGGTCGGAGTCGAACACACCCCGCCACAGGTAAAATTCGAACTCACAACCCCAGCGTTGACAGGCTAGTGATCAGTAGTAGTCATGACGTGTATTATTTAGAAAAACAATAACAGTATAAAAACTCACATTTAACATAAATCACATAATCTGATATGGCTAAATTTGACTGGGACTCATTTTAAACATGTTTTTTTCTATTTTCACTGTGAAATTGAACTTTTTGTGATCTAACAAGTATAACTGTAAATGGCAGAGAAACTTTCTTAGATACTGTATCAAAACTATGAACTAAAGTCATGTGAAAAATTCCTATAAGTTTGAAACTTCTACATGTATTTTCACATTACGGATGATCGCTTGTCTAATAGGAAATAAATAGGATTTGAAATAGGTCTTTTAGTTTGAGAGAACATGTGAATAGTAAACAAATAAGCAAGGAAAAAAGATAGGTTCATTTGCTCATTTTAGAGTTATAAAGCCTTGAAAATTTGCAGGAAATAGGTTTTCTCAGGATTTTTCATTGTGTTTGAATTGGCAACTTCTTCTCTTAAAAATGTATGAAAAAATAAAAAGGATTTCATAAATTTTGTCTAATACCATTTTAAGGTATATATGATTGAATGTAAAAGAAAAATTGTGGATTCATTGGCAAAAAATTTAATGTTTAAGAAATGGATAAAACCCGAGAATTCCGAAAATCTGACAAAAAGACCAAAACCAGCGAGCATCCTTAAAATACACTTTTGTCTTATATTTTTGGATACCGTAAGTGGTAACAAATTTATCAACTAAATTTCTATCAAGATTTAGCTAAATTTAGCCATATAAAATTGTGCGAAATAAGATAAATATGATTTTTATCATATTTCGCACAATTTTATATGGCTAAATTTAGCTAATGATCATCCTCAAAATGTTCGAAAAGCTAAGTTTTGTGGTTTTTTTTTCACTCTGAAATTTAAATTTATTTTTTTTATTAAACAACCACTACGGCAGAGAAGCATTTTTAGATATCGTATCAAATGTATGAACAAAATTCATGTGAAAAATTCCTAACAGCATAAAATAAGTACATGTCGAGTTTGAAACTTGCATTTTCACATTAAAAAAATACTTCTTTTATAGTACTTTTGTCTTATATTGCATCCTCTGATAGGGCTTAATTTTACTCAGTATGAACCTAATATTCTGTATTCTTTCACTGTGAAATTTAAATTTTGTCATCTAAAATGTATTACGGTAAGTCTCAGAGAAGCTTTATTAAGATACCGTATCAAATGTATGAATTAAATTCATGTCAGAACTTTATAAAGGTATAACATAAGCCTATGTCAGGTTTGAAAGGTCATATTTTTACTTTAAAAAAAATATGAATAAAAGAAATCACATTTATCTTATATCACACAATCTGATAGGGAAACATATCTTAAGAAGACCGAAAATAGTAGTCCCAATATAATAACCAAAAAAAAAAAAAAAAATAAATAATTGAAAAAAAATCAAATATTGAATAAATATATATTTTTTAAATGCAAATTTGTATTCCCTAAGTGTGATATAGTGATAAATAAAAACAATGAAAAATTAAAGATAAAGATTACATTTAAAAGAAAATATATATACTGAAATACGAACAATTTTGTGAAATAAACGATGATGTTACTTTATTTAACATGAAACATGTTAGCAAAATCAGCTGAAAGTCTTGGAACCAAATTATTTGTTTCGATTTAGAATTTGATTGACGCATGCGCCGTCCTTACAACTAAAGCAGAGACTGATTTGGACATGAGGTCAAAAACGGTCACCAGAACAAGCTTATTGCGCATGCTCTGTTCTAAGGACGAAACCAGACGCGGTCATAGTCGTGATCCTAAGAACAGTAATTAGGACCATTTCTGTCCTAAAGTTAACCTTATGGAACGGTCATAATCTCTGTTTCAAATGTCAGCTTGAACGTGATGTGTTAAATGATCCGTACTGTAACTTTCAGGATTATCAACATCTCTTCTTTCCCAGTGAAACTGATATTAAAGACATTACAGTCACACCAAATTTCTTCTTCATATTTAGATTTGTATTGGTACATAGATAACAATGGGCGATTGAAAACAAAACATGATGATTTGATTTTCCGATTGTGAATTTCCCCTCTTAGCAGTAACATACGAGGGTAACCGTGAATGCGGTTTATACGGCGACTTTCTCGGCGGGAGATATTGCTGTCATAAGGACTTCTAAAACAGGGTTATGTTCAGTCTCTGTTTATTTCATCACTCCAAATATTTTACGGTCGTCATCACGAATTGATTGGTCGATGCGAAGTTTCTATCCCACGTATAAGAATAGATATTTAATATTAGATTTGACACCACAACAAACTTGACACTTCAATGGCTTTTACTCACTGGCAGTGTAACGGGTGCCGTTATCGGAGCATTTCTTGTTTACCCTTCCGGAGCTCGTGATGTCATAGGGCGCTTTAGTTTCTGAGCTGTCTTGTTCTATTTTTCTTTAGTTTATTATTTGTTTTCTATTCTTTAAGTTACATATGTATCCTTTTGTCATTTGTTTGTTGTGTTCCATTCTCATGTCTTCCTTGAATTTCGAAGTTACGGACATCTCTAACTGTTTTATCGCTTCACTGTTCTTTTTCCGATATCTAAAGAAAGATATATCTATCTCAATTAATCTCGTCTAAATATTTCCTAAATACTGTCACATGCATATTTTTATGGTAAATCTTATAAATCGAATATCCAAATTTATAACAGTTGACTTAACAAAATTAACAAAACATTAAATCACAAATGAGCGTATTATTAGTGTTTGCCGGTCATGAGTTTTAGGTATTCATATTTAAAGATTAGTTATATCGTTTATGAAATTGTCAAAATGAAAAAGAAATGTCATATATAATTGTTTTACGCATCACAGTTTGTATACAAACGGCCTTGACGATGTCTATTGTCAGCCACTTTCTTAACTGCAAAAACAGCGTGAATATCACATGTGAAATAATTCTGTTTTTCTAAGAATCCTTGATATCCCGGTATGGTAATTAAATACAGTAAGCGGCATTGAATCATTATAAATCAATATCATTTTAGATGTTCCATCTGTTGTTGAAACCTTGCATTGTGTGTTACATACTCACGCACTTTTATTTGACACACAAGAGGCATACAAGTAGAGTATATAAATATAATGGCGAGCCAAATATAAGTTACATGAAGAATGTGTAAAAACACAGTTTACCATATCAAATTCACCTCATCTATCTATTCCTGCATATACCTAAAACTGCGCACTCATCTGTTTTTCATCCATTTGTACTCAGTTTGCTATACAACACGTCAATGTCGTATTTTGGTGACAAAATCCGTCTTAGAATTCAGTTTTCTCCAAAACCATTGCAAATGGTGGAAGTGCGCAGTACTTTTCTGTTACGGGCAATATTCAGATTTCCCACATTAAATATTACTTATATCTGTATATATGTATATCTACAAATTTGCTGTGAATCACCCTTTCTACTTATTAAAAATTCTGTTGAAATATGAGAGCAAAGAAAGAATGGCGATTCAACCAAACTGATAGAAGAATATACGGTATATATTTCTTGAAACTGTCCAGTTCTCCAAAAAAAAGTTTATGAAATATTTAACACACTACATTTTGAATTTGAATTTCACCATGTGGATTACTTGAGTATTGTATGCATTAGCAGTATGCTTACCTGTTGATATTATCTCATTGTAATGGGGGGGGGGGGGGGGGGGGTGGCTTCGAACCAAAGTGGTTCATAGGTAATGCTTTATGTTGACTATCAATCCCCAAGTGAATTGCAAAGTTCACATTTTCCTTCATACCAAAAATTGGCTTCCTTGTCTAATTAAGACTTCCTATAGTACTGAAAGATCATCGTTGTTCCTGGAACTATACATGCACACTTGCAACTGGGATTATTTGTTCCTTTTTGATATTTGATTTTGGTTGCTGTCTTTTGTAGTGCGAGCTGTTTATCATCGTTAAAAATGAAATTACAGCAACAATTACCGGCATTATTTCATGTAATATTCATCAATATTCAATCTTACGGAATGATATCTCTTTATTAAGTGGATAAATCACAAATACAAGGATAATCATTTGCATAACTCGTTTTGGCCAGGAATATTTAAATTTTAGGCTGTGCAGTAGTACGTTGGTGACCCCTACAGTCCTGAAAGTGGATATACATTAAATTCTAACTTGCGTGACCAATCGAATTGCTCACTTTCTTTCAAAATAAATTATTGTGTTGTATTTAAAAAATTAAGGACTATCATTCAATGATATGTTATTTTCTTATTGCCTTTGTTCGATTCAAAATCTGTTCTAACATGCATGAAGTAATTTTCAATCATTTTCATATCCAATATTTGGTTGCAACAAACTTTACAACCACATTTGTTTGTATCTAATTTGGGTAAACACACAATTCACACAGAAACTATTTCGTTGAATCCAAATGTGAAATTACTCTTCATATATACAGGTAGTAATATTCTAACCATAACCAATTGTTATGAATTATAGAAATAATTGGGCATGACTAAAATTATCTTAACAAAAGGTTCAAGAGAATTGAGCCTGTATACCTCACCTGACAGTCCCACAACCAATCCATTTTATTTCAAGTGAAAATTGTAATGGTCCATCCATAGATGCTTCATACCAAGTATCTGTTAATTTGGCTATATGATTTCAGAGGAGAGGATACTTTGACCAATCAAAATAAGAATTCATCATGGCCGCCATATTAGCTGTCCGACCAGGACGATTTATGCAGACTTTATAAAGGTTCTTCTACAGATTATTCATACCAATTTACAGCTCATTGGGCTTTGTAGTTTCAGAATTTATTTTTTTTTTAATTTTGACCAATGAGAAATAAGAATTCATCATGGCGGCCTTATACGTTCTTTAACCATAACAAAATATGCAAACTTTATAAAGGTCCTTCCATAGATGCTTCATACCAAGTTTCAGTTCATCTGGTGTTGGTGTTTCAGAGCATAAGATTTTTAAAATTTGTCCAATCATAAATAAAAATTCATCATGGCAGCAATATTAGTTGACTGAAACGAAATATGCAAACTTTATAAAGGGTCCACAGATGCTTCATACCAAGTTACAGTTCAGTTGGCTTTTTTATACTGCTACAGTTTTTAGAAAATTTTTAAAATTTGTCCAATCATAAATAAGAATTCATCATGGCAGCAATATTAGTTGACTGAAACGAAATATGCAAACTTTATAAAGGGTCCACAGATGCTTCATACCAAGTTACAGTTCAGTTGGCTTTTTTATAAAGGAGGAGAAGATTTTTGAAATTTTTACCAATCAGAAATAGGAATTCATCGTGGCAGCCATATTAATTGTGCGACCGGACCGAAATATGCAAACTTTGAAAAGGGCTTTCCATAGATGCTTCATACCAACTTTCAGTTCATTTGGCCTAGGGGTTTCAGAGAAGAAGATCAAAATGTAAAAGTTTACAGAAAGACGGACGGACGCCAAGTGGTAATAAAAGCTCACATGACCCTTTGGGCCATTTAAGCTTAAAATGGATGTGAATTACTTGACCACAATACTGAAGAAGAAGTCAGATATCAGACATCTATTGTATACCTTGAAATAAATATAAAGAACACATAGAGTTGTGAGTTACTGAGAAACAGACCTTATCCCAAAGACTGCATGAAAATGAAGTTGAGGTCAGATGACCAAAATACCTGTTTGTAACAGTAAATTTAGTCCCGCAGCAAAATATGTTTCCCCGACTTTGTTTCCTAGTAAAGTAAGTCAGTGTTTTGAAAACGAGCCCATAATTAGTAATATATGTCCGCCATCAGTTTTTCTAACGTAGGAAAATTGTTTTTGGGATTAATCATGTTAATCGGAACGTCACAACAGTTACAAGTACAAATTAAGTTATACCGGTATGTTTTATTAGAAATTAGCACATTTTTGTTGTTCATATTTATAATTTATAATTGTGTCAGATATGAATAAAGGGCTTCGTTCAGCGCAGTATGATACAACTGCAACTATGTTGGTACCCTTAACCCCCTGTATCTAAAGAAATGTAAAAGATAGTAAACATTTGTTGACATACTACTTAAAGTACACATCAAGATGAATTAAAAGAAAAAATCTCAACTGAAATTGGATGAAAAATAAATAATTTATGTTTCCTCCAAATTGCTAATTTTTACCCCTCGTTTTTTAAAACAATACAAGATAGAAAAAAAATGTTGACTTGCTCAAGAAAGCATTCACCCAAGTGAATTAAAAGAACAAAATCCTCATTAAAACTGGATGAAAAATAAAAAAAACATACATATCAAGGCACATTGTCTTTTGTTCCTTTTAACCCTTTATATCTCAAAAACCGCTAAAGACAGAAGAAATCTGTCGCCATAATAATGGAAACACTATCAAGATGAAATAAAAAGAAAAATCCCCATTAAAATTGGATGAGAAAAAAAAATTGTAAGCATCCTGCAAAATGGCTAATTTTGGCATCATCGGCTACTTCTGCTATAATTATTTGTATATATAAAAAAGCATCCACAGCTGTTCGTGGATTCTATATGATATTTTTGGACCGGAAATATGATCAATGCATAAATATTCTTCAAGATCCGAGAAAAGACTGAGAATATAAAACGAGAAAATTTTCGTCTGCAGTGAGTTCATTTTTAGAATATTATTGACCAATTCATCGTCACAATCACCTTTTTCAAAATCAAAGTTCAGTTCCATAAAAAACTTGACTACAAGTAAACTTCAAGTTAATATAATCGCTGACCAAAAGCCTGAGATTAGAACAGCTAGGAGCAGTCTTGCTGCTGACGTACCAGAGATTTCGAATTATAGATTTAGATAGGTTCAAATTTCAGGTCCGACCGTCGTAAGCTCTACTTTGTTTTGTTTTGTTTTGTTTTTTTATCTCTGGTCAGATTTATTCAACTCTGCATGCGCCCTTCTATTGGGAAAAAACAGACATTTGTATAATCTTTCTGCTAAATGCGCATATACCGTCTTAGGCCGACAAAAAGATTACCTTGGATAAATAACATTTTAACATTTTGTTGTAATTTATTAATCATGTTAATATGAATAAATAAGTTCTACCTACAAAAATGAAAAATATTGCTATAGACTATATAAAAAAAAACAAAATAAAAAAAAATATTTTTCAAAAATTTATACTTCATAAAAGCTAACACATGGCTGAAGTGCAACAAACCAAACAACACACACGCGATTTGCACGTTATATATACATATCCTGTAACGTAAAGGAAAACTATATAAACGATGAACGAACAATGTAAGGACGATGCACAGACGATGTACGAGCGTAGGACGAACGCTGAACGCTGAACGAACGCTGTTTGGACAATCACCTTATATCATTTTCATCTAATAAGTATTGCAGCTATTTAAGATACCGTAACAAATATCAATATAAGTATAAAATCAGTATAGCTTTGAGACTTTTATTTTTACTCTAAAAACTGTAGCAGTATAAAAAATCAGCTTTGGCTTATATGGCTAAATTTGACAAAGTTTCATCCTAAAATATGTCAAAAAGGTATCTTTTGTTTTGTTTAAATTTAAAATTGATTTTTTTTTCAACAAATACAACGGTATGACTCAGATGACATCTTTTAGATACCGTTACAAATTTATGAACTAATGTCTTAACGAAAATAGGTATGAGTATAAAATAAGCCTATGTCAAGTTTGAAACTTGTAGTTGTACTTTAAAGACAGTAACAGTATAACAAAAATCATATATTATACCATCTGAATTTGCTAAATTTGACTAAGAATCAAGTTTTGTCTCAAGTAAAATTAAAATTTTGTTCCTCTAACATGTATGATGATAAGTCTTAGACATGCTTTTTAGGATACTGTAACGAATTTATGCATTAATTTCATGTAAAACAGTGTAAAATATAAACATAAGTTTGAAACCTGTACTGTTACTTTAAAAAACAGTAATAGTATAACAAAAAACAGTTTAATCTTATATAGCACCATTTGATATTAAATTTGATTAATTATCATCCCTTAACTGATAAAAAATAGTAGATTGGAACTCGACGATTTGCAGTGAGTAAAATCAAGTAAAGTTTCAAGTCCGGTGAGGTGTCAATTCAAGAAGGACGTGAAATCTTCATTTTCTGCATTATCAAATTTTAAAGCAAAACCAAGAAAGACAAATTCAATCAAGACAAGTAGCCTGATTAGTCTAGCAAACGTAAATTGCATACTGTTTCTGAAAAGAAATGAACGGGCTTTAACACTAGATTAACTACAGTGTAATAGATTTAGCGTTTACAAATAATAATGGCATATGCATTGGAAGAACAAATATTCATACCCGTTACTTAAAGAAAGGAATATGCGGATAACAACGTTTTTAAAATCGGGGTTTAAATTTTCTATAGAGCACCTGTCTTCATATTCTATCTAGTCATAAAAAAGCATTGAATGACCCACTTTTTCTAATTAGGCGGCCGACAGCCGTTAAACAGAACAGTCTTTGAAGTATACCAACTCGAAAACGTCCACAAATTCATGGCCAGAGGACATTATAAACCCCAAGGATGTACCTCGATAAAAAAGGTTGCAATAGTTGTTCCGTACAGAGACAGAGATCCACACTTCAAGATATTCCTGCATAATGTTATACCTTTGTTGATGAGACAAAATATAGAGTTTGCGTTATATATTATTGAACAGGTGAGTAAACTTATATTTTCTTTAAAGCATGGATTCCATCCAGTATTTATCGTAATTCCTTTATTTTTTTACCTTTTGTAATGACAACAATATATGTATGGCTGTAGTTTACCAAGACGTGTTATGACCATATAAAATAATATACACATATATTTTTCTTATACATGTGCAAAATAACCTTGAGGGTTATTTTCAACCACATGTAGATTTTTATCTTTATTTCATATTTTTATTTGTGACAATTTGGTAGTTAAAACAAGTGTAGCAGGGTACAAAATAACCCAGTCACTTTAAGACAATTTTGGGTTTGATAATAACAACAGATTATGATGAAACTACAACACCATTTTCAAAAATCTTGTAATGCATGATATAACAATCTCTTAGTGGCAATGATGTACGTTGTGCAGCGTATGATACATCCATTTTTGTAGAGGTCCACCGAGAATTAATAGTACGAAATTAAAATGAATACCAACTGTTGAACTTATGTTTTCTTCAATTTAAGATAGGGACTAGTATTTTGTCCTAGGTCCAACACATTTGACATTTTTTATAGAATATTGTATACAAAGGATATTTTCTTAAAGGTATTTTTTCAATTAAGTTTTAAACACTTTTCCAGTCACAAGAGCGACATTTTACATTGTGAGGATTTTCGATAGCATTGAATGCAATTGATTTCAATCAACTCATTTGAAAGAAATGGAAAACATACTATTGATTTTGATTGGTAAAATATTCAAGACTAAGGGATGTTACAGTATCACCATCTTGTTGGAAACTACAAGGCCAATTTTAATCAAAGATGCCAGGAATACTGTATAGGGGGTCCTCAATTAAAAATTCTCATTTCGATCTCATCAGCTAAGCCTTGATATGCAAAGAAAATTAACTAGAAAACTTCTATTGGAATCCCACAGTGATCTCCGCACATAAAATTAAAAAAAAATAATCTAAAATCTTTTTGCCATTGGCAGATGTTATATAATCATTCTATGAAGAAACTAAATAAATAAATCAAATTCTGGAAATTCGATCGCTCTAAGCCATTTTCACCTTTAAGATTTCGAGATTGAACAACTGTAGGGATAACACAACATCTCTGCAGTCGTATTGATATTCTAAAATGTGTAATTGCGTCAATGCCAGCGAATGCCGTAGACATAGAGCGACTTAAACGTATAAAAGGCAAAAGGCTAACACAACTAAAAAGGTTAAAAGTTAAAATGGTCCAAAGTTCCGGCCAATATGACCTCGTTCATGAGCGAGAAGAAATAAAAATATGTTGATACTTTTAAACTCAGAATCCTTACATGAGAAGCAAATAATGGTCATTGTTATAAGAAATTCTTAATATTTACCAGTTCAGCTAACATTTTTGTATTATATCGTATGACCTGTTTCGCAACTACATGCATTACGGCTCAATTAAACCATCACCTCAAGTTAACTTCAAGTTAATATAATCTCTAGATCAAATTGCTGGTATTGGACCAAAAACCAGAGATTAGAACAGCTAGGACCAGTCCTACGATCGGTCAACCAGATATTTGAAAGCAGAGATTAGGTCTGCTTTATAGATTTTTCTAATCTCTGGTCTGATTTATTCAACTGCGCAAGCGCTATTCTCGTGCCAAAACCAGATATTTGAATAATAAACGTCTCTGCTAAATGCAAATGCGCCGTCCTAGAACGACAAACGATTAACGGGGGATAAATAAAATGTTATTATATTTTATTATTATTGGTTAATCATGTTAAAATGAGTAAATAATATTCCGTGCAAAAATGATAAAATATTTATATTGATATATTTGGTTTCAATTTCACTAAGTTCTAATGTACGGAGCCCTGTTGGTCTCACAGAGATAACAAATTTTAATTTGAAAACTCCAGCGCTGATGATTTAAAGTCCAGCGCTATAGATTTAAAGTCCAACGCCGTAGATTTAAAGTCCAGTGCTGTAGATTTAAAGTCCAACACTAAAGATGTAAAGTCCAGCGCTGTAGATTTAAAGTCCAATACTAAAAATGTAAAGTCCAGCGCTGAAGAATTGATTAATGTCCAGTGTTAGAGATTTAAAGTCAAGTGCTTGAGATTTAAAGTCCAGCGCTGGAGATTCAAAGTGCAGCGCTGTAGATTCAAAGTCCAGCTCTGAAAAGAAAAGAAAAAATTTAAGTTTTGAACTATAAAATAAAATAAACGTATAAAAATTTCAAGTCAATACTGAAACTTATATTTTGGTTTTAAAAATATCTTTAGTCTTATATCGCACAATCTGGTAAGGCTAAATTTAACTATGCATCATCCTTACAATGTTTGAAAAGCTAAACTTTGCGTTTTTCCACTGTGAAATTGAATTTTTGTTTTTCTAACAAGTATAACGGTAAGTCACAGAGAAAATTTTTAATATAGCGTATGACATTTTATGACCTACATTCATGTCAAAACTTCATAAATGTATAAAATAAGCATAAGTCAAGTTTGAAACTTGTATTTCTGCTTTAAAAAAACACTATTTGACAGATTAGCAGCATTACAGATAGATCTGATATCAACAGTTACATTAGATCTGTTCATTCTGAACATTGTTTGAGTTCTAGGTCATATATTTACCAACATCTCAAAATATCCAATCATGATAAAAAAAATCCAAAAAATCCAACGTTTTGAATTGATATCTAAATAGGGTAATCAAATCAAGAAGAAATTTTTTCGAGGCAAGGCAAACACTTTTTGGCTACAAAATCTTCAAACGGCTTGCCCTCTTGGGTTGAATCACATATTATAGGACAGGGAAATATATCGCAAAGTCCTTCAGTTAAAATTATGGATAATATTCTGACATGATCCACTTGATATATCTATTTACCGTTAATGACCAACTTCAACTGGAAGAAGGAATGTTATTGGGAGGTACACTTGGATGAACATGTAAATCACCAACATAATCGTGTAACGTGCGAAACGTGTCCGTGTAACATGTGGATCGCGTGATTGTAACGTGTGAATTGGTGTGCGTGCAACGTGCGAATCGTGTGAATGTGGTCTGCGTGTAGTAACAAACTTGAGATTTGAATCGTGTAACGTTTATGAGATTTCATTGGTCAAGAAAGATTTTCAAACGTGTGGATTCAAATCAGAACATATTTCAAACTCGAATAAAAATATTGTTGGAACGAACTTTCACCGGTTTTAATATTTGAAGTTGTTGATATTAGTAATCCCCCCCTGAGATGGGCTCTCTGGTTGTAAAAGGAATGGATAAGAAATCTGATATAATTAAATATCTTATCTTGATAAAATCAAGTATACATGTATTTAATGAAAATAAATTATAATTTAAAACAATTTATTGAAAAAATATTCAAATTTATTCATTTTTAAAGTTACATTTTCAGATAAACTTCAATTTATATACTAGTAAAAAAAAAAAGAAACGTCACATGGTGATGTACTTCCAATGTACACAAGATTTCGTAGCGAGCTTAAGAATTGTTCCATCCTTCTCATTTTCACAGGGCACTGTTTTCTCGTCAAAGCCTTAGATTGTGTTAAAAAAACAAGATTTTTTTCGCATTTTTCGGGGATTTTAAAAACCACTTTTTTACCAAAAAAAATTAAAAATTGAAATTTTCACAGCAAGTTTGAAGCACGAATATTGTCTCATTACCATATTGTTCGGTTTCAATAATACTGGAGTATAAAATTTTGATTTTCCAATTCTGATGATTATTTTGGTCATGTCTTTTGCGAAATTGAATTTGAGCCTTTAGATAAAAAATCCAGAATTTATACCTGTTCTTGCCACATCAGATTATCGAGATAAATCAAATTTTTATTGAATGATAAATTTTAGCAGAATAATTGCCTTTTTTGATCATTTTCAATATTCTTTTATGAATTTGAATTTAAAGGTATGTAACGTTTCTGTTTTTTTTTACTATTATATTATAAATATAGTTTAATGTGCAAATGTTTACTTAGAGAATATTGAATATTTGTATTCACTTATGGTTTACTTATACTTTAAATGAATAAATTTCAAAATTCAAATTCAGAACTTTATTGCGAACAAAAAGACCATTTAAACTTGATGACAGATTCTGTAAAATTATATTTTAAATTTATTTGAAATCAATAAACCTTTTAGTTTTATTTTAATCTAATTGGCTAGGGCATACTAACCAAAATTGATGTTTCCCATGATGCAAATAAATCAAGATCTTTCTGGAGGATTGATGCCAACGCAAGATAGACAACAGTATCGTCAGCAAACAAGTGAACAGTTGACGTTAAACCAGATGGCAGAGCATTTATATAGTACAGAAAAAGAGAGGGTCAAGGAATGAGCCCTGTGGAACCTCAGGCCACAGAAACTTAGTCAGATTTTTCTCCCTTAAGGACTGCTACTCGGGTTCTGTTATTAAGAAAAGGCTTCTCTAAGACTTACCTTAATACATTTTGGATGATAAAATGTCAATTTCCCTGTGAAAAAACACAAAAGTTAGCTTTTCAACCAATATTTGGTTCATACTTAGTAAAATGAAGCCCTATCAGAGTATGCGATATAAGACAAAGGTGATTTTTGTTATATCAGAAGTTTTTTTAAGTGAAAATACAAGTTTCAAACTTGAAATGTACAAATTTTATACCTTCAGAAATTTTTTACATGTATTTAACCATGTATGCTTGTGAGTTATAAGAGAAATGTGATTTTTGTTATAATGTTACTGTTTTTAAAGAACAAATACAAGTTTCTAACTTGTTATATGCCTATTTTTACTTCCATTAATTTTTCATAGAAATTTAGGTGATAAATTTGTTACGATATCCACAAAACCTCTCTGCGACTTACCGTAGAACTTTCTTTATGAAAAAACCCAAAATTTATCTTTTCAATTAATTTTAGGTTGATATTTAATCAAATTCAGCTCTCTCAGAGTGTATGATATATGGCAAAAGTTATTTTTGTTATAACAGGTGAGTGTTTTAAAGTAAAAACACAAGTTTCAAACAATTTCATACGGTATATTGAAAAGCTTCTCTCCAATCGTAATACTTGTTTGATAAGAAAATTCCATTTTACAGTGAAAAAACAAAACATTTAGCTTTTCAAACATATACATAGGATGATAATTAGTGAAAATTAGCTATATAAATTGTGCGATATAAGAAAAGTGTGATTTTTGTTAAAATGGTACTGTTTTTAAAGAAAAAACACAAGTTTCTAACTTTTCATATGCTTATTTTTACTTTCATCAATTTTTATAGAAATTTAGTTGATAAATTTGTTACGGTATCCAAAAAAACATGCGACTTACACTAATACTTGTTAGATGACAATTCAAATTTACAGTTATAAAAAACACAACCAATTTTAGCTTTATACTTAGTCAAATTAAGCCATACCAAAGTGTGCAATATAAGACAAACAATATTTTTGTTACACAAAAAGTGTTTTTTAAATTAAAAATACAATTTCCAAACTTGACATGTGCTTATTAATTTATTTCGGTATTTTGTGATACGTTTTATTTATAAGTTTAGACAGTTTTGACATGAATGTAGTTCAGAAATTTCATATGGTATCTTAGAAGGTTTCTCTGCGACGTACCGTATTACTTGTTAGAAAAATTCAATTTCACAGTGAAGAAAACACAAAATTTAGCTTTTCAAACATTTTAAGGATGATAATTAGTTAACTTTAGCCATACCAGATTGTGTGACATAAGACTTAAGATATTTTGATTGTACCTGAATTGTTGTTTAAAGTTAAAATATAAGTTTCAGTATTGACTTGATCCAATAATGATAAAATAATAACATTTTAGTTATCCCCGATTAATCCGTTGTCGTCCTAGGACGGCGCATGCGGATGCGCATTTGGCAGGGACAATTATTATTCAAATCTCTGTTTTTTTTCAGGAGAACAGCGCGTGCGCAGTTGAATAAATCGGACCATCAATAAAGCAGAGATTATGTCTGATCAGACCAGA
The DNA here is from genome assembly GCA_028015205.1 of Mytilisepta virgata. NCBI lineage: Eukaryota > Metazoa > Mollusca > Bivalvia > Mytilida > Mytilidae > Mytilisepta > Mytilisepta virgata. The sequence goes on along the minus strand of CM051520.1, from coordinate 94,245 downwards.
GATTTGAACCTGCCCTAATCTTTGCTTTCAAATCTCTGGTGTATAGAGTATATACACTAGATTTATGATCATCAATATATGATTTTTATTGGACATGTTCCTGGTGTAAAATAAACAAAATCTCATATTACTGAAACATAAGGATTTTCGTTTTTTAAGGTAAAAAATGTTATATATAGATGATGGTTTAGTACATATATTTTCAATTTTGAATAAAATTCAGCAAAAATGTCTTCGTTCGACATTAAATGTTAATATATATATAGATATAAGGCGAATAATACATCCGTACTGTATACATATTTCATTTGAAAATCCCAGGATATTCAACTCTTTAGCGTTTGCACAATTTTTGACCAAAAATTATGGTTGCACAATTGACCACACAGAATTCAGTTTCCGAGACAGAAACAGTTATTGTATATAATGTAAAAGCATTATACCCTAGTTTTAATCTTTAAAACTTTATTTTTTTTAAATTTTAACACGAGATGTCACCCTAAAATTAATAATTTATTCCTCCTGACCAATTCCCATAAATTTATTTCGTCCAATTGATAGAATTTAAAGTAATGTAAAACGTTCACAGGTTACAGTTACCGACCTATTTAACATTCCAAATATATCTTGTTCGTTTCATGTGCATGTTTCGTTCGTTCTGTGTATTATTCGTGTATCGTGCCGTGTGAATAAACTCGTTCAGTCCGTTTGTGCCCGATTTTGATTGACAACTAGCGGGTGGCATTTAAAAATCGTGTATACACGAAGTTGAAATGAACTGAAGCGTGTGCACACAATTTTATCGTGTGGATACGACAGTTTGGTATTAATTCTTTTCACTGTCGAATTCGTTAAATAACGAAGTCAGTCATTTTTGTAAAAATCGAAAAAAAAGTATTAATTAAGTCTTAAAATATGACGATAAATTTGGATTATAATATTATGCAGAGGCTAAAAATGTGTATTTAAATGATAGATTTGATTTGAAATGTTCCATATTATCTGGAGTACAATTCACAAATATCGTTTAATTGAGAAGATCTTTTTCTGGAATGATTTTTAATTTTTTTTTTCAATAATTGAAGTCTTATAAAAATTTAGATGGTTATTTAATTATATGGCAACCACCTGGGTAACGATAACTGTTTAAAATCTGTATTTGTCTGGTCTATAAACTACGGAAGCGTATACGTGCCTCGTGTTACTTATTTAATGAGCATTTTTAAGACAATACATGGGTTATTTTGGTTCATTTATTTTTTCTTACAATGTAATAAGGCGTTATAATTAAAGCGCGTTATTTCCTTATAGGGGAATGTTTACGTGTCATTTAAACGCCCTTATTTTTAAACTCGACTTAATTTACATTATATTATTTTCATTGCATTAAATGATACCCTTTTATTTCTTTAACAAATTATTTAATAGAGTGTTATTGTGTTGTTTAATATTTAGGTGTTGTAATTTAAGTGCACTATCAACTATTGGGTAATATTCTCAAGACTCAAGCCAGCAGCCGCTTTCTACCAGCCATTCGCTAGCAGCCACTTTTTTAAAATTTCTAAAAACCAATTATTTTTATAAGAATATAACGTTTTGAAATGCCCGCAGCCACTTTTGAGATATGAACAAAAACTTCTAAATTACGACAAAATAAGGGCGTTTAAATAACACGTGAAAATTCCCTTATAAGGCAATAACGCGCTTTAATCATAATGCCCTATTACATTATGAGGCAAGAAAAGAACAAAAATAACGCATGTATTGCCGTATTAATGCGCCTTAAATAAGTAATACGAGGTACGTTTACGCTTTCGTACTAAACAATGTAAGACAAAGTTGTAAGAATTAAATTAAAATTATTTTAATCTAAAGTAGCCTAAAAGTTGAAGCGGATTTCACGACCGCAGAGCATTTGTTCATCAAAATCTTATAGTAAATGTCATCACGCAGAGATTATCCAGTTTAGAATATACAAAGATGTCAGTCGTTATTCAGTTTTCACTGCCTTACCACTTACCAAGTGAACCATGGCGACTTGTTCAAAGAAGCAGAACACAAAATAATTGATCCTGATATAACTAAGGACCACCTATTACATCAACGTGGACTTATTTCAGAATCTTAAAAACAAATACAGGGAAAATATGAAATGTATAATTCCACTTATTTCCTTGTTTTCTATAATTTATTGTCTTCTTCATCAATCCATATATAATTGTCTATTACATTTAGCAAGGAATTTAACGCTGATGGTGATGAAAATAAAAGATAACGGATATTCGTCAATGAAACAAACTTCTTTGAAATGAACATGAAAAAAGAATGTCAACTATTCGTAACAATAACGCCACAGTACAATCACTTAACTGCATAACGCCCCAAACTGCCATTCCTACGAAAACAGATGGTTAATGTAGCGTTTGAATAGTGCCAGTTGTTTTTTACTCGAAATGATTTTGTACCTGCATAAATTAATTTCACATCGCACGGCTTAGCCGTTGGACATTAAATATAATACTGGGAAATATTACCACATAAACTTATGTCTCTAACTCTTTCTAAAAAAACACAATTATATATTTTATAGTATACGAACACTAATAAAAAACGATTTTTAATATTAAAAAATGTAAAATTTATTTATGAAAAGAGAGTGTTCGCAATATATTATGCAAAAAACACACATACAAAATATTGGAAAAATTCCCCGACTTTTAATTTAGATGCAAACTAAAATTCAAGTAAATTTGATCGGGTACAAACATGGAGCTGGTGACTGAATTGCAAACGTGGTGTTTATATACAGACTGCTTTCGTGAATATGCAGCAATACCAACAAGTCAATGTTTTTTTTTTGAAGATTCGAAAATCATAGAGTGTAAATGTTTGATTTTACATTATTTTATTCGGAAAACTATTACCTAAAAGATCAACAATACCTGAAAAAGGATTAAAAATATATTTCAGATATACAACATATCCTATTTCATATTCAACATATCTTCGTTTTTTTTATTTAAATCATGTTGAAAATAAGTCGATTTTTAACTTGCTCAATAGATATATTGGAGGCAGCAGTAGCCAGTGGAATAGATAGTTTGTCTAACTATTAACATCAATAGCCTGTTCGAAATGTGGCAAGGTGTGTTTGACTCCGATCTAAATTGACAAGGATTGTCAGTTTCGTTGTCATAAGAATAATACTATGAATATTCTATCTGGCCGCGTCCACCAATAAAAAACTATATAGCCAACTGAGAGTAGGGATCAGTCCAATCAATCAATTAATCAATCAATGAACATACCGTCTGGAAATGAAATACAGCAATATGACATTATTTTATTTATAAGAACATACCCTTTAAACTATTTTAAAGTAAGAAACTTTCATTTTGCAGTTATTTAGACAGATATATTTGAATTTTTCTTGCAAATGTTACTTAATTACCCACGTATGTAGTAAACTCCAGTATATAGTAACCCCACTCCTATTTAGTGTCTGTAACAAGTCAGCCCCACTATCCTGGCTGTGTTGTGTTCATGTTTGTGTTTTATACTCTTTTATGTTATTTTATGTCCGACGTCCTGTCAGTTGGGTTGCTTAGATTGATTGGTGTCATTGTAGACCTTTCCCGTTATCCATTTTTTGTTTCTTATCACATATGTCACATATAACCGATTTAATCAAATTACTTTCTACATTTACTGAAGAGTGGTAATACGTAGAAGGTAACCAGTATTACTATCCATATGTAGATTTCCTGGTTTTGTAGGGAAAAAAACAACAATATAAATCTGGCAGAGATATGACAGTAAAATCTATTATTAAATTTCGTACTTTTAGATCTATATAGAAACATTTAGATCTATATAGAAACAGTGTGTTTCAAACTAGTCCATATTTTGTGATAATGCAGAGTAAAAGTGATATATTGCATGGTGAACTATTTTAAGAAACAGGTGATTTCCAATTCATGGTCTTTGAAGTGAAATGTAATAAAACAATTATAGCACTTCCTTATCGTGCAATATAATGTTTTATGGACCACTTAAACAATATTACCCACGACCCTTGGCCTTGTGCAATATTGTTGTTAAGTGGTCCATAAAACATGATACCGCACTCAGTAAAGTGCCAAAATTGTATAATATATCAGGGATTTAATTAAATCGTTTTATTATATTCAATTCGTATCTCACATCTTTAACCGGTTTTCCAACAATTTGATCTCGACCACTGCTGATGAGTTGTCAGTCAACGAAATGGATATACAGTGCATCAATTTATTTCGGTATTTTGTGATACAGTTTATTACAAACATAATTTTTAGAAATCGCATGATCGGAATTCGTGTAAAGTTGAACGTGCATCGTGTGGTTGCGTGTAATATGCGATTCGTGTGCATGTATCCCGCCAATCGTGTGCGTTACACGTTCAACTATGTATATAGACGTTAAAGAAAAATAAAATAAACTTGTTTCCGTCATTCTATGAAAAAGAGAAGAGAAAACGAAAACTGTTTAGAAATATATTTTTAGTTCTGAAAGAAGTTTAGAAAAAGTCTTAATTCCTAAATATATTCAAAATATAGAGAAAAACTTAAAATATTTTAGTTGTTGGCAAAATTTCAGATATTATCTATATCATATAATATAAAAATATATTACACATTATAATCTTTCCATTATCAACCCATGTCAAGAAGATGAACAGGAAAGTCAAAGGACAAGCGAACTTGAACGTGAACGATTGGTCCACTTTCAAGTGAACTTCAGATTAATGTAGGTTGACTTTCAAGTGATGAATTATAAACGTAGACGCCCGTTAGCTAAATTCAGTTGGAACAGGCATTAGAGAGTTTCATCTTAATCAAGTACACATTCATCTGTCCTGTTAGATGCGTTAACGCACTCACCAAATTATATACACTTTTCATTCACAGCTATTAAGGCGATAGAAATTGTCGTTTTAGACCACCAATACTTTCTAGTATCGCTATTTACAGTTATTTTTAACTTTCTTTGGTACACTATCTCCCTCATCCACACTCTTTATTTTGACACTAGAATTCGATTTCAACAGATTGACTTGAGTAAACATAGGGGAAAGAGAGTATTTGTAATGAAGTGAGTTTACCCACTTCGGATTCGAGTAAATAATTATAGGTCTTACCAGATCTGTCAGTTTGGCCAAAGTGATGACACTATAAAAAAATAATATTTATTCACACCACTACCACAAAACTGAAGAAAACAAAACTCAAAGAACACAAATACAAATCTATTTCTCCAACTATCACACCTGACAGCTACAACTACAACTATACACACTCTACAAAACAAACTAAAACTAAATAAACTAAAAACTAAAAATTTAAATAAATATAAATATCAATCACAGTTTTTCATCACAGTCTTTATCACATCCAAATTATTGCCATTAACACATTCAACTGTAGTACTGCTAGTCTCCAACTTGGTTGTATATTATATGTTAAATTCATTACTCTGTTACCGTTCAGCCTTTTTAATGGAATTTATATCACATAAAGACCGTCACTCAAAAACTGACTTCACCAATCTCAAATTGTCTCTCACACCATATTTGATGCAGTAAATTCACCCCTATCTTGATACAAATCATCACCGAAACATACTTGTGGTCAACCGCCAACTAAGTACTCAAAAACCATAAATCCCCTGTGAAAGGAACAAACAAAACGTAGTTTAAGGACTAGCTTGCATCTCAAAGATCAAATAAAACAAATTCAGATTATCGCCACACGCCATAAATAGATATTTGAACACGGAAACCGATAAATTTTGCACAAATATTTCAGACTCGAAATTTGGGTGGGGTTTGGGTTTTCAAAAACATTCCATTTAAAGTCAACACCTTTCCAATGTCCAGTTGAAAATGACACACCTCAAGACCTGAACAAGTAACTATTAATAACCTGTTTGACCAGTCTACAACCTGCTAGGCTGGTCTAACACCTGACCAACATATCTATATATATCTTGTTACATAAATAGTAAAGCTGACCAAAGAAGGATAACTCAAATTCCTTACAATCCTCCCCACTCAAGTGACAAAATAACATTTTGTCCAACCCACTGAAACCATCCTTACCTACACTGATTTCAGTTTCTTTTTTTTATATTCAACTCCAAAACACATCCTCTCCACATCATGACTAAGCTGATACAGTACCCGGCTTTCTCACTAGTCCAATGTACTATTCGATCAAACCGAAGTATACTCACCTGACAGGTGAGCAAGGATCAGGTCACGTAGAAGTACAAACGTCCCTGCTTTAGACGTTGTCTAGAAACATTAACCTGCCTACAACATAACAGCCTCGTCCAAACAAAATAACGTCATCTAAAACCTACCTTATTCATTATTACTATCTTAAAAATCTATCCTGTGCAAATCTATTCGTGTCCGATCAATACTATAGTATTCAGTCTACGTTTACCACCATTGCAAGACCTAAATCTGAACTAAATACATCAAAATCACAAATTACAAACATCCATAACAGTACTATACATAATACCACTTCACCAGGTAACTTATACACAACTGTACATAAAATAGTCTTATTGTCTTATTGGAGTTTCCAGGGGATTATTACTCCTCTAACCTGGACAATGCATCCGCCACTGCGTTCAACTTACCTGGAACGTATTCAACTGTAAAGTTCAATTCTTGAAGTGTAAGGCTCCACCTGAGCAATCTCTGATTACTGTTCTTCATCTTGTTGAGCCACTGAAGAGGTGCATGATCTGTTTCAATAATAAAATGCCTACCTTCCAAATAGATCCATAATGCCTTAACTGCCCACGGAATGGCATAGCATTCTTTTTCTATGACCGAGTACCTTTTTTCTGCTGGCGTGAACTTTTTGCTCATATACAAAATTGGGTATCGACCATCACCAAAGTCCTGTTCTAAAACACAACCTACTCCAACATTGCATGCATCAGTCCTCACATAAAATACAAGTGAGAAATCTGGAGTTTTTAGCACTGGTTCCGATACCACTAAAGTCTTAAGTTTTTCAAAACATACCTGATGCTCTTCTTCCCACTTTACATTATTAGGTAAACCGTTCTTAGTCAGATCTGTAATTGGTGCTGAGAACTTTGAAAAGTTCGGTATGAATTTTCTATAGAATCCGATCATTCCTATGAACGATCTCACCTGTTTCTTTTGTCTTTGGAGGTTTAAAATTCATAATATTACTTACCTTTTTTGTGTAGGTCTTATTTCACCATTCCCAACAATATGCCCTAAGAATTCTAATTTTGTATACCCAAAGCTACACTTTTTGGGTCTAGCAGCAATATTTGCTTCTCTGAGAGCTTGTAATACCAACCTTATATGACAGATATGATCCTCCCAAGTATCACTATATATTCCAATATCATCTATAAATGATTCTGTAAAATCTTGACACTGAGCAAGTACCTTGTTCATTAGGCGAACAAACGACGCACTGGAATTTACCATACCAAATGGCATTACCGTAAATTGATATTGCCCCATTGGCGTTACAAAAGCACTTTTCTCTTTTTCGTCTGCATCAAGGGACTGCTGCCAATAACCTTTTGTGAGGTCAATCTTACTTACGTACCTTGATTTTTCCCATCTTATTTAGGACATCTTCAATCTTTGGCATGGGCCTAGGGTCAAATTCCGTCATTTTATTCAGTTCCCTATAGTCTACACAAAATTTTACTGTATCATCCTTTTTCTTTACCAGTACTACACCTGCTGCATAAGGGCTGTCTGAGGGCTCTATAATACCTAACTTAAGCATATCATCAATTTCCTTTTGAACTTTCTCCCTTAAAGCATAAGGCATGGGATAGGGCTTCCTATACACTGGTTTGTCCGAAGTAAGTTTTACTTTATGTTGAATCAGATCTGTCTTTTTTGGGACATCAGTGAATATATCTGAAACCTGATGTAATAATTTAGACAACTCATTTGTCTGTTTCAGAGTCAACTCACTTGACAAATCTACATCATCAACAGTTTCCTTACCAACAAGTTGGGGAGAGACATAAAAATCAGTGTCATCATACTGCTTACCTTCCTCAATTACTTCTATACCAGCTAGATAATCTACCTCATGTTCAAGTTCCTCTGGACGCTCATGCCAAGTTTTCAACATGTTAATATGAAACATCTTTTCCTTACCTTTTATTTTCACTTTGTAATCTACGGAACCTATCTTCTCTGTTACTACATACGGACACTTCCATTTTGCTAATAGTTTACTAGCACTAGTGGGCAAGAGTACAAGTACCTTGCTACCAACCTCCAATTCCCTATATCTAGACTTTTTATCATAATACCTTTTTTGAGCACTTTTAGCCATTTCTTCATTCTGCTTGGCAAGTTCTGATAAACTTTTCAACCTTTCTCGTGTTTCTAACAGATAACTTAAGATAGAATTCTCAACTTCCTCTGGTTCTTCCCATTGTTCTTTTAATATAGACAGTGGTCCCCTTACATTCCTACCATACAGTAGTTCAAATGGAGAAAAACCTGTTGTTTCATTGGGTACCTCCCGATATGCAAATAACACATAAATCAAATACTTGTCCCATGAATGTGGTTGTTTCTCTGCATAGGCCTTCAACATACACTTTAACACACCGTTAAACTTTTCACACATACCATTTGTCTGTGGATGATAAACACTAGAGACTAGTTTTTTCACTTTTAATAACCGACATACCTCCTTCATCAGAGCAGACATAAAATTTGACCCCTGATCAGACAGCAAATCCAGAGGAAAACCAACCCTGGAAAATACCTCCATCAAAGCTTCAACAACTGTCTCGGCCTCTTGATTCTTTAATGCCACAGCTTCTGGATAACGAGTAGCACAGTCTACAATGGTTAGTATATACCTGTTCTTTTTCTCAGTCAGTGGTAATGGCCCTATGAAATCTATAGCCACTTTATTAAATGGTACATCTATAGAAGGAATACTTACCAGAGGCACTCTGGTCTTTTTTATTCCTAAATGACCAGAGAGCGGTATGTCATGAGCCATTTCAAGAACAGTACCTCTATATTTCTTTGGTAAAACTATTTGATTAATTTCTGTTCCATAGGATGTTACAAACACTCTGTAAAGTATCCCTGATTTCATCAAGAAATATGAAGATCGTTCACCATGACCTTCTCCAACCAATTGCTTTACCTTGTCCAAGGATACATCCTGTGCCTGAGCAGCTTTCAAACTTTCAAGACTATAAACTTTACTCAAGTTACCATCTTTACCACTACATGTATTTTTAGTCTCTATCTCTCTCAATTTGCTTTGTACTACTTGTTCATCCCTATCTTCCTGACATTTTTGTGATCTTGTCTGAACAGCTTGACAAATGTCTGAATTTTCACACATACTCTGTATCTCATTTTCCACTTCCCCTTTAGGAACATCCATTTGTACAGAAGTACTTACATAATTACCAATAACTAATTCTGCAAAAGGTACATCAAGGACTAAGGCTAATACTTTACCAGATATATAAGGCGTTTCTACGTCAATCTGCACCTCTTCACAATGTCTTATTGTTCCATCTGCCAGACAAATATCTTACTACACCTGTCCTTTGCACATCTTCTACCAGACTACTATGTACAAATACTGTTGAACTCCCTGTATCACGCAATACAGAAACATCCCATGTACCATACCTTTCACAATATCCAACCCATGCGCTTTTGTACTACTAAATTCAACACCAAGGGCAACACCAGACAACTTGGTAGTAGTATTAAAAACACCCTCATCTTGTAAGAGTTTTTCTCGGTTTCTCTGATCAACGCAAAGTCCAAACTTGTCCCGCTTACCTTGAGTACCATTTTTTAAAGTGGACAGTCATAACTTATATGTCCTGGTTTATGGAATTATATATCAAGTCTTTACCTTACTATGACCTTGAGATGGTAACTATCGCGAAGTATTTTGACCTCTCTGTTGATCCCTACCTTTATTAACACTAAAATAATTCCCTCCTTGATGCTTACCTTTATGACCTATACTTACTGACAATTCTTCTGACTTATATGCTACCTAATAGGATTCTGCTAAATCCACTACAGCTTGAGCAGAGGTGGGTTTATGTTCATTAATCCACAACCTTAACTCCTTGTGACAACTCTTTAGCAACTGTTCCCTTAGCATCATATCGTATAACTTATCATAGTTCCCTTCAATATCTTCCCTATCACACCAATGCCTCAGATACCTATCTACCTTAACCTTAAACTCATTAAAGGATTCCACTTTTTCCTGAGTAGCACTGCGGAATTTCTCCCTATAAGCTTCAGATGTAAGGTCATATCTTTTTAATATGGCATCTTTAATTTTATCATAATTTGCCCAATCATTATCACTCATTCGCGCGTAAGCTTCCAAGGCTTTTCCACTGAGCAATGGCACTATTCGAATAGGCCATTCTGATTTATCCCACTTATGCAAACCGCTAATTTTTCAAAAGAGCGAAGGAAAACATCTGGGTCTTGACCTTCAATAAATTTAGGTAATTTAACTGTTTTTAAAACCATTAGATCTATTTGAAGTTGGGGCAACATCCAAACTTTTTTGCTGTTCTAGCTCCTTCTCTCGAAGCTGGGTTCACGTAATCGAAGATCTTGTTCCATCTCGGCACGTTTTAATTCTCGCACTGCGGCACGTTCTTTGCGCTCAACTGCTTGAACCTCCTTCCACATGGTAATACATGCCTGCACTGAGCTTCCTTTCTCAACTAACTCTGAAATCTACTTTGGCATTTCCGTATTTAATTTTAATCAATATACCTTACAAATAACTGACAGATCCCGCCGAGGATCCCAATGTAATGAAGTGAGTTTACCCACTTCGTATTCGAGTAAATAATTATAGGTCTTACCAGATCTGTCAGTTTGGCCAAAGTGATGACACTATAAAAAATTAATATTTATTCACACCACTACCACAAAACTGAACAAAACAAAACTCAAAGAACACAAATACAAATCTATTTCTCCAACTATCACACCTGACAGCTACAATTACAGCTATACACACTCTACAAAACAAACTAAAACTAAATAAACTAAAAACTAAAAATTTAAATAAATATAAATATCAATCACAGTTTTTCATCACAGTCTTTATCACATCCAAATTATTGCCATTAACACATTCAACTGTAGTACTGCTAGTCTCCAACTTGGTTGTATATTATATGTTAAATTCATTACTCTGTTACCGTTCAACCTTTTTAATGGAATTTATATCACATAAAGACCGTCACTCAAAAACTGACTTCACCAATCTCAAATTGTCTCTCACACCATATTTGATGCAGTAAATTCATCCCTCATCTTGATACAAATCATCACCGAAACATACTTGTGGTCAACCGCCAACTAAGTACTCAAAAACCATAAATCCCCTGTGAAAGGAACAAACAAAAAGTAGTTTAAGGACTAGCTTGCATCTCAAAGATCGAATAAAACAAATTCAGATTATCGCGACACGCCATAAATAGATATTTGAACACGAAAACCGATAAATTTTGCACAAATATTTCGGACTCGAAATTTGGGTGGGGTTTGGGTTTTCAAAAACATGGAACTAAATTTACCTGGAATAATTGCCCTGGTGAGCAAATATATATTACTAAATGTCCTGCCATGACTATTCCTGGTGTAATAAATTTCTCTGGCAATTCTGACTCCCAAAACTAAATTTATTCCATTTAAAGTCAACACCTTTCCAATGTCCAGTTGAAAATGACACACCTCAAGACCTGAACAAGTAACTATAAATAACCTGTTTGAACAGTCTACAACCTGCTAGGCTGGTCTAACACCTGACCAACATATCTATATATATCTTGTTACATAAATAGTAAAGCTGACCAAAGAAGGATAACTCAAATTCCTTACAGTATTGAAATACAAAATGCATATACAATTGGTTTTATAGAATGATTATTGCAGTGTTGCTGATATTCTCGTTTTGCCAAATTTACATTTATTCTTTGCTTTGCTCAACGTAATCATAAAGGATCATGCAATATACAGGTGGTTGATTTAAATCCAAGTTAACTCAATTGTTTTTATTTTCTTAGACAAAAGAAGAAGCTTTTAATCGTGGAATGCTATCAAATATCGGCTACAAAGAAGCTATGTTGGATATGCAGTATGACTGTGTAGTAGTGCAAGACGTTGATGTTATTCCGGAAGACGACAGAAATCTATACATATGCTCCAATAATCCAATTCATATGGCAGTTAAAACAGAACAACATGGATATAGGTATGTGGTTTAAGAGATAAAGGGATAAGCGAATAATGGACATAACACGAGTGGTAATTTCTATTTTTTTCTAATAACATAGATACAGACGAAACTAAAATCAAATGATTTCAAACCATGTCTATTCGGTTAAAATAAGACAGTGAAGTAACTAGGTTAAGCAAAATTTTTTCATAGAGGTGTCTCATATAGATCATACAACAATTATCGAAGAAGACGAAACTAACAACAAGTATACCTGATGTGTAAAGTAGAATGTTTCAAATTGGAAAGTTTCAGTAATACGCAAATTTATAGAAGAGATTAAATTCAAAAAATAAAATGATGTAACAATGATTTTTTCACTTCAGTGAAATTCAAAATTTAAAAAGAAATTCGATTGCCGCATTTATTTTTTCGATTGAACGGCATGGAGCGGCAAGGAAGTGATATTGAGGCCTGCCTGCATTAAACAACGCAATACTACTTGATTCTAGGTGGTGCCTAAGCATGCTTATTTCTCGCCAAATTTTAACCTACTTAATTATTTTCGTTCGTTTTTTAAATCTGATTTTTCAGATCTACGTCTAATGGAGGATTACTCTGAATTATTTAATACAAATCCTTATGTATGGCACACATTCGTAAAAGTACACGGATCCTTACGGTTTGGCCATTTTTACGAGCGACTTAAGAGTGGTTACGACTAATTACGAGCCAACCGCTGTTTATTACGAGTTATTATGATGTATTTACGGCAAAATTCTACGATTTCATCCGAGTTATCACGGATAAATACGAGTAAGTTACAACATTTTAAGAGCTTTTAATGGATTATTACGAGTCTAAGCTTTTACGTTTAAATTAAGACCCGTTAACGTGTTGTTACGAATAGTTGCGAGTTAGTTACGGTATTAACGAGTCCTTATGCTTTTTGCAACAATGCATGAAATTCTCTGTTGATCATCATTCGACAACTGATATCCTGGGAGACATTTTTTATACCTTTCCTCAATCGTAAAGTGTATGTATGCATTCGTAAAGTACTCGTAACTATACGTAAAGTGCTCGTAATAACTCTTAACAATCCGTAAAGCCATTTTAATACGACGTGAATAAAATTTATCAGATCTTTATTGATCAAATATTCCTGGGATTTCACTAACTATATAAAGAAAAATGCAGACTTTAAAGTCCAAAGATAAGTTGCATGAGTTTAAAATCTGAATTAATAAGACTAATAGCAGAGGACCTGGGGTAAATTCTGGTGGTCCAGAACACACACAATTTGTCAAACATATTTGGTAAAATCACGTTCACTAAGCAGTGGCAGACGTAAAGGCTGTTGGAGGCTATTTTACAACAATAATATGTCCATCTTGCATTTTCATATGAGAACGGTATATTCCGTAAGGCCTGGGATGTGTGTATTATTCTAACAAACTCAACAAATGCAATGTAATCTATCACAAAACAAAATGATTATCATACTATTCAGACAGTGCAAATTATCAAATCTAGCACTCATTCTGATAAAAACTTTGGATATCACACACAAAGCCATACAGCATCTGATTTATTTTGTAGTGCTGCGAGTACAGTTCTAGTGCATTACAAAAATGTATAGTTAAATTTCTATCAGCAAAGAAATATTGTTATTGAATTCTCTCTTATTTATATTTTTAATTTAATATTATTAATTATAAAATAAATAATTATTCAAATAATAAATTAGTAAATTTATTTATCAAAATTACCCTCTTAAAAACAGAAATCAGTATAAAACTTTATATATATATATATATATATATATATATATATATATATATATATATATATATATATATATATATATATAATGTTGTATATGGGTTATATAAAACTTATTTTTCGCCAGACCTGGCACTTCCTCGGACTTCACACTCTACCGGAATTTCTTCACTTGTAAACCCATGGATGTTGTTATGACGCAGGACATGCCTAGCCTCCTCATAGATTGTCTATAGATATATTAAATTTAATTATTTAATTAAACGTTTTACAGGAGTAGGGACATTAAGCCAAAAATGACCCCAATATTCATAAAAATTAAAAGTAACATAGTCTTTACCATTTTTCTTTGAAGTATCCACAGGTTGTGATAAGTAAGCATATTACTTTACTTTAGGGAAAACGTACGTGTAGATTTTGAATACTATAACACATTTTAAATATTTTTATTTTAATAAATTGTTATTTATGCAAATAAGGTTGTTTAAAAGTCTATTTAAGACATTTTGTGTTGCTATTATTACATTTTGCAATGTTGTATTTCACTTAGAAACAGTGTGTTTTAAACAAGTCCGTATTTTGTGATACTGCACGATAAACTATTTTTAGAAATAGGTGATTTTCAACCGAGACAATCCAAACATTTTTGTGAGTCACAGTACTTCACTGCTGCCCTTAGCCTTAGGCAATATTGCTGTTAAGTGGTCCATAAAATATGGTATTAGGTTCAGTGAAGTGCCTTAATTTCTTGGGTATATTTCTTATTTACATCTGTCTTGTAATTGTATTACTTCAAATAAATAACAAACTTCATTATATCTACAGTGTCTGTACTATGACTTAACTTGGTGTGACGTCATGATGATATCATAAACGGAAAATACTATAAAATTGCAAAATTTTCCTGTCCAACCAATTTTTACCTATTCTTTTTATTTGTTTTTAAAGTTATTAAACACCACAAAAATTAGAAATTAAAAAATAGAGAAAAGAAAAAAAACAGGGACGGGATGGTATTTTTTCGTCACTATATATATCTTGTTTTAAACTATTTATGTACTGAAGTCTAAATTTCTGTAAAGACAATTGAACACCATGGACAAAAAAAAACAATTAAAGAGCACAAAACACAAACAAAAACACAAAAGAGAATCATAATAGTCTGACTTGGTACAGACACTAAACATTGATAGGGTTAAACTGGTTTTAATGATACCCAAACTTCCCCTTATCTATCCTGAAACTCTGGTGTATAAAATATACTATAAATACAAATTCAGTATGATTACCAACCAGGTGACCGCTTGCTAGAACTGAAACATTAGACCGGATGGGACATAATTTAGATAGCCGGGTCCAAATTTGCTCGTTTAACTTTAAAAAAAAGGTAAGGCTCTCATAGCTGCAGGTCGGATACTGTCGCTCTACTAAACGAAAGTATGCAATAACACTCTCATAAAGAGTTTAATGCCATCTCATAATGTTCAATAGAAATAGGCAATATTCATGAGAGGCAAGTATAAATTTAATGTCTTTTTTTACAGAATATAATTTCATATTTGTAGCCCTTACTGAGAAAAAATCTAGCCCTTACTGTGAAAAAATCTTAAATAACTTCCAGGTTTCTGTGGATTATTAGAGAGACTTTTGCATTAATTCTCGATGTTACAATAGAAACTAGAATGGAAAACCCGTTCATGATAAGTTATTTTCTGGAAGCCTGGTTTTTGGCTAAACTATTTTGATATCTATTATAAACTTTTTAAAAGCATTAAGCAGCTTGTGAAATTTATAATCTTGTAATAGAAGTTTTGAAGTAATCGTATGGTTTTGCTCGTTAAAATTTTCTTACCTTGAGTAAATTCGAGCAAAACTTTCAAAATATCTACCAGCAGTTCTGGATATAAATATAATTTTCGATTTTACTTAGACAGAAATATTTTTTATTTAGATGTGGAATGTCATATTTTTTAATGCGCGGCCAAATTCAGTTGTTTAAGGTTTTACCTGTTGATCATTTTTACAGTCGTTTGAATATCAGATATACATTACGTTTTTTCATTTGAGGCTAGGTCTAAATATAATAAACATTTAAGGAACATATGGCCAACATTGCTGTACATGTAACAACGTCTGTTGTCGCGAAGAACGCGAGTTATTTTAGTTTTAATATGAACCTTATTATTTTCTATATATCGAGGACAGTTAATATTTAATATATATTTTCCAATACAACTGCAGGTTAAATTTTTCCATCTTTAAAGTTCTTAGATTTGATTGTCTCTCTTTCACTATTTTTATGGACTGCACTCCCCATTCTGAAATTGGCTCCGACTAGAACTGAACATACTGTGTGCATCTGTAACCGAATTTATCAATGTGGAAACCGTTCATTTATACTTTTGTTATATAAATATGTTTATTGGAACAAGTCTGTGTCCGCCGCATTGAATGGTGCCGGAACCCGGGAGTATTGAACAATGACACAAAACTGAACAGAGGCCTCGGTGGCCGAGTGGTCTAGGTAGTTCTTCATGACTACTAATGATCACTAGCCTGTCAACACTGAGCTTGCGAGTTCGAATCTCACTTGTGGCGGGGTGTGTTCGACTCTGATCTAAATTGAAAAAGATTGCCAATTTTCCTACCGAAGGTCGGTGGTTTTCTCCGGGTACTTCAGCTTCCTCCACCGATTATAACGGGCCGCCGCGAAATAGCCAAAGTGTTGAAAACGGCGTAAAACCCCAACTAAACAAACAAAACAACAAAAGTGAACATTTGACCTGCCATGTTTGACCCTGTCAAAGTGACGAAAACATATTTAAAAGGATTAAAATCCAGATACAAAATTCTTCTTGACACTATATTGAAAAAGGCAAATATTAAATACTGAAATTTTGGATTTTGAACTTTAAAATGGGATACGTAATGTAAATGGGTGTATGAATAGTGTATGAATAGACTTAATGAATTTGGACAAAAACTTGAAGAAACACTTGAACGTTTATCCTTGTCAATGGATGAAGCCAAAATGATGGAGGAATCAACTAAATTTGAATCTGAAAGTGAAACATTTTTTTATTTGCTGGCCCATATTTCAATTCAAAGAGATGAACTTAAAATATTGGATCTGATACTCCAACAGAGATATAAAACACTGACTAAATCTGAAAGTGGCAGTAAACAGTTAATCGATTTACAAACACGAATGCTCCATCAAAGGCAATTACAAGCTCAGCAACAGTCTCAAAATCAGGGTGCAACAGCTGAAAACACAAGCGTAAAATTGCCGAAACTTGAAATCGTTGGATACCATGGTGATAAACAGAAATTCACAGAATGTTGGGATCAATTTGAATGTACTATTGATAAAAACACTAAGCTGTCAAAGTTTAAAAATGTAGTTATTTAAAACGAAAACTCCGTGGTCCAGCTAGTAGCGCCATTTCAGGCTTGACATTGACAAATGAAAATTACGACGTAGCTGTGGGCATCTTGAAAGAAAGGTTTGGTGACAAATAATCTGCGGTAAATGCACATTATGTTGAATTAATTAACTTAACTACCAACCGTACACACAAGATCTTCGTACAGTTTACGACAAAATTGAACAAAACCTGAGAAGTCTAGAAGCACTTGGTCAGAATATAAATCAGGATGTGTTCATATCTGTGATAACTACCAAAATCCCGAAAGATGTTATGCTTCAACTTGAGATAGAGAAAGGACCCAGAACAAATTGGTCAGTAGCTAGACTGAGAGAACTTTTAAAGGCATACATGGCTGCTAGAGAAGCATCGGAAGTTAACATGAAAGAAAGACCGTCTGACGTTAAGCGCAATTGTTTCATCCGCAATTAAAATCGAATTATAAACCTTCCTTAACACCTTTAGGAAAACCACAAGTGAAAAGTTCAAGTGAAGTATTATTTTCCGGTAATCAAGAGCGCAGTTTCGGTTCATACCGTAGAAGTCATCAGAGAAAACATTGTGTCTATTGTAAAGGCAGTCATTAGTCTGATGAATGTGGAATCTATCGAAAAATAGAAGACCGTAAGAAAAAGTTAAACGGCTTGTGTTACGTTTACTTGAAGCCGGGTCATCGACTGATAGACTCTCCCAGTGACAAAGCATGCATCTACTGTAAAGGACAGAAAAAGCACTACCGTAGTTTGTGTTTAAAGAAATTTCCCGTAAGTGGATCCGAAATATCGAATTTATCCAAAGAAAATACCGATATTACTACTCATACTACTGAAGAATCATTTCTCTCGTCCTGGGACACAGTATTAATGCAAACCGCAAAAACCGTTTGACCCTAGTAAGACTGAAACACGTTTGTTGTTTGATTCTGGTAGCCATAGAACATACATCACGGAAGCGTTAGCTAGAAAGCTGAATTTGAAATTGAAAGCTACTGAAGAAACTTTTGGATCTGATAAACCGAAAATTGTAAAAAATCCAAAGGTTACGTGTGAAATTTTATTATCCAACGGTATGAATATGAAAATTGATGCTAACGTTGTGATAAAGATAACTGGAACGATATTGCGAAAGCCGATTCAGATAAATAAGTGTCAAAATTGGGATAACTTTAGTCTTGCCGATGCACTACCGACTACAAAAGAGACCTGAACCGTTGAACTACTCACAGGCAATGATTACTATTTAGACATCATAATACCCGAGCAAATAGAAATTCAACCAGGACTTTATTTGTTAGGCTCAAAGTAAGATTGGATTATTACCAGTAGACCGCCAGAAACATCCGATGGATGTGCAGAACATAGTATGTTGATTTTGAATTTCGGTAATACTTATCAGCAATTGTCACAAGCGGCTACTGCGATAGACGAATCCGTTGTGATGAAACCACCGGTGGAAGACTTTTGGAATTTGGAAAGTATCGGAATCCGAGAACAGTTCGAATAATTCGATGATACAAAGGCCATGACTAAATTTGAAAACTCAGTTCAGTACGAAAGTGGAAGATATTTTGTTACCTGGCCTTGCAAAACGGACAGTTTGGAGTTACTTGATAATCGAGAATTGTCATACTGTCGATTTCGTTCATTTTTATACAGATCAAAGAATAAGCCGGAACTATTCGATAAGTATAATAAAAATTATTGATGAACAATTACGATAGGAGATTATCGAGAAAGTTGATTCTAGTGATCACAGAACTGTCAAACATTATCGCCTCATCATGCCGTAGTTGACACAACAAAGCCGTCTACAAAGGTCCGTACCGTTTATGATGCGTCCGCAAAATCTGAAACAGATAGTAAAAGTCTGAATGATTGTTTGAACCGTGGTCCTGTGATGGTGAAAGATTGTGTGCCTTTCATAAGTATGTCATAGTAGCCGATATTTAAAAGGCATTCCTTCAGCTAGGTTTAAAAGATCAAGACCGAGACGTCACCCGGTTCTTCGGGATCAAAGACCGGAAATTAGCATTATTTGATAGAAATAATGTACAGATTTTCAGATTTTGTCGAGTTCCATTCCGAATTATTTCAAGTCTATTTCTTCTGGCCGCAACGTTGGATCTACACTTGCAAAAATATGACTCATTTGTTGTTAATCAGATTAGGAACGACATTTATTTAGACCATGTGATTACCGGAGCGAATTCATTTAATAAAATGAACATGTTATACCGAGAATCAAAGGATATATTCAATGATGCATCAATGAATTTGCGTTATTGGTCATCGAATTTTTAACTATGTTACCGGAAAAGGACTGTGCGAATAGAGAAATGTTGAAAGTACTCGGCCTTACGTGGAATACTAGCGACGACAAACTGGCCATTCCCGACCGAAACATATGACAAGGGAAACATCAAATACTAAGAGAGGAATTCTACAATGTATCGCATCATTGTATGATCAGCTAGGATATTTTACTCGTGTAAATTTACTTAGAAAGTTATTTCTACAGTCATTATGGAACCGAAAAGTTGAGTGGGATGATATACTTTCTGAAACAGATATTTCTACGTGGAAGGACATTTCTACAGAAATACAACAAATACCGAATTGTAGAATCGACCGATACATTGGACTTGACAATGATACATCATATCTGTTATAATTATGTTTTGTGATGCATCGACTAAAGCGTATGGATGTACAATTTACTTGCGTCAGGAAACACAAGATTCATGTCGAGTTGACTTGTTATTTCGAAAAGACACCTAGCCCCTATGAACAAGATACTGAGTATTCCGCGATTAGAATTGCTAGCCGTCGTAATTGGACTCCGATGTTTGAAATTTGTTGAAGAACATTTGAAATTGCCCACTATCCAACGAAAGACTTTATGGACAGGACAGATTCTCAGTGTGTTCTTCATTGGATAGCGTCAAACAAACAGATGTCATACGACAGTAAGGACTCAAAATTTACAATATGGGATTATTAAGATGTGTTGGTAGACTAACTTATGCCGACATCTCGGAGTATGCCAAAGAATCAATTATGTTGCCGAAGCGAGATCATTTTACTACCTTGTTAATCGAGAGTTATCACAGGGGGTTGATGCATGTTGATATTGCTCAGACCTTAGTTAGCACAAATCAGACATATATTTTGTATACCGCAAGGACGATCAGTGGTTCGAAAAGTTGTGAAGTTGTGAAGAGTTGTAGGAAATGTATCCGATATGATGGTGGTCCGTATAAGATGCCGTTAATACCACCACTACCGAAAATGCGTGTTACAGAATCTAGCCCCTGTATGTACACTGGAAACGATTACTTTGGTCCACTTTATGTGAGGACTAATGATGGATCTGAAAAAATATGGGTGTATTTGTACACTTGTCTCGTTGTAAGTGCGATTCACCTGGAATTAATGTTAAATATGTCAATGGAACAATTTTTGTTAGGGTTTCGTAGATTTGTCGCAAGATGTGGAACACCGAAACAGATTATATCGGACAGTGCTCTTCATTTCAAAGCTGCAAGCAAAATTGTGAACTCAGAATGGAACAATGTTGTGAATGATCCAGATATCATTAACTATATATCCGACAAAGGCATTTATTGGAAATTTATTGTTGAACTGGCATCTGGATGGGTGGGTTTTACGAAAAACTAGTTGGAATAGTGAAGCGATCTCTCCGGAAAACCATCGGAAACGTGTGTTTGAATACTGAACAAATACGAACGCTATTGGCGGAAGTTGAAGCTATTGTGAATTGCCGCCCTTTGATGTACGTTGGTGATGATTTTGACAGTTCTAAAATTGTATTGACACCATTGTGCTTTATGACATTTAACAATCGAACTGGATTACCTGAATGTAGTGATGACGATCGAGATTAGAGTACAAATAAGAACTTAGTGCACGATCCAGAGTACAAACAAGAAATGAGTTCAGCTGACTATTTATTGGAAATATCTAAAAAGGACAACGCCATCTTAACTGTTTCTGGAAAATCTGGAAAGATGATTACACATCCTGTAACGTAAAAGTTCACAACTCAAACGATGAACGAACGATGTACGGACATTGTACGGACGCTGAACGAACGATGTACGGACGATGTACGGACGCTGGACGAACGCTGAACGAACGATGTACGGACGATGGCCTTAAACCATAAACGATACCATGAACACCTTATGGTATGGTTTATCCTGCATCATATCGTTTATCGTTTATGGTATATTTTTGTGTTTTCCATATGAGGTCATTTTTAGCGTTTGCCATATATGGTATTTTTTTTTAAAGACTAGATATACCATTTTATTGTACAATTTAGTTGTTAACAAATATCCTTGGCGATACAACAATTTCGCCAAGGCTTTTCCCTGTGTTGTTAATTTCTAAACACACCAGGGGATTTGTTTAGAAATCAATTAATACATATAAAATGTTAGTTTCATTACATATTTTAATAATAACATACATTCTGATACTATTTCATGATAATTAAATGTAAATGTCAATTTGTTCTTTTTGAAATATTTCCTAGTCAGTAATAAAGTGCGAACAATATATTTGTATAAACAACCAGTAAGGACATTTTAAAACAAGAAATATTCATACGGTTCATTGGTCAAGTTGACTTTCATCCTTTTGTTTATTTTTAAATGTTTGATTGATCAGAGAAAACTCGTGATGTTCCAGGTGAAAGGGTTCTATTTTACTGATTGAATCACAATGCGGATAAACATGGACTTTATTGTGTTAAATTAATAAATTTATTTGGATTATTAATAATATTTCTTGTGTTAAGAATATAAAAACAAGGTAAGTCTTTTTAAATAGCGTTTAACTTTTGAAATAAAAAAGTAAGGTGTTGTGTCCACGTGTTTATGGTTTTACGGGGAAAGGGTATGACTTTTTACTCTAAAAGGAGTTTTTCACCAACAATGGGAAGTAAGTTTTAGTTGCCAAAAAGAAAA
Organism: Mytilisepta virgata; assembly: GCA_028015205.1. Lineage (NCBI taxonomy): Eukaryota > Metazoa > Mollusca > Bivalvia > Mytilida > Mytilidae > Mytilisepta > Mytilisepta virgata. The sequence goes on along the minus strand of CM051520.1, from coordinate 71,734 downwards.
GTTCATATTCTTGTTTGAATATAGTATACACGTCTACGGACTTTTTCCTTTGTTCTGAAATATAAAAGGCTTTGTAGATTGAGAAGCTTATTATTGTCATCAAAATATTAAGATCCCAATATTTTTTGTCGAACACTTTGTGCCCTAGTACTAGGTCTTTTAAATAGATTGTTTTAGAAAAGTGGATTAACTTTACTTTTTCTCTTATTTTTTTCCAAAAGTCGTTTAACAGTATACATTCGATGAAAAAATGTTCATAATTGTCTGGACATTTGCATACTGGACAATGTGAATTATGTGATATTTTCCATTTAAATAACTTTTCTTGGTTTGCCAAAATATTCGTTATCAATTTCCACCTAAAGATTTTTAATTTGTTTTGATTCAGTCCAAAGAATATAAAATTCAGTGTAGAATTGATAATATATTTTTCACTTCTAAAATGAGCTTGCCATTTCTCAATACCGATATTAACGGATTTTCTAAACGAAATAAACAAATTGTAAATAAATTTGTTGTTTTTTAGGTCTGATAAAAGTATCGCCTTATCATTTATATTCAATAAATCATTTCGTATATGCCATTTTGTTTGTTTACTGTCCTCCAGTTTTAAGATTTTGATCCAATTTTTAGGGATTGCCTTTTTAATAATGCTCAGTTCTGTTATCCAATTATTTTTTACTTTAAGTTTTTCTAAAATATGGTTTTCTGATATGCACCCGTTATCATCAATAAGATGGTTTATATAAATAATGCCACTATTTATCCAATTAGGAAATAAAAGTGGTTTATTTTGATCCTGTAAATATAAATTTCCCCATATCACTTGTTTTCGGATACTTTTGAAATCTTTCGGTTCCTTTGTTTGCCCGCCCTTTAAGCATAGCCAACTGTCTAATATTTCTTGATAAAATATATGGTAATTTTAGCGTTTGCCATATATGGAAATTGTTTGCGGGACAAGAATTTATCTAAAAAAGCTGTGAATTAATTTATATTTTACTGTTTTTTTTTATTGCTTATTGTTTTTGTTTTTATTTTTGTTTAAAATAGATTATTAGCAATTGTAGTATTATCATGCTTAATACAAATTAAAAAGATGTTGAAATAGTATTAAGTTATATGCATATCACATTATACATGCATGTATAAATATTCGGAATTGCGGTTTATGTCAGCTACCGTTTATTGTTAGCGGTAAGTGTCATTTACTATATATATACAAAAATTAAATACTTTTTTCTCACTATTCTTACCACTTTTAAAAAAACTGAATTATTTTCAGATTTTCTGCTGTAGTCTGGACTGCTAATTTTATTTTAAAAATATATAAATAAATGAAAAGTGTTGAAATTTGTCAAAAGAGTCTCTTACTGCTTTTTTATTATTGAAAAAATTTCAAAGTGATTATTTTATCCCATTTATAATCTTATATTATTCTACAAAAGACTTTGTAAAATTTTATATTTTCTTGTTATTAAACATTTATTTCTATTTGATATTTATTATACGTACTGTAGAGTTTAAAATTCACTCAGAAGTGCTTCCTTTCTTGATTGCTTATTGTACATTTTATTGATTATATACAACATCATTATCACATTTGCCGATCTTTAAACACTAGGAGGTCCCTTTACAGGTATATAGGTATAAATTGTAATTAAATACGGGTCATTTTATTACATCCCTTAGAATATTATGGACAATTACTGCTACAATAGCCGCAGTCAGCTACCTTTCGAACGATAGCGACAGGGTACAATGTAACTCACAAATGACCAATTATGACATTGGGGTCCTCTAAAGCCACCAATTAATATAAAAATATTTTGCACATTTTATTTATTTACATAGCAATGTTTTAGCATGGAAAGCAAAGAATAACCGATTTTCAAATAATCGGAGGGAGACAAAAACATTTTATTAGTAATATCTATGCTTCAAGTTATTTTATATCAATTCCTTTTTGGGTTATTCTGTATGAAAATAAATATTCTATTGAGCTAGCAATAAAATAAGTTGAGATCGCCCTGCTTATTGCTTTTTATCTAATTTAGTAGAAAAGGTTGATTTAATAGATATTTTATTTTTTAAAAAGTAGGACGTCTAAACACCGCATAGCTCGGTTTATTGCACTTGAGCTTTTGAAAAGCAATTAGCTGTAATTGAAATGACTTTTGTCTGTAATTTTACACTTTTTAAATATATATAGTTATATAATAAAAATAACCAGTAAATCCAATGTAGTTTATAAATTTGCAGAAATAATGAAGTTTTACGATTTTTCGTAGCGTGTGCCGAATTCTGTCAGATTACCACCTGGAGTAATTAATTATCTGGCCGTTAAGGAATTTGTCACCTTTTATAATCACCTATAAAATGCCGATAAGAAAAAAGATACAAGAAAGAAAACAATTATATTTTACTTTATTTAGAGTACATACAACATATAACAATAAGTGAAGCTCTGGCAACTATTTTGAAATTATATATAGTGATTATTTTAGGACAATTTGAAAATTGGAAAAAAGGAATTTGTCATGAATAATCATATTTCAGATACATGTCGTTATAAATTTGATTTATTAAAAATTGTTTTTGTTATTCTGGAAAAAAACAAATGTCTAACAAATATTTTACTTTGCTATTTATATGTATATGTTTTATATTAAAATTTTGATTTATCAATACAAAATTTTACTATAACAACCATGGCATACTTACACATTTGCAAACTTCAGTATTTGTCTCTATGCCAACCCGACACAAAATTCAAATACCCCTTTTATATTTGTATGTCTAAAGTTTGTGAACAGTTGCATTTATTACCATTTATTTAATTACTTATCGTGTATGTCTTTTTTTTAATGGGCATTAGATTCACAAATCATACTACACAACCACATATTTATAAGATATTGACATTAAAATGGACACTAGATTTTTAAATAAGAAAAAAAATACTTCCGATGTTTTTATTGCAGTGTATTCTTATTCATGTATGTTTTATTTTTATAGATAAAGTTTCAAAACAAGCTTTGGGACAAAGCTTAGTGAGGTTGGGGAAGGGTTGTTATAGTAAAATTTTGTATTGATAAATCAAAATTTTAATATAACAGGTCAAATAAAAGTGAAAATATTTTAAATTTTCACCATTTCTATATTATACCCTAAAATATTTATTTTGTATTTCATTTTTGAAAAATATAATTATTTTTCATTTTATTCCATTTATTGACCTTTAAGAAAAATAACATAATGTGACATTTTATTTAATCTTTTAAAAGCTGTGAAAAAATGTTATTGTGTTGAAAGTAACTTAGTTTGTTTAATTGTGGGATAATAGATTTCACAGGATAATTAGCATCTATTCATAAAACCTAGATGCCATACTTGAGTGAATAAGGTCATGTTAACACGTGCCATTAGAGCATGATGATTTTGACAAGCCAATGGAAATCGGCGTTGGAAATTGCATTATTGAAGAAGTGTTTTGATTGGTGAAAAACAAGAGAAAGTTCTGAAATCAGTAATCACGTGACAAAATCTTCGCAACGAAATTATGGTTTTAATTTGGCACTTTGATTGCTGATTTCGAAGAATAAAGTTCGTTTTTAAATAGAACTTTCTCTCTGTTTTACACCAGGTAAGTTTCATTATATAAAGTATTATTTGCATTTTTTTCAAAATAAGAAAAATATTATATTGTTTTAAATAATTGTAATATTAAAATTCTTACATTCTTACGAATTTGTTGTATAATTAATACAAAAAAAAAAAGATTTACTTATGAGGAAAAATATCTAATATCATTTAATTGAACTTTATTTAGGATTATAAAATTTTTGTTTAATTGATTGCCACAAACGCTGTATGCGTAAACTATTGCAGGATTTTACATATTTAACTTCAGTTTCAAAAACATATTTTTGTATATTTTCTGTTAATTAAAATGAATAGTCGAAAGTTGTCTTTGTTGAAAAAGCAATCATTTTGTCAGAAATAGATATTTCTCAGTCAATTTCAATGTTTATTTCCATGTATGTATTTCAGTTATTGATCACGGTTCGAACTTTGATTTTATGTTATTTAATGATATTTGTACTTTCAGGATGACATTTAATTATTTAAGAATTTCGTTTAATTGAATTTCGAACAACATTTTAATTTTAACTTTGTTTACAAGTAGCGAAAAAATGTCTTTACTTTAATCTAGTTTTACCATAAATACGGACATAAGCGTTAAGCAAATCCTGTATACATGATTTATTTTTGGCAGACATGTATCTGATGATTGAAGATTTTCAAGGTTCACAGAATATTAAATGTTAATTATTATCTTCGTATTAATATTAAATTGTTTTTAATAAGATATAGTATTTGGTTTAAATTCGTTTCATAAATGCAGTCAAATATTAATTCTTACTTGATGTAAAGCTGTTTCACTTGATAAAACTCAGTTTTGGTCAGAATTGGTTATCAGTTAAATTTCACAAACAGAGCTATGACTCTTGCTTTTAACTATTTTTGGAATTTTAAATTTTAATCAAGTGAGACTGCTAAAATATTGTGTAAGAAACTGTTAATAACACTTTGATTGCTGATTTTGAAGAATAAAGTTCGTTTTTAAATAGAACTTTCTCTCTGTTTTACACCAGGGGCTAAAAGTCATCAGACAGGGCAGAAAAGTCGTTGCGACATATGTATGTCATACGGGACAGGAATTTTGTGACTTTCCGATGTTGGAGAAAAAAGAAAACGTCGTACATTGTCCTTTGATAAATTGTTTTGTCATTCTATGGGTTTTGGATTCCTTTTTTGGTATATGTATATGCTCTCGAATATATACATATTTTTTATCATTTTTTAGAATAGGGTTGATTTGCATAATATTTGCTAATGAGAAAAAGGGGAGTTAATTTTTTTACCTGCATGGAAAGAGTGGCGGATGATTAAAATGATGGCGGATCAATATTTTTTCTCTACCAGGTACATTTCATTGAACAAATTGTTTTCAATTCCGTATATGTACAATGATGTATATACATGTATATGTGACTGATAAAACCAAGTTCAGATCACACACCAGGTTATCCCTCAGGACCTAAAAGCTGAACAGTTACAAAATCAAATGGTTCAGCTTCCTATTTCGGCTAAGTGCACTTTGAAGTGCACTAAGCCCGGCCTATGCGGTTTTTCGACGTACCGATGATAAGAGTCTTTGTTTAAATTTTGTTAATATACATTGATAATATTAATATCTAGAAAGAAATAAAGTCAATTGGACTCTGTTCATTTTACTTCGTGTAAGTTGTGCTTAAACTGATAATTACATTTAACCTTACACAATGGCAAATTATACATGTATATTGAGTAGATTGGCAGTAATTAAGTTTTTTAATAATGCCCATATACCTACAGTGAGGGAAGTTTTGCTGATACAAGTACATGTATAGTGAAAATTAGAACTAAAATATACGTGCGAAGAAGCGAAAAATGACATATGGCTTTACACTTTTAATAATCCACTTTCCCAAACACTGTTGAAGAATATGCAACCATATAATAAAAGAATTCGTACATGTAAGCAATAAATACTCTGTGATGCCCGTTTCTATGCACGAGATGTACTTATTTTGATGACTTACTCGGACACAATCGTAAATTTCCTTCATAAATAATGCAAAAGTGTTTAAATCATTTCTTATTTTTTTAAACTAGAATCGAAAATGAAATATAAAAAAATATTTACAATTGTAAATGTTATTGAAATTTTAAACCTTAGATTAATGTATAATGAATTTATTTTGCAGAACATTCAGGTGAAATCATTATTCGTAGGCCTATAATATTCATGTTGTGTTGACTTTTTAATTTTTTTATTCATTTATTCATTTATTTATTTATTTATCTATTTATCATTTTTATTTATTTATTTATTTATTTATTTATCATTTATTTATTTATTTATTTATTATTTAAAATATTATTTATCTTTATTTTTAATTTTGTGACCTATACATTTCTGTATTATCTATGAAAAGGGAGGGGCTAAAATTTGTTTTCAAATAGAAGAGGCGTCGTTTCCATATTAAGGATACGCTGAACGAACGATGTACGCTGAAGCAAATGCGAAACGAAACGATGAACGATACCATTTACCAAACGATGTACCATACGCTAAACGAAACGCTAAACGGTACGATTTACCACACGATACACGATATCATAAACAATACGCTAAACGAAACGCTAAACGCTGTTTTACACCAAACGCTGAGATTTACCATTAAGTCAACGATAAACGAAACGATGCACGGACGATGTACGGACGCGGAACGGACGTTGTACGGACCATGTACTGACGTTGTACGGACGATGTATGGACGCTAAACGAACGAAATACGGACGCTTTACTTACAAGGTACGGACGCTAGAAGTGTTAACTTTTACGGTACAGGATGTGTACCTCCTTAGTTTGCGAGAAAGGACTTCTATAAGACTCAAAGAGAAGCGTGTTCTTTCTCAGATAGAACCGAAGATGTTATATCGTTTTGATAAAGAATGATATTCTCCGATGAATGTGGAAAGTTGGAAAGATCATAGAATTACCGATTAGTCGTATCGATAAAAATGTACGATTTGCGAAAATACTTTTTTCTACAAGAAAAGTGTTAAATAGGACACTGAACTTTCTTTATCCGTTAGAATGCCAAGGACAACAAGACGCTATAAAATCATTTAAGACTGAAGTTGAAGTTCCAAGCGATAATATCAGTGACAAAATGAATGGTAACACTAATATACCAAAACGGCAAGCAGCAGTGCGTCCCAGGGAAAAACTACGTGCATGGACTTCAAGTGATGATAGATGAACTTTGAACAGTGAACAATAGAACATTATATTCAGTGCAACCGTGGATTATGAACTTTTGAAAATTTTTCTTTTGCGTTGGGAGTGTCGCGAAGAACGCGAGTTATGATAGTTTTAATATGAACTTTAATTATTTTCTATATACTGAGGACAGTTAATATTTAATATATATATTTTCCAATTCAACTGCAGGTTAAATTTTCCCATCCTTAAAATTCTTAAATCTAATCTGGTCAACCAGAGATTTGAAAGCAGAGATTATGACAGGTTCAAAATCTCTGGTCTGACCAGTCATAATCTCTGCTTTATTGATTTTTCAAAGCTTTGGTCCGATATATTCAACTGCGCACGTGCTGTCCTCGTGACAAAACCAGAGATTTGAATAATATTCGTTTCTGCTAAATGCGCAATTGCCGTCCTAGGACGAAAAACGATTAACCGGGGATAAATAAAATGTTATCTTTTTATTATTATTGGTCAATCATGTTAAAATGAGTAAATAATAATCCGTGCAAAAATTATAAAATATTTATATTGATATACTTGGTTTCAATTTCAATAAGTTCTAATGTACACAAAGTTATTCCTATTGTCAAATGAAATAAATTACTCTTGTGAATTCTTGATGATAATATTTAAAGAAAATATAAATTTTAAGTTTTGAAATATAAAATGAAATAAATGTATAAGATTTTATTTCAAGTCAATACTGAAACTTATATTTTGACTTTAAAAAACATTTCAGTTACAATTAAAATACTTTTAGTTTATGTTGCACAATCTGGTTTGGCTAAATTTACATGTAACTAAGTATTATCCTTAAAATTTTTGAAAAGCTAAATTTTCTTCTTTTTTTTCGACTGTGAAATTGAATTTCTATTTATCTGAAAAGTATTATGGTAAGTCGCAGAGAAACTTTTTAAGATATTGTATGAAATTTTTTGAACTAAATTCATGTCAAAACTTCATAAATGTAGAAAAGAAGCATATGTCAAGTTTGAAAGTTGTATTTTTACTTAGAAATCACTTTTGTCTTATATCACACACTCTGACATGGCTTAATTTGACTAAGTATTAACCCAAATTTTGCTTGAAAAGCTAAATTGTGTGGTTTTTTACTGTGGAATGTAAACAAGTATTACGGTAAGTCGCAGACATGCTTATTTGGATACCGTAATAAATTTATCAAATACATTTCTATAAAAAAAATAATCATATGACAAAGTAGAAATTTTATTTTTTCTTTAAAAACAGTATCATTCTAACCAAAATCACATTTCTCTTACATTGCACACTCATATATATCTAAATTTAACTATGTATCATCCTATGTATATGTTCTAAAAGCTAAATGTTTTGTTTTTTCACTGTGTAAGGACGTAGGGGAGTCAGATTGCAAACATTCATAGTAAGTCAAAAGTAAAACAAATAAATATTTTACTAAAATAAATACAAAATGAAAAAAATACAAACTAAATGTCAAACAAAAGACAACGTACGAACAATGAGTGAAAATGAACGAAAAATGTCAAATGAATAAATGAAAAAATCTCACTATAACAAAATAATCAAACACAATGAAAAAAATGCAGTAATGAAAAATAAAACAGAGTAAGCCTTTTAAGATACCGTAAGAAATGTATGAACAAAATTCATATCAAAACTTCATAAAAAGTAAGATAAGCATATGTCAGGTTTGAAAATTCTTAAATTTTTACTTTAGAAAAAAATATCAATATAAAAATCACATTAATCTTATATCACACAATCTGATAGGAACAAAATATCTATTAAAAAAGATTGAGCCTAGTAGCCACAATATAATAAAAAGAAACAAAAATGAAATAATAATTAAAAAAATATATTTTTTTAAATATATACTAAAATACGAATAATTTTGTGATAGTCTGCGTACTTTAATCAACATGAAACATTTAAAGAAAATCAGCTGAACGTCTTGGAAGCAAATTAATTCGTTTTGATTTAAAGAATTTAAACTACGCATGCGCTGTCCTGATGACCAGTACCATAATTTAAGTTCATTTGGTATACATATACTACGCATGTGCCGTCCTAAAGCAGAGACAGATTTTGTCATAAGGATGAAAACGGTCGCCAGAACAAATTTAGTGCGCATGCCCCGTCCTAAGGACGAAACCAGACGCGGTCCTAGTCGTGGCCATAAGAACAGTCATTAGGAGCCTTTCTGTCCTCGAGTTAACTTTTTGCAGCGATAATGACCAAACGGACCAGTCATAATCTCTGGTCTAAGTTAACTTACAGTCCAAATCTCTGTTCCAAATGTCTGCTTGAGGGTGATGTTTTAAATGATTCGTACTGTATTTTGAATCATACAAAATTTCAGAAAATCAATATCGTATACTATGATCTGCAAAATAAAATTGAGATACAAGTTAAATTGCCGTAATTTGGCCGTGATCGTTAGGTGTTGTGCGTTGCAGTTCGAATCCCGCTTGAACAGACCTTCTTTTTGTGAATTATAATAATCCTTTTTCATTCTTTTTTTTATTTTGTGCAACACAATGCTACTTAAAAACATGTTAGAATGTTATGAATTTTTTCCAAAATAAAATTCTTTGACACCAATTTTGCTGCACAAGATGTTTACATTTCGTTGGTTTAAGCAAAAAGGAATTTAGAATGGAATGTAAAATTTGTTACATATAAACGGGAAATAATAATTCTTTTGAATCAAAAGCCGCAACATCTTTTAGCTTAATTTTTTAAATCACAAGTAGATATGTATTCAAAGATATAGATTTTTATTACGGGACATTTGTGTCTTCATGAAAATGGCCATCCACATCTGTCTAAGGTAACATTTGACTCTACGTATATGTATTTAAAATTCTTCTGAAGAACAGCTTGATATATTGATTCCTACGAGGATACGACTAATTCTTGCCACCTAAGTACCGTTCTGCAAACAAACATGGCCGCCATGTCCTAAAAGTGCTTTTTCGAAATGGCTAAATTTTCAAGATCTGATCCAATCGTTTGTTTGAGAGTTAGATCGATTGCTATTAAATAATTCCAAAAATTCTCATTTCTGTGCCATTTTTTCTTATTTTAGCCAAAAATGGGTATTCAGAACATAAATATACCGAAACATTATATTTCTTCAATTCATCATAAAATATGTCGAATATAATTTTTGGCCCCAAAAGTGCAAAAATTGAAGAAAACGGTAAAACAAAATTGTCAGAACATGAATTTAACAAAAGTAATACATAGAAATCTCACAGTTTTTTTTTGGCTTTCAAGGTTGGGCAAATGACCCTTAATGCACCTTCCCCTTTTGTGGAAACTACAAGATGTTTCACCCTCTAGCATATCTCTTTCCTTGGTGTCTTTTCGTTACCCTTATATCCATTTTGCATTTTTGAATTTGCTTTTCCACGTTCTCAGTAATTGATTTGTCTTTCAAAATTTTGGGTCTTGTTCACAACTAATGAGCTTAAAACTGGAAAAATGGGAACATCTAGTGCATCAAAATTGGTATCATATAATGATCATTTAAGGGATTTAATGAGTTTACAAGCCCAAAATTTGATTATAGAAATATTTGTATAATATTAAAAAAAAATTATCAAACCCATATTTAATCACTTTATGCCATCAACATATGATACAATGTTTTGAACATATGATACAGTGAATATCTTAAAATTCAGATTAAGTTATAAAGCAGCTGCTGGTGGAATCACGACATTTTCCAGTCAACAGTTCGAAAAAATCAACGGATTTGCAAACCGGTTTTTTGGATGGGGAGATGAAGATAATGATTTATATCGCAGGTATTCGAGTTACGTTTTAGAATTGTTGTTTATTTGTTCCATCTTTGAACGTCTTTGCGCCACTGACAGAAAAAAATGACTACAAAGCTCAAGATTTGTCTAAACTGCATAGTAAAATTTATTGGCATGAATTACTGTCAAAACTATTGTAAATATCTGCATGAATGACTGTCAAAACAATTGTAAATATCTGCAATAGTATTGTCAAACAAAATAATGGTTTCTATGGCCATAATGTGACTGCCAAATGACTTTTGTCATTGAGGCAATTATATTTTGATTGACCCAATACGCATCTGTGGTTGTAGTAGTAGAAACCTTTTTTTCAAGTGGTAACAGATATATTTTATTCATATCAGTATTTTTTTACTGTAAAAAGGCCAAAACATAATTAAGAAATATAAATAAAAGTTCAATAATAAAGCTAAGGAATGTTTCAAAATACATTCAAAGAAAAATACAAAATGAAAAATACAAAATGAAAAATAATAATACACAAATAATCAATTTTAATCATTTTTCAATAATATCAAGGAATACAATTTTCCAAACCTTTTTACGGAAAAGCCAAGCATTTGAAAGACACAGTTTTAATATCATTAATAAAATTTATTTATTTACTAAGTACAAACAAGTGAAAGTAAAGAAAAATAATAAGCCAATTATACTCTTTATCTTGATTATTCGTTCGTGTTAAAAGAGTGGGACATGCTTACCTTTCCGGAGCACCTGATGTCACCCCCAGTTTTGATGGGAGTTCACACTGCTAGTGCTTTAGTTTGTGTGCTGTCTTGTTCTAGTTTAGTTTAGTTTATTATACTTTTTTAATTCTTTAGGTTATCCATGATTCCTGTCAAGTTTTTTTTGTTGTGTTCAATTCTCATGATTTTGTCTTTTCATTGGACTTCGAATTTTGGACTTTCCCCACTGTTTTGACACTTCGGTATTCTTTTGACGATATTTAAATAACGTATTTCTAAAAATAAAGAAATTATATCAAATCAAAGAATTCATTTAAATATATGTAAATGAGGCTGTGAAGTTTATGCAAATATAATAACAGATATATAAACTCCTCTCAGATCGCAAAAAAAAAATATATATTGCATTCAAAAGCCATATAATATATACAAAACATTTGAATAGTTCCAAAACAACTTTTGCCATTTAAACAAGAGGAACATGGTGAGATTTGTAACATCACTTGTTTAAAATAAGAGAAAATCGTTTTATAACTTAAAATCTGTAAGATACAAACAAAATATGTTTGACAACAGTGGACAATTGGTGCAGAAAAAAATCAGTTTAACATCTGCCAAACATGTGACTGTTATGTTGTGGTCGCAGCAACTTAGAGGATGTTGTTACAACTTGGGAAAGGTTGTCACAAATACATTTCTACTACTTCTTATCGGGCCCATTTCGTTCGTTTGTCCTATGTGCAGTTAACAAACTACTGATCTTGATCTTTGCAATCATTTTTTTTTCTGTTAGTTGCATTGTCGCACATTTACCTATTTTTGATCTATTGCATATTTTAAAATGAATCTGCTAAAACAATGGCGTCTTTCTTATAAAGAAACATTCATATCAACAGGAACTTTATATGACACAAGACAATTAAAATATTCACTCTGATTTCATCTATTTCATTAAACTTACATACTTAAGCTTTCTTACACAGGACAATATATTTAATGATCACATCTGCATTGTGCAATGATATGTGGAACAAACAACGCATTTATGGATAAGGAAGAAAAAAACACATGCTTAACATATTCCACTGCTTGGAAATAAAACCAGACTGTTACACGAATTTGAAAATGCACTAACTGGAAAGTCCAATTCAGTGATTTCACTGTCGAAAACACGATTACCAAGAAAATGGTACGATCTTCTGGCTTTGATTTCGAACAATAAATATATCTTGCTGTCTGCTCATAATCAAGTATAGTTAACTGAACCATTTAGTCTTCTATCTTTTGGTTTTCGATTTTTTTTATTTTTTTTTATTTTGGTCATTTCATATTTGATGTTTTTACTTTTAGCAATCCGACACTCGCCGAACCTTTATCTTTCGAAAACAAAAAAGATCGTTATGAAATGTGAAATAAAGAAAAACATATAAGTGAGAACGAATGTATCTTGACGAACGAAATGGGAGCAGTAATGTATATTTTTCAATGTAATTTTATTCATTATAGATAGAAACGAAAATCAAAATCAAACGGTTACTGCAAATATTCTCTTCTCGACAAAGTGGCGATAATAGCATAACAGAATTACTTTTGTTATTGAATTTGAGAAACCTAAAGACGATGTTAGTGTTTCGTTAACATATTCATGTGCAATAATAAAATGATGACGATTATAACCGTACCAACGTAAAAAGTGTTTGCCTTAAATTTTAAAGTACAATATTACCCAAAGCTAAAGTGAAAAAACTGAAATCGTTTCTGATTGTAACATTTCAATTTGCTTTGGGGGGGGGGGGGGGGGGGGGTGTAAGGCAAGAGTGACCTTAAATAAAAAAATATTTTCTTGAGATTTCAGGTGATGTCCAATCACCATTTTCATAAAACATTTTGATTCTTTTCATAACATTTTTAACTTTGTCGAATCTATTCCTTTCCCTGGCCTTGTCAACCATAAAAATCAAAACACGTCACACTAAAAATCTGTAAAAGATTTCCATGAAGTTACCAGCCATCTCGGCAAAATGCAAACCCATACGATCCTTACTTTCACTAATTAAGCCGCTTGGTCATTTTAAAGTCTGGTCGTGTTTCGAAAAGAGAAAACCCACTATTTCATTTAACATAAGCGTAAAATTTAAAGATTAAATAAAAACACACAAAGAATTTTTTAATGCATAATATTTTTGAAACTATTATCACGAATTCAAAGTAACAGAAAACATCTATCCGCTTCTTCAGATCGGACGAAAAATAAATATAAATCGAAAGTTTCGAGTGAGATACTCAAGAAAAATAAATGACCTTAAGATTGATTTACCTTGATTGATTGGAATGTTGACATTTCCTTTTATCCATTTTGTTGTTTATTTCAGAATAATTACAAATCATTATCAGAAGGAATTTCACCATAATATTATTCAATTCTCTGATGTCAACTTTGAGAGGTTCAAGCTTCCATTTCCTAAAAAAAATAATTGTTTTTTAACAAAAGCATTTTGAAGCTATTTCTTTCACTATGGTTGGTGATTCTTTAACTTTCCCTCACCAGCACATTTGAAAACTGAAAAAAAATGTGCATCAACTGTTGACTCCAATGATTACTGACCAGGGTATCAAATATTGTTTTATTAATTTAAGAAGATAGATATTATATATCATGTGTTGCAGCTCCCCTACCACCCCCCCCCCCCCCCCCCCCCCCAAAAAAAAACATTTTCGGAATTCTTGACACAGAAATATTTAGCAGACCTTTGGACTAGTGGATAAATGCTTTGAGATTGTTTATTCCTGTTCGAATTGATAAACGTAGAAGGTCTATGCGTAAAAAAGGAACATCAGTCTTCACCAACCCTGATGCTGGCAAGACATTGTCCACCATTCATGACAAACATGCTGTTTTTCCTACAGATTAGACCCCTAATAACATCGTTTTTGTATGCAAAAGCTACTATATTCAATGATTGATTAATGAGCTAGGGATTGCTAGTTCACTTGGCAATCCTACCGAAAAAGCTACTACATTTTCAAAGGAAGAAATAACCGACAATAATAGATCGATCTTATCGTCATTTGGTATTTCCATCAAACATGATGATTGTGTTCTTCCTGCATTGTACTGATACCCAAGTTACATAGGTGTCCATACAAACAACGCTTTATAGCTGGATCTGCCAAGTGTTCCACCAAACTACTCTGTCAACTTCAAACTTCTGCTTTAACAGCTGTCAAAACGGGCCTCCAAAAGTATTGTGAGACAAGCTATTCAAGAAGTGGTATCAAAGAAATGTGGATATTAAAGAACTCCAAAGACTTAAAGGATATTTTACGATCTCGGTCCATTTCAGTCTGTAACATCATGAACAAATTTGATTTCTCTACCGTTTATACCACCATTTTTGATCGACAACATTTTTGTTCAGTTTGGTGGACGTGTTTTCTAATAGACTATTGGCATTCTTATGGGCACTAATTGTGCACCACTCCTGGTCGACTTGTTCCTTTATTCATACAAGGCAGACTTCCTTGACGGGCTTCTTATGGAAAAACAGAAGAAGTTAGCTTTAATGTTAGGTTCCGATATATAGATGATGTTTCATCACTCAACATTCACGTTTTGGGAACTTACATCTCATCTATCCAATGAGATTTGAAATTAAGGATACCAAAGACACTGCCAAGTCTGCATGTTATCTTGACCTTCACCTCGAAATTGAAACCAAAAGGCTGAATACAAAACTATACGACAAACTGGATGACTTTGACTTTCCAATTGTCAACTTCACATTTTTTGAGCGCCAACAATCCGGAAGTGCCGGCGTACGGAGTGTATATTTCACCACCCACACTCATACATATCCAGAGCTTATGACATATACATTGTAAGAAGGATATAATTACCAAGCTTTGCATGTGGTATATACGATAACTTTGTCGACAAGGCGAGATTGCTGTCACATCATCTTTAGTTTCATTACTTCAAAAGTTGTACGGTCGTCATCATGAATTTATTGGCCAATACGAAATTTCTATCTCATGTATGAAATTGGATACCTTCAGCTAGATTTCAGGTCCTTTTTTTATTGACACCTCACTGGTCCTGACAGATTAATGGCTTTTACTCACTGGAAATGTGACGGGTGTCGTCAATGGAGCAGAACATGCTTACACTTCAGAGCATGTCACTGCCGGATTTAGTGTTTTAGTGGGAATTCACATTGCTAGTGCTTGTATGCTTTTTATTTCTAGTTTGTTTGATGTGTTCTAATATCATGACTTTGTGTTTTCCTTAGATTTCGATTTCACGGACTTTTCCCAATGTTTTATCTCTACGGTATTCTTTTGCGGATATTTTACGTATTCAATATGAACAAGGTTTTATGCAATGATAAATAGGTATTGGCTATAAAATATCAAATATATTCTTTTTTTTTTCTTTTTTTCAGAATTGCATACAGCAATTACACATTAATGCGCCCATTTGCAAAATATGGATACTGTGGTAGCATAAAGCATGAAAAAGCTGAAAATCACAGTCCCAGGTACAGGAAATCACAGAAACCTCAATTTCCTATTCCCGTAAATATGTTCAATTTTCAGTTTTTTTTTGTATTAATGCTCATTGAACGTTGAAACGTAGTGTTGATTAAGCTGCTACAAAGTGATTAAATAAAATATGGAAAAATATATTTATTGGATTCCATAAATATGCAGCTTACTTTTCGGTGTGCGCTCTATTTTCACTCATGCGTATTTTTAAGCCTTTGATAAAACGATGGTTCGTATGTTAGTGAAATTTGCACATCTTGTTCATCAAAATTGATAAAAAGAATACCGCTGCTGTCGGACTCGAACACCACAAGGGAATCATGAACTATTTTTTTTATACTGCTACAAATGTATGATGTATAAATTTAAAAAAAAACTATTTGACATTGCAGTATGCGACTACGGAGGTTTTCAAAGACACTGTGGCTGAAAGATGGTCTGAACAGTCTGAAATATAAAGTAGTGAAGAAAGAAGTAAAGCAACTTTACAGAAGAATCTCAGTTAAAATAGATCGAGAAGTTGTTAAATCGGTAGGTACTCTGATTCGAAGGCGTACCACACCCATTTCGTCGGGTGTATTGTATTGTGTAAAGTACATATAAAAGGAATTTTAAAAATTAAATATAAAGAAAAGAGATACGGGCAAAAAAGAAAGAAGGATTCATACTTAAAACTGAAAAATACTTACTGTTCTTTTTAACATGAACGTTTCAATTTGTTTTTTTTTTTCACTTCATAAACTATTACGGTATGTTAAAAATTGATTTGCTATATATCACAACAAGTGATATACCTACACCTTTACAATGTTGATGTTAATGATAAATGAAATACTAAAATCTCTTGTCTAAAGAGAAACAATTTCTAGCTTCTACTCCACAGGCTGTTGTGGTAAATGAAAGACAATGATTTTTCATATATCGCAATAAGTAAAAACATTCTTCGTAATCTCATGCAAAATCCTTTTATGTTTTGTTTTGTTTTGTCTTTTTTTTTGTTTTTTGTTTGTTTGTTTTTTTTAATTTCTTACTCTCTAAGATATTAACATCATAAAATAGTGAACATGTTTTGCTTAAAAAATAAGATATCATGGTATATCAGAAAGCTAATTTTTAACACATCAGAACAATATTAATAATTTCAAGAACCTTTACCATTTAGTCATTGGTGACCTTTTGAACAGTTAAAATCTCTTTATGTGCTTGTGATCAAAACATGTAAGTCGGACCGTTAAGGCTTTTATCTTTTGATTTTGATTTTTTTTATTTTTTGGTCAAAAGTTTCTTTTCTGTTCAGAAAAGAAACTTTAGAATTTGACCATTATCTCGTTTGGCAGCGAATTGATCTCTTTATTATTTGCATATTTTGTTTACAAGATTTTTTATAAATTTATAAAATATCTCAACAAATAAAGTAACAAATCTCTTTAAAGTTAGTTTAATTTAATTCATAAATACTCAATTTTCTTTTCTTTGTGAAAAAAAAACCGTTTTTTGTCGCTCTATTCTATTCATCAATAATTGTTCGTCCTCCTAGGGAAAATCTCCAATCAGAGTATGTTCTCGTAAAACACTGGTACTAAAATGCATAATGAAGACGGGTGCATTAGAATCGGGTCAGTAGAGCAGCATTGAATAATTTTCAAAAACAACCAAGTATTTAACACTATACCCTAACTCTAACCCCGACTCTAACTATATAGTAAATAACATAATTACTATATACAATAAGTACACAACAATAATAGATGCCAGGTATAAGAAAAGACGAAAGTATAAAACATTTAGTACAAAATATGCAAAAATCTGTAAATAAGATTGGAAAATGAGCATTCACTATTTTTGAATAGTCTTTTATTAATGTTGACTAATCACAGGGAAATTAATCAAGCTTGCAGTATTGTCGCGCGGGGAAACGTCAAATGGTTGTAGTGCCCGTCACTAGGTATAGTCTCCCTTACTCAAGATAAATAAACTAATGTTTATATAAAGTGAACGTTATGATTAAATGCCAAAATTTTTACATTTTTTGTACCAAATGTATTACGGACTTCTCCCTCGGGCACTGTACCTCAACAGACAACACTATAGGAAAACGGTTCCTTCGGGAGAAGTCCATAATAGATTAATAGTTCAAGGGATAACTCAGATTTAAAATTATTCTTTGTCCTATTAAAACCTTCAGAACCTGCTGATGAGCAACCAATCTTACATAAAACTCAAATAGTTAAATAACAATAATAATAATAATCTGAGAATTCAACATTTACTTCTTTCAATATGATCAATTCATACACATCCTGTAACGTAAACGTTAACATATCTGGCGTCCATACATCATACGTAAAGTGTCCGTACATCGTTTGTGTAGCGTCCGTACATCGACCGCACAACATCCGTTCAGCGTCTTTACTTCAAGTTAACATAATCTCTGGTTCAAATCTCTGCTCTAGGATAAAAAAAAACCAGAGATAAGAACAGCGAGGACCAGTCCTGCGACTGCTCAATCAGTGATTTGAAAGCATAGATTATGGCAGGTTCAAATCTCTGCTCTGACCAGTCATAATTCCCGTTTTATTGATTTTTCAAATCTCTGGTCCAATTTATTCAACTGCACACAACCCTAACCCTGCTCTCGTGACTGAAAACCAGAGGTCTTATATCGCACAATCTTATATAGCTGAATTTAACTAAGTATCATCCTATTATCCTATATATATATATTTGAAAAGCTGAGTCTTTTTGTTTTTTCACTGTAAAATGGAATTATTTTTATCAAACAAGTATCACGGCAAGTGGCAGAGAAGCTTTTTAATATATCGTAGGAAAAGGTTTGAGCTAATTTCATGTCAAAGATTCCAAAAAATATAAAACATGTACCCATCAAGTTTAAAACTTGTGTTTTCACTTTAAAAAGTGTTATAACAAAAATCACTTTTGTCATATATCACACACTCTGATTGAGCTGAATTTGATTAAATATCAACCTAAAATTGGTTCAAAAGAAAACGTTTGTGTTTGTTCACAGTGAAATTTGCATCAAAATAGTTCTACGGTAAGGCCAGGCTAAAAAATATTTGATAGCTTTTTGCCTACCCACCAGCGGGATAGGAGGGTAGGCAGGTAGGTAGGGTTTTTTTTGTAAAATGTAGATTTCCTTACGACACGATATATTGATATATATATTGATAAGTTACTTTATTTCATATCTACATATATATACATGTACCAGTAGCATTTCTTTTCTATATATACCAGTAGTATTTATGAAATGGTTTTTCTCCCATTTAAGATTCCAAATGTATAGCACTTCATGTATTTATTCATATGAACATGTTCTGACACTACCAGTACAGAAACATATTCCATAAAAGAGAAAGCACAGATCATATATATTTGAACATCTTTATTTTCATTAATGAACAAACAAAAACTAACAGCCAAAATGGAAAACAACACATCCAATTTGTATTTAATACTTTAAGCAAAAACCCTGAACATTAAACAGAATAATACATAAAAATTTGAAGAAAATAGAAAAAACTGATTAGTGCCACAAAGATGCTACCTGTCAAAGATATGTTTATACTTTAAATATGAAGTTGTATTGTAGTATATTTGCTATAAAAAGGAAATAGATATTAATGTGAGATCTGACTAGATTGCGTATTGAATGTATAAAATAAAATGAAAAAAAAATACAAATATATATTAAAACTGAGATATTCAATGACTAGAATTATATGAGTATTAAATACATTAATTTAAATTTTGACTAGAACTATTTTGATAATATAAAGTTACACGGAGTTTAAAAAATATTTGGGACTTTGATATTTAAAAGGATTTCTCTAAATATGTTTCAATTCGAAAGGTCCCTATCCATGCTATCTGTTCTAATCAAAGTGCTGTTAGCACTTGAGCTTTTTAAATACAAGTAACTCATATAAGAAACTGAATATCTGTGTACTGTAATCTGCTGATTTCTTGTGTCCTGCAGTTTTGTTGATACTCTTTTAATTAATAGATCACAGGATTAAATGTTGTATTAAACATAGTAACTGCTGCCTTTCTTACTCTATACTCAAAACCCTTATTGTCATCAGCAACTCAATTGCAATAGATTGATTGATTGAATATTGCTTTACGCCTAGCTAGCGATATTTCAGCCAATATCACGGCGATAATTGCAATAGACAATTGTTTTATATCAGTAGATTTTTTTTATATATGAACATATCAAATCGTTGTTTATATTTCAGACAAGGTTTTACATCAACTTATATGTACAAAAACATCGTGAAATTCATATTTTTAAAAAAGAAATATACAATTTGCTCTTAATATTTATTTTTAAATGTTATTCAACAATTAAATATCAAGTTGATATATTCTCTGTGAAGAAAAGTATTGAATCGGAAAAAAATGTTTATCAAAGGGGAGCAATCCTGAATTTTATCTGTAACAACAAACGGTCCAGTTTGTTTGATATCCAAGATTTCAACCCTAATTAGACCAATTCATGACACTAAACACATGTTTAAAAAGAAAGGTGTTAACATTTATGGCTTCAACAGTATTTAGTACTTGTATACAGAATCAGAAATAATTGTTTTGGGGACTTTATAGCAAGTTAAAATGCAACCAGAAATGCCGATGTTTATGTTCCAATTTAATGAACAAGTACCAGCCTGTTTTATTTGTAGGCCAGAAGGGCACTGTCAGATGCATAAAGGGCGCCATGCCCTTCCGTTTAGGGGCAGGCGGACAACAACAAATACACCTTATTTTTTTGGCCCCAGTCGTAAGGGGGGGGGGGGGGGCTTTTGTGGATATCGTAACAATTGTATCAACTAAATTTCTATGAAAAATTAATGAAAGTATAAATAAGCATATGACAAGTTAGAAACTTGTATTTTTCTTTAAAGAATGAAAATGGACCTGTTCCATTGATGTTATCCTTATACCGGATTTGACCTGGGAATCATGGCGGGTGTCCTGCAGGAAGCAGTGACTGCTTACTCTTCCGGAGCACCTGAGTCCACCCCGGGTTTTTTGTAGGGTCCATGTTGTTTATATGTTTTTAGTTTTCAATTGTAGCATTGTTTTGGTATTGTTCTCCGGAGTTTGTTAGTTTTTCGACCCCCCCCCCTTTCGAATGTCCCTTTTCTTGACTATACTTAAATAAGAACTTAAGTGTTTTTTCACTGTAAAATTGAATATTTTTATCAAACAAATACAAGTATTACGGTAAGTTGCAGATAAGCTTTTAAAGATACCGTATGGATTTTGTTTAGTTAAATTCATGTCAAAATATCCTAAAAGTAGAAAATATGTATCAAACAAGTTTGAAACGTCTGTTTTCACTTTAAATTACACATATGTTTTAACAAAAATCACATATATGGCACACACTGATAGAGCTTAATTTGATTTAGTATCAACCTAAACTTGATTGAAAAGCAAAATTTGGGGTTTTTTCACATTGAAATTGAATTGTTTTCCATCAAAATAAGTGCTACTGTAAGTCGCCGAGAATTTTTTGGAAACGGTAACAAAGTTTGTGGCAGAGTCATATTTGATTGGAAATCAAATATGAAATAGTAATTAATGTAATTATTTTAAGTAAACTAATATATATTTTATGTTTCAGTTGGATTTATCTCCCATTGTTAGTATTGTGATTGCACCACAATCTCAATTTCCCTGTATTGACCCTCTTTAATTTTTGTGGGAAATCTAGTGTTCTGATTGGTCAGTTCTTGAGGTCAAAGGTTTTCTTCTCTTATTCCTTTGTTTCTTCACTCTATGATTTGATTTTGGTAATGGCTGTCAAGATTTTGTGCCTGTGACAGAAAATTGAAATTTACAGTAACTTTTCAACTTCTTAGTGGTTCATCTTGATTGGAATCTAAAGGACAAGATGAATATCTAGTACTTGATGTATATAATATCCAACCAGATGTTTGCTGGAGGTTTCTTGTAACTGAATTACTGAATGATAGCCTTTGTACCACACACATGGGTATTTATTACATCAGTTATTAAAAGAGTGAACCCTAGCGATTTATTAATTTATTGCCGCTCTACTGACCCGGCTACAAATTGGCGCCCACGTTTATCCTTTGGGGAACCTCTTACTACACAGACGTCTGGCGACCTTGATGAACCGGAAGTTGTATTCCAAAACAGCTGATTGAAGAAAAATGTGAAATACCGAGGTTTGAACTTTGTGAATATTGAAGTATATTCGAATAACAGTGTGTTACGGACAAGTTATACGGTGAGACTATGCATAGCTTGACCCGTTTGTACATGCATGACATTTAATTAGCGAAATTTTCTTGTGTAAACTTAGAAAATACCCAGGTTTTGTCATATCCAATTTTTGAAGTCTGACTTTTGTAGTTCAAGAGACATGTCCTACTTGTTGTTTTTCATTTTGTGAATGAACTGAAGCTTCTTTTCATTCATTCAATGTAAGGCAACATTTGTATTTTGATAGTACTGTTAATTTTGTAGATTTTATTGAATATTTATGTGGGTTCTTTGACTTGTATTTTCACATCAGAGTTATGCATTGACAAGTGAATTTGCATACACTTTGTTGTTTGTAAAAGTCAAATAACATTTTTGAGTCGACTTTGTGCACATTACCCTGACACGTCATTGTATTTGTGGTGTATTTATGTAGTATATGTTGAATATGTCTTGCCATATGTGAACTTAGTATATTGATACTGTGTCTTGTAGTAATTTGTCATATTTTTGTGTGACCTTGACATTATACTTGAACTTAGTACATGTGTACCTGAATACTTATATAGTATATAGAGTTATTGAGTATTGATTAATTTGCTGTTTACATTTTGTTGAATTAATACAGCATATGTAGATTGTTTGGTCATTCGTCTGTTTATTTAAATTAATTTAATTAATTTAAATCTTGTTTGATAAATAGGGAATTAACAGGTTAGGCACTTAGTGTATATCAGTGAATGTATCTGTGAATGTATGTAGGTTAGCGAGTTGTATTGTCCTTACCAGCCTGCCTTTGTTATTAACAAACACCCTATGTAACTGACCTAGCTCTGTGAAATACTTTGAGCTTTTGATCTTTCGTACTTGAATACTTGGGCAAGTCTTTACTTTAGTTTGACTTTGTCGTTTGACTTTGTTCAGTGAGTTTAGGTGGTACTTTAGTTAGTGTTAGTATCAGAAGGTGACTTTGTTTTCTTGACTTTAGTTTAGTACCCCATATACCCCAGTGTGTACTTTACTTATCCGTCATCTTTATCCGAGATACTTGTGGTGCATATTTATTAATTAGTACTATACTGATTGATTATTATTGACACTTACATGATTTGATATTGTGTTTGATTATTGTTTAATAAAGATACTAGTACCCCCAGCCCAATTTTCAGGTACAGATACAGATCCAGAATATATTATAGGTATAGAAGGTATATTTGAGTGTGAAATATTTACTGAAACACGAAACAGGTAAAGCGAGACATAGTGTATATTTGAAAGGTATTGCACTACATACTTAGTTTACTTGGTAGTACGAGACATATGGTATAGTGAGACATAGTAGTATTATTTTGTGAAACGTTTGAATACGAAACACTTGTATTGAAGTTTGATATTAGTCAGTAGTACCATACATGCATTTTATATTTTAGTGTGAGATACCTGCAGCTGAAGTACATATACCTTGTAGCCACTAATTGACTAATACTATATACTTGTCTTTCAGTATTCACTTATTAGCTTTTCCAGTTGATGATGTACTTCCATGTACTTTGATTTTCAGATCAGATTAACTGTATTTTGCTTTCCAGTTGCCATTTACTGATTACTTGTACTTGAATTTTACTTTGCAGGGGAGATAATTTATTCTATCCTGTTATCCCTGTTTGATTGTACTTAAATTTTGCTTTTGTCTTTTAGGGCAGACAACCTTTGTTGATTGTCTTATACAAATACTTAACTTGAATTTTACTTTGTAGGGGAGATAACCCTTGTTGATAGGCTTGTTACACATACATGTTACTTTGCCTTAGCCTTTCAGGGGAGATAATCTTGATTGATTTTGATTTCAGCTTGTCAGATTGCAGTCATTTTCTTTTGTAAGGGAGATAATTCACACATTATTATCTTTTTCAGATATTTGTCTTGATAATTTTACTTTTCAGGGGAGATAATCACTATTATTTCCTTTGTGAACTTTTGAATTTGTGTTTGTATTTTTCTTTTATAGGAAATATTGACTTTATTTGCTGATATTGTGTACATATAATTTTGTGACTTTGATTTACATGTATTTTTGTTTTTGATTATTTGTCATAATCATATTTTGTACTTCAGATATTTGTTTCCTGTAATTATATTTTAATTTCAGGAATTTGTGATATATTGTACCTGCCATAGTAATACTTTGCATTTCAGAAATTCTTTAATTTAGTAGTTACTGTTAAATTAAATTTTGAATTTGTCATTTCAGTTAGAACTTTGTTTGCATTTTCAGAAAATTTATTTTGATTTTCAGAAAAATTATTTTGATTTTTTTTCAGAAATTTACTTTGATTTTCAGTTGTCCAAAATTTTATTTTGACTTTTCAGAAAATTTTTCTTTGATTTTCAGTGATACAAATTTGATTTAATTTTTCAGATTATAGTAGTATATATTTGTTTTGCTTTCAGATACTTTATATAATTTACATAATAAATTATTACCATTTCAGAATTAGGATACAGATACTTTGTATAAATTTTCCATTTCAGAGTTAGTATTCCTAGTTTCTGAAATTACTTAATTTATGAAATTTTGTTTTCACTTTCAGAAATTATTTGACATTTAATTTTGTTGATTCATTTTTCATTTAGAAACTTTTCTATTGTTTATTTTAGGAAACATAATTTGTTTTTCAGATTATTTGTATTAGTATTTATCTATTTACTGGTGATTTTTGTAGGTATTCTGTATTTTTCAGCATACATTTTGATTTGATTTGCAGGTACTATTTATTTTTATTTAGTTGATTGTATATATTTCTACTGACAGCTGTATATATTTACGAAGACACAATGGCGGAAGGATACGAAGAACTGATTACGACTTTGAAGTCCATGGGTGTAACACCGAAAATCCAGAACCCGCAAGAACTGAAGGCATGGATGAAGGAATTTTTGAAGGAGGAGACAGTGGAAGTCAAACCGAAAGACCTTTCAACATACGTCAACCCACCCAGACTGACATTCTTTTCCGGCAAGGACAAACCAGGCAGTGGAGAAACAACCTATGACCTGTGGCGACATGAACTTGTATGCTTGGTAGATGAAAAGATCCACAGACCAGAAGCCATAGCACAAGCCATCAGGAGATCACTCAAGGGAGATGCAGGAAAAGTGGTGATGAGATTAGGACCCCATGCAGAAATTGGACAGATATTAGCCAAGATGGATAGTGTTTTTGGAGTTGTCGAGGAAAAAGAATCTGTGATGCGGGAATTTTACAACGCCACCCAGAAGGAAGATGAAGATGTAACAACTTGGAGCTTCAGACTAGAAGATATATTGGAGAAGGCCATACAGATCAACAAAGTCAAGAGGCCAGAGGCAGATGAGATGTTACATGATATGTTGTGGAAAGGACTTAGACCAGACCTCAAAGCCATAAGCCACTACGAGAAGGAGAAATATACCACCTTTGATGCCCTTCGAGTAGCCCTTAGAAAGATAGAGAAAGACAACATGCTGGATCAACCATCAAGACCAGTGAAGGGAACATCCAAGAAAGCAGTTGCCAAGACAGATGATGATGATGAAGACCAGGAAACCAAAGGCATACTGAAACAGATGTCAGCACGACTTGACAGATTGGAGTCCGGATGGCGACCAATGCAGTATGACTTTAGAGGAAGAGGTAGAGGTGGCTACAGATCCAACTACAGAGGAGGTTACAGAGGCAACAGATACAGAGGTAACAACAAAGGACGAGGCTACAACACAGAAACTCAGCAACAGCCACAGACTTTTCCACCAATTATTTGCAGACGTTGTGGCCAAGAAGGACATATCGCCAGAGGCTGCCGTGTCAACCTTGACAGCACTCAGACACAACAACAGCAACACCAACAGTTAAACTTCAAGGAGTCTACACCGCGGGGCAGGCGTTAGACCAGATGGATGATAGCCCCATACCAGACAGACCAACTACAAAGAACATCAACACAAAACCTAAGCAGAAAATACCACCAGGACTTTGTGGCGAGCCAACAGAGTGTAACATCACCATCGAAGGAAAAGATACCAAGGCACTCTTAGACACAGGTTCCACCGTCTCAACGATAAGCCACACCTTCCAACAACAGCACTTGAAACATCTACCTGTGAAGTCCTTAGACCAACTTCTCCATATAGAATGTGCAGATGGCCAGTCACTACCATATGATGGATACATTGAGGCTACACTACACCTACCAGACCTCAAACAGACACACACTGGAATTTTTCTCATCATCCCTGATAGTGAATACCACAACACCATACCAATACTTCTGGGAACCAACATCTTAAACATCATGATGGACCTTTGCAAAAGAAAACATGGTGACAGATTCCTACAGACATCAAACCTGAAAACACCTTGGTATTCCTCATTCAGATGTCTACTACTCAGGGAAAAGGAACTCTGCAGAAACAACAACAGACTTGCAGTAGTGAAGAGTGCAGAATTCAACACCATCACCATACCACCAAACAGCAACACAACCATCTCCTGTTACTTAGATAAACAGATGCCATACCATTCAACATCAGCTATGGTTCAGTCAACACCACAGTCTGTCTTACCATCTGACCTAGACATTGATCCAACACTGATTAGTTACAACTATGGGAACAACAGACAACTTAGCATCAACATCAGCAACATTACAACTAGAACAGTGACAGTACCACCCAAAGCACTATTGGCCGAGATACAACCAGTCACCATTCAAGATCCACCTAAATCCAAAGATGAAGATTTCACTGTTCCACTATTACAACAAGTGAAGATAGATGCCAACAACTTGACACCAGAGCAACTTAAGGAGGGACAATCTTTCATCACATCATACAGCGACATATTCTCCAAGAATGATTTAGATGTCGGCCATACTCACCTTGTAGAACACCAGATTGAGCTTGACGATGAACATCCCTTCAAGCAGAGATATAGGAGAATACCACCATCCATGATTGAAGAAGTAAAGGCTCATCTTCACCAACTACTGAGAGCAGGAATTATAAGGAAGTCCCATAGCCCATGGTCATCAAACA
This sequence comes from Mytilisepta virgata, assembly GCA_028015205.1. Classification (NCBI taxonomy): domain Eukaryota; kingdom Metazoa; phylum Mollusca; class Bivalvia; order Mytilida; family Mytilidae; genus Mytilisepta; species Mytilisepta virgata. The sequence goes on along the minus strand of CM051520.1, from coordinate 44,465 downwards.
TAGTACTTGTAAAGAAGAAAGATGGATCCCTACGCATGTGCACAGATTTCAGATCTTTAAATCTGCGTACAAAGAAAGATGCCTACGCACTACCACGCATCGAGGACATCCTTGACTGCCTTGCTGGTAACAAGCTGTATACGGTCATCGACATGAAATCCGGATACCATCAGGTTTCCATAAAGGAGGACCATAAAGAGAGAACAGCCTTCACAGTTGGACCTTTGGGACTGTATGAGTATAACCGCATGCCATTCGGACTTACGAATTCACCAGCTACGTATCAACGACTCATGCAGGACTGTCTCAGTGATTTGCACATGATCATCTGCTGCATTTTCATCGACGACATCATCATATTCTCAAGGTCATACGAAGAACATCTCGAACGACTGAAATTGGTATTTGACCGGATAAGATCAGCAAACCTGAAGTTGTCACCTGGAAAATGTTCATTCTTCATGCCCAAGGTCAAGTACGTAGGACATATTGTATCCGAGAAAGGGATTGAGACAGACCCGGAGAAGATTGAAAAGGTGATGAACTGGCCTACACCATCTACGCCGGAAGATGTCAGAAGATTCATTGGTTTCGCCGGCTACTACAGGCGCTTTATCCAGAACTTCAGCCAGATTGCCAGACCACTGACTGACATCATGCCATCACCAAAGCCAAAACCTGGAAATAAGAGAAAGAGAAGAGAACAGAAACCGTGGACTTGGGGAGAAAAGGAAGAAGCAGCATTCAACGACCTGAAGCAGCGACTTGGATCAGCACCTATCCTTGGCTATCCAGATTACAGCAGACCTTTTGAACTGCATACTGATGCCAGCAGTCTTGGTTTAGGAGCTGTACTATACCAGGAACAGGAAGGCCACCAAAGAGTCATTGCCTATGCCAGCAGGGGATTGACAAAAGCAGAGAAAAACTACCCAGCACACAAGTTGGAATTTCTTTCACTGAAGTGGGCCATCACCGACAAGTTCCATGACTACTTGTACGGCCATCCATTCCATGTGCTCACAGACAACAACCCTCTGACGTACGTCTTGACAACAGCCAAGTTGGACTCAACAGGACATCGCTGGTTATCTGCTCTTGCTGCCTATGATTTTGATCTGACGTATCGCCCTGGTAGAACCAACACAGATGCAGATGCTTTATCAAGATTACCAGTACCATCAGATGAGGAAACAGTGATATCCAAAGATTCCATCAAAGCCATCTGTGGAGCCTTGTACACCCCTTATGTGGATACCTTAGCTGTAACACCAGATGCTATGGATGTCAGTAACATCGACATGCACATAGGGATTGACAGCAACATTGATTGGCCAAAGATACAGCAAGCAGACCAACAACTGAAACCATGGATTGAGTTTGTCAAATCAGGATCCAAACCCAAGAAAAGACAGTTACCACCTAGTCCTCTTAAGAAACACTTTGACCAGCTGAAAGTGGTGGACAATGTACTGTACAGGGAGATCACCACAGATGGAAGAGAAATCAGACAACTTGTTTTACCATCAACCCATGTACCTACAGTACTAGAAGCAGTCCATAATGAGATGGGACATCCTGGACGAGACAGGACCAACAGTCTACTCAGAGACCGATTTTACTGGCCAGGAATGTCGAAAGATATTGACGAATGGATCCAGCACTGTGACCGGTGTCTGAAGAGAAAGAAAGATCCTAACCGTGCTCCTTTGATTTCCATTACATCAGCACAGCCAATGGAGTTAGTGTGTTTGGATTTCCTAACCCTGGAACCATCGAAGGGAGGAATGCAGAACATCCTGGTAATCACGGACCATTTTACGAGGTATGCCCAAGCAGTGCCAACGAGGAACCAAACAGCCAGAACAACGGCAGAGGCTCTATTTAACAGCTTTGTGGTTCACTACGGGATACCTAAGAGACTGCACTCAGACCAGGGGAGTAACTTTGAGAGCAAGGTGATCAAAGAGTTATGCCAGCTTCTTGGAACCCAGAAATCCAGGACAACTCCATATCACCCTATGGGAAATGGGATGACCGAGCGTTTTAATAGGACTCTCCTTGGAATGCTCGGGACACTACAGCCACATCAGAAGGCCAACTGGAAGTCGCACGTTGCCCCATTAGTACACGCATACAACTGTACCAGACATGAAGCAACGGGCCAGTCACCTTATTTCCTGATGTTCGGAAGAGAGCCTAACCTTCCCATAGACATTGCTTTTGGACTTACAACTGAAGCAGTCAGACAACCCCAGTCCAAGTACATCAAGGACCTGAGAGAGCGACTCGTCCAAGCCTATCAGCTGGCATCGAAAGCCGCTGAGAAAGCGCGGACGAAGCAGAAAGAGGGATACGACCTCAGAGCTCGAGGAGCAGCATTAGAGCTGGGAGACAAGGTTCTTGTGAAAGCTGTCTCTTTTGATGGCAAACACAAGATTGCTGACAGATAGGAAGATGATGTGTATGTCATAATGGCACAGCCCAACAGTGACATACCAGTCTACACTGTGCAGAAGGAGAATGGAGAGGGCCGCAGACGCACACTTCACAGGAATCTTCTTCTGCCAGTTGGATACATCACGGAGCGAAAGCCAGCACCTCCTCCTAGACCCACTCCAGCTCCTAGAACTCGAGCCAGAACTAGACAAAGACATCCATCACCTGAGCCATCCAAGGAGGACACATACTATGAAAGTAGTGATGATGATCTACCTGTAAGGTTAGTAAATGATAATGATTTTGACATTGTTATTCCAGGTACTAACTTACAGGGTGAAGGTCAGACTCCAGACAGATCAGATTTGGAATCAGCTGCTCAGTCTACAGATGATGATGGTAGTAGCACTGATTCTGATGGAAGCGCTTCCAATCATGACACAGATTTTTCTTTTTCAGAACAGGAGGCAGAAGTGCAGGAACCACAGCAGACAGCTGTGGAGGCTGATGCACCTAGGCCCATATCTCCTCCAGTTCCTGAACGGCGGTCAACTAGAGCTAGACGAGAACCGGAATGGATGCGCTCAGGGGACTATGTTACCAAAGCTGCTGTTCCAGCTAAGCAGTCATGGCAACTAAAAGCTGATTATATTTCAGATTGCATTGCCAGAGGAGTATTCACCGGTATAGAGAAGCAGGCAGGAGAAGCCTTACTGACAGTTATTACTAATTGTGATACTTAATTTTATTTGATTAATATGTATTTGTTGTAGATATTGTTTTAACGGCTTAATTCATTAATATAATGAATTCATTTTCTCTTGTAGTTGAAACTCCTTGTAAATGACCGGGACGTCATTTTACATTGAGGGGGAGTTTGTGGCAGAGTCATATTTGATTGGAAATCAAATATGAAATAGTAATTAATGTAATTATTTTAAGTAAACTAATATATATTTTATGTTTCAGTTGGATTTATCTCCCATTGTTAGTATTGTGATTGCACCACAATCTCAATTTCCCTGTATTGACCCTCTTTAATTTTTGTGGGAAATCTAGTGTTCTGATTGGTCAGTTCTTGAGGTCAAAGGTTTTCTTCTCTTATTCCTTTGTTTCTTCACTCTATGATTTGATTTTGGTAATGGCTGTCAAGATTTTGTGCCTGTGACAGAAAATTGAAATTTACAGTAACTTTTCAACTTCTTAGTGGTTCATCTTGATTGGAATCTAAAGGACAAGATGAATATCTAGTACTTGATGTATATAATATCCAACCAGATGTTTGCTGGAGGTTTCTTGTAACTGAATTACTGAATGATAGCCTTTGTACCACACACATGGGTATTTATTACATCAGTTATTAAAAGAGTGAACCCTAGCGATTTATTAATTTATTGCCGCTCTACTGACCCGGCTACAAGTTATCAACTAAATTTCTATCAAAATTAATGAAAGTAAAAATAAGCATATGCCATCTTAGAAACTTGTATTTTTTCTTTTAAAAAAGTAGCATTATAACAAAAATCTTCTTTATCCTATATCGCACAATTTTATATGACTAAATTTAAGTAAGTATGATCCTAAAAATGTTTGAATAGCTAAAATTTGTGTTTTGTCACTCTGAAATTGAATTTGTTTCATCTAAAATTTATTACGGTAAGTCAGAGAGAAGCCTTTTAAGATACCGTAAGAAATGTATGAACTAAATTCATGCCATAACCTCATAAAAACATAAGTTAAGCATGTGTCAGGTTTAAAAAGTCTTGTATTAGAAAAAACTTATATTTTATATCAAACAATCTTATCTAACCCTAACAAAACATCAAAAGAAGATCAAAACTAGAAGTCACAATATCATGAAAAGAAACAAAAATTAAATAACAAAAAAATAAATAAATAAATATTTTTTTAAATACAAATTGGTATTCCCTAAAAGGGATAATAAGATATGATAAATAAAAAAAAATAAAAAAATTAAAGATAAAGATTACACTTAAAAGAAAGAATTTTTTATATCTACTAAAATACAAATAATTGTGTGATACATTGTGGTCTGCGTACTTTAATTAACATCAAATATTTTAACAAAATCAGCTCAAATTATTTGTTTTGATTTAAAGAATTTATAATCAAGACTGTTAGTAAACCTTTTCTTTTTTCACTTCAGGCAGTTTATCCCTTTAATTTATAATTAAAGAAATTGATCCCAGCTCTAATGAGACATTCTTAGTTTATCACTTTAATTTTTTTTTAAGATGTTAACCCCAGCTCTATTGAGACACATGAACCACATCGTTAGTTTATCAGAAAGTCTTTAATTTAAGATGTTGATCAACTAAAGAATGTCGGGGATTAACATAAAGATATTTCATTCTAAAGTAAACTTTGCATGGTTTATTTTAACTCGGGGTAAGTTTTGTCCTTAACACAAAATTCGCATAAAAATAATCACTTGATGAAACAAATGTACCTTACTGTCAATAAATCAAGATTTTATCTTTTTCAGCAAATAGAAGAGCACATCCGGACATTATAACATAGACATATTCCATTAAGAAAAGAACTACAAAGAATCAGGCATTGTTCCATATAGAGGTTTAATACTTGCAGCGCCTATGAAAAGATCAAAATCAGTTTGAATATAAACTTTAAAATTTTGTCTGTAATTAAAATATCATTATTGTAGCAACGTTATATTGAAAAATATATTCTATGAAATAAAATTATATTTTTTTGTAATTCTTTATTTTTCGGAAAACATTAAAACATTATGCTGTAGTACACGCAAAGAATCAGGCATTGTTTCGTACACTTGGTTGAACGTGTAAATCACAAAAAACATCGTGTAACGTGCGAAACGTGTGCATGTGGTAAGAAATTTGAATCGTGTAACATGTATGAGATTTCATTGAGATTTCATTGGTCGAGACAGATATTAAAAGGTGTGAATTCAAATCGGTGCATATTTCGAACTCGAATTATAATATTGTTGGCACGAACCTTCATCGTTGTAAAATATTTGAAAATATTGGTATTAACAATCCCGCAACAGATGCTAATTTTTTTCTATTAATAATTTAAATTATTTAATTTATTTGGTTTGAAAAGAATAAATTCGATAACATATTAAATTAAACGATGATAGAACTTGCAAGCAACGTTTGGAAATTAAACATAGATTTGAACTTTAACTTGTTTGTAAAAAATATTTTAAATTACTCTTAAAATATGCCGAAGTTTCTAATGTTTTGACAAATATCATTTATCAATTTATATCTTCATAACACATCTTTTACATTTGTAATTGTTTAATCGGGTTAAAACAACATCTAATTAGACAAGGGATTAAGAGGTCCCATAAAGATAAAAATTCACCTAAGAAATCTAAACAGTTAAATATTTTTCTTTCTAAAGTCAAGTATACATATATTTACTGAAAATGAAAATAAATATTACACGTGTATACAAATTTATAAATCTAGAGTTACATTTTCAGATAAACTTACATTTATATTACAAATATATTTCATGTACAAATATTTTACTGATATTATTCACTTATGGTTTATAATAATTTCAATGAATAAATAATAATACATTATACTTATATGAAATATATATTAATATAAATTAACAGTTAATATTTTATATTATATTATTATACATCTATTATAAATAAATGAATAAAATATTTTTACAATTCAACTTATAATTAAACCATTTTACATTGTATATTTGAAGTAAATATACAAGTAAATAAGTACCCTAGTAGTCTTTCGTGGAACACAACCCCATGAAATGGTGTCTTTGTTTGAAAAAAGCCATAAAATATTGTGGCGTAATGTTTATTTTACTGGCAACTTTATTCTTATCATATCAATAGCTAATATGCCATTGCTAATAAGTTAATAGCAACATGAACAGGTTTATTAATTTAAAAAAAATTAAAAATATAATTTCACAGTTCTGTTATTAAGTTTGATAAATTTCCCATTAAAAAAAATGCATAATCATCGAACTTATTTTTTTAAAATCAACTGCATTTTCAATATTTCACTGGTATTCATATTATCCGGCATAGATTTAATTATAATAATTCGTTTTGTTCTATTCCGTTCGTATCTTACTAACACAATTTTAGAAACCGCACGATCGGAAATCGTGTTTCATGTAACGTGTATTCTTTGGTTACCGTGTAACGTGTGGATCGTGCAAAACGAGTGCGAGTAAAGTGTGATCGTGTGAGTGTGGTTTGGTGCATTACACGCTCAACCATGTGTATAGAGGTTTAATACTTGCAGCGCCAATGAAATGATCAAAATCAGTTTGAAAATAAACTTTCGAATTTTGTCTGCAATTAAACAATCATGATAGCAGCAACCTTATATTGAAAATATATTCTATGAAATAAAATTGTATTTTTTTGTAATTCTTTATTTTTCGGAAAACATTATGCTGTAGTACACGCAATAACATGTAATTATCGAAAGGAATTTCTTGTGTAGCTATCTTTCTCCCTGATCGCCTATAGGTTCAAATGCCAACTGGCTACACGGTAGTGGCTACGGTGGCTACATTCTGTGGTACAGAATTTCACTTGTTAGCAGAATGGCTACGTCTTTGCGCCACCGATTTACACTCATTAGGACCATTTCTGTCCTCAAGTTAACTTTATGCAGAGATTATGACCAAACGGACCAGTCATAATCTTTGGTCTAAGTTAACTCAGAACGGTCATAATCTCTGTTTCAAATGGCTATAATATTCAATATTAAAATACACAATCTGAGGTAGACTTTTCATCATTGGTCTTTCTTTTGTAAGGAATTTATGGAAGGCAGAGTGTTATTTCATGATTCTTATCAAACATTTTATTATAGGAAGTTAATCATCATTTTTGAGCTGAGGTTTCTTTAAATAATCAGGTTCTAATTAGTCAGATATTCCTCCGACGTCAAACCGACCTATAGAATACGTCTTGGCCATTGTACGACCGATTGATTCTACATATAAAACCAGGAATTTGGCAGATTACTTCGAAAAATACCAATAAACTGCGTACATACCAAATTAGTTTAGCTTTGAATAACCTTTGATTTTTTCATTTATTTGAAAGAGGATTTTATTTCTTCATAAATAAAATTTCCTAGAACAAACCTTCGAAAGTACAACACACTACATAACATGCACACTTCACGGACACCACAAGATGCACGTTACACGACTTCCGACCGAGTGATTACTAAAAATTATGTTGATAAAATATTATATGTTAATGAAAGGGTAAAATATACAAAAATTTAAATGAAATTAGGCCAAGTTAGAAACATCATGACTCTGATATCTAGAAAATATGTTTGTATTTTCTTTTAGGAAAAATAATTTGCCAGTAAATTACGTTCCTTTTCTTATATGATATACCTTAATTAATCAAGATTGCTAACTGATAGTCTCAGCAGACCAAATAGTCTTGTAATTTTCCGATAATATTTTATCAACATAATTTTTAGTAATTTGGTATGTACGCAGTTTTATTGGTATTTTCCGAAGTAATCTGCCAAATTCATGGTTTTATATGTAGAATCAATCGGTCGTGCAATAGGGTTAGGGTTAGGGTTAGGGTTTAGGGTGAGGGTGAGGGTTAGGGTTAGGGTTAGGGTTAGGTTAGGGCCTAAGGGATATGCCAATATGGGTTGTTGGGGAAGGATATAGGGTTAGGGTTAGGGGTTGTGATTTGGTTGTGGCGTATGAATATAGGGTTAGGGTTAGGGTTAGAGTTAGGGTTAGGGTTACAGTGCATTCTTTGTTAATTGGGTTAGGGTTAGGGTTAGTGTTAGGAACTACTTTCACCCATCCGAAGTGCGCATGCGCAACTTCAACCCATTAGTATGTATGTTTGGACTTGCTTATATAGTACATGTTTTCTATAATATCACACTAGTGGTATAGCTAATTTGCATAAATAAAATACAAAGGGAAGTAATTATAATGTAAGTCTATGGGAAATTTCATTTGCAAAAATAAATATTTCTACTGGAAATAAATGCCTGAAAGTTTGCTCTAGGGGGTAATCGACCCTTCTGCATCGATTGGCATGATCAGAAAGGTCGTAGGATAAACCGTTTAAAAGTTACAAGCTATGGAATAAAGCATTAAAAGCGTTTCCATAAGTGTTTTGTTACAACTTTACATGCATATATCTCAGTGTTGTCTTAACCGATTTTATAAAGTAGACCAGTTCTGGAAAGCTAATACTATACTCTATTACGTGGCAAAGACCAGTAGTAATCAGATAGTTAGCAACGATTTTATATCTGTATGAAAACTGCGAAAAAGCCATTTACCAAAACAAAAGTTTGAAAAATTGACAAAGTCCAACATTTTTAGGTGTTTTTCAACAATGTGTTATTTTTGCATTTTGGATGTTTTTGAGTGTTTTTGAACATATTTGTAGGACCCATTTTTTTTTTCATTTTTCGATCAAAGTATGATGTTGGACTTGAAAAATTGTTAAAGTCATTTTTCATCAAAAGTGTGATTTTGAGTCAAAAATGTCATTTTAAGTCATTTTGAGTCAAAAGTGTCATTTTGAGTCAAAAGTGTCATTTGAGTCAAAAGTGTATTTAAGTCAAAAATGTCATTTTGAGTCAAAAGTGTATTTTTAAGTCAAAAGTGTATTTTTGAGTCATTTTAAGTCAAAAGTGTCATTTTGAGTCAAAAGTGTCATTTTGAGTCACTTTGAGTCAAAAGTGTCATTTTGAGTCACTTTGAGTCAAAAGTGTCATTTTGAGTCCAAAGTGTATTTTTAAGTCAAAAGTGTCATTTTGAGTCAAAAGTGTCATTTTAAGTCATTTTGAGTTAAAAAGTGTCATTTTGAGTCAGTCTGAGTTAAAAGTGTCATTTTGAGTCAAAAGTGTATTTTTGAGTCATTTTGAGTCATAAGTGTCATTTTGAGTCAAAAGTGTCATTTTGAGTCATTTTGAGTCAAAAGTGTCATTTTGAGTCAAAAGTGTATTTTTGAGTCATTTGGAGTCAAGAGTGTCATTTTAAGTCAAAAGTGTCATTTTGAGTCAAAAGTATATTTTTTAGTCATTTTAAGTCAAAAGTGTATTTTTGAGTCATTTTGAGTCAAAAGTGTGTTTTTGAGTCAAAAGTGTGATTTTGAGTCATTTTGAGTCAAAAGTGTCATTTTGAGTCAAAAGTGTGATTTTGAGTCATTTTGAGTCAAAAGTGTCATTTTGAGGTCAAAAGTGTCAAGTCAAGTCAAAAGTGTCATTAAGTGTCATTTGGAGGTCAAAAGTGTCAAATCAAATTAAAAGTGTCATTAAGTGTCATTTGGAGGTCAAAAGTGTCAAATCAAGTTAAAAGTGTCATTAAGTGTCATTTGGAGGTCAAAAGTGTCAAATCAAGTCAAAAGTTTTATTTTGAGGTCAAAAGTGTCAAGTCAAAAGTGTGAAGTCAAGTCAAAAGTGTCATTTTAAGTGAAAAATGTCAAGTCAAGTCAAAAGTGTCATTAAGTGTCATTTGGAGGTCAAAAGTGTCAATTCAAGTCAAAAATGTTAAGTCAAGTCAAAAGTGTCAAGTCAAGTCAAAAGTGTCATTAACTGTCAAGTCAAGTCAAAAGTGACATTTTGAGGTCAAAAGTGTCATTAACTGTCATTTGGAGGTCAAAAGTGTCAACTTAAGTCAAAAGTGTCATTTTGAGGTCAAAAGTGTCAAGACAAGTCAAAAGTGTGAAGTCAAGTCAAAAGTGTTATTTTGAGTCAAAAGTGTCATTTTTAGTCATTTTGAGTCAAAAGTGTCATTTTGAGTCACTTTGAGTCAAAAGTAGGATTTTGAGTGAAAAGTGTGTTTTTGAGTCAAAAGTGTGATTTTGAGTCATTTTGAGTCAAAAGTGTGTTTTTAGTCAAAAGTGTCATTTTGAGTCATTTTGAGTCAAAAGTGTCATTTTGAGTCACTTTGAGTCAAAAGTGTGATTTTGAGTGACAAGTGTGTTTTGGAGTCAAAAGTGTCATCTTGAGGTCAAAAGTGTCAAATCAAGTCAAAAGTGTTATTTTGAGGTCAAAAGTGTCATTTTGAGTCAAAAGTGTCATTTTAAGTCAAAAGTGTCATTTTGAGGTCAAAAGTGTCAAGTCAAGTCAAAAGTGTCATTAAGTGTCATTTGGAGGTCAAAAGTGTCATTAACTGTCATTTGGAGGTCAAAAGTGTCAAATGAAGTCAAAAGTGTTATTTTGAGGTCAAAAGTGTCAAGTCAAGTCAAAAGTGTCATTTTGAGGTCAAACGTGTCATTAACTGTCATTTTGAGGTCAAAAGTGTCATTAACTGTCATTTTGAGGTCAAAAGTGTCATTAACTGTCATTTTGAGGTCAAAAGTGTCATTAACTGTCATTTTGAGGTCAAAAGTGTCAAATCAAGTCAAAAGTGTCAAGTCAAGTCAAAAGTGTCATTTTAAGTCAAAAGAGTCATTTTGAGTCAAAAGTGTCATTTTGAGTTAAAAGTGTCATTCTAAGTCCAAAGAGTCAAAAGTGTCATTTTTGAGTCAAAAGTGTGATTTTGAGTCATGTTGAATCACAAGTGTCATTTTTGAGTCAAAAGTGTAATTTTGAGTCAAAAGTGTTATTTTCAGTCACAAGTGACATTTTAAGTCAAAGGTGTCAAGTCAAGTCAAAAGTGTCATTAAGTGTCATTTGGAGGTCAAAAGTGTCAAATCAAAAGTGCTATTTTGAGGTCAAAGGTGTCATTAAGTGTTATTTGGAGGTGAAAAGTGTCATTAAGTGTCATTTGGAGGTCAAAAGTGTCAAGTCAAAAGTGCCATTTTGAGGTCAAAGGTGTCATTAAGTGTTATTTGGAGGTCAAAAGTGTCAGGTCAAAAGTGTCATTAAGTGTCATTTTGAGGTCAAAAGTGTCATTTAGTGTCATTCTGAGGTCGAAAGTGTCATTTAGTGTCATATGGAGGTCAAAAGTGTCAAGTCAAGTCAAAAGTGTCATTTTGAGTCAAAAGTGTTATTTTCAGTCATGTTGAGTCAAAAGTGTTATTTTGTGTCAAAAGTGTCATTTTAAGTCGTTCTAAGTCCAAAGTGTCATTTTGAGTAAAAAATATCATTCTGGGTCATTTCGAGTCAAAAGTGTCATTCTGAGTCATTCTGAGTCATCTTGAGTCAAAAGTGCATTTTGAGTCATTTGAGTCAAAAGTGTCATTTTGAGTCGAAAGTGTCATTTTCAGTTCAAAGTGTCATTTTGTGTCATTTTGACTCAAATGTGTCATTTTGAGTCCAAACTGGAATTTTGAGTCCAAAGTGTCATTTTGAGTCATATTGAGGCAAAAGTGCCATTTTGAGTCATGTTCAGTCAAAAGTGTCATTTTGAGTCATGTTCAGTCAAAAGTGTCATTTTTAGTCATCTTGAGTCCAAAGTGTCATTTTTAGTCATCTTGAGTCCAAAGTGTCATTTTGAGTCAAAAGTGTCTTTTTGAGTCCAAAGTGTCATTTTCAGTCAAAAAGTGCCATTTTGAGTTCAAAGTGTCATTTTGAATCGACAGTGTCATTCCTAGTCTTTTTGAGTCAAAAGTGTCATTTTGAGTCAAAAGTGTCATTTTGAGTTAAAAGTGTAATTTTGAATCATTTTGAGTCAAAAAGTGTCATTTTGAGTTCAAAGTGTCATTTTGACTCAGTTTGAGTCCAAAGTGTCATTTTTAATCAGAGTCAAAAATGTCATTTTGAATACTTTTAGAGTCCAAAGTGTCATTTTTAGTCCAAAGTGTCATTTTCAGTCACATTGCGGCAAAAGTGCCATTTTGAGTTCAAAGTGTCATTTTGAGTCGAAAGTGTTATTTCGAGTCTTTTTGAGTCAAAAGTGTTATTTTGATTCAGTTTGAGTCATTGGGAGTCTGGAAGTGTCATTTGGAGTCAAAATTGTTATTTTGAGTCATTTTGAGTCAAAAGTGTCAAAAGTGTTATTTTGAGTCATTCTAAGTCCAAAGTGTCATTTTGAGTCAAAAGTGTCTTTTTTGAGTCAAAAGTGTCTTTTTTGAGTCAAAAGTGTCATTTTGAGTCAAAAGTGCCATTTTGAGTTCAACGTGTCATTTTGAGTCAAAAGTGTAATTTCGACTCTTTTTGAGTCAAAAGTGTCATTCTGAGTCATCTTGAGTGAACAGTGTCATTTTGAGTCAAAAGTGTCATTTTGAGTCAGTTTGAGTCATAAGTGTCATTTCGAGTCATAAGTGTCATTTCGAGTAAAAAGTGTCGTTTTGAGTCGAAAGTGTCATTCTAAGTTCAAAGTGTCATTTGGTGTCATTTTGACTCAAAAGTGTCATTTTGAGTCCAAAGTGGAATTTTGAGTCGAAAGTGTCATTCTAAGTCCAAAGTGTCATTTTGTGTCATTTCGAGTCAAAAGTGTCATTTTGAGTCAAAAGTGTCATTTTGAGTCAGTTTGAGTCATAAGTGTCATTTCGAGTAAACAGTGTCATTTTGAGTCGAAAGTGTCATTCTAAGTTCAAAGTGTCATTTTGTGTCATTTCAAGTCAAAAGTGTCATTTTGAGTAAGTTTGAGTCATAAGTGTCATTTCGAGTCAAAAGTGTCATTTTGTGTCATTTTGACTCAAAAGTGTCATGTTGAGTCCAAAGTGGAATTTTGAGTCGAAAGTGTCATTCTAAGTCCAAAGTGTCATTTTGTGTCATTTCGAGTCAAAAGTGTCATTTTGAGTCATAAGTGTCATTTCTAGTCAAAAGTGTCATTTTGAGTCGAAAGTGTCATTTGAGTCCACAGTGTCATTTTGATTCATTTTGGGTCAAAATTGTTATTTTGAGTCATTTTGAGTCAAAAGTGCCATTTTTAGTCATCTGGAGTCAAAAGTGTCATTCTGAGTCATTTTGAGTCATAAGTGTCATTTCGAGTCATAAGTGTACATTTGAGACGAAAGTGTCATTTTGAGTCCAAAATGTCATTTTGAGTCAAAAGTGTCATTTTGAGTCGAAAGTGTCATTTGGATTCATTTTGAATCAAAATTGTCATTTTGAAACATTTTGAGTCAGTTTGAGTAATTTTAAGTCATAAGTGTCATTTGTAGTCAAAAGTGTCATTTTGAGTCATTTTCGAGACAGAGGTATCATTTTGAGTCAAAAGTGTCATTTGAAGTCATTTTTTGGTCAAGAGTTTCATTTTTGATCCTAAAGTGTCGTTTTGAGTAAAAAGTGTCATTTTGAATCATTTTTTCTAAGTTATGCTATTTTCGCAAGTTGTGACATGTGATGTGAAGGTCAAGTTGTGTCAAGTTTTGACACCAAATTTTCAAGTTTTGATAACAAGTTTCAAGTAAGGTTAATATGACATTTTTTGTGATGATCAGGGTAAAGTTGTTCCAATTACGGTACTGATGTATGTTTTCATGTGTATTTATAACAACCAAATTTTTCATTTTTGTACTGGGTTTCATTCGCAAAATTTAATTGTTTGCTTTACGGTAAAATACAGTTATTATGTTTCAATTCTCTAGTACTTCATCTTTTACTGAAACCAGGACATTCAAAAGACAACGAAATGCCACTTACAGTAAAACCTGTCCTATCCGACACCTGAGTAGTCTGACGTTCTCTAAAAATCGGCATAATTTTTGGATTCCAAAAACAGCTTTGAAATGCTTTGTAATATTTGTCTAGTCCCATAATGCGTCGGATTACACAGGTTTTACTGTATTACTTGAATTACAATGGAAACCAATAAAACCACGAAATAAGGATCCCTCGAAAAAAGGATATTTTACAAAAAAGCAGGACACTCAAAACCTACCAATACAATTACCTTCAAAGTATAAAGAGACGAGAAGTGAAATCTTAAAAATGTTATTTAGTGTTAGGGTTATCAGTATTTGGATCTGATTACCTTAAAGCAGGAGTCCTGTGTGGTCTATGGGTTAAGGTAGTTTTACTACATATACAACCACTGTAGTGTATCACAACTTCGGTGTGAGTTAGCGCCGTACTTTCTATATGACAGAGTGGGGTGCACTTGACTTACAATTGTAAGTGATAAGGTATTCAGTTACCTGCCTAATGTAGGTGGTTCTGTCCGGGTGTCGGATTTTCAAGTGCTATTAGTTTTTTTCTGTGGCCAATGGATAGATTTCTGTGCATTCCCCATACTTGATTTTTCCATGACTGTTGTTATTAGATTCATTACTGGCATAGCCATTTCTCTGTGGTTGTAAAGATTGTAATGTCGATCTGCTGTATTGACCGAATGTGTCATGTGTTTAGCGAGGATGTTTCTAGACTCTGGAACGGCTGCCCTCACGCAGGTAGATGTGGCCTTTCTCAGCCTGGTGGCCGATACGTGTTTCTCTACGGGTCCTTGGTTCCAAAGTCGTTGAATGGATTTGTTCACTTGAGAACTTGTCAATGGAACGACGGTTCCATCTGGCTTGGGAAATGTTGTAAAAATGCTTCTGTTCATGTTTCCATCAAATCCGCGTATCCTCTTACATATACTGATAAAGTTTTCTATCATTTGATAGATTTCCGGATTAAGTGCTATCATGACGGGCCCTCTTTCTATGTTTTTATGTTCTGCAATCTAAAAAAAATGAAAATGCATTTTTAGATCATTGTCAGAATATTTCAAGCTAATAAAATCATTTTGAATGTAACCAATTACCGCCTTTAGTATCCAATTACCGCAACGGTATTTTGCTGGACGCGGTAATTGGATACCAAAAAGCGGTAATTGGATACCATCGTGCGGTAATTGGCTACAAAAAAGCGGTAATTGTTAACCGTGTATCCAATTGCCACAACGGTATTTAGCTACTCTTAACGAGGTAATTGGATACACGTTGTCAATTACCGCTATTTTGTAGCCAATTACCGCTACGTTGTAGCCAATTACCGCTTGATTGTATCCAATTACCGCTTAATAGTATCCAATTACCACAACGGTATATGGCTACAATGTAGCGGTATTTGGATATCAAATGGGGATAATTGGTAACATAAAAGTGGTAACTGACAACGTATCCAAATACTGCTATTTCGTATCCAAATACCGCTTTTTTTGTAGCCAATTACCGCTTGATTGTATCCAACTACCGCTTAATAGTATCCAATTACCATAACGGTATTTGGCTACAATATAGCGGTAAATTGGCCACAAGTAAGCGGTAAAATGGATACAGTTTAGTATTTGTTTATTTTATGTTGCAAGATTTATTTGGATGGTTTGCTCTTTTCATATTTCTTTTGTTCCTCTGTTGTTTAACAATATTCTTCACTTCATCTTATATACCTTACGGACTTCTATTTTCTACTTTTAGTCCTGATATTTTAGTCCTGATATAATCAAGAATATAAGTAAAGAGAAATAATACTTACAGCAATGACGGCTCCCCCTCTTCTGTTCTCTTTGCTCGTCTGAAGTGACTCTCTGTAATATTCCTGACTGCCATTGGCCTTTGTGCGTTGGTTTGCAAAACTCTTAGCAAGATGAAGTCTCTGATATTGTAGAAATCTGCAGGCACAACTTCAGTTGGTGGTTTCAGTGCCACGTCCTTGCATTCCCTAGCTATATCACTCTGTAGAAATGCCGCGACGTCATCTGGCATAATCATAGTTTCTAAAATTTAAAACATAGTAATAATAATCATGTATATATGTGTATGGATGTTTGTATATGTCATTTGATTTGTTTGTATGTGTGTGTGTATGTTTGTGCTGTGCGTGTATTTATATGTGTCTGTGTGTATATTTGTGTGTGTGTCTTTTTGTAAGAATACATACACAACCACACACACATATACATACATACTTTAAAACATAAATTTAAACTTAAACATAAATTTTCAACTCACCACATTCCTCGGTCTCTACAACTGTTCTTCGGACTCTGACTTTTTTCCCCAACATCTTTTTTGTATCCATTTAGACAGGGAGCCAATTACCTCAGAAATGTATCCAATTACCGCAGATATATAGCCAATTACCATTGCGGTAATTGGCTACCACCTTGCGGTAATGGACTACCATATTGCGGTAATATTGCTACCATGTAGTCAAATACCGTTATGTAGTCGCCATTTACCGTTGCGGTAATTGACTACCACCTTGGGGTAATGGACTACTATATATCGGTAATATTGCTACTATGTAGTCAAATACCGCTATGTAGTCGCCATTTACTGTTGCGTATTGGCTACCACTTGCGGTAATGGGCTACCACACTGGGGGTAATATGGCTACAATATTGCGGTGACTGGCTACATTTCTGCGGTAAATGGCTACAATATTGCGGTAAATGGCTGCATTTTTGCGGTAAAATGGCTACAGTTTTGCGGGAAAATGCCGACTATTTGCCCTTTTTTAAAGGTATTATAGCAAAAGTGAACAATAACGAAAGGCACATTCAATTGATATGCAAATAGGTGCTATTTACTGTAATAATTTGCATATCTATTCTTCTTTGTATTCTAGATATTCAAATGTATAAATGCTTTCGATCGTTGATTTACCATATCACTTGAACTTAATAAGAAGGAATACCTTTTAAAATCTTTCGGCATACACAATTATAAAATGTTTTAATTACGCTAGATATCCATTGAAAATGAAGTGAATTAGAAAACTGGAAATACATGTTCATATCCAAAATAAAAAGTTAAGATGCACATACGTTTTTCTTTCTCTTTCTCTTGTCTTTTTCTTTGTCTGTATTCTACTTTCAACTTCTAACCAAATAAAATCAAATCAAACTAAATGAAAAGAATCTACAAGTTTACAAATTTAACAAAATTATAAGCTTCCGAATCACAATATACTACTAAATGAAAGAAATCGTAAACTGAAAAAACAGCGATATAATCTATCCCATGTAACTGAAAATCTAGAACATCATAGTTTTGGTTTTGGCAAAATAATAATGCATCCGTAAATTCGAAGTGAGACTGAAAACAAATAAAACCGTAAGGATGATCCATTGATTGAATATTCAAAGAAACATAAGTAAAAATAAATTAATAATTGATTCTCTCTTTTTTCCGTTCTTTTTTTGGAATCCACTCTAAAAAAAGAAGATCTATTTAACTGGTAAACAGACAGACGGACAAATTCGTCGGGCAAATATTCAATGAGCTGCTTTAACAGAAAAGGTTTATCAACCAATGAAAATCGTCGAATTATGACGTCATAACATATATTTTGATAAATACAAAAAGTAAAATAATACTATTTTTCAAGAAATATCAATTTTTTCTTTCAATGTTTTTAATGGAAAAATTACAAGATAATCAGCTTGATTTTTTCCAAAAAAAGTCATACAAATTGGTTAAGAAATGAAGAAGTTATTAAAAAAATAATGACTAACCTTTTTGATGTTTTCTCTTCGAAGTCCTAAAGGGAAAAGGCTGATTTGAGCTCTGCAACTAAGCTATATACCATAAAGAAATACCCCATAGTGTGGCATGTGTAATTATGAACATTTAAGATTGTTCAATGGGTTAAAACAACTTTTTTCTATATAATAGGTAGAGTAGATTATTCTTTATATATATAGTTCGATTTTGTTTGTGAGTTTTCCATAAGCAAGTATCAGTTGATTTATAAATGTAATCTGTTTGTATCTTCGTTTGTTAGCAATGGTATTTTTTAGAATAAAGCGGTAATTTGGTGACCAAAATCCTATTATTGATGAACATTATAAAACACGTATTATCTGATCCAAAATGATGATTACCAAATAATGATTACTGTTTCATGATGCAAAGATATACAGGTTTATAAAAAAAAGATCGGAATTAACACGATTTAATAAAAAGGGTTCTTGGTACAAGCAGAATGAGCAAAACTAGAAAAATGTTAGTTAATTAAAAGGTTTGAAATATTAGGCGTTTATGATTTTTTCGATGTTTATGGACTGTTTTCGACTTTTGAAGTATTGAGCTACACAATGCTACCCTGCAACATCTTTTATTCAGTGAATCACATATAGGAATAGAGTTTTTAAAAGAGGTTATATTCAGGCTGTCTTTTTTAATTTAATGCTTCTGCGGTATGGGGCTACCTCATTTTGGTATATAAAAATGCAAGATGACCATAGAATATATCCATGAAACTTGTAGCATCGTTAGTTGGTGACTAAAGCTTTCTTTTTGTAAAAAGAAAGCAAAAGATTTTCACTGAAATTGACAAAACCCAAGCAACTAAAAGTAACTGAATTTTTGGGAAAATGTTTTGAGATTTTGGGAATCTGAAAACATTAAAATTCAATAAAAATATCAAATGATATAGGGTTTTAATGATTTTTCGTTTGTGCAATAGGGTTGTCATGAAGAACATATCCACCAAGTTTCATGAAGATATCTCTTCAAATAAAAAAATTAATAACCCTACTGGTTACAAAAATACATAAGAATTTTAGACGTACTTATTGGTATATACCTTTAGACCTTCTGAAGGGAGAACCCTTAATTTTGATAGGGTTGACCCCATTTTTGGCAGGGGGTTAGAGGAGGGTTTGGTGTCAAACGTTAGGGTTAGGGTTAGGGTTAGGGTTTAGGGTTAGGGTTTAGGGTTAGGGTTAGGGTTACAGTGCATTCTTTGTTAATTGGGTTAGGGTTAGGGTTAGTGTTAGGAACTACTTTCACCCATCCGAAGTGCGCATGCGCAACTTCAACCCATTAGTATGTATGTTTGGACTTGCTTATATAGTACATGTTTTCTATAATATCACACTAGTGGTATAGCTAATTTGCATAAATAAAATACAAAGGGAAGTAATTATAATGTAAGTCTATGGGAAATTTCATTTGCAAAAATAAATATTTCTACTGGAAATAAATGCCTGAAAGTTTGCTCTAGGGGGTAATCGACCCTTCTGCATCGATTGGCATGATCAGAAAGGTCGTAGGATAAACCGTTTAAAAGTTACAAGCTATGGAATAAAGCATTAAAAGCGTTTCCATAAGTGTTTTGTTACAACTTTACATGCATATATCTCAGTGTTGTCTTAACCGATTTTATAAAGTAGACCAGTTCTGGAAAGCTAATACTATACTCTATTACGTGGCAAAGACCAGTAGTAATCAGATAGTTAGCAACGATTTTATATCTGTATGAAAACTGCGAAAAAGCCATTTACCAAAACAAAAGTTTGAAAAATTGACAAAGTCCAACATTTTTAGGTGTTTTTCAACAATGTGTTATTTTTGCATTTTGGATGTTTTTGAGTGTTTTTGAACATATTTGTAGGACCCATTTTTTTTTTCATTTTTCGATCAAAGTATGATGTTGGACTTGAAAAATTGTTAAAGTCATTTTTCATCAAAAGTGTGATTTTGAGTCAAAAATGTCATTTTAAGTCATTTTGAGTCAAAAGTGTCATTTTGAGTCAAAAGTGTCATTTGAGTCAAAAGTGTATTTAAGTCAAAAATGTCATTTTGAGTCAAAAGTGTATTTTTAAGTCAAAAGTGTATTTTTCAGTCAAAAGTGTCATTTTGAGTCCAAAGTGTATTTTTAAGTCAAAAGTGTCATTTTGAGTCAAAAGTGTCATTTTAAGTCATTTTGAGTTAAAAAGTGTCATTTTGAGTCATTTTGAGTCAGTCTGAGTTAAAAGTGTCATTTTGAGTCAAAAGTGTATTTTTGAGTCATTTTGAGTCATAAGTGTCATTTTGAGTCAAAAGTGTCATTTTAAGTCATTTTGAGTCAAAAGTGTCATTTTGAGTCAAAAGTGTATTTTTGAGTCCTTTGGAGTCAAGAGTGTCATTTTAAGTCAAAAGTGTCATTTTGAGTCAAAAGTATATTTTTTAGTCATTTTAAGTCAAAAGTGTATTTTTGAGTCATTTTGAGTCAAAAGTGTGATTTTGAGTCATTTTGAGTCAAAAGTGTCATTTTGAGTCAAAAGTGTGTTTTTGAGTCAAAAGTGTGATTTTGAGTCATTTTGAGTCAAAAGTGTCATTTTGAGGTCAAAAGTGTCAAGTCAAGTCAAAAGTGTCATTAAGTGTCATTTGGGGGTCAAAAGTGTCATTAACTGTCATTTGGAGGTCAAAAGTGTCAAATCAAGTCAAAAGTGTTATTTTGAGGTCAAAAGTGTCAAGTCAAGTCAAAAGTGTCAAGTCAAGTCAAAAGTGTCATTTTTAGGTCAAAAGTGTCATTAACTGTCATTTTGAGGTCAAAAGTGTCAAATCAAGTCAAAAGTGTCAAGTCAAGTCAAAAGTGTCATTTTAAGTCAAAAGAGTCATTTTGAATCAAAAGTGTCATTTTGAGTTAAAAGTGTCATTCTAAGTCCAAAGAGTCAAAAGTGTCATTTTTGAGTCAAAAGTGTCATTTTGAGTCATGTTGAATCACAAGTGTCATTTTTGAGTCAAAAGTGTAATTTTGAGTCAAAAGTGTTATTTTCAGTCACAAGTGACATTTTAAGTCAAAAGTGTCAAGTCAAGTCAAAAGTGTCATTAAGTGTCATTTGGAGGTCAAAAGTGTCAAGTCAAAAGTGCTATTTTGAGGTCAAAGGTGTCATTAAGTGTTTTTTGGAGGTCAAAAGTGTCATTAAGTGTCATTTGGAGGTCAAAAGTGTCAAGTCAAAAGTGCCATTTTGAGGTCAAAGGTGTCATGAAGTGTTATTTGGAGGTCAAAAGTGTCAAATCAAAAGTGTCATTAAGTGTCATTTTGAGGTCAAAAGTGTCATTTAGTGTCATTCTGAGGTCGAAAGTGTCATTTAGTGTCATATGGAGGTCAAAAGTGTCAAGTCAAGTCAAAAGTGTCATTTTGAGTCAAAAGTGTTATTTTCAGTCATGTTGAGTCAAAAGTGTTATTTTAAGTCAAAAGTGTCATTTTAAGTCATGTTGAGTGAAAAGTGTGATTTTCGAGTCATTTTGTGTCAAAAGTGTCATTTTAAGTCGTTCTAAGTCCAAAGTGTCATTTTGAGTAAAAAATATCATTCTGGGTCATTTCGAGTCAAAAGTGTCATTCTGAGTCATTCTGAGTCATCTTGAGTCAAAAGTGCATTTTGAGTCATTTGAGTCAAAAGTGTCATTTTGAGTCGAAAGTGTCATTTTCATATTGAGGCAAAAGTGCCATTTTGAGTCATGTTCAGTCAAAAGTGTCATTTTGAGTCATGTTCAGTCAAAAGTGTCATTTTTAGTCATCTTGAGTCCAAAGTGTCATTTTGTGTCAAAAGTGTCTTTTTGGGTCCAAAGTGTCATTTTCAGTCAAAAAGTGCCATTTTGAGTTCAAAGTGTCATTTTGAATCGACAGTGTCATTCCTAGTCTTTTTGAGTCAAAAGTGTCATTCTGAGTCATCTTGAGTCAAAAGTGTCATTTTGAGTCAAAAGTGTCATTTTGAGTTAAAAGTGTAATTTTGAATCATTTTGAGCCAAAAAGTGTCATTTTGAGTTCAAAGTGTCATTTTGACTCAGTTTGAGCCCAAAGTGTCATTTTTAATCAGAGCCAAAAATGTCATTTTGAATACTTTTAGAGTCCAAAGTGTCATTTTTAGTCCAAAGTGTCATTTTCAGTCACATTGCGGCAAAAGTGCCATTTTGAGTTCAAACTGTCATTTTGAGTCGAAAGTGTTATTTCGAGTCTTTTTGAGTCAAAAGTGTTATTTTGATTCAGTTTGAGTCATTGGGAGTCTGGAAGTGTCATTTGGAGTCAAAATTGTTATTTTGAGTCATTTTGAGTCAAAAGTGTCAAAAGTGTTATTTTGAGTCATTCTAAGTCCAAAGTGTCATTTTGAGTCATTCTAAGTCCAAAGTGTCATTTTGAGTCAAAAGTGTCTTTTTTGAGTCAAAAGTGTCATTTTGAGTCAAAAGTGCCATTTTGAGTTCAACGTGTCATTTTGAGTCAAAAGTGTAATTTCGACTCTTTTTGAGTCAAAAGTGTCATTCTGAGTCATCTTGAGTGAACAGTGTCATTTTGAGTCAAAAGTGTCATTTTGAGTCAGTTTGAGTCATAAGTGTCATTTCGAGTCATAAGTGTCATTTCGAGTAAAAAGTGTCATTTTGAGTCGAAAGTGTCATTTGAGTCCACAGTGTCATTTTGATTGATTTTGGGTCAAAATTGTTATTTTGAGTCATTTTGAGTCAAAAGTGTCATTTTTAGTCATCTGGAGTCAAAAGTGTCATTCTGAGTCATTTTGAGTCATAAGTGTCATTTCGAGTCATAAGTGTACATTTGAGACGAAAGTGTCATTTTGAGTCCAAAATGTCATTTTGAGTCAAAAGTGTCATTTTGAGTCGAAAGTGTCATTTGGATTCATTTTGAATCAAAATTGTCATTTTGAAACATTTTGAGTCAGTTTGAGTAATTTTAAGTCATAAGTGTCATTTGTAGTCAAAAGTGTCATTTTGAGTCATTTTCGAGACAGAGGTATCATTTTGAGTCAAAAGTGTCATTTGAAGTCATTTTTTGGTCAAGAGTTTCATTTTTGATCCTAAAGTGTCGTTTTGAGTAAAAAGTGTCATTTTGAATCATTTTTTCTAAGTTATGCTATTTTCGCAAGTTGTGACATGTGATGTGAAGGTCAAGTTGTGTCAAGTTTTGACACCAAATTTTCAAGTTTTGATAACAAGTTTCAAGTAAGGTTAATATGACATTTTTTGTGATGATCAGGGTAAAGTTGTTCCAATTACGGTACTGATGTATGTTTTCATGTGTATTTATAACAACCAAATTTTTCATTTTTGTACTGGGTTTCATTCGCAAAATTTAATTGTTTGCTTTACGGTAAAATACAGTTATTATGTTTCAATTCTCTAGTACTTCATCAGGACATTCAAAAGACAACGAAATGCCACTTACAGTAAAACCTGTCTTATCCGACACCTGAGTAGTCTGACGTTCTCTAAAAATCGGCATAATTTTTGGATTCCAAAAACAGCTTTGAAATGCTTTGTCCTGGATGTATGACGATGACATTTAATCTTTTAAAATATGACTTACGAACATTTTGTTAAGGATTTTTGTGTCTTGTTTCTATTTTATTTAGAATAATCATATTACTCCATTAAATCATACATGCTTTTATATTTGTTTGAATAGCAAAATATTCTACTCACGGACTTCTTCTGTCTCAACTACTGTTCTTCTGATTTTGATCTTCTTCTTGAGTGACATTCTTATCATTCCAATGTGTTCTTGTAATCTACCTTCCATTCTTTCCTCTTCACCTGTAATCCTACCAGTGTCTTTTAAGAAAGTCGTCAGTCTTATTAAAGATCCCAGATAAGAATTAATACTTGATGCTTCTAATTGTTCCCGAGCTCTGTTTACCCATGCAGAAATACTTTGGGGATTTAGCAGTGCCTGAATGTTTCTCGTTGGAGTAATATATGACCATATCTTAAAAGCTTGGTGCGTGTGTTGCGTGGCTGTGGAATGTGTTGACATATAAGGAACCCCTTGAGACCAATCCATGAATTCTTCTTCTAGGCTTAAGCTATCATTTACTTGGTTATCATCTGAGCTAGGGTCAGAGTCATGGAATGCTGCTTGCACACAAGTTTCAGATGTTTCTAGTGTTAGGCTATCCTTTTCCTGATTATCACCTGAGTTAGGGTTAGATTGGACTGTTTCTTGCTTACTAGTTTCATCTGTTTTTCCAGCATTTATCATTTTACATGTCCATTGAATATGTTCAATTACTTCCTCAGCATTCGAAACTTCTATTTTGGTAATTAACTTCTCTTTTATGAAGAAAATTAGTAGTTTTGACACTGATTGTATGAACTTACTTATCATGATTGGCGATTTTTGTTGATTTAAGGATTTCTCAATCCATGCAGTTACATTGTATTTATTCGTGATAGATTTCAATGTTCTCGCATGGGCTACGAACTTCCATACGTGGAATGCCTCTGCCCCCATTTGCATTGCTTCTTTCCTCTCTATCCCCTGTGTTTGAAGATATGTTACAAAATCCTTTATCCGTTTGTCTTCGTAAAAGAGTATTACTTCTGATTGTTGTTCTTCTTCCACTTCTACTTTCTGTGTTTGAGCGTACAAAATATCATCACCACTTTCAACCTGTGTTGCCTCATATGAAATATACGAATCGGAATCAGAGTCAGATATAATGTTTATGTATCCTTCAACTTTCACCTTTACCTCTTTTGGTTCAATTCTCACATGTTCCTGTTTTATGTTCACATTATCGTCATCAGAATCAATAACTACTACCGTGTCTACTTCTTCTCTGACTTTTGTCTCTTTCGGTTTCTCTTTTCTCAATGGTTCAGCTTTTCGCATCAGATTAATCAGTTGTTTGGAACCATTTGGAATCTTATGGGTTTTAACCAAGTGATCTCTCAATCTCTTTTCTGGTTTTCCGCATTTTATTGCAGGACATCCCTTTTTCCGCCATACAGCTGGACATATATATGTGATGTAGCCCTTTGGGCATCTTACTTTATCATTAACTTCTTTCTCTCTTGGTGCGCCATGTAGTGTTTTTAGATGTCGCCAAATGTTTTGCTGGGGAACTCCGCATATTTCACACGGTATTGACTTTCTTATTCTCTTTCTATCTGTGGTTTTACTTATAGACGGAGTTTTTGTGGAGCATGTTGCTATTGCTGACTTTCTATTCTCATCAGTTTCTGGATCATCGCTATCACTTGAAGTGACCATTCTGCTTCTAGGTCTTGTTTTGTTTGTGTCTATGACTCTATCACTGGACGTGATCGCTTTTCTATTTCTTCTTTTACCTGGGTCTAACACAGTTTGTGTACCTTTCTTGGCAACAACACTACCACTGGGCGTGACCGCTTTGTTTTGTCTTGTTTTTCTGGTGTCTGACCCAGGTTGTGTACCTTTCTCTGCAACACTACTACCACTGGACACAGGTTGTGTACCTTTCTTGGAAACAACACTACCACTGGGCGTGACCGCTTTTTTTTGTCTTGTTTTTCTGGTGTCTGACCCAGGTTGTGTACCTTTTTCTGCAACAACAATACCACTGGACGTGACTGCTTTTCTCTGTATTGTTTTGCTTGTGTCTAAAAAAGGTTGTGTACCTTTTTCTGCAACAACATTATCATCATACGTGACCGCTTTTCTATGTCTTGTTTTGCTTGTGTCTGCCCTCGTTTTTGGTTTTTTAACTGGTTTTTTAACACTTTTTGTTCTTATCTCAGTTTCAATTTCCCTGGAAGATTCAGTGTCACTTTCTATAGAGATTTCTTCTACCAGTTTCCTTTTCCTGAATAAACATACTTTAAGTCGTTTACTGTTTGAAGGCCTCTGAGAAGGAGAAGGGGGAATTTCGTCATCTGAATACAGATCGTCTGACATCTGAAAGAAAAAAGTAACCAATAATCGCTTAAGCTATCTTATTATCGTTTAAAGTATCCAAATACCGCATAATTTTTGTCAATTACCGTAAAAAGTATACAAAATACCGCTGCAATGTTACCAATTACCGTTGAAAAGTTGCAAATTACCGCTGTATAGTAGCCAATTACCGTTTAAAATTTCTTACAAGTAGCCAATCAACGGCGGTAATTTGTTACATTGAGCGGTACTAAACTACAATACTTGCGGTAAATAGCAACATATTTGCGGTAAATTACTACATGTTTGCGGTAAACGGCTACATACTGCCAAAGAAATGTAGTCATTTACCGCAAACGTGTAGGTATTTACCGCAAATTGTGAATATTAATATTATCTTATTATCGTTTAAAGTATCCAAATACCGCATAATTTTTGTAAATTACCGTAAAAAGTACGGAAAATACCGCTGCAATGTTACCAATTACCGTTGAAAAGTTGCAACTTACCGCTGTATAGTAGCCAATTACCGATTAAAAGTTCTTACAAGTAGCCAATCAACGGCGGTAATTTGTTACATTCAGCGGTACTAAACTACAATACTTGCGGTAAATAGCAACATATTTGCGGTAAATTACTACATGATTGCGGTAAGCGGCTACATACTGCCACAGAAATGTAGTCGTTTACCGCAAACGTGTAGGTATTTACCGCAAATTGTGAATAGCGGTAGATGGGGGCATATTTGCAGTAAATGGCAACATCTTTGCCGTAGGTTACTACATGATTGCGGTAAACGGCAACATACCGACATTATCGCGGAAAGGTAGTCATTTACCGCAAACATGTAAGTACTTACCGGAAATCGTGAATAGCGGTAGATGGGAACATATTTGCGGTAAAATGTAACAATTTTGTGGCAATTTACTACATGATTGCGGTAAACGGCTACATACCGAAATTACCGCACAAATGTAGTCATTTACTGCAATTATGTAGTTATTTACCACAAATTGTCGGAAGCGGTAAACGGCAACATTTTTACGGCAAATTACTACATGTTTGGGGTAATTGGATACACACAATTATTACCGCACAAATGTAGTCATTTACCGCAATTATGTAGTTATTTACCGCAAATTGTTAGAAGCGGGAAGTGGCAACATTTTTGCGGTAAATTACTACATGTTTGCGGTAATTGGCTACATACGGTGTTACCGCAGAAATGTAGTCATTTACCGCAAATATGTAGTAATTTACCGTTTTTCACCGAAAAATTGTCACCAGCGGTAGCTGGCAACATATTTGCGGTAAATTACTACATTTTTGCGGCAAAAGGCTACATGTTTGCGGCAAAAGGCTACATTGTGAGAGTTCTGGATTTAAAGACTTACGATTTGGAGATTTAATATATTCTGATGTATTTGTGTGACAGACAGACCTATGCCTTTCTTATTACTATTGTATATTAATTATTGTGATAATTAAAAACAAAAGCACTTAGCTACTTAATTACAGACAGACTGGCTTTCAGAGAGTACATTTACTTTAATTTCTTATTACTATTGTTTGCATTTATCATTGCGACTTAGCTACTTAAATACAGACAGACGGACGTTCAGTAGCGCAGAAACACATCGGATTTGTATATTAAATCTACATACCTTTAGCTGTTCTTTAAGTTTTCTTATTTCTGCCAATTTGTTTATAAATTATATAAAATGAAAGAAAACCTTTTAGCTAAATAAAAAAAAAGGAACAACTATTATCACCAGTTTACAGACAAACAAACTTTACAAATGCATGGGCTTCATTTTCACAAAATTGGACAAGAGCAAAAAAATCATGAACAGAAAAAACAGCAATATATTCACACCCGTGGAAAGAAAAATCAGTGCAATCAAAATTATGAACCATACAAAACTCAATGGCATCTCTAAAATCAGAATTACAAAAAAAACAAAGAAGTCCAGAAGGATGTTGAACACTTTCCATTGCTGATATAAGAATCACAAAAAAAATAGAGAGAAAAAAGAATGAAGGTAAGTACATCAAATTGGCAGAAATCTTTAAGTTTTCTGAAAACAAAAGAAAACAAATGTAGGCTTTAGCACAAAAAAGGAGTCATTCACCGGGTACTTTATTGCTGTAAATGGCTACTTCAATGCGGTAAACGGCTACATTCTTGCGGTATTGAATTACCTTTTTCCGGTAAATGGCTACATTTTTGTGGTAAATAGCTACATTTTTGCGGTATTTGCTAACGTGGTCGTCAAATACCGCAATCAAGTATCCATACCTTGCAGCGGTAGTTTGTAACTTTTTGACGGTAAACGGCTACATTTTCGTGGTAAATAGCTACATTTTTGCGGTACATGACTACTTCCGTGCGGTAAACGGCTACATTTTTGCGGTAATTAGTTACTTTTTTTTGCGCTAAATGGGTACATTCTTGCGGTAATCAATTACTTATTAGCGGGAAATGCTACTTTTTTGCGGTATTTGCTAACTTGGTCGTCAAATATCGAAATCAAGTATCCATACCCTGCAGCGGTAGTTTGTTACTTTTTGGTGGTAAATAGCTACTTTAGTGCGGTAAACGGCTACATTCCTCCGGTACCTAATTACTTTTTTTTCGGTAAATGGCTACATTCTTGCGGTATATGGCTACTTTCTTGCGGTAAATGACTACATTCATGCGGTAACTGGCTACCATTTTGCGGTAAATGACTACATTTCAGCGGTAATTGGCTACATTTTGGATACTTAACATTGGTAAATGACTACATGAGACCGATAAATGCATAATTTATTGTCATTTACCGTTCTAAAGTAACCAATTAACGATACTGAAAGTCGCTTAATGATAACAACATTTCTACATACGTTATTTTTTTTGTCTTGGTCTTGGCTTTACCTTTTTGTCTTTTTTTTTTTTTGCTCATTAAGTCAAGAAAACTATAGATTGATAATTCAACAAAATAAAATAAAGAAAATGAAACTCAAATTGAAGATTAGAAAATTAAAGTGGAAAATTTTGAAGAGAAAAAAGAGTAAAAGGAATATTTTGGTCAACTAAATAAGCATTCAAACTAAGAAAACCGTCAACAGAAAACACAAATAAATATCTGAAACCGAGAAACTGAGTATAATTTACTTGAAAATTATGGTGTAAACAAAAGCCGTAGCTAGTTAAAAAATCTTCATCTGATTGAAAAGAAAAAATAACAATAGGAAAATCAAAGGCTGCCATATCAAAAATAAAAAAGTTATTAGAAAGGTACCAATTTAATTAAATTTTGTATGACACGAAACAAAAATGTTGTTCTTGACAAAATATTAACAAATTATAATAATCTTCTGCAGAAAAAATAACTATGTAGTTACAGCCATGGGCCGAAAGGTCCTCAAAATCAAAATTCTCGTCTTGACAAAAACTTGAAGCTGAGATAAAATGTTGTTGAGAATGAAAACAAAATAATCCAAACGGAAGATTTAACTCCATAAATAAACCATAAATAGAGAAACTGATATCAAGGTACAAATTAAATAAAGCAATGAGCAATATCAGTCTCTGAAAAAAATGAAAAACAAAAATCAAACAGGTTCAAATTTTACATACAAAAAAGGGGGAAAAAAAGAAGTATTGTTATCAAGTAGATTTGGGTTAAAACTAAGAAAGCCTTCAACAAAATACCAAAACTAAATACGGCCGAAGTGAACTTATCAATAATTCAAATGTCTGAATTGCCCTTTCGGATTAATTTTTTAATAAACTTACTACTGTCTTCTTCTGTTTCTATTCTTTCTTGTCTGTTTATCTAAAATATTCACATTGAAGGTTATTAAAACTCAATAATTGTTTTTGAAACATTCCCCAAAACGATATATCTGTTATCGACCTATAGTTATAATGGACAGGTTTATCCAATAACAACCGTGGTTTCATTTACGTCATTTCACATATATTTGATAAACAAAAATTTATTTTTTAAGAAAAATTGATTTAGAAAATTTTTTTCCTCAATTTCAGTTACTTGAAAATTAGATTGATAATTTCTGCTCTTTTTCCACCAAAAAACTTTAAAAACGACTGAAAAATAAAGAAGTTTGGAATAAAATAGAGAACCTACCTTTTAACGTCTTATATCTTCAAATTCAAGCATCAAAGTGATGGGTTTAGGGAATTTCAAAGAATATATGCAATCGGTTGAAATTTACGTGAATAATTACAATTTTCAAATGTAAATTTGGTAATTTTCGCGATATCTTAACAAATATGTGTGTTATTTGTGCGTATATATGAATATTTATGTATATATGTATGTATGTATGTATGTATGTATGTAAGTGTTTATATATGTATGTATTTTTGAAATGAATTCTGCATTTGAATAGGATAACAGTAAGAGATGAGCGGTAAATGGCTACTTTTGTACACTCTAATGATAAATAATTTCTGTTACTCGTTATTTCACTTACTTTGAGTTGATGTAAATCCAAAAGCTGTTTTGGAATCCTAAATGACCAATCTTTGATTTTATATATATCTACAAGCGATATTCAGAAGAATGTAGGAAAGCTTCAAGCTCAAATCAACAAAAAATGTGTGATAAAAAGCCTCATTTTTAGCAGTATTAGCATTCCTAGGGTAGGTGTAAAAAATCTAACTTTATAACAATATGCATGCGGCTATAATTGATCTAAAGCCTGTTTTGGATAGCCAAGGCATAGGCCTTTGAAAAAATATACAACAAAGTTGAACCCAAGACTGATAAATTAGCATAAAAACAAATCGATCATTTTGACTATTTGATTAGTTAAACTTGAAAAAAATACCAAACACGAAAAAAGGGTAGTCACCTTCAAACACTCGATATTTCACTATATCTCATGATTTCAGGAATCTGAAACCTGTTTTAGAATTCTAAGATGTTGATCTTTACACACATATAATGTGCAGGCGTTATTAACAAAATTATAGGAGTACAATGCATCCCTAATTAACCCCTAACTTGCAAATTATCGATTTTAGCGGTATTGCTGACCGAGGAAATAGGCCCAGTTCTGAGAAATGCAACTAGATTGACTCATGTAACAGTTACAGTTCGTTGCAGTGAGTAATAGATCACAACATATACCAAAAACGCAAAGAGTTAGGCAGACACAAACAAAATCTCAGCCAAACTAGTTTTTTGAGAAAATGTGGGCTGGGGTTAACTCTTGACCACGAAAAAAGTAAAAGAGAAAAAAACGGAAGATAGTGTTCTAACCAAATTTTGCATGATGGTTGATTGAGTCTCTGCCCACCTTCCTGCCAAATTTTAGCAGTATATCTTAACATACAAAGATAGGGTTAGGGTTAGGGTTAGGGTTAGGGTTAGGGTTAGGGTTAGGGTTAGGTTAGGGTTAGGGTTAGGTTAGGGTTAGGGTTAGGGTTAGGGTTAGGGTTAGGGTTAGGGTATAGGCACTTTGCGAAAGTGAGGGATGAGGAATGAGGGATCTCGCCCACTTTTCCGTCAATCAATAAAATAATGCGCTTTGATTGGATGATAATTTAAGAGGCTTTTGACAAAGTAAGAAAGACAACTCTGATATTTATCTAGTTGTTGTGATAATGTATGTGCCAATGGGATGAAATAGGACATATTTACTATTGCTAAGGGTTAGGGTTAGGGTTAGGGTTAGGGTTAGGGTTAGGGTTAGGGTTAGGGTATAGGCACTTTGCGAAAGTGAGGGATGAGGAATGAGGGATCCCGCCCACTTTTCCGTCAATCAATAAAATAATGCGCTTTGATTGGATGATAATTTAAGAGGCTTTTGACAAAGTAAGAAAGACAACTCTGATATTTATCTAGTTGTTGTGATAATGTATGTGCCAATGGGATGAAATAGGACATATTTACTATTGCTAAGGGTTAGGGTTAGGGTTAGGGTTAGGGTATAGGCACTTTGCGAAAGTGAGGGATGAGGAATGAGGGATCCCGCCCACTTTTCCGTCAATCAATAAAATAATGCGCTTTGATTGGATGATAATTTAAGAGGCTTTTGACAAAGTAAGAAAGACAACTCTGATATTTATCTAGTTGTTGTGATAATGTATGTGCCAATGGGATGAAATAGGACATATTTACTATTGCTAAGGGTTAGGGTTAGGGTTAGGGTTAGGGTATAGGCACTTTGCGAAAGTGAGGGATGAGGAATGAGGGATCCCGCCCACTTTTCCGTCAATCAATAAAATAATGCGCTTTGATTGGATGATAATTTAAGAGGCTTTTGACAAAGTAAGAAAGACAACTCTGATATTTATCTAGTTGTTGTGATAATGTATGTGCCAATGGGATGAAATAGGACATATTTACTATTGCTAAGGGTTAGGGTTAGGGTTAGGGTTAGGGTTAGGGTATAGGCACTTTGCGAAAGTGAGGGATGAGGAATGAGGGATCCCGCCCACTTTTCCGTCAATCAATAAAATAATGCGCTTTGATTGGATGATAATTTAAGAGGCTTTTGACAAAGTAAGAAAGACAACTCTGATATTTATCTAGTTGTTGTGATAATGTATGTGCCAATGGGATGAAATAGGACATATTTACTATTGCTAAGGGTTAGGGTTAGGGTTAGGGTTAGGGTTAGGGTATAGGCACTTTGCGAAAGTGAGGGATGAGGAATGAGGGATCCCGCCCACTTTTCCGTCAATCAATAAAATAATGCGCTTTGATTGGATGATAATTTAAGAGGCTTTTGACAAAGTAAGAAAGACAACTCTGATATTTATCTAGTTGTTGTGATAATGTATGTGCCAATGGGATGAAATAGGACATATTTACTATTGCTAAGGGTTAGGGTTAGGGTTAGGGTTAGGATTAGGGTTAGGGTATAGGCACTTTGCGAAAGTGAGGGATGAGGAATGAGGGATCCCGCCCACTTTTCCGTCAATGAATAAAATAATGCGCTTTGATTGGATGATAATTTAAGAGGCTTTTGACAAAGTAAGAAAGACAACTCTGATATTTATCTAGTTGTTGTGATAATGTATGTGCCAATGGGATGAAATAGGACATATTTACTATTGCTAAGGGTTAGGGTTAGGGTTAGGGTTAGGGTTAGGGTTAGGGTATAGGCACTTTGCGAAAGTGAGGGATGAGGAATGAGGGATCCCGCCCACTTTTCCGTCAATCAATAAAATAATGCGCTTTGATTGGATGATAATTTAAGAGGCTTTTGACAAAGTAAGAAAGACAACTCTGATATTTATCTAGTTGTTGTGATAATGTATGTGCCAATGGGATGAAATAGGACATATTTACTATTGCTAAGGGTTAGGGTTAGGGTTAGGGTTAGGGTTAGGGTTAGGGTTAGGGTTAGGGTATAGGCACTTTGCGAAAGTGAGGGATGAGGAATGAGGGATCCCGCCCACTTTTCCGTCAATCAATAAAATAACGCGCTTTGATTGGATGATAATTTAAGAGGCTTTTGACAAAGTAAGAAAGACAACTCTGATATTTATCTAGTTGTTGTGATAATGTATGTGCCAATGGGATGAAATAGGACATATTTACTATTGCTAAGGGTTAGGGTTAGGGTTAGGGTTAGGGTTAGGGTTAGGGTATAGGCACTTTGCGAAAGTGAGGGATGAGGAATGAGGGATCCCGCCCACTTTTCCGTCAATCAATAAAATAATGCGCTTTGATTGGATGATAATTTAAGAGGCTTTTGACAAAGTAAGAAAGACAACTCTGATATTTATCTAGTTGTTGTGATAATGTATGTGCCAATGGGATGAAATAGGACATATTTACTATTGCTAAGGGTTAGGGTTAGGGTTAGGGTTAGGGTTAGGGTATAGGCACTTTGCGAAAGTGAGGGATGAGGAATGAGGGATCCCGCCCACTTTTCCGTCAATCAATAAAATAATGCGCTTTGATTGGATGATAATTTAAGAGGCTTTTGACAAAGTAAGAAAGACAACTCTGATATTTATCTAGTTGTTGTGATAATGTATGTGCCAATGGGATGAAATAGGACATATTTACTATTGCTAAGGGTTAGGGTTAGGGTTAGGGTTAGGGTTAGGGTTAGGGTTAGGGTATAGGCACTTTGCGAAAGTGAGGGATGAGGAATGAGGGATCCCGCCCACTTTTCCGTCAATCAATAAAATAATGCGCTTTGATTGGATGATAATTTAAGAGGCTTTTGACAAAGTAAGAAAGACAACTCTGATATTTATCTAGTTGTTGTGATAATGTATGTGCCAATGGGATGAAATAGGACATATTTACTATTGCTAAGGGTTAGGGTTAGGGTTAGGGTTAGGGTTAGGGTTAGGGTATAGGCACTTTGCGAAAGTGAGGGATGAGGAATGAGGGATCCCGCCCACTTTTCCGTCAATCAATAAAATAATGCGCTTTGATTGGATGATAATTTAAGAGGCTTTTGACAAAGTAAGAAAGACAACTCTGATATTTATCTAGTTGTTGTGATAATGTATGTGCCAATGGGATGAAATAGGACATATTTACTATTGCTAAGGGTTAGGGTTAGGGTTAGGGTTAGGGTTAGGGTATAGGCACTTTGCGAAAGTGAGGGATGAGGAATGAGGGATCCCGCCCACTTTTCCGTCAATCAATAAAATAATGCGCTTTGATTGGATGATAATTTAAGAGGCTTTTGACAAAGTAAGAAAGACAACTCTGATATTTATCTAGTTGTTGTGATAATGTATGTGCCAATGGGATGAAATAGGACATATTTACTATTGCTAAGGGTTAGGGTTAGGGTTAGGGTTAGGGTTAGGGTATAGGCACTTTGCGAAAGTGAGGGATGAGGAATGAGGGATCCCGCCCACTTTTCCGTCAATCAATAAAATAATGCGCTTTGATTGGATGATAATTTAAGAGGCTTTTGACAAAGTAAGAAAGACAACTCTGATATTTATCTAGTTGTTGTGATAATGTATGTGCCAATGGGATGAAATAGGACATATTTACTATTGCTAAGGGTTAGGGTTAGGGTTAGGGTTAGGGTTAGGGTTAGGGTATAGGCACTTTGCGAAAGTGAGGGATGAGGAATGAGGGATCCCGCCCACTTTTCCGTCAATCAATAAAATAATGCGCTTTGATTGGATGATAATTTAAGAGGCTTTTGACAAAGTAAGAAAGACAACTCTGATATTTATCTAGTTGTTGTGATAATGTATGTGCCAATGGGATGAAATAGGACATATTTACTATTGCTAAGGGTTAGGGTTAGGGTTAGGGTTAGGGTTAGGGTATAGGCACTTTGCGAAAGTGAGGGATGAGGAATGAGGGATCCCGCCCACTTTTCCGTCAATCAATAAAATAATGCGCTTTGATTGGATGATAATTTAAGAGGCTTTTGACAAAGTAAGAAAGACAACTCTGATATTTATCTAGTTGTTGTGATAATGTATGTGCCAATGGGATGAAATAGGACATATTTACTATTGCTAAGGGTTAGGGTTAGGGTTAGGGTTAGGGTTAGGGTTAGGGTATAGGCACTTTGCGAAAGTGAGGGATGAGGAATGAGGGATCCCGCCCACTTTTCCGTCAATCAATAAAATAATGCGCTTTGATTGGATGATAATTTAAGAGGCTTTTGACAAAGTAAGAAAGACAACTCTGATATTTATCTAGTTGTTGTGATAATGTATGTGCCAATGGGATGAAATAGGACATATTTACTATTGCTAAGGGTTAGGGTTAGGGTTAGGGTTAGGGTTAGGGTTAGGGTTAGAGTATAGGCACTTTGCGAAAGTGAGGGATGAGGAATGAGGGATCCCGCCCACTTTTCCGTCAATCAATAAAATAATGCGCTTTGATTGGATGATAATTTAAGAGGCTTTTGACAAAGTAAGAAAGACAACTCTGATATTTATCTAGTTGTTGTGATAATGTATGTGCCAATGGGATGAAATAGGACATATTTACTATTGCTAAGGGTTAGGGTTAGGGTTAGGGTTAGGGTTAGGGTATAGGCACTTTGCGAAAGTGAGGGATGAGGAATGAGGGATCCCACCCACTTGTCCGTCAATCAATAAAATAATGCGCTTTGATTGGATGATAATTTAAGAGGCTTTTGACAAAGTAAGAAAGACAACTCTGATATTTATCTAGTTGTTGTGATAATGTATGTGCCAATGGGATGAAATAGGACATATTTAATATTGCTAAGGGTTAGGGTTAGGGTTAGGGTTAGGGTTAGGGTTAGGGTATAGGCACTTTGCGAAAGTGAGGGATGAGGAATGAGGGATCCCGCCCACTTTTCCGTCAATCAATAAAATAATGCGCTTTGATTGGATGATAATTTAAGAGGCTTTTGACAAAGTAAGAAAGACAACTCTGATATTTATCTAGTTGTTGTGATAATGTATGTGCCAATGGGATGAAATAGGACATATTTACTATTGCTAAGGGTTAGGGTTAGGGTTAGGGTTAGGGTTAGGGTTAGGGTTAGAGTATAGGCACTTTGCGAAAGTGAGGGATGAGGAATGAGGGATCCCGCCCACTTTTCCGTCAATCAATAAAATAATGCGCTTTGATTGGATGATAATTTAAGAGGCTTTTGACAAAGTAAGAAAGACAACTCTGATATTTATCTAGTTGTTGTGATAATGTATGTGCCAATGGGATGAAATAGGACATATTTACTATTGCTAAGGGTTAGGGTTAGGGTTAGGGTTAGGGTTAGGGTATAGGCACTTTGCGAAAGTGAGGGATGAGGAATGAGGGATCCCGCCCACTTTTCCGTCAATCAATAAAATAATGCGCTTTGATTGGATGATAATTTAAGAGGCTTTTGACAAAGTAAGAAAGACAACTCTGATATTTATCTAGTTGTTGTGATAATGTATGTGCCAATGGGATGAAATAGGACATATTTACTATTGCTAAGGGTTAGGGTTAGGGTTAGGGTTAGGGTTACGGTTAGGGTTAGGGTTAGGGTTAGGTTAGGGTTAGGGTTAGGGTTAGGGTTAGGGTTAGGGTTAGGGTTAGGGTTAGGGGTTAGGGTTAGGGGTTAGGGTTAGGGTTAGGGTTAGGGTTAGGGTTAGGGGTTAGGGTTAGGGTTAGGGTTAGGGTTAGGGTTAGGGTTAGGTTAGGGTTAGGGTTAGGGTTAGGGTTAGGGTTAGGGTTAGGGTTAGGGTTAGGTTAGGGTTAGGGTTAGGGTTAGGGTTAGGGTTAGGGTTAGGGTTAGGTTAGGGTTAGGGGTTAGGGTTAGGGTTAGGGTTAGGGTTAGGGTTAGGGTTAGGGTTAGGGGTTAGGGTTAGGGTATTAGGCAATTGTTGCTGATAAACCGTCGGATGGTCAATTAGTAAGGAGTAAATCGGCTTGGCGTATGAATACAAACCAAAGGGTTAAGGGTTAGGGTTAGGGTTAGGGTT
Source organism: Mytilisepta virgata (assembly GCA_028015205.1). Lineage (NCBI taxonomy): Eukaryota > Metazoa > Mollusca > Bivalvia > Mytilida > Mytilidae > Mytilisepta > Mytilisepta virgata. Next base: position 7,382 of record CM051520.1, on the reverse strand, counting down.
AGTATTACAGTGCATTCTTTGTTAATTGGGTTAGGGTTAGGGTTAGTGTTAGGAACTACTTTCACCCATTCGAAGTGCGCGTGCGCAACTTCAACCCATTAGTATGTATGTTTGGACTTGCTTATATAGTACATGTTTTCTATAATAACACACTAGTGGTATAGCTAATTTGCATAAATAAATTACAAAGGGAGGTAATTATAATGTAAGTCTATGGGAAACTTCATTTGCAAAAATAAATATTTCTACTGGAGATGCATACCTGAAAGTTTGTTCTAAGGGGTAATCGACCCTTCTGCATCGATTGGCATGATCAGAAAGGTCGTAGGATAAACCGTTTAAAAGTTACAAGCTATGGAATAAAGCATTAAAAGCGTTTTAATAAGTGTTTTGTTACAACTTTACATGCATATATCTCAGTGTTGTCTTAATCGATTTTCTAAAGTAGACCAGTTCTGGAAAGCTAAAACTATACTCTATTACGTGGCAAAGACCAGTAGTAATCAGATAGTTAGCAACGATTTTATATCTGTATGAAAACGGCGAAAAAGCCATTTACCAAAACAAAAGTTTGAAAAATTGACAAAGTCCAACATTTTTAGGTGTTTTTCAACAATGTGTTATTTTTGCATTTTGGATGTTTTTGAGTGTTTTTGAACATATTTGTAGGACCCATTTTTTTTTCATTTTTCGATCAAAGTATGAAGTTGGACTTGAAAAATTGTCAAAGTCATTTTTCATCAAAAGTGTCATTTTGAGTCAAAAGTGTCATTTTAAGTCATTTTGAGTCAAAAGTGTCACTTTGAGTCAAAAGTGTGATTTTGAGTCAAAAGTGTGATGTTGAGTCAAAAACGTCATTTTCAGTCAAAAGTTAGGGTTAGGGTTAGGGTTAGGGGTTAGGGTTAGGGTTAGGGTTAGGGTTAGGTTAGGGTTAGGGTTAGGGTTAGGGTTAGGGTTAGGGGTTAGGGTTAGGGTTAGGGTTAGGGTATTAGGCAATTGTTGCTGATAAACCGGGTTAGGGTTAGGGTTAGGGTTAGGGTTAGGGTTAGGGGTTAGGGTTAGGGTTAGGGTTAGGGTTAGGGTATTAGGCAATTGTTGCTGATAAACCGTCGGATGGTCAATTAGTAAGGAGTAAATCGGCTTGGCGTATGAATACAAACCAAAGGGTTAAGGGTTAGGGTTAGGGTTAGGGTTAGTATTACAGTGCATTCTTTGTTAATTGGGTTAGGGTTAGGGTTAGTGTTAGGAACTACTTTCACCCATTCGAAGTGCGCGTGCGCAACTTCAACCCATTAGTATGTATGTTTGGACTTGCTTATATAGTACATGTTTTCTATAATAACACACTAGTGGTATAGCTAATTTGCATAAATAAATTACAAAGGGAGGTAATTATAATGTAAGTCTATGGGAAACTTCATTTGCAAAAATAAATATTTCTACTGGAGATGCATACCTGAAAGTTTGTTCTAAGGGGTAATCGACCCTTCTGCATCGATTGGCATGATCAGAAAGGTCGTAGGATAAACCGTTTAAAAGTTACAAGCTATGGAATAAAGCATTAAAAGCGTTTTAATAAGTGTTTTGTTACAACTTTACATGCATATATCTCAGTGTTGTCTTAATCGATTTTCTAAAGTAGACCAGTTCTGGAAAGCTAAAACTATACTCTATTACGTGGCAAAGACCAGTAGTAATCAGATAGTTAGCAACGATTTTATATCTGTATGAAAACGGCGAAAAAGCCATTTACCAAAACAAAAGTTTGAAAAATTGACAAAGTCCAACATTTTTAGGTGTTTTTCAACAATGTGTTATTTTTGCATTTTGGATGTTTTTGAGTGTTTTTGAACATATTTGTAGGACCCATTTTTTTTTCATTTTTCGATCAAAGTATGAAGTTGGACTTGAAAAATTGTCAAAGTCATTTTTCATCAAAAGTGTCATTTTGAGTCAAAAGTGTCATTTTAAGTCATTTTGAGTCAAAAGTGTCACTTTGAGTCAAAAGTGTGATTTTGAGTCAAAAGTGTGATGTTGAGTCAAAAACGTCATTTTCAGTCAAAAGTTAGGGTTAGGGTTAGGGTTAGGGGTTAGGGTTAGGGTTAGGGTTAGGGTTAGGGTTAGGTTAGGGTTAGGGTTAGGGTTAGGGTTAGGGTTAGGGGTTAGGGTTAGGGTTAGGGTTAGGGTATTAGGCAATTGTTGCTGATAAACCGGGTTAGGGTTAGGGTTAGGGTTAGGGTTAGGGTTAGGGGTTAGGGTTAGGGTTAGGGTTAGGGTTAGGGTATTAGGCAATTGTTGCTGATAAACCGTCGGATGGTCAATTAGTAAGGAGTAAATCGGCTTGGCGTATGAATACAAACCAAAGGGTTAAGGGTTAGGGTTAGGGTTAGGGTTAGTATTACAGTGCATTCTTTGTTAATTGGGTTAGGGTTAGGGTTAGTGTTAGGAACTACTTTCACCCATTCGAAGTGCGCGTGCGCAACTTCAACCCATTAGTATGTATGTTTGGACTTGCTTATATAGTACATGTTTTCTATAATAACACACTAGTGGTATAGCTAATTTGCATAAATAAATTACAAAGGGAGGTAATTATAATGTAAGTCTATGGGAAACTTCATTTGCAAAAATAAATATTTCTACTGGAGATGCATACCTGAAAGTTTGTTCTAAGGGGTAATCGACCCTTCTGCATCGATTGGCATGATCAGAAAGGTCGTAGGATAAACCGTTTAAAAGTTACAAGCTATGGAATAAAGCATTAAAAGCGTTTTAATAAGTGTTTTGTTACAACTTTACATGCATATATCTCAGTGTTGTCTTAATCGATTTTCTAAAGTAGACCAGTTCTGGAAAGCTAAAACTATACTCTATTACGTGGCAAAGACCAGTAGTAATCAGATAGTTAGCAACGATTTTATATCTGTATGAAAACGGCGAAAAAGCCATTTACCAAAACAAGTTTGAAAAATTGACAAAGTCCAACATTTTTAGGTGTTTTTCAACAATGTGTTATTTTTGCATTTTGGATGTTTTTGAGTGTTTTTGAACATATTTGTAGGACCCATTTTTTTTTCATTTTTCGATCAAAGTATGAAGTTGGACTTGAAAAATTGTCAAAGTCATTTTTCATCAAAAGTGTCATTTTGAGTCAAAAGTGTCATTTTAAGTCATTTTGAGTCAAAAGTGTCACTTTGAGTCAAAAGTGTGATTTTGAGTCAAAAGTGTGATGTTGAGTCAAAAACGTCATTTTCAGTCAAAAGTTAGGGTTAGGGTTAGGGTTAGGGGTTAGGGTTAGGGTTAGGTTAGGGTTAGGGTTAGGGTTAGGGTTAGGGTTAGGGGTTAGGGTTAGGGTTAGGGTTAGGGTATTAGGCAATTGTTGCTGATAAACCGGGTTAGGGTTAGGGTTAGGGTTAGGGTTAGGGTATTAGGCAATTGTTGCTGATAAACCGTCGGATGGTCAATTAGTAAGGAGTAAATCGGCTTGGCGTATGAATACAAACCAAAGGGTTAAGGGTTAGGGTTAGGGTTAGGGTTAGTATTACAGTGCATTCTTTGTTAATTGGGTTAGGGTTAGGGTTAGTGTTAGGAACTACTTTCACCCATTCGAAGTGCGCGTGCGCAACTTCAACCCATTAGTATGTATGTTTGGACTTGCTTATATAGTACATGTTTTCTATAATAACACACTAGTGGTATAGCTAATTTGCATAAATAAATTACAAAGGGAGGTAATTATAATGTAAGTCTATGGGAAACTTCATTTGCAAAAATAAATATTTCTACTGGAGATGCATACCTGAAAGTTTGTTCTAAGGGGTAATCGACCCTTCTGCATCGATTGGCATGATCAGAAAGGTCGTAGGATAAACCGTTTAAAAGTTACAAGCTATGGAATAAAGCATTAAAAGCGTTTTAATAAGTGTTTTGTTACAACTTTACATGCATATATCTCAGTGTTGTCTTAATCGATTTTCTAAAGTAGACCAGTTCTGGAAAGCTAAAACTATACTCTATTACGTGGCAAAGACCAGTAGTAATCAGATAGTTAGCAACGATTTTATATCTGTATGAAAACGGCGAAAAAGCCATTTACCAAAACAAAAGTTTGAAAAATTGACAAAGTCCAACATTTTTAGGTGTTTTTCAACAATGTGTTATTTTTGCATTTTGGATGTTTTTGAGTGTTTTTGAACATATTTGTAGGACCCATTTTTTTTTCATTTTTCGATCAAAGTATGAAGTTGGACTTGAAAAATTGTCAAAGTCATTTTTCATCAAAAGTGTCATTTTGAGTCAAAAGTGTCATTTTAAGTCATTTTGAGTCAAAAGTGTCACTTTGAGTCAAAAGTGTGATTTTGAGTCAAAAGTGTGATGTTGAGTCAAAAACGTCATTTTCAGTCAAAAGTTAGGGTTAGGGTTAGGGTTAGGGGTTAGGGTTAGGGTTAGGGTTAGGGTTAGGGTTAGGTTAGGGTTAGGGTTAGGGTTAGGGTTAGGGTTAGGGGTTAGGGTTAGGGTTAGGGTTAGGGTATTAGGCAATTGTTGCTGATAAACCGGGTTAGGGTTAGGGTTAGGGTTAGGGTTAGGGGTTAGGGTTAGGGTTAGGGTTAGGGTTTAGGGTTAGGGTTAGGGTTTAGGGTTAGGGTTAGGGTTAGGGTTAGGGTTAGGGTTAGGGTTAGGGTTAGGGTTAGGGTTAGGGTTAGGGTTAGGGTTAGGGTTAGGGTTAGGGTTAGGTTAGGGTTAGGGTTAGGGTTAGGGTTAGGGTTAGGGTTAGGGTTAGGGTTAGGGTATTAGGCAATTGTGGCTGATAAACCGTCGGATGATCAATTAGTTAGGAGTAAATCGGCTTGGCGTATGAATACAAACCAAAGGGTTAAGGGTTAGGGTTAGGGTTAGGGTTAGTGTTACAGTGCATTCTTTGTTAATTGGGTTAGGGTTAGGGTTAGTGTTAGGAACTACTTTCACCCATTCGAAGTGCGCGTGCGCAACTTCAACCCATTAGTATGTATGTTTGGACTTGCTTATATGTAACATGTTTTCTATAATAACACACTAGTGGTATAGCTAATTTGCATAAATAAATTACAAAAGGGAGGTAATTATAATGTAAGTCTATGGGAAACTTCATTTGCAAAAATAAATATTTCTACTGGAGATGCATACCTGAAAGTTTGTTCTAAGGGGTAATCGACCCTTCTGCATCGATTGGCATGATCAGAAAGGTCGTAGGATAAACCGTTTAAAAGTTACAAGCTATGGAATAAAGCATTAAAAGCGTTTTAATAAGTGTTTTGTTACAACTTTACATGCATATATCTCAGTGTTGTCTTAACCGATTTTCTAAAGTAGACCAGTTCTGGAAAGCTAAAACTATACTCTATTACGTGGCAAAGACCAGTAGTAATCAGATAGTTAGCAACGATTTTATATCTGTATGAAAACGGCGAAAAAGCCATTTACCAAAACAAAAGTTTGAAAAATTGACAAAGTCCAACATTTTTAGGTGTTTTTCAACAATGTGTTATTTTTGCATTTTGGATGTTTTTGAGTGTTTTTGAAGTTAGGGTTAGGGTTAGGGTTAGGGTATTAGGCAATTGTTGCTGTTAACCGTCGGATGGTCAATTAGTAAGGAGTAAATCGGCTTGGCGTATGAATACAAACCAAAGGGTTAAGGGTTAGGGTTAGGGTAAGGGTTAGGGTTAGGTTAGGGTTAGGGTTAGGGTTAGGGTTAGGGTTAGGGTTAGGGTTAGGGTTAGGGTTAGGGTTAGGGTTAGGGTTAGGGTTAGGGTTAGGGTTAGGGTTAGGGTTAGGGTTAGGGTTAGGGTTAGGGGTTAGGGTTAGGGTTAGGGTTAGGGTTAGGGTATTAGGCAATTGTTGCTGATAAACCGTCGGATGGTCAATTAGTAAGGAGTAAATCGGCTTGGCGTATGAATACAAACCAAAGGGTTAAGGGTTAGGGTTAGGGTTAGGGTTAGTGTTACAGTGCATTCTTTGTTAATTGGGTTAGGGTTAGGGTTAGTGTTAGGAACTACTTTCACCCATTCGAAGTGCGCGTGCGCAACTTCAACCCATTAGTATGTATGTTTGGACTTGCTTATATAGTACATGTTTTCTATAATAACACACTAGTGGTATAGCTAATTTGCATAAATAAATTACAAAGGGAGGTAATTATAATGTAAGTCTATGGGAAACTTCATTTGCAAAAATAAATATTTCTACTGGAGATGCATACCTGAAAGTTTGTTCTAAGGGGTAATCGACCCTTCTGCATCGATTGGCATGATCAGAAAGGTCGTAGGATAAACCGTTTAAAAGTTACAAGCTATGGAATAAAGCATTAAAAGCGTTTTAATAAGTGTTTTGTTACAACTTTACATGCATATATCTCAGTGTTGTCTTAATCGATTTTCTAAAGTAGACCAGTTCTGGAAAGCTAAAACTATACTCTATTACGTGGCAAAGACCAGTAGTAATCAGATAGTTAGCAACGATTTTATATCTGTATGAAAACGGCGAAAAAGCCATTTACCAAAACAAAAGTTTGAAAAATTGACAAAGTCCAACATTTTTAGGTGTTTTTCAACAATGTGTTATTTTTGCATTTTGGATGTTTTTGAGTGTTTTTGAACATATTTGTAGGACCCATTTTTTTTTCATTTTTCGATCAAAGTATGAAGTTGGACTTGAAAAATTGTCAAAGTCATTTTTCATCAAAAGTGTCATTTTGAGTCAAAAGTGTCATTTTAAGTCATTTTGAGTCAAAAGTGTCACTTTGAGTCAAAAGTGTGATTTTGAGTCAAAAGTGTGATGTTGAGTCAAAAACGTCATTTTCAGTCAAAAGTGTCATTTTAAGTCATTTTGAGTCAAAAGTGTATTTTTAAGTCAAAAGTGTCATTTTGAGTCAAAAGTGTCAGTTTAAGTGATTTTGAGTCAAAAGTGTATTTTTAAGTCCAAAGTGTCATTTTGAGTCAAAAGTGTATTTTTAAGTCAAAAGTGTCATTTTGAGTCAAAAGTGTCAGTTTAAGTCATTTTGAGTCAAAAGTGTCATTTTGAGTCAAAAGTGTATTTTTGAGTCCAAAGTGTCATTTTGAGTTAAAGGTGTATTTTTAAGTCATTTTAAGTCAAAAGTGTCATTTTGAGTCAAAAGTGTCATTTTGAGTCAAAAGTGTCATTTTAAGTCATTTTGAGTCAAAAGTGTCACTTTGAGTCAAAAGTGTCATTTTGAGTAAAAAAGTGTCATTTTGAGTCAAAAGGTGTCATTTTGAGTCAAAAGTGTATTTTTGAGTCCAAAGTGTCATTTTCAGTTAAAGGTGTATTTTTAAGTCATTTTAAGTCAAAAGTGTCATTTTGAGTCAAAAGTGTCATTTTGAGTCATTTTG